>OY728159.1:1208404857-1210962211 GCA_963277665.1 Viscum album
CCCCTTCTGTCGTATGATAAATGGGATTCTATAGAAAACCTATTTCTCTATGGGTTCAGCAGTGCAGACATCCTCTGATGAAGATTACACTACTTCTTAAGATGTCAGTAGTGTCTTGATAGGATCATTCAACTCGGAAGTGTTGCCTACTTCCAATGATCCTCTCACTGTGGGAGAAGAAGGGTATTGAAATGATTCTCCTCCCTCAATAGAGAAGTTTGTCTTTACTATGGTTGCTGAGTTTGTAGATGTTATCCTAATTAATGAGATGTATCCCAAACCAATGTTGATCAACACTGCTGTTCATGTTGAAGATAATTAAGGATAAATATAATTCATGAAGAAAAATCATGATGTATTCACTTAGTGTTATGAAGATATTCTAGGGCAATATACTCAAGATGTTGTCCATCGCCTCGATTTTCCAGAAAATCATTGCGGGTATAAATATCCTCCCCGAAATATGCACCCTTCTCATGAAGCCTTGGTTGAGGCTGAGGATGATAAGATCAAGAGATACATATTCATCTAGGATGCATTGTTTCCCAAATGGTTACCTAATATTGTGTTATTTATGAAGAATAATTGATAGATTAGATTCTAGATCCATATTTGGTATCTCAACTATCACTGTCCAAAGGATGAATTTCCCCTTCATGCAGTAGATCTATTAATTGATTCCACCTATGGGTTCCATGATCTCTCCATTATTGAATGTTATTCAATATATATTCAAATCCTAATTTACCCAAAGTATGACAATCCAATTTCCTTCAGGGAAATACAAGGTACTATTTTCTATTAGGTATTTCCCTTCGGTCTAAAGAATACATGTGCTACATACTATCGGGAAATTCATTTCATATTCAAGATGATCGTTAGAGAATTTATAGAATGCCACATTGATGATCTGGGGGTCAAATATCACCATCTCTAGGACTATCTCAAGGATATTGAGAAAGTGTTTGTATTACATTGTTACCATCATCTGATGATGATCCCCTTGGAGTGTGCCTTTCCGGTCACCTAAGGAAAGATTCCCAAATATGTTGTATGATATATATGCATTGAGATAGATCCGTAGAAGATCTAGTCCATAAGTCAGAAGTATACTTTGAGAAATGTTTTGTAACTTCAGGTATTCCAAGGAAACATAACTAACATAAGTTTATTTATTGAAAATCTGGATGGGAAGTGTAATATATTTTCGTAACTCATGAAGAATGGTTCCTACTGTTAGTGGGATGAGGATTGTTAGACAGCTTTTGAGGAAATCAACTAGTACAATCTGTGTCCTCCGATTCTGATGTCACTCATTCTTAGAAATCCACTAGTCCTTTATATGACCTCTATAGAACTATATCTCGGTGCCTTTTCTCATAAAAAACAATATCGAAACATATAACAGTTTATAATACTGCAGATTCAAGATCCTTCATCTGGAGACCATATGCTCCTCTACTGATATGAGCAACATTGAACTAGTGTTTTAGTGTATAAATTGTGAAAATACTTGTAACTCATTTAGATACATCTAGTGTCCCGAGTGGATCTCCTGAAGTAAATTTTGAAGAGACACATAATGAATGGTCATCTAGCTCGGTGGTTTGTGATCCTTCAACTATTTAACTAAATGTTTTCTCCCAAAAGTATGATAGGGGACAGGTGTTCGCAGACATCCTAGTCACCCTTTGTGGTCTTGTAGATAAATCAGTAGTTCTTGTTTTTCCAGATAAAGTAATCATCTTAGTAGATCATGTCATTCCACATTTGAAAATGCACATTGATGGTGCTTCCAAAAGCACCACTAGCATAAGAATCGATGATCCCAGACTCAGCACTGTAGGTATGGGTATCATCCTCATCATACCTTCACATCCAATCATTCCTTATTTGTTTTATTTTTCATAAGTTTCTACCAACAACTAGGTAGATTAATAGGAACTCTCACTGGTCTAGATATTTCCCACATCATATATGTTCCCCTTGAATAGGTGAAAGGGGACTCTAAAATGGACATCAAGTAGATCAAATGTCACTACTACATCAGGAATCTGGAGCTTGTATTGTTGTTTGATAATACCCGCCACCTGATGGCTTAGATAGCTTCACGGATAGAGGTTACTCATGTCCCTCTTCACAAAATGTCTGGGACGACAACTTGGCTGGCCAGGTCATATCTCTTACAGAACCTAACTAGATAGATTATATTATCCATGTGACACATTGAAGTGTAATAACTCCCATCACTCATAATAATGATGATGCCCACATGTAAGAGACCTTTTAGCCAGTGAGTCCACATCGGGACCTCGAGACGCCTATTGTAGTATTGGAAGTGAATCTTGATTGGATAACCCCCCTTATCGAGTTTCTATGACATGGTAAAATCCAGGTATATCGACCTGAGAATGGGAGAATCCCACATTTCGCAATGAAGTTTACCCCCCCGAGTGGTCCAGTAGGTCCTCTATAGATGCAGTTTTGATGGGATTCCCCTCCATTCCATTAACGGTGGTGGGATTTCGCAGGTCATGTAGGAAGTTCATGCCTATTCTTGTTGGGCTCATCGGATTGGGGGGGGGGGGGCTTTCTCATCAGATATTTAGATTTGGGTACTATTATCCCAACATGATTCGTGACTGTATCATGTTTTCCAAGAGGTTCCATACATGGATAATCTATGCTAATTTTTTTATTAGACGTTAGAACCTCTGTATACTACAATGCACTCTTGGCCCTTTGTGGTCTCGGGGGTTGATATCATGAGACTGTGTCAACTAGCGACATCTTTCCAGTATAGGATTATCCAGACTACTACAGATTTCTTTTCCAAGTAAGTAGAGGTTTCTCCAATCATGGAAGTCAAGGCATGTTGTATCATTTACATTGTGATCTCAAATATTATCTACTGATTTTGAGTCCCTCACGCTGCCCTCATCGACAATTTCACTAACTTCCAAGAAGCAGATCTGATGAAGTTTTACACCACATACAACATCTGTTGTAATCATAACTCCCACCATCATGTTCATGAAATTCGATTGATTGAATAAATAAAAAAAGGTCTCTATTATTTTGCAGAAGATGGTCGGTAAGAACAAGTAGAGCTGTCCAGACAAACTCCCCAATGCTCTCTGGTATTATTAGTCCACGACTCTTATTTCCACTTAGGTTACACCAAAGTCACTATTTTATGAAATGGAATATGTCCTTCTGATCATGTTTTAGTTACCATCATTACGCATAGTTTTCTTGGATCAGCAGACACCAGAAAAAGTAGTTGAAATCCATCTTGTAGAACTGAAAGTGCATAACGAGAACCGGCTTTGTACCATGCAAAATTTTGAGAGGCATCACAAAAAGGAATAAAGAGATTTCAACTATAAATTTCAGCTTTTATCTTTCATATAGGGTGACATGGTGTTGGCCATGAGTATACCAATGATACACTTTAGGAAGCCACTAAAGCTAGAGCCCAATTAGGATGTACCTTATATTGTTCACAAGGTTTACCCAAATGGTGCATACTCCCAGGTCACCATTAATGATGAGAATATTACTCCTCCCACAAATGAGAAATTCTTCTAGAATTATTTCTCTAAACATCCCCACATGACATTAATCTATTCCTTCATTACTGAATGATGTTAAACTCCATGTCCCATCTAGGATGAAGGCTGTAAAAGTTCCCAGAACTCATCTTGCATGACATTAATCTGTATTAACATCCATGATGCGGGACATAAAACTACACAAAACTCATCCCACATTATGTAAAAATGTATTAGAATCTATGTGGGAATATGTAAAACTACCAATAACTCATCCTTCTTGATGTTAAAATATACTACTATCATATAGGACATTAATCTACCTACACTCATCCTAATAGACGTTGAACCACCACACTCCTCCCACATGTTGATTAATTGTAAAAGGGACTGATCTATATTCCCTTATACTATGATCTCATACATCCTTTTCGTACAATTTCAAACTTCTAAATATTTCAAAACTACCTATGTCTTGATTCCCATCCTAATGAGATACTTATGAACGTAGAGACATTTCATCTGTGGCCCAGACTCAGTTCCCTCATCCTTTTCGGCCTAGTTTTCCATGTTCTCACAAAGGATTGTGGGGTGTGGTGTAGAATTTACACCCCCAATCACATCAGGCAAATTTTTCTTGGCCGCATACATCCCCAGAGACACACCTACTTCATCCATAATCCTTACCAAAATACATTAAACTACATGGGTACCACAACCCTTCATGCATTCCTCCATATAGGTTTCCATTATCTTTCACATCTGAAATGACCCCATAGAGGATTTCTTTCATTCCACCATGGTTCTCTTAATATCGTGTAACAACATCTTGGAGGATCTCGAATGACATTTTTACCCAAGTACCACATTACAAATATGGTGAATGGTCGATGTCCAGTTTTTTAATCCTCTTATAGGTCACATGAGAGGGATACGATGATATAATGTTGGTCAGCATTTATCCTCAATCATTATTTTTATTCTTGGTTAATTAAATGATGTTCACAATGATTAACATATTCTACCCTTATGTCCCACACACATGACATTGAACATGTAATTGCTGGTCATAACTCTATGACTATAAACAAAACTATGTCCAACCACAACCTTTCCGTATAGAGTTAAACATCACTTCATCTCTATAACTACATATGGCTTGATTTCAATCCTTGAAAGATAAATAAGAAAACCCTAATATTTTCCTTTTGGGTCTAGCCTCATATCATATGTACTTTCTCTCTCCCACTCAACCTATGTTCTCTCCTGTAAATATTAATAGTGCGGAGTATGTGCGATTATGTCTTCATCCACATCAGGTTATTCTCCACCCTATTCACATTCCTCTTCAATATATCCATTCCTCATGTACTTTTGGTATGATGTTAAAGTAAAAATCACTTCAGAACTATATATGGCTTGATTTCCAACCTCGTGGGATATGTTGGAAAACCTGGAACTTTCATCGTCAACTCCAGCCATATTTCTTATAAACCTTTTCTTCCTTCTGACCACCTACCTAATTCCTCATGGGGGGTATGTGATGTGGTGTGGTCTTATTTCCTCAGTCCTGTTTGACTTTCAATAACAATGCCACATACCTCTCTCTTGAGAGCTCTCCATCATCCATTCCTCCACTCATACCCTCGAGTCTTCTGCTATAATATTGGGCCCCTCGAACCAATTTATAAATTTGAAAACATTATTAGATGCCCAGTAGTTTGGGACCTAGATTTTTGGGTTCTAAATTGACATTTTTTCATCTGTTTCCATGCTTCAAAATTCAGTTTATTTTGGTTTTCATCATTTTTCCCATCCAAAAAGGACCCCCGAAGGACATGGATGCTATGGCTCACTGCTTTCCTTCCATATTGGGCCAATGTACCTGAATATTTTGAATGAAAATTTGTCACATGTCCCGCATTGTGAATTAGATTAGCGGCCAATGATTATTTTTATCCCATTTCAGGTCACACAATAGAGTTTTTGTGTTGTTAATATGGTCAACAATTATCTTCAATCGTTAAACAACCCCCATTATGCATGAAATAATGGTTTCAATATTTTCATCTCTTTCCAATCCATTATGTTCATGTGTAATTTTAACACTCTTAGAATCCTTCAATGTGTGTTTTCAAGTTATGAGGAAGAATCAATGTTGTGGTGTCATTTGATTCCCTGAACCATTTCCCATTTCTTTGTATTCCATGTGTTGCAATAATCTGCTATACTGTTTTTCCCACATTGAGCATAGCTCACAAGATCTTAAGGACTTATGAAAGGATTATGCCCGCTTGGTAGAGTATCACTTCTTCCAGACAAAGCTGTATGACCATAAATGATGATCCCAATCGTACTTATCGAATAAAGTTAAACATTATGAATTTCTAGAAATATATAATTCTTGATTCCCATCCTTATTGGACATGTAAGAATTCCCCAACAATTCATCTTCGGGTCCATCTCTTGCTCCACTAATTATATTTTATGTTCATCCTTTTAGACCTTATTATTATTATAGGATTACGTGGTGTGGCATTTTTTTGGCTCCTTTCCTCATTCAAAATTGTGTTTTTAATAGCCGCACCATGTACTCCCCCATTATGGGATAGTCCCTCTTATCATCATCTTTACCACTTGGAGTTAAACTATATGGAGGTTCTAAAACTACGTACAACTTGATTCCCATTCTTATGGAATTTATAGGAACTCCCACACATTTATTCATCGAGTTTAGCCCTAGGTCCTTTGACCTTTTCTGGACCCTTTTCTTGAAGTTTCTCCTCTGGAATTTTTCATTGTGTGGCAAGGACCTTGTCCTCATTCATGTTAGGAATGCTTTATCACCCCACACACATTACCTTTAGAACCTATCTATTTTATGTGTTTCCATTACATATCATGATAAACATTACTTATTGGTCCCACTTGACTTTAAAATATTGTATCTTTTCCACCCAAGGTTAAAAAAATGGTATGGTCCTCTCATATGACCATAAACCATGAAACTATCCTCCATGACGCATGATGGAAAACGACACCACATTATGGTGTCCTCATGTGAGGGAAAATCTTGTTTGGTATCAGTTTCAAGAAGGATATTTTTCAAGGTGTACATATGGATTCATTCTGGTAGTGATGCAGGAATTCTCCATCCTGGGTTATTTTCTTAAAAAACACACATCCACCCTAAATAATACAAAATGATCCATCAAATCTAGCATCTTTTGGTGCACGAGCCTGACCAACACAATAATATTTCCCT
The DNA here is from genome assembly GCA_963277665.1 of Viscum album. Lineage (NCBI taxonomy): Eukaryota > Viridiplantae > Streptophyta > Magnoliopsida > Santalales > Viscaceae > Viscum > Viscum album. The sequence goes on from OY728159.1 coordinate 1,208,411,677, forward strand.
AAAATTGGTACCCAAACATAAAATTTTATAAATCAAAATATGGATTGATTATCATCCTCATGGGATACATTGGAACGCCAAAAAAATTCATCTCGAGCCAAGCCCGAATCCCACCTTTGGTCCTCCAAAAAATTGTTTCCCTTATGAGAATGTGGTTTTGTAGGGTCTTCTACTATCCTTATTCGTGTCAAATTTTTCCAAAATTACACCATTCCACTTCCTTTTCTCTTCCCAATATTGTTTGAGTTCTATGACCATAAACTACGATCTCCCCATGAGAACAATATATGGATTTATTCTCATCCTCATGGGATAAATAAGAACACACAGACATTTAATCTTTAGGTCCGACCCCAATTTCTACAAATCTTTTGTTCTTCCAGTCACATGACATTAAATAGCGTAACCTTGTACAAGTAGCATGACATTTAACTATTTGAAGGTTTTCATCAGGAATGTTTCATGAAATGGAAGGCCATTTGGTCCTCAAACATGTCTGTTTTTTCTACATTGCCACCAAATGAACATTCCATTAAACCATACCCCAGTCGATGGTCCAATATATAACTACAAACTTGGAGTTTTCAAACAAACGATCCTTGTCCTAAGAAATGGATTCAACTACCTCTATCTCACATGTCTCATTAGCCATCTCAAAATGCATTGTGCTGTAGAGCCAAAAGTGTAGGATTCCACATGGTTAGTCCCTCTATTTGTCTCCATGAATCATGAGATCATTATTTGGAACGAAATCCTCTTCCTTATCAGAGGGGATCCCATTTTGGCTTGGTCTGACGACACATTGGATCACCTACCATTGTTGGAAAATGTCTTGAAAGACCTCAAATGAAATTTTGCGACAATTATTGTGTTTTGAACAATAAAATTGGTTGATCCTCATTTTTCAATCCCAATGCTAGGCTACTGTGAAATGGATGCTATGATTCGAACAAGGTCAACATTACTCCTCCATCTTCATGCCACCATCATTGTTATCCAGATTTTGGGCACCCTGATTCACATCATTCCAATTCCTTATGATCAAATGGAATTCCAACACACTCAATTTTACCCCTCTACGCATCTATGTACATTAAGATGTTGGGATAGTATTATTATGACCTCATTCAAAGAGTGTTCAATTTACCATAATGTGTGTCTCCCAAAACCAATAAAATCCCCACACTTCTGATTGATTCCCACATCTAGCATGACTCACCCATGCTTAGTGGTTTTGGTTGGATTTGTACTCGTGCAACCAAACCACACATGCCTTTCGTCCCACATGACATTACAATGCACCCTATGAACTATGTGTGAATTTATTCCTATCCGAACATGGTATCTAGGAATGCCAAAAAAATCTGGGGCCTATATTTTTTTCCAACTCCATTCTCTAGACCTATGATATCCACATTGGTAACATGTATTGGTATAGACTGTTTTGGTCCACATTCACATTAGGTCTATAACGACCACACTACGTACTCCCCACATTGGGATCTCCCCTTTTACACAACATCCTATCGTATGATGTTAAACTATACATGTCATTCAAAACTACTTTTGGCTTGATCCCCATCCAAATGGGAAATGTAAGAATGCCCAAAAACATACCCCCAGGTCTATCCCCATGTCATTCCACTGCTGGTCTATGGTCTAAAAAATCCCACAAGGAACACATGGTGTGCTATTGGATATTTTTTCCCATTCACATTAGGGTGTATTCCACTCCACAAATTACCTTTTTGGGTTACCCACTCCTCAACGTACGATATCAAACTACATGACTATCATACTCATTATCAAAACTTAAAACTACATGCTAGTTTAGGTTCTCACCATATTGATCCATTTAGTATGCGAGTATGAATCATGGTCAGACCTATGCGCTCCACTAATGTGTTTTCATCATGGTGGAATAATTTCACGAGAATTGGATTCCATTAGAACAAACCATCACTCCACCCTCCACACATGGTCTTCCCCTTCATCTGGACCATCATCAACTTTAACATCTAAATGTCCCCTAACTGTACTTATGCTCGACCTATGGATCACAGACTATCTTAGGCCCATGTTCTAGAAGACTATCATTGAAATTACATGACATCCCCATGTTTCGAACATTTTCACAAGTCGACCGTCATTTATTCCCCATTTCATGATAACAGAACATCGATTATTTATTTAAAACACCATCAATACAAATCTATATTTGTTATATCATCCCAATAGTGTTCTGATTTTTGGGTATCAAAATTCGAATTCATTATTTACCATTTTTTAGATTGATTCCAACACCCGTGTCATTATCCGATTGGTGTGTGTGAGCATGTTGGGAGAGTGTGGGTTAGCTATTTTGATAATCTTTTTTTTGTGACCACGAACCCCTAGTTTTGTTCGAAATCGCAATGTTGTCATCTAGACCCCTGATTCTCAGAGATTGATTGGCATTATCAAATTCAAACAGATTAACAATGCATTCAACCCTTCGTTTTCATATTGGGCATGACCCACGTGAGTCAAGGGATTGACCGCAAGATATTCCAATGATATGTTGGAAATGAAGCTATCAAAACAGATAATAGAACACATGAATGCAATCAACATAAACCAGAAAATAATTAATGTATGTTTATGATTTCACATATAATACAGAGCCCAGAGATTAGCCCCCCCCCCCCATAGAAGTGTTGACCACTTCAATGGAGATTCCCAACTCATCTACTATTTGGCTCATGGATTCCAAAATCTAATGTTGCCTATTAAGCTCTGACTCCTCCTCAATGGTGATGTGGCTTAGTTCATCTTCCTTTATCTTGGTATGATCTTTATCTACTCGAGTAATAGGAATCTCTTTAGATGCTCTCCTTATATGTTCTTCATCCTTTTCTAGCTTGGCCTTACACCATGATATGAGTCCTGATTATACATCAAGTGTAGAAGACAACTCGTTCACCTACTCCCTCAACTATTGGATCTCATTCTTATCCTCCTCATGTATTTCTATTTTACAGAAAACATTTGATGCTATCCCACATCGAGGTCACCGTCATGTTCCTATATTTTCTCTACCATATAATATTGAATGAGGATATAAGGATGATATGAATCTACTCATCCAGAATATAGTTCGCATAGCCAAGAATGAAGCCTCCCCATATGGTCTATCAATTTTACATTTTTTCAGTCTCACCAATGAAGCGCTTGTTCATTTTGAATGGCCGTCAATGGAGAGACTTCTTGTTCACTTCATCAGATGGAGTCTCATCATGATCTTCTGGGTTGGTGTGTTCATACTCTATAAATACTGATAGATACTCAGAAGTGAGTTATTCCTTAGTGTCCTGTCATGAATGTCGGGTTCTGTATCACCATGAGAAATAGTCTCTATATAACACGTCTAATCATTATCATCAGACTCAACATCAACAAGATTTTGTTCATCCTAGTCAGTGGCTCCACCTTCAACATTGGTTAATATAGTCTTTCTAGCCTAGACATCCAATATCTCTATAATTCGTACCCAATTTGAGAAAGGAGCCTCATGACCATCGAACCTCGTTAATAGTGTAACCCAATCCATTTGAAGAACTGTTCATAATAGAGCAACAAATGTTAGATATTGGTTCAATAGATAACAACCAGAGACTCTTTGAGAAATAACTATTTTCAAGGTCAATGCATTTATTAAATTATTGGTTCGTCATCAATGTTGTCCTAGGGTGTGCCTCCCATAATGGTTCGGTTCTATAAGGTCATTGGAAGGGCCATCCATGTTTTTACATCCCTACTCAACTCTGAAATCATCATCGACACTGGTCCAGATCCTGAGCCCACATATTCTGGCATGAGGGTGGTGATATCATCGATAAGACTTTCCTCTATATAAAAAATATCAGTTTGGAAGATATGGTGACTTGGATAAAATCATGGAGAAAATTAATGTTCCATATTTAACATTGAAAACTCTAAAGAATTATCATAACTCTGATGTCCCTACTTAATCATCTTCCAAAAGTCTTCCCCCCATCAGCCTCATCTTCCCAGGAGCTATTTAACGCCTCATGAAAATGGATGTTCTTTTTTATCTCAACAGATGATGCTTTATGGAGAACCATCTAACCCAGTAGTACATTCACTTAGCCCGTCATTATACTCGGAGGACCTTGAGAATGCAAGTATTTGTCCAGCTCGGTGACATACTATTCCCCATCTTCCTGGGATAGAAGAAATATTACATCGACATGACCAATATCTGAATTTTCCACTCTATGGTTGTTTATATCATCCTAGATCTGGATAGGTCAGAGTAATTTCTGGTTGAAATCCTAGTTATCTCAAGCCATCAAAATGGTATCATCCTGAGGGATGACTATGTGGAACAACCATTTCTCGGGATCTTGATTGAGAATCTAGAAATACCCTCAATGTATCCTCTTCCTTTCCTGTCCTTTTTCAGTTGGGACTGTTGGACATGCCACTATTACATTTTCACCACTTAGTGCATTCCCTATTAGTGAATTTATCACCCCTTCCGCAACACTCCCAACACAACACACTCCCAAAATTCTCCAACCACTGCCTCTGTGTTGAGGATACACTCCGTCATTGTACCATACAATTTTCTTCTTCAACATGTCCCTTGAGAAGGCCAACTCCCAGCTCATGGAATATTCCTTCACCAGCTCAAATACTACATCATTTAGAGGTTGCTCATTTCACTTTCTCCCATACTCTCGGGTAAACATAAGAGAAAATTTCCCCATAACACAAGGGGGATCTTTGTGTCCCAATCCTAGATAATCAAATGGGGTCAGCCTCTACATGCACCAATATTTCCTTTCAAACCAGTGTGGAGTGTATGAATTGTAGATGGGCTCACATTGCACCAATGCCACTGATGCTCTACCCATGAAATCAAAAATGTATGACTAATGATCATCGGTATCTCAGCCTTCATTGGTGAGAATCCCCATGGGTATTAAAAATGAGTATATGAAAGAGTAATATGCAATTTGGACAATGTTCATCATCCTCTACAAGCTCATCTTGGCTGGGATTCTTCCAAATGAATTCAAGATGGGGGGCCATAAGTTTGAACCTGGAGGATAAATTTGGTTTAGGTACTCATAAATCATCATGTGCATGACCACCCTTCTTTAAACTGAATTGAATGACCATCACACCCACAATAGATTATTCCCCTCACTGATATTCCTCAACTTCTTATACAGATTTGAAAGTACAAGGATACTAAGGTTTACATACTACCCATTCGCAATCATTGATTCCATGATTAACGTACTTGTACATACACCCATGTTCATATCTCTAACTAATAGCATCCAACCACATATGATCACCATGATGAATTCAACAAACCTAAGCACCAATGGCTACATAGGGTTACGGCTACACCCTCATGTGTTCAACTATCTATCCTCCGAGAGTCTCTAGAATGTGTTCTCTTTGCTAAGATGGGCCCCATTTGGGAATATGGGGGGCCTCACCAGGAACATCTAGACATATAATTCAGAAAATACCTAATCCATAGATTGAAATGCATGTATCTTACTGATTTTTCATCCTCACCAGGCACCAGGTGTATTAGAACCTTTTTGTACCCTTGGAATATGCTCCCCATATTCCCACACATTCTATACTATGTGGAATTCAACATACATATCCACTAGAATGGGAATACAACTGATATTTTGGATTTCCTATATGATGATTACAACTTCCCCATTATAATGTTGGACGGTTTTGGTTTTGGGTGACCACCTGGTCAACAGCTCTAGAATCACACTCTTTGGATGGTTTGTAGAGAATTGAGAGGCCCATGCCTCCTCATACAATCCCAAACACCTCAAATACTCCACATAATCATCACTGGTTTTTCATACCCATTAATCCCAAACCCTTTAATCTATGAATCTTTTTCCCCTGTGCAAGTCCCACTCATTGGTCCATCCCTTTAGATAATTTCGGAGAGCTACGTTCAGGATTGTTGGATAATCCGGAGAGGATGACTCAACTTTTAGATCCCTTAGGTAAATATCATGGTTTTGTTTGTATATGAAGTTGGTAGTGACATATGTATGATCAGCCCATGTATGGACATCAGTGACCCTATTCCTATGATATTGGCACGAGGTGCTCCATAATTTGTAGGTTGGTTCATCCTTAATAGCCTGTGGGAGGAAGACCTCGTCCAACAAACTGAAACCATTCAACATTAGTCTCATGCATAGGGGATTGTTCTTTTAGTACTCCATCAGAAGAGTGATCGAGGAATCATGGTCCAACTGGTTGTGCTTGTATTCACCAATCCCCATGTTATCCACTATTTCCTCACTTTGAGAAGATTCGACAAGGACATCTTGAAAAAATAAATTTTTTTACTGATCAATAATGTAGGGATTTATTTTATAAATTGTGAATGTCAACGGTAGAAAAAAATCAAGAAGCCCTCTTATAGATCTCTTCTCGTGAAATGTGTGATCACTGATTCGAAGACCCAAGGCATGGTGCAGTGTAGACTAGGATTTTGGTATAACAGATTGCTGAGTTTCATTGAACAACACCAGACCACAGAGTCTAGATTTACAATGAATGATCACCGAGTTCACAGGGAATCGGGAATCAAGAGTGAATGTATATAATTTTGGAATAAAATGAGGACAAACTACTCTTATTTTCCATCTATTTATATACGATTACCGCCATGCTTTGTGGTGGGTTGTACGCTCCACGACGCACTCGACCCGTTCTTTTCACCCCTATTTAAAAAAAAATTCGTCGAGATTTACAGTGATTTTGGGGTTGTAACATGAAAATCCAACACTCATTACTTCTCAGATCCCATTCCAAGAGGGATGGGTGATTTTTTGTTCCAAGATGTTTCCCATGATAAAACGTACCTCCCAAAAATATCAATGAAGCATGCCTCACATATTAGCACAAATAGAAGCCTTGGAAAGCACCTCCATCTCTACAATTGGTGCGAAGAGGAAAAACAACCCTCCTCAACGGCTGTCGTGGAGTAGGTGTTGGAGAACTCTGTGACTAAAACACACATGTGAGAGAGGTTTGTTTCTCTATGTAGTAGTTAATGGAGAACTCCATGAAGACGACATACTGTAGATTTCCTTCTACAAGAAACACAAATCTGTTAATGGAGAGCTCTGTTAGTCTGAGGAACATGAGAGATCAGACTGCGATTTCGAGGTCCAATTCCTTCGCATCCCATCCTTTATGCAGCATGCCACTTCTATCCAATAAAAACAAGGATTATCCCTAAATAAATAAATGAATACCCTGATCATTCTACTTCTATGATCTTTAATCACAAAACACCATTTTCTCTATGAATAACTTTTAATGTAAAATCCACATGTTATTTGAGAATTACTAAATACAATTCCCTTTGCTCATATTCAACCCCTATTCATATAGGGATTCCCTTGACAAAGAAAACATGTCATCACAATGGAAGTAGATTCCTATGGGAACTCAGGTCATTGCAATGAACTCCTGTTCGTAATGTGCATTCCATGAATATTTGTACCCCTTTCTAAAGAAGGATCATTGTGCTTCACGAAGCACCTTGCATCACAATGTCTTAATTTTCAGGGAATCAATGCTCTGTAAAGTCCTACATAATTGATGATCTATCACATCACAAAGAACACTCCATACACATGTATACATCATTCCTAGTATAGTCAACTCCACTTCACGAAGAATACCCATTTGCTGAGTCCATCTAATTTATGGAGCACCAATGCTACGCAGGGTCCCTTCCTGTGAACCACTTTCCTTCCCATCTCCTGTTAGATCCTCCATGATGGTACAAAGTGATTTAAAAGACCATAGAATGGTGATTTATGTTCTGTTTCATGGACTGATACTTCTTCACATAGGCATGTTAATGGATACTGTTTTTTCGCATAGCCACACTTATTTGAGCCCCATAATGAATCACTCCAAAACATCCTCTCACCATATAATTGATGGTAAAATCCCAAAACTAAAGATTAAATTTCACCATGTATGTATTTCAAAGGGTTAAGGATAGAATCCCCATCCTTCGAGCATCATGATGTTAAACTACCAAGCATCATCAACCTCCATACATGATGATAAACTATAGCCTCACCCCAAGTTATACACAGGGGTGCTGTACCTCAGACATTTTACATGCCCACTAGTCTCAGTGGGAGTGAGATCATTCTCAAATGGAATGAGATCATCCTTCTATGGAATGACATATATTAGTGGGGATGTTCATCCATCCTATTGTATACCCCTAGCCTCTCTTAATAGTGGTATCACACTTGCTTCTACATAGTTCTTCCTTGCATAATCACTAGAGGATTGATGGGAACATGGGACTGTTGAAAACCCATCCCACCCCCTTTGTTATTTTCACCATTAGGTCTCCATATAGGAGTAAGTCACAATCACCATATCCATCTCCTAATAACCATACGTAATTCTCATTCCATTCCTCACAGATTCACCTTTCACGACATGACTGTGAGGCTTTTAATGCATCTTTTTTCTCACACCGAGCATGAATCATGTGAGATTAGAGTATGAATCAATCATGAAACCCTTTTCATCTTCCTTATTGTGTATGTTCCACCCCTTAACACTAAACATTGTGTAATTTGATCCTTTTCCATTCCATGCATGGAATGTAGGAAATTTCTCTAAGATTCTAGCTCGTCAGCCATTGGTTTCGAAAACATCACATTTGTTCACCCTCGTCTCGTATGACACTAAATTATATGATTTAATACTATGTGGGCTTTGATCCATGTCTTCTAGTAAGGGTATGTAATAATCCTCTTTATGGTTCATCCACAAAACTAGTAAACTTTTGTATCCCCTTACTGGGTCCCACATGCTTGGTCCATCCCTTAATGGTGTTCGACCAGTTCTCATGATGCTAACCATGATTAAGCCCCATCATTTTATTTGTTTTTTTCCTTCAGGTACACCAAAAATCCATTTCCCATGATGAACTATGTATACTTTGACTCCCTACCACATGGATACGTAGGAAGCCCCCCTGAGGTTTAATCCCATCACCCATGTCTAATCTAAGTCTCTCCCATTAGCCTTTCTGTTTTTGGATGGTCATGCCCCAACCCAGAGGTTCTACTTCTTCTAGGTTTCATCCATTCAACCATTCTCACGGGCCACCTCCTTAGGTGTCCCATCAACCCACCTTACTACACGATCTTTGATTCCATTCCAAAGGTGTATGTAGGAAGCCTCTCTAATGATCAAGCCCAACATCACCGTCTTTTTCAATGATGGTTCTATTTCAATCCACTCCATCCTTTGAAACTCCATCCATATCAATCATGATTCCTACCCATGACAACACTTCCCAATAACATCACACCATTCACATGGGATACTATCCTTTTGTAATACCCCAAATGTACTTGGGTTGTTTTCCGTTGTGTACACCTAGATTCTCAACCCCTTTTGAACAACGTGGGTTTTGATCCCTATCATCTACACAATGTATGTATGATGCCTCCATGAGATTTCATCCCAACCAGTGGTAAACCGTAGTGATCCACTTTATGGGGTGAAAACTCCTTAATATACCATCAATGGTGTGCTAATAAACCTTCAAGGAATGACATCATTACTCTAATGGGATGCACAACCTCAGACCTCTCCTCATTTGGTGTTTTGGTCCATTATTTACTAAACCATCTAAATGAACCCTCCTATGGATGAACCAATATAATATTCCACTATGGGACATTTAGATCACTAAAATACCACCTATGAAATATAATAAACTCACATATTACCACATGTTAAACATGAGATACCTAATAGAAACCTCGGTAAGACACTCTTTCGGTGTAACTGTTTCTTCTAGATGTAAAACTCATGGCATACCCTGTGTTAAACATGGGAAACTAAAGAAAACCACTCGGACATTCCTATGGAATATAATTCCCCATAATCGACATGGGATGACATGAGCTTTGACACCCTCAAGAAGCCCTGTCATAAATGGGTGAAAACCTGTTATACTAGTGTTTCAATTTATAGAAATCACAGTGATGTCCTAATGACTACTTCCCTGATCGAAGGATGGTGCCCTTATTTTTCAACATGTAATGTCTTTACAAGAGTAGTGCATTCGGATTACGTTCCGGATGATATGTAACATATGAAACGTTTCATGAACCATTACATAATCTTTAAGGGAGACAATGAAAATGCGACAAATTCTAATGATGAATCCATAGAAGGGGAGACCGACATCCCATCATCCCTTTTCAATAAAGGAGAAAACATCCCTAAATAAGCGACAAATGTCGCCTGTATTCTAAAAGATGGATTGGAGGGCCAAAACCAACACATCATAGCATGAAGGTTCATTCCATGAAAAAATCATCGAAAAAAAAGCATATACAACATTTTTTAAAAAATATTTAGAAGTAGTGAATTTGATCAAAAAATATTTTTATATGAATATATAAATGTTGATTTATTTATTTTAAAAACAGACACAATAATTTTAACAACCAAATAGATAAAATGGTACTATTAATTGAGAATCTCAAAAATAAATTGAGTATAATAAACATGATGTTAAAATTAGATTATACTATATCCGCCCATATAACTTTTATCATAATCAATCTTGAAAAGAAATGAGATTGTATCATAATGGCATTCCCACTTTGTTTTGATATCAATCATATACTTTATGACATAATATTATAATATCAACTTTAAATAAATGAAAATAAGTATATTAATGTTACAAAATGTTAATGGGGTAGTATATAATCCTCACAAATAAATATATTTATATAACATAACGTATTCCTCATATAAAACAAATTTTGAGGATCAACCCTTATAATGATCATATAGTGGATGTGAAAAATAATCAATGAATGCATTATGAATTTCAAATGTAAATACAAGTAATAAAATTATAGAAACAACACAATTAAAATAAAATTAATTACAGATATAATATTAAAATATCAATGAAAATGAACACATAACATGATCAAATGAAATGAAGTTGAGTTAGTAAATTATTTATAACATTATGAATTTCGAATTTAAAAAACATGGATGAAATATTACAATTTGAGAAATAGAATATTTTTTTTGTCAATAAATAAAAAAAATAAATTTATAAGGGATATTATGTGAAAAATAAAAAAAATTATTTACTGACATTATAATATACAATAATGAACGAAAATTGATATGATATTCATTACCACATGTTTTGAATTTCCATGTATATAATATAACGCATTTATGATATGGATTATGAATAATTTTATTTCATAAGAAATTCTTATAGAATGAGTAAAATATTTTTGTAGCATTTATTTTAATTTTTTTAATGAATTATTTGAATTAGTAATGAAATAAATCCACACATGCACTTTTGTAACGTTTCCATTATTCAACAGTCATTATTAAAAGAAATATAGTACTATTTTATAAAAAAATAATGATAATAAAATCATAAATATAATATTATTTTATTATATTCACTTATATATATCATCAATGTAATATGGTAATAAAAAATGAATCGTATCACATTTTGTGTTAGTCCACACATACACATGGACAACAATATCGTCTTTCAATGAATTCAACTATATTAAAATATATATATTAAAAAAACGATAGTTATTACATCATTATCATTATTATTTCAAATATATCATATATATTCTTTAAAATTATACTTTTTTTTCTAAAATATGTGTTAGGAAAAAAAATAATCTTGTCGCTTCGTGAGGTAATTGTCCCCCCTAAAAATTTATGATGTTTTTATCCCCAATAAAATGGAAATTAATAATTTATAATTGATATAATAATTAAAATATTATAACAATTATTAATATATCATATATATAAATTATTTACATCATTATTATAAGAAATCAAAGGCAATGTTGAAAAATGAATGATTTTGGTTAACGAGATGATAGTTCGTTGTACACAATAATGATTGTTACATTTAAAATTCGAGAGATGGGGAGATGGATTTTTTATTAATTTCACCATTTATAATCTTATTATATTTTTGAAAAACATGTCTTACATGAGTATAATATAAACATATTTAAAGGATGTTGAATAACAACAAATTATAAGAAAAACAAGGTTAATCATTATTGATATTATTTAGATAACCTCATTAAGTTTTTATCAAAATCCATATTAGGATAAAAATAAAAAGAAGGGGTTCTTGGTCATGGATATGATGTTAAGGAACTTATTATTTTAGGAATTTTCTAAAAAAATTATTTTTATTGTGTACATTGTAGAAAAATGTGTTTGGTGTTTTATTAGTGAGGTTAGTGTGACCGATGCATATCATGTAAATAAAAATTGATACCCATAATTTTAAATTCCAAAAGGATCTGTAATTTAACATTACTCAACATTATATATTATAAGATCAAAATATGTCCATATAAAAATGTTGAAATATTTATGTCGTTTTAAATATTAGTATTATTTAAACCCCTCATAGACCTAGTTTTATCATAACCACAATAAATAATATTAAAATTGGTCACTATTAATGTTGATCATAAAATTCATATCAATATATTATTTAGTATAAATTATGATTATTTTAAATTTTCTATTAATTTTAAGAAATTATATTCACATATTTTGTATAAAATAATTTAAATTTAACTCATTGATGTGACAATGAATTGTTTTTTGAAGAAATATAATTTCCAAGAATAACATAAAAATATATTAAATTTATGAATAGAAATTAAAATTATATTAATATAAATTTTATTTTAATTAAATAAAATATATCAATTTCATTTATATAATTCAAAATTAGATTTTGATTTATATTATTAAAATAAGTAAACATTATGCACATTAAAATTACTTTACAAAACGCATTTTAAACCAAAATATAATCATTTAATCAAATATTACATAAAGATGAAAAAATTAATTAATAAGATTAAATATAACTAAATAATAATTTTTTGGTTAAATCATATTAAAAAATAATTGGACTATTAAACAACTGTATTTATTGAATATAAATAATATTTAAAAAATGATATTAATCATTATTCAATGAAAAATATTTATTTTTCAAAAAATCCTCAAAGAGTTATTTTTTATATGATTATCATAAAACATAATTTTATAAAATAAAATAAAATTAGAAAAGTCAAAATCATTTCGTTATTATACATTTCTATAAAAAATAAATAGAATAATTTCTTAAGAAAACAAAATTTCAAAACAAAATTTCGTTTTAAAAAATGATTGATTGATTACTATTCACTTTCCAATAAATTTATATTTATTATTTCCCATAAATATATATATATATATATTATAATATAATGAATTTTATTTATACCCAATAATATACCAAGTATGTTATAATGGTAATAATTAATTAATAATATTTAATGTATCATTTATTCTCATTGTTGTGTGTCATATATGATATCAAACATAGATTCCATTTTAAAAATATATGGGTGTTATACTCTTTTACTATTTAATAAAAAAATAAAAAAATTATAAATTCAACATGGTAAACATGGTTTTTATATTTAAAAATTCATATGTTGACATATAACATTGTAAAATGGGTTGATAAAAAATCCACATGAAAAGAGAGAGAGGGAAGTATAATGGTTATCTGCAATAGAGCATGACTAGTTTTCAATATATGAAATCATTGGTGGAAGTAATGATATGGATATAGAAAAAATAACTACGCATATAATTATAATGATAGCCTGAGATCATGGGTCACCTGAATGATAATGATCAAGATAATTTTAACAACCAAATAACATGAACCAAAAAGTGTTAAAAATGCCATCGACTTAACCAAAATGAAGGTAGACAGATTAAAATTTAATTTTCAATATCATTTTACTATATATTAATAACCTTTTACCATATATATCAAGTAAATAACGATATGATAATTACATTATGAGTATAATTAAAACCTACAATAAATTTACACTACAATGTCATGTTTGTCTCCAAACATTGAGTATTTAAAATGAATTATTTTACTTCTAGACCACTAACATAAAATTCAAATGAATAACATAATATCTAAAACGATTGATAGATATTACTCTTTTCTATATACATTACTAACATTAAAAATGATTTTAATATGAGAAGATTTTGTTTAAATGAATAAACCTTCATATTATCATATAATTCATTAATAATCAAAATTATATAAATAATTCCTAGAAGTTAAAATTAAATCATTCATTAAACAAATAACCCTCTATCAAAAATAACCTCAATAAACTCAAAAATATTTTACCTAAATATTTATTAAATAGATTTTAGTGAATAGTATCTAAAATTCGTTATCTTAAATTGAATTAACATCAACAACATAGTTCCCAAATCACATTTCAATAAAATTGTAATCTTTACGAGAAAACATGTGTTTAAATAATTATATTAATATCCACGGTCATATCCACCATAAATTCTATTAACTAGTACTCGTCTGTGCATACACACGATGATTTGGATTTATGGTTATTTTTTATTAATATAAAACTATTTGTAAAATAATAGAACAAATAGCAATGTTCAATCAATCATAATCACAATTTAGTGGAGCATAATATAAAAATTGAAGTTAATAAAATAGTGAAAACATTAAAATAGTTCATAAAAAGGTAAGAGAATTTTAGAGTAAAGAAATATTTATTTTTAGAGGATGGAGGTTTCAAGTCAATTTCAACAACATTTATGATAACATTATTGGGTACAATTAAGTACATAGTGAAGTGAAGTTACATAAACAACATTATTTGTAAAAGTAAATATGAGAAATGATGAATAATATTAATAAAAAATGAGAGAAGTTCATTTAATAGTTACAACAAAATTTGTGATGTTTATATACGTTAAATTATGTCAGCTAGTAGTGGTTGTACAATCTGCCAATCTGGTGTACAATCTGCCAATCTGGAAAAGTTACTGTAATGAAACATGAACTTCAATATTTTCCAATAGCAGTATTCTGCAGATACAAAACAATTGAAATGATGAATATATATAAATGATATCAATTAAAAAGATAATGTTGTACAATCAACCAATCAAAAGGAGTTTATTTAAAAAGTTGTGAGTTTGATTAATATCGATTTCAAATAAAATTTAATGATAAGAATATTTAGTCACATTCATTTATGTATGTCACAACAATTCCCAACATAATCAAAAAATGAAAGAAATATTTTTATATATAACAGAGTTAACAAATTCATAAAATTCAACATACATAAACTGGAAAAATCATTTGGATTTAATCAGTTTTTCAAAGATAATGAATTAAATAACAGCAACAAACATTTCAATCACACATCAAGACATATTAAAAAATTTAATAAAAGATAAATATATCATGCAACAATACCATTGACTCAACCAAAATGAAGGTAGACAGATTAAAATGTAATTTTCAATATCATTTTACTATATATTAATAAATTTTTATCATATATATCAAGTAAATAACGATATGATAATTACATTATGAGTATACTTACAACCTACAATAAATTTACACTACAATGTAATGTTTTCCACCAAACATTGATTATTTAAAATGACTTATTTTATTCCTATACCACTAATATAAAATTAAAATGAATAATATAATATCTAAAAAGATATATAGATATTCCTATTTTTTATAAACATTACTAACGTTAAAAATGATTTTAATATGGAAAGATGTTTTTTTAAATGAATAAACCTTCATATTATCATATATTTAATTAACAACCAATATTATATAGAAATTCACAAAGTTTAAATTAAATAATTCATTAAACAAAAAACCCTCTATCAAAAATAACCCCAATAACCTAATTTTTTTTTACCTAAATGTTTATTCAATTGATTTTAATGAATAATATCAAAAAATTGTTATCTTAAAATGAAATAACATCAACAACATAGTTCCCAAATCACATTTCAATAAAATGGTTATATTTACGAGAAAAAATGTGATCACATAATTATATTAACTCCCACGATCATATCCACCACACTTTCTATTAATTCCTTAAAACATATTTATAATAAATTAAATTTCATACATCAAGTTAAAAAATGATTTATAAACAAATAAACCAAACAAAATGTCTCCCAAATTCATTAATCAAATTAAGATAAAATTTCTTAAATTATCATAATGTGTTTCAAAGGCAATGATGTTATGATTATACATAATTAATAAACCAATGATTGAATCCATAACTATTAAAAAATAACTCTCATTAAAAGATCCTATTTAGAAAAATTATATAAACCCTAATGTGATACAGACTATAATAGCCATGAAACCCTACTCTCTACTATGGTTCTTAAAATTTAATCGTCATATTTTTGTTTTTTATAAGGATTATGGTTAACCAATCTTCATAGTATAAAACATAAAATAGAAAAAATAAATATTTTATCACTTACATACCAATGATCCTATTATTTTTAGAGTATTTGATAATTTTCAAAACCCATACATGATAAATTCCCATGAATTAAATGGATTAGTTTTCCTAATATTCCTATATTTAAATATTCTATATTAATTCTTAAACATATCCAACAAAAAATATCATTCTTTAAT
The DNA here is from genome assembly GCA_963277665.1 of Viscum album. Lineage (NCBI taxonomy): Eukaryota > Viridiplantae > Streptophyta > Magnoliopsida > Santalales > Viscaceae > Viscum > Viscum album. The sequence continues at coordinate 1,208,428,385 of OY728159.1, forward strand.
CCATTATAGAAAAAAAATCATTTAATATTCTATTATAAAAAACCATGATAATATAAAATATCAGAATGGTTTTCTCAACTGATCAATAAGGGTAAAAATATTAATTAACAAATGAATTCCATTTATGGGAAAAAGATTAACCTATGTGTATGATGAAATAATCACAGTTCATGAGAATAAATAAAGAATATTAATACACATAAATACAAGGATCATTAATCATGAAACATGTATTAACGATGTATATAGGTAACATGTCATTAGAATCAACAATAATTAGCCAGGTTATTTCCATATTGATCAAGTGTATCATTTAAACTGTATAACAATCATAAAAAACATGTTGGTATCTTGGGAACATTATCTTCAAAACCGATTTTAATCCCATTTCATAAATAACTATAGCCAAGATAAATCTATATGATAAACCCTATGATAATAATGTCATTATTTCTTCTAATTAGGCTGATTAATAACTAATTAATTGGATTTCTATTTATGTTAACAAATCATATAATCTATTTAATGGTCACCTAGTGCTATTTGGGAGATCCCATCGTATAAACTACCTCAAGGTCACCCTCAGGGTTTAATGGGGTATAAGAAATCATAAAATATATATCAAGATCATCCATTTATTATAAATAATTTCCTTTTATAATTAAAGGGTAAAACATTTAAAACATTTAAATATTTAATTATTATATAAACCAACATTCTTTCATAATTCGATTAATTTAAAAAAATATCGGTTCTAGGACAGTATCATGATAAAACTACATAATTAATAATGTTTTTATCAATGAAAAATATCATATAGGAATATTATATAGTATCATTTTTTTTAGTTTTTTTAAAATAAATACGATAAATTCATCATTAAAAAATCCTTTATGAAAATATAATTTAAACATTTAGTAACATTAGAGGGAAAAGTATAATACGAAAAATTATTATAAATGGTAACTTGGATTATTTATTTTATGAAATATCGTTTCTATTTTCTGAACACAAATTTGAAATTTAAAATATTGAAAAACATTAACCAAAAATATTTTAATTTTGAAGAACCATTGATTCATAAAAATTGCGAATAAAAATATATTATGGTCCCGATGATACAAAATTCCATTCATGGTGATAATTTTGAAAACAAAAATTTTATTCACGTTCATTAAGAAAAAAAAATTCTCTTTTATGAAAATGATGGGAATATTCATTAAAAAAAATTTGTAAAAAATAGGACAATTGTTAAAAACAACTTTAAATAATCAAATTAAGAAACTATTGAAATTTTTATTTAATTTTTTTTTATAATAATTTTTTTTCATCAGAATAGAGAAATAAAAACATTTTAAAAAAAATCAATAAATATTCATTCCAAATAAAGAGAAAATTGTACAATCACATGAAAATTTAGTGGTTATCCTATGAATAATACATTATATTTCTAAATTAATATCAAATTATCATCTCTTAAATAAAATTCAAACTAAACAATCCTGAAAGTAATGTATATTTTATTTTAATGCCTTTTGAAACTACAGAAACACATGAATCATAATTATAATTAGTAAATAACATAAAATATTCTTTAAATATAATTAGAATAAATATATTAATGATAAAAAATGTCTAGGTGGAAGTGGAAACACCATATAAGTTATTATAAGTATTAAAAAACATCTGCCACATGGAAGAAAATTTGAGACAATTATCCCTTACAACGATCCTAACACTGATGTGAAAATTATTAACATAATCAATTATATATATATATATATTAAATTCACATAATAAAATTTTAAATAATTAGTACATTAATCATACATTTTTACACCCATAACCATTCAATATCAAAGAGAGTGATGAATAAATATAACCTAATGAATGGAAATTGTGTTATAAAATTATTTACAACATGGTTACATTCAGATCAAATCCACATGAATAAAATAATTAAATATGTTATTTAAAATAACACAGGGTCTGAATCATTTATGATATTACATTTAAAATTGGAATTATATACCACATAAAAAATAATATGTTTTCATGACATTAAAACATTACCCAATGAATAATCAATTGAGGCACATAAGTTTACATCAAGTCCAGAAATTCCATTTATATCCACTAACTCATATATTACAATAATTTAACAATTATATTGTTTATTGAAAAAATATTATTGGTTCAATAAATAAAAATTCAATAATTTTTTTATTTATGTAAAAATATAATTTATTAAAAAATTAGTTTAGTCTACATTATATATTTTTTGGGGTTTCTATTCATTGTATGGAAATTGATTCGATGAGTTAGCCAAGCTCAAATTTGTCATTGTTCAATAATTCCCAAAATAATAATAATAATATATATTAAATATTTATAATTATATTATACATTCAAAATAATACTAGAATAAGAGTTATGAAAAATTAACTACGTTACAATCATGAAGATGGTCGGTCATAAAATTTCATTAGTAACATTTCCATTTTTTATTGATCATTATAGAACAAATGTAAGTATTATTTTATCCCTATATAAATTTAATAAATTAATAAATATAATATTAATTTGTTATATATGTGTTTATATACAATTCATTTTATTTCGTGGAGAATAAAAAATCCCATAACATCTTGGAGGTGGTCATCCACACATAAACTCGAACGACATAATAATAATTTAATGAATGGAACTAGATGAAAATTTATAATACATTACAAATTATGAATGATAACTATATCATTAATATCATAGTATTATATATATATATTTCACATATATTCATTTTAATTATCTATATTACCTTCTATGATAGGTTTTGTGAAAAAACTAATCAGATCGCATCATTATAATGTAGTATTCCATACAATTGATCAACATTAACGTATCCCCAAAAGAATGGAATGTAGTAAAGAATATGTAATTTAAAACAAAGATAATTATAATTTTTTTACAAATTAAGTTATATTTGTATATATATATATATATACTTCCCATCCATCATTATAGTAAACCATGTGAGGAAATGATTAAAAATGAGTTACATTGGTTCACAAGGTGGAAGTCTACCATAAAGTCGATTGATTATTTAATTTCCCTTCAAATGGAACATGTTTTATTTAAAGGTTATAATAATAAAATCATAAAACATATTTATAATTTATATATTTTTCATCACATTATAATAATTATGAATAGTTCTATTTTTTTATAAAAATAGAATTAAAATGCTTGGAGAATCCTAATTCATCTTCTTCAAACATAATCCTAATGTTAGCCCCAAAATCCTTCATATGATGGATTTATGATCACTCTAAGGGGAAAAGGTAATGGGGATTAAATTAGGTAATTTATTTTTTTTGTTATTTTTTGAACTAATATGATTTTATAGAGTTAATAGGAGTAAATAGTGGGCGACTATTTATTAGTGAGGAGAGTGACACAATTGTATTTTTTGAAAATAAAAAGAAATAACCAAAAATTATACATTGAAAAAGTTTCTAAAATGGACCATTATAGCTAAATATATTAGGATAATGTATATATATTATCATAAAAATATAATATTTACATGTTTTAGGAAATATTAACCCTTATCAATCATTTCAATTTCCCTAGTAAACCAGTTGTCACATTAATCATTGAAAACTATTTTTACTATTTTAAATATTCTTTATCACAAAAAATTATCTTTAGTTTCATAAATACTACAAATTAATAATTTTTTATATATTAAATACATTTATTATAAATAAAATTAGGTATGTTGAAAAATATAATTTAAAAATAAACCGTAACATGCGTTGAATAATCAGTTTTTCAACAAATGTATTTTTTTAAGAATATGGTTATTTAATATTATAAATATTACATTTAATTATAACTAAATGAAGTTATATTTATATTTATTTCTATAAAACATCAAATTTTAATATTAATAAAAATTACTTATAAGTAGTTTTTAATTAATACTTATCTTTAATGATTATGAACATTAAAACAGTTTTTTAAAAAATTATCTTAATCCAAATAATAATCTTATACTAAAATTTAATTTATCAGTGATTATATTTAAATTAAGTGGATTAAATAGAAATAATGAATAATTTTTGACTTTAAAACATATTCAAAACATAATTTGAATATTTAATTATATGATTTATTGAAGAAATGATATTTTTTTAAATATTTATAATTTTCGTTGTTCAGTAAAAATGAATATTTTCTAAAATCAATCTCTCCCTAAGTGAAATATGATATGATGAAATAAAAAATTAGACAAATTGTATCAAATAACTTTCTAAATATCATTATATATTAATGGTAATATTTTCTCATTAATATAAATGATACCCATTTTCTATGAATTTATTCTAAGAATATAACTACATTACTAGAATTGACTGATTATTCATTAAGAATTTATCAATAAATTGATAAGGGTATTTTATTTAGGTATATATTTCATAAAGTAGATACTAGTAATCTACCATTACAATTTAATGGATAGTTTAAAATGTAAAAATTTAAATAATTGTATTTCATTGTTCATTTAAAATCAGTGTTGTGTTTCTTGTTTGATATTAAGAACAACTTCCTTTTTTATAATACCAGGGTGCTACACCATAGTTTTTTGTGAGGATTTATGTGAAATTAATGATAAATCTCATGAAATTTCAGTAAGAATATATATATTTTATTAAAAAGAAATTTCAAAATTAATGTTATGTTAATCTAATATATAGTGTTTAAATCACAATCAGATCACTCTCTGAGACATTAAATCGTGTAATATTATTTTTCAGAAGAAAAAAATTCAATATCACATTGGGATCTTACACAATTATCATCAAGAGTATATAATGATAGATTATCTAGCTATGAATAGTTATTTGTAATGGTTTTTTGAAGAATTACTTGGTTAATTTCACTTTACCATTTAAATTTATATGAAATTTCTATATGGACAACCACAGTCTCCATTATATTAATTAACTATATTTTCTATCACTTTTCATTTTACATATAATATTAAAAATTATTACATTCATCCATTCTCCTCAATCATCATTACGATAATTCAAAAATCATCATGAATGTGTGTTAAAATATGAGCGTAATCATGATACGTTTTCATAATATATTGATTTAATTCAAGAAAAATTATTGAAATATGACCATGCTTATTGGTTTTCATCATTGCATTATATCAGAATCTACATGATTAAGTTATAATAGGAGCCTACACAATTTTCAATGATATATTTCAATTGTATTATTGTGTGTTGGAAGGAATAGTTGTATTATCATAATCATGATCATAATATATCTATTACCTTTGAAAAAACTACTTTATGGGTTGCCAAATTCTTACAATAAGGGATAATGTCTCTAATGTGGTCTCTTCAACATTCTAATGTGAATTCTTAGAACTGTAGAATTATAAATTTTTATGACTTAATGGATCCTCCCTATATAAAATATAAAAAATGGTGGGGGTTTAATTGTATTTACTCACCTACATAAAGTAATAGAAAAAAATATTACCATTCTATAGGGAAATAATCTTGGTGTGTAGGTTTATTGCCTAAGAGGATACCTGTTTTTCCACAACCCATTGTTAAGATGAAATTTATTGGGTTTTCAACTGATTAAGGATCTCATGAAACATCTTTAGAGATATGATTGAGACATTGAGTATTTACCCCTTGATTATAGTAATCACCAAAATGCATTGGGATGCTATTATATAGATATTGTATTTCATTCCTACAATCATCGTGGAAACAAATGTAAATACTGAAGTATTATCAATATGTGCTTAGTGGATTGAGGTTCCATTTAATAACATGAACCATGTAATATGACACTGTTTTGATAGGGTAGAATTAGTGATGGAATTAAAATTTAAGGGAGTTATATAAATATGAAATTACTACAAAAAAATATAGTCATTAATTTCATTTCCCATGTAACATCATAGACAATTATTCAATTTCTAGGGTAAATCATTCATGTCCATTAATGATTATATTTTTCACATTCCCCCATAATTATAGTTTTTAAATTTTTAGGTGCCTAGTTTTCCTATTGTAGAATGTAGATAAGGTATATAAACACAACTTTGGTATTCACATTGGTCGAGTGTATGAGAGGTTTAATATTCTATTAAAAACATTTAATGAATTTTCAGAGACATGAATAAATTTTTTATACATTTTTCTAAAATAATACTAAAAGTAATATTTGTACATGTTTCCTTTGGGAAAGTAATCAATTGAATCAACAAATAAATGTGAATATATTTTAGTATAATAGGTTAAAAATCATCTATATAATATTCAGTAAACTAAATTTTAAATCTATATTAATGGGAAATATAAAGATTATCATTTATTAGTGAGATGATAAGTATTTTAAATATGGGATCAGATTGATGAGAGAGGATTATTTTATATCCCTATACCAGGAATCCAAAATCATATATTATAGTCCTACTGAATGGAATACACCATACCACTAATAGTTGTGTGATGAGAACCATAGAGGTTCTTCATATGTTCACTAGTATCTAACCAATTGAAGTTCCATTTGAGGCCATGTTTCTAAACTCAATGGATTCCATTTTAGATTCATTTGTATTAAACTAGTGGGTAGGTGGGGTTAGAAATGAATTTCATTGACGAGATACATTTATCCTTGAAAACAATAATCAAAACCCTCATTGTTTGAGTTGGACTATTTTTTAAATATGTTATGAGAATCCCATATTGTTTATCAATGTAAAGTGAAAAAAAATGTGTCATTAATGAGGTGAAAACTAGAGATTTTGTAGGGATTTCAGACATGTGGCATTTTTATATCATCTTGATTGTTGGTAAATATATCAGAGAATGTATAGTTGGGCCTTAAACTTGGTGGCATGAATGTACTATTTACATATATTGACTATTTTAAATTTGTAAATAAAGGTGGAAGAAAATAAACTGTAATGTTTCCTTATTGAATGAAATAACATTTAGAGGTTTTTTGTTATTTTGATTATTGAAATTTGATTATTACAAAGTATGTTTGACCACACCAGAACCTAGACAATTATACAATGAAAATTACTCATGACATAGGTTGGTAGACAAGAATTATTAACCACACATATTTGGGAGCAAGAATGACCATATAAGGGATATAGGTGGAACATATCCCCATTCCACCACTAGGGATTTAAAAAATGTACATGTGCATTAGAATTTCCATAGAGAAGTAGTTTGTTTCACAGGGGAGAAATCATGGAGGAATTATGATTTAAGAGCTGTGGATTTTCAAATATGCCTCAACTACGGTCACCATGACACATATAGATTTAAATAAATTTTTTGATGCCATTGGATTTTTTGGGTTCCCACACCAAAACCTAAAAAACAATTCCATATTCACATTAGAGAGGAAATTTTTCACACCATATCCCAAAATTAAAATTTGGAGAGTCCAAAATTGAAGGAAGTCAGAAATAATTATTTAATATAATTATATGTGTTTATTCCATAACAATATAGGCTATAATACAACCCCATTTTACAAGAAAAATCACATGTAACACCTATACCATTTGATATATAGTGATCATATTTTGAAGGGGAACAGATTCGGGATCTCCATTCATATATGAGGCTTCTTCATATGATTTATTCCTACACCACATCCATTTTAGTTCTGAGATGTGGTTATGTGATATTTTCCCTCAAATAATGTGTAGAGCTATAGATGTTTTAAAGAAAAATAAAAGAGGATCTAGTCAAATTTATCTATACAAAAAGATTAATTATATCAACACAAAATGATTTGTTTCATTACGTGGTATGAATATCCATATTGAAATTTTTATGAAATGGGTTTTACTACACATTTAAATTTAGAGATACAAAAAATAAACCCCATTTCTAGACATCAGACTATTATAATTAATAGGGAGTTGTGTATTATTACTCTAAATGTTTGATTTATATTTTATGGATATTGAGATAATAATTTTACATTAGGGAAAAATTAAAAAAATCATGGAAACAAGATAATAAATCCAATAATTTGAATGAAATCAGAAATTGAAGACAAAGAATGTCATTTAAAATATATAAAATACATAGAGAGAAAAACATACAAAGTTCTTTATTTCTGTAGCCATCAATCTAGATATCAACATGAAATTTTATTATTGATGAATGGAGTTATTCCAGGACATATATCCTTACTAGAAATCAATATATTAATAATGAAGTGTCACCCAATGTAATCTTTTTTTTTCACAATCGTATGTGAATAATGAGTATTTAACAAACATATTATTGAGTTCCCTAATGTGGGAGATATGTGAGTTGTCCAATAAATCATGGTAGTGAACTAGGATGGTTATTGAGACCACATCAAATTTATTTATTTAATTTTATGGGTTTTAGTTAATTTTCTTCACATTGACACTTACCTAATTGTTTTAGGGATGTATCCTAGTACTGGAGATCCAATTAATATCATTTCATATTTTTTAGTCCTTTCATCACCCATTTGACATAAATATAGAGAGAAATTTAAGTGTTCCTAATGTTATGTAAACTTGATCTTTATCAATCTAAGAATATTGAATACCCTAATTCAAACCACCACATCTTATTTGATATCTTAAATAGTTTTTAAAAGAATGTATAAAAGTTTCATTTATTCATCTTCTCTATTGGAATTAAAAGAACAATTTTACACTATAAATGTGTTCCAATATATGAGGGAAATAATTTATATTAATGTAATATTCTAATTATCTATTAATTCTAATAATTTTGAATATATTTTTCCATGGAATCACACTATCAAATCATTGAATATACTGAAAATTGTTCCATAACTGATAGGGATCATTAAGAGTTTGATGTAGTTTCCAAATACATTATTGACTACATTTTTTTTCATTTCAATTACATCATAAAAATTTTAATTTCCTAAAAAACATATCATGTTTTTGGGATATGATTTTGATTATTTTGGAAGGGTATATGATGGTTCAATGGTCCATTATAAATGTTCTATTTAAATAATATTTGGATTTTGGAATGAATTGAAGTGAAATGATTCAATTTTTTATAATATCTTTTTTTTCATTGATGATATATGAGGTCATGGAGGAGAAATAAAATAAGACAAAAATGTTCAATATAATCAATATATAAACCCCTTGTCTTATCAACACAATATTGTTAGTTATAGAAGAAAAAATAATCAAAAACAGATCTCTATTGGTAACCTTCACAGTGCTCTGATGGCCTATAAAATGAACAATATAGACAGTGATTCAAAAATTATTGAAATAAAATAAATACTAGAAATTATTTTAATGATTGAGCACTAAATAATGTAACATTCATATGTTGGTGTTGTTACTGAGGTGATTTCATTTAGGTCATCTAATCATTAAATATGATGAGAAAGTATAAGGGATTAAATCTCCTTACATGATTCAAGTGTCAAAATAAGGTTTTGTTTTTGTTAAATGTCCCAAGAACTATTATGAATATTATGGTGAGGACCATACACTCATGAATATGAAAAAAGAGATTAAATAATTCACAGTGGATATCTAAAAGAAGTAGATTATCCATTTATTGAAGACGATAAACCTAAATAAAATGAGGTAGAAAATGATGAAAACAAAAAATATCACCATTTTTTATGGAAATTTATAACAAGCCAAGAAAATATGATATTTATGATGAGAATTAAAGGGGTTTTTGTAAGTTTTAATATGAATACATAAGGTAGACCATGAAGAAAATGAATTGTAGATATAAAATACAAAGATTAACAATGAAATCTTGCATGATTATTAACACTACATGCATCAACCAAAAGGGAAATATTTAGCATTGACCTCTGAAATAGAAGAACTCAGTTATGGATGTCAAAAAAATTTTGGGGGGTGATTGACATGAATATAAAAATTTATATTCAAAACTAAATCATTTATGGTTTGGATTAAAATTCTAATAGAAGTGAAATTATTATTGAGGGTCTATAAGAATACATCATGAATTGGAATCAAAATTGTGATGGTCATGAAGTATTATTAAAACCCAATTTTTAAAATATAATACATAAAAATCATCATCATGTTAATCCATAGTAATTTCAAAGTATCAATTTATGAATATTACTTTAGGTAAGAGGATTTAAAATGTTGTACGTATTTTATTGTTTCAAAACCTCACACACAAAATCATTAGAATAAGTTTGATCATTGTAAAAAAAAGATAAGAAATCCATGGGCCTAAGAAAAATAACAATTCTTGAAGAGTTAGATATTTTTTAGAGGAATATTGGGTCACATATAATATGGGTTATATATTCTTAAGATGTTATTTTTGGGGAATCATAAATTCACATAGGTGAGAAAAAATTATTATTTTTATTTTTAATTCAATGCATTTTTTTGTGATGGTTTCATGAATTATGAATGTTTTTTCACTTCATGAATTCAACATGTGTCATCAATAATTACTGGATGTTGGTGAATGAAAAATTCGAATCATTAGTGATGTAAAATTAAACATAAAAATGGATTTTTTATTTTTTTATAATAATATTACCTCATTAAGTAAAATACTAAGAAATAACACTCATCAGAAACATGTGTAATTAAGGAGAATTTGGGTATAAGACCGAAACATTTCCTAGTACGTTATTTTCTTTAATGTAATTCAATAACTTGCGCTACATGCAAGAACGAGTTCGAGTGCACCACAACTTACCAAAATAGCCATTCAAAAAGAGGTTTTGAATAGTATTAACTGTATTTTGAAATATATATACTCCATATAATTTTTTAAACCATATTATGTGTTTCTTAATCATAATATTAGAACAAATTAATTTTTTCAGATAAAAGAAGAATTTTTCACAATATGTAAATTTACCACATTTTATTTGAAAAACCTTTTTAATACCAATATTTGACAATTTTATATATTAAATTTAATTAAATCATATTTTTGTTTTATAATTAGAACATAAACATTTATTTTCGATAAATTTATGTTTCTTTTCTGATAGATTTAAAATTTTGATGAATACTGAAAAATACTAAATTTTAATTTAAAACAACAATTTTTTACGAAATAATTTATAGTGTTAAATTATGAATTTGAATGTTTTGGAAGTATATTTAGATTATATTTTTAACATTTAATACAATTTCAGACATTAAAAGTAATTTCCCATTTAAATTTGGCATAAACACATTTCAATCTTTTGACAGTTTTTACTTTTTAAAACCCTGCTTTTTGGTTTTGAAAACAGAAATTAATTTTAAATTTATTAATTAAAATTCTTTATTTTTAATATGGTAACATAGAATTAATTTCTAAATTTGGAATATCAATATTAGCTTATTGTGATTTTTTTGATATTTTTTTGAAAACATTCAATTTTTGATGAATAGTGAAAAACACTACGTTATTATTTAGAACCAAATTTTTTTTAAATAATTAAAATTTTTATTTTAATTTATTTTAATTAAAAATAGATACATTATACCAATATATGTTCAATTTAATTCATTTTAGTCATTTTTTATAAGTTTAGATATATATAATTTTATCGAACTTCTAAAAGTCGTTTACCCACCATCTAGGAACATTTGTATATTAGCATGAAACATAATTTTACAACTTCAATGATTTTAATTTTACAAATCAATGAGACAAATTTAAAATCAATATGTAGAATGTGGTACTATATGATGAATATAATTTTTGGTGATTAGTGACTTTTGACATATATTTACCACGATTAAAAGTAAATAGGGTAATGAAGTGTAAAAATAGTATTATAATTATTATAACACATGTCTTAATTCTATTGGATAAGTTAAATTCCACAAAAACAATCATTGGAATAAATATTATCCTATTTTTTGCTGTTGGATTAGATTTGGACATTTATTATTATTTTATTTTTAAAATAGTTAAAAGTGTTAAATTCAATGTTTAATAACTAAACCATTTTTTAATATAAGGTTACACATAAGATAAATTAGACCATACATATTTATTATAAATAAAAAAAATATTTCTTAAATAATGGTATTTTATTTATAATTTTTAGATATTAAATAATTTAATTTATTTTTGAAAAAATGATGATGCAGTAATTACCATATCAATGAGCTATTAAAATAATTGATTATATAAATATCAAAATAAATATACATTTATACTTATAATTAATTCCACTAATATTATAAGTTAATATGACATTTTAGGGTTAATTAATTAAATTTTATTCTATGTGATAACGTTTTTATGGCCTTCAAAAAAATCAAATACTAAATAGGGTCAAAATTGACATAATTGAGTATATAAAACAAATACTATATTATTAATAGATAAAATATTTTAAAAAGTATTATATTCGGCCAATGGTTTTACATAAGTTTATACATATTAATAATGAACCACTTGGGGTTCTCTTTTCTTATTATAGTACGTTTATAAACCATATAATATAAAATTACAAAGAAACATGGTAAATGTCAAACTATTTAACTAAGAGATAAATATAAAAGATAAAGTTAATATAGGGACCTAAACATGTATAAAACCTATTAGATGAAAGGTTTTAGACCCATACCCACCTTTTCCTCTAAATTAATCATTTTTTTAGCAATTATAATCTGAAAAAGATTTTATTATAAAATAATATTTTAAACATTTCCTAATGTTCCAATAACCCTTATTATAAAAGGGCATATCCCCTTCTCTAAAAATCACACCTATAATGCCATTTGGATCAGCCAACCCATGCCCAGATATCCACCCAACTTCCCTCACATCATCCTATAGTCCTTACATTGATCCTAAAGGAAACTTAATGATCCATTTTGATCAACTCATGAGAAAACACCCAAAGAAAAGGTAATAATTTCACCACCCTTTTTTAAGTTCGTTTCTTTTTCCACATTTCATTATTTTTTGTTTCAATGAAAAAACAATAAATTTGGTACCTTCTACATACTATAATGTTATTATAAATATGTTACAACCATATTTGTAATTTTATCCATCCTATAATGATAAATGCCCCATACATGTGTATGTATGGCTTACCGTCTCCACATCGTGGTGTAGTTTGTTATTCAAAGACATAATTATTTGAAGGGTATAATAATGAGTATAATTGGTGTAAATAATAAATTTATAATTTTAATGATTCTTAATATTTGGTATACCATCCAAATTCATATTATTTCACCATCAATACAATGATACATTCGGTCGTGCGTATGTACAAATTTATGTCTCCACGAACGCGATGAGATTAATTCCCCATCATAATAATTAAAGAATAATTTTCATTTTATGAATGAAAATACTTTTTCAAAATTTAATATTATTCTAGATATGAATAAAATAAATCTTATCCATAACACACAAGGCTAACGTAACATAGCATATAACAAAAAACAGACCAGTTAACACCTGAAATGATTATACTACTAAATTTTTATTAAAAAAACAATATTAGAGGATCATATATGATATAATATATTGGTATATAGTTCTTTTATAATTTAATAACAGTGATTTAACTATTATACAAGAGGATAACATACCATTTGGCAATGAAAATTACCTAGTAAGGGGTTCTCATTTCACTTCTTATTCCCGTGACATTCATACTACATTGCCACTATTTCCTTTTGTGTGGTGTTTGTAATACCCAATATTGTATAATTTGAGTAATATAATTTAATTTATGGGTATTTACATTTTTATTTTATGATACGTCTTTCATGGGGTGTATTTTTCGTAAGATACCAAATCGATAAGGATATTTTATATTTAAATTTCCACTCATTCATTAATATGAAAACATCATTGATTACATTACTCCATGATTATATGTGAAATAACTATTTGTTTACATATGTTTTAATTTCCACTCCCATTTGTGTTTATGTACATTTGATACACATAATCACTCTATTGATAAATTCTCATGTCATTGATATAAACTTGATAAGAGTAATGTTAACTAAATTTATATTCATTGAGTTAAACATCCAAGTCAATGGTGTTGTTTTAAAAAGAATATGTGTGAATGTACTATGCTTGATTTACACTGAATGTCCAAACATACTGATTGTATTTATATTTGTCACACATAATTATATCATTTATCCTTAACCTAAGGATACAATATTTATAACGGAATTCATATCAACTTACTATAAATTAATAATTCTTTGTTGTTATACGTCAATTCACTTTTATTTGGTGTATATATTGTACTTTGTCCTAGTATATCATCAATCCCTTTTTCTCATGATATTATAATGTTTAGAATATCTCAATTATCAGTATTCAAGAATCTATCCTTTGATTAGGAACTCTAACTAAAATATCTTTTTAAATGTTTTAAAATTTTAATCATTTAAAAATTTCTCATTTAAGACAATTTTTCAATAAATCTATCATGGTTTTATTTATATAGATATTAATGTTTTAAAATTTAAATTCCATTTAAATGTTATAATTTGTTATGGTACACTTTGATTCCAAAATATCTTTTAAACACCTTCTTGATAAATAGTGAGGCTTTTTAATGTTTTGATAAAAAAGAGATATTTCTCTCAATGATTTTTAATTATCATTTTCAACTATGCCGACATACATTGTGGGATATTATTTTTGATTGAGATTGATTTTTTATAATGAAAATAATTCATAATGTATAGATCGTTTTTTGATACGTTTGACTGTGGATGTGTTATTTTTATACCATTCATGGTTTATTGTTAAAGCATTGACATTTCGAATGCAAGTTTTAATATGAATTTTTATGTTATGTTTAATCCTTTTCATAGGAGTAATGTAATGGATTGCGTAAGTGACAGGTGGATCCCACTATAGCTCCTTGATGCATCGGTAGGTCTCCTGAGACAAACTACTTTCTTGGCACAAGGCCTTGAAAAAAAATCTTATTTGTAGTCGTGGCATAAGTCATTTACTATGCATTTATGAAGTCTAGTAATTTTCATTCCATCAATATGAAATTGGATATTGATATAAAATGTGATTATTCTACTAGTAAAATATCCATGCAAATAAGTAAATGGAATTATTTGATTAACCTTTTCCATATTATGTTGATGTTTATGTTCAAAAGGCTTGGTTTCTTATCATATACATTGCCTTAAATGTTTATTGTTATTTATGATAGTTTGTTCTATATTGATATCCTTATAGAGCATCTGATCTCACCCTTTTATTTTGTTTTATTTTTCCAAGTATGCAGATAAGTAAATTACGATTAACCCCCATGAATAGGCTATGGGATATAAGAGTGTTCAATGGGAACATAATTTATTTTAATTCACGATGTAATGTAAATCTTATGTATGTATGTAGTACTTACATGGCTACTAAAATGATCGGTCTTTCGTGACATGATTCCGTTTATCATGATAATTTTATGTAACAATGAATAGATTCCAGGTAACTGGGAGTGAGGCATTGCAGTTGGTATCAGAGGAAGTTTATTACAAACCATGGAATATAGATATAGGAAAAACCCTAATTATGAAACATTAACATAATATAGAAATTGGGGATTAGTATAAAATAACATCCAAAATTTTTGGTAATGTAAATATTATGTGGGATTTAAAAGGAATACATCCATATCTGGATACAAGAAGGTAGAGGTGGCTCTGGAACAGATGTACAGTGGAGTGAAAAATCCGACAAGGAGTTTCATGCTTGACCAGGGGTATCCTAGTCCATGATAACGGGCCTTTGCTGCACAATCGGTTATGACAGTACTGGGTGATATGTTTAGCATAATTCAGATTTTTGTTACAAAAAAATGATGTATTTTAATATAAGATGAGAATAATAATCTTTGGATAGTCCTTTGGAGTTTGAGATTGAAAATAAGGTGCTATGGTATTCCCTAACTGATTTTATGACTCACACTATGTTTTATAGTGTTAGTCAAAGGGTGTATTCCAAGGAAATCATCGTAACATTGAACATGATGTACAAGGTGGGCATGGTGGTGGAAATAAGAAAATAAATGGAAAGTTGATAGGTGTAAAAGATATCGTGTTCATACTGAATCAGTTTTAAAAAAATTTGATCAACAACATATATATTAACCAACTCCAGGACTCAACACTGAAGAGAAAGGTGGTGAATTAAAAGAGCTCCAGAAGTGGAGACTAGGTAAAAAATAAAGCTCAATTTCTATCACACAAGAAATTTGGAAGGAGACACCTATGGAGATATATCAATGGAACATAGGAATTCTTTATTTAGGGGAATCTAGGACATAAATTAAAAACAAATTCTGTAAAAATGAAGAGTAATATAGATGAAAATAAAAATGATCACAAGAATACATTTATATTCATTTGTCGTAAATGTATGGGACTTGAGAATTACCTGATTTAATTACCTATTCTATAGGATAACCTCTTGGTCAAGGAAGATCATATGTAGAAATAAATGGATGACAAAATGAATAAAAGTATTAGTACTCTTTGTTGATGTGATTATTTTGGAAGGATTTTCTCTTGAATCTATAACCCTACATTTTGTTATGTGAAAATGGTATTTTATGAATAATTAATATTTATTTTGATTATATAGTTTTAAATAACCATTTGGGTTTATATGGTCCTTGAATTTGAGGCTATTGCAAGTTATTAAATTTTGGGATAAAATAGCGAGGTATAAGATAACATTTGTGGTGAAATTATGTAATGGATATTTCAATGAATTAATCTCATTTTTTGAATTTTATAAAATGTAGTTTTTTAAAAAGGACAACACACAGACTATCTGATAACCCATCGTGTCAGACAAATCTACAAGAATCGAACCCACAACCAGAATGTGATTGGGATTTATTGCCTACCACTGGACTACTTGAAGTCCCTGGTAAGTGTGACTAATTATTTTATTTAAATTATTTTTTTGATTAATAATATTTTGATTTTGGAACTTATGTATTATCAAATCAAAATACATAGTATTGGAAAATGATTTGGTGATTAAGTGAGAACTGTTATTTTGTAAGATGTTCGCTCTGTTGGGAGCACTATATGCATAAGGAAAATAGAATACCATTGGATTTCATTTGAGGAGTAATTGTGGATTTTTATCTATGATTTTATTGTGGATTTATATTTATTTTGGTTATTTATAGAAATAATTAACCTATAATTGAGAATATATGATTTGGATAATTACTTTTATGTATGTGACTTTAATATTAGTCGATGTATTTTGGAGATACAATTTAACATGGAAGACTACGAAATCAAATTCTTCTATGTTTTGGGTTTCAATATTAGGGTGGATTATATTGAAGTATTTTAAGGAAAATTGTTTATTGGATTGTATTATTTGATCTTTGGGTATATTTTTATAATTTAAGAAATTATGACTAGTATTTCTTTCTCTAGAGGATTTAACTTTTGGGGGATGATCATTTCTAGTACTAACTGTTTTCTTTGGTTAATCACTAAAGGATATGTTAATATACAGTTTATCATTTGTGGATTATGTGATTCTCTACTTAAAAAGTATGTTTATCTATTTATATTCTTAGTAAATCTCTGAATTAAATTGCTCAACTTTATGAAATGGTACTTAAAACAAAAAAAAATTGTCCGTTTATTTTTCTTACGGGGAATCTGATAAGAGTTTATCCCATCACAAATTTGTTTTTTTGTCAACATTATCATGATCATGTTTTCTGTCACTAATCATCAAAACATGACAATTATTTTATCTTCCATATCCATTTTTTCCTACATTTAATCCTAGTATGGGTTATCTCAGATGGCCTTTGAACTTCTCTTTCTTTCTTTTAAGGTGATTTTTTAATTGACTATTTTTCCGATGTGGGAATTTAAATGATGTTCCCAAGCCCAATTTTAAAATTTTGAGGAAGCATTTTCCAAATGGGGGGAAAATATAACACCCCATTATTTCATATTAAGATATTTTCTTTAAAATAATTCAATAGCTTGCGTAACACGCAACACCGAGTTCAAGCGCACCGCTACATACCAAAATAGCCATTTAAAATGCAGTTTTGAATAGTATTAACTTAATTTTTAATTTAACATACTCCATATAATATTATAATTCAAATTATGTGTTTCTAATACATATTATAAGAACAAATTCATTTTTATCATATAAAAGAAGTATTTTTCTGAAAATACAATTTTACCACTATTTAATGGAAACCCATTTTAAAATCAATATTTGACACTTTTATATATTTAATTTAATGAAATAAAATTCTTCGTTATAATTGGGAAATAAAAATTTATTTTGGATAAATTTTTGTTAATTTTCATATAACTTTCTTATTTTGATGAATACTGAAAAATATTAAATTTTAATTGAAAAAAAAAATTTAAATTAAAATAATTTATAGTATTAAATGATTAATTTTAATGGTTTGGAAGCATAATTAGATTATATTTTTTCATTTAATACAATTTAGGTCATTATATGTAATTTCACATTTAAATTTGACATAAAAAAATGTCAATATTTTAATAGATTTTACTATTTAAAAACCAACATTTTTGTTTTGACAACTGGAATTAAAATTAAATGAATTAATGCACCTTCAATGTTTTTAATTCGGTAAAATTGAATTCATTTTTTAATTCAGAATATGAAAATTATCTTAGGGTGATGTTTTGGTATTTTTCTAAAAACATTCAATTTTTGATGAATAGGATAAAACACTGTGTCATTATTTAAAAAAGACTTTTTATATAAATAATTAATTTTTTTATTTAAATTTATTCTAAGTAAAAATAGAAACATAAAAATTGTATATGTTCAATTTAATTCATTGGAACCATTTTATAATATGTTTATATATATAATATTTTAATAAACATTTTACCGTCTTTTAACCGTCTTCAAAGAACATTTGAAAATTTACATCAAACATAATATTACTGCTTATGTGAGTTGAATTTCAAAAATACAAGAGACAAATTTAAAATCAGAATATAGAATGTTGTTGAAAAAGATGAAAATAATTACTGGTGAATCATAATTTTTGACTTTTTTTTACCATAGTTAAAAGTAGAAAGAGTAATTTAGGTTAAAATGATATTAAAATTATCCTAACACATTTCTTAAATCTATTGAATAAGTTTAATTCGACCAAAATCAGCCTTATGAATAAAATATGATCCTATTTGTTTTCCTTAGATTAGATTAGGACATTTATTATTATTTTATTTAAAGATGACTTAGAAGTGTTATATTCAATTTTTAATAAATAAAATATTTTTTACTATAAGGTTACACATATGATGAATTTGACTATAAATAATAATTATAAAGCTAGAAATATTTCCTACATAATGGTATTTGATTAATAATTTGTTGACATTAAATATTTTAATTTATTTATGAAACAATGATGATGCAGTAATTATGTAATTAAAAAAATATTAAAAAAATTGATATTATAAATATCCAAATAAATGAAAATTATGACTTATGATAAATTCCAATAATTTTATAGATTAATATGACATTTACTGGTTAATTAAATAAATTGTATTCGACGTGATAATGTTTTTATGGTTATTATAAGAATCAATGTAAATACTCGGAAATTTCAAGGAATTTTTTTTTCTTAATTTTTTTTGGATTTTTACAAGAACGCTGTTTCTGACAGCACCTGATTCCGAGGCCCGGTGTGCCCGGAATCATTTTCCGAAGTTTAGATCGGGTATGTTCAGTGAACGAATGACCGGGTTTTCCTATCTTTTGAACCGGTGCTCGGAATCGAAATCTGAGGGCACCGATGGAATCATAGGGCTGGTAATTGCTTAGAATCTCCTTTTCCAGAGTTGCGTTTGCTCGGGTGTGGTTACAAAAATTTTGGGTTAAGTAAATGAATAAAATAAAATGGGGCAACCAATTTATTTTATTTAATGTTATTTAACCTAAGCTATGTGGTTGAAGTGGGACCCACTATATCCTACACCACTAGGTAGGATATTTATGGGGAGGGGCCCACACGATCCCCACCTTTACAAATTTCATGAAACCCCCGCCATTGATTAAGATAACACACCCTCACCCCCCCCCCCCCTTTAAACGAAGTCAACTATTGTGTTTAAACTTTTTAATAAACGCCTCTATTAATTGGGCGGTTTAAAACATTGCAATTAATTAATTTAATTGTTTGATTCGTTTTTGAATTTTAAAACATTTGGCTTGAGTAATAAAATAAGGTAAACCTTATTTTATTGTTGTTTCCTTGGTTGTGCGGGATGATTTTGGAGAGAACGGCTCAAGGTCTTGGAGTTCTTCTTCCTCGATGAAGAACACGATGAATGTCAGATCCTCAGAGATCGACGACGCGACGCTGACAAATATTTTCTCCGCGACGTGACGATACTCCTTCCGCAACGATCTTCCTTCCGCGATGTCTCCTTCCACGATGTCTCCTTCCGTGACGTTCAATTCCACGAAGTCCCTTTCCCTGAAAAACCTCGTTCGGAGACTATGCTCGAGGTAGGGAATTTATTTGTAATTGTTAGTGAACCCTTGTTTACTTCCTTCTAATTCTATGAATGCGGATCAACAAAATATTAAGTTGATCCGAGAAGATTATGTTTGTGGGTTGGGAATTATTGATTTTGGGGAAACCTGTTTGGTTTGATTTCTGTTGTTCATGAAAAATACATGTTTTTCTTCGTCTTTTGGGCCAGTTGTTACCAACTTAACGGGAGGAGGTTGGACCGCACGAACATGGACGACTATCCTCCCCCTTTTTGTTTTGATTCGTTGCGGCATGAACAAAGGCGGCGCGGTGCAACGACACCGCGCGGAAATAAGAAAGAACGTGACGAAGAAGCGCAGCGGTGTCGTGCCACGCCGTTGAGGCCGAATGAAAACGCGGCCGGAGTCGGGGCCGCGGAGGCGAATGAAGACTCTGCTGCTTGATCGTTGTGCGCAGATTGGCGGGCGATGACAAACGGGGCCTCAAGGTAAATTTGAAGCCTCTGCAGTGAAGGTCGGGTCCCGGGAGGACCGTTGGCGAAGGCGACAAGAAAAAAGGACCACCAGAGCGCGTCCGGTGGTCCGCGGAAAACACCGCCGGCGTTGCCCGGCGCGCCCCCGGGGAGGGCCGCGGTGGCTTTAGCCACGGCGGCAAGCTACTGGTTCCGCGGCCACGCGGGACCAAGGGAGGCGGGACGCGGTGCTCAGCCGCATCCGTTTGCAAGGAGCGACCCCCACACGGGGCCGCGGTCTCATTCAAGGGGGGCGGCACCCCCCCTTTGCGCATTCACTTGGCCTTTTTGGGCGAGCCACCAGGCCGGGCCAGCGCGCAGGGCCGGGCCGCACCAGCCGGGCCGGGCTGCGCCCAAGCGGGGCGGACCCGGACCCGGGTCAGGTCAACCCGGTTCGGGCCGACCCAGGGGGTCTCGAGCCAGATCGGTCCGGGCCCGAAACCCCCACTTCCGGACCTTTTTTTGGTCTTTCGTCCATTTCTTGAGGTACAGACCTTCGATTGATGCACCGTCAATTTCGTAGCGATACTTGGATTGAGACAGTCATTTCGGTATATTACACTCAATGTTTCGGAGTACTTTGTGTACGGCCGGTTCGGTTCGAATACGAAACCAACCGGGCCCTCAGAGCGGAAACACTTATATCTTGTCCTCCGACGTCCGATTGACGTGCCACCAACATTGTTGGACTCTTCTTGATGAGACAGAACTTTTGGCATATTTCTCCTCAGTTTCGCTTGCAGTTGGATAGTGGCCGGGTTGGATTGTACCCGAAATCCAACAGGGCCCCTGTAACAGAAAAGTTGATAACTTTTAGACTGTATGTCCGTTTGAATAACTGTCAGCGGCGTCGGTGATCATGTGGAGAAAAGGTCCCTATGAGTATACCATATGAGAGTTCGGGGTACAATTCAGATACGGCTGGGTTGGTTCGCACACGAAACCAATCAGGCCCCTGGGACGAAAAGGCTAATAACTCACAGACCAGGCGTCTGATTGAGGCGCCCTCTATTGCGTTGAGACCCCTATGACGAGGCGGTCCATTGATATACTTCTTCGTGGGACTTTGAGATACTTAGAGTATCGACCTGTAGCACATGGAGAGGACCCTCCCGGAGACGAGCGTTCGGAGTACGGAGACCGTGTAGCCGGCTGAGACCTCACGACTGCTTGACCGACATGACTTGGAGTGAGTCGACTATCCCAGTGAACGGAGCACGACTTTGTTTGGGTGAAGACCCATGGAGGATGGAGCACTACTTTGTGATAGTGCAGACCAACAGTACTTGTCCAGAGAGTACCTCTGCTGGCTATTAGGGGGTGTGCACTACTGTGTTTTGGTGGCCTACCCCGGCGGGAAGCACTACTGTGTTTGGGTGGCTGACCCATGGTACTCGACAGGTGGAGTACTTCAGCAGTCATAGGTTAGTGAGAAGTACCTCAGAGTCGTGACAGGACCACTGTACACTCCAGAGGCAGGGCTCCTCAGTAGTTACGGTTTCAATAATGAAAATCCTGGTTTGAACTGTGACTATGACCTTTGTGTTTACCTAATGATTGAGATGTGTCACTTGATAACATAGGTATATGTATGGGAATATACCTGGGTAGTGGTTATCCGTTGATTTCATAATCATTGTGTTTCCTCATGACTGAGATGGGTTACTTGATAACCTAGGTGTATGTATGGGCATATACCTAAGTATAGGTTATCTGTTGATATCTTCTTTGTGGTTATCCTTGTTGGGTTTAGAGAGACCATGGGGGTCTCGGGGTCCCTACTGAGTATCGTTATACTCACCCCTGCTCGGGCTATGCCCGCACCTCGTTGTGTTGGTTGTAGAATATAGGAAATGCTGACGGAGGCTGAGTGTTTGAGGACTGGACGGTATCCGTAGTTGGACCTCACGACGAGACGACACTCAGAGGAAGCTGATAGGGGAGAGCGTTGTGGAGGCTATCTGTACCTACCCTTCAGGTTGGATCCGTAGTGGACGATCCAGGAGCTGCGCTATCTGTACCTACCCTTTAGGTATTATCCAAGGAGGTCGTCCCAGGAGCTGCTTCCTTTCTTCCAGCTATTTGTATTTTTTTGTTGTAAATTCGTTTAGTTGTAGTTGTACATTCAGTTGGGTTTGTATTATGGCCTATTTACTTTTCAGCACTTTCTTTTGTACTTAGTGTTTTACTTCCTCTTGTACTCTATGGTGTTTCTTTTACTTTTATAAAGGCAATGCCTTCCCAGTTATCAAGATTTACACCTTTAGTGCTAGTCGCCAGCCCCTGGCCTATGGAAGGCGTGCTTGGGGTAGTCAGGACACATGCCCTGAGGATGGGTCGTGACAATCAAATACTAAATTGTGTCAAAATTGACATATTTGAGATTTTAAAACAAATAATATATTATTAATTGATATAATATTCCTAAAATACAAATGATC
Source organism: Viscum album (assembly GCA_963277665.1). NCBI lineage: Eukaryota > Viridiplantae > Streptophyta > Magnoliopsida > Santalales > Viscaceae > Viscum > Viscum album. The sequence goes on from OY728159.1 coordinate 1,208,451,950, forward strand.
TCCCAAATTACTTAGATAATTTTATATATATTAATAATTAATCTCACGGTGTTCTCTTGGCTTGTAATAGTATGTTTATTAACCGTCTAATATAAAAATACAAAGGGACTTGGTAAATGTAAAACTATTTAACTAACTGTTAAGTCTAAAATATATGGTTAATATGATGAAAAAAACCAATCTAAAAACTATTGTTTGTGATTATTTAGAACCATCCCCACAGTAGCCTTTAAATAAATCATTTTGGAGCTATTAGAAACTAAAAATGATTTCAATATAAAATTATATTTTAAACAATTCCTAAAGTGCCCCTCACCCTTCTTAAAAAAGGGCACTTCATCTTATCCAAGAATCAAACCTCCGAATCCAATTGGCTTAGACAAACCTGGAGAAAATATCCTCCTAACTTCACTCACATAATCTTAGAGTCCTTACATTGATCAGAAAGCCATCCTACGGAGCCCTTTTGATCAACTCAAAAGGAAACACCCAAAGAATATGTAATAGTTTCACGACCCTCTTTCACGTTCTTTTCATATTCCACTTATTAATTAATTTTTTTTTATATACCAAAAATAATAAATCCAGTACCTTCTACATACAGTGATGTTATTATAAATATGGTACAACCATATTTTTTATTCTATCCATCCTATAAATGGAAATGTCCCTATACATGTGTACGTACGACTTACTGTATCTACGTCATGGTGTAGTTTGTTATTCAGACACATAATTATTTGGATAGGCATAATTATGAGTATAGATGATGTAAATAATAATATAACATATAAATTATTCTTTATAAATGATATACCATCCAATTACATAAGATTTCACCATCAATATACTGATATTTTCACTCGTGTATACGTACGGATTACCGTATCCACGAACGCGATAAGATTCATTCTACATCATAATAATTACAGAATTATTTCCATTATATGAATAATAATATTATTTAACAATTTAATATCATTTTATCTATTAATAAAATATATCACATCCATATCAATCATGGCTTATGTAATCATGTATATAAAGGAAAACGAGTCATTTAACAACCAAAACGATGATACTACTAAAATATCATTAACAAAGAAATATTAGATGATCATATATGATATCATATTTATGTATATAGTTAATTTATAATTTAATAACAATTATTTAACTATTATACATTAGGTTAACATACCCTCAACCAAGGAAAAGTAAAATGTTTGGGGTTTTCATCTCACTTCTTATTCCTTTGAGATTCATGCTATATTTCCACTATTTCCTTTTGTGTGGTGTATGTACTACCCATGATTGTATTATTTCTATAATATAAGTTAATATATGGGTATTTTCATCTTTATGGTATGATACTTCCTTAATGGGATGTACTTTTCTTATTTTACAAAATCGGTAATGAAGATTTTAATTTTAATTTCCACCCATTCGGATTTACACAAACATCATTGGTTACATTACTCCAAGATTATGTCTTAAGTCACTATTTATTTACTTATGTAATAATTTACACTCCCTTATGTGTGGATATACATTTAATACATATAATCACTCCACTGATAAATTCTCAATTCATAAATATAATCATGATAAGAATAATTTAAACTCAATTTTTATTAATTGAGTTAAACATCCAAGTCACTGGTGTTGTTTTTACACGAATATGTGTGAATGTTCTATGATTTATTTACACTGAATATAAAATCATATTGAGTGTATTTATATTTGTCACACATAATTATATCATTTATCCTTAACCTAAGGATACAGTCTTTATAAAAGAAATTTTCCTTAACTTAAATTCTATTAAGATTTCATTGTTGTTATCTGCAAATTCAATTTTATTTGTTGTATATAATATACATTGACATAGTATATCATGAATCCCATTATTTCCAAGATATTATAATGTTTTTATTATCTGAATTATTTGTATTCAAGCATCTCTATGTTGGTTAAGAACTCTAACTAAAATATCATTTTAATTATTTTAAAAATTTATTCTTCTAAATCATTATCATTAATGTCCATGTTTTAAAAATGGTTTTATGCTTTTATCTATATGAAAATTAATGTTTTAGAACTAAAATTACATTTAAGAGTTTCAATGTTTCATAGGAAACTTTGATTCAAAAATCTATTTAATACTGCTTCTTGATAAATATTGAGACTTTTAAATGTTTCCATGAAAAATGAATATTTTTCTCAAACATTTTTACTCATCATTTTCAACTATGTCAACATCAATTATGGGATACTAATCTTGGTTATGGTTTATTTATTATGTTAGAAAACTTTCATACTATATTTAATGTTTCGTGATATGTTTTAATGTGGATGTGTTATTTTTATACCATTCATGGTTTATAAACAATGTATATACATTTCGTATGTTAGTTTTAATATTAATGTTTTTTCTAGGATTAAACCTTTTCATATGAGGAAATCATCGGACATAGTTAGTGATAGGTGGAGCCCACAATATCTTTTCGGTGCATTTGTAGGTCTAATAAAATATACTAGATTCTTAACATAAGGCCATCACAAAATCTTATTTATTGTCTTAGCAGAAGTCCTTGAATACAAGGTTATGAAGTCTGGAATTATGCATTTCATCATTATATATATAAATATTGATATTACATGTGATTATTTGACATGTATAATATCTACGAGAATAATTAAATAGCATTATTAGATTAATCTTTTTCATACTATTCTAAAGTTTATGTTTAAAGGGTTTGTGTTCTAGTCTTATACATTGCATTAAATGTTTATTTTTATTTATGATAGTTTATGATATATTGTTATCCATAATTAGCATATTAGCTCACATATTTCTTATGTTTTATTTTTCTTTGTATGAAAAGAAGTATATTACAATTATCCTGTAGGAATAGGCTGAGGTATATCATACTGTTCAAATGACACACAATGTTGTTTTTTTATTTCATGATGGAATGTAATCCTTATGTTTGTATATAGTACATCCAAGGATACTAAAATGATTAGTTTTTTGGGACATGATTCTTTGTATCATTCTAATGTTATTTAATAATGCACTATTTTGGGTAACTGGGGTCGGGGAATTACATTGGAGAAGGATAATGTTGTTGATATTTCCCAGAGGGAAACCGACCAATCAAGCTTACAAAATTTTGAAAGTGGAAGCACATCACATATGAAGAAACATTATGTTCAAATTGAGAAATTGAATCATAATAAAGATAGAATAATTAATTTTTTAATTATGTGTCTCATAAGTGTGTTGCTTGAATAAATACATGATTATAAGAATATATTTTAGGAAAACTAACATCCACAAGTTTGAAGGGTTGATTCATACTCTTCAAAGGGCCATATAATTTTGATTCTCTTTATTTATGGATATTATCGGACAATAGGTTAATACCATCAGTGAAAAAATATGCTTCACTTATTCAATTAAGAAAGAACCACGAGAAATATATAACTTTATAGATTAGAACATTTCGATATACATTCCAATGAAGAGGATAATAAGTAATTGCATAGAGAGCTTTTCCCAATTATAGTAAACAACTCATAAAAAGATTTTTTTATGAGAAATTGAACTCATTATTATTTACATATTCCATATGAACAATCTAATATATGGTATTCATCTAAAAAAGATATTATTTTTTAGAATTATTAAAACTCTAAAAATGATAAGCGATTAAAGGTTTCAGGATCATGTACACACAGAAATATATATTTTTGGTTCAATTTCACCAAAATAAACAAATAAAACAATGTATTTTGTGTCTATTATAAAAATATACAGTGAAATGGTACAGATTAATCATTTTACACAAAAAACCATGGAATAGATTTTTGTCAATCAGTGTTAGATGAGATATTAATAGAATATTATTATGAAGATATTGAAAATTGATACTAAAAATGAATTTAAATAGAAAATCATCAAATTGATGAATATAAAAAAATGGAATTAATATTTTTAGAACGACATTCAGAACAACCTAAAATGGGTTTGTGGACAAAATTTATTTTATGTTCAATAATATGGGCCAAAAAATGTTTACTAAAATATATATTATAGAAAAAATAATTTGAATGATGTAGTTCTTGTAGTATTGTACATCTTAAATTAACTATTTTCTTTGAAATATATTTGAGATCTCCATATGAAATGTGGTATGTAATGAAAACAAAGATAAAATACCTTCGATAGTTTGAAAAAATGTATTATTCATAGTATGTATAAATACATAAAATTATAAAATCATAAAGTTAATGGAATATGTCACTAATAGAAATCAATTACAAAACATACCAATGTTACATAACTAGGAAAAAAATTTAATTTAGATTAGTGATGTTTTGGTGAAAGTATACAGATACATGACTATATCACATGAAAATTATTCAATAATGGATGGTGTTTTTCCTAGGCTGTAGAATGAAGGCTTCGTATTAGTAATCAATCTTACCCATCATAGAACCGATATCCATCAAAGTGGTTTCAAATATTGACATATATGTCATGGATATGAATGATTATATGTATCAAATATAAAATAATAATAAATTTGAATTCATTAAAATTATTTGGGTAAATAATTCCAATGGAACTAAGTGGTTTTTATGATATAATCTAAATGAGTATAGAAATGTTATTTAGAAAAAATAATCTATTATGTTAAAAGGGTACTTTAAAATTGTAGGATGTGATTTATATGTTCATTAGGCACCGATTTCATGGAATGAAACTATTCAGTTAATTCTATACGTAGAAAATTATAATTGATACATGATATATAAAATTGTTGTTATATTCTTCTTCATGATTTTTTTCCTTGATGATGAAGTATATATTGAGAAACTGTATGGTATTATCATTCATAAATATAGAAGACATTTCTTACCCATAAAAATGGTTGTATATTTCATCAAGAAATCAATATGAATATGTTATCCATAATTTGATCTATTTCTATATAAAGATAGTTTTTATTGATGTTGAGTTGGTATAAAACTCTATATCATGAGGAAAAAATACCCAACAGATAATAATACTCATTTATATTGAAAACATAATTTTTGTATGCTTGAATGTTGAATAATGCATGAAAATTTCTGTTTAAATGAGATGAAAAATCAATATGTATATAGTCAGTGAAATATAATTTTTTATTCAATTAGAATTTTTTACAAATAGAGATAGGATAACAATCTCCGAAAAAATAGGAATAGTTAACAAGATGGTTTTAGGTGGAGGAATCAAGGACAATAGAAACCATATATGCGTAATGACTAAAATTTTCAAAATAAGAGTTAAAAGACATGGTTGATAGTAAAAATTATTCGAATATATTTATTAATTAGATCTATTATGTAACCTCTCTATTTGATACATTATTTTATTCCATTCATATACCCCATCTTTATTATAATCATAACAAGAGTCACATTAATGATGTGAATAGAATTATTCAATATTTTCATCATACGATCATATATGTTTGTTTAGAAAAAATTATACATATAAAATTATTTTGGGAATCACTTATGTGGGATAATATATTTCAATAGATTGATGGAAACAAAAATATGGTGGTTCATATTATCATTGTAATTCTTATACATAATAGTAATGAAATAAGTTAATGGTTATTTTACCAAGCATCGCGAAGGATGAGTACATTAAATGACATCAGGAATTCACCCAATTACTATAAATAAAATAAAAACATAATGACATGGGTTTTCTGGAAATTGTTTCCATTTTACTAGTGCATGTAAAATTTTGATTGATCAACATTTGTAAAAAAACTCTTTATCATTTGTCTACCAATCAAATTAGTACCAAATATTATCTCAAAACGGGGAAGTCTATGAAAAGTGTTTTGGTTTTATAGTATGTGTAAACAAAATATTTTGTTATAGATATCTGGAAAAGGCATTACCCAAACTGGATTATGAGAATTTTTGGCTGAATCATTGTAACCAACTATCTCCACCCACTAAATGGATTCTAGGATAGATCCCAATACCCTTTGATTCATTTATGATAATATAATTCATTCTCACCTAAATATGTAATATTTATAGTCCCATATTAAAGAAATATCAAATTACTATATAAATTATGGATATCTTCCATTGTTGCAAAAAGATTTAATGTGTTTTAAATGGGATGTTCATCATGGTTAACTCAAGGGGAGTGTTTTTATATTTGAATTGGTTGAAATATTACCATGTAAAACCGTTATTTAATTTCATTTTCCTCAGTATAGTCACTTCCCAAGTGGTCTTATAATTGATTACTATTATAGTGGATGATTATTAAAATAATTTTGAGTGTTGTAAGAATGGAAAAAAAGATGAAAAGTTGTATTGTTTTTTTCATTATATTTTTTATCAGTCATTGGGTATTTTGTTTTTTTTTTGTGAAAATATCACATCATAGTCACCAAGACCACTTCAAATCCATGTTTTTTGTGAAACAAAAATACGGCCACCCATAGATGTGATGGCAATCCAAAAGAAGATTGTATATTTGGGAGAAATATCAAGAAAAATGGGTTTCTATCTATGACTACAAAAACACCAGAACATGGGAGACATGAAATTGAGCATGTAGGGTGACATTCACTAGGATAATTAATATGTGGCATAGGGTAGGTAGCATAAAGGATGTGTTATACTACATATAGAAGAACCCTATATGAGGATGGAACTGGACAACAAAAATCTTACCTATATTTTCAATGAAATGTATCTTCTCATATAGTTATACTTATCATGATTCAAGTTCAATGAGGGAATCATGGTTTCTATAATATGTGACAACATTAGATCCAATATGTAACAAGAAATTTAGAGTGTCTTTAGTGCCTTTATTGTATTTGGGATTCCCTTGTTGAAGAATGGATGAATTTTCTACCATTCTAGTCATGATAATTCATTACTTTCCACAACTAGGAATTTTTGACGTGGACAGTAATAATTGGATATAAGAACATAATTTTCATTCTATAATATTATAGTTGATCAATCCAAAAAAATAATCGATATAAAAATATATGTTTGCTGTGAAGAATCCCATTATATAACCATATATTATAATGTGGAGTTACTAAATTTAGTCGATGCATAATTTTTAATAACTTATATATTATAGGAGCCTAAAATGAGTAATTAGTTTCAACACCATATCAAGATCAAATTTTATATATAGTTCAAAGAGACAGTGCTTAAAATTATGTAATTTATTAAGGAGGTATGTGTGAGAAATGTGGGGTTGATGAAATATTAGTATCACTGAAAATCTTATTTTTTTTCAATCTATATGAAGGATTATAAATCTAGATAATGAAAAACCTAACCACGACATTTTTAAAATGGGATATACTGCATCATAGTATTCAAATCCCCCCTGCAAACATTTTTTTTTCTATACAACTATCTGTTTTATGTTATGTGTATTTATGAGTTATAACCACCAAAGGTTAATTTATAATTAATAAGTAATTACCACACTATATGAAATAGGGGTAAAATTAAATTATCATGTATATTGGACAACACTGTTAACCCTTTGATTGAATTCAATATAGGATCATGAAGGATATACCAAAAAGTATATAAAATATATATAGAGAAACACATACAGAGTTCCAAAATTCTATAGCTATTATTCTTGTTCACATCTTGATGTTTTATGGTTTAGTAAAGATTTATCTACAAAGAATTATCCTCCCTAATAATATTTATTTTTGTGAAAAAGTGAAACCCAATTTGGGGTTATATTACCTTTATCATACGAATAATTAGTATTCAACTAATGTTGTATTGATTACATTTATCGGGGAGAGAAGTGTGTTATCTAATTATTCATGTTAGTGAACAAGTATTTTCAATGAGTCTTCTTAAAATTTACAATAATAATATAGCTATATTTTAGTGAAAGTAGTCCCCAAATGAATTTCGGTGCATGCCCCTTGTGTGTAACACAATGAGTGTAAAAATGTAAAATATCTAATGTTTTTTATTTCTCCCTTCACTAATTGAGAGGAAAAGTGCGTAGAAATTATTGGTTTCCTCAAGGTGATAGAGTAAGGTCCTTATAAAGGTAAGAATAATTTACACCCTATTTCACCCCCTGTAGTGTATTATCCTATATAAGATCATAATGATCCAAATATTAAAGAGTTTAGCATTACATTGTGTTTGATTTCAAAAATCCTTATTCATTTAATAGACATAGATAATGGTATGTTTTGGAATATATATAAAATTGAAGACCTATAAATATATATACCATTTGTGGAAAAGAGATACCCATATAATAACGTGATTTGAAAAAAAAATTCTATAGGAAAATTATGATGTGCATCATTATTGTTGAGTAGATTCTTCAATATCTAATAAAAATGACTCTTTTTATAAAAAAATACTTAATATTATACTCCTAGGGGGCCCATTGGGTTAGGGATAAAAACCAATGAATAATAATTATCAAATGAATAAACTATAAATGCATGGTAATAATGTGTCTTTAACCCTATAATTTATACCTAGATTCCATAGACAAGGAAATTTTTGCATAGTCATTATAATGTTTTTATTTTATTAAAAGAAAATAAATGAAGTATTTCAGATTTATTAAATCCTATCATTTAACCTATTCCAACAAAAAATTTTAAATTGGTCATGATATCTATTTTATGGATCATTAAAAACTAAATTACAATTGGTAAAATCATTTAATTTGATAATCCAATGGAATGTTGCGGAAATATTCTTATGGTAGACCAAATTTAACATAATATTAAAATTGTAAGTGATTTTGATTAATCAACTAAAATATATACTTATTGGGTTGTCATTCATGAAGGAGTTACAAAAGAACCCATATATGAAGAAATATTCAGGGGATCCTTATTTTAATTAATTTATATGAGATTCCCCATGAAATATTTATGATGATGGATAATTATAAAAATGTATATTTACAATTATCATTCCCCCATATTTATGAATTTAAATCCGAAGTAACTACCAAGTAATTTCATTGAGGGTCCACATTGATGGAATGAAATGAAAATGAAGTGATTATTTTTTCAATGATTATACAATAAATAATAATATTTCCTTATTGTTTTTGAATACTAAATGAAAATGTATTTTCTCAACGGGTGTGGGATGCATTCATAGATGAAAATCCATAACATAATCCCCAAAATATGTAATGAACATCCATTTACATAAATTGTGTGTCATGGTTTTTTGTGTCTCTTTAATGTTTTGTGACCATGATGAATCAATTCCTCACATATAAAAAGTTACACTTGATCACAATGATGTTTTATAGGCATGTGGGATCATTATCATATTACCATAAAGTGAAACCCAACCATAGTTTTTTAATGCACTAATTAATTATAATTTTCTCCCTATATCAAATGGTTATTCAACAATGAAAATATTGTAACATAATGAAGAATTACTACTAATATTTCATAAATGGTAACTTAGATGTGAATATCTTCCACTGAGCTGATTGATTTCATCTATTGATTTGCAGATGAATCCCATGTACCAAATATGTTTATGAGTAAATATATGAACAAAATTTTATTAATGGCATGATTCATCCGTTGAATTATTGTTTTCATATTACCTAAAATTATGTTCATAATAAATTTGATGATTGAATTTTTTTGAGAATGACTTGAAAAATAATAAATCAATTTCATGTATGGTAAATTATTATTCCAGTGATAAGATTACTTTTCTAATTATGAACATCCTATTCTGGTACTTGTCTTTCAAAAGGTAATTGAATTTTAAACATGATATATATACCTATTATTTCTATCAATATTTAACCATTATATTTTTCGACTATGTTTTTTGTAATTCATTTACAATATTCCCACCACATTTCTATTGTTTTTTGTTTAAGTTTGTGTTTATGGGAGTAATATTTTTAGGCTACCATAACCGTACAGATATTTAAATTATATTTCCAGAATTTATATTTTTAATCTTATTTTATTATTTTTAATTTTATGAAGAGTCTTTATATTAGGTATAAAATTTTTATATCACTATATATATTCATTCTATGAAATAAAAGTTTGTTATTGTTTTAAACTACTATGATAAATTAAAAGTAATACTATTTAAGGGGAATATTTATTTTAAAATATCATACCATAAAAATATTCAATGGGACTCAATTTATTCACTATAACTCCACAATAATTAAAATTTATTTTCCTTTGAAATAAAATTGGTGTATTAGATCACTCCCATTATAAGAAACAATGAGTCCAAAAAAGTCATTATATAATATAAAATTATAAAATATATTTAATATTTTATGGTATTATTATAAATAAATAAATTATGAAATATATGTATAACAGGCAGACTAAATAAATATGTTTTCATAAATTAATAAGAATTTGTAATTAAACTTAAAGTGGATTAATTTTATGATATAATATAATTTTTCATACAAAAATATTTTACTAAATTTTTAGTTGAAATTATAAAATTAATTTTGGAAAAGTTTACAAATTTTATTTCATATATATTATTTAATTTTTTATGTTTCCAAAAATCATAATGTGAAATATTGTGAATATACAAAAATGGTTAATTTATATTGATTATTTATGAAGTAGATATTTAATAAAAAAATTCATTTTCTATTAATGTATGTAAAAAATTAGAATTTATTTAATTTATACTAAATTTTATTTAGTTTATTCTTTGAATATATTCCAATTAATTTCATATAAATTGAATGTATAATCAATTTTCATACAAAAAAAATTTACTTAAAAATGAATTTTCATGGAAAATAATTTTCATCATATTTTAAGGGTTTATTTTAAAATGAATTTATAACTATAATATATAAAATATTTGATTTATTGGATTCCATATTATCAATCACCATTTATAATGTTATATAATAATATTGACATAATTTTAGGGTATCTTGAATTTTAACAGAGGTAAAAATTAATTACTAAAATAATCGTTAAAAGGGATCAAAATAAAGAGATAATGAATAAAATGACATTAAAATTGTAAAAATCTAATTTTATGAGATATTTAATTTCAATGTGATCCTATATTTTAATTTTATTACATTTTTATCTATTTTGAACTAATTAAATAATATATTTTATTCATTTGGATAGATTCATGCGTGTTTACTCACTCCCAGATTAGGGGACACTAACAATCCTACGATCATAAGACTTAATGAACCTTATTTATATGCCATTATTGACCAAAATATAATAATAAAATTTTAATTGATAACTATTATTATGGGTTGGATAAATTTAACCTCAACAGAAAAGCATAAGGTTTTAGCCAAAGGAAGTTGTCAAAAAAGATGAATAATAATTAATCGGTAGTCTATATTTTATTTATTCTTATAACACATTCAATTATGTGATAAATAAGATTATATAATAAAATAATTTTTGACCATATAAAAATAAAATATTATTTAAATGGAGATAAATTTATTACTCCACCTTTTCAACAAATGGAAAATTAAAATATCCTTTGGGTGTACGTGTGGAAAACAACCACCATATAGCAATATTATTCACTTTGTTTCACTATGTTACATGATATTTTATTAGCGTGGATTTATTATTTATATATGAAATTTATTAAATAATTAATATTCTCAAAGCATAATAATTTTTCTCCCTTCTTAATTTGTTCTATTATTAGCATTTATGACATTTCTCACACAAATGTGTGGATTACGACAATTATTAAGTGATTTGATTGGTTTTTCAGATTATTCATTACATTGATTATAAAAAATATATTTAATGAATATATTAAATGTATTTTAAATAAAAATAATCTTTTAATGGTTAATTATAATACACAATTATCATATTATATACATAGAAAAACCACAACTTCACTCCCCTGAATGTACGGATGACCATCTCTGAAAAGGTAAGTAAATAATTTTTCATCATTAATTTATGAAACTAATTTTAAAATTATTTTTAATTATTAAATATTATATTTATTAGAATATCAAAATTCTTTATATTATGTTACTTTGGTCATTTTACAAGGTCATGAACCTTTGAATTAAAAAATACATGAAAAATGGAAAATGTTTCACCCAGAATAGTGATTTTAAAAACATTTTGAATATGAACTGGACATTAGATGTTATATGTAAATAATATATTGTATTATAAGTATTAATATGACTTTAAAATAATATTTAAATCATTATATATAATTTAAACATGGGGCTTACATTCTTACTAATAAAGATAAGAGTTTAGATATGTGATTTATGTTACAATATCAGCAGTTTTCAGGATTATCTTTGCTAAATAACCATTGTGGATAATTATATTGATATTATACAGTAATTAATATTTATTTTTATAAAATTTTTTAATTAGGGGTTTCTTATGTACTTGTACAACATCTCTCTAATTGGTTCATAAAATGATTATGAAATTATTTTAAAATAAAATCCAACCTAATTTCCCCTTTGGTTGATGAACTCTTTCTTACTTGAAAATAATATTCTAAATAAATTTTGAATTTAATTAAATATGAATTAATTTATTTAAAAATATAATATTTATTTCCTTTTATGTTATGTTTTCAATATAATATTAAATAATTCTTTATGAAAAAGATATTTTTTTTACATAATTTAAAAATTTAGATAGAATTAATTCTATTAACCTATATGAATTGTCCAAATTTTCCAGTAATCATATATATTATTTAAATTTAATATTAATTTTAATTCTTCCAAAATAATTTTACAAATAAAATTTTTCTAATTTTTTTTTAATTTGTAATAAAAATTTATCAAAATAAAATAGTATTTTCTCATTGTTTTAAGGAATGTATGACTGGACTTTTAAATTGTGTTTTTATGATATTTTAATATAAAATAAAGAATGAAAAGATTATATGTGGGTATAATTAATTATCCCATACACTTTCATTCACTTGTTGTATTATGTTGGTAAGGATTCATGATTGATTCAATGAGACTCTATTCTCTCACTAGGGTCTATTTAGTTTGGGTGAAACCCTTATGAAAATAATTTCTATTCCAATTATTATTATATGATGATTTTATGTAATGATTATGAATATTCATTTATTTTAATTGGATTTTATATGACTAAATGATGAATGTTTTGTGATATATTGTAAAACATATGCATTGTTTTCATTATGTAATCGGTAGACCAAGAATTATACATCCCCTAATCCATAAGAAAATTATTGAGATAAGTGAGATTACTATGTTATATGTGATCCTATTTTCATGATCACATCATTATCAGGTGTACCTATTTTCATGTCCATAAGTTTATGTGTGGACCTTTTTTATATCCATATTTTTTGGAAATAGAATTTTTTTTTTCATTAAATTATTTTTTGAAACTATTAATGTTTATAAAAGATCAAAATTTGAAAATATAATTCTTATCCAATAGTATTATTTTTATGATATTACCATATAAATTATGAATGTTTATTTATGATTCCACGCTTTTATTAGTTTCTCTTTATCTAAAATAAAATCATTACTCCATGACTACTGCATATAAAAATATAATTTATTGTACATTTTTTCTGTGTTTTATGATTATTTCCTCACATATACATGGTCAAATAACATCATTGATTTATAACTCATATGACCACCAATACTCAGAATCTGAGTTTACACAATCATAATTTTCCCTCCCCAGGTTTTTATTTATGGGTATATGCATGCTATATAATTAATGATAATAATATGTATAATATTAACGGTGAATTTTTTGATAATCTATTTAATAAGATGTCATTGTTTATTGTCTCCAAATAAAATAAAATGTTTTGGTTTGGGGGATTATATAATTATGTCAGTTATTTAATATTCATATAAAAATTTTTAATATCTATTTATAATATGTTTTATATGCCATAATATGTATCAGATTATGTAGTATTTATAATTTGGATATATGATTTAGAAAACACTGGTGAAACCCCTAGGGATAATTTTTTTATTGGAAAATATCATAATTCTATAGTAAATTACCGATTTTCCCCTAGAAAAACATAAGTATCTATACATTACCATGTAGATGAGGCTATAGAAAAGATGCACATAAAGTTAACAGATATGATAGGGGATGATTAAATTTAACTCAGTAATATTTGGTGAACTATGGGTGCATCAAAGACTACACACCTAATTAGAGCCTCCTGTATTATATGTTTTTTTGATTCACAATTTACTTAATTAGACTTTAAAAAGTAATTAAATAGATGATGTACATTGATGACCTAGTTGAACCAAATTTATCATTTTTTATAATATGATGACATAATTTAAGACATTAACATAATTATTTCTTTGAATATAATATTGAATACTATGAGAATTATAATTTGATCCATAAATACTTATTTTTGGTGTGGTAAATAGCATTAAATGAATGGAATAATGTGAAAAAATAATTTGATAAATCATTTTTAAAACTATACTCATTAGAGAAAAAGAGAAAAGAACAGTGTTCATTTATTCTCACTAAAATTTCTAATGTTATTAGCAGTAACGTAGGCCATAATGATCCTTAAAATGAATAAAATATTGATCAACATTCCATTGAATCATTTGAGTCACATTAGACACTGTTCTTAGGGAAATATAATCCATTAGTTTCACAAAAAATAGAAAAATGTGATTGAAAAGATATTTTATGTTAAAAAGTGTGAAAGCAATGAATTTGTTTCTTCACGTTAAATCTATTTTAGCTATATGTGGATCAATGGTGAACTCTTTTCAACAATACAATAATTTTTTTATAAATGTACTATATCTTGCCAGAGGATTTTAATAGGTAATTCCTAAATAATTTCTTCCCATATACACATCAAACTGAAATGTAGTGGGACATTCAATAGATGAAGTAATTGGATAGGGAATTCATCAGTTCAATTGAATACCACATAATAATGCATGCATATAGTGATTGATGTTTTATCATTGACACACAAATAATAATATTTATATTAATTACTTGTTTGAATCAATGTATTTAAAATATATTATACAAAATATATTTTTGAATGTATTATAAATTTTTTATTATGTGAACACAATGTTAAAATGGAAGATGGAAACCCACATAGTTTTGGTGATAAGAGAATTATGGAGGAATTTTATGGTTGTTCTAATGGTATAACAGGTGTAAAGAAGAATTGGTTTCGAACTCCTATCTTCAAACAATGTGGGATAGAGAAATCATGTATTTTCCTAAATGAAATGTGAATATGATTCAAGTGTAAGAGACCTATCCATATTGAATTATAATTTCAAAGTGATGTGAATATGAATTATAATTTAACTAATGGATATATTGCTATACAAAATACAATAAAAAAGATTTGTGATTTATATTAATTTATTTTATGAATTATATGATTCATTTCCTAAATAAAATGATTAATGAGATTAAATATCCTCAATACCACTAAATCAAAGGATAATATTTAAAACCTAATGTGATCATGGATATAAATATAGATTATGATAATGAATGGGTGAAATTGTTATCATCCATTCTACAATAGATAATTTATTTTTAGATTCTTGTTATAACCACCCTTTTAGATAAACAAAATTTATATAGGGTTCCACATTAACCACTAAATGACAAGATATTGTGTATGTTGTGAAAAATTATATTGGTATAATAAAATAATCATAATATTACAGCTTTACTCCAATATATTTTTGTGCGAAAGAGATTCCTATAAACCATTCAATTGCCTAGCTAGTTGAATTCATTTTGATTTTGTGAAGGGATTTAGTCCCACTATTTCTTAATACCATATCAATTGTCAGGGTATATATGTCATATTTGCTAATGAAAATAAAATTATAGAGATCATTCAGTGTGAGGATTAACATTAAAATAAAATGGATTTTACTTCTATTATATGGTTCCTACTATTATTTCATAAGGGATATTAAATTAAAATTGTTGGGAATAAACACAAAAATAGAAGGTATTAATATTTTTTTGGGATTATGGTGATATATTTCCTTAATAATTTCATATTCTTACCACAAATCATGAATTTGAGTTTTAAATGGAACATAAACACTTTCGTACACCATCTTTAAAGACTCTGAAATAATTAGTCCGAGACTGAGTTGTATGAATTAAATTAGAAACACATGTGAAATTTTGATAAATGATTCATACACCATATTGTGTGTCAAATGGATAATCCTATTCTATTTTCTATAGTGAATGATGTGTAAATATAACTTTACATTGATTACCAACAACTTAATAATATATATATCTGGAATAAGAATTATATAACATGAATTTATGACTTTTTTTCTCATATATGTGAATATCAATACATTTTCACTATTGAACTTCATTAAAGATATCATAAATTGAAAATAAATAAGTAGGATATATCCAATATAACCTTTAGTAAGAGGTATGATCATTATAAATTCACACTAATGCAATTTTGACTTACCAAATCTCCTCGTATCCACATTAATTTAATTAGTATATTCATTATAGAATACCTTTATAAATATATAATTTTATTTTTATTTGAAATTCATAAATATTAGAATAATATGGAAGAGTGTAATGACTATTTGAGTATTTTTATAAAACAATTTGGAATGATAAGGTATATTACTCATTTACATTTTGTTATTTTTTGTTTCATAAAGGCCCATTTTTTGGTTATATAATTTCAACTACCGGTTTATCATTATTTATTTCAAAATAAGAAGTTATTAAAAAATATTACAAACTGACCACCATTAAAAATACCCAATGTTTTCATGGTTTGGTAGTATACTAACAACATTTTTTTTATAAATTTATAATATTTATCGAATCCATTATCAATGTTGTAAAAGATGGGGTTCATGATTCATTGGATAGATTCATGCGAGGAATATTTCATTGAGAAAAAAACAATTTCCTCATTATTATTATTCATACATTACATTAATGTGGATAATGGTTTACCATATATATATATTCATGAAATATGTGAAAATGAATTTTTCCTCATGAATAATGACATAGTGATTGATTTTCCATCATTTCAACTGCAATTCAAAGATATAAAGACCCGAATCTAGATCCACTCAACTGGCGCCCCATACCCAGTTTGCCACATGACCTCAAGCGTGTTTCCCCAAATTCCATAGGCTACCGACTACTAGCGAGGTCCTTGGTGAGTCAGTGGGGAAAATATTACCGCATTTGGTAATGTATGCAGTGGAAGGAAAATTACATAAACAAAAGCAGAATCCGTAAATAACACATGACAACTGAAACTAAACAGTAGAAGAAGTGTATAATATAATAATGATGCAACATGAAACATGTGTCTATGGAATGTAGTAAACAAAACAACGTGCTGAAATACAACTGAATCCCAAGTAGCCAAAGTAAACAGTAACTCTAGTAGCATCGCGAGCCTAAGCCCGGTCCCATGGTCTCCTGCTCTAACCAGAAATCATGCACCGGAGGTAGAAGGTCCAGAGTCCCTATCCACAAAAGAAAACATATAAACTGTTTGGGCAGAAAAGCATGACCCAAACAGGGTGTGAGACTAATCCTAGTAGGAATCCACCAAAAGATATGTTCCCTAATGTCAGTGAGAAATGTAGAAAAAGTAATGGAAATAAATGCAACAGAGAAACATGTGTACACTAATGTAAGCAATCCTAAAATTATCCATTCACATTTTTGAATTAATTTAATTCAATCATTTATTCATCAACTAAAGAATCTAGAAATTAGATCTATATCCAATGTGCATAGCAAGTAACACAACAGGTATCTCAGCAGACTGCCTAAACTACAAGCAGTAGAAACCCAAACTTGTACTTTGGATTGGTGGAATCGTCACAACAAACCAACAATATTTATAACACATACCCTATTGGTAGCTCATGTGGGTTGGCCCTTATGGTCAAGCATTCGAACAAAGGCAAAGACACTCTGAGGATGCACTCAATGTTAATTTCCCCTATGGTCTTGCAGCGATACTACAGACTCATTAAGGAAGTACTTACATCAAATTCCCCATTTTGTCTCGATTAGATAATTATTAGACCCTCTGAGAGAGAAGAAATTCAATTCCCGTTATGGTCTTATAATGTTAATAATTAATCATTCCCTCTAAGGAAGCAGTCAGTGTCAATTCCCTCTATGTTCTATCTACCCTAGGTTCCCACAGCTCTGGGTAAAAGAAATCGTATGAAAAAAATTCGTAGTAGCACTATGTATGTTTAGAAAACTACTTGGCTAATAGCTACAATGAATCAAAAGAATATAAATAGTAGGAAATACATGCAATCAACTATATCAAGGCAAGAAAGCAATACGATATGGTCTGCCTTAAAGGCAACATAATCCAAATGGCGATAACCATCCAAAAAAGGGAAACAACCATGGGGTGATCCTAAAACATGATAAAGGTAAATTATTAATCATATAATAACCTCATGTATATATGAAACCTAAGGTAGATAACATAACAAGATGAAACCCCTAACATGAGATACCCGATAGATGTGTACCTGGCACTTTTACGCCAAAAACATAGAGACATTCAATGTAGGGAAACAAAAAACATAGCTCGATCCTCGTAGATTGATATGATTGATCCTTGGCCTATGAATCCACGTTGAATGGAGTATATCTGTAAAACCGTCTAAAACATTCAACCTTAGATAACTCATGTGAGAAAAATAATTAATAAACAAGGACAATGAAGAACCAAGAACTCACCGCTTCGATTCTATTAAAACTGATAGTGTTCGATTTGGATAGCCAGTGATGGATCAGTGGATCAAAGAATATTCGGCCTCCTTGTCCGCTTTGGGATGAATTAGTCAGAGAAGAAGATGACAACATGGTTAAGTCATGACTCTGGTCTGATTAATGAAATAAAAAGAAAATTACACACTCTGTACTTCATGAGTACACGGCGTATACTCACCATTCCCGTACACCACATTAAGAAGCCTCCACCTCACCACTACCCACCTTGTGTGTGGCCCGGACATGGCCATAACACGACCTCGTGCGGGGGAAAAGTACATGCCGTGAAGTCATAAACTACACGATATGTACTTAGAAAAAGTTCCATATTTTTCCTTTTTCTACAAAATGACCAGAAAAGGGAAAAAAATACCTAAAACTATGATCCGGTTTCTTAAAAACTTCCCCCCATAAATAAATTCAACCACAAATTTCACTAACGAGGCGTAGAATAATAATCCTCGAACAACTCCGGACACTGTGATCACATGTCGGCCTCCCTTTCCCAAGTCTCATCCTGTACACGTCCATGATGCAATAGCACCTGTACCAGAGGAACAGAATGGCCACAGAGTACCTTGGAACTATGATCAACAAAACTGATAGGATTCTAATCGATCAATGCATCCTACTCCAGATCAACCTCTTCAGGTTGAAAAACATGAGATGAGTCTGAGAAATACCGTCATAGATGAGTAACATGGAAGACGTTGTGCATAGCCTGGTACCTCTGAGGCAACTGCAACCCGTAAGAAACCATCCCGACTCTCTCTAGAACCTCAAACGGCCTACGATATCTCAGTGAAAGCATTCCATGTCTTCTAATACTATTATGTCCCAAATTCGGTGTAACATGAAAGAAAACATGATCTCTGACCTCAAACTCCAATGGACGTCTCCACTGATTAGAAAAAAAATTCTTGCCGAGACTATGCAGTATCCATCCTCTTCCAAATCAACTCCACCAGCTTTGTGATCACATGAACAAGGTGAGGTCCCAACACAGCTGCCTCTCCCACCTCCATCCAACACAAGAGTGATCGACACGGCCTACCGTACAAAGCCTCGTAAGGTTCCATCTGAATTGTTTCTTGAAAACTATTATTATTGGAAAACTCCATAATAGGTATATGTTTATCCCATGAACCTCCAAAATCCAAGACACATGCTCGTAGCATGTCCTCCAACACCTGAATTGTGTGCTCCGACTTGCCATCTGTCTGGGGGTGGTAAGTTGTACTCAGAAGTACCTGTGTACCCAAATCCCTCTGTAGCCCCATCCATAAATGTGTAGTAATGCGGGCATCCCTATCTGAAACTATAGTGTTCATAACCCCATGAAGACGTACCTCCTCACTAATGTACAACCACCCTTGCTCATCCAAACCAAAGTTCCCCTTGATAGGTAAGAAATGTTAAACCATCATGAGCATTTCCACAACAACTCGAAACACATCATTCCCTCGAGGAGATCTTGGTAACCCTGTCACGAAAAACATCACGACATAATTCCATTTCCACTTAGGAATGGGTAACTACTGTAGAATCCCCATTGTTCACTGATTCTCTTCCTTCACCTGGTGACAGGTGGAGCACCACATAACAAAACCAGACACATCCTTCTTCATACCTGGCCACCAATACTGGCGATGTAATTCTCGATAAATCTTTGTGACACCAGGATGAATTGCAAAAGCTAAAGCATGTTAATCCCACATCATCTCCTCACACATGTCTACTGAAACCCATATGATGGAATGAAAACATGACACCTTATCATCGCCCACTATCCACCCCAGAGTAGGGTATCCTTCTGACACATCCTCCCGTAGGACTAGGCCTTCTGGGTCAGATAGCTTCCTCATTCGAACTCGATCCAGAAGAGTGGAGGTAAGAGATATAGAAGAAATATTTGACTATCCCTGTCTGTCGTGCACCTCCAAATGCATCTCAGAGAACAAGGCCATAAGCTTCCACTCGTTGCTAGCCTCCCGAACATCCTATAATTGTGTTCTGCTGCTCATTTCATCTCCCACAACATTACCTTTCCAAAGCGTATATGCATGCTCGAAGTCAAAAGACTGTATGTACTCGAACCACAACTGTTGTCTCAGATTTAAGTCATGGTACATGAATATATACTTGAGACTCTTGTGGTCAGTATATACCCCAAAATGCTCTCCCATATGATAGTGTCTCCGAAAATGCAGGGCATGAACAACATGAGCCAACTCTAGGTCGTGCTTAAGATAGTTCTTCTCATGTGTCCTCAACTGTAGAGATCTATATGCAACAACACGATCCTGTCATAAGAACTACTCCAAGACCAATGTCAGATGCATCATAGAAAACTGTATAACTCTTTCCTTGCTCTGGTAAAACTAGAATCGACACTGAAGTCATTATCCCCTTCAGCTCCCGAAAGGATGAATCACAAGCTTCTGACCAAATGTACTTTACACCTTTCATAGTCAATCCCATCAACGACACTGCCAAGTGTGAGATGTTTTGTATAAACAACCTGTAGTAACCAGCCAGTCCTATGAAGCTCTATACCTCGAATACATTATTCAGTTGCTCCCAGGTAACTACCACTCTAACCTTCTCTGGGTCAACTAATACTCTCGTCTATGACAAGACATGACCCAGGAAGTGAATCTCATCCATCCAGAAGTGGAACTTGGATATATTTGAATATATCTGATGTTATCTTAGTGTACTCAATAGGATATCTGGATGTGTAGCATGGTCATGTCGAGTGTGAGAGTACACCAAGATATCACCAATGAAAACCCCCACAATAGAATCCATGTATGGATGGAAAACTATATTCATCAGTGCCATGAAGACTGCTGGCGTGTTTGTGAGACCGAACGACATAACCAAATACTCGTACAGACCAAACATACTGCGGAAGGCTGTAAGATGTATATCTGATGGTCTGACACGCAAATGATGATAGTCGGATCTCAAGTCGATCATCGAGAACACTCAAGGTCCTCGAAGCTGATCGATAAGATCATCAATCCTCGACAAGGGATATCAATTCTTGACTGTTAACTAGTTCAACTTCAGATAGTCCATACAAATCCGTAATTTACCATCTTCCTTTTTCACAAATAAAACAGGTGAACCCCAAGGAGAATTACTAGGTCGGATAAAACCCATTGCATGCCGCTCCTCCAACTGCTTCTTGAGCTCTTGCCACTCAAGAATATCCATCCTATAAGGAGGTATGGATACCTGTGCTTCTCCTAGAACATGATCAATAGAGAATTCTACCTCACGCTCTGAAGGCAACCCTAATGAGTTTTCTGGAAAGACATCTGGAAAACGATCAACCACTAGAGGATAATCCATCTGAGAAGTCCCCTGATCGTCCAGATATAAACTACCAATCTGTTCTGTAACACCGCCCAACCCATGATGCTCTAGTCCAGCTCTACTTTCCTGGACAACCCATTCTCCCTTGTGAAGAAAAGTCCTACCCTCTGGTGATGTGAAACTCACCCTACGGTGATAGGAAGCGCCAAGGGCCTGAAAATGAACTAGACAGTCCATTTTGAGAATGACATCATAACCTGTCATCTCTATGACAAAATGATCCCACATGAAGTGTCACCCACCAACCTCAAGGGGGAACTCCTTGCACATACGCACACTAGTAGTTCTATATCCCAATGTAGTGTCTGCTGTCATCATATCCTCAGAAGTAAATATAGTAAGATTAAGGCCCTACACAGTGTGCATAGAAATAAAGCCATGAGAATCTCCTATATTGAAAAGTGCAGAAGATAAAATTGAGGATAGTAAGATCGTAACACACACTTTGGAAGGTCTAGGATCCTGCTCCCGATGAATCTGCTCTACCGCAAATGTCTATCCAGTACCACAACCATGTGTAGCAGCCTGAGATCCCTGGGATGATCCTCCATGAGCCTGACCACTGTGTCCACAACCTCTAACCTGGCCTAAATTTCTTACAGAACTCCATCCCCATGTCTGCTATAGAACATGTAAACCTTCTCCTATATGCGAAGTTGAAACTGATCCTCCTTTTCTAGCCGCTGGAAGAAGAACCTTTCAAAACTATTGTAGGTGACCCATCATGCGGTAATCTCGGTACTCCACTGGGTCCCTCGAGCATTGTGGTTTGTTATGCCCATCCTTCCCAAACTAGTATCCCACAACTTTGCTACCTGAAGGAACATCTCTCTTCCCCGATTCACCTCGTGTAGACTCTCGGTGGCGCTTTGTAACACCCCGAGCTTCCACGATACGCCACTCTTTCAATAATGCAATAGCTTGCATTGTATGTAAGTTCGAGTTCTAAAACACCGCGACTAATCAAAGTATCCGTTATGAATAGTAATAACCACTTTTTAAAATTATAGAAATTTTAAACTTCAAAATGGAATTCATTTTTGTATTCGTAATATCGAAATTAGCCTATGTTGAATTTTTGGTATTTTTCTGAGAACTTCTAATTTTTTATGATTAGTGAAAATTAGTTAAAAACAACTTTTTTAATCAAAATAATTTATAGTGATAAATTATACTATTTAGTGGTTTTAAAGTATAATTAGAATATATTTTTACCATTTTATTCAATGGTGGTCATTAGAATTAATTTAACATTGAAATTGGTCATAAACAATTGCAAATCTTTTGATATAAATTGTTTCTTAAAAACACGCTATTTGTTGTGACAGCGAGAATTAATTATAAAATTAATTAATTCAACTTATATGTTTGGAATTTTTTAAAATAGGAATCATTTTTTAATTCAGAATATCAATTATAGCTTAGGGTGAAATTTTGGCATTGTTCTGAAAAACTTCAATATTTGATGAATAGTGAAACCACTAAGTGGTAGTTAAATAATTGATTTTTCGTTTAAATGAAATATTACCACTTCTGTGATTTTATTTTAAAAAATCTGACATACATGGTTGTCATTAAGAAGTAAAATTTGGTTCAATGAGATTAAAATAATTTTTTGGTGAATAGTAACTTTTAAGTTCTTAATCGCGATTAGAGGTAATTAGTGTAGTTTAAGGTACAAATAATGTTTTAATAATATTAGATGAGCATGACACTTGTCCTACTCCTATTGGATGAGTCGTGGCCGACCAAGACAACCCATGGGTCAACTTGGGGACCCCATGGATCCACTTTAGTTGGAAAATGACATTAATATATATTTATTTAATGTTAAAATTAAATTGACACAAACATGAGTTATTTTACTAAAACAGTTTTTAAGTGGGGTTACACAAGTCCAAATTTTGACTATAAATATTCATTAGAAAGCTAAAAAGATTTCATACATCATAGAATTTTTTTTATAATTTTTAGAAATTAAATAAATTAAATTATTTATGAGATCATTATGATGCAGCGATGACCTCATTATTTAACGATTTAAATAAAATGAGAAGATAATGCAAAATCCAAGGCTTACACTTGTCCAAAGCCTATTGGATGAGAATATTTCAAAAACGTATCACCTTATACTATAATTATATAAGTGTGGGACCTTTAGAATCTGAAAATCATTGTGAAATAATGTAACATTTCAATCGTTCCAAAAGTGCCCCTCCTCTCCACTTATAAAAGGCCCCCACCTCTCCCACCTCATTTACACTTTCAAGCCATTTGGCTCGGCCAAACTCTGCCCAAATACTCTCCCAACTTCCCCATATTACTCATAGAAGCCTCACTTTGGGCAGAACTCTTACCAAGGAAGCCTTTGGCTCAAATCAAAAAAGAGTTACCCGATTTTGAGGAGGTTAAAGAATGGTCGAGTCAGGACAGAACACAAGGTAAGGGAATTTCTTAACCCAACGTCCATTCTTTGGGTTAATCTCCTACTTTCAAATTATCTCATGATATTATTATGTCCTATTTTGTATTTTTACGTTCTTTATGTGTACCTATAGTGAATACACATAACAGATCTATTTTATTTTAAAAATGATCTTTTTAAGGACTTCGTCTCAATCTCCTTTCATTGAAGCATATTTGGTTTTATACACAATTTTCTTTTATACGGTGTATAAACCCCTTTGACTTTTATGTTTATTCAAAAGGAATCTTTTTATATGAAGTGTTTTGCTAAATGACAAAAGGGAATGTTTTTCTTTCCGTACTTATGCGGTGACAATGAATTCTCCACCGCCGTGACCATTATTTGAGTTTCGGCATCCTCTAAAAGCCTTCACTTTTTTTAATGAAAAATAAATACAAAGTTTTAACTTTCTTTTATTTTGGTATT
This sequence comes from Viscum album, assembly GCA_963277665.1. Taxonomy (NCBI): domain Eukaryota; kingdom Viridiplantae; phylum Streptophyta; class Magnoliopsida; order Santalales; family Viscaceae; genus Viscum; species Viscum album. Next base: position 1,208,477,147 of record OY728159.1, read on the forward strand.
GAAAATGGTTTTGAAAGCGTTTTTATCAATGTGTTGTATTGATATCTTGTGATTGAAATGTGGAAATGTTATGTTTCCTTTGTGCATGTTTTATGTGATACGATTATGTTATGGTTTATGATATGTTTAAACCTATTCATATGAGGAATGTATTGGACTTAATAAGTGACGGGTGGAGCCCGCAATAGCTCCTCGATGCATCGGTAGGTCTCATGAGACAACTAGACGTGGAATTGGCCGAGGCCCTTTCCCAATTTGATTTATGGTTTTGGCTGAGGCCTTAATCATTTTAGACGTCTTGGCCGAGGCCTTGACAAAATGTTTCAGAATGTCTGGCATTATACATTCCCTCATTTTGAAAGTGGTTATTGATATTGCATGTGATTATTCGACCATTAGAATATCCATGTGAAGAAGTGAATGGCATTATCTCATTTTACTTTTCCCATATTATGTTGATGTTAAAGTTTAAAAGACTTTTGTTTTAGTTATACATTGCCTAAAATGTTTATGTTTACTTATGAAAGCTTCCACAATATTGTTATCCTTAATGAGCATCTGAGCTCACCCCTTTCAATGTTTTAATATTTTCCAGGATGTGAAGAAGTATTTTATGAATGACCTGCAGGGATAGTCAGAAGAGGATATGAGTGTGGACTATGAAGACTTTGTTATTAGTTTTTTACATTATGATGTAATGTAACGTTTACGAATGTATCTAGTGTTTCCAAGGCTACTAAACTAATCGGTCTTTCGAGACATGATCTTTTGTGATCATGCCAATGTTACGAAGTAATGCACCGACTCTGGGTAGCTGGGGTCGGGGCGTTACAGTTGGTATCAGAGGCAGTTTAGTACTAACCTTGGAAGCTAGATTTAGATAATCTCTGATTAGAGCACATAGCCCAAAGATAGAATTTGAGGATTAGTATAGAAGAACTTCCTAGAATTTTGGTATTATAGAGATGTTATGAGTTTTCCGAGCAATACATCCCTGTCTGGATACGAGCAGGTAGAGGTGGCTCTGGCACATATGTACCTAGGGGTAAAACCCGAAAACACCGCTTTGAGCTAGACTCGAACGGGAACTGGTGCACGACAACGGGCCTTGCTGCACTCTTGGTTACGACACTCCCGGGGGATACGCTTAGGATAATTCTCAGTTTATTTACAAACCACTATGAAGGGTTATGAGTACATACTTCCTCAAAGAAAACATTTCTTTTTATGATTATGGATTATATCCATAAATAGTTCAATTTATGTTAAGTGTTTTATAAGTATGGGATTATGAATTTTGATTCATAAACTGATCTAGTTTATGCCATTGTTTAGAAATGGCGCCTAGTGGAAGGAATGGAAACTGTATCAATGCACGAACTCCGTGTAGGGATTGCCATCCTCCTCAAGATAATTATGGTGGAGCTAGTGATACAACTGGTGCTGATCAGCTTCTCACCATACTGGGACAACTCACGCAGGTTATGAATAATAACCTTACTCGTATGGAGCACCCTGATCCCCAACGTGGAGGATCAATGTTAGACCGCTTCATGAGGAAACAACCACCAACCATCAATGGGAGTACAAATCCTATAGTAGCTGAGCAACGGATAAATTCCTTAGAGAAAATATTCCATGCCTTGGGGAGTAGTGAAAGGGAGAAGGTTGTCATGGCAGTTTACCGCCTCACTGGAGATGCCGATCAGTGGTGGTCGCTAATTCAAAACACAAAGGAAGATGATGACGTATCGAATATGGAATGGAGGGAGTTCAAATAGCTTTTCTTAGAAAAATATTTTCCTCGTGACCATCGAGCAGATATGGAAAGGCAATTTCTGAGTTTGAGGCAGAAGGAGGATGAGAATGTCGCAAACTATGAGGCTAACTTTACAAGGTTAGCGAGGCATGCTGCCGATTATATACATAACCCAAGGAGTAAGATTGATCGTTACTTTGATGGGTTAAAACCACTTCTCCGTCGAGCTTTAGTATCACAATCCTTCTCATCATACGAAGATATTGTCTCGTGTGCTATCAAGACAGAAAAGGAATTCTCTAAGTCTTATGACAACAAAGTAAAGCAAGAGAAGAAGAGAACGGTGGAAAAAGAGACAGATAAAGGGAAAAAGGGAAAGAAGGATTTTCCATTATGTGATAATTGTGGGAAGAATCACCCTGGTACTTGCCTAAAAGGAATGGGCGTTTGTTATAAATGTGGAGAAAAGGGTCACCAGGATCGTGTTTGCAAGGGAAAGAAAGAGGCTGTCAAAGTTGAATGCTACAATTGTAGGGAAACAGGGCATTATGCAAATGAATGTCCTAAGCGTCAAGCAAACTTACCTCAGAAAAGGCCAAGGGATCAAGGCCAATCTTATGCTGTGACTACAGTTGAAGCGGAATAATTAATGTATTGGTGCTTTTGGATTCAAGGATTATATTCTGGTTATAAGAATAATGTGATATATATATATGGATTGTACTGCAGTACTTGTTGATTTCAGTAAGGTTTTAATATGATTAAGGTAATCATATTTTTAGTATGTGACAATAAGAGAAACTTTTCTTCGTTTGGGGAATCTGATGTTACAATTGATTTTGGAATTTAGAGACCCTTTTAGAGAAAGTCTGGACGGAGGTATTTTGGATAACTATTAAGGTTGGAATGGATTAAGTTAAACCATGGATAGTATTGTTTAAGGTTAAAGAATTTCTGAAGATTATTTTTGGAATATTATAATTCTATAGTTTTAGGAAAAGGACAACCTGCAGGGTAGGGCATAACCTGACGCGTCGGACAAAGCTGCAGGAATCGAACCCACAAGCATAGTGCGACAGGCCTTTATTTCCTACCACTAGCCTACAGGAAGTCCCTGGTTATTAAAAAATAGTTTTACTAATCTAAATGGTATGTGTTAACATTTGGAACCTTATACAATTAGGATAAATAGAATATTTTTGAGTTCCGTTACCATTTGGAGTAAAAGTTGGGTTTGTGGTAAAAATTTATTAACGAATGAAAGTATACATAACAAGTATGTATATTCCCTTACGTTCTTAGTAAATCTCCTAAATAAATTCCTCAACATTATAAAAGGTAACTTAAAACAAAAATTTTGTCGGTTAACATTTCCAACTGGGGATTCAATGACCGTTTAACCAATCACAAGTTTGTGATTTTATTGTGGTTAAACTTTCTTATAATCCTATTTTCTATAACTCTCCATCAGACATTGATGGTTTGTTTCTCCTCCATATCCATAATTTCATATAATCCTAGAATGGGCTATATCGGGTGACCTTTGTACTTATCCTTCTTTCTTTTAATGTTATATATTTATTAACGTTATTTCCGATGTGGGTTTTCCTCAAAGGTATTGTCTCTTTTCAACCTTTCATTTTCAAAGAAAATTTTCAAATTGCGAGGACGCAATTTATTGAAGGAGGGGAGAATGTAACACCCCGAGCTTCCACGATACGCCTCTCTTTCAATAATGCAATAGCTTGCATTGTATGCAAGTTCGAGTTCTAAAACACCGCGACTAATCAAAGTATCCGTTATGAATAGTAATAACCACTTTTTAAAATTATAGAAATTTTATATTTCAAAATGGAATTCATTTTTGTATTCGTAATATCGAAATTAGCCTATGTTGAATTTTTGGTATTTTTCTGAGAACTTCTAATTTTTTATGAATAGTGAAAATTAGTTAAAAACAACTTTTTTAATCAAAATAATTTATTGTGATAAATTATACTATTTAGTGGTTTTAAAGTATAATTAGAATTTATTTTTACCATTTTATCCAATGGTGGTCATTAGAATTAATTTAACATTGAAATTGGACATAAACAATTGAAAATCTTTTGATATAAATTGTTTCTTAAAAACACGCTATTTGTTGTGACAGCGGGAATTAATTATAAAATTAATTAACTCAACTTATATGTTTGGAATTTTGTAAAATAGACATCATTTTTGAATTCGGAATATCAATTATAGCTTAGGGTGAAATTTTGGCATTGTTCTGAAAAACTTCAATTTTTGATGAATAGTGAAACCACTAAGTGGTAGTTAAATAACTGATTTTTCGTTTAAATGAAATATTACCACTTCTGTGATTTGATTTTCAAAAATCCGACATACATGGTTGTCATTAAGAAGTAAAATGCGGTTCAATGAGATTAAAATAATTTTTTGGTGAATAGTAACTTTTATGTTCTTAATCGCGATTAGAGGTAATTAGTGTAGTTTAAGGTACAAATAATGTTTTAATAATATGAGATGAGCATGGACACTTGTCCTACTACTATTTGATGAGTCATGGCCGACCATGACAACCCATGGGTCATCTTGGGGACCCCATGGATCCACTTTAGTTGGAAAATGACATTAATATATATTTATTTAATGTTAAAATTAAATTGACACAAACATGAGTTATTTTACTAAAACAGTTTTTAATTGGGGTTACACAAGTCCCAATTTTGACTATAAATATTCATTAGAAAGCTAAAAAGATTTCCTACATCATAGTATTTTTTTTATAATTTTTAGACATTAAATAAATTAAATTATTTATGACATCATTATGATGCAGCGATGACCTCATTATTTAACGATTTAAATAAAATGAGAAGATAATGCAAAATCCAAGGCATAAACTTGTCCAAAGCCTATTGGATGAGAAGATTTAGAAACCTTATCACCTTAGCCTCGAATTATATAAGTGTGGGACCTTTAGAATCCGAAAAGCATTGTGAAAATAATGTAACATTTCAATCTTTCCAAAAGTGCCCCTCCTCTCCACTTATAAAAGGCCCCCACCTCTCCCACCTCATTTACACTTTCAAGCCATTTGGCTCGGCCAAAATCTTCCCAAATACTCTCCCAACTTCCCCCTATTACTCATATAAGCCTCACTTTGGGCAGAACTCTTCCCAAGGAAGCCTTTGGCTCAAATCAAAAAGAGTTACCCGATTTTGAGGAGGTTAAAGAACGGTCGAGTCAGGACAGAATGCAAGGTAAGGGAATTTCTTAACCCAACTTCCATTCTTTGGGTTAATCTCCAAATTTCAAATTATTTCATGATATTATTATGTCCTATTTTGTATTTTTACGTTCTTTATGTGTACCTACAGTGAATACACATAACCGATCTATTTTATTTTAAAAATGATCTTTTTAAGGACTTCGTCTCAATCTCCTTTCATTGAGGCATATTTGGTTTTATACACAATTTTCTTTTATACGGTGTATAAACCCCTTTAAATTTTATGTTTATTCAAAAGGAATCTTTTTATATGAAGTGTTCTGCTTAACGACAAAAGGGAATGTTTTTCTTTCCGTACTTATGCGGTGACAACGAATTCTCCACCGCCGTGACCATTATTTGAGTTTCGGCATCCTCTACAAGCCTTCATTTTTTTAATGAAAAATAAATACAAAGTTCTAACTTTCATTTATTTTGGTATTGAAAATTGTTTTGAAAGCATTTTTATCAATGTGTTGTATTGATATCTTGTGATTGCAATGTGGAAATGTTATGTTTCCTTTATGCATGTTTTATGTGATACGATTATGTTATGGTTTATGATATGTTTAAACATATTCATATGAGGAATGTATTGGACTTAATAAGTGACGGTTGGAGCCCGCTATAGCTCCTCGATGCATCGGTAGGTCTCATGAGACAACTAGACGTGGAATTGGCCGAGGCCCTTTCCCAATTTGATTTATGGTTTTGGGCGAGGCCTTAATCATTTTAGACGTCTTGGCCGAGGCCTTGACAAAATCTTTCAGAATGTCTGGCATTATACATTCCCTCATTTTGAAAGTGGTTATTGATATTGCATGTGATTATTCGACCAGAAGAATATCCATGTGATGAAGTGAATGGCATTATCTCATTTTACTTTTGCCATATTATGTTGATGTTCAAGTTTAAAAGCCTTTTGTTTTAGTTATACATTGCCTAAAATGTTTATGATTACTTATGAAAGCTTCCGCAATATTGTTATCCTTACTGAGCATCTGAGCTCACCCCTTTCAATGTTTTAATATTTTCCAGGATGTGAAGAAGTATTTTATGAATGACCTGCAGGGATAGTCAGAAGAGGATATGAGTGTGGACTATGAAGACTTTGTTATTAGTTTTTCACTTTATGATGTAATGTAACGTTTACGAATGTATCTAGTGTTTCCAAGGCTACTAAACTAATCGGTCTTTCGAGACTTGATCTTTTGTGATCATGCCAATGTTACGAAGTAATGCACCGACTCTGGGTAGCTGGGGTCGGGGCGTTACAGTTGTTATCAGAGGCAGTTTAGTACTAACCTTGGAAGCTAGATTTAGATAAACTCTGATTAGAGCACATAGCCTAAAGATAGACTTTGAGGATTAGTATAGAAGAACTTCCTAGAATTTTGGTATTATAGAGATGTTATGAGTTTTCCGAGCAATACATCCCTGTCTGGATACGAGAAGGTAGAGGTGGCTCTGGCACAGATGTACCTAGGGGTAAAACCCGAAAACACCGCTTTGAGCTAGACTCGAACGGGAACTGGTACACGACAACGGGCCTTGCTGCACTCTTGGTTACGACACTCCCGGGGGATATGCTTAGGATAATTCTCATTTTATTTACAAACCACTATGAAGGGTTATGAGTACATACTTCCTCAAAGAAAACATTTCTTTTTATGATTATGTATTATATCCATAAATAGTTCAATTTATGTTAAGTGTTTTATAAGTATGGGATTATGAATTTTGATTCATAAACTGATCTAGTTTATGCCATTGTTTAGAAATGGCGCCTAGTGGAAGGAATGGAAACCGTATCAATGCACGAACTCCGTGTAGGGATTTCCCTCCTGCTCAAGATAATTATGGTGGAGCTAGTGATACAACTGGTGCTGATCAACTTCTCACCATACTGGGAAAACTCACACAGGTTATGAATAATAACCTTACTCGTATGGAGCACCCTGATCCGCAACGTGGAGGATCAATGTTAGACCGCTTCATGAGGCAACAACCACCAACCTTCAATGGGAGTACAAATCCTATAGTAGCTGAGCAATGGATAAATTCCTTAGAGAAAATATTCCATGCCTTGGGGAGTAGTGAAAGGGAGAATGTTGTCATGGTAGTTTACCGCCTCACTAGAGATGCCGATCAGTGGTGGTCGCTGATTCAAAACACAAAGGAAGATGATGACGTATCGAATATGGAATGGAGGGAGTTCAAAGAGCTTTTCTTAGAAAAATATTTTCCTCGTGACCATCGAGCAAATATGGAAAGGAAATTTCTGAGTTTGAGGCAGAATGAGGATGAGAATGTCGCAAAGTATGAGGCTAACTTTACAAAGTTAGCGAGGCATACTGCCGATTATATACGTAACCCAAGGAGTAAGATTGATCGTTTCTTTGATGGGTTAAAACCATTTCTCCGTCCAGCTTTAGTATCACAATCCTTCTCATCATACGAAGATATTGTCTCGTGTGATATCAAGACAGAAAAGGAATTCTCTAAGTCTTATGACAACAAAGTAAAGCAAGAGAAGAAGAGAACGGTGGAACAAGAGACAGATAAAGGGAAAAAGGGAAAGAAGGATTTTCCATTATGTGATAATTGTGGGAAGAATCACCCTGGTACTTTCCTAAAAGGAATGGGCATTTGTTATAAATGTGGAGAAAAGGGTCACCAGGCTCGTGATTGCAAGGGAAAGAAATAGGCTGTCAAAGTTGAATGCTACAATTGTAGGGAAACAGGGCATTATGCAAATGAATGTCCTAAGCGTCAAGGAAACTTACCTTATAAAAGGCCAAGGGATCAAGGCCAATCTTATGATGTGACTACAGTTGAAGCGGAATAATTAATGTATTGGTGCTTTTGGACTCAAGGATTATATTCTGGTTATAAGAATAATGTGATATATATATATATATGGATTGTACTACAGTACTTGTTGATTTCAGTAAGGTTTTAATATGATTAAGGTAATCATATTTTTAGTATGTGACAATAAGAGAAACTTTTCTTTGTTTGGGGAATCTGATGTTACAATTGATTTTGGAATTTAGAGACCCTTTTAGAGAATGTCTGGACGGAGGTATTTTGGATAACTATTAAGGTTGGAATGGATTAAGTTGAACCATGGATAGTATTGTTTATGGTTAAAGAATTTCTGAAGATTATTTTTTGGAATATTATAATACTATAGTTTTAGGAAAAGGACAACCTGCAGGGTAGGGCATAACCTCATGCGTCGGACAAAGCTGCAGGAATCGAACCCACAAGCATAGTGCGACAGGCCTTTATTTCCTACCACTAGCATACAGGAAGTCCCTGGTTATTAAAAAATAGTTTTACTAATCTAAATGGTATGTGTTAACATTTGGAACCTTATACAATTAGGATAAATAGAATATTTTTGAGTTCCGTTACCATTTGGAGTAAAAGTTGGGTTTGTGGTAAAAATTTATTAACGAATGAAAGTATACATAACAGGTATGTATATTCCCTTATGTTCTTAGTAAATCTCCTAAATAAATTCCTCAACATTATAAAAGGTAACTTAAAACAAAAATTTTGTCGGTTAACATTTCCAACTGGGGATTCAATGACCGTTTAACCAATCACAAGTTTGTGATTTTTTTGTGGTTAAACTTTCTCCTAATCCTGATTTCTATAACTCTCCATCAGACCTTGATGGTTTGTTTCTCCTCCATATCCATAATTTCATATAATCCTAGAATGGGCTATATCGGGTGACCTTTGTACTTATCCTGCTTTCTTTTAATGTTATATATTTATTAACCTTATTTCCGATGTGAGTTTTCCTCAAAGGTATTGTCTCTTTTCAACCTTTCATTTTCAAAGAAAAATTTCAAATTGCGAGGACGCAATTTATTGAAGGAGGGGAGAATGTAACACCCCGAGCTTCCACGATACGCCTCTCTTTCAATAATGCAGTAGCTTTCATTGTATGCAAGTTCGAGTTCTAAAACACCACGACTAATCAAAGTATCCGTTATGAATAGTAATAACCACTTTTTAAAATTATAGAAATTTTATATTTCAAAATGGAATTCATTTTTGTATTCGTAATATCGAAATTAGCCTATGTTGAATTTTTGGTATTTTTCTGAGAACTTCTAATTTTTAATGAATAGTGAAAATTAGTTAAAAACAACTTTTTTAATCAAAATAATTTATAGTGATAAATTATACTATTTAGTGGTTTTAAAGTATAATTAGAATATATTTTTACCATTTTATCCAACGGTGGTCATTAGAATTAATTTAACATTGAAATTGGACATAAACAATTGCAAATCTTTTGATATAAATTGTTTCTTAAAAACACGCTATTTGTTGTGACAACGGGAATTAATTATAAAATTAATTAATTCAACTTATATGTTTGGAATTTTGTAAAATAGACATCATTTTTGAATTCGGAATATCAATTATAGCTTAGGGTGAAATTTTGGCATTGTTCTGAAAAACTTCAATTTTTGATGAATAGTGAAACCACTAAGTGGTAGTTAAATAACTGATTTTTCGTTTAAATGAAATATTACCACTTATGTGATTTGATTTTCAAAAATCCAACATAAATGGTTGTCATTAAGAAGTAAAATGTGGTTCAATGAGATTAAAATAATTTTTTGGTGAATAGTAACTTTTAAGTTCTTAATCGCGATTAGAGGTAATTAGTGTAGTTTAAGGTACAAATAATGTTTTAATAATATGAGATGAGCATGACACTTGTCCTACTCCTATTGGATGAGTCATGGCCGACCAAGACAAACCATGGGTCATCTTGGGGACCCCATGGAGCCACATTAGTTGGAAAATGACATTAATATATATTTATTTAATGTTAAAATTAAATTGACACAAACATGAGTTATTTTACTAAAACAGTTTTTAAGTGGGGTTACGCAAGTCCAAATTTTGACTATAAATATTCATTAGAAAGATAAAACGATTTCCTACATCATAGTATTTTTTTATAATTTTGAGACATTATATAAATTAAATTATTTATGACATCATTATGATGCAGCGATGACCTCATTATTTAACGATTTAAATAAAATGAGAAGATAATGCAAAATCCCAGGCTTACACTTGTCCAAAGCCTATTGGATGAGAAGATTTAGAAACCTTATCACCTTAGCCTCGAATTATATAAGTGTGGGACCTTTAGAATCAGAAAAGCATTGTGAAATAATGTAACATTTCAATCTTTCCAAAAGTGCCCCTCCTCTCCACTTATAAAAGGCCCCCACCTCTCCCACCTCATTTACACTTTCAAGTCATTTGGATCGGCCAAAATCTGCCCAAATACTCTCCCAACATCCCCCTATTACTCATAGAAGCCTCACTTTGGGCAGAAATCTTCCCAAGGAAGCCTTTGGCTCAAATCAAAAAGAGTTACCTAATTTTGAGGACGTTAAAGAACGGTCGAGTCAGGACAGAACGCAAGGTAAGGGAATTTCTTAACCCAACTTCCATTCTTTGGGTTAATCTCCTACTTTCAAATTATGTCATGATATTATTATGTCCTATTTTGTATTTTTACGTTCTTTATGTGTACCTATAGTGAATACACAGAACAGATCTATTTTATTTTAAAAATGATCTTTTTAAGGACTTCGTCTCAATCTCCTTTCATTGAGGCATATTTGGTTTAATCACAATTTTCTTTTATACGATGTATAAAACCCTTTGAATTTTATGTTTATTCAAAAGGAATCTTTTTATACGAAGTGTTTTGCTAAACGAAAAAAGGGAATGTTTTTCTTTCCGTACTTATGCGGTGACAACGAATTCTCCACCGCCGTGACCATTATTTGAGTTTCGGCATCCTCTACAAGCCTTCATTTTTTTAATGAAAAATAAATACAAAGTTTTAAATTTCTTTTATTTTGGTATTGAAAATGGTTTTGAAAGCGTTTTTATCAATGTGTTGTATTGATATCTTGTGATTGAAATGTGGAAATGTTATGTTTCCTTTATGCATGTTTTTTGTGATACGATTATGTTATGGTTTATGATATGTTTAAACCTATTCATTTGAGGAATGTATTGGACTTAATAAGTGACGGTTGGAGCCCGCTATAGCTCCTCGATGCATCGGTAAGTCTCATGAGACAACTAGACGTGGAATTGGTCGAGGCCCTTTCCCAATTTAATTTATGGTTTTGGCCGAGGCCTTAATCATTTTAGACGTCTTGGCCGAGGCCTTGACAAAATGTTTCAGAATGTCTGGCATTATACATTCCCTCATTTTGAAAGTGGTTATTGATATTGCATGTGATTATTCGACCAGTAGAATATCCATGTGAAGAAATGAATGGCATTATCTCATTTTACTTTTTCCATATTATGTTGATGTTCAAGTTTAAAAGGATTTTGTTTTAGTTATACATTGCCTAAAATGTTTATGTTTACTTATGAAAGCTTCCGCAATATTGTTATCCTTACTGAGAATCTGAGCTCACCCCTTTCAATGTTTTAATATTTTCCAGGATGTGAAGAAGTATTTTATGAATGACCTGCATGGATAGTCAGAAGAGGATATGAGTGTGGACTATGAAGACTTTGTTATTAGTTATTCACGTTATGATGTAATGTAACGTTTACGAATGTATCTAGTGTTTCCAAGGCTACTAAACTAATCGGTCTTTCGAGACATGATCTTTTGTGATCATGCCAATGTTACGAAGTAATGCACCGACTCTGGGTAGCTGGGGTCGGGGCGTTACACGCTTCCTGCTGTCGGAAGGAATGGGTTCAAACTCATGATGGTGAACCACCCTAGATCACTACTTCAGTATCCATAAAGTTAATCTCTGTGATCAACGCCTGGATAACTATCAATGAAATAGAAGTCAGCTGGAAGACGTTCACCTGTGATCTGATCTTTGCTCTAAGGCCCTTCTCAAACTTCCTTGCTAAGAACAACTCGACATTCCATAGAACGTGAGTGAAATTCTGTAACTCAGTGAAATATGAGGATTACTCCATTACTGATAGAGTACCATACTGCAAGTTCATGAACTCTCTATCTCTATCAGCTCTCAGCGTCGCCGGGAAGATGTAGTCATAGAATGTATGCTTAAACTCATCCGAACCAACTATCTGTTGGTGCCCTGCATGAGAAACTCTGTCCCACCATCTCTTGGTGGAATCTCACTGCATGTAAGTCACGTACTTCACCCTTCGGCCAGGGGTTTAATTGAGATTATAAAATATAGAAACCATCACTTCGAACCAAGATTCAGTATCATGAGGTCCTCTATCCCCAGAGAATGTGGGATGATGCTGCTGCTGGAAGACACGTGTAAGCTCTGCTATATACTGGGAAGGTTGCTGAGCTCTCTGAAAGGTCTGTATGAGCCTCATGAATCCCTCATGGAACTGTGCATCTATAGCAATATCTAGGATAACTGAATCTGCCATATCTTGAGTATGATCATCGTCTAATCCCTGATGTGACACAGGAGGACGTATTGGTGGCGTGACTATGCAAGGTCAAAAAACACACCATTATTAACAACAACCACAATTTCAACTTAAGAGAGTGAAAGCAGAATATTATGGAAAGACACTTAAAACTGGAAAACCATGGTTACATGGTGTGTAGTCCCTATACATGGCGTTTTCCATAAAGATTTTACTTTGGAATGTACACCGGCCAATTATATTAAATGATATGGAAAATAGAATCCATTTTTTGAATTAGTGGGTAAAAAATATGTAAATAGACTACATTTTTGGATTTTATGAATAGTAACTTTAGATATTTTTATTTACCGCAGTTAATGTTAATTCAGGTAAATAAGAGTATCAAATAATATGATAAGGACAATAAAATATCTCTCAAACCTAAAAAAATTATATTAAATGAATAAATGTATACCCTTAACAAATAAGGATCAGAATTGATTCATTTTAGGGAAAATTTTCAATGAAAATGTGATATATATATATATATATTTAAAAAAGGATAGAGAAAACATGTCCCCCTCTAATCTCTTATAAGTAGAATAATATTAATATACTGATATAAAAAAGATAATATCGATAATAACTAATAACCAGAAATATAATAAAATTATACACATCAGGGTCCTGTGAAGCAGTGTGCTTCGCGATGTGCAGCAATCCTGCCTTAGCATAGGGATCACTAGCATGGGTTGGGTGTTTCACGAAGCATGAACACTTCGTGGCTGCCCGGGTTCCCTTGGGAATCCCCTTCCTTCACGAATGCCCTTGAGCTTCGTGAAGGGCATCCCTCTCGGAAGAGGGGATCAAAACGAGACAATGCAGAGGAGTCTCGCGAAGTATAAGTACCTCGCGGAACTCATGATTCCCGGGGCCAAGAGTGCTTCGCGATTCGGGAGAGGAGAAGCCGAGAGGTCAGATTGTCCCCCCTTTGGGACTTAGGGGGAGTCCAGAACTTATAGGGAAGGGGCGCCGTGAAGCAGGGCTCGTGCGCCGCCTCCGGTGCTTCGCGGCGCGCTCGCGAACGTCAACGGCATCCGCGGAGCTTTACCACCTCTAGAGCTTCGCGGCGGCTTGCGAACGTCAAATGCCTCTGCGGAGTATTACCGCCTCAGGAGCTTCGCGGCGGGTCCCGAACGTCAAATGAGTTCACGGAGCATTACCGCCTCCGGAGCTTCGCGAGGCCGCCATGGTCGGGGCGCTTCGCGGCGGGGCTTCGCATGGGTGCTTCGCGAGGCAGCGCGCCCGCCTTCTTTTTCGTTCCTTTCTTTCGGGCCATATTTTTGGCGCCAACAAATTCCCCCCTCAGACATGGAGCCACGGAGGGCGAAGGGTTGAAGTCTGAGGGAAAATCTCCAAAATTGTCGGCGTTTCGCGAAGCGGCTTCGTGAAGGGGGCCCGCGGTGCTGACCAGGGCCACTGATCCGGACGCGCCGCGATGTTCCACGCGGGTGAGGCGCGCCACGATGCTCTGGGGTCGCCGCCTATAAATAGGGGGTCGACCCCTCTTTTGTCTTCACGTGCCTTGTCCTTTTGTGCTCTGGAGTTCACAAATCTCCGCTTACTCCGCGACAGCCCTCCGCGAATCGAGCTTCACGGCGAACCGTGGGTCTCCGACTTCGCGTCCGTGCCAAGCAAACCTCTTCTTGTCGGCCTTGGCCAGACTTCGCGGCTTGGTCTCGCGAACGATCTTCGCGATCGAGCTTCGGGATCCAGCGGAAAAAATTCTTTTCTGCGGGCCAGAGTTAAAATGGCCCATCAAGAGGCTGTATTGGGGGTCCTTGCAGATGCTGCTCGCCAGGATGAGATGGCCAATTGTCCAGGCCTGGGGGAGACGATCTGGAGCCACTCGGACAACACTTCTTTGACAGATCTGCTCTCGAAGGGTCAGAAAGATTATCTACAGTGCAAGAAACTGTCGTTGTATGGCTTCGTGCTGAGGGATGATGTCTTTATCCCAGAGGTGAATAGGGATGAACCAGCTTGCTGGTTCAGGAGCACATCATGCCAGCACCAATGGTTCAGGGCGGCTGATGGTCATGCGCGGGAGGACTTCACACCCGTCACCGCTGACTGTCTCTACAACCATGTTAATGACATTGATGGGAAGCCACTGCAGCCGGAGACTTCTCCTCCCCTCTACCGTACCATGTTGAAGGCGGCTTTGCAGGATTCGAAGAAGGGATTGTACGATGAGTGGGACCTGCGCCAGGGCGGAAACTTTACTGATGACTGGGCCTTGGCCTACTGGGTAGGCACCTCTTGCGAGGATTTTGAGGCCGAGCTGAGGAGAGTGGGGTTGTATGAGGTGGCATGTGCCTCCCAATTCCACATTTACCAACCGAAGAAGCTAATGCCAGCGTTGCTGAGTAGATGGTCATCTAGGACCAACACTTTTCACCTGCATCATGGGGAGGTGGGCATCAGCCTGTGGGATGTCCACCAGATTTCTGGGGTCCCAATCTTGGGGGCCATGTATGTAGAATTCCTTCACGTTGTCAGCGCGTGGGGAGATGTGGAGCAAACGCCGTGACTGGCATCAGTGCTGATGGCACTTGTCCCCAGAGAGGACAAGGAGGCAGTGAGGGATGTCCACTTCAGGAGGAGGTTCAAATGCTTCCTGAATTTCCCAGAGAAGCGAGAGTTCCCTCCGAGGCCTTGGACTTGTCCAAGGGAGGCCCAACGGGGCAAGGGGCACTCGTATTGGTGGGTGATGATGCGGGACCTTCAGAACCCACGCCTATGGCTGTGTCCAGTTCCGCGTCTGGTGGGACCAGGGAGCCCGAGGTGGCTCCTCCAGAATCTCCAGACTTTCCAACAGAATACGGGGGGCCTCGTCTCGGGGTCCCGTCAGTACCAGCTCAAGAGAAGCACTCAGAGGTTTATCTCCGTAAGTCTCCTCCACTAGTCTCCTCGTTGTCACATGTAGACCATGCCAACTAACGTTTATCCTTCTATGTCGTACAGTTCTTCGACTGGCGTGGGCCGCTACAGCAAGGCTGGTCGGGATGTCTGGTGGTGTCCCTCCTAGGGGCATGCCGGTGATGGTGGCAATAGTCCCTCCAACTCCTCAAGCTGCGATGCACATCGTCACTGGCGGGACCACCAGCAGGGTCGTACCCGAAGTCATCGAGGTGGACTCCGAGGAAGAGGATCAACTGGTCGGTCCCCGTCTTGTCGCGCCTACATCAGCGCCAGGTCTCGTACTAGATTCAACACCGGATGTTGATCCTGCCGAGGATTTCCTGCGGGCGTATCCCGCGTACGAGCCTACCAATCGCGCAGACTGGGACGAAACGGCCTCCGACGAGGAAGACAGCAGCAGAGTCCGCTGCCGGTCATGGAAGTTGATCACGCGCTTTATTAAGGACACTCCCCAGGCACAATGGCTTGCCGAAATTGTTAGGCATCGCTCGCGGTTGCGCGAACTGTGCGCTGGGTGAGTGGATGCTCGACATCCTCACACACTAATCTGAGATCTTATGGCTGAGAAGATCTGGGAGAATGATCGTGGTCTCAACGTGGGCTGTTAGCGGAGGAAAGAGACCAGCATTAAGAAGCTCAGGAGGCTGAAGGCGAGGTTCAACGGATGCAGACCCGGGCAGACGAGATTTCAGCCTCTCTTGACGCACAATCTGAGCTGGTCTCATGGTTGAAGGCCCAGGTGGCAGAGGCAGAAGAGCATATGAGGCAGACCACTAGAGAGATGGATGTCGTTCAAGCTGGCGTGGAGAGGGACAGAGCCAGGACTGACGAACTGCACCCCGCCACTGCTGAGGAGGAGCGGGAGCTAGTTCAGTGGCAACAAGCCTTGGATAGCGCAAGTCAACGGGTGGCGGAGCTGAAACGCTCTTTTGACGGGGTCAACATGTCCATGGGGGAAGTTAACCCCAGAGTATTGTAACAAACCCATAAAACTTTCATTGGTACTTTCGTGCTTCAAAATTTTTTTCTTTGTTTTGAATGTCGTAGCGCGCATGATTTACACTGTTGAATTGCCTTGTTACATCCCTACAATGTTTTTGGGACGTTCGACGACAATTCCCTAGGCCCACATGGGTCGAGCCCGATGTCTGGGATTCGGATTACCAGTCCGGATTTCTGAGAGACGGGAGAGGCTTGATGGGAGAAGGATCTTTCAGGATAGCCGAATTACCGTTTCTTCAATGTGCTCTTATGCACGAACGTGGAAACGCCAGGGGCGCTGAAATCGGTCCAAACAGAAGAAAATGGGAAGTGTGAATCATGATACCCATAATTCGGAACACTGTGGGGATGGCGTGACAATAAGGGACAACCGTTAACCTTGGAGGAGAAGTGGTACCCATACTGTGTTAGCCTGAAATGGGGACAACAAAAGAGCATTGACCGCTAACTGTATTCGCAACGCGGGATTTTATCAATTTGTCGTCGATCAATCTTTCGGGACGTTGGCCCAGGACAGTAGGCGGACCATAGGTCAAACATCCATACTGTTAGAGGGTCCTTCCAGGTATGACCCATCTTCCGGAACGTTGGCCCAGGATGGTAGGTGAGCTGATGCGGCATCAGACCAGGCCGTTAGGGAGTCCCTTTAGACATGAAAGAGGACGAGGGTCCGAATAAGGGGAACACAAAGCGCGGAATATGGAGTGAGGGTCTGTCCGAACAAAATCCAACACTTAGGTAGTTACACCACCGTGGTGGGAGTACGCCAGATAGCCGCATCGGTTTGATCATGGATCATTCCTTCTTTCAGATAGGGCCTCTCTGAAGAGGGGATCTGTCACTTCCCAGTGGGATATTGGGGCATCCTGAACTTGTTCTGGGTAGAACCGCAGTTTAATGTCATGCATTGAGGACACATAGACTCCTGTAGTTTAAAGTCATACGATAGGACGTGGAATAAAAGGGAAGGAAGCATGTGGCGCGGTAAATATGAAAACGACGTGAATGAGGACTTGGAGTCCAACTCATACCACATACCCCCGGAGGAAACTCTTCAGGTCGAGGGACCAAGAGTGAGGATTGGGATGGGCCCAAAGCAGAGTGGCCAGGCATTCCTACGTACCCCATGCGGATGGGAATCAAGCCATACGTAGTTCTGAAAGCGCATTTTAACGTCATGAAGGACGAGAAGCAGCCTGACAGCGTTGGTACACATCCCGCCAAAACTACTAAGACCACGTGAGTCATGCTCGATGTGGGAAACAAGTAGTAGTGGTGGGGATTTCCCGACATAGAAAGGGGCAGGTTAGGGCAAAGGGACGCTCGGTGAATACCGGCCAAGTGACACTAACACGATCATTGTGGGACACCTAGATACGCGAAGAGAAAGAGCCGAGTATGATGGAATTCCACTTGAACATGATGAAGTGGAAATGTGTGAATCATGGTGCTCGAGATTTAGATCAGGATGACGGCGGCGTGACGATGGAGGATAACTACTGACCATGTTCGCAACACAGCATCCTGTCGCGTTATCCTAGAATGGGGACAAAAAAATGAGCAGCGACCGCTGACCGTATTCACAATGCGGGATTTTATCGATTTGTTGTCAAATATCTGTAGGGACGTTGGCTTGAAACGATTGAAGGGACCTTAGGTCCAGCATTCATGGAGAGACCTTAAGCTTAGTATCCATGTCGTCCGAAGGTCCTTTTGGATGTGGAAGAGGATGAGGATCCAAATAGAGAGCTCACGAAGCTTGGTCATGGGACGAGGGGAATGTCCCTGTGACAATCCCACACTTCGGGCTCTTTGTCAAAACACATCTGAATACGGCAACGAAACGTATTTGAGAGAGGGAGAAGATTCCTTTCCCTTGGGGCACATGGTGGAGTAACTCAAACACCTGACGTGAACGGGAATAGGAGGTGTGTACGGCGCGGCGAACAAATCGACGTGAATGAGGGAACAACCCCATATCACACCGCGCAGGGGACGCATGGCGTCAAGACCCGACGTGAAGGAGGACCTAAGCCATACTTACCATGCGTTCTCTGGGGAAATGTTCGAGTCGAGGGACTGAACACAAAGGTTAGGCTGGGCCCGTGGGGAAGTGCATGGGCGCTCCTACGTATCTCATGAGGATGAGAATCAATCCATACGTAGTTCTGAAGGGTGACATGGTAGGATAACAGTGCCAGGGGAAAATGGGAGTGCGGGCATGGCCCTTGCACTAAAAGAAGTGGGATTTGATGTATCTTGTTTGTTCTTTAAGGTGAATGGTTTTTTTGTGAAGCAACAGGCCTAGAATAGTAGGTCGTGATGTTGCCACAAGGATCAAGCCATGATGGGCGTTGACAAATGGCATGGCACGTGACCAATACCCAACGTGATGTCCTCTACAATGAGGTTACCACAATGCGGTTCCGTTTTTCGTCGTGCGGCCAGGACGAAAATGTTATAGTTTAGGGTCGTATGATAGGACCAAACGTGCATTTTATCGTCATGCAGTGCAGACGTAGCAGAGACGATGCAAGGCGGTAAATGCGCACAGTGTTATAAAACAAAATTGACAGAGACATGATCCCACATCAAATTGTACGCCATTTGGAGAGGTAAATCGTAGGGTGAGGGGCCTATATAGAGGTAAGAGGTGAAACTGGGTAAGAGACTAGCTCTCTAAATGGGTTGTACCTGAAGACAGGGTGTCCGGGCGGTCCTACGTATCCCATGAGGATGTGAATCAAGCCACACATAATTCTGAATGGATCTTAGTTTAAGGTCTTAGAGCTCGGACCATGGGAGCCCCGAAGGAAGCCGGTTTGCAGCTTTGTCCCCCTGACATGCAATGGTGCACTGAGGGATAGCACCAAAAGTGTCGAGATTCCACCTGGACATGATGGGGTGGAAAATGATGTGAATCATGCAACCAATATTCAAGGACTGAAGGGGCTGGCGTGACGACAAAGGATTACTACTGACCATGTTTGCAACACAGCATCCTGTCGCATTAGCCTGAGATGAGGACAAACAAATGAGCATCGACCGCTTACCATATTCGCGACGCGGGATTTTATCGATTTGTTGTCCAAAACCCTCTGGGGAGTTGGCCTGTAACGGTAGGAGAGCCCTTGGGCATTGTATCTAGGACCTTCTTGGGGGTCCCTCCAGGTGGAAAAGGTGATGGAAGCCCGAATGGAGGGGAACACGAAGCTTGACATGTGGAAGGAACTTGATCAAGTTGAATCTGAAACACTTGGTCCTAGACCAGAGTACTCTCAATACATGGGTGAACCACTGCAAGGAGTCAAGGGAATCAACCTTGAGGGTGATCGAGAGATGGAAGATTCCCAGGGGAAGGGGGCACGGTGCCCAAGACCTTGTATCATACCTACACATCCCCCTCCTGGAGAGGGATAGACCAAGTGGCCCAGGTGACAGGGAGACCAGGAGATCACTAGGAGGTGGGGCTAGACCCGAATTTTAGACATTCAGGTGGTCCTACGTATCCCATGAAGATGGGAATCAAGCCACACGTAGTTCTGAAGGATGCCTTTTAATTTCATACAGGACAAGGAATAGGAGGCCTAACTCTCAGAACGGGGTGTGCGTGGTGCAGCTATTGCAAACCTGACGTGAATGAGGACGTGGTCCTACACTATGCCACGCAGTCCCGTGGTCGGGGTCCTGAAGGCAGGGCCCGAGAGGTGAACTTGCTGAACTCAAGTTGGACCCAAAGACAAGGGGTCTTGAACGTAGTTCTAGATGAGAATCTTAGTTTATGGTCTTAGAGCTCGGACCGTGTGTGGTGACAACTCCCGAGTAAGCACAGACGTCAACCCAATCCCTAAGCCCACGTGAGATAAACTCGGAGTGGGAAACAAGGGGGGGAAGATCCTTATCGCAATACTTGGGGCGTCTATCAAAGGGGAGTCGGCGTGGAGTTTCTATGGACACCTTTGATGCAGCTTGTTCTCCCAACGCGCAGACGTGCACAGAGGAAAAGTACCAAAAGTTACGAGACTCTACATGGACATGATGAAGTGATGAAGGGTGTGAATCGTGTACCCGACATTTTGGGCATAATGGGTTGGTGTGGCGATAGAGGAAAACAGTTAACCATGGTGGAAACACAGCATCCATATCACGTTAGCCTGAGGTGGGAACAAAAAACGAGCATC
Organism: Viscum album; assembly: GCA_963277665.1. NCBI lineage: Eukaryota > Viridiplantae > Streptophyta > Magnoliopsida > Santalales > Viscaceae > Viscum > Viscum album. Next base: position 1,208,497,782 of record OY728159.1, read on the forward strand.
GACCGCTGACCATATTCACAACGCGGGATTTTATCGATTTGTTGTCTGAAACCCTCGGGGGAATTGGCCCTTAACGGTAGGAGAACCCTTGGGAGTAGTATCCAGGCCATTCATGGGGGTCCCTCCGGGTGTGGGAGATGCAGAAAGCCTTGATGCAGGGATACGCAAAGCCTGGTAAGCGAGTGCGGACGTGTCGGAGTAAAGCTTGGCATTCCAGGTAATAAACCAGAGTACCCTTAAGCACATTGGTGAACCGCCGAAAAAGGGATCGACGAAACAGCTCAGTAGGGGGGGGGGAACATGGTGTGGTCATTAAGAGACCGTCGTGCATGAGGACATAATACCACACCACACCATATAATACTCTCATGGAGAAAGGATAGGCCAAGGGGCCAGGATGGGATGAGGATTCCCGAGAGATGGGGCTGGACCCGAATCTTGGACATTCAGGCGGTCCTACGTATCCCATGAGGATGGGAATCAAGCCACACATAGTTCTCTAGATGTAGTTTAACGTCATACTGGACGAGAAGGGGAGCAATATACCCCTAAATAAGGGAGGTGTGTGGTATGGCGAAGAAGCCGATGTGAATGAGGACGTAGTCCCACACCACACCGTACACTCCTATGAGGAATCCTAGGCTGTGGCCCGGAAAGGCCAAGGGGCCTGATGGATAGGCATTGGTCAGGAAGGCCTGACCTACTTGTAGTTTAAAGTCTTGCAATGAGGATGAGGGTCGGGGACCCGAGGAGGCCACGAGGCCTGAGGCTGGGCCTCATAAGGGGAGGGTGTAAGACATGGTACATGATCCCGACGTGAACGAGGACATAGTCCCACATCACACCGTACTCCCCTATGAGGAATTTAGGTCGTGGCCCGGAAAGGCCAAGGGTCCTAAGGTCCGGAATCAGTCAGGAAGGCCTGACTGGTTTGCAGTTTAACGTCTTACCTGAGGACAAGGGTCGGGGACCCGAGAAGGCCAAGGGGCCTGAGGCTGGGCCTCGTAAAGGGAGGGCGTATGGCATGGTACATGATCCCGACGTGAGCGAGGACATAGTCCCACATCACACCATACACCCAGGGGAAGAAGTTGGGCGGAGGAGCTCGAGAAGGCCAGGGGGCCTAAAGTCAGGTATCAGTCAAGAAGGCCTGATTGGTATGCAGTTTAACGTCTTACATGAGGACGAGGGTCGGGGACCCGAGAAGGCCATAGGGCCTGAGGCTGGGCCTCGTAAAGGGAGGGTGTACGGCATGGTACATGATCCCGATGTGAATGAGGACATAGTCCCACATCACACCGTACACCCTTATGTGGAATCGGGGCCGTGGGCCCGATCACTAGCACCAGCTGGGGGAAGTTTGTCACCTCGGGATGGGGCATAATGAATCACTGCACTCGATGTCTGGGACATCTCGGTGTGGACCCAAAGATCCAAGACACAGTTGACCATGTTCGAAACACATCATTCCTATGTTGACCCGTATGGGAGCAACAAATGAGCATCGACCGCTAGCCGAATTTGCAACGCGGGACTTGCATCCACTTGTTGCTTGAAAACCCTCGGGGGCGTTGGCCCTTATCGGTAGGAGCAACCTTGGGCATTGTATCCAGGCCGTTCTTGGGGGTCCCTCTGGGTGTGAAAAATGATGGAATCCCAGTCAAGGAGTGGGTGAAGCATAGCTGTATCCATCCACGAAATAGGCAAACTTCTCCAGGGGGGATGTGCAGCCGGGTTGAGGCTTGCTCGATGTGAGTTTGGGGCAAAAGTGTGCACCCTGCCATGTCTTGACCCGAGGGGAAGATTTTGTCTTTTGGGCTGGGCCAACGGACGAAATGTCCAGGCGTTCCTACGTATCTCCTAAGGATGAGAATCAAGCCCTACGCAGTTCTTGAAGGCCATGCAGTTTAGCGTCATGCGGTGAGGATGTGGGAGGATAGAATAACGGGAGTGGGCACATGGTGTGACCCTTACAATCCTTGTGCGAGCAGGGTTGCATAAGCGGGGAAAAGAAAGCCTACTCCCTGCTACACAAAGATCCTCCAAGAACACTATTCCTATGAGGCATAGTGGAAGAGAAAAATCTTGGGGCTGGGCTCAAGACGAGGCGTCCGAGCGTTCCTACGTATCTCATAAGGATGAGAATCAAGCCATACATAGTTCTAGAAATGTAGTTTAACGTCATGCGGGATGATAAGAAGCATCTCATTTGGGGATATGTATAGTACGACGGGTAATCCGACGTGAATGAGGACATAGTCGTGCACCATACCGTACAATCCCGCAAGAGAATAGATCAGGGAAAACAAGGGGGCCTGAGGCCGGGCCGCGATCAGGGAGACCTGACCAGCTTGTTGTTTAACGTCCCGCGGTGAAGACGGGGTCGGGGGCCCGAGGAGGCCAAGGGGCCTGAGGCTGAGCCTCGGTCAAGAAGGCATGACCGTCTTGCCGTTTAACTTCTTGCAGTAAGTACGGGGATTCAGTTTATGGTCGGGCGGGACCATCTCGCAGTTTAGGGTCGTGCTGGACCTTTTTTTTGCCCTAGGAAAAGAATCGTTTGACGGGGGCCGGGGGCCCGAGGAGGCCAAGGGGCCTGAGGCTGAGCCTCGGTCAGGAAGGCCTGACTGGCTTGCAGTTTAATGTCTTGCAGTAAGGACGGGGATGCAGTTTAGGGTCGTGCGGGACCATCTCGCAGTTTAGGGTCGTGCTGGACCTTTTTTTGCCCTAGGCAAAGTATCGTTTGACGGGGGCCGGGGGCCCGAGGAGGACAAGGGGCCTGAGGCTGAGCCTCGGTCAGGAAGGCCTGACTGGCATGCAGTTTAACATCTTGCAGTAAGGACGGGGATGTAGTTTAGGGTCGTGCGGGACCATCTCGCAGTTTAGGGTCGTGCTGGACCTTTTTTTTCCCTAGGCAAAGTATCGTTTGAGGTATTTGGCATTGGTGGGAGGGGTTATATGCTCCACATCCGTGGTCACCAAAGAGTATTCTCCATTGGGGTAAACCTTATGGATGATATATGGCCCATCACATTTGGGTTATAACTTGGGAAGTTTCCTACCGGGAATCATTGGTGCTCGAAGGGCCAGTACCAGGTCGCCATGTAGAAAAGAGCGAAGACGATCCTTCTTGTCAAAGGCTCTCTCTATCTTGTCCTGATGCATTTCCATATTGTCCAGGGCACGAAGATGGTTCTCATCCAGTGCTTCTAATTCATCCAGACAGATCTCGGCTACCTCATCTGATGTCTGGGGGTCATAAACTACAGTGCGTAACGACGGCAGCTGGATCTCAATGGGTAGGACGGCCTCAGCTCCATACACCAGGGAATATGGGGTCACATGGGTAGAGTTGCGATTCGTCTTCCGGTAAGCTCAGAGGGTGTTGGGGAGCTTGTCCGGCAAACTTTTCTTATTCTGACCATCCATCTTCTGCAGAATTTTAGAGAGGGACTTGTTGAACGCCTCGATATATCCATTAGCTTGCGCGTGGTAGCGGGAGGTATGGTTCGACCGGATGTCGTACTTAGCGTACAATTTATTCAATTCAGCTGCTCAGAAGTTGGTGCCGTTATCGGTGAGGACGACGTGATGGACTCCAAACCGGTGGATAATGTTGGAGCTCACAAAGTCAACAATGGAATGGGCCTTGACCTCTTTGAGTGGAACTACCTCTTCCCACTTGGAGAAGAAATCTGTAGCAGTCAGGATGAACCTACACTGGCGGGCTGTTGCCGGTGGATACGGTCCTACTTCCTCAAGTCCCCATACCGCAAATGGCAAAGAGTACTTGGTGGGGTGGAGGGGCTCCGGTGGCCGATGCAAGAAGTTGGCATGTAATTGGCACGCGTGGAATCTCTTGGCATATCCAATACAATCGTGGATCATAGAGGGCAAAAATTATCCTAGCCTCCGGATTTGATGGGACAGATTCGGCCCAACCTGATGGGCGCCACAGGAACCGGTGTGAACCTCTTACGTAACTTGAGGTATCTCCCCTTCTCGGAGGCAACAGAGAAGGACACCATCGAAACTCCTCTTATAAAGGATTTGTTCGAGACTGGGGCCGCTCTGGAGGGTAAATTGCAGTGCGCGGCGTCAGATTCGCTCGCGTTCGGCCCGATCGTCTGGGAGCTAACCATTTTGGAGATACTCGACAAAAGGTGCTCTCCAGTCGGGGGTGGTTTCAACCACGGCGTCTGACGAACCCGGGACTCCCGATATGGAGGGTCCTGCGGTGAGATGGCTTACCTGCAGGCCATCATGGTCCTCTTGGGTGATGGAGGCAATGACTCTCCGATGGGCCACATGTATGACCAAATCATCTTGCTCAGGTTCTGCGAGTGACACGGCTAAACCAGCCAAGGTGTCTGCTTGGCCGTTCTGCGACCGTGGGACATGGGTAACCTCTGGTCGAGGGGAGAACTGGGCCATTAGGCGGGGGGTGTACTCCAGTAACGGTGCGAGCTCCGGCTTCCTGACGACGTAGTCGCCATTAACCTGTTTGATTACCAGCTCGGAATCCCCCTTCACATGTAGATGGGGAACATGGATCTCAAGGGCCAGCTCGAGGCCGGTGATGAGAGCTTGGTACTCTTCCTCATTGTTCGTACAGCCTTCTGACAACAGGAATAGGAATGGCAGGACGGCTTGCGCTGGGGTAATATAGACAACACCCAGGCCCACTCTGTTGAGCTTGGGATCGTTGAGCCTCCTTCCGGTGGGGCTCCGGGAGGCGCCGTCGAAATGCATTTTCCAACACGGGGTAGCATGATCGACTGAGAGGATCATCTCATCAGGGAAAAACAGGTCTAGGGATTGATCCGCGGAGGTCGGATGGGCAGCTAAATAGTCTGCCAATTCCTGTCCCTTAATGGCCTTCTGAGGTACAAACCTGATATCAAACGGCTGGAGAATAACCGCCCACTGTGCTAGTCGGCCAGTCAGCATAGGGCGGTTCAGGATGTACTTCAGTGGGTCTACCCGAGAGACCAATTGCACCTCGTGGGGCTGTAGGTAATGTCACAACTTCTGCACAGCGAAGACGAGCACAAGGCAACTCTTTTCGATAGGGTAGTATCTGACCTCCGTATCGAGAAGCATGCGGCTGAGATAGTAGAGACTATTCTCAGTACCCTCGTTATTCTTCTGGGTGAGCAGCGCACCGAGGGATCTCTCCAGGGCGGTCACATAAAGGACCAATGGCTTTCCGGAGACGGGTGGCATCAAGACCAGAGGTTGGAGCAGATACTGCTTGATTTCCTCGAAGGTGGTTCGACACTCCTCATCCCATTCATAGGTGGTGCCCTTCTTCATGAGCCGAGAAAAAGGCTTACAATTTCCATCCAGATTCGCGATGAATCGACATATATAGGCTAAGTGGACTTGAAGGCCTCGATGCTCCCGAATGTTGCTCGGGGGAGGCATTTGGCTGATGGCCTTGATCTTCTCCGGGTCGATCTCGATACCTCGGTATCTGACAACAAATCCCAGAAACTTCCCGGAGGTGACCTCGAAGGCACACTTCAGCGGGTTCATCTTCAAATGACGGGAACGGAGGAAACCGAACACTTTCTCAAGCTCTTTGAGATGGTCCCGGCGCTGGCATGACATGACTATGAGTGCATCCACGTAGCATTCCACCAATGTCCCTAGAATCGTTTTGAATATGCGATGCATGGCCCTCTGATAAGTGGAACCTGCATTTTTCAAACCGAATGGCATTACCTGGTAGCAAAAGGTACCTTAGGGAGCCCTGAAGGCAGTGGACTCCTCGTCTTCGGGGGCCATCCGGATCTGGTTATACCCGCAATACCCATCCATTAAAGAGAGGGCTTGGAACCCGGTCGTGGCGTCAATCAACAGCTCTGTCACCGGGAGTGGTAAGTCATCCTTTGGGCAGTGGCGATTAAGATCGCGGATGTCGATGCAGACTCTGATCTGCCCATTCTTCTTCCTGACTGGAACAATGTTGGCAAGCCACTTGGGGTACTGGACCACCTTGACGAAGTTTTCTTTGATTATCTTGTCAACTTCAGCCTCAACCATAGCACCATGAGAAGGGGGCATCTTCCTGGGAGGCTGCTTAAACCCACGATGTTTTGCCGGGAGGCCCAGAAGGTGAATGACCACCTGGGGATCTAGCCCTGGCATGTCATTGTAACTCCAAGCAAACACATCACGGTGCTGTTTGACGAAGTCTACGTACTGCTGCCGCTCCTCGGGAGACATGTCTGCACTGATCAATGTGGGTTTCAGATCTACCTCGCTACTAAGGTTCACTTGTACCATTTCATCAACTATGGTAGAGACACCTTCTTCAATGGTTGGGGGATCATCCTCCAATTCTTCCTCCCAACCCGTGGGGGGACTTCCCACGACGGGGGGTACTTCTGGGCTATCAAAATCCGAGGGGAAGTTGGTGCCGGCTTGGGCAGCAGCGGTCATCACACCGGGAGACTCGCTCTCCATTGAGACCATAGCAACGAATGTTGTTGACCCTATCCCGTCTGGCCTTCGGCCTAAAGGGCCACATTTGATGATATCAAAGCAGTGGTGACGTGTCGGCCTGAGTCGGTTAATTCCAGCCCGGTGGAAGAGACACGTATGGCGCACCGCCGTTGTCATAAGCTTGACGTCCCGGTTCCGTACAGGGGTAGGGGGTTCCGAGATGACTTGAGCCTGATTGATGTAGGAGTACAAGGTGATTTTTCTTCGTCACTTGGAAATGGGAACATGCCTTCCTTGCATACCCGAAACAAAAAAACATTGTCCCATGTCGGGGGTCTGGCCTCCAACCGGTGGATTGGGAAGATGTAGGTGTCATCCATGCTTGGCCAGGGATCACTTGTGACTGGGGCGGGTTCATCCTCGATTACCAGGATTTGCTTGTCCTTACTTTTGTAATAACCCGCATCCAGATAGCAGGCCTCGCAAGAAGCGAAAGGGGACACGTCTCCTTGGAGCATGCCTACTCGACCGTTGAGCGAGTACTTGAGGCATTGGTGATACGACCAAGGGATGACTGCATGCAGTTGGAGCCATGGCCTACCCATCAATGCGTTGTAGGCGGTGTCCTGAGAGACAACCATGAAATCGGTGCTGGCGATTAAGCCACCGAACTGAGTCTTCAGGCGGGTCTTGCTGACTGGGGTTTGCTCTTTCTTGTCGTACCCCAGGATCCTGAGGTCAGAAAGAGTTAAATCACCTTCGGACAGACCCAGCTTTCGCAGCATCCGGGTCGGAATTAGATTTATTCGGAACCTGTGTCGACGAGGCAGCAGTGGACTTCCACGCCATTGAAGTGGCCAGTGATGTACAACGGGAAAATATGCCCTTGTATAGGAGGGTCCTCATCTTCACTGGAGAACGAGATAACCGCCTGACATTCGGCGTTTTCAATAGTCTCGGTATGGAAGGCTTCCGCAGCTGCTACCTCCGTCTCGAACTGGAGGGGGCTCCTTAGGGCCTCGGAATGTGCATCCCGCATTTCAGATGAACGGCGAAGGGTCTCAAGGATGGAGAGCCTCACCGAAATGCCGGCCAGGTGCTTCATAACATCATACTTTCGTGCCAAACGCGAGCCTCTGCTTACAGGATGTCATTCGACATTTGGAGGCACAATGGTTCCGGCCGGCTGAACCGGCGATTGACTAGTACTGGGTACATCTCGCTTCCTACTAGTAGAAGCCTGAAGAGTAGTTGCCGGACTAGGATCAGACAGCGGAGGCTGGACTGTAGCTGGGCAAGACTGACTGTGATACGAATAAGGCGGCTCCCCCCGATCCAATAGCAAGAACGGTGGTGGAGGTAGAGTCGAGGGTGTTAGATGGGTTTGCGCATGCTGAGATCTGTGTTGAGCCTGCTGCCTGGTCTTGGTAGCATGCATGACTTGGCCAAAAGTGCCTGATGACGTACCTCAATGACCGGCGCGATTACGATTCCGCTGACGATGACGTCGGCTGGAAACGTTGGAGAGGTCTGCCTGGTGCTCCCCCTCGTCGGGACTCATATAGGGCTTTACCAGCTCCACGGTGTTAACCGAAGCGTACCCCTAGCTTTCGCTCGAGGAGTCATCCACCGCTGGGCATATTCTGGGAGGAATCCCCATTTCAGGGGGCATAAAGTCACCGAGAGTGCGGGATGACGACGGCACTGCCGGTGTTCATTGCTTCTTCTTGTGTCGCCGCTGCTTGCCCTTTTGGGTAGTGGCCGACTGTGAAGATGATGCGGAGGCACCGGCTACTTCTTCTGAAGGTTCTGGCTGCTTCAGGTGCGCCCGGATGATACCATGGGCACGGACGACGGTTTTCCGAGCCATCCAGTCGTCGTATTTCCGAGACCCACAGCTAGGGACCTGCTGCCACTCACATTCATTGTCGCTGCCGATCTCTGATCCTGCAAAGACACCGGCCACTTGCGCTGGTGTTGGGCCCAACTTGACTATGTTGTTGTTGACCTGGTCCTGAAGCCAGTCCTTAAACGCATAGCATTTCTTGAGGGTGTGCCCCAGGATCCGATGATAAGGGAAGTAGTTTGGGTGATCGGTGAGATGCGCCTCTACCGGCCTTCTTCACTCAGGCAGACGCACAATCCCTTTCTCTAGAGCACTTCGGAAGTAGCCAGGGACCTGATTTTCGTTGAACAAATCGGTCTGGTACCTTCTTTCCGGATAGGGGGCCATGGGGGTTTGGCCCTAACTAGGGGCCGGAGGGGCCTGCCAAGGAGGCGGCACCTGATTATCTTTCCTAGGTGGCGGTGGCGCGTTGCGCGGGGGAACCTGTCGGTTCTGAGGCGGTCGCTGCTGGGAAGGAGCCTGTGCTTGAGTTGGAGGACCTCTGCGGGATTGCGGGGGTGGTGTCGCCGGCAGCAACTCCAGCTGTCTCGGGGCTTCTATTTGAGCCACCACGGCAGGTTCAGCCCTGGCGGTCCTCCTGGCCGGGATCATAGGGGGCAACAAACGTGCCTGACTGGCCTGTTGCAGGGCTTCTTCAAGGCACTGAGCCGTATCTGAGAAATATCTGAACCATCCAGGGTAGTTCTGGGTGATTAGGGAGGGTACCAGCTCTGTCTTGACATTCCCAACACACATCGTCAATAGTTTCTCCCGAGTCAGTGGCATATCGAGGGAATACGTAAGTCCCTTCCACAGGGCGATGAAATCTGCACCCCACTCGTCAGGCCTCTGCTTGCACTTGATGAGGTCCGCGATGCTGGTCTTTCGCATGGTGCAGCTAAACTGGTATAAGAACTGCCGGCGATGATCCTCCCAACTGGTCACTGATCCGATAGGGAGCTGGCTGTACCAGACGAATGTCGGACCTTCCAATGTATGTACGAAACATCGGAGCTTGGCAGCTTCTTGCTGAGCCAGGGTCCCCAGCATGGGGCCACACCTGGAAGAAAAATGAGCCAAGTGCTGTGGCGGGTCCCCTGTTCCATTAAAAGGTGAGAAAGTGGTGTTCCCAAAACCCGGAGGTGCGGGCATATCATCCACCCACGCGGGATAAGGCTTTCCATCAGGTGGGACCGCCACCTGTTGCGTTTCCAACGCTTCGAGGCGAGCTGTGAGCGCCGCAATAAGATACTCTGGGTGGGGATCCCTATCTTGACGGGGATCCCTAACCACAAGTGCATTTCCAGGTTCTTCAACACGGTAGACGGCTTCGGCCGCTCGTGTGTCAACTGGCTGGACGACCTGCGGGGCGACTGGGGGAACCCGGATTGGATTCTTCATATTGCCCCATCGCTCGGGGGGATTTGGCGAGACGTATCGCGCCCTCTTGCCATACGTTCTGGATTCTTCCATGTCTGCGGCAGTAGCATGATCAAGGTTTCCCGGAGGCATCTCACCGGGGGGAAATTGTTCATGCCCCTGCTGCCCCGGCCTGGGATTACCATAGTCGGGTCGCCGCTCTGTGGCGTGCTCAGCCAAGAGTTCGTCCACCAGCTTCTTCTGCTCAGCAAGCAGCTGGCGTAACGTGGCCTTCTCAGGATCCTCGTCCGTTTTCTGCATAGAGGTGGACGGGTCGGAGTGCTTGACTGTTCCAACGTGCTCCTTACCCTTGCCTGTGTTTCGACCGAGTCCCAGCCACTCGGTGGGTACGGGGAGACCTAGCAGGGTCCTCTGCTGACGGGTAACTCTCCCTGATTGGTCGAACAGCGGCGGTACGCACTCGGGTGGTAAGTCTCCATCAAGGAATTCAAGCTCATCTTCCTTATCCAAAACGTTGGCCATGTGGACTGCGACCCCTCTTGAGGGCATGTCCTCGATGTCGCATAGCGAATCGGGCTGCCGTCGGATAGGGTCTAAGAGGAGAGCAGCATAGTGTCCCCAACCACGGACTTGCACATGGGGGGTGGCTTCCCTAACGATTCTGCGGAGTGCTTTAAGACTCTGAACGCATTTTCGTTGAAGGGCACGCTGGTGGCCTGGCGACTCAGGGTGCTGGGCCACAAGAAGTGCGGCCACATCGATTAGGCGGCACTGCTCGCCGATTTCTTCGAAGTGCTCTCGACTTTTGGGGTACACCACCCGTTCATAACGGAGGCGGAAGTGTGTCGCCCATAGGGTTCGACAAAAGCACCCCACGTCTTCAGGGGTAAGAGACTCTGGTATGCGGAAATTCAGCACCGCCGTCGGCCAGAACTTCTCCGGGATGTAATCCGCTGCAAGAATACTCCAGAAGCTCCTGGGCTCGGACTCAGGGTCTGGCCCTGTGCTGCCCCACTCATCAACTAGGGGCGGCTGAGGGACCGGTAGCGGTACCGAGGCGGACCTCTGTGATAGTAAGATCGGCGGTGGAGAATACCGCAAACGAACTGACTGGCCGCCGAATTCGGGGCCATCCTATGAAGAGTGAGTTGACCTGGCCACGATGTCACGATACGACGGGCTGATAACCACAGATTCCGGAACAAGAGCCGCGGCTACCGGCGACAGATCGCGTCGTCGCTCTACCGTCGTTGGCCCCCAAAATAACTCTTCGTTATCTCTGGTAGAGGTAGAGGGATCTTATGGTGACCGAGGCGGTGATTGCGCGGTCGAGACCAGCGGAATTCCCAAGATTTCTTCCTCTTGGATGTACCTGCAGAGAGAGACGGGAATCTGGTGGACCTCAAATTCCGGGAGAATGAGGCTAACACGTCTGGTTCCTACCCCAGTCCTTGATACGGAGGAGCGGGGAGAAGGTTCCATCACTGAATCGCAGTCTGCTTCCGAGTCGGAGAAGCTAGCAGGCTTGATCTCCACCTGGGCCTTCCCGAGGTTCTTCTTGTTGTGGCAACGACCCGCTCTCCTGCCCCGGGGTGGCTCTTCGGGACAGGGTTGACCCCTATCAGGAAGCCTCGGGGCGGCGATGGCGCCGTGGCGGAGAGGGCCCCCACTCGAGATAGTTGGGGTGCGAGGGGCACCAGGGAAAATGTCGAAGGGAACATGGGAAGGACCTCCATGAACAGAACCCATCTGGGCGGGGCCTCTATTGGAACCAGCAGGAGCATGGGGAGGACCTCCATGGTCGATGCGAGTGGAGTGAGGCTGACCTTCACTCCTCGAGTTGCTGGGGCGAGGAGGACCTTCACTAGTTGCAGAGAGGATGTAGGGAAGGCCCCCACGTTGGAGAGGGGCCGGATGGACGGTGTCTTCAGGTTGGCGGTCGGGGGCAGGAGGATGGACTCCATACCCTGTATAATGGGTGCGAGAAATGTTTCTGCGCTGAGCGTCATTGCCGTGGGGCGGTTCTTCCTACGGGATGGGGGTAGCACGAGGCATGCCTCCATGACAAACCTCGGAGCGGGGAAGGCCCGCGCTCTGTGGAGTAGTGGTACGGGGAGTACCTCCGTACGGGGTGACATTACCGCGAGTTAGCTCGCGGCGATCACCGCTTGGGCCTGCAACCCGGAGAGTCAACCCAGCCTCCCCGTAGGGCAGTTGGGGTCTCGATCCTGGTTGAGTGAAGGAGTTCCCTTGCTCAGTGTATGCAGGGGCTTCACGATGCACGTCGGCGGTGGCTCGGGCCACTATAGCTGTCGACGTTGACGTGCCCGGGCGAGCGTCCTCAGCCCGGGCCCGGCGCTGACGTCGGGTCAGGCGGGCTAGTGCAGGTGGTGCGGGGACGTAGCCTGCCTGCTCTTCCTATGGGGCCGGACGGTGGCGCTGACGCGGCCGGGCGGGAGCTCTCGCTTGGAGACCTCGGGTCGGGATCCTAAGCGGGCTGAGCCAGATGGGGCCCACCTCTTCAGCGTAAGGCGATGAGTCGTCAAGGCGTTCCGGAGACAAGCTCCCGAAACTGTTGAATGTTGGGGTGTGGAGCAAGGGCTCCATGCACGGCCTGTTAGGGCGGCGTTGACGGCAGGGCCTGGAGGCCTCCAGGTCCAGGAGGGCCATATCCAGGGTTGGGATGACCCCCTCTTCCTCGTACCTATGCACGAGGTTGTTGATCACCCTTCGCTGGATGACCTCTGATGGGGAAAGGGGACGTGGGTGCCCCGTATTCTGCGATGTGGCGGCCGTCGTGGTGGTAGCGTCGTTACGTGGGGTGGCCGTAGCGATGTTGCCCCTGCCCCTACGTGGGCGAGGAGTGGACGGTGACCGCGTCTCTGTAACAGCAACCTGGTTCCTGAGAAACGAAGGGATCAACTCATCAGTACTGAGAGGAAAAGGATTGACAGCCAGTGTCCCAGTGTCCTTCCATTCTCCACGTCTGTAAGAAGGATCCACGCCAACACACTGCAGAACGGAGTTCCCCACGTTCTACTACCCCGACTTCCGGTGAGTTTCACGACAGGCCCTCTATTTGCTTGGCGGGGCCAGGCACCGGATATCTGGATCCGGTGACACGTCAATCTACTGGTGTCTCGAACGCTACTATTCTCCATATTGAGGAGACGAAATTCACGTCGGGTTCACCATTTCTGTTTCTGATGCTTTCCGCTGGGGCGCGCGCCCGTCCGTCCGTGGGGGAGGACGCGCATCACTTTTGTTGCCCCGCATTCCCGCTTTCCAAAGGCGGGCGGCATTCGCTCCTTATTCAGGGACGTCTGCTCCTTGATCGAAACGAGATGATGGGATGTCGGTTCTTCCTCCTGTGGATTCCTCCGCATAACTCGTCACCTAGTCCGGGTCTCCCTCATAGATTTAATACGTAGTTCGTGAAACTCTTCCCAATTCCATGTTTCCATGGATGCCGGTTAATTACACTGCTTCTGTCGGGACATTCCAAAGGGTCCAGTCAGGGCAGCAACCTTCAGTCAGGGGAGTAGTCACGTTGAGGCATCAGTAGCGTGTCTGGATGTCGGGGTACCTGGCATGTCTGTCTGTTATCCTTGGCCACAGGGCTTCTCGAGGGCATGGAGGCCCGAGGCATCCCACATCGAGTGCGGGGAATTATATTTCATAGACACATATCTGAGGTTTTCCTCAGCTTCCCGTGTATAACATAGGGTATGCCGCAAGTTTAACGTCCAGCGGAGAAGGATCAACCCAACCAGAGTATTATCTAGGATAGATCGGATTGAGGGATCCTCCTTAAAGGGATGTCGATACCGGGGCCAGCCCATGGGTGGCTGTGAAGAAGAGTGTACCGACATGGTCTCACCGGGATAAGATGGTCCAGGCGAGAATCGGGACGGGTGATAGGTTGATGAATGGAGTGGAGGGAGAGCGAAATGGGACCATCTCAGGGGCGAAAATGAAGTTGGGATTGAGCCTTGAAGAGGCTTCCTACATATCCCCGTGGTCGGGAATCAATGTCCGCGTAGTTCGGGATGGTGTCGGTGAACTGACATAAAGGTGGACCTTGGACCGATGGATGTCGTCAGCGAACCATCGTAAAGGTGGACCTTGGTCCGATTAGTGGTGGGCTTGAACCCTGGGAAGGTTTCCTACATACTATGCCTTGACATGGATCAAAGTCCTTGTAGTTCATGGGATTGATGGAATACAGTTTTACATTATGCGGGACGATAGTGAACCCTGACATGAATAAACGACGGGCGGTGAGTGTCAGCGAATCGACGTAAGTGAGGGACCTTAGTCCAATGGGAGTTGGGCTTGAACCTCAGGGAGGCTTCCTACGTACCATGCCTTGACATGAATCAAAGTCCTCGTAGTTCGGATTGGGTAATGCAGTTTAACGTCATGCAGGACGGGGGTGAACCAACGTGAATGAGGTTGGAACGACCAGATGGTGGCTTTGAACCTCGTGGAGGCTTCCTACGTACCATTCCATGACATGGATCAAAGACCTCGTAGTTCATTTGGGGCTGTGTCGGTGAACCGACGAGAAAGTGGACCTTGGTCCAATGGGTGGTGGGCTTGAAACTTGGGAAGGCTTCCTATGAACCATGCCTTGACATGGATCAAAGACCTCTTAGTTTGGGTTAGTCACAACGGCTTGCCGTCAGACTAGAATTGAGTGTACAGTTTAATGTCATGTGAGAAAAAAGGAGGCATGCAGTTTAACGTCATGTTTGAAGAGGGCGAAGCTCGACGTGAATGAACGACCGATCAATGTAGCTTGAACCTCCTGGAGGCTTCCTACGTACCATGCCTTGACATAGATCAAAGTCCTCATAGTTCGCTAAGATGGGTCGCAACGGCTTACCGCTGGACCAGAATGCAGTTTAACGTCGTGCTGGACGTGGGTGAGACCCGATGTGAAATGACGGGTGGGCTTGAACCTCATGGAGGCTTCCTACGTACCATGCCTTGACATGGATCAATGTCCTCGTAGTTCGTTAAGATGGGTCGCAAAGGCTTACCGCTGGACCAGAATGCAGTTTAACGTCGTGCTGGACGTGGGTGAGACCCGACGTGAAATGATTGGTCGTCTTGAACCTCATGGAGGCTTCCTACGTACCATGCCTTGACATGGATCAAAGTCCTCGTAGTTCATTAAGATGGGTCGCAACGGCTTACCGCTGTACCAGAATGCAGTTTAACGTCGTGCTGGACGTGGGTGAGACCCGACGTGAAATGACGGGTGGGCTTGAACCTCATGGAGGCTTCATACGTACCATGCCTTGATATGGATCAAAGTCCTCGTAGTTCGTTAAGGGTAGGGGTCAGGGTTGGTGCTCACTATAATCCCACGTGAGTCATGCTCGGTGTGAGAACAAGAGGTTGCAAGGACCTGACGATCACGTCGCGAAGGATGCGTCCGTGAGAAGCGAAGATGGGATTACGCGTTAGGCGGCCCATGGTGATGGGACTTACTCCAGGATGGAGGCCCACAGCGCGACAAAGCGCGGGAAAGATGGACCTTGGTCCAATGAAAGGAGGTTCCTCATTCCCTATCACGCCCTCCACTGACCTTGGAAGTGGGGAAGTACGAAGATGTAGAGGTGCAGCCATTCGTTGGAGAACTAGGGTCGCCCTTCTCCTACGAACATACGCCACTCCGACAAGGAGGATCTCATCCCATGTGAATGGGTGATTCCATTCCCGTGGAGACGAGTGGTATAAAAAATGTTCGACCTGGGGGGACCCTTCGTGAGGGGCACGAGGTCGGGTCACAGTTTAATGTCATGTGTTGTGGACGTGGTGCTTGGCAGTTTAACGTCCTGCAGCTCGGACGAGCTGGGTTCACTCTACACCCCTAGGACTTACATAACCGGTACCCTCTGGTCCTTGGGGAAGGGAAGGTACCAATAAGGCCATGGTAAAGGGGGGTCCCAGAACGAACCATCGAGGGGTCCACGTTAGCGTGGCTATGCGAAGAAGCAATAGTCGTTTGTGTGCCTATGGGAAGAAGCATTAGGCGAAGCAAAACTATGGGTGGTATTGTCCATGGGACATTGAAATCACATCGTGAAAACCTGTAGGGTCGCACGGGAGGAGGAATCGCTAAGCAAAGGAGTGTGTTTCGCGAAGTGGAGTGCCTGGGCCTTATCATGGGGAATAGGTGTGAGTGGAAGGTGCTTCACGAAGTGGAACAGTGTTCGCGGAGCACTGTCTCGCGAAGAAGGGGTACCTCGCGAAGCAGGGTCCTGCGAAGCAGTGTGCTTCACGATGTGCAGCAATCCTGCCTTAGCATAGGGATCACTAGCATGGGTTGGGTGTTTCGCGAAGCATAAACGCTCTGTGGCTGCTCGGGTTCCCTTGGGAATCCCCTTCCTTCGCAAACGCCCTTGAGCTTTGCGAAGGGCATCCCTCTCAGAAGAGGGGCTCAAAACGAGACAATGCAGAGGAGTCTCGCGAAGTAGAAGTACCTTGCGGAGCTCATGATTCCCGGGTCAAAGAGTGCTTCGCGATTCGGGAGAGGAGAAGCCGAAAGGTCGGATAGTCACCCCTTTGGGACTCAGGGGGAGTCCATTATTTATAGGGAAGTGGCGCCGCGAAGCAGGGCTCGCGCGCTGCCTCCTGTGCTTCACGACGCGCTCGCGAACGTCAACGGCATCCGCGGAGCTTTACCGCCTCTGGAGCTTCGCAGCGGCTTGCGAATGGCAAATGCCTCCGCGGAGCATTACCGCCTCAGGAGCTTCGTGGCGGCTCGTGAACGTCAAATGCGTTCGCGGAGCATTACCGCCTCCGGAGCTTCGCGAGGCCGCCATGGTCAGGGCGCATCGCGGCGGGGCTTCGTGTGGGTGCTTCGCGAAGAAGCGCGCCCGCCTTTTTTCGTTCCTTTATTTCGGGCCATATTTTTGGTGCCAACACCCACCACATGTCTTTCATTGACTAGACACATGACCTACACCGTGTAGTGGTACCTGGGATGTAATACATAGGTTGACACTAGGTATTAGCACACAACGAGTGTACTCGGGCAGAACCTAGATGGATGTACAAAACATGTGACTACTTATACATTCTATTTAACCATATTCTACCTGACATAGTTATAATCACATGAGCCATTATACATGAGTAGTACCTAGGGTCAAAAGATACAACGTTGACCAAACTACACACTATGTACCACATTCTACAAGGATTTAATATCGTGTACAATGTATCATAGTCATGTTTTTGTCTGGATTCATTCCCATTATTTCATCCTGGGTGGTCAGTGGGTACCTTTTCCAACTAATAAGAGTATGATCCCTTAAGTGGGACTTCCTTGATAGATGTGTTGGAATCCTCAGATAGGCCTAGTGAGGGATCCATTATTATTCTTTTACACCCTAGGAAGAGTCCTTGGAATTGAAATGACCAAACCTACTAGATTTCAAACCACTACCAATAATTTAAATCTGGAAGGAGTTGTTGGAAGCACCCTATAGTCATGGCTGTTATCCTCATTTTTAATATCATATCTCTCACTTCAGATCAATTAACATATATCTATCATAATTGTTCGCAATGAATATTGCTTCTTATATAGACTCCATTAGTGCTATCAGACTCCAGATTCTTTTCTCCTAGATGATTGCTTTTTGGAATCATAAATCTAAATCCATAGTATTGGTATGCAGTTGTTGTGAATAACCTCTATACCAAACATCTTATATTGAGTATATCTAGATATTCTTTTTATATGTGTTCTAGACTTATAATTTATAGATATAACTGTATATTTTTTTGTTTATTTTTTTAGTTTTAGGATTTCCTACTGATTATTATTATACACAAATATCTAGGGAATTTTCCCTAACATTTCATGTTTTTTGAAATCACGTGTACTTCTAACGATGTCTTCGGCAGACCAGGACTAGAAGATTCTTTATGATATAAGAAGGGGTTAGGTGTATCCCTATGGCTTAAAACTGTAATCCCAATACCTATTCTCAAAGATTGGACATGTCATTAAAGACATGATTTTTTTGTGCATGTATTCTAGACCTGTGTATTTATTTCACTCTACATTCTGGAAAAACTCTGCATGGGATATAGTTGTATATATTAATAATGTTCATAGTGTATTTGTCCATCTCATCATTTTGTTCCCTTCGATATGTATGTTTGTCTATAAATTCATTATAAATTCCTCCCATTATAGTGATATTCCTACTCGATTTTAGTCACTATCCCATAGACTACTGGAGGAAGGATCGATGAGTCGTGGAACAGGATGCACTGGGATGGGTCGTGACAGAATGGTATTAGTGGATTGTCAATTCTACCTATGAACCAGCCGTCTATGAGATTTATTTTTAGAGACAGTGATAATTTACTCATGTTTGGATATCAGGAATCAAACCCATTTTTGGGGTTGCAGCCGACGTATCAATACATCAGGACTCTGATAACATGCTTTTCGACATTATACAAGAGAACCCTGGTTTCATTAAATAATCAATAGTGCATGTATCATATAGGAATGGTTGGAGGTTTCCATGTCCTTTTTGAGTTTTCTATCTTGAGAAAATCATTTAATGTGGTACATCTTGTTTTCTAATAGCACGCCTCCGTGATGCATAGTGGATATGATTCATTAGATGGATCATGAGGATTACCACTTTAGTAACAAGGCATCAATACAAGGTTATGTTCCTCATATTTAACCTCGTGGATGTGAACCATCTGTACCACCACCTGTGGAGTATCGCATGGTAACTATAGTACCAAAAAATAAAGGGCACAGTCTATGCACACTCCACAAGATTCGTAGATAGAGACCACTTAGGTTTCAATGTGAGACTGACCCTCAGGTAGCTGAGGAATGGGTTGAGGTGGTGACCCGAGTTTTCTGTCTAATCAGGACACCAGTGGATAACATAGTGGTCCATGTGGTGAACATTCTAAAAATATTATCATAGTGATGGTGGAGTTTGTCTATCCAGAGCCCAGAATAGGTGGCTCATTCATGGACATAATTAGATCATATCTTCATATAGGATTACTCACCAGTTACATTTAGAGCTATGTACATAAAAATAATTCTTTAGCTCTGGTAAGGTATCATGAGGGTACCTGATAATTCATCTAGGTACACAAATAATTTCATGTATCTAATGGATATGTTCATGGATTTGTACTTCATGGATCCGAATTTTGAGCGAGGTCTAGGTAGAGACGTTATACCCATCCTTATCCCTTTGTAAATCCCTATGTTTTTGTGGTCCTAGAGCATGATATGGTGGTTTGAAGAATATTGAATTAGATTAAATAGCTAGTGATAGTCTTAAGTGGATTGAGAAGATCTAGATAACTAGACTAATGGGAGACGATGAGAATCTCCTAGAACCGGATGTTGGATAAGTTTCAGGAGGAGGTCCTACAATAGAGGATATGTTGTTTATGAATGACATGGTGGGTTAGGGAATCCAGTGGATTTGTAGTGTTATTCATGTGATTGAAGGGGATATATTGGTCTAGATTTTTAAACAAATCATTATGATAATTGGTAGATAGTAGATTGGCCAATGAAGAAGAGTCGGTCAAATGAGTTAGAAGATATATAGGGTGGTGAATGTGGAATAATAGCTGGGAAGGAGTAAGTGGTTGTCAACATTTCGGAATGTTACCACCACCCTTAGGTGGTCCACACTAGGATCAATGAGTTGGAGATTGGGGTTGGGAAAACTACATGTGGTCGAGGAATATGACTTAGAGGCTTCAGGAGTGATTCAAGGTATGTTATGTGTCTTTTCTACTTGGGATACTGTATTGATAGACACAGTTGATAGCCATTCCATTCCAAGACCATTTCGTGTATGATACCTTCATATTATTGTTAAATAGTGTAATAAAATAGTATTAATAGAGACACCTAATGTATAATACATAATGATCACACATCTATGTATATTGTAATACCTAACCCTTGGTGTCAAGATTTTCTGTTGGAACATCTTGGTAGTAGCATCATGGACTAACAATGTCATTCTTTCAATGAATTTGTTATCTATAGTCCATTACTAGGCATACTATTTTAGGAAAATAATATTGTGTGTCAGTAGTGATGGAATAATAATTTCGATTATTTCTAAAAATAGAATCAAGGCAGTGTAGGATGGACCCATTCATAAGAGTGTGTAGAAGATTACAATTCTTTTGGGTATCATGACAATTCTTGTAGTGGATTTTATGAGTTTTGAGATCTTATTATTAGTGGTAGTGTATGAGTAAATATCCATGATGATTTTCAAGGATTTCCGACCATCTAGGAGATAGATTTCAAAACTGATTTAATCCATGGGATAGAACCGATATCAACACATTCATACCCGATGTATCCTAAATAGCTTTGCTAATTGAGGTTAAAATTAGAAGACATGCAAAGTAAGGGATTCATGCAACATAGGGTTTCACCCTTCGTTGTGTATATTTTATTTTCTAAAAAAGAATAAATGATCTTGACATTTTGTGTGGACTGTTGGTTCTTAAACTATATCACTTGGACAAAAAATTATCCACTACCAAGGATTTAATAACTCTTTGATCCATATAGAGGTGAATGATGGTTCTCAGTGATTGACCTTAGGTTAGGCATTCACCAAATATTAGAATGTGATGAGGATATATAGAAGATGATGTTCAAATTTTGTTTCAGTCTCTACGAGTACTTGGGGATTCCCCTTTTCCGGAAGGAAACCCTAGTAGGGAACTCATGAGTTGGATCATTCAACCTTATTTTGAATAGTTCTTGGTATTATTCTCCAATGATATCCTTGTGTAATTTTTGTCTAAATAGGAGAGCATTAGACAACCATGGTAGGTTCTTGATGTACTTTGAGGGATCCAGCAATATAGAAAAATATATAAGTTCTAGTTCTGGATTTAGGTTATCCACATTCTAGGATATATTATCTCAGAAGATGTAGTGGTTGTGGTATCGTCTATGGTAAAAAAATTATCCTGGGATCTACCTAGGATCATTAAAGAGGTGTAGAGAATCATTGGGCTATCAGGGTATTATAAGAAATTCATAAATTATTTCCCTATAATATCATTTCCTCTGATAGGTATGACTTGAAAGGGGATGACATTTGTGTGCACAAGATATTTCCAGTATCCATTTTAACATTTTAGGTAGTGTTTAACAAGTTCTAATATCATGATATTGACATAGTATGCTGTGAAGTATGTAGTGTTCTATAATGCATCAGGAACTAGGATTGGTGGTTTCGTAATTCCTATAAATGTGGTGATTTTATATGGTTCATGATTGTTGAGACACATGTGTAGAACTATGGGACCCATTTCAATGAGTTTATGATTTTAGTTTTCGAATTGAATATGCGGTGACACTACATAAATGAGGAGAAACATTTTTATCCACTCTAATTAAAATATTTTCAATTATATTTTCTCTCAGATTGATCTAAAAATGAGTCATTGTAAATGGATAGAGTTCTTCAAGGAGTATGACATTGAGAATGTCTATACTCAATGGAAGGGGACCATACAGGATGATTCTCTTAGTAGGATATATAGTTAATAGTTTATGAATGTTGAATTAGAGTAGTTATCCTTACTAAATTTATTCTTATTGGATGGAGATGGATCATCTTACCTTCATTTGATGGTTTTTATCACTCCACTCCAAACGTTAATCAAGGAGGTATAGCTTATGCATATCGACTATGAGACGCTACCTCTTTATATGTCCACAGGGAATTCTCTTAATGGATATTCCAAAGGTGTGTAGAACGTCATTCTTTTTAAAAGTCATACAGTAGTACCCGTGGTATTGTGGGAGGCAGTTTTGAGGGAGTTTCCTACATTCCATTTTCTAATATACATAGGTGTGGAAAAAATGTTCCTAGAGCATTGATGTCTGTTTTGGTGTTCTAGAATGATGAATGGAGTGTAAGTGTTTGTTTCTCTGTGCATTTCATGACTTCAAGTGAAGGTAGAGTACCAGATTCTAGAGGGTTGAGATCAACCCCTTTATGTTATAGAATAGAAGAGGGATGAGATATCGAAGGACATCATGATGTGTTTACCACATAATTCAAGGGGAAATGATTCTATATGGGTGATCATTGACTAGCTCAACATTTCTCAACAGATAATAGATATGTGAGACTAGATTTCATTAAATAGTTTGAGGCACTTCTATATTTAGATGATAGTTTGACTCCATGGACATCCATTGATCATGGTTCTAAATCATGATACAAATTTTACATAATGTTTTTGGAAGGGATTGTAGGTTGTTTCTATAACACAATTACAATTTATCACCATGTTTTACCTACAGACATACTTCCATATAGATCGAAAAAATCAGGGTTTAGAGGACATGCTACGAGCATGTATGTTGGGCATTAGTTGTAGTTGGGATGATCACCTAACACTGATGTGTTTTGTGTAAAACAATATCTACCATATCACCACTGGTATGGAACTAGATGACTATTGGTATGAGAGAACTTGTTGGTCACTACAGTGCAAGACTGAAATACTAAAGTCAACACTCATGGGCCTAGAATTGGTGTGATATACTACAGGGTAGGTGATGACTATCCAAATGTGGATGAAGACTACCCAAAGCTGTTAGATGTATTATTCTGATATGATATAGAGTCATTTGGAATTTGAGGAAGGATACCATGTATTCATATGGGTTTCTCCTTGATGATTTTTTTATTGATTTGGATGTGGTGGAAACTTATCTATGAGCTTTATTTTCCATTTTTATATACAATATAGGTTTGGAAATGTGACATGAAAGTTATATATACCACTGTATTTGGAATGAATACATGGTGTCTCCTACATGTCACAACTAAGGAGGCATGTGCATGACCCATCATACATTATAGACTCAAGAAATATGGAAATCAATGATGGGTAGGAATTTGTCGGGTAACCAGAGAAGATCGAGGATCGGCATGAGGGGATCCATTGGATTTTAGGGATTCTTTTGGTGCATGTCTAGTAGTGGAACAAGAATTTCCATGAGGGAACATGGGAGTAGGAGGTTCAAATTCTTGCATAATACTCTCATATTTTTTAGTATTCTTGTTTTTAGATTTTTGGGGACATAAATTCCCATAGAGGGTGTCGAGTCAATTAGGTTTCTTGATTGATTTTCCATTCCTATTTTTTTTGAAAATCACAAACATTTATCTTAAGGGAAAATATTTTTCACTAATGATTTTTCCCTTAAGGGAAATTTCCCTTCTCTAAGTATGTTTTTATCATTCTCTTTGTTTTCATAGTTCATTTTTCAACTTCTCAAAGGCAGTCACTTTTTATTTCAAATTCTGAAATTCATATTCATATATAAAACCTAGGAATACTATAATTCCTTGGATATAGTGTATTTTGTTTTTGGATTCTTAATTCATTAAAAATCAGACACCGAATTCTCTAAAATTTAGACTCCGAATTCTATGAAATTTAGAATTTTAATTCTCAGAAATTTCGCCTCTAAATTCTCTGAAATTCATATTCGGAATTCCCAGAATTCCGACACCAAAATATTCAGAATTAGGATTCCAAAATTCATAGAATTTAGATACTGAATTCCACATAATTCATACTCTAAATTCCCCATAATCCAAACTCCGAATTCATTGTCTGAATTCCTCCGAATTCCAATTCTGAATTCAATGGAATTCAGACACCAAAATCCTTAAATTTTTTATTCTGAATTATTTGAAAAACAAAACAAAAATATCCATGTCTTATAGATTCTGAAATTTTTTTATGGATATAATCAGAATTATATTTTTCCTTTGACTCTAAACAATAGATTTGGTTATGTAATTTTATATTACTGAAACATTCTATGAAATGATGTCATAAAATCTATTAAAAACTAACCATTGTTTGAATGACATGTATACAGGTTCCTCTAAAATTCAAGGAAACAATATTACCTTTGGAAGAGGGAGAAGACCATTGGTGTTGTGCCTAAAAATAATAGATCATTTGAATGATCTCAACAACATTCTACAAACCTTGAGATTACAAGTTTAGAAGTTATTCCTAGAGAAATACTCTCATGCATTGTGAATTCTGAACACCTTTTTCAGATTTCATTGTGCAACTCCAATTGTTGCTGAGTAAAATTGAGGGCTTCTTGAGATAGGAAGAGAGATTTGATAACAACCATAAGGTTTGAGGTCTTTGGGGGATAAGAAGACAGAGGTTCTGACTACCATAAATATTCATGGATTACAGGAATAGAAATATAGATTCTGATACTACTATCGTGTTCTTACCCTAGTGTGGGTATGAAAAACTTTTTTGAAAATATAAATCAAGAGACCTTTATCCAATGTTTTCGGACACCCAACTCTTTAGGTTGAAAGATTTTATAATTGGTACATGTTTTTTTTCATGTTTATATCACCTTTATTTTGATTACATAACAAAGTATAATTTTAATTTACTTTTTTGAACTACTGCATTATTTGATAAGTAAGATTATATATGCTTTATGGTAGAATACATTACTTGTAAACATTTTTTGTGGTTAATTTATAGAACCATGTTTCTATATCCTACAATGATTTTGTTATTGAACTATTTTTGTGTTTGTGAATTTACATTGTCTACCATTGTCAAAAAAAAGTCCATAAGGGTAAAGAAAAATGTTTTTAAACTTACAATTCATCACCCCTCACGTAACTGAGCATCAATGCATATATTTTTGATCCTATAATTGGTATCATAGGAGGTATCTGATATAATTATATTAACATACAATTATTCCATCTCAAGGATTCCCTGTTCTAAATTTTCTTTCTTAACATTTCATGATTATGTATTGTATTAATATTTTTTCATAGTTTAAAAACAATTTCTATTAACAAGTTTTGTGGAATGATATTTTCTTATAGGATTGAAGTAATGAATATGGGTTCTATTAAAAATATAAATCCTACTAGATCATCTATTGTTGATATAAATTATTATGAGGACTAGATAGATTTAATGGAGACTATTTTTATTAACACTAGAGTATAGAATTTTTTCAAACTTACTGGAGATTACAAAATTAATGATATAGAAGTTATAACCATTACCAACCAAGAAAAATCATAATGTAAACTAAATTAAAAGGTATTAAATACATTGTTGTGTTTTATGACCAAGAATATATATAGTGAAATTTTTTCTTCTGATGTTTCTAACTACAACTGGAAAAAAACATGGGGTTACTCATTTTGGGAATTCAACGGTGATAAAGACTACATGAACTATAATTAGAGTAGAATAACATGGATTTTTATTTCTATATTGATAACTAGTTTTCAAAGTGAAAAAATTGATTTATGACCATTTTAATCTTTTTTCAATCTATGGGAGAGAATGGTTTTGATGATGAAGCTCTTCTGAAGAAGATAATTGATATCAATCCAAAAGAGTAGAAATAAAAAAGAACAGATATTGATGATCGGAGGAAAGTATCTCAAATTTCTCTTGATGAGTTATTTGGAACTCCTCTACAACAAGAGACCAGAATTAAGAAATATGTTTTTAGAATAAGAATAAGAATTGAAATAGATGTGTATCATTTACAACTATTTAATTCACGACTCCAAAAATAGGTACATTATTTATGTCTAAGAAATCATCAATTCTATATGAGTACAATGAAAATAATCATTCTATGAATGAAGTAGCTAATATTACATGACGAATAAACAAAATATAAAGAATGAAATATTTTCATTATATTTATAAGAATAAATACAAAAAATATAGTAATAATTCAGATGTCACTTTTTATAAATCAGAAGATCTAGACACATCTGTCCTAATTGTCCCATGATCAAAATAAAATCTAAAAAAGAAAATTTTTCGTAGGTAATCTGAATGATGTATTGAAAAAAATGCTATTAAAGTATTGAAGTCTAATGATACATGGATTGATAGTGGTTGAGACTCTTCTGATGAATCTTCAGATTATAAAACTACTATTCAGAAGAATATTGGTCTTATAGCTAGAGTACCTATTAAAAATAATTGTCTTATAGCTATGGTAAAAAATGTTAAATCATTATCCAATAATTATTTAAAAGAAATCATTCTAATTGATGAATATTATAAATATTTAAATGATAAATCTTCCTCATGATAATTTAATATCATACCATCATTTGAAGAAGATTATATATTTTCTAAACTTCATGAAGATGATAATTCTAAAATAAAAAAAATTCAGAAACGAATATTCTAGAATTTATGTTTTAACTAATGAAGTATAAGATCATTCTAAAGATCTTTATAATCTATATATTGATTTATAAAGTATTTATAAAATCTATAAGGAAGTTAATTTTGAGAATGATAAACTATCCAAGGATCATGAAAATGTTATTTTGTAAGAAAAATATTTTAGAGGCTAATTATAGTTCTAAACCTAATGTATTTAATGATAATAACTTTTTTATTAAACTAAAGACATAAATATATTCTGTAAGGAATTTTCTATTAAACTTTACCTCAGGTAAAGAAAATTTTCACAAGATGTATTCTCAAATTCATCCCTTAAGGAATAGTAATGTATTTGTTTATACTCATTCAATTGTGGTTTTAGTAATAATTATTTTTTTCCATATGTGCTCTATTTTTTACTAAATGTCATTACGGTGGAAATTGGGTGAAATTTTTTCTTTAAAAAATCCCTATCATTAGGTTTTCATAAATAAATTTTTTCTACAAAATTTGGATTCCTAAAATTTTATATTCTCAAAATTCTTGGTTCCATGACTTTTAAGATTTTGAAAGTATAACTCTTTTATGTTCTTCTAAATAATTATAGTACCAATAATAATACATCGTACATGGATTGTGGATTTTCTCGACGTATTATAGGTAAAAAAACATTGTTGAAGAGATTATCAAGACAGAAGAAGGAAAAGTAACAATCTGAGATAATGCTCAAGGATAAATTGTTAGTATAATCACAATATTCCCCTTATAAAAACATTGATTTCAAATGTTTTAATATTTTAGGGTCTTAAGCACAACCTCATTAGCATAATTAAATTATGTGATAAAGGTTACCTAGTGAATTGTACGAATAATAAATGCTTTTTACACAATTCCATGTAATTGTTTTTTATTTTTTTCCCATTGAATAAGGAATATATATACACATTAAACCTTGAGGACTCTAGGAACCATGATCTACCATGTATTAATGTAATGGATGATCAGTCTTGGTTATGACATTGAATGTTTAGACACTATAACTTTATAAACCTATGAAAAATATTGAATAAAAGACTTGTTAAGGATCTACCAGAGCATAGATTTTATTTTTTCACATGTTTGGGATCATTTTCAATATTAAAAGAATCATAAATATTTTTTTAATTTAATTTGTGAAGTCTAAACATATGATTCATTATAGTTAGAGCATATGGATCTTTTTGGTCCAACAAAAACTTGAAGTATTCGAGGAAAATATTATATATATTGTCTTTGATGATGATTACACTAGACTTACGTGGGTCTAGTTTTATGCAAATAAATTTGACGTATTTTGTATTTCAAAACTTTTATATAAGAATTTATTAATAAGGAAAACCATCTTTTGTTAAATATTCATTGTTATCATGGAGGATAATTTCAAAATTTATATTTGGAAACTATTTTTTGGTAAGAAATGCATAACTCATAACTTCGTAGCTCCAAGGAATCCTCAACATAATGGTGTTGTTGAAAAAAGAAATATAATTCTTCAAGTGATAACTATAACCATGTTAGGTGAAAATTCTATTCCTAAAAACTTTTGGGATGAAGTTGTAAGAAACAAATGTTATACTATAGATCGAGTTTTAACCATACCTTTTCTAAATAAACACCTTATGAATCATGGAATGGTATAAAACCTATACATTATTACTTAAATCTTTTTGTTCAGAATGTATTCATCATGAATAATAATGAAAACGTACATAAATTTTCACCCTTGAATAATGATGTTATTTTCCTAGGCTACTTCACCGTTACTAAGGATTCTAGAGGCCATAATAAAAACACTTTTACTATTGAATATATAGTGCATGTTAAATATGATTAAACCAATCCTTTTGTTTCTAAAAAACCCCACCCAACATCTATGGATTCATTATCAAAAACAGATTATCTCCCTTTGATAGAAGAATCATCCAATATGGAAAATGTTCTTGAAAATATTTCTAAAGAATTTACCCCAGAATGTTTTCTACTATATATTGATTAATAGGTTTTACAAAACCAAAATAAGTTGATTATTAAGAATTATCACAGTGATATTATGATTGGGGGTGTAAATCAACTCGTAAGGACAAGAGGATTCATATAAAATGATGTAGAACACCTAGAATTCCATTCCCAATTAGAACCAAAAGGTATTGATGAAGCCTTAGGTGGGGATGATTGGATCAAATCCATGCAAGAAGAGTTTAATGAATTTGAAAGGAATAATGTATTGACTTGGTTGAAAGTCCTAAAGAAATTTTTGTAATTGGAGTAAAATGGTTCTTTAGAAATAAGTATGATGAAAAGGAAATCATATTATGAATGATTAGTCGTAAGGATATATACAAAAAGAAGGAATGGGCTATGAGAAAACCTATGCACCAGTATCTAGATATGATTAAATTCAAATTCTACATTCCGTTGTAGCATTCTTTTTTTCATATTTTTTCAAATGGGTATAAAAAGTTCTTTCCTTGACGGTTATGTTCAAAAATAAGTTTATGTTGAACAACATCCTGGTATTATAGACACAAAACATCGTGAATATGTTTTCAAACATACAAAAGATTTAAATAATCTTGAACAAGCCACTAGAGCCTGTTATGATAGAGTTACATGATTTTTGTAACAAAACAAATATATTAAGGTTAGTGCTGATCCATCTCTTTTTAAATTGAAATATAATAAAAATATTTTTATTGATCAAATTTATGTTGATGACATTATATTTGGTTCAAATGAGAAATATTTAAAAATTTCATTAAAAAATTTAATGAAATATGATTTTGAAACGAGTATGATAGGTGAGTTGACATTTTTTCCATGTTTTGAAATTTCAAAATAACCAGAATGAACTTATATATATTAACACAAGTATATTAAAGGTATTATAAAAAAGTATTTTTATGGAAACACTAAAATAATATGAACTCTAATTGGTACCTCAAATTCCCTTGATCTAGAAGAAGCTCAAAAACCCATAGATCAAACATAATTTAGTGGTATGATAAGAAGTTTATATACATGAAAACTAATGGTATAGTTTTAAAGTTTTCAATATTATTATTTTAATGATATCAAACTAATTCAAAGGAATCACATTTAAATGTAGTGAAAATAATTATTCGATATTTAAATATATCCATGGATTTATGACTTTTCTATACTTCTAGACAAGATTTTGTTTTAAAATGTTTCTCGGATGCTAATTATGGTGGATATAGGATGAATAAGAATATTACATCCAGAACATGCCATTTTGATAGATATTCATTATTTTAATGGCCATGTAAAAAGAAAAACTATGTAACACCATCCACTTCTAAAGATGAATACATAAAAATTGGATGTTGTGGTGCTCATGGGATTTGGAATCAACACACACTCACAGAATATGGCATAAGTTTTACCAAAAAAAATAATGTGTGATAACACTAGTACCATTTACCTATGAAAATATCATGTACATCACTCATGTGACAGACATATAGATATTAGGAAACAGTTTCTTAGGGATCACACAGTTAAAGGAGGCATTATTCTTCAATTTATCAGAACTCATGATCAACATGCAAATATTTATAATAAATCGCTACATTCTGATAAATTTGAATATATTAAACAAATTTTAGGAATGATAACAATAATTAAATAATACATATTAACATTTTTTTGAAACCTGTCTCATTACACTAATATTCTCTTTTACAAAGGGTGTATATTTAATTTGTTAACCAATTTTTTTGTAATTAAAAAATTTTAATGAATTTTTTTTAATTTAAAAAATCTTGAAATAATTTTTTCCCATTAATATATATCAAATAAATAAATTTCCTTCCAAAAATGCTGAATAAAAAATTATCCTTTATAAAATCCAGAATAAAATAGTTTCCTTCATTAGGAATTTTTTTTGAAAACTATATTTTCTCAAAAAGAATATTTTCATTAAATGATTATTTGCTTGTAATCAAAAAGGTATATTTCCTTATATAGGTTTTTAATTGTTTTTTATATGTTGTTGTTTTTTTATCTTATTTTATGAGAAACATTCAGATTCACATTCCTAAAATTATAATTTTTAAACATAAAGACCACACAAGACTGGAACCTACCAAATACTTCATCAGCTTTCTTCTCAAGAATTAGATCAAATTGTATATTTTTCAAATGCTGGATCATTTTTGGAATATGAATCATCTATTCAACATCTATATTATTACCCATATTCATTGTCCCACATTATTTTCAAGCGGTTGCGAGTCGAACCTCTGCCTCTGTAAATAATTCTTATTATGCATTTCTAGTTTGTCATAAATTCGAATGTATTTCGAAGCAACCCCTCAGATGAAAATGTCTTCAGTGAATGAAATCTCATAATGGAATATTTACAAACGTGGGCTAATAGATCTGGAGTAAGTTTTCAGGTATTATTCTCTCATTATGATAAATATCATGTTAAATTAATGGGAAATATTGTGCATAGTCAAACTGAATAGACCGAATCTAGTTTATCTAGAGATTCTTGAAGAGTTTTATGTGACTATATGGTTTCTAAATGAAGGTGGAAGAGACGTGTACACATTCAAAAGATATTGGAAAAACTATTCCTTTTCTTTTAATATGGCAGCTGATATCAGTGGAATTATGTAATCTGGTGAAGCAGTTTTCTATACTCAATAGTTATCCGATGAGATAGGTATTTTTGATGAGGAGAAGGCTATATATTTTCATTATTTATAAAGAGTGAAGAAAGTGAAAATCAATCATCTCTCTAAAAATTTTAATATCATTACATTGTGGGTTCAATGATTTCTCATTCTTAGAATTGGTGATAAGGAAACCTTAAATAAAATTGATATCTATGTTATGGATTTTTTGTTAAACAAGAAGATGATAAATGAAGGCAAGTATATCATCTTTAATATTAACAATATCAATAAAGGGACCCATAAATCTCAAATTATCATGTATCCGATAGTTATTTCTAAAATCATTGTCCTTTTCCTATATTCGTTCAAAATCCCATGAAGTTCTAAACCTTGATATTTCATGTTTTTGTTGATATGTGATGATACCCTGAGGAGGATGAAGGATGGATTTAATAGAAAAACCAGATGATTATATGAATTATCAGAAATTGAAATAGAATCCTTATCTAAGAAACCTGATATAGAAGAATCTTCCACGAAGGGTAGGAAGAAGAGAATGATGAAGGAACCAAAAGTCAAGGGAAAAATCCTATAATTCATGAAACTCAATCAGATCCAACAAATTCTATGAACCCTAAAATTAACTATGATGAAGTGGTTGCTCTGTGGAAAGAAGATAAGATGAATAACAAGGAAGGAGATATTATCTTTGTCTTGGATCTTGTTAATGAAAAATCATTGAATATTATGGATGATGAGGAAATGAGAAGCAATAAAAAAAGTTAAAGAATATGATTTCTGGTGCTAAAATAGTTCAACATCATCTCAAAGATATTGAGAAAGCATCTGAAAAAATCCATGATCCATAATCCTTTCTACCAGTATAAATACCTATGAATCTGAAAAACTATCTGTTAATTCCAGTACCAGAAGAAGAATATGGGATTGTTCAGAAAGAGGAAGTGGCAGAAGGAGAAGAGAAATTAGGTGATGACAGTGATGATATGATAAGTGAAGTTGAATAATATCATGAGAATGAAATACCTTATATATAGTAGTCTATCCAGACTTATTAGAACAAATCAACAAAACATTCTTCTCCAAGAA
Organism: Viscum album; assembly: GCA_963277665.1. Classification (NCBI taxonomy): domain Eukaryota; kingdom Viridiplantae; phylum Streptophyta; class Magnoliopsida; order Santalales; family Viscaceae; genus Viscum; species Viscum album. Next base: position 1,208,529,567 of record OY728159.1, read on the forward strand.
AAGGTGATGAAGTTAAAGAAGAAGTAAATACAATATGTGATGATGAAATCAGTAATCATGATCATGTTCAAAAAAATGATCGATCGAAAGATGATGTGAATAAAACGGGATGATGATGATATATTTTTCATGTATCATATAGTGATTACGAATCCCAAAATGCATCAAATTTCACAACTATTGATGATAAAAGAAAACATTTTATAGTTGATACACATAAAAATATTTGTTAACAATGAAAGATATTGGTGGTTCATCATAAATAATGGTTGTTGAGCTAGAGAAAATATCCTTGCCAAAAAGAGAATCAAAATAAAAATCTACCTCCTAGTGTCAGGACATTGGGGTTCTATCATTACTAAAATTAGATGACACCATTTTTCAATTATGAGTATTGACTTAAGTGTCTAATGCTTCAACATTCGTTCGACCATAAATAAAATTATACTAGCATGATTACGGAAAATTTCATTAATCTTGAGTCTAATTTCAAAACATTATATATCGATGATGATTCTCAAAAAAGGTCTTTTATTGAAATCACTATGTGGCCCAAGAATACGATTGAAGAACATATAATTCGTGATGAATTTCTAGACAATGTGAAATATTCCTTTGATTGACCATGTGTGAGGATGAAAGAGAATACAAATATTTTTTCAGAAATGTTGGATCTAGTTCAAGAACCATGGATGCGTGAAGAAAAACATCTGAATGGGAAGCTCTATTAAGTTTCATTGAATTTGAATAGTGAAAGAGATCTATTAATCGAGTTTGACGAGAAGTTCAGTAATCTAGGAGTGCTTTTGATGCCCCATGCATAAATACTAATGTCTGAAGATGAAATTATCATATTTTTTAGAAGAAAAATAAGGATCATGAATAGTTTCTCCAGAAATTTTATGAAGATAACAAAGATCATATTAACATAAATACCATTGTGAAATAGTTTATTCCAAAGGAAAAAGAAGTATACATGTTTTTTCCTTAAAAAATTTGATCTTTTTTGGTAAATACTTGTATCAATATTTCCAAACATAATGAAAATTCTTATTGTGATTCATTTTGTATTTATATATAGTCCTAATCTTTTTGGAACAATATTTTTTCATTCGATTCATTCCTATTTGAAAATAAAAATTGGGGAAAATGGAATTATAAAAAAGAAAACAATTTAAAGAAGACAATTCCCTAAGAAAGGGGGAGTCTATCGATGTGGATTTTTACTCAAAGTTGATTTCCATATGCAATAAAATGAAAAAACTAAGAAGGGGAAGTCATGAATACAATCCTTAGATATTTCAAAATTTCAGGGGGGTAGGTTAGTCTTATTCCCCATGATTCATAAATAAAGGGATATTTGTTTTTCTATTATGTTCATAATGAAAAATTATTAGTCCTTATATTATTTTTAGTGATGATTTATGTGCTTTCCAAAATGGGGGGATTGTTGAGTCCATAAGGATTTCTTATTTCATATCCATTATTCTATGTTTTGAAAAACCTTGATATTTTATCTTAAGGAACAATATTTTTCCCTAAGGATATTTTTCTTTTTGGAATACTTTCCCTATCTAATGATATATTTATAATTTTATTTTGTTTTCATTGTTCTTTTTATAATTACTCTAATTTGAACAATTTATTTCTATATCTAAAACTAAAATTCATATCAAAAACCTCATAATATTATAATTTGTTGGATATAGAGAATTTTTTTGTTTCAAATTCCGAATTCATTGAAATTCAGACTTCTAGTTCTCCAAAATTCTGACTCCAAATTCGCTGAAAATATGACTCTGAATTATCTAAAATTCAGATGTTGAATTCCCTAAAATCATGATTCCAAATTCTCAGAATTATAACTTTGAATTTCTCAGATTTCAGACACTAAATTCTTTATATTTCAGAATCTGAATTCCTCCAAATATCTTGTACAAATTCCTCATAATTCTGACCCCGAATTCCTCAGAATTCATATATCAAATGCATTGAAATTAAAACTCCAGAATCATTATAATTATGAAGCTAAATTCATTATAAAACAAAATACAAATATCCATGTATTGTAGATTCAAAATGCATATATTTGTAAACTAAAAAGTTTAGTTTTCCATAGACATTGAAAAACATATTTTGTTACATAATTTCATATTCCATACACAAAATTTGAAATGATTTCATACAATCTTTTTCTAACTAACAGATTATTGAGTGACACATGTACAGGTCCCTTTGAAATTCAAGGAAAAATATTACCATTAGAGGAAGGATCTAACAATTATATTTGTGATTATAAATAAGAGATAATTTGAAAGATCTCAAAACTTTTTCCCTCAATCTATAGATTACATGCTATAAAGTGATTTCAAGAGAGATAGAGACTTCCATTCTTTGTGTGTTATGAACTCCTTATCCAGATTTCTTCGTGTAACTCTAATTGTTTTATAGAACAATTGAGGGCATCTGGGGATAGGTAGAAAGAGGTTCACAAAACCTTAATGTTCCAGGACTTCCATGGATAGGAATATAGAGGTTCTGACTACCTTAATGATAGAGGTATTACGGGAATAGCAATACAGATTCCGATATTACAATCATGGACTTAACATAGTGTGGGTAAGACATACATTATTGAATGTATAAATCAAGTGACCTTTATCCAAGTTTGATGGATACCCTACTCTTTAGGTTAAAATATTTTAGACTCGTAACTTTTTTTGTTTCGTGTATATTTCCACTGAATTTTGAAAAAGGGGGAAAGTATAATTTTCCTATACGTTCAGGTACTTTTGTATACACTTATAAGTAAGATTCTATATTCAGTAAGATAAATTACTTTTCTTTTAATATTTCCTTAATTTTCATTTTCAAAACCATATTTCTAGATCCTAGCAAGATTGTTATATAGTACTATTTTATGGTTTGTGAATTTACCTTGATTAAAATTGTTAACATAGTTTTCCTATTCGTTAAAAATAAAAATAAAATAATCATCAATTACCCCCTCACATTTAATTGAGCTTCTTAATATAACTTTTTGATCATAATGTCGTATATTTTTCAATGTATTATGTTTAGATATTTTTTTTTCAATTAATTTGATTTTAGGCCCTGAGAATGTGTGGTATTCCGGTCACCATTTTCTTCAGAACAATTGATTGAAATTATTATAAACATTAAATAGAACCCACCGAAATGATTTAATAAAACTTTTATAACTTTAAACATGTTCATGATTCATAAATATTACTAAACTGTTCCATATTGAGTAGTATATTTATACAATGAGTGGGATTACCTTAGTCGGTGTGGGTCAGTTGTGAAATGTAGTTTCATAAATTTTTAATGAATAAAATAAATTGAGAATTTAATTTACTTAACGGTTTCATCGCTACAGTGAAAATTATTAGTTTTATTTATCATACATGTAGTTATCTTAGAGTAGACTCATGACCCTAGAATTCCTTGGTGTATCTAGAGACAAAACCTAGATAATTTTCTCAATGGTGTGGTCAGAGATATTCATAAAATGTCTTTATTAATGGATATCGCCATCGGAAATTGATATTTATCAAATAAATGATCCAACTCCCATGTAGGATGTGTTTTTTGGATTTATTTCCCTATTATTCGACTCAATGATAAATGTGTAAAAACCAACATACCATTTGATACTTAATTTGATCAATCCATGTGTGATTTAAGGGGATAGATTATTGAGAATTAATTTTTATTAGTTGATCATTTATAATAGAATAGATTGAGGATATAATGAAAAGTGGATGAGGTTCATTTGTTTTGTTTTTTTTCATGTGAATAAATTCCCACATTTTCTACTACTGCTCTTACTTCTTTATCAAATTTATTAATGAATGATCATGGTGCCTTTTTTTCTTGGCGCAATGATATGAAATTGAATATAAGACACCAATATGACCTAACATTGGTGTGACAACAATGATGACAGAAAAATCAATGAAATTCGGGATATATCATTCTCAAGCAGTTTTCATCCGATGGATTTAGTGTTGTTTTTTATGTCAAAATGAAGTCCCCAGACACCTCGATTAATTTTTAGGGTGATTGGACAACCCTAGATATTTATTTTTGAGGTGAACATACCACTGGGGAAAAACTCGATAGATTGACAAATTTAATTGAGGAAGAACATATCATTTAGGATATTCTTGAACACACGACATATTGTATGGGCTATATGGCATGTGTTCAATATTGGACAAATAAATGTGTGTATGGGAAGTACATAGACACAAGGATGAGTACATGGGTAACCTACACAGTGTGTACTCCCCCCGCATTACTTGGCTTAGACAAGATACTCTGCCTACCTTGTGTACTGGTAAACATATAAGAATAGACGGGTTGACACCGTGTACTAGCATATGGTTAGAGTACACAGGTGGACCCATATCGAAGGAAATGGAACGTGACACCTTATAATTGACATTTACCAATCTATTAGATAAAATTGTTCGGATAAAATGGGCTATTGTATATGAGAAGTAACATGGGACAAAGGACATGTCATGTGACCCTACTACACAATGTGTCACCCTTTCTACAATGATTCAATATCTTTTCTACTGTATCATGGGCATGTTTCATTAGGGTTCATTCCTTATATCAATTCCTTTAAGGTTATTGGTTATCATTTCATAATCATAGGAGTATGATCCCTTCTGTATGACTTCAGGGATAGATTTTTTGAATCCCTCTAGATTCCCAATGAGGGATCCTTTATTCATCGTTGTGACCTTGGTAGATTCCTTGGTACTCACAGGACCAATCCTACAATATTTTGATCCTCTAAATAGTGTGTTATTTAAAATGGAGTTGTTTGAATCATCATACGACCTCATTTGTGATCCCCATATGTTGTATCATGTCACTATTTTTAGATCTGTCGGTGTATCTCTCTCATGATATTACCCATTGAAAATTAAATCTCAAACAGACGTCATTAGTGTTATCAGACTCAGGAGATTTGTTATCCAAGATGAATCTTTTGTGAAATCTCCATATTGAATCCCTATTGTTGGTATGTGATAGTTGTGATTTAATTCTATAATTCATTTCATAGTTTTTGAATATCTTGATATCCTTGAAATATGTTATTTAGACATATACTATATAAATCTGACTGTAATTTCAGTTGTGTATTGATTTTTTGTTTTAGGGTGTCCTGATAAGTATTATTATAGGCACCCCTATATAGGATTTTCATACATGTGTTATATCTTATGCAGAGGAGTGACCTTTTCATGGAGTCCTAGGTAGACCAATAAGAGATGGTGGATGGTGAGATCATAATGACGGAGATCAATCCCTAAAGCTTCATACAATGGTATCAATACCTCTTATTATTAGCTAGACTGGGGGATATAGACTAATTGATTGTGTTCTGGTATTCTGTTCTGGATTACTATACAACACTTTATTTTCCTACAATACACTGGTTAGGATATTGTGGAATTCATGAATTAGGTTCTTAATGATTTTTTACATCTCAAAATATTGTGATCTTAGAGATGTGTTCATGTGTATAGGTACATATGGAATGCCTCTCATGTTAGTGTTATCCCTACACTATGCTAGTCACCAGTTGCTAACGTATTGGATGCAGGCATGGGGAATTGTAGATCAGGACCCACGGGGACATGTCTTCACCAAAAATATCATGACTAACTGTAGAATAAGAAAAAAAATATTATTTAAATAGAGTTAAATCATATTATTTCACAATTTTAGACTTGGTCATAATCAACCATGATAAATGATGAAGTTGTAACATATAACTGTTCCCACGTAGAAAAAATTGAATCACAATCCATATAAAAGAGAGTGCCCAAAATGCATATTCATATCCAATTTTTTTAACAAGTATTAAAGAATAATTTCTCTGGAATTATACAATCCACATAAATGAAATAGGTCGTGAATAAGGATTGTCTGTCACAAATTTAAATATTGAGAAAAAAAATCTCATACATCACAAATAATTTTGGTTTATCATGTTTATAAACTCATAATTTTATTTCATAAATATGTTATTAACTTATTAATGAAAAATATTAAAATATATAATATCATATATGTTCACTACATAGCATCGTATAACAATTTTTTAATACTGTTTCATTATTTATATAGTTTTGGTTGTTAATTGCTTTTTTTAAGTTGTGCATTATAATGAATGTTCTTGTTATTAAGGATATTATATATTTTCATCATCCCCATAAAAATAATCATGAAATTATTAAACTTTTTCTTATAAAAATACAATTTTAATAAAAATGATGTGAGTTGGTTTTAAAAAATTAAGTCTATCGTGGTCATGGAGAATATATGTTTTACTTATGCAAGGGTAGCTTTTATATTTTGGGTAAACATTTTAGAAATGTGGCATATAATATGTTATCTTTATGTAATGGTAAAAATATAATATATATACCATTTTATTTATTTAAATATATTTATATATATCATCTTTGTGGTGTATAAATGTAAAGACAGTCACATAGGTTCATGAAGGTGGTAGTCCACATGTACACGCATGAAAATATCATCTTATTAGTCCGTAAAATAAAATTTTTTATTAAAATTTTTTAAGACAAATATTTTATGAATATATATTTTATTTCATGTAGATGATATATATTCATTACGTATATCATTATTAAATTTCATGTACAACTTTATTTAAATATGAATCACATCACTTCATGATATTGTTGTCGGCATTGAACACGAGAAATGTTATCATATTAATCTATAGAATGGAAATTAAAAATATATATATGATATATAAATCACATTGAGATAATTATGTTATAAATATCATATAAATACATATATATATTATCCGACATCATATAAAACTATGATATTTTGTAACAGAAAAAAAATGTCATCAGTTACGAAGATGGTATCCCTTCATACAAATGAATGTTGATATTGTACCCCATTTCATAGAAGTATAGTTGTTTATAGATCATAATATTACTATAAAAAGAAACCATTATATGGAAACTATTTAGGATAATATATTAACTTGGTTTAATTAAAATTAAAGGTGATTGAAAATAAATTATATAAAAACTTGCATTGATAAACATCACCTATTATTTATGTATCCTTCATAAAATCACAATGACCCTTCCTAGGTTTGATTTACACCAAAAATAATTATTAAAGGATAATTGAATAGAATTTTTTATTATATTAGCATAGTTATTTGATAAAATAATATGATTTTCTATTGTGCATAAGTGAGTATAAGGTGTGTTCATTTATAAGTTTGGTGAGTCAGTACTTGTAAATTTTTGAAAATATTCTACCACACACATATTCTATTCGGAAAAACATATAAAGTGGGTAATTATCAAAAAAATGATATTATTTTTATAAATAGATATAAAATGGTTTTTGACATGTTGGTATGTCTGTGATACACTTATAATTTTAGTTATTCATCTAACAAATTTATTTTAAACATGACCCTTGAAATAATTTTTTTTATTTTCACTATTCAATTTGATCAGAAATAATTTGGAATTATTTTAAAATATATATTATCATTATTTTAAGAATAAAATAAAATTTTCAAATTTCAATTCCTAGAATGGCTAATTTTTAATTTCATATTAATATCATATATGCAATAAGAAAGCATGTTTTCAAAGAGAAAATGATCAAATATTTTCAATTATTTTTTATCCAATTTCAACATGAAATTTGTTCAAATGAACAAAATTATATTAATTTATTTAAATTTTAATTAAATTTACCTAATAATAAATTTATAATATAATTTAGACATATAAATATTTTAAATTAAAAGTTAGTTTTCAATTAACATTCAGTATTTTTTACTAATCATCCAAAAATAATATTTTCATAAAATTATCAATAATTCACCATAATAAACATTTCAAATTATAATTTAAAAATTTAATATTATTATTTAATATTTTTTTAAATATTAAAAAATTAATATTTGATATAAACCCATGATAGGAGTTTGAAAATGGGTTTTCGAGAAGTGTATTTTTTATGTCTATGAATATTTTTTAATAAATATATGTATAATTATAATTACTATTTGAGGATAAATTAATAATTATTGATATATGATGCATATATTAAAATTCACACATCACTCAATAATTATTATCCGAATTAATTAAACCTAAGACACATTATTGTTTCTTAAATAGTTTAAAAATAACTTCTAAAAAAATACAATGTAATAAAAAAATAATATAATGTGGATTAAAAATATATTAACTAGGAAAAATAGTAATTAAAAATATACTTTACATAATTTTTTTTTAAATTAAACAATATAAATTATGGAAAAAAAATTTTGTCTTACAAATATCAGTATTTTTTATAATTATTAAAAAATTATTATTTAAAAATATTAATAATATTCCACTCAATGTATAATTTTATATTTTGATTATAATTTTTTCGTTAATTTTTGAAAATAAATATTACCATATTTTAAATTTTTTTTATAATGTTAATTTTATGACATTGAAATAAAAAAATTGAGGAAAACATATTTGTAAAGAATAAAATCCTATTAAAAATTTTGTATTTTTATTTACTAAAGAATTTGTCAATATATTTTTCTAAATTTTATGAATTTGTTAAAACTAATCATATAAACTAAATTAATAGTTTTTAAATGACAAATATATATATCATGGGGTGTTTAAGCATACTTTGGAATGTCATATATTCTAGTGAACAAAAAAAGTATCAGGGTTATGTGTACCACAAGTTATTTAAGAGATTTATTTTATGTAAATAAATTAAATTTCAAATATTTGTGGTTCTACGTTATATTTTTATATTATTGTTATATTTAATTTGTACTATATGACACAAATTTATTATTTAAAAATATTAGGGTGTTACACTCTTTACCAATTAATAAATTATGCCATCGTAATTTGGGCATTATATTAGTAATCAAATGATGGAAAATTGAAAATAATGGTATTTTATAAACCCACAATTTAAAAAGTGTTTACAATAAAACTGATTAAAAAAAGATAAATGGTTGAAAAAAATATATATAATAAAACATAATTTTATTTACAAATAGTGGAATGTTGGTTTGAATGGAAGAAAACATGTCGACCAATAGAGATCCATTGAAGACATTGATCATAGGAAATTTATTAATCAACAATATGTTAGGGGCTATAAAGCTATAAATATGTGATGATTTAAAATACTATTTGACTCATAAAATATAAATATTATAAGATTAAATTTTATTCATGTCACAATTTCTATAGTTGATCAACAATTTTCCTCCTAGATTAGGATGATAAGTATATATACCTACATGAGGAGTTGAATTTCCAACTTTTTCCAACATACACTACAATCTAATATTTTGATCCAAATGATGATTGTATAAGGTTAATTTGTCATAAATTAAACACTAATATATAAATTTAAATACTAATTAACCATAAAATTTATAACTACATATTCCTCATAGCATAAGATATTAAAAAAAAAAAATAGCTAGAAAATCATATGATTGTTATAAAAATGAATAAATTATCATATGCTACATTATTCTTCAAATTACAATAATAATACATAATGATGATACAAAATCATGTCATAGACCTATATCCCAGTAAAACTCAATTTTTGAAAAATTTTGTGGGTTCTTAAACACATTGGTTATCTCATTCCTTTTATGTTTCATGCCCAATAATATGGAGATCGTCTATTGAATTATCATTAATCACTTAGTGGCCAAATCACTTCTCAATCATGTGGTTTTTCATGTTGTAAAACTTGTATTCTTAACACCCAAGAACGTATATACCATAAAATAAATCATTACAATAAATTTTATTTATAGTAAATATAAATGAATAATTAATATTAGACCATATATTTTTAAATTCAGTAACAAACTAAAAGCACTCCTAAAATGCCATTAAATAAGATTCTATCTCATCACTAAATAGATTAAATATTTAACTATGACATTGAACTCATGATAATCATTATGATTTTATCTCATTGATTATAACCATGAGTATTATGTTAACATCACAAGAAAACACCCTAATATCCAATGTTATTTAACAAATACATTGAAACTATATTTAACCACCTAGAACCTAAACTACCAGATCTAGTCCTAAAATTATAAACTTCAGATTTTCATAATTTATACCAATAATATGGATCAATATTTTTTTCCATACAACCAATATATAATCAAAATGAAAAATTGGATCACATAAAATCATACAGATCATTTAGGATTAGGGTTTTAGATAATTAGGACAAACTCCAACCAAAAAATACCCTTTCATTAAATGATAATTTCTACCACATAAACTAGCTTCTATTATTTTATATTTATTTAACATAAATATAAATGTAAAATAATTTAAATACATAATTAATTTGGAATCATTTCATGTTATACTTGGTAAAATAAAATATTATGTGTATTCTCTTAGAATTATCATTAAGGGTTAAAATAATCATTAATATGTGGATGTCATCAATGAAAATTAATCATAAATAGGTTTATAATTACATAATTAGGGATCATGAGAAAATTATAAATGAAATCATAATCATCAATATCATGATCATCAAAAATAAAATCATGGAATAGTAAAGTGTCCTCAAAATCAATAACCATGAGATACAGGATAACAATATCAATCAATAGAATCATTAAAAACCTATAACAAAAAACCAATACATGTGTTCATACATTTTAGCATTTTACATGATAACTCATGATAAAACTGTGTCATAAATAAATAAGTCCCAACTAACTACATTTATGAAACCCTCAGGAAAATCCCTCATTGAATCTCTAAATAATGTACATTACCGAATGATAGAGTGCAATTTGGGAGGACTAATCATTTTAGTTATATTAGGCTCATACGATGCTCTGGGATTCCCTACTGTAGACATTATAATATTCTCACACAAAATATCAATAATGACCCTTCATATATTTTGTAACATAATCACATGGTGATATATGAGTATTCCAATCATATATATTTTCCAAGAACCCCAACATTAATCAAGTACATAAAGAATTCATTTCAGAAAAAATATTAGAATCTATAATTATTCATTATATATCATGATTAACCAATATATAGAAATGGGTTTCCATGAAATATCATTCCAACATGTTTGACCCCTGGAAAATAAAATTGTTCGCTAATAATATATTTAAAGCATTGTTATCTCATGGAAAAGAAAATAGGTTCTATAACAATCACAATAGAAAAATATCAATCCATGTAGAGAATGAACGAGGATGGTATCATTACAAAATATCTACATTATATAATTAGTTTCTACAAGTATTTTTCATGTGGATGAATTAATATACCATTCAAATATGATTAAATTTATATTATTTAAAATAAAATTATTATTGTGAAAATATCCATTCTTTAAAAAAAATTAACATAAAATTGCTATAATCATTTTTTTAAAACATATTTGGCAGTAGCTAAATTCTGATTAAAAAATCATTTAAAACATTTAATGAAGAAAATATCTCCTATATATTTACTGAAGCAGTAGAAAACATATAAAAAAATTAATTGGAAAAATAAAATAAAAACCAAAATATTATGCTTCATATAAAATAATGGTTGTCCTGGTGGAAAATAATTTCAAAACATTATATGTTATAATAATGATTCTTTCCATATTATTTTTAAATAAAAAGATTTAATGGTTTGGAAAATGATATTATTATTCCTTTCAAATGTTTATATCAAAATTAAATAAGTTGTTGAAATTTCTCTAACAAATCATTCCATGAATTCTAAAACAATTTTTCAAATAATTTTTAGAAAACATGGTATTCAAAGTATTAGCGGTTTCGTCCGAATAGTGAAATAAATGGTATAATTCATAAAATATTTTTATCAACTTATTTTAGTACCAATGTGTGTAAAATATGATATATTATATGAAAATTTAATTAATAACCATTGTTAAAAAAATTCATTTTATTTTGTGAGATGTAGATCCTAAGAGTTCAACATTTTATAATTAATCATAAACAATATTTAGAATTTGGGGATGTTATAACATAAAACCCATGCCACATTAATAACCTTGAATTATAATCCCTATAAAAGAAATATCCTCAAATGTATATAAAAATACTAATAATATTCAAGATAAAATTCTTAAAAAAACCTAATAGGAATTAAATGAACTGTATAATGTCCATTAGTGAAAAATATGGCTTGTGACTCATTGAGGTAAAAAAATGAGAAGGAAATCCCCTAGAACATGGGTTTTTTCATTATAAAATTTTTGAAAAACTATATAGTGGTTTTAAAAATGTTATTACCTTATTAATGAACTATATTAATATTTAAAATACCATATATTATCATTTTATGACATCTTATGACATATTTATTAATAATCATTCATTATTTTTATTATTTAAAATATTAATTTCTATGTTTTCTAATTTTTTTCTTTATTATGAATGTTCATATTCATATGAAATTCATATTGTTAAAAAATATATAAAATCATTTTCAGGAAATAATTTTCATAATTACAAATAAATGAATCATTTTATTCAAATATAGAACAGTTATTTTTAGAAATTATCAATGTTAAAATTTCAAATACTTTAGGATATACATACACATGAGTGACATTTCCATTTTTAGATAATAATTATGAAATAGAGATAAGTTATATATTATCATACAATAATAATCATGATATCATATATACTATGTTATGTATTATATGTACATGTAAATATATCATTAATTTGGTGGTATGATGAAGAGGGAGTTACATTGCTTTGTATATGAGGTAATGGACATGTACAAGAATGACCATATCATCTAATAATGTGAAAAATATATTTATAAATTATATTATAAAAATTATACAAAAAGGAATTAATATAATTATTAATTAATTAATAAAAAATACATTAATTAGTTATTTTCTTGTTACATTCCTTGTAAATTGTTTAGTGATAAACGATTCACATCACTACACTATGCGGTGGTACGACATACACGTGAGCGACGTTATCGAAACCACTCTAGAATGGAAAGTAAAAAAAAGGTATATATAAGATATAATGGATTAATATTTATAATTATGTTATAAATATCTTATTTATATATATTATATCTAGAATCCTATATAACCATGAGATGATGCAATTGAAAAATTAATGATATTGGTTCTAGAGGCAGTAAACTGCAATAAACAAGATTGATTATTTCATAACCCATTTGATCAAAGTATATAAGATTTTACATCATTTATTTATTATGAAAAATTTAATTTATGTTATAGATACATAGGTTATTATACCATAATGTTCTGTTAAGAGTTTAATGATTCGGGGAAAATCGTCATTGAAGAACGTTTCATCTTATTTGGGTGTCTTCATTAGGATTACAACAAAAGACTTCCTAGGATGTTTTTTGGAAAAAACAAATTGTACTATATGGCCCTTGAGGAATTTTGGGAAGTTATATTGGTACTAATTGGAGGAATAAATGATTTTTATGGTTTTGATATGTGTGGGGAGGGGTGGCCTTTCATAAGATTGTTGGGAGGCAAAATTGTAATATTGAAAAGATTTAATCATTCCCACATTTTTTACATTACCGACGATATATTAATAGTCCATTAATGAACCCATAATATATGAAGTCGATATATGGCCATAAAATGGGTGTTTTACATGTTTTAAGTCAATTTTACCCTTGTCTTTTGATTTTAAACCTTGATAAATTAATTTTTATTTTGACTTCTGTAATTATTTCATTTTGTTTTTTAACATTCATTTCTCGTATAAATTATGTTGAACATATTATACATTAAAAAATATGATTATGAAAAATATGGAATACATTTTTAAAAATTAAGTTCTCATAATTATAAAATTTTTATTTAAAATGAATCTCATATACAAGGTGTCAATGAATGTTTTCAAATATAAATTTATCAATATTTTATGATGTATTTATTTCCATGTTAAATATGATTTTTTTTATAATGAAATAGATTTAATTAAAAGATATATATAATTGAAATATTTAATATTTGAAACTAATTTAATATTTAATTAATCTTTTTAAAAAGTATAAATTAAAAAGAAATTTTCATTCATAATTTAGCATTTTCATTTTTTATGAAAAAAAAATATTGTTATAAAATTCAAAAAAAACCCTAATAAAAATTTTAAAATATGGTTTCAAAAACATATTTTTTTTAAATTAAATATTCAATAATTTTTAAAATATACAATTAAAAATCATTTTCATATGTCATGAAAAAAATGTTTTCAAGAACATCATTTTTCAACTACTACAAAAAAGTTAAATTAATTCTATCTCTATGAATTTTTATTTTATGAATATCAATTATAATTTACTTATTTTTAATATATAAATATAATTTAAAAAATTACATATTATGCATTATTTTAATTAATCAATATAGGTATATATTAAGCTATGTAAAGCAGTTTATTGGTGTAAAACTATTTTAAAATGAATAAATAAACTTATAATAAAAAATTTTATAATGTTGAACAAAAAGAATTTTATTTGACTAAATATAACTAAAGAATAAATAAGATTCCTTAAAACTTATTTTTGAATTTAAATTACATAAATTAATGAAAATATATTATTGTTCTATGAAAAAATGTTATTTTTTTCTATTCAGTGAAAAAACTGTTCTCTAAAAAAATAAAAAATTATCCCAAATTAAATCATGATATTTAACATCCAAGTATTTTTTTAATTGGATAAAATAAAATTTATAATGGTTTCATAAATTTATTGTAATATTCATATAATGAAATGAAAAATATATATTATAACAAAATATATATTTCATTAATGAAATCACATTAAGAAGAAATTATAGTTTATTTACTAAAAATTTATCAATATATATATATATATATCATAATTTATTTTTTAATATTTTCATCAACAAATTTAATGGCTAGTTTTTGATGGTTTTGTATATCATGGTGCATTTTAGCTCATTTTTTATGTGGAATACAGTCTCAAACATAATATTCTAGGGGTTGTGTGTACCAATAGCTATTGAATATATTATATTATCTTTTAAAAAATACATTGCAATTTCTCGAGAAGTAAAATACATGTATAATATATTTTTTATTTTATTATATATAAAATAATTTTTCTCTTTTAAAATATTAAGATGTTATAATGTCCCCATAAATTAATTCTATGATAGTTGTCTTTTGTATTATAGATTATTAGAAATGAAAAAAGTAGATTCGTTATAGGAAATGTATATTACTAGGAATCATACTTGTGGAAGTACATTGTTCTTTAGGGGAATGGGTGGGAAGTCTGATGATGTGAATAGTTGACAGAGGGGAACCTTTATTAAGGGTTGAATAACATCAAAAAGTTCTACCTCTAGATATGTTAAAGCTACTTCAGACAATATTAGAAGGATTAGTTCCTTCCAACACGAATCACTAGATATTAATGAATGTGGTTGTGTGATACTAATTATAGTCTATTAAAACTATAATCATAAGAGACAACATCAGTTTTATTTCCTCAAAGATATAATGTTTATTTCAATAAATACATGCCATATGTGAAACCATCTTATGCTCCAAAAATAACAGAAAAATTGTATAATTTTTATCCTTTGAATTGTGGGATTCAGAGTTATTCATTGAACTGCTAGACCCCTCAGACAATATTACAACAATAAAAATGAATGGAACCATTTTTAGTGACTAAGAAAATATATATTGTTGATAAGATGATCATAAATGATCAATTAGATCCAAAAACTAATATACGTAATATTATATTTAATTAAACTATTAGATAAGTTATGTTTAATACTTCAGAATTCCAATAATTTATTGTTTCATGAGTATTTAATCAAATGGTGTTGCGTATGATGATTATGATGCACATGATGAGTATTGAGAAACTATTCAAGCTTCAAAAATATTGGGGAATTAATTAAAAATCTTGATCCATAATAAATCAATGGATTATAATTTATAGGTATTCCACATTTTGGACTTGGATATTATTTCCATAATCTTTATACAAGACTGGATAGTTTCTTTCAAGGAACTTTTTTATTTCTATTAGTGATGATTGAAGTTTATATAATTTGATTGCATGGTGAAAATAATTATTGGATATTGTGAGGTAAATACTAAAAATATTGATCAATTATAACAATTGTTTGGAACTAGTTGTTAAAAATTAGAGGATTTTTATTTTAGGACTACTAAAATAATTGATAAAAGACATTATCCTTCTATTGTGGATCAATATCAAAGAATTTTTAAAATGTTATCATTAGTTTGACACCTAACAGGGTATTGAAAATTTAATATTGATCTACAGTAAATTAAATTTATTATTTCATTTCCATTATTTATAATTGATCCAAATACGTTGATGAAAAATAATTTCTAATTGGAGGAATACAAAATTAATGGTTTAAAAATACCATGTACATTTCCAAAAGATTCGTTATTAGTTTTCATAAAGAAAGTAAATGGATTTATATTATAGTGTTTCTTTTATCATAAAGATAATTAGGTGACAATAATTATTACATATCTTCTACCATGTATTTATGGACATTTTATAAACTAAATAAATATCAATGATTCTATAAAATTGATGTTTATTTTTGGAATCACCAAATATAGATTAGAATAGATGATATTCTAAATAAAATATTTTAGGAATTTTTTATCATTTTGATTATATGTTCATGATAATGAATAATTTTTGTAATGGTATATTTGATTTTTTTTAATGGTACCAACACCCAGTAATTGGGATATATTTGGATGACATTTATCTGTAATATAGAAATAGAAAACACTATGAATAACATTTATAATTATTTTTTAATATTTTTTATATGACATATAATTTTATAAATGCCTTTCATAAATATAATACATTCAACTCATAGGACATGTAATTTATGATATAAAAATATTCGTAGCCCCTAAAATAAAAAAATTATCATCTATTTGAAATTGGAAACAAACCTCATTGAGATACCATATTTTATAATATTGGATGTCATCAATCATGAGTTCATTTGGTACTTCTCACATTGGGTGTCTCATATAGTAGTTCTAATCAGAAATAACACTCCCTTCAATAGGATTTATGACTTTAAACAATTCATTTTAATAATTAATTTTAGGATTACATTGGAACATATTCATGTCTTTCTAGAACCATAGAAATGTTATGTGGTTTTTTAGAATGCATTTATAGCTCAAATTAGATGTGTTCATGTGAAAGGATGTCATTTTTAATGATTATGGATCATGATAGTTACATATAAATGAAATGAATTATAATGAACATGAATGGACTAGGTTGTGTTGGTTCACGATTTGGAAACATAAAATTATTATATCTATAGAGATAATTCTAATATTGTCATAGATCATAACATTAATATAAAAATAATATTGGGAAAATTAAAATAACTAACTAGAAATATAATATCTTGAATAATTTACATTAATGTGAATAATTTCTAATATGAATTTGGATTTCACATAGTGGAGTGAGGTCACATTTTTCATTCCAGTTTCACTCATTTTGTAATTGGATTATAATGTCAAGAGTGATCAATGATTGAATAATGGTTTTCGTAATTTTACATCAATATATAATGTTGGGGAGACCATTTATTGATGTAAATAAATGGGAACTTTATAAAATAATTAAAATATAGGATATTTATTCCTTATCTTTTCAAGATAAAATTATTTCTTCTTATATAAATTTGTAGTGATAAATTCATCTAGGAATCCAAAAGATGAAAGGGTCTCTAAGGACCCATTTTTTTGGTTTGGTATGAAATGTATTCTATTTTATTATGTTATAAAATTTATAAAATATCAGAAATTCATGATATAGAATCATTGACATGATGTAAGGTAACAATATCGTGATATTCCCATATGGAAATGGGGGTAGATTGTTTTATGAATTTTCATGGGTTTATTAAAAACTACTTTGAAACATAACTCAATTAGGGTGTTTTTATACAAAATCCTAATTTCAAAACACTTCATTCCAAATATTTATTCCAATATGGTAGATTACTATGAAAATTATTATATTTATAATGTGGAAATATTTCATGGTATCCCCATTAGTCTAATTTATTACAGTGATAAATTATATTACTCTAGGTTTTGGGGTTATTTTTAGCAGTATGGGGGTATCCATTGGACTATGATGACTTCATAAAATCCTCAAAAAATGGGATGTTGAAACAAACTATTTAGGCATTAGAATATGTAAATTAGGATTGAGTTATATATTTTGGATTCTTATGAGAGGATCATTTTCCCAATTTGGAGTTCGTATCTAACAAAATCTTTCAGTCTATGATATTGATTCCTCCATTCATATAATTAAATAGTCTTCCATGTCAATATCCACATTCTTTGAGGGAGAGAAGAAACCTGCTCTATTGAGAAATTTTATTATTAAGCAATTATTTGATAAAAATAAAATGATTTGGAAAATTATGATTTCTACCAAAATATTTAAAACAAATTCCTCTGTGTCATTATCAAATCCATTTATAAATTTTTATGTTGGATATTTTATTATTTAATGTTTCTGGAAGTGTATGAAATAATTAAATAGGTATGAAAATAATAATTCTTCTTTGGTATATAAATTTTTTTGATATAAATAAACGAATTTTTTATCTTTATTATATTTTTTATTTAACATTGTGGTTCATTTTTATTCACAATATATTATATGAATATCAATAAAAACAAATTTGATTATTGATTTGTGATTAAATGGGGTGATTTTCTTCATAAACAAAATGAAACATTTATTCATTCATCCATTCATTTCATCTGTAGACAAGATAATGTCGTTCAGGGAAATCAAATTCCATTATTTCAATTATTATTGTGACATGGTGAAATTAAAAAATATGAATGGGAAAAAAATAAATACATGAATAACTATTGGAGATTTTTGAATGTATCCAAAATAAATAAATGTTGGGAATGAAAACATAATTATAGGAAGAATTATAAACCCAAAGACTTATGTATTTTACATTTTTATATATATATTTATGTTATATATTATTTGGGTTTATTTTTTGGTGTTTGGAGTGGTGTTAATGTGTTTTGGAAGTGTCCCCATGTGTTAATAGTTTGGGAATGGATTAGAGGAATTGTGAATATTATTTGAGAAATAAATAAAATTATGTGGAAATAATTATTAATATACACATTCATTTAATGTTTCAGATTATTTGTTGGACTTATTTAGATAATTTGGAGTTTTTTTAGAGTAGAATCACAACATTGCTGGACATTTTTTCGAACCATGACAAATTATTGGATATCCCCCATGGTGAAGTCTATTAGAACCCACATGCTTTGTGTATAAGGCCCCAGCCTTAAACCTTACTTAATCTTGAGTTATTACAAGATTACACATTGAGGATCTTTTCAGGATTAGATTTTTAGAGAATTAGATCATAAAACTTGCATTACATTCCACATATAAAAAAATTGGTTACATAAAGATAGTATTCTTCATTCCCATCAATGGAAACACATTTAAAATAAAACATGGATTATTTCTTGACACATCCTTGACTCTATCATCTTATCATGTACCTTTCCCTTGACCTGTGAAAAACATTTCAAAAACTTGGGATGAGCATAAAAACTCGGTATGGGTTATAAAAAAAACATGGAAAGGAAACATGTGTTCATATATACATAAGAATGAAATAATAATTTACCCATAAAACATAGGCACTTTAACATACCTCATAAAATCATGAATAAATCATAGAAATCATAAGACATAATGGTAACTTGAGGCATTCATAACATTCTTACGTAGGGAGTAACCCTATTGGTTACGTTTGGAATACCCATCACAGTATATTCCCTAAAATCTCTTCGGAGAAACCTTAACATTTCACTCCTTCGCGTTACCCAATGCATTGGAGAGCTATAACGGGCTCACCTGCCATTAGTTTCTCACGGAACCACCCGTCTTCATAATAATGCCCAAGAACCATAACATAATCATATCACATAAAACATGCATAAAGGAAACATAAAATTTCCACATTTCAATAACGATATATCAATACAACACATTGATATAAAAACATTATGAAAACCATTTTCAATACCAAAATAAAAGAAAAGTAAAACATGGTATTTATTTTTCTTTTAAAAAGAAGGTATGGCTTGTAGAGGAAGCCGAAACTCAAATAACGGTCACGACGGCGGAGAAGTCGTTGTCGCCGTATACGTACGACAAAAACATTCCCTTTTGTCGTTTAGTAAATGCTTCGTATAAAAAAGATTCCTTTTGAATAAACGTAAAAGTCAAAGGGGTTTATACACCGTATAAAAGAATGTTGTGTATAAAATAAAATATGCCTCAATGAAAGGAGATTGAGACGAAGTCCCATACCTCGTATCCGACGTGACCCGACCGTTCTTTAATCTCCTGAATAATAAACTTGAGTTAATATCTACTTGCTTAAGAACCTTTTTCATGTTCATTATTCCTTTTATACCATGTTATGAATATCATGTAATCTGTTAAGTGAACAATGTTCATTTTGTCTGTATTTGGTTCTTAAGTCAAAAATAGACTTCTTACACTTACATGTTGTTAATTTGGTCAATGGTTCATTATATCCAGAATGGTATTCATGATGTAGATACCATATATGTCATATATATCCAGTACCTACATGCATTTATAATATTACATCACATTTAGAGGTAAGAAATGAAATGCACCGTTCATGGAGACGGTAAGCCGTACGTACACATGAACGCTACTTCCATTTCTATTTCATATTTTCTGGAATGTAATCATAATGATATAAGAGTATATTATAATTCCAGTATAATAACATATATAATATCATTAACTTTATCCTTTACACATCCCACATATGGTATTAACGAATCAAATCACTTTTAGGGGGTGGTAGTCCGCACTTCCTAAAATGAAGATATCGTGTTTTACCCATAATGGAAACCATAAAGGTATGCCCAAAATAAAAAAAACAGAAGCATAAGGAAAACTTAAACATATTATATATCATATATAAAAATAGTGACATCATAATGGCCACCTTTGAAGTTGTTAAATGAGTGTTGAACAATCATCGTTTCGGGAGGCAGAATTTCGCCATCCACGGAAACCGTATGTTCTTTAACCATTTGATGTAGTTGTGTGAGAGTGTAGCTAAAATAAATCTTATAACAACATCCTAGTATATTTATGATACTGGTGCTGTTACAAAAGAAGTAAATAAAATGAGTTTAGGAGGTTGGAGAAGCAAAATAAAACAAATGAACATGAGAGAATGAATTACCTTTAAAAGTGTAACTCCTTTTGAGTTGAGCCTAAAGGCTTCCATTGAAAGGATTCTGCCCAAAGCGAATCCTCTAGTATGAGGGGAGGGATGTGGAGAGAGCAAATGGGCAGGGGTTGGCCGAGCCAAAGGCTTTAAGAGTGTGTGAAATGAGGTAGAGTTGGGGGCCTTTTATAAGAGGAGAGGAGAGGCACTTTTGGAAAGTAAAGAAATATTACATTATTTGAAAATGTGTTTCGGTTTTAAAAGGTCCCACATTGATATAATTCGTGGATAAGGTGATAATAGTTCTAAATCCACTCATCCAATTGGTTTTGGACATGTGTAGTTCATATATTTTACATTATCTTTCTATTTTATTTAAATCGTCAAATAATGATGTCATCGCTGCATCATTATTATGTCATAAATAATTAAACTTATTTAAAGTCCAAAAATTATAAAACAAATACAATGATATAGGAAATCTTTTTATCTTTCCAATGACTATTTATAATCAAATTTTGGACTTGTATAACCCCACTTAAAAATTGTTTTCGTAAAACATATTATGTTTGTGTCATTTTCACTTTAACATTAAATAAAAAGTAATTTATGTCATTTCCCAACAAAAGTGGATCCATGGGGTCCCCAAGTTGACCCATGGAATGTAATGGTCGTCCATGACACAACCAATGAGGTTGTGACATGTGTCTAGGTCATTTCATATTATTAAAGCATTATTTATACCTTAAACTACACTAATTACCACTAATCGCGATTAAAAACTTAATAAGTTACTATTCACCAAAAAATTATTTTAATCTCATTGAACCACATTTTACCTCTTAATGACAACCATGTATGTCGGATTTTCAAAATTCAATACACATTAGTGGTAAACTTTCATTTAACTGAAAAATCAGTTTGCTTGATTACCACTTAGTGGTTTCACTATTCATCAAAAATTGAAGTTTTTCAGAAAATTACCAAAAATTCACCCTAAGCTATATTTGATTTTCCGAATTCAAAAATGAAGTCTATTTTAAAAAATTCAAAACATATAGGTTACATTAATTAATTTAATAATTAATTCCCGCTGCCAGAGCAGATAGCGTGTTTTTACAAAACAATAAGTATCAAAATATTGACACCAGTTTAAGTCTAATTTCAAAGTGAAATTGATTCCAATGACCACCATTGGATAAAATGGTAAAAATATATTCTAATTTCACTTCAAAACCAATTCAAAACATAATCTAATCATATAGATAAATTAGATTAAAAAGTAGTTTTGATGTAAAATGCAGTATTTTGCACTATTCATTAAAAAATGAACATTGTCAGAAAAATACCAAAAATTCACACAAGGTAAATTTTGATGTCCCAATCATAAAGAATACGTTTATTTTGACAAACGTAGTTTATAAAATTGTCAAAATATAGATTCGAAAATGGTTTTCCATCAAAAGGCAGTAAAACAATCTTTTAAGAATATTAGTGTATTCCATGCATAAGATTGTATTTATTTTCATTTTAAGCCACTATAACACTATCTTAATCATTAATAGACATAGATAAAAATATCTATTATTAATTACTTACTTGGGATGTTACATCCTTCCCCCCTTTAGAAAATTGCGTCCCCGCAATTTATTTACTTATCGAATCAATGGGGGTACTTATCCCTCATTGCATTTTTAGATTCCCATGTTGCCTCTTCAATCATGTGGTTTTTCCACAAAACGTTTACCTGGTGAATCACCTTATTCCGTAACACTTTCTCCATGTGGTCAAGAATCTGGACCGGTTGTTCCTCATAAGATAGGTTCTCTTCCAGCTGAACTACCTCTGGGCTCAAAACATGAGATGGATCTGGCATATACTTTCTCAACATCGAAACGTGAAAAACATTGTATACCTGAGATAAACTCGGAGGTAAAGCCACTTGGTATGCAACTGATCCAACTCTCTCCAGAAGTTCGTATGGTCCAATGAACATTGGACTCAACTTTCCTTTCTTACCAAATCTCATCATGCTTTTCCAAGGAGAAACCTTGAGAAAAACATGATCACCTACCTCGAAAGATAGATCCTTCCTCCGGTTATCTGCATAACTCTTCTGCCTGCTCTGAGCTGTTCTCATGTGTTTCTGAATCAGCTGAACTTTTTCTGCCATCTCTTCTACCAATTCTGGTCCCATCAACTTTCTTTCACCCACTTCATCCCAGAAAGTTGGAGTTCGACACCGCTTCCCATATAATGCCTGAAATGGTGCCATTTGTATACTGGAATGGAAACTGTTATTATATAAAAATTCAACCAAAGAAAGATGTTGGTCCCAACTTCCCTGATAATCCATAGAACAAGCTCGTAGCATATCCTCCAATGTCTGAATTGTTCGTTCTGAATGCCCATCTGATTGAGGATGAAAAGCTGTACTAAAATTTAATTCAGTACCCAATGACTTCTGAAGGCCTTTACAAAAGTTAGAAGTAAACCTTGGATCACGATCCGATACAATGGAGAGAGGAACTCCATGTAACCTGACTATCTATTTAAGATACAAATGGGAAAGTTGATCAAGAGAGAAAGTATCTCGTATAGTAAGGAAATGAGCATATTCTGTCAAGAGATCAACAATAACCCAGATTGCATTATTACCTCGAGATGTCTTCGGTAATCCAACAACAACGTCCATGTATATATTCTCCCATTTCCACTCTGGAACTGGTAACGGCTGAAGCATCCCTTTCGGTAACTGCCGCTCTGCTTTAACCTGCTGACAAGTCAAACACTTCACAGTAAAATCAGCAATATCTCTTTTCATTCCATCCCACCAGTAATACTCCTGCAGATCTCTATACATCTTAGTACTGCCCGGATGAACTGAAAACGGAGAACTATGAGCTTCACATAACAACTCTCTCTTCAACTATGAATCACAAGGCAAAAAACAATCTCTTCCCAAATCTCAAAACACAATCATTATCAATGTTGAATTCAGGCAACTTACCTTTCTGAACCAGCTCTACCTTTTTCTACAACTCATTGTCTTGCTTCTGTGCTTGCTTGATTCTATCTGATAGAGAAGATCTCACTGATACCTGAAACAAAACAGAAGGACTTCCTGCACCAACAACTTCTATGCCAAAGTTCATCAAATCCTTAACCAAAGGATCGCGTTCCAAACGCAACATTGTTAATGAAGCATTACTTTTTCAACTCAAAGCATCAGCCACTTTATTTGCATTTCCCGGATGGTAATGAATTGTACAATCATAATCCTTGATTAATTCCATCCATCTCCTTTGTCTCATGTTTAACTGTTTCTGTGTGAATATATACTTTAAACTTTTGTGATCAGTATATATTTCACACTTTACTCCATACAAATGATGCCTCCAAATTTTTAAAGCAAAAACAACAGCAGCTAGTTCCAAATCATGTGTAGGGTAATTTACCTCATGAGTTTTCAACTGTCGTGAAGCATAATCAATTACCTGATCATTCTGCATTAGGACGCAACCAAGTCCTTTCAATGAAGCATCACTGTATATAACAAACTCACCATTCCTGGAAGGTAGTGCCAAAACTGGAGCATTCACCAATCTTCTTTTCAATTCCTGAAAACAATCATCACATTCTTTTGTCCAGATAAACTTAACACCATTTCGAGTTAGCTTAGTCATTGGACTAGATAACTGTGAAAAATTTCTAACAAACCTTCGGTAATAGCCTGCCAAACCAAGGAAGCTACGAATCTCGGTTACATTTGTGGGTCTTGGCCATTCTTCCACAACTTTTGTTTTTACAGGATCAACAGTTATTCCATCTTTAGAAACAATGTGACCAAGGAAAGAAATTTGTTTCAACCAAAACTCACACTTGCTGAATTTCCCATACAGTTTCTTTTCTTTTAAGGTTTGCAAGATAACCCTTAAATGTTTTTCATGATCCTCTTTACTTTTAGAAAACACCAAAATATCATCAATGAAAACCACCACAAACTTATCCAAGAACTCATGGAAAATTCTATTCATTAAGTCCATGAATACAGCAGGTGCATTGGTTAGCCCAAAAGGCATTACTACAAACTCATAATGGACATATCTCGTACGGAACGCGGTCTTCGGAATATTTTCCTCCTTAACCTTCAGCTGATGATACCCCGATCTCAAGTCAATCTTTGAAAATAACTGAGCTCCCTGGAGCTGATCAAACAAATCATCGATATGAGGCAAAGGATATTTGTTCTTAACAGTGATATTATTCAAGGCTCTATAATCAATGCAAAGTCTCATAGAACCATCTTTCTTTTTAACAAATAAAACAAGAGCACCCCATGGTGATGTGCTAGGTCTAATGAAACCTTTCTCTAATAAATCTTGCAATTGCTCCTTCAACTCTAAAAGTTCAATTTGTGCCATTCGATATGGGGGTTTTGAAATTGGCTTAGCATCAGGAACTAAGTCAACAGTAAACTCAACTTCCCGATCTGGTTTTATTCCAGGCAACTCATCAGGAAAAACATCTGGATACTCATTTACCACTGGCACATCATTAATCTGAACAGTTCCTTTATTTTCAACGACGTGTGAAAGGTAACATTCATTTCCATATTTTACAAGTTTCTCGGCCTCTTGATATGTTATCAAAAGTAAGGGTTCATTCCTGTAAACAAACTGAAAGTCTTTCTGAAAAGAAACTTCTTTAGCTCTACAGTCAATCTTAGCATGGTAAATAGAGAGCCAATCCATACCCAGGATAACATAAAACTCTACTAGAGGTAGAACAATAAGGTTTTCAAGTAGGTTCTTTCCACAGATAAGGATAGGAAGATTCTTATAAATTATTTTTGCCTCGACACTTCCCCCAGGTGTTTTTACCAAAAGTTCAGGAGTCATTTCTTGAGATGGTATTCCCATTTTTCTAGAAAAGGTTTCAGAGATGAAAGAATGTGTAGACCCCGAATCAAACAACACACTGGCATAATCTGAAAAAACAAACAAAGTACCTGATACAACTTCATTTGATGGCCCGACATCTGCTGAAGTAGTTGCAAAGGATTTCACCACCCCTTTCTGCTTGTAGTCTAACTGCTTCCCATCACTCAAGCTCCTTGTCGGACACTCGTTTGCATAGTGACCCATCTCATTGCACTTATAACATTTCACTAACTGTAAATCAAATTTGTTCTTACCTTCACCTTGATCCTTTTCAGTGCAATCACGAGCCTTATGTCCCATCTTACCACATCGGTAGCACTTCCCAGAATTCAGAAGACATTCCCCAGCATGCCTTTTTCCACATTTATCACAAACTGGAAACTTAGTTCTCTTACCATCAGACTTTTTTGAAGAATTCTTACCTTTCTCATGCCACCTCGGTCTCTTCTTCTGCTGGTTGTTATAGAACACTTGGTCATCGGCAAACTCCATTTCCACCTTCTCAGCACATCGAACAAGCTTTTCATAACTTTTAAACTCACGAGAAGCTAATTCCCTTCGATATTTTGGCTTTAATCCTGAGTAAAAATGATTGATTTTACTATCAATGTCCCGGATAAAATTTGGAGCATACCTTGCCAATCGAGTGAACCTTTCTTCATAGGCAGCCACTGAGTCTTCCTCTTGCCTCAATTCCAAGAATTGCTTTTCCATCCTTAAGTCGAACAGCCTTAGGAAAATACTTCTCAAGAAACATACCTTTGAATTAATCCCAGTCAAGAGCATCAATCTCATCGGCGTCCCTTATATTTTTAACCATAGACCACCACTGATCTGCTTCACCCTCCAAACAGTAAATAGAAAGACTAACCTTTTGATTGTCTGAACACCCCATGACATCAAAAATCTTCTCCAGTGCTTTAATCCACCCTTCAGCTAGCACAGGGTCAGATGATCCTCTGAATGATGGTGGATGTTGCCTCATGAAATGTTCCACCACTGACATGTTCCTCTGTGGTTGTTCTGGCTGATCTCGTGCATGGATACCACCGCCATTTATCGCTTGAGTCTATTGCGCCATTACTGCAACAAACTGTTCAGTTCCAATTCCGACCATTTCTGGATGCTGATTCGGAAGGTTATTTCCTTCTGTATGCCTTCCTAGCACTGCTTCCCTGTTTCTTCTGCGGAAAACCATTCTGAACAAACATGTCTTAGATGAAGCAACATGGTAATCTTTAAATGCTATAACATTTCAAAAAAAATATTTTTGGATAATCATTTAATAGAATTCTAACTCCTAAAGTTATCTAAACCGACCTCTGATACCAACTATAAGGCCCCAGCCTTAAACATTACTTAATCTTGAGTTATTACAAGATTACACATTGAGGATCATTTCAGGTTTAGAGTTTTAGAGAATTAGATCATAAAAATTGCATTACATTCCACATATAAACAAAGTGGTTACATAAAGATAGTATTCTTCATTCCCATCAATGGAAACACATTTAAAATAAAACATGGATTATTTCTTGACACATCCTTGACTCTATCATCTTATCATGTACCTTTCCCTTGACCTGTGAAAAACATTTCAAAAAATTGGGATGAGCATAAAAACTCAGTATGGGTTATAAAAAAAAACATGGAAAGGAAACATGAGTTCATATATACATAAGAATGAAATAATACATTACCCATAAAACATAGGCACTTTAACATACCTCATAAAATCATGAATAAATCATAGAAATCATAAGACATAAAGGTAACTTGAGGCATTCATAACATTCTTACGTAGGGAGTAACCCTCTTGGTTACGTTTGAAATACCCATCACAGTATATTCCCTAAAATCTCTTCGGAGAAACCTTAACGTTTCACTCCTTCGCGTTACCCAATGCATTGGAGAGCTATAACGGGCTCACCTGCCATTAGTTTCTCACGGAACCACCCGTCTTCATAATAATGCCCAAGAACCATAACATAATCATATCACATAAAACATGCATAAAGGAAACATAAAATTTCCACATTTCAATAACGAGATATCAATACAACACATTGATATAAAATCATTATGAAAACCATTTTCAATACCAAAATAAAAGAAAAGTAAAACATGGTATTTATTTTTCTTTTAAAAAGAAGGTATGGCTTGTAGAGGAAGCCGAAACTCAAATAACGGTCACGACGCCGGAGAAGTCGTTGTCGCCGTATGCGTACGACAAAAACATTCCCTTTTGTCGTTTAGTAAACGCTTCGTATAAAAAAGATTCCTTTTGAATAAACGTAAAAGTCAAAGGGGTTTATACACTGTATAAAAGAATGTTGTGTATAAAATAAAATATGCCTCAATGAAAGGAGATTGAGACGAAGTCCCATACCTCGTATCCGACTTGACCCGACCGTTCTTTAATCTCCTGAATAATAAACTTGAGTTAATATCTACTTGCTTAAGAACCTTTTTAAAGTTCATTATTCTTTTTATACCATGTTATGAATATCATGTAATCTGTTAAGTGAACAATGTTCATTTTGTCTGTATTTGGTTCTTAAGTCAAAAATAGACTTCTTACACTTACATGTTGTTAATTTGGTCAATGGTTCATTATAGCCAGAATGGTATTCATGATGTAGATACCATATATGTCATATATATCCAGTACCTACATGCATTTATAATATTACATCACATTTAGAGGTAAGAAATGAAATGCACCGTTCATGGAGACGGTAAGCCGTACGTACACATGAACGCTACTTCCATTTCTATTTCATATTTTCTGGAATGGAATCATAATGATATAAGAGTATATTATAATTCCAGTATAATAAAATATATAATATCATTAACTTTATCCTTTACACATCCCACATATGGTATTAACGAATCAAATCACTTTTAGGGGGCGGTAGTCCGCACTTCCTAAAATGAAGATATCGTGTTTTACCCATAATGGAAACCATAAAGGTATGCCCAAAATAAAAAAAACAGAAGCTTAAGGAAAACGTAAACATATTATATATCATATATAAAAATAGTGACATCATAATGGCCACCTTTGAAGTTGTTAAATGAGTGTTGAACAATCATCGTTTCGGGAGGCAGAATTTCGCCATCCACGGAAACCGTATGTTCTTTAACCATTTGATGTAGTTCTGTGAGAGTGTAGCTCAAATAAATCTTATAACAACATCCTAGTATATTGATGATACTGTTGTTGTTACAAAAGAAGTAAATAAAAAGAGTTTAGGGGGTTGGAGAAGCAAAATAAAACAAATGAACATGAGAGAATGAATTACCTTTAAAAGTGTAACTCCTTTTGAGTTGAGCCTAAAGGCTTCCTTTGAAAGGATTCTGCCCAAAGAGAATCCTCTAGTATTAGGAGAGGGATGTGGAGAGAGCAAATGGGCAGGGGTTGGTCGATCCAAAGGCTTTAAGAGTGTGTGAAATGAGGTATAGGTGGGGGCCT
Source organism: Viscum album (assembly GCA_963277665.1). Taxonomy (NCBI): domain Eukaryota; kingdom Viridiplantae; phylum Streptophyta; class Magnoliopsida; order Santalales; family Viscaceae; genus Viscum; species Viscum album. The sequence goes on from OY728159.1 coordinate 1,208,559,486, forward strand.
TTTATAAGAGGAGAGGAGGGGCACTTTTGGAAAGTAAAGAAATATTACATTATTTGAAAATGTGTTTCGGTTTTAAAAGGTCCAACATTGATATAATTCGTGTATAAGGTGATAAGGGCTCTAAATCCACTCATCCAATTGGTTTTGGACATGTGTAGTTCATATATTTTACATTATCTTTCTATTTTATTTAAATCGTCAAATAATGATGTCATCGCTGCATCATTATTATGTCATAAATAATTAAATTTATTTAATGTATAAAAATTATAAAAAAAAATACAATGATATAGGAAATCTTATTATCTTTCCAATGACTATTTATAATCAAATTTTGGACTTGTATAACCCCACTTAAAAATTGTTTTCGTAAAACATATTATGTTTGTGTCATTTTCACTTTAACATTAAATAAAAAGTAATTTATGTCATTTCCCAACAAAAGTGGATCCATGGGGTCCCCAAGTTGACCCATGGAATGTCATGGTCGGCCATGACACAACCAATGAGGTTGGGACATGTGTCTAGGTCATTTCATATTATTAAAGCATTATTTATACCTTAAACTACACTAATTACCACTAATCACGATTAAAAACTTAATAAGTTACTATTCACCAAAAAATTATTTTAATCTCATTGAACCACATTTTACCTCTTAATGACAACCATGTATGTCGGATTTTCAAAATTCAATACACATTAGTGGTAAACTTTCATTTAACTGAAAAATCAGTTTGCTTGATTACCACTTAGAGGTTTCACTATTCATCAAAAATTGAAGTTTTTCAGAAAATTACAAAAAATTCACCCTAAGCTATATTTGATTTTCCGAATTCAAAAATGAAGTCTATTTTACAAAATTCAAAACATATAGGTCACATTAATTAATTTAATAATTAATTCCCGCTGCCAGAGCAGATAGCGTGTTTTTACAAAACAATAAGTATCAAAAGATTGACACCAGTTTAAGTCTAATTTCAAAGTGAAATTGATTCCAATGACCACCATTGGATAAAATGGTAAAAATACATTCTAATTTCACTTCAAAACCAATTCAAAACATAATCTAATCATATAGATAAATTAGATTAAAAAGTAGTTTTGATGTAAAATGCAGTATTTTGCACTATTCATTAAAAAATGAACATTGTCAGAAAAATACCAAAAATTCACACAAGGTAAATTTTGATGTCCCAATCATAAAGAATAATTTTATTTTGACAAACGTAGTTTATAAAATTGTCAAAATATAGATTCAAAAATGGTTTGCCATCAAAAGGCAGTAAAACAATCTTTTAAGAATATTAGTGTATTCCATGCATAAGATTGTATTTATTTTCATTTTAAGCCACTATAACACTATCTTAATCATTAATAGACATAGATAAAAATATCTATTATTCATTACTTACTTGGGATGTTACATCCTTCCCCCCTTTAGAAAATTGCGTCCCCGCAATTTATTTACTTATCGAATAAATGGGGGTACTTATCCCTCATTGCATTTTTAGATTCCCATGTTGCCTCTTCAATCATGTGGTTTTTCCACAAAACCTTTACCTGGTGAATCACCTTATTCCGTAACACTTGCTCCCTGTGGTCAAGAATCTGGACCGGTTGTTCCTCATAAGATAGGTTCTCTTCCAGCTGAACTACCTCTGGGCTCAAAACATGAGATGGATCTGGCATATACTTTCTCAACATCGAAACGTGAAAAACATTGTATACCTGAGATAAACTCGGAGGTAAAGCCACTCGGTATGCAACTGATCCAACTCTCTCCAGAAGTTCGTATGGTCCAATGAACCTTGGACTCAACTTTCCTTTCTTACCAAATCTCATCATGCTTTTCCAAGGAGAAACCTTGAGAAAAACATGATCACCTACCTCGAAAGATAGATCCTTCCTCCGGTTATCTGCATAACTCTTCTGCCTGCTCTGAGCTGTTCTCATGTGTTTCTGAATCAGCTGAACTTTTTCTGCCATCTCTTCTACCAATTCTGGTCCCATCAACTTTCTTTCACCCACTTCATCCCAGAAAGTTGGAGTTCAACACCGCTTCCCATATAATGCCTGAAATGGTGCCATTTGTATACTGGAATGGAAACTGTTATTATTTGAAAATTCAACCAAAGAAAGATGTTGGTCCCAACTTCCCTGATAATCCATAGAACAAGCTCGTAGCATATCCTCCAATGTCTGAATTGTTCGTTCTGACTGCCCATCTGATTGAGGATGAAAAGCTGTACTAAAATTTATTCCAGTACCCAATGACTTCTGAAGGCCTTTACAAAAGTTAGAAGTAAACCTTGGATCACGATCTGATATAATGGAGAGAGGAACTCCATGTAACCTGACTATCTATTTAAGATACAAACGGGAAAGTTGATCAAGAGAGAAAGTATCTCATATAGTAAGGAAATGAGCAGATTTTGTCAAGCGATCAACAATAACCCAGATTGCATTATTACCTCGAGATGTCTTCGGTAATCCAACAACAAAGTCCATGGATATATTCTCCCATCTCCACTCTGGAACTGGTAACGGCTGAAGCATCCCTTTCGGTAACTGCCGCTCTGCTTTAACCTGCTGACAAGTCAAACACTTCACAGTAAAATCAGCAATATCTCTTTTCATTCCATCCCACCAGTAATACTCCCGCAGATCTCTATACATCTTAGTACTGCCCGGATGAACTGAAAACGGAGAACTATGAGCTTCACATAACAACTCTCTCTTCAACTGTGAATCACAAGGCACAAACAATCTCTTCCCAAATCTCAAAACACAATCATTATCAATGTTGAATTCAGGCAACTTACCTTTCTGAACCAGCTCTACCTTTTTCTGCAACTCATTGTCTTGCTTCTGTGCTTGCTTGATTCTATCTGATAGAGAAGATTTCACTGATACCTGAAACAAAACAGAAGGACTTCCTGCACCAACAACATCTATTCCAAAGTTCATCAAATCCTTAACCAAAGGATCGCGTTCCAAATGCAACATTGTTAATGAAGCATTACTTTTTCGACTCAATGCATCCGCCACTTTATTTGCTTTTCCCGGATGGTAATGAATTGTACAATCATAATCCTTGATTAATTCCAGCCATCTCCTTTGTCTCATGTTTAACTCTTTCTGAGTGAATATATACTTTAAACTTTTGTGATCAGTATAGATTTCACACTTTACTCCATACAAATGATGCCTCCAAATTTTTAAAGCTAAAACAACAGCAGCTAGTTCCAAATCATGTGTAGGGTAATTTACCTCATGAGTTTTCAACTGTCGTGAAGCATAATCAATTACCTGATCATTCTGCATTAGGACGCAACCAAGTCCTTTCAATGAAGCATCACTGTATATAACAAACTCACCATTCCTGGAAGGTAGTGCCAAAACTGGAGCATTCACCAATCTTCTTTTCAATTCCTGAAAACAATCATCACATTCTTTTGTCCAGATAAACCTAACACCATTTAGAGTTAGCTTAGTCATTGGACTAGATAACTGTGAAAAATTTCTAACAAACCTTCGGTAATAGCCCGCCAAACCAAGGAAGCTACGAATCTCGGTTACATTTGTGGGTCTTGGCCATTCTTCCACAACTTTTGTTTTTGCAAGATCAACAGTTATTCCATCTTTAGAAACAATGTGACCAAGGAATGAAATTTGTTTCAACCAAAACACACACTTGCTGAATTTCCCATACAGTTTCTTTTCATTTAAGGTTTTCAAGATAACCCTTAAATGTTTTTCATGCTCCTCTTTACTTTTAGAAAACACCAAAATATCATCAATGAAAACCACCACAAACTTATCCAAGAACTCATGGAAAATTCTATTCATTATGTCCATGAATACAGCAGGTGCATTGGTTAGCCCAAAAGGCATTACTACAAACTCATAATGGCCATATCTCGTACGGAACGCGGTCTTCGGAATATTTTCCTCCTTAACCTTCAGCTGATGATACCCCGATCTCATGTCAATCTTTGAAAATAACTGAGCTCCCTGGAGCTGATCAAACAAATCATCGATATGAGGCAAGGGATATTTGTTCTTAACAGTGATATTATTCAAGGCTCTATAATCAATGCAAAGTCTCATAGAACCATCTTTCTTTTTAACAAATAAAACAGGAGCACCCCATGGTGATGTGCTAGGTCTAATGAAACCTTTCTCTAATAAATCTTGCAATTTCTCCTTCAACTCTAAAAGTTCAATTTGTGCCATTCGATAAGGGGGTTTTGAAATTGGCTTAGCATCAGGAACTAAGTCAACAGTAAACTCAACTTCCCGATCTGGTATTATTCCAGGCAACTCATCAGGAAAAACATCAGGATACTCATTTACCACTGGCACATCATTAATCTGAACAGTTCCTTTATTTTCAACGACGTGTGCAATGTAACATTCATTTCCATATTTTACAAGTTTCTCGGCCTCTTGATATGTTATCAAAAGTAAGGGTTCATTCCTGTAAACAAACTGAAAGTCTTTCTGAAAAGAAACTTCTTTAGCTCTACAGTCAATCTTAGCATGGTAAATAGAGATCCAATCCATACCAAGGATAACATCAAACTCTACTAGAGGTAGAACAATAAGGTTTGCAAGTAGGTTCTTTCCACAGATAAGGATAGGAAGATTCTTATAAATTATTTTTGCCTCGACACTTCCCCCAGGTGTTTTTACCAAATGTTCAGGAGTCATTTCTTGAGATGGTATTCCCATTTTACTAGAAAAGGTTTCAGAGATGAAAGAATGTGTAGACCCCGAATCAAACAACACACTGGCATAATCTGAAAAAACAAACAAAGTACCTGATACAACTTCATTTGATGGCCCGGCATCTGCTGAAGTAGTTGCAAAGGATTTCACCACCCCTTTCTGCTTGTAGTCTAACTGCTTCCCATCACTCAAGCTCCTTGTCGGACACTCGTTTGCATAGTGACCCATCTCATTGCACTTATAACATTTCACTAACTGTAAATCAAATTTGTTCTTACCTTCACCTTGATCCTTTTCAGTGCAATCACGAGCCTTATGTCCCATCTTACCACATCGGTAGCACTTCCCAGAATTCAGAAGACATTCCCCAGCATGCCTTTTGCCACATTTATCACAAACTGGAAACTTAGTTCTCTTACCATCAGACTTTTTTGAAGAATTCTTACATTTCTCCTGCCACCTCGGTCTCTTATTCTGCTGGTTGTTATAGAACACTTGGTCATCGGCAAACTCCATTTCCACCTTCTCAGCACATCGAACAAGCTTTTCATAACTTTTAAACTCACGAGAAGCTAATTCCCTTCGATATTTTGGCTTTAATCCTGAGTAAAAATGATTGATTTTACTATCAAGGTCCCGGATAAAATTTGGAGCATACCTTGCCAATCGAGTGAACCTTTCTTCATAGGCAGCCACTGAGTCTTCCTCTTGCCTCAATTCCAAGAATTGCTTTTCCATCCTAATTCGAACAGCCTTAGGAAAATACTTCTCAAGAAACATACCTTTGAATTCATCCCAGTCAAGAGCATCAATCTCATCGGCGTCCCTTATATTTTTAACCATAGACCACCACTGATTTACTTCACCCTCCAAACTGTAAATAGCAAGACTAACCTTTTGATTGTCTGAACACCCCATGACATCAAAAATCTTTTCCAGTGCTTTAATCCACCCTTCAGCTAGCACAGGGTCAGATGATCCTCTGAATGATGGTGGATGTTGCCTCATGAAATGTTCCACCACTGACATGTTCCTCTGCGGTTGTTCTGGCTGATCTCGTGCATGGATACCACCGCCATTTATCGCTTGAGTCAACTGCACCATTACTGCAACAAACTGTTCAGTTCCAATTCCGACCATTTCTGGATGCTGATTCGGAAGGTTATTTCCTTCTGTATGCCTTCCTAGCACTTCTTCACTGTTTCCTCTGCGGAAAACCATTCTGAACAAACATGTCTTAGATGAAGCAACACGGTAATCTTTAAATGCTATATCATTTCAAAAAAAATATTTTTGGATAATCATTTAATAGAATTCTAACTCCTAAAGTTATCTAAACCGACCTCTGATACCAACTATAAGGCCCCAGTCTTAAACCTTACTTAATCTTGAGTTATTACAAGATTACACATTGAGGATCTTTTCAGGTTTAGAGTTTTAGAGAATTAGATCATAAAAATTGCATTACATTCCACATATAAACAAAGTGGTTACATAAAGATAGTATTCTTCATTCCCATTAATGGAAACACATTTAAAATAAAACATGGATTATTTCTTGACACATCCTTGACTCTATCATCTTATCATGTACCTTTCACTTGACCTGTGAAAAACATTTCAAAAACTTGGGATGAGCATAAAAACTCAGTATGGGTTATAAAAAAAACATGGAAAGGAAACATGAGTTCATATATACATAAGAATGAAATAATACATTACCCATAAAACATAGGCACTTTAACATACCTCATAAAATCATGAATAAATCATAGAAATCATAAGACATAAAGGTAACTTGAGGCATTCATAACATTCTTACGTAGGGAGTAACCCTCTTGGTTACGTTTGGAATACCCATCATAGTATATTCCCTAAAATCTCTTCGGAGAAACCTTAAAGTTTCACTCCTTCACGTTACCCAATGCATTGGAGAGCTATAACGGGCTCACCCACCCTTAGTTTATCACGGAACCACCCGTCTTCATAATAATGCCCAAGAACCATAACATAATCATATCACATAAAACATGCATAAAGGAAACATAAAATTTCCACATTTCAATCACGAGATATCAATACAACACATTGATATAAAAACATTATGAAAACCATTTTCAATACCAAAATAAAAGAAAAGTAAAACATGGTAATTATTTTTCTTTTAAAAAGAAGGTATGGCTTGTAGAGGAAGCCGAAACTCAAATAACGGTCACGACGCCGGAGAAGTCGTTGTCGCCGTATACGTACGAAAAAAACATTCCCTTTTTTCGTTTAGTAAAGGCTTCGTATAAAAAAGATTCCTTTTGAATAAACGTAAAAGTAAAAGGGGTTTATACACCGTATAAAAGAAAGTTGTGTATCAAATAAAATATGCCTCAATGAAAGGAGATTGAGACGAAGTCCCATACCTTGTATCCGACTTGACCCGACCGTTCTTTAATCTCCTGAATAATAAACTTGAGTTAATATATACTTGCTTAAGAACCTTTTTCAAGTTCATTATTCCTTTTATACCATGTTATGAACATCATGTAATCTGTTAAGTTAACAATGTTCATTTTTTCTGTATTTGGTTCTTAAGTCAAAAATAGACTTCTTACACTTACATGTTGTTAATTTGGTCAATGGTTCATTATATCCAGAATGGTATTCATGATTTAGATATCATATATGTCATATATATCCAGTACATACATGCATTTATAATATTACATCACATTTAGAGGTAAGAAATGAAATGCACCGTTCATGGAGACGGTAAGCCGTACGTACACATGAACGCTACTTCCATTTCTATTTCATATTTTTTGGAATGGAATCATAATGATATAAGATTATAATATAATTCCAGTATAATAACATATATAATATCATTAACTTTATCCTTTACACATCCCACATATGGTATTAACGAATCAAATCACTTTTAGGGGGCGGTAGTCCGCACTTCCTAAAATGAAGATATCGTGTTTTACCCATAATGGAAACCATAAAGGTATGACCAAAATAAAAAAAACAGAAGCTTAAGGAAAACTTAAACATATTATATATCATATATAAAAATAGTGACATCATAATGGCCACCTATGAAGGTGTTAAATGAGTGTTGAACAATCATCGTTTTGGGAGGCAGAATTTCACCATCCACGGAAACCGTATGTTCTTTAACCATTTGATGTTGTTGTGTGAGAGTTTAGCTCAAATAAATCTTATAACAACATCATAGTATATTTATGATACTGGTGTTGTTACAAAAGAAGTAAATAAAAAGAGTTTAGGGGGTTGGAGAAGCAAAATAAAACAAATGAACATTAGAGAATGAATTACCTTTAAAAGTGTAACTCCTTTTGAGTTGAGCCTAAAGGCTTCCTTTGAAAGGATTCTGCCAAAAGGGAATCCTCTAGGATGAGGAGAGGGATGTGGAGAGATCGAATGGGCAGGGGTTGGCCGAGCCAAAGGCTTGAAGAGTGTGTGAAATGAGGTAGAGGTGGGGGCCTTTTATAAGAGGAGAGGAGGGGCACTTTTGGAAAGTAAAGAAATATTACATTATTTTAAAATGTGTTTCGGTTTTAAAAGGTCCCACATTGATATTATTCGTGGATAAGGTGATAAGGGTTCGAAATCCACTCATCCAATTGGTTTTGGACATGTGTAGTTCATATAGTTTACATTATCTTTCTATTTTATTTAAATCGTCAAATAATGATGTCATCGCTGCATCATTATTATGTCATAAATAATTAAATTTATTTAATGTCTAAAAATTATAAAACAAATACTATGATATAGGAAATCTTTTTATCTTTCCAATGACTATTTATAATCAAATTTTGGACTTGTATAACCCCACTTAAATTTTTTTTTCGTAAAACATATTATGTTTGTGTCATTTTCACTTTAACATTAAATAAAAAGTAATTTATGTCATTTCACAACAAAAGTGGATCCATGGGGTTCCCAAGTTTACCCATGGCATGTCATGGTCGGCCATGACACAACCAATGAGGTTGGGACATGTGTCTAGGTCATTTCATATTATTAAAGCATTATTTATACCTTAAACTACACTAATTACCACTAATCGCGATTAAAAACTTAATAAGTTACTATTCACCAAAAACTTATTTTAATCTCATTGAACCACATTTTACTTCTTAATGACAACCATGTATGTCGGATTTTCAAAATTCAATACACATTAGTGGTAAACTTTCATTTAACTTAAAAATCAGTTTGCTTGATTACCACTTAGTGGTTTCACTATTCATCAAAAATTGAAGTTTTTCAGAAAATTACCAAAAATTCACCCTAAGCAATATTTGATATTCCGAATTCAAAAATGAAGTCTATTTTAAAAAATTCAAAACATATAGGTCACATTAATTAATTTAATATTTAATTCCCGCTGCCAGAGCAAATAGCGTGTTTTTACAAAACAATAAGTATCAAAAGAATTACACCAGTTTAAGTCTAATTTCAAAGTGAAATTGATTCCAATGACCACCATTGGATAAAATGGTAAAAATATATTCTAATTTCACTTCAAAACCAATTAAAAACATAATCTAATCATATAGATAAATTAGATTAAAAAGTAGTTTTGATGTAAAATGCAGTATTTTGCACTATTCATTAAAAAATGAACATTGTCAGAAAAATACCAAAAATTCACACAAGGTAAATTTTGATGTCCCAATCATAAAGAATAATTTTATTTTGACAAACGTAGTTTATAAAATTGTCAAAATATAGATTCAAAAATGGTTTGCCATCAAAAGGCAGTAAAACAATCTTTTAAGAATATTAGTGTATTCCATGCATAAGATTGTATTTATTTTCATTTTAAGCCGCTATAACACTATCTTAATCATTAATAGACATAGATAAAAATATCTATTATTCATTACTTACTTGGGATGTTACATCCTTCCCCCCTTTAGAAAATTGTGTCCCCGCAATTTATTTACTTATCAAATAAATGTGGGTACTTATCCCTCATTGCATTTTTAGATTCCCATGTTGCCTCTTCAATCATGTGGTTTTTCCACAAAACCTTTACCTGGTGAATCACCTTATTCCGTAACACTTGCTCCCTGTGGTCAAGAATCTGGACCGGTTGTTCCTCATAAGATAGGTTCTCTTCCAGCTGAACTACCTCTAGGCTCAAAACATGAGATGGATCTGGCATATACTTTCTCAACATCGAAACGTGAAAAACATTGTATACCTGAGATAAACTCGGAGGTAAAGCCACTCGGTATGCAACTGATCCAACTCTCTCCAGAAGTTTGTATGGTCCAATGAACCTTGGACTCAACTTTCCTTTCTTACCAAATCTCATCATGCTTTTCCAAGGAGAAACCTTGAGAAAAACATGATCACCTACCTCGAAAGATAGATCCTTCCTCTGGTTATCTGCATAACTCTTCTGCCTGCTCTGAGCTGTTCTCATGTGTTTCTGAATCAGCTGAACTTTTTCTGCCATCTCTTCTACCAATTCTGGTCCCATCAACTTTCTTTCACCCACTTCATCCCAGAAAGTTGGAGTTCAACACCGCTTCCCATATAATTCCTGAAATGGTGCCATTTGTATACTGGAATGGAAACTGTTATTATATGAAAATTCAACCAAAGAAAGATGTTGGTCCCAACTTCCCTGATAATCCATAGAACAATCTCGTAGCATATCCTCCAATGTCTGAATTGTTCGTTCTGACTGCCCATCTGATTGAGGATGAAAAGCTGTACTAAAATTTAATTCAGTACCCAATGACTTCTGAAGGCCTTTACAAAAGTTAGAAGTAAACCTTGGATCACGATCTGATACAATGGAGAGAGGAACTCCATGTAACCTGACTATCTATTTAAGATACAAACGGGAAAGTTGATCAAGAGAGAAAGTATCTCGTATAGTAAGGAAATGAGCAGATTTTGTCAAGCGATCAACAATAACCCAGATTGCATTATTACCTCGAGATGTCTTCGGTAATCCAACAACAAAGTCCATGGATATATTCTCCCATCTCCACTCTGGAACTGGTAACGGCTGAAGCATCCCTTTCGGTAACTGCCGCTCTGCTTTAACCTGCTGACAAGTCAAACACTTCACAGTAAAATCAGCAATATCTCTTTTCATTCCATCCCACCAGTAATACTCCCGCAGATCTCTATACATCTTAGTACTCCCCGGATGAACTGAAAACGGAGAACTATGAGCTTCACATAACAACTCTCTCTTCAACTGTGAATCACAAGGCACAAAGAATCTCTTCCCAAATCTCAAAACACAATCATTATCAATGTTGAATTCAGGCAAATTACCTTTCTGAACCAGCTCTACCTTTTTCTACAACTCATTGTCTTGCTTCTGTGCTTGCTTGATTCTATCTGATAGAGAAGATCTCACTGATACCTGAAACAAAACAGAAGGACTTCCTGCACCAACAACTTCTATGCCAAAGTTCATCAAATCCTTAACCAATGGATCGCGTTCCAAACACAACATTGTTAATGAAGCATTACTTTTTCGACTCAATGCATCCGCCACTTTATTTGCTTTTCCCGGATGGTAATGAATTGTTCAATCATAATCCTTGATTAATTCCAGCCATCTCCTTTGTCTCATGTTTAACTCTTTCTGAGTGAATATATACTTTAAACTTTTGTGATCACTATATATTTCACACTTTACTCCATACAAATGATGCCTCCAAATTTTTAAAGCTAAAACAACAGCATCTAGTTCCAAATCATGTGTAGGGTAATTTACCTCATGAGTTTTCAACTGTCGTGAAGCATAATCAATTACCTGATCATTCTGCATTAGGACGCAACCAAGTCCTTCCAATGAAGCATCACTGTATATAACAAACTCACCATTCCTGGAAGGTAGTGCCAAAACTGGAGCATTCACCAATCTTCTTTTCAATTCCTGAAAACAATCATCACATTCTTTTGTCCAGATAAACCTAACACCATTTCGAGTTAGCTTAGTCATTGGACTAGATAACTGTGAAAAATTTCTAACAAACCTTCGGTAATAGCCCGCCAAACCAAGGAAGCTACGAATCTCGGTTACATTTGTGGGTCTTGGCCATTCTTCCACAACTTTTGTTTTTGCAAGATCAACAGTTATTCCATATTTAGAAACAATGTGACCAATGAAAGAAATTTGTTTCAACCAAAACACACACTTGCTGAATTTCCCATACAGTTTCTTTTCATTTAAGGTTTGCAAGATAACCCTTAAATGTTTTTCATGCTCCTCTTTACTTTTAGAAAACACCAAAATATCATCAATGAAAACCACCACAATCTTATCCAAGAACTCATGGAAAATTCTATTCATTAAGTCCATGAATACAGCAGGTGCATTGGTTAGCCCAAAAGGCATTACTACAAACTCATAATGGCCATATCTCGTACGGAACGCGGTCTTCGGAATATTTTCCTCCTTAACCTTCAGCTGATGATACCCCGATCTCAAGTCAATCTTTGAAAATAACTGAGCTCCCTGGAGCTGATCAAACAAATCATCGATATGAGGCAAGGGATATTTGTTCTTAACAGTGATATTATTCAAGGCTCTATAATCAATGCAAAGTCTCATAGAACCATCTTTCTTTTTAACAAATAAAACAGGAGCACCCCATGGTGATGTGCTAGGTCTAATGAAACCTTTCTCTAATAAATCTTGCAATTTCTCCTTCAACTCTAAAAGTTCAATTTGTGCCATTCGATAAGGGGGTTTTGAAATTGGCTTAGCATCAGGAACTAAGTCAACAGTAAACTCAACTTCCCGATCTGGTATTATTCCAGGCAACTCATCCGGAAAAACATCAGGATACTCATTTACCACTGGCACATCATTAATCTGAACAGTTCCTTTATTTTCAACGACGTGTGCAAGGTAACATTCATTTCCATATTTTACAAGTTTCTCGGCCTCTTGATATGTTATCAAAAGTAAGGGTTCATTCCTGTAAACAAACTGAAATTCTTTCTGAAAAGAAACTTTTTAGCTCTACAGTCAATCTTAGCATGGTAAATAGAGATCCAATCCATACCAAGGATAACATCAAACTCTACTAGAGGTAGAACAATAAGGTTTGCAAGTAGGTTCTTTCCACAGATAAGGATAGGAAGATTCTTATAAATTATTTTTGCCTCGACACTTCCCCCAGGTGTTTTTACCAAATGTTCAGGAGTCATTTCTTGAGATGGTATTCCCATTTTACTAGAAAAGGTTTCAGAGATGAAAGAATGTGTAGACCCCGAATCAAACAACACAATGGCATAATCTGAAAAAACAAACAAAGTACCTGATACAACTTCATTTGATGGCCCGACATCTGCTGAAGTAGTTGCAAAGGATTTCACCACCCCTTTCTGCTTGTAGTCTAACTGCTTCCCATCACTCAAGCTCCTTGTCGGACACTCGTTTGCATAGTGACCCATCTCATTGCACTTATAACATTTCACTAACTGTAAATCAAATTTGTTCTTACCTTCACCTTGATCCTTTTCAGTGCAATCACGAGCCTTATGTCCCATCTTACCACATCGGTAGCACTTCCCAGAATTCAGAAGACATTCCCCAGTATGCCTTTTGCCACATTTATCACAAACTGGAAACTTAGTTCTCTTACCATCAGACTTTTTTGAAGAATTCTTACATTTCTCCTGCCACCTCGGTCTCTTCTTCTGCTGGTTGTTATAGAACACTTGGTCATCGGCAAACTCCATTTCCACCTTCTCAGCACATCGAACAAGCTTTTCATAACTTTTAAACTCACGAGAAGCTAATTCCCTTCGATATTTTGGCTTTAATCCTGAGTAAAAATGATTGATTTTACTATCAAGGTCCCGGATAAAATTTGGAGCATACCTTGCCAATCGAGTGAACCTTTCTTCATAGGCAGCCACTGAGTCTTCCTCTTGCCTCAATTCCAAGAATTGCTTTTCCATCCTAAGTCGAACAGCCTTAGGAAAATACTTCTCAAGAAACATACCTTTGAATTCATCCCAGTCAAGAGCATCAATCTCATCGGCGTCCCTTATATTTTTAACCATAGACCCCCACTGATTTGCTTCACCCTCCAAACTGTAAATAGCAAGACTAACCTTTTGATTGTCTGAACACCCCATCACATCAAAAATCTTCTCCAGTGCTTTAATCCACCCTTCAGCTAGCACAGGGTCAGATGATCCTCTGAATGATGGTGGATGTTGCCTCATGAAATGTTCCACCACTGACATGTTCCTCTGCGGTTGTTCGGGCTGATCTCGTGCATGGATACCACCGCCATTTATCGCTTGAGTCAACTGCGCCATTACTGCAACAAACTGTTCAGTTCCAATTCCGACCATTTCTGGATGCTGATTCGGAAGGTTATTTCCTTCTGTATGCCTTCCTAGCACTGCTTCACTCTTTCCTCTGCGGAAAACCATTCTGAACAAACATGTCTTAGATGAAGCAACACGGTAATCTTTAAATGCTATATCATTTCAAAAAAAATATTTTTGGATAATCATTTAATAGAATTCTAACTCCTAAAGTTATCTAAACCGACCTCTGATACCAACTATAAGGCCCCAGCCTTAAACCTTACTTAATCTTGAGTTATTACAAGATTACACATTGAGGATCTTTTCAGGTTTAGAGTTTTAGAGAATTAGATCATAAAAATTGCATTACATTCCACATATAAACAAAGTGGTTACATAAAGATAGTATTCTTCATTCCCATCAATGGAAACACATTTAAAATAAAACATGGATTATTTCTTGACACATCCTTGACTCTATCATCTTATCATGTACCTTTCCCTTGACCTGTGAAAAACATTTCAAAAACTTGGGATGAGCATAAAAACTCAGTATGGGTTATAAAAAAAACATGGAAAGGAAACATGAGTTCATATATACATAAGAATGAAATAATACATTACCCATAAAACATAGGCACTTTAACATACCTCATAAAATCATGAATAAATCATAGAAATCATAAGACCTAAAGGTAACTTGAGGCATTCATAACATTCTTACGTAGGGAGTAACCCTCTTGGTTACGTTTGGAATACCCATCACAGTATATTCCCTAAAATCTCTTCGGAGAAACCTTAAAGTTTCACTCCTTCACGTTACCCAATGCATTGGAGAGCTATAACGGGCTCACCCACCCTTAGTTTATCACGGAACTACCCGTCTTCATAATAATGCCCAAGAACCATAACATAATCATATCACATAAAACATGCATAAAGGAAACATAAAATTTCCACATTTCAATCACGAGATATCAATACAACACATTGATATAAAAACATTATGAAAACCATTTTCAATACCAAAATAAAAGAAAAGTAAAACATGGTAATTATTTTTCTTTTAAAAAGAAGGTATGGCTTGTAGAGGAAGCCGAAACTCAAATAACGGTCACGACGCCGGAGAAGTCGTTGTCGCCGTATACGTACGAAAAAAACATTCCCTTTTGTCGTTTAGTAAACACTTCGTATAAAAAAGATTCCTTTTGAATAAACGTAAAAGTAAAAGGGGTTTATACACCGTATAAAAGAAAGTTGTGTATAAAATAAAATATGCCTCAATGAAAGGAGATTGAGACGAAGTCCCATACCTTGTATCCGACTTGACCCGACCGTTCTTTAATCTCCTGAATAATAAACTTGAGTTAATATATACTTGCTTAAGAACCTTTTTCAAGTTCATTATTCATTTTATACCATGTTATGAACATCATGTAATCTGTTAAGTTAACAATGTTCATTTTTTCTGTATTTGGTTCTTAAGTCAAAAATAGACTTCTTACACTTACATGTTGTTAATTTGGTCAATGGTTCATTATATCCAGAATGGTATTCATGATTTAGATATCATATATGTCATATATATCCAGTACATACATGAATTTATAATATTACATCACATTTAGAGGTAAGAAATGAAGTGCACCGTTCATGGAGACGGTAAGCCGTACGTACACATGAACGCTACTTCCATTTCTATTTCATATTTTTTGGAATGGAATCATAATGATATAAGAGTATAATATAATTCCAGTATAATAACATATATAATATCATTAAATTTATCCTTTACACATCCCACATATGGTATTAACGAATCAAATCACTTTTAGGGGGCGGTAGTCCGCACTTCCTAAAATGAAGATATCGTGTTTTACCCATAATGGAAACCATAAAGGTATGCCCAAAATAAAAAAACAGAAGCTTAAGGAAAACTTAAACATATTATATATCATATATAAAAATAGTGACATCATAATGGCCACCTTTGAAGGTGTTAAATGAGTGTTGAACAATCATCGTTTTGGGAGGCAGAATTTCGCCATCCACGGAAACCGTATGTTCTTTAACCATTTGATGTTGTTGTGTGAGAGTTTAGCTCAAATAAATCTTATAACAACATCCTAGTATATTTATGATACTGGTGTTGTTACAAAAGAAGTAAATAAAAAGAGTTTAGGGGGTTGAATAAGCAAAATAAAACAAATGAACATGAGAGAATGAATTACCTTTAAAAGTGTAACTCCTTTTGAGTTGAGCCTAAAGGCTTCCTTTGAAAGGATTCTGCCAAAAGGGAATCCTCTAGGATGAGGAGAGGGATGTGGAGAGATCGAATGGGAAGGGGTTGGCCGAGCCAAAGGCTTGAAGAGTGTGTGAAATGAGGTAGAGTTGGGGGCCTTTTATAAGAGGAGAGGAGGGGCACTTTTGGAAAGTAAAGAAATATTTCATTATTTTAAAATGTGTTTCGGTTTTATAAGGTCCCACATTGATATTATTCGTGGATAAGGTGATAAGGGTTCGAAATCCACTCATCCAATTGGTTTTTGACATGTGTAGTTAATATAGTTTACATTATCTTTCTATTTTATTTAAATCGTCAAATAATGATGTCATCGCTGCATCATTATTATGTCATAAATAATTAAATTTATTTAATGTCTAAAAATTATAAAACAAATACTATGATATAGGAAATCTTTTTATCTTTCCAATGACTATTTATAATCAAATTTTGGACTTGTATAACCCCACTTAAATTTTTTTTTCGTAAAACATATTATGTTTGTGTCATTTTCACTTTAACATTAAATAAAAAGTAATTTATGTCATTTCCCAACAAAAGTGGATCCATGGGGTTCGCAAGTTTACCCATGGCATGTCATGGTCGGCCATGACACAACCAATGAGGTTGGGACATGTGTCTAGGTCATTTCAAATTATTAAATCATTATTTATACCTTAAACTACACTAATTACCACTAATCGCGATTAAAAACTTAATAAGTTACTATTCACCAAAAAATTATTTTAATCTCATTGAACGACATTTTACTTCTTAATGACAACCATGTATGTCGGATTTTCAAAATTCAATACACATTAGTGGTAAACTTTCATTTAACTTAAAAATCAGTTTGCTTGATTACCACTTAGTGGTTTCACTATTCATCAAAAATTGAAGTTTTTCAGAAAATTACCAAAAATTCACCCTAAGCAATATTTGATATTCTGAATTCAAAAATGAAGTCTATTTTAAAAAATTCAAAACATATAGGTCACATTAATTAATTTAATATTTAATTCCCGCTGCCAGAGCAAATAGCGTGTTTTTACAAAACAATAAGTATCAAAAGATTGACACCAGTTTAAGTCTAATTTCAAAGTGAAATTGATTCCAATGACCACCATTGGATAAAATGGTAAAAATATATTCTAATTTCACTTCAAAACCAATTCAAAACATAATCTAATCATATAGATAAATTAGATTAAAAAGTAGTTTTGATGTAAAATGCAGTATTTTGCATTATTCATTAAAAAATGAACATTGTCAGAAAAATACCAAAAATTCACACAAGGTAAATTTTGATGTCCCAATCATAAATAATAAGTTTATTTTGACAAAATTAGTTTATAAAATTGTCAAAATATAGATTCAAAAACGGTTTTTCCATCAAAAGGCAGTAAAATAATCTTTTAAGAATATTAGTGTATTCCATGCATAAGATTGTATTTATTTTCATTTTAAGCTGCTATAACACTATCTTAATCATTAATAGAAATAGATAAAAATATCTATTATTCATTACTTACTTGGGATGTTACATTGTGATTGGTTTTATAAACTAGGTATCATAACTCTGATACATTCATTAATTAAATCCAAAAATTTGAGGTTTATTCCATTATACCCATGAATACTTTCATTAAATTCTCATTCACATAGTCTCCAGAACTAGATACTTCTTCAATATGATATTGGAAACATCTTTCCCACTAGAACACATTTACAATGGATCATAGTGAATTGAATCATTATAATCATTGGTGTGACTTTTTTGTCTTTCCTTATCTAAATATATTCTCTAAACCTGCATCACAAAGAAATAAATTGGATCTATTAATAGATGATCTATTTTGGTTTCTAATGTCATTGATAAGCAAGGAACTGAGTGAAGTATGAGGGTGTCTCTTATATAGGTGGTGTACTCATCGCAAGGATAAAAAGTTCATGGGCGGACCTGGTTCCTTTTTTCAAAAACTGGGATGAAGCGCCTTCTCTAGGATTTCATTGGGTTTCTAACACAGTGGGATTTTCCCCTCCTCTCAAGGCCAGTGGGTGTGATGGTTTCCCCAAGTGGTTGGCTACAAGATTTATATAGATGGCTCCTGCAAAGAAGGCAGTGCCTGGGGATGAGGGGTTGTGCGGGACCCGGGGGGTGTGGTCTTGGCTATTAAAGTCCACAATGGTTATGAAACTTGCATTCTGGCTGAGGCCAAATCTTAACTGTCCGGAATCATGCAGAGCACACAGAAAAATATCAGTTTATCTTATGTGGAGATCGATTCCAAGATCATTTTTGAATCTCTTCAAGGTAAATAATGAAAATCTTGGTCGATTGTTTATATCATAATAAAATGCAGAAATATACTTACTAATTATAATATGGTTTTTCATACCTAGATTGAAGGAAATTAAGTAGTAGACAACTTAGCTTCTCAAGTTGTCCAACTCTTGGAAGTCTCCAGTTCGTAAATCATTTCATTATTTAGTCCTAAGGGCTTATCTTTTATAAGAGGGGATGATATTGGCTTTCATTACTTTTGGGAACCCTAGATCTTGTCTCCATTTTGATTGTCTTTTTTATTTCTCCCATGCTTGAATTTTTCTCTCTTTTAATAAAAATGGAATCGATAATGATGATGATGACATATGTTTTGAGATGATTTTTTAATTTCTACTTTACTAGATATACTGATGAAAATATGTTTCAAGTTATATATAGGGGATTAATTTTTAAAAAATGTGTATATATCTTCTATTGTGGGTTGTGTGATTTAATCCATTCAATGGATATGGCCATTTCATTATATATTGGGAGTGAGGATCTAGAATAGTGGAAATAGGGAATGGACACCTTTTGATGACATGTAAGATAAATGAGTAATAACTCATGATATTGGTACTATCACATGTAAAAAATTTGTATACGATTTAAAGGATTTGGATTCTGTATTTCATGTTGAATCAATTAATATATTATTACAATTTTAATCAAAATGTTCTTAAATTAATTATGTGATTTAATGTAGCATTTTGGTGTTATGAATTGTATATGCAACTATGAGCAAATGTGCTCTTTTCCAAATGGAATGTGTTCTTAATTCACTTATAGAATGTCTTCTAGTTATTATTACTCACCCATGAATATTCTCTTTTTTCATTATGATATAATTTTATCATGATGAAATTCTAAATAAATGGTCTCTTATTTCCCTTATAGGACATCATGATGATTCATTATAATAATGGTGATAGGAGCATAGAGTAGGTTATGGAGTGTTCGGAGTGATGACACATTGTTATTGATGCTTACCGATGTCCTTTAGATTCCATGGGTTTCATTGTTCTAAATTCATTATATTACATTGATTAATTTTTTATTTCAATTTCATTGTTTTGTATTTTTTATATTTAATTCCACAAATAGATTTGATTTGATTTTTTAAATTTTTTATGATATGTTCTATTTGATTTCAATGGAAAATCTAACCCTGTTATTTTAGAAAGACCTTTGAATTTATTTCTAGACATTAGTGTCTTCATTACATCACTAGTGGTTTTGTGGATCATCATATAGTTCATAGAGAATGGTTAGGGTTTGAATATTTCACAAATGAAATTAATGTTTAATCCATACAACAATTTTTTCTTAGTATTCTAATTGTGAATCTAATTTATTCAACATTATTTTTTAATAACTTATTTTTAAAAAAATTTAAATTTTTTCATTATATGAAACTCTTTAGTTGTTATTGTGAAATCATAAAAAAATTAACTAACTAAATTTTACTATTATTCAAATAATTTATCATATACCCATGTAAATAAGTGTGATTTTTTTATTTGTATTATGGATTGTCTCTCT
The DNA here is from genome assembly GCA_963277665.1 of Viscum album. Taxonomy (NCBI): domain Eukaryota; kingdom Viridiplantae; phylum Streptophyta; class Magnoliopsida; order Santalales; family Viscaceae; genus Viscum; species Viscum album. The sequence goes on from OY728159.1 coordinate 1,208,579,702, forward strand.
AATCCCTCAAATAACATTTATCACTTCACTAGTGCCAAAAACTATGTTAATTTATATTTTTATTCTTCAAAAATCACTTGTAGATTTTTCAATTGAAATATTACTCACACATATATATCCAAGATGGTCATTCAATCTATTAAAAATATTATTCAAATAATTTTCCCAAGATAAATGAGTCACTTGTGTTTTCAATAAGAAATATATTAATATTATCCCTTATTAATTAACATATTAATCATTAAAATGTAATATTTTTTGAAATATATATTTTTCATCAAAATTTATCATTATTTCTAGTATCAAATAGTTAAAAAACACTAAAAATATTATTTTTTATCACATCTATATGTAACACATCTTTATATACCAATCTTTCAGAATCATTATCAGAAATTCATAATCAATTTATTTGCATTGAATTTTTATTTAAAATTTTCATTATGCCACCATTAATTACTTATATATTATTTATATCCACGAATAATTAGTTATGAGATATGAATATCAACAATCAAGTTATAATGAATTGTGTTTTTTTCTTTTTCGTAAAATCTACATGAGATATTACTGATTTTTTTATTTTTATTTATGAATTAAATTTCCTCTATAAACATGGTTTAATTATAATGAAATTAATGATATGAATTATTTATTATAATTATTAGTATGTTCACATCTTCAAAAAACAACATTAAATTATTAAAATCTGTTAGGATAAATCATATATTAAAACCTTTTGGTCACTATTCTTGTTTTCATTGTTTTTTATTATATATGTTAATTTAATTTCCATAAATTACATCATTATTTAGAATCATGTAATGTTAAAATTAAACTATAAAATATATTACTAATATTAAAATAGGCTGAAAAATTAGTAATATATTAATAGGATGTTTTTATATGATTCTCTAAATAATTTTTAGAAAAAATATGATCCTGGATAGGTATAAATTATGATTTTCATTTCATTATTGATGAATAAAAAATACTTCTTATATTACCTTCAACATATTTTGATACATATATTTAATATTATTTTTTAGGACCCAATCAGGTCATGATTTGTTTTTAAAAAATTTATATTAGTTAAAATAGTTTTTTTATGAGAAATATGTAACTTTTCACTCATTTAGAAACCTCAAATTTTGGATGATTCATACTTTAAATCAATATATTTTCTATTATTTCATGTCATATTATATAAAAAAATTCTATCATTAAGAAATTATCATTTTTAAACATTAATTTTACCTTCATTAACAATATATTTTTCATCATAGTTTTTAAAAAAATTTCATATTTAGTGATTATAAATATAAGAATGCTACATTAATTTATGAAATATTTATCATATTTTATTAACCCATATTCGAATTTCTATCAAAATTCATTACTATCTTGACTTCTTTTGTGATCATTCAATTTTAATTAGTGAATTTCTCATTTTGAGAATGCATCATATGATCAATAAGGATATCATTAGCCCTGTCAATGCTATATTAGGTTTTATAATGTTTTTCATCATGGTCCATTGTATTTAAATATTATAATATGATAATTATATCCACCAAATCATATTTTTAATAGAAATTTAATCATTTTTTCGAATCAGTATAATAAATTTATTACATTTTGTAATATTATTCTACCAAATAATATTTTTTTATATACATATGTTTATTTCTTTTTAAAGTGAAATACTTTTTCTCATCATCATCAAAATCAAAAAATTTCTTTTTGTACATTCTATTATAAAATATTATATTCTAAAATAATTAATTCCATTTATGTAATGTTAACCTTTTATATTCCTATAATTATTTATAAATTATTTTAAAGGATATTAAATATTTTTTCAAATTCATTATATTTTTACATGTTATCCCAAAAAAGTTAAAAACTCTAATGGGTGGTTCTATTATGTCACGAAATATTAAAAAACACCCCTTTTGATATTTTATTTTAGTTAATAAAACTATATTCATTATTCATCTAATAAAACATAATTAACTATAAAAATACATGAAAATTTAAATATATTTTTATTTTGATAACCATCATTAAGATACAACTTTTTTGGAAATAATAGAAATGTTCATATTTTCCAAATCCACTAAAAACCTAATTTCATAAGGATCAGAGTAGGTTAACCATTATTCATCGTTTAAAACAAATGAAAATTTTAAATCCCACTACTCTCCCTAATGAATTAATGAACTACTCGTCCAATAAAATCTTTTGAGAGACCATTCTATGTTGATTCACAATTCTAAGTCTCTTCATACTCTTTATTCATCAAATAGATGACAACACAAAATTTTCAAATTATTTCCTATAAGAGGGATCAACCCCATTATAATAATCCTTCACAAGATGTCTCCATGATATGGATCTATTATACCTCTATAAGAGAATTCTCAGTGAGACACCTCTTCGAGACACCATATTGAGACCCCTCTATAAGACCCATCTATAATACAAAATATTATTCTCTCTTCATATAATGTTTATCACATGACTCTAGTGTGTGAACCATTAATGAATACATGGTTTGAGTGATATCAATGGGTCTACCTTTTAACATGAACACATTTCACATACTTCAAATTCCAGGATTCCTTCGTGAGACTTTTCCATGAGACTCCTTCGCAAGACATTGTTCTAATTATTCTTATCACATTATTCCAACACAACACCATGTTTATATCAATTAAATAATTTTATTCAGAAAAAAACATAATAAATGTCAAATAATTATTAATAAATTGTAAATGGGTATTTATATGGATAAATAAACTCACATAACAACTTGAATAATAGTTATTCATTTGTCATACGACCACAATAATTAGCATTATTCACTTCACTTGATTTCCATACATGAGAACCAACCATATTCCAATATTGGTTCATGTTATCACCTTAATTTTCATTGAGAAACTCTTATAATCCGATCATGTAATGTAATGGGTTATACTCTAAGGTCTGGGTCTTTTTAATTTCAATTTATATCATTAGATATTTCATATGGTTATTTTCTAATGATATCAAAGTAGTTTCAGGGATGTCTAACTCTTGTTCAAATAATGGATCATAACATATAGAGAAATAATATCTAGGCCACTTTGTTAGTAAAACCAATTTTAACCAATCTTTATGTTTATTAATATTCATTCTTAGCTAGAGAACACGCTGTAGGAGGCTGCAATGTTTGAGAAAATCACGATTCTTGCTCAGAACACACTTATGGGGGCCCTATTATTCTTGTCTAGGGTAAAGTACATGGTCAGCACATGGTTTATATTACAATCTTACATCAACTTTTGGTGTATCACATGATGATTTAATTGGTGCATTATTTGGATATCCATGTCGCCGGATTGTGAAACCAATATTGGAGGGGGGGATTTATAATTTTCCATAATGATTTTAAAACTAAAAACCACGCATCCCCTTTCTATTTGATAGAGTATAGAGGGTATTTCTCCTAACATTGAGCATTATACATATTTAATTTGTGGTATTGATCGTTATTTTCCATCCAAGATCAGATTTTAGCTTCAACATTCTCATTTTATTTGAATTTATTATTTATTTACTCCTCTGATTCCATTCCTCGTTTGATATCATATTGAAATATTTATTTAGGTGTTAGATAATTTTTTATATTTCCTAGATTCACATTTTTTCAATTTTTCAATTTAATGAGCCTATTTTAAATATTAATGTAAATTTTTTATTAATATTGACCTATGATTTCCATTCCATGAAATTATTTAATGATTTTAATTTCTAAACACAATTCCAAAATGTGTTGACTGTTATACATCATAGTGTCACCTGAAAAATAAATTGAATTCTTGAGTTAAATGAATTGAAATGAATTTAGTTAACAATTGAGAACAGTTATGAATGCTGGAGAGTATAATCCTAAACATTGGCTACCCATGGATTATAATTTGAATTGTCCCTTTTATTATAGCACCTATAGGGATGCATGTGTGGTCACCAATTACATTATGACCCTTAATGATAATTAATTGAAAATCTAACGGTTTTAATAAACTTATTTACCTTTTAATTAATTTATCAATGTATATTGTTGAATTAAATTAATAGGATAAGGTTTCTTATTCTTTTCATGTTATGAAATATTATTAAAACAAATTAAATTTTATTTATAAAATGTGGAATACATTGGAATAATTTATTGTTTATTAAAGGAGTATTTAATTGGTTTTTGAATATTTTAAGGAAGTGGATTCCATATATGATATCAGTGGACCCGATTCAGTAAGGTGCCATGGAAAATTTTACATAATGTGTCAAGATTGCAATAGTGGGTCCCTAGAACCTATTAACTCTATAAGTCCCAATTTATTATTATTAAAAGGGAATTTAAGCCCCTTGACTTTACCTTAAGGGAATTTAATTAGACATGATATTTTAACATAATCCTTGGATTCCACCCATGTAATTATAGAATTTCCATCGATATGATCTTAACAATCGATGTGGATAGAATGTCAATCTATATAATTGATATGAAACATCATGTTCGGAATCATAATTACATGTTATATTCCATTTGGGATGTTTAAATTTGATTACATGTAAATTATTTAGTTGATATTTTATTATTCATTACTAGTAACCCAGTAATTGGAATAGGATTGTAATTGATAAGCTATGAAGTATCATATCATGAATATTACATTTTTACATTTTGATTCATTTATGAGTGCTTAATTGTTGTTTAAAAAGTTAATTGTTTCACTGGACTGTATCACTTTTACTTTTACACATTACATTTAGTACTCTTACAACTATGACATACTACACCCTTTATCTATTTATTTTACAGTGAATGGATTTGTTATAGAAATAATTTTTTTGGCCTATTGGGTATTTTTTAACACTGTTTTTAGGATGTTGTTGGGTACTTATAAATTCTTCCTGGATACATGTATAGACCGTGGCATGTTCCCACATTACGATGAGTGACTATTCTATTATTAGGAGAAGGGAACTACAAGACCGATCTAAGCTAGTGATGATATCTAGAAAAAATTAAAATGTCATTTTTCTACATTTTGAAATATGTATTATATAGAATGTTAATATAACTATTTCCTTACATTATATGAGGTTATTATATATGATGAATATTTTTAATCACTATAAAGTATTCAAATTCCATGATTTAATCGATGAAATATAGAATTCATTGGTCGTTTGAATGAATTAGATTTGTAATTAATTTATGATTTAACTATGGCTGGATCAATGTGTTATGTAGATAATTGAGGAACATAGTTAGTACATAGAGTTCCTACTATAACATAAACAGTTTTTTCTTAGTTAAGCAATTAAACTGACCATAAGCTATTATATGTGTCACATTGAGTCATGAACCATTTGTCAAACATACAAGAACATGTTATGCTATAGATTTTATAGATTACATATTTTGGTTTATAATGTTTAGGGTCCATAATGGAAAATAATTTGTAACCTAATTGGTTCAACACTTTAATTTTTTTTTGTTATAAATATTAAATTAAATTAAATTTAAATTTTTAAATAGACCACTAATCCATGACCAGACAATATAGTGGGAATATTTTAGTGTATCTTGTAATTTTTTCTGTTGACCCCTTTTATCTAGTCAATGAATTTAATGTATATACAGGGGTTGGACTAATATATAAGAATTATTTGACCTATGATATTATCGTTATTGATATTTTTTGGGTTTTTTAGATGGAATTGTATGACACACCACCACCACGTCCTTTGGTCTTGTGCGTGGAGAGTGGAGATGACCATTGTATGGAGATTATGGGTTATGATAAAACAATATATCCTCCATTATATAATGTTGGGACACATGAAATTATACCATATTTGGGTGCTGATGACTCGTTATGAGAGAACATCATTCAATTTATTTAATATTTTTAGGGCACCACAAAGTCTACATCATCCATGGAATACATAACACACGAGTCATAACTTCCAAATCCTACCACATTTTTTGGGAATGTAATTTTACAAGCTCCTGAGATGTGGATTAAGAGAATACATTCAATTTAAGATAATCTAAAGAAACATCTTGAGATGTGGGTGAAGCTTGTGACATATGTTCTTGGAGGAGCAACTATGCACTTGTGGATCTTTTTGAGCAAGGCTAAAAAACTTGAGATATGGTTTGCAGGTATTTCTACAACATTATGACTAAATATTATTTGATTATGTGATACCTAATAAGTCGATTTATTTTATGTGTTTGGGGTTGTGTGTGATAAATTTTATGGAATATTTGGAATTCCTATTAACCGTTCTATGTTTTGGACCTATTTATCTTGATGATGAGCTATCGGGGGATAGAAACTTTGTGGAAGTACTCAAAATAAATATTTTTTCACTGGAAAATATTTTTATTCTGACTACTATTATTGATTTACTTAATAAAGTAAATATTATATATTTAAAACTAATGTAAATTGGGGACACATAGATGGGTAATTCAGCCTCTTGACCCTTTTTTGTGTTAGTTGATAGAATGATCTGTTTTGAGGATTCTCATGAGGGGAATTTCCAACTCGGATATTAGTTTTGGTGGTGTAGTCTTATATCATTACTATGGGATATGGGGACATATGAGGAATCTGTGGGGTCATTTCCCAATAAAGTTTCAAGATTATGGTAGGATGAACCATGCACTTGTTTTTATAAGAACACCACTCTATAAATTATTGGATTTTGATAAACTCAAAAAATTAGTTCAGGATTGGAATACATTGATCCATGTTAGTATTAGAGCTAGAGTAGTACATGGTTTTCAGGTTGTGGTGGGGGTCATGTCCATGGCTCCTAGACACTACTTGTACCAAGAAAAAAAGTGTCCCCACTATAAGGCCACACATGAGACCAAATATATTATATAAGTTCATCAAATGTAGATATGTGAATGAGACCATATATAGTGAGGGGTATGATCATAGTATCCCATAAATTGATATATTACATTTTTATATAGGTGAATCAAATATTTTTTTATATGTATCTATTGTGGGATACATTGTTCCTTTTTCATATTTTTCATGTTACCACGAAATTGGGTACTCCATAGGGGAAAATATTGGAAGGTATACACCAATTCAGTGTGTGACCACTTCAGATAAACATGATATATGATATTCTCACATAGTTCCAATTCTAGATGGAAATTGTAGAATTTAGGGGACATATTATCTCAGAGATATGTGAATCTGTTGACCCATATAAGTTGAGAGCTATATTTTCTTGGGTGAATCCCAATAAATTCATTGACATATAATGTTTCATGGAGCCATCCACACATTATTGGGTTTCAATAAAATATGCTTAATTCTTTGAAAAACTTCTTACGATCTCGACTATATAGGATATTGAGTTTGAATGGATTGATACATGTGATAAATACTTTAAGAGATGGATGGGATACCATTTTCAACTATAGTCATTCTTTTTATAGATAGATTATGGTTCTATACTATCTGTTTTGATTAATCTAGTATTGAGAAATTATAAGATTTTCTGTAGGAAGAGAATATCATATAGTACAAGTCTCATTAGTTTATTCCATGCTAGGGGAACTACTTGACACATGATCTCGTGTTAGCCAATGTATTACATGTCTTGTTCATTTGGAGTCATTATTTAACGAGAGTGTGTTTTGTTGTATGAAAAGACTTAAAAATCCTCGTGTATATATTTACACAGTGAGATAGAAATATGTGGTAGTGAAGTTTGGTTGAATACCTATAATTATTTGAAAACAAACATTCCAGTATGCTTAAAATGGAAATGAACATTTGTATATAATCAAAAAGACGACACAGATACAAGTAGTTCAGGATTCTAGAACCATGTGGGAGCTTATGGCCTTGTTTTTATATATTAACATGGAATTAAAATATGGTGATGTGAATAAATTACATACTTCTCTAGCTATGAACACCACTATACCTGATGGACTAAAAATCTGATTTTTATTATATGTTGAGTGCCTACTCGTACATGAGAATGTTGATTTTGAGGACCCACATCCATGTTATCCTATTGGAGAAGATAAAATTATACATATTTATGGTCATATTTGGGTACCAGCCGAAATACATGTGTATTTGATGTGAGAGTTTTGTTCCATGATTTGAGTAGTCCATCATTTGTTACCAATATATATAGAAACATATATCATCAAAATTGATTTTTGATGAATATATATGAGGAATATGGTTTTTTCATGAGGTTTTTCATTTGTTATCATGTGAAGGTGTAACATAATTGAACTACTATAATTTTATATTATTTACCCATTACAAAGTGGAAATATAATGATATCATGATGGATCTCATGACCTTGTTTTGGAGGTCACATCATGGTAGTGATTTTTTATGGGTTTTGTTAGATAGAATCATTAAGGTTTTACATTTCCAACCAATAATTGAGACATTATCCATAGATTATATTTGATGTTAGTATGTCTATGAGATAGATTGAATTCATAGGGTTTCTAGACCATTACATTAGATAGGGATTCCCAGTTTATATATTAACTTTAGAGGAGTATTAATATGGTTTTTGGTACCTGTGGGCTTCCATGTGTGGAATAGACCCTTATTATGATTAAATTTTATAGATAATTATTCAAGTGCTTTGGAAAATCATAAGGGAATGCATCCATGATTTTGGGGTCTCCTAGCAGAGGAATATACCCTTGGATGAGTACTCCGACAAAAAAATTATTAGTAGAATACACGGATGGATCATTTTAAGGAAATTATTTGTAGGAAATTCTGATAACCAAGGTACTTGTTTGATGTAGGAGAAGATATTTTACTCATACATTGTTTGTAAATTAATTTCCTTGATTTTTTGATGTAAGTTTTTAAAAAAAATCATTTGTGATTATTTTTTGGCCATCTGATAAGCCACCATGTAATTCTAAGGCCTACGGTTCCTCGAAGAAATTTTTGAACTATTGTTATGTTTATTAAAAAATGTGCATGGGATTGGTTTTCGTATCTCTTAAACAAGTTCTCAGGTTCTAATTCTATTGGAATCATTTTTTTCAGAACCACAAGTTTATTTAGGGAGGACCTACCCACAACTGATGCATATAGATTACCAAAAATTGTTTTCATACTATTTGTAGAAGAATTAAAATAAAAATGAAATTTTTATTTTATTTTTCTATTAATGTTTCTTGAAAACCCAATGAAAAGATAATTGTTTCTATTCATAAATAAATCAATGTGGTGACACTACAATTCATGGAAACATCAATGTCGAAATGAGTTTCATCATTGAATTTGTTGCATGGGATATGTGTTTAGATTCATGATCCCTAAAGGATTTGTAATGTAACAAGGATAACACGTTGTCAAATCCTTACATTAATGACTGATGAAATGTGGAAGATCAACGATCAGATTCAGAACATGTATCTCTGTATTGATGAATAATGAACACATTACTCACACATCATCAATGTTAGGTCCAATCCTTGAGGTATGGGGTTTATTTCTTGTTGATCTTTTTTCCTATTTCTTGTTTCCAATGACGAACATGGGCCAAAAAACAAACAGGTTGATCCGAAGTATGATAGTATTTGTAGGAGGGTTAAAAACATGGGATTACAGTGGGAGTTAGATCTTGGTGATATTTAATAGGTTTTTTATTATCATGTTGATAATAACGAATTTGGGATGACATGGAAAAATTCAATAATCTATTCTATAGGGTTTTCTTATTGCCATTAATCTACCCATTCTTGTGTTATACACTGACAGACCCTCATGTTCACGTCAGGATATTCCAGGAGGTTCTGGACATGGCCAATCATCCAGAGGGAAAGCGATATGATCTTTAACCCACAATAGTGTAGTTGGTGAACCAAGGATCACAATGGGTTTACTCGTTCAAAAAATGGGCCACCGTAGTGAAGATTATGATCCCTATAAGGGGATCTGTCACATGCTGGGCCCAACAGTGGTGTGTGGTGGCACGGCCAGTAGACATCATCATGGCGTTGGATAAGAGAAACTCAAAGGAGTCCTCTTAAAGGCATATATGGACGTAGTCTTACTCGTTCATGACAGCAAGATCTTATGGAAACTATCATAGGTTGTTCATGTGACAGACCAACACTTCAACGAGTTGTGGCCTCCCCATATTGACAGGGAGAGGACGTAAAAGCTACACATACCTATCGTACAAATTGGTTTGTGTCAGCATGCCGAGCTGGATCTGGCGGACTGGACAAGCGGTGGGTTGGGCCTAGTAGTATAGGTCAAACATATTGTTCAGGTTGGACTATACAGATCGTTTGGGACCTAGTGGGTTGGTTTAGGTCGGTCTGACCGAGTTTGATCCATCTCGGACCCCATCGTACCCTTTTTACTAAAACACCCATAACTCTGAAATAGTCTGTCTGTTAGAGGATTTTTCTACAATGGTTAGACCCAATCAACAAGGTGGGCTTTTGAGACACTCTAAGTGAGTTTCCATGGAAGTTTGGATAAATCCTATTAGCTTGAGGAGTAGGTTCTCTTGGAACGAGCATGAAATGGATGGTATCGTATGGATGGCTGCGACTTAAATGCTATGTCACTACCTGGACTTTGTGTCTTAATAACACTATGTGTCATACATAGTCAATTTTTATTACCTATACTATGGGACATTCCTAGACTATGTGTCTTACATATAAGGTGTTTCTTACCTTGTTAGATTCGATACTCCTCTGTCAATCTAGGGTGTGAGTCTTCTAGTATATGGGAAAACAATGTGTTTTACCAACATTCTGTGTGTTACCAAACCACTATGTGATGCTGACACTCCTTGTGTTTCTAACACTCTATGTGATATATACACTCCATGTGTTATCTATACTCAATGTTTTAATGCTAGAGGTTACTATGGATTTTTGGATAACCTTTTCTACATACCATAGAACAATACGTGATGGGATATGACTCCAAGGACTCTATTGATTATACTTGATTGAGGATATACTTCATTCACATCATTATTAGTATGCAGGGTGTATGACATTGTGATTCCTTTTTGGTAGAATTTATGTGATTCCCCTATGGTATTCTTCATGTTATTCTTTTTTTGTGTATTTCTATGTGATACCATTGTTGTTTGTGGTCCCTATTAAGTATTATTTAAGGCACCCATACCTCGGATTCACCCACACATGTCGTTTCATTGTTACCTTATTAGAATCATTGATGGAGGCCTTGGTAGACCAAATATAGGGGTGGTTAAGGGTGACCCGAAAAATGTGGTAGGCTTCAGCGATATTCAGATAGATTAATGTACATTTATTTCAGGTAAGGATTTCTAAAGATGAGATCAAGGAGATTGTAATTTTAATTTATATTTGGGATTTTATTTTGGACGTTTTTTCATTCATGAACCATACTTTGAGTGGGTTTTCTTAGTGGTTTGCATCCATATTTTGGTAAGTGTTTTTAGATTCATTCTCCAATTGGAGATGGCTGCATGTGTATATGTATTTGGGATAATTTCTCCCACTTGTTGAATATTCCTAATTGGTTCTAGTATCAATCCCTTGGCCTTTTTGATGAAGGCTTGGGGTATTCATATAATTTTCCCCATGTTATGGGATAGGACATTGTGGTATCAAAGGCTGGTAGGTTTTACTCTTTTTTTGGTAATAGTTTTAAGTGTTTCGAGTTCAGCATTTATGCTAGGGAATACAGTTTTTGTGTGGTGGTTGACCTATCCATACACAATGACTTTAAATTATACTTTCAGACATCATATTTAAATACATTAGTTTAAATGGAAATAAAGGGTTCATGCATCATTTTGGAATTTAGTGTGTTCGCATATTATTATTGAGTCATTTTTTGCTAACCACGTATACTTTATTGAGCGTGGTACATATTATTTTGTTTTAGGATTCCTCTACTTAGACAAGTAGTGATGATTCCATTGGGAAACCATGAGGATGGTACTATATGAAATGAGGAATTGGTGTAGTGATTGTTTTTAGAGATAGCCCATACCAGTGATGTACATGCGATACCATCACCCGGAGAGCTGCAATTCATACCAGTGATACTGGTAGATGATGCCTATTAGACTAATGAATTGCAGGATTTTAACAGGTAGTCACTTCCCTGGTTCTATGGTGAGAAACATCCTCATGTAGTTGATTACTGGTTGGAGGTGGTGATGTGTTTCTTTCTCTTTTTGAGGATGCCTTCCGACCATATGGCAGTCCTAAATACAAGCCGTCTTTAGGGGTCGAAATGGAGATGGTCGAGATTGGTGTCTCAGACACATGTGGAGGCAATGCTAGCCATGTCGGAATTGAATAACCTCTTCTGGGATGAGTATGTTCTAGCTATGTTATGCTCTATGCGTATATAGTACCTACTACACCTTTAGAAGGGATTCTAGTCAGTAGATTACTACATGGGGAGATTATCAGATCTTTCTCGATACTCTACATATATATTGTAAGACTTATTTTTTATGGCTCGTGCCCTCATTAAGGGACTACTCTAGGTTATAAGGTCTTCAAAAATATTAGTTTTCATCCTTATACCTGTTAGGGTTTAGGACAAAGCTCAACTGGTAGAGATTTTTCATAAGGATTAGGAATCGGCTGTGGGAGCTACCACCGGGTGAAAGGTAAGAAGATTCTTCGATAGTGGTATGTAATCATTGATTCATGGATCTAAGTGGACTAGAAAGTCTAGGGGTTGACATGGGATATATGATTGGTGGCGTGGGGATCCTAGGTTAGTGTGAGTACTCTGAAGGATATACTGTGATACTCATTGTTTTGTTGTGGAATCTTGCTATAGATTCTTCGACCGACCATATGACCAACCTGGCGATGGTCGAGGGACCTCAATGGTAGTGGTGGAGGTTGGAACATTTTTTTATTCTAGGATATAGATGTGGTAGATGAACATGATGTGCTGAATAAGGTGGAATGATGTTCATGGAACTGCCACCACCACCCTCAATTTGTCGACCCGTGCTCAGGGAGTTATTGGACAGGGTTGCGACCACGTCTTACTGATGGATGCTTATTATCCGGAGACTCTCATGATGGTTCTTGGTTTAATCTATTTCTTTTCCAACCGATATTCTGTTTTGATAGACATAGGTTTCAGTTACTCTTTTCTGAGTAAGTCCCTTATTCGTGAAAGGAGATTCTAGTGGAACCATTAACTCGAACCCTACAGTTTGATTCTCATACAGGATAAGACGGGATGATAAAAAAATAGTATCTATAGCGTACCCTTACTCTTCGGGGTAATAGTTTTGGTTTTTATATCTTGGTGATAATGTCGATCCCTTTCAACATAATTATTGGTATGGAATTTTTATCAATAGTTCCTGCTCAGATCAACAACTTTAGGTGCATCATGTTGTGTGTCTTTAGAGATGGGGCCAAGATTTCCATTATCTATGAGAAAGAAATCAGGGAAGTTCATGATGGACTCACATGTTTGAGGGTATGAATAATCACACATAACATGGCCTACATAACCCTTGGTGTAGTGGATGATACAAGTCCTTAGTTTCTTGTAGTGGTGGAATGTATGAGGAAATCATTCCAAAAGATATTTTGGGCCCATAGAGAAGTAGTAATATGCATTTACTTGTACCCCATGATGACAATGATATGCACACCGACATCTCGTATTCCTCATGAAATTATTCATGAATTTATGCTATAATTGGAAGACTTGTAGGCGAAGGGATTTGTGAGACCTAGAATTTCACCATGGGAGACCCCAATTTTTGTTTTCCATTAATGAATATGGGTGATTGAGGTTATGTGTGGACTTCAGTTTCAAAAACCAGGTGACCATGAAAAATATTCACTAACTACCTAGGATTTTTGGCCACTTCATTTAGTTGAATGGAGAGATATGGTTATCGAAACTATAACATAGATAAAACTATCAACAACTTCAGTTGCGAAATGAGTACATTATGAAGAAGGAATTTAGATGGAGTTACAACGAATAAGAGTACATTGTGATGTCGTTTTTTAGGAATAACACCCCATTAGTGTTCATAGGACTCAATAACAGTATCTTCTATCTCTTTCAATATTGGTTTTCAGTGACCTTTATTGATGTCATCCTATTGGACTAGACTTGCAAGTAGGATCACATAATAAACATGAGGATGTTCCTAGACTTACACTAATAGAAACTAATTCATGGGTACCTCCCTAAGTGTTAGTTCTACATAGGACTGTTACTCATTGTATGAAATATTATTTCAGAGGCAGGAGTGGAATTAGATTTAGCAATATTATAGATGATGCATTCCTGGGTCCCACTCAAAATATTATTGAGGTATGGAATTTACTTATGTTTAATGGGTACTATTACTTGTTCGCACTTAATTTTTTTATAGTAGAAGCATCTAAAAAAACATTATCATAAAGGGGAAAACCTTCATTTTCGTAGAGAAGTACAAGGAGATATTTCAGATGATGATGCATATTTTTATGAGTTCTCCCATCTTGAAATTTCTAGAGGAAGGTGTCGAGCACATGGTGTTTTATGACGCATCTGAATTCCAGTTCATTAGATTCCTGGTGTTTGGATAAAATGGTGAGTGCTTATGGTTCATGGAAGTTGAGACAATATGAGTAGAACAACACAACCCATGTCCTGGAGATAGAAATGGTAGTCTTCACATTGTAGATGTGGAGACACTACCTCATCGAAAAGAAGTTTATCATCTATTAAGACCACAAATGTATAGTTTATATATTTTATCAGAATGATATGACCCTAAGACAACTACGTTGGCTATAGATTATATTGGACTATGAATGTGTGATAGTCTATACTCATGAGATGGGGAACATGGGGGAAAATTCTCTCTTCTGGAGTTTGAGTTCATAGTTACTGAATGAGGACATAGAGTAGTTGACCTTGATTAATATATCATTCATGGTTGGAGATGAGGAAGCCTATATCCTATCAATGGGGGTTACCCGTCCAATGTTACTGAGAGTATGAGAGTAATGACATAAATATATCATCTTTAAAACTAACGTGCTCAAATATCCCTTGGGCATGCACACGGTGAATATTCAAAATGTGGGGATCACATACACATTTTTAAAGGAAGTATAGTTATACTAGAAACATTAAGTGAAGAGATATTGAAGGAGTTCTATAAATTCACATTAGTGGTACATCCTGGTGTAGAAATGACATTCTAAGACCATCAACATTAGTTCTGGTGAATACATATGAAGAATTAAGCGGACTTGCCTTTTTGTAGATGCATCATTTGTTAGCATCTGAAGGTCAAGCACTAGGTTCATGTTTCTTTGACTCAACCCCTTTAGGTGAAAGAGTGGAATTGGTGTAGAATACCGATGGACTTCAGGAAATGTTTACCACGTATGTCCAGGGGGCATGATGCCATCTATACGATCATTGAAAAACTCACCAACTAATCCCACATATTAGAGATATGGGTATATATTTATGTAGAGAGATTGAGATCCCTCAATGTGAAGAAGCGTTTTTGACTCCTTGGAGTACCTTCAATGTTATTTTCAGATACTGATTCATGAATTAAAACTGGGATGTGGAGGTATTGCATGATTTTTTTGGGACTCAATTGTGCCTGATCATAGCTTTCCACCAATAGACAATCAGTCAGACATAGTGGACCATTCAGGTCCTAAAAGTGATTCTATGTTATAACATCATAAATTGTTTCCATATTTGGGAGGATCAACTACCTGTGGTGGTGTTTGAGTACAACCATAGATACCACTCTACCATCAATATGACACCATTCGAGGGCTTGTACGGGAGAACCCGAATGATGATAGATGAACCATCATGGAATGCTCATTCCTCTAGTGTGCATTCTAGAGAAGTACAATTATGTATATGAGATAACATGGGAGCGGGAGGAACATATTTGTGCTCAATATCCACATTTGATTGTTTATCCCCTATTTTGGGATTTTTGAACATTAACCTCTATGGTGGAGAGAATGTAGTGTCTCATATTTTCCATTTTATTTATTTTAAAAAATATATATATGTGGTATTATTTTGAGACATGTTGAAGAGACAATACATGATTCCGAGGATCAGGGTGTCCATAATAAATGTTTGAATTATTTTTAACATTATTGAAAATAGTGTGCAGGTTTGGTTTTTATTTCAAATGAAAGAGTTTTTGGATTTCAAATCTGATTGAAATATTGTGTTCAGAAGTGAAATTTTTCATAGGAATCAGATAAACTCAAATACCATGGGTCAATTGTTGAAATTATTTATCTAAAATTTTAAGGAATAATAATAATAAACTTAATTTTTTTGATATATTTTGATTTTAACATTGCATGACGACACATCTATATGGTAGCAACATCCATTAATAAAGGATACTGTGTGGAGACACTACAACATAGATTATAAGATGATTTTCATTATTTAATATCATGTAAGGGACATGATATAATATTTTCAATCAGTAAAGGATATGGAAATCGAAGACAAAAAATGCCCTGGTAGATCATGTCATTGAGGAAAAAAAATGGTGGCAGATCGATGATCGAATTACAAACACGTGTCAGCAGATTGACGAATGGAGAATAAAGGACTCAAAATTCCTTAATGATCGATCCAATACTTGGGGTAGGGGGTCATTTCTGTGTTATTTTCATTCCATGTTGTTGTTTCCAAGGACGAAGATAGAATAGCCCACGAACAAGTTGATATGTAGTTCGATCGTTTATGTGGGATGGTCAAAAATAATACATTGATGTGGGTTTAAAAAATTTTGATTTTATATCCATTCATCATGAATCTTCTAATATAAATGTGTTTATAATTTAACAATAAAAGGCATGAACCCGTTTTAAAATTTGTTCTTTGTGCCATTCATATATCTATTTTTGAGTCCTTCATTGATAGACCCGCATGGTCATGTTGGGTTTTTTCTAGGAGATTGTAAACGTGACAGAACCCCCAGAGTGAAGACAATATGATCTTGAACCCCCGACTGTGAAGATGGAACCAAATTCTTGAGAATGTTTTCCTTGTTCAAAAAACTGGCTACCACAGTGAAGATGGAGGCCTACAGAAGGGGAGCAGTCAGCAGCAACACCGACGGTGGAGAGCAATGGCACTGCCTGTGGTGCACAGTGGTGTGGCCCCTTGATAGTAGTGTTGTGGTTGACAAAAACCACTGAAATGTGGATGATGATGGACATGATCCATTGGTTGGAGGCCAGAAGTGGGCCTCAGCGGACACTATTGGGGTCATGTCATGCAGAAAGGATGTTTTAACATCGTTTACCAACATGTAAAACACGATGGACTATTATGTCAAATATTTTGGCCACCCCATGTTGATGGAGAGCGGATGTGGTACCTACCATGTCCCATTATAACAAACTGATCCTCATTTTTGGATCAAGATGGAGCCAACATACTGGACTGGAAATGCGCTGGGTCCAGTTGGGGTGGGTCAGACCTAGTAGGTCGCATCAGGTTTGACCTGATTGGTTATGCTGATTAGGTCAGACCCAATGAGTTAGGTTGGGTTGGACCTGATGGTTCTGGTCGGGTCACCCTAGCGTCGCAGACCTAATGAGGACCCCAAAGAACATTGATACATAAACTCCAGTAACTCTCAAAATATGTTTATGTTTGAAAATATGTATGGGGCGTTGGATACCTCGATATGAGGCGGTTCTTTTGAGACACTCTAAGAAGTTTTTGTAGATGTTGGAATTAAAAATATTTTACTGAGGAGTAGGTCCTTCTAGAAAAAGTGTGCTATTGATTAAAACGTATAGCTAATTGTGTCCTAGAAGCTATGTTATTACATATACTAATTCTTACCAAGACTGTGTGTCATACCTAGACAATGTGTATTACCTCGACCATCTGTCTTTTCTAGACAATGTTTCTAACATAATCTATGTGTCTTACATAGAACAAGTAATTATTCCAATATCCCACCAGGGTGTTTCTCCTCCTATCTTTGAAGAAACTATATGTGTTACTTACACTCTAGGTGTTTCCAACACTCTATGTGTTACCGAAACATAGTGTGTTATCTTCACATTGCGTGTTATCTATACTCATTGTGTTATAACATGAGGGTATGGTTGATTCTTGTGATATTCCTATTCGCATACCATAGATCTATACTCGATGTTCTCTCAATCTAGTCACTCCCTTGATTATACTTCTTTGAGGCTACACTTCATGTATCTCGGTGGTAGTTTGCTGGGTGTATATATAACTCTTATTCATTTGGGGTAGACTTTATGGAATTTCATTGTGATATTATTCGTGTGATTACTTTGTGGTATATGTTTTAGTGATACCATTTTAGTTTGGGGTCCTTACTATATATTTTTTACTCACCCCTGCATGGGATTTCCCCGTATGTATCATATCATGTGCAAACGATCCTTATTTTTGAAAAATTCCTTAGTGGATTGGAGATAGGGGTGCTTAAGGGTTACTTGAAATATGTGGTTTTCTTTAGTGACATTCAGACATCATATTGTACCTACCATGTAAGTAGGGTTTTCTGTTGTTGAGATCCAGAAGCTTCTACATTCCATTTTCAGTTGGACTTTTATTTTGGTGCCTTTTATATCAGTCGTGTACCTAAATATTTAGAGGATTCCTTAGTGGATTTCATCCATGATTAAAAAATGTTTTCCATTTTATATTTTTTGGCTTATGAGTGTGTTCATATATATACAAAGGAATATTCCCCCCACATGTGGAATATACCTATTCAACACCAGTCACAAGCCCCTATCCTATGGGAGGTGACCTTGGGATAGTCACATTTCAGTTCCTGGGGAACATGTCATGAAATTTAATATCACAGGTTTACAATGATTTATAGATCATTTTGTTTTCATTTTCACTCATATTTTTTTACATGGGTTGTATAACAATGTTCCATGACCTTGTGAGGAGAACCCTTGAAGATGATATGGGTTCATAGTTGGCTTATGGTTTGGAATGTCATGCATCCATATAGTGAAACCTTGGAATTAGAGTGGGGAATTATTATTTCTCTCTTAAAAATCCTAAAAACTTGTTTATTTCTCCTCCTTCATATGGAATATATCACATTGACCTTATGACTCCACTTATAAATCATAATCATAGTATTATTTTCTATTTCCTCTTCTAATATATAATTTGAACTTAATTTATCTTATTTGACTATTTTTGGTGTGTTACACATTTTACTTGTACCATTATTCTATGGACTTCATATTGATGAAGTTTTTTTGGATCAATATAATTATCCCTATATCCTATTTGTTTTCAAAAAATTATTTTTTATATAATCTACACTTAATAAATTTTTTATTCTGGATTATTTCTCTACAATGGTCCTATAGTAAGTGTCATATTCGTTTACATCATGGTTTTGTGTTTCAAAACAATATTTGAAGTTGTTTCATGTGTTTTACATTGATTTTTTCTCCAAAATTTTATTTAATTGTCAGTTATTGTCCATATAAAAGTCCACCCGTAGAGTGCTTCATTGAATCTTTTCTATTTTATACCACCTTCTAGGTTGTGTGTGATAGCGACACATGTTCTTGGATCATTGAAAATATCAATGAGATTAAAATTATTGATTATGAGAAGGTTCTTCCAATATTCCTTATAATTAAATGTTTTTAACTGAAATGATTATTTATTTGGAAATTTTTAAATGATTTTGAGGAATACATAGGATTAGAAAGGTTATTAAAAAAATGTATGAAATAATTGAAGAGTTCTTTATAGTAGTGGATTCATTAGAAGAGCTCTATGGATTGCGATTATATATGACACAATGATACTTTCTACTATATGGGTCTTGTTTATGATATTGAATTACATGGGAATATTTTATCCATTGATAATAATTACATAGGATTCTAATGGACATGCTACCCCACAACTTCATATTTCTTGGACTCGCTTTTCACATGGATAGTAGACATCCTCGTATGACTCCAATCAATTCATTACTAGGTTTTCATCGAGATGATACTAGAGATCGATGTACATTAATTGGTGTTGTATTATATTGATATATACCATAAAGGTCGCGAAATTTTGATTACATGGTCATTCTGATATGGATGCTTACAGTACATTACATTGAGATTCCTTTTTGGAAGTGTCTTTTAATATTTAAAGATAGACTGACGATGGGTAATTGATTTCATTTTCTATATATTATTGTTTTTAAACGGTACATATATTCTTTAAAAGTACCCATGTTTCAGGGAACTTAGATATTTTTCACATTGAGCCTTGGATAGATGGATGGTACATCTTGACCAAAATCACTATCCTTATATTTTTCTATAAATGTTGTATAATGAATGGTAATTTTGTTTTTATTATGAAGATTGACTTTTTATAGACAATATTTGTGGTGGCCTACTAAGGTTTATCATGCACCCCATTAGGGAAACTATTGGATCCACATATATACTTGATGGATGTAGGTAGGGACCACAGAAACCACCCACAATACAATTCGTGACTACATGTTTTTTTAGGAGGAGGAGAGTGTTATACAACTATGCTAATGATTCTAGAAAGGATATTTTATTTTATTAATTATATTGTATTGGGACATGCATTGTATTATATGATTTTAGAATTTTTTGAATACATTATAGAGACATGACATTACATTCTTGTTGTGTATAACAACTTTTAATTATTTATTATCATTGACATCTGGATGTTTCTATTCTATCAAAATTTTATATTATTCCAATTGACTGATATGTTAACACCAATATGTTACTCGATGAAATGGTCGAATAGTATATCTACATACACTCCCTGGACCCCATATTCAATTTGGAATCCTCTAGTTTATGGGGATGGAAAATTGAGGCCATGTAACCCACTAAGTCAGGGTATCATTTAGTGGCACCCAGGGAAAGACGTTATAAAGTGTTATCATTTTATTTATTTTTCATCATATTTTATTATGTCACGACAAGGGAAAAAATATTTTGAATTATTTAACTTGGTAAAGTGATTTACCAATAATTATCTAGTACACAGACATGCAATAATTCAAATTAACTAATGTGGAATTTGTTTTTTAGGGAATTATCATATAAAATTTCATTTTATTCCACTTTTGTGTGACACACTATATGAATGAAATTATATATGAAACATGTTTTTAATATTTATCGTAATTATATATGGTTATATCAAATCATGAATAATTATAGTAACTTTATAGGATTCACATTACATGTATTAATCTATTTCATATATGATGAATTGTATCATTGAATTAATTTTCTATGTGGGTGTTGATTTATCGATCAGATTTTTGGAAAATGATCTGTGCAGGGAAATGAGTAAGTAAAATGGTACATAGACTTATTTCAATAACCACAAATTTTTTTCCTATATATTCCATAAATTACACCCTATATATCCATTTATTTCTTGTTGAGTCATGTAACATTACTCGAATGGACTAGAACGTGTTATGGTGTGGATTAAGTGGATGAAAAACATCATTTCATGAGGTGCATAAGAACTTAAGGATTAGAGGTGTAAACCCATTTATTTAATCAATTTATAGATAATGGTAAATACATGTGGAATATTAATGGAATCATAATTTCAAAAAAAAGAACATGATGTTTACCTAACATTATATTGGGAAGTAGAAAGTGTCTCTTGGTTTTTTATATTTTTATATTTAACTAGATCATGGATTTTAATGCATGAATAAGAGTATACATTGTTTTTAGGAAGGATATTTCAATTAATACACTTTTATTTCTAGTAATTTATCACTATTATATGATTTTAATGGCATTTGTTTAGAATTATAAGAATATTCCAGCCCAACTACATCTCATTGTATGCAAGGAGGGTTTCCATAAACATTTTCCAAAAGAGGGGGTTATGGGATCCATGTAGAACCTCAAATAGTTATATTTGAGACACTAGTATTAGTATTAAATATCGGTACTTGTGAATTTTTCCTTGATAAAATAATCCACTTGATTTGTAAATATTTTAGAATCCAGACACCTAACAAGTTTATGGATGAAATGATGTGTGTTTTCATATACTATAATTCTCAAAGGTTTTTTGGATATTCCGATTCAAGAACTGATGACAAGAAGTTTGACAATACATTTTTCATGTTTTCAGTATCTGCAGACACATTATTAGAGGATATTGAAACTCATGACATATATTCTTTTGGGATAACATATGCACTGACACAATGTTTTGAACTGGGTTGATGGACATTGAAATACGGTTTGGATGGATTTAAAATGTAGTTTTTATTACTACATTTTACTTTAGACCATGATATTTGAAATATATAGTTAATTTGAATGTCCGTAGTGGGGTATGATGAAGGCTACAAAGTGTTTGACATGCATTACTAAGAATCACCATTTCGGGATGACTTACCTATTTAATGATAAACCAGGGGTGATATGATTTAAGTAATGTAGCACGAATATGGATTGATATTAGATAATAAAATTTTCATACTACTATTATAGATATTCTGAAATAACGAATTATCACCCAGAGGAACATGAGGGATGCTAGGTTCGTAGAGCAGGAAAATTCTTCATATTGACTGAGAGGATCAACATCTTTGGGAAGGAAACATCATTTTTAGGCATCTAGTAATGGTATCACTATTTATGATATAGGTTCTTGTATCATGGTATTCAATAATCAATGTGGGATATGGGGACGTATAATTTATTTGATTCATCACTGTCCATTTGAGTGCTGAAATTGTGATAGTATGGTCCATGTAAAACTTATTTTTTGGTTCATCCATTAATAATATATTGTAAGGGGATTGAATCCAACTCCTTGATTAGGAGAACAATTAATAGCTATATCATAGGTGAGGATATGAATATTTTTTTGATCATGTAGTTTTAGGTGTTGGTCATGTACTTGGATGAGAGGCACCAGTTGTACCTGGACATTAGAGGGGACCATCATATGGATGCGAGGTTGTTTCATAGGGATACTATTCAACATAAATATATTCTATACTACATGCACTAAGAGAGAAAATGATCATGACCTATCGTTGAGAGGATTGATCATAGTAAACACTAAACTTGTATATTCTCTTTATCGTAAAAGTTTATTTCATAGACATATATATATATATACCTATTGTGGAAATCAATATCATCAATGATAATTTTTATTACAGGTTTATGGCACTGGATACATTGTTGAAGGTTATAATGTAGGGTGTATGCTAGTGTCGGATGTTCCCCTCTTGAGAATGATGTGTTTCACATCGTTTGTTATCATTTTTTATATAATTGGTTTTAATTAATACTTTGAGTGGAATGTCAATTTTATTATGAAGTCAATATTGATTCCTATCACAGGAGAGTGGACTTCAGATCAATAGATGGACAATTTTTTCATTCATAATGCTGAAGGGTATTCCTAGTATGGTAGTGATGGACATATGAATTTTGGGCACAGTGGGAAGATATCATAGATTTTAATTTTTATCTTCATCACCATGGGATGCATCAGTCAATTGTTCCTCCAATGGATGATCAATTCAAGGATTTTTTCCTAGACAACCATTCCCATTTACATCATGAGAGAGTTGTGGATATCCAAACTAATCTAGTTCTAATATCTACATGTGTATCCATTCATCCATATAAGATCGATACTATAGGTTTTTAGGAGCTCAAGAAGAATATATTGGACTTAAAGGAAAAATAGGGTTACATGACAATGTACATCTCTATGGGATTGTCCGGTCCTTTTGTAAAAGATGTTTATGATACCGTAAATCTATTTGTATATTATCAAAAATGTAATTAATTGATGATTAATATCAGGTAGAGTATTCAATGGATTAGTTAACATTCCTATCAGCATTGAGGAGGTCATGTTTTCTCGATGATTTACATGTCTAAATCTTATCAACAAGTGCATTTTGACCTGAATACATATATAATTAAACATCTCCTAGAATGTATAATGTATAAGATTATCTGGTTATTTCATTCAATCTCTTGAACGGAACAACTATTTTCAGGGACATGATGAACTGTGTTTTCCACCGATATATTGATTCATTTTTTGTGATATACTTGGACGATATAATAGTGTATACTAAAAATAGACACAAAAATGTGAGTCATCTTGGGATAATTTTGGATATAATGTGAGTGATTAATTTTTGGTATATGATCATAATGTTCCAATTATGGATGGGAAATAAACTCTTCCTAGCTCAACTCATCTCAGATACAGGAGAATCAGTTGTCCCCAAGAAAGTGAGAGATGTTGTCTCATTGGATCAAATCAATAACTTCGTTTACATATAGAGTACCATGGGTGTAATTGGATATTAAAATAATTGAATATGATAATTTTCACACTTATAAGAACCTATTATGGGATTGACTATGAATTTTGAGATATGTTTTGTGTTAAATAAATATGAGATATACTTTTACGATAATAAATAAAGACAGACTTTTGTAACAGTGCTAATTATACTAGATCCATGTTTTGAGATAGTATAA
The DNA here is from genome assembly GCA_963277665.1 of Viscum album. Classification (NCBI taxonomy): domain Eukaryota; kingdom Viridiplantae; phylum Streptophyta; class Magnoliopsida; order Santalales; family Viscaceae; genus Viscum; species Viscum album. Next base: position 1,208,604,382 of record OY728159.1, read on the forward strand.
TTTTTAATATAGGAGGGCATGGTAATGGAATATGAGTCTCATTGATTGAAACCACACTAGTGGAACTTCCTGACAAACGACATAAAATGGTCCCCTATATGTCATCCATTTTTTTCCGATGTATTTTATAGTGGGAGAGAATTTTATGTTGTACACGGACCAAAAAAAAATCAAGTACAAATTTAAATAGGATTATATGAATTTAAGGATTTGAACGAGTCTTGATTATATACAATTATTTGACAGTGTCCTTGCCAAAAAAAATTTAATTTAAATTATGTGGAAAAAGCAGTAAGTAGGAGGACATAGATACATGCATTTCTGGAGGCCTTCCATGACTGGAAGCTTCTAATTATATTCTTCGAGATTAACATGGAGGTGAATCATGGTGTGGGAATGAATTATAACTCATTATTCACATTCACCTCTTATCTTATGGATGGAGTGATGATTATATTGATATCATATGATCCGGTACGTGTCCTACATAACGTTGTTTCATGTTTATAATTGTATCCTAGTTGGACTGTTGGAGAGGATTTAATTATTCTGGTTTGTGGTCATATTTAGGTTTTATCATACATAAGTAAGGAGTTTTTTTAGTGTTTCATTACACTGTATGTGTAGGAAATAATGGGTTTACGAATATTTATCTTGACTTGTGCCACCAGTTCTGGTGACCGAGGATGAAAATACATGTAGAGGGTTTTGCTAATAGGTGTTCCACCTATCAATGTGTGAGAGGAAAAACATGAAACTAGCTATTATTTGACAACATAATCATATTATTATGTCCAAATGAAAGGATTTTAGGTTATATGTAATAACAAATTTTCATAGTTGACCTCAATATACTAGTTTTTTTTGTGTTGATGTTGAAAGATCATAACTGTCACTAAATTCCTATTGATATGGGAGATCTTCTTTGTATATTATATTTAGGATTTATTAATTTTTTAGATAATGAATCATCATGAGGTTACTCATATCATTTTAAATGGTAGGAATGTTTTTTTAATTCACTTTTATGGTAGTGTTTGTAATGGGAATTTGGTACACATTTTCTTTTCAGATTAGCATACAACCCATATACTAATGAAAAGTTATATTGAATGAAAAATTTTCTTGAAGACTTGCTGAGAGCGTGCATTTATTATTTTGGGGTCCCTTGGTATATTCATATACCACTGATTGAGTTCTCCTAAAAAAATAGCTATAATGAGACTATACAAATGTATCCTAATAAGGTATCAAATGGTATTCCATATTTTTCTCCTCTATGAAGTTTAGGGGTAGGATATGAATCTTTATTCATGCCTCGTATGGCCTAATAGAGTTCATAGAAGGTCATGTTGGTAAAAATTCATATGGAAAATTAATATGAAACTAAAAAATCATACACCACATTTCTTTAAAGACCTATAACGTTCTTGGTCATTGATCTGATTTTTTTGACACACCACTAAGGTTGGGACATAAAAGGATTTGGAGATATGGTAATCTTTCTTCCTGGTAAGACATTTCATTCAAGTATTTGGAGTGAAATAGGATAGTAGGCTCTTGTTTTATATTAATAAAGAGGAATGGAGACATGAAATATGTTATCAAATTTTCTCAACAATGAAACTATCAGTCAATCTTTTATCATAATAAAAATCCTAACATGGTAGTGAAATAAGATGATGCATCCATAGAGGATCATCCTACTCATACCATTAATTATAGCACAAAGGTTATATGATGTTGGCCAATTCCTCTAGTATGGGTTCTATGGATGTATAACCATTTATTGAATGAGACATATTAGTGGCAAGAAGATCAATGTTCTTATTATATATAGTTATTCTCACAATATTTTTTACCTCATATGGAAGGGTAACTCAATGATGAATTTATTTAAGAATGAAAATTGTCAGACCTTGGGTTTTCCTAGGATTTATAGATATTTTTATTCATTTTAAATCCCTCAATTTTACTTTATTTTAGTTTCTAATTATATTAATAGAGTTTTAGGGGTATTGGGGGAATAAAAAACCCCAGACCTTATCTTTGGGATGGAAAATGTTGGACCACATGTTTAGGAGAAAATGTGTGACACATGTCTGATTGATTTGAGTTACTGTGTCTAGTAAAAGAGTGGTATGGATGAAGCCAAATGGTAAGAGTAATCAATTAAACTTGAGGAAAACACCCATGTTATATTATATAAAACATGGTTAGATTCTCAACACATGGTCAGTTAATGATATTACTAATATTAATCCTTGTCCATGTGAGGTTCCCCCTTGATGAAAAATATGGGATCAAATTTTTCAACCATTATTACAAATCATTAGTCCCATTATTTATATGGTAAATTACAATTTATCCATTAAAATGGTTTAATAATTATTTTTTTGTCCTCTACAAATCATAAAAAACCATGGCCTTGGTTTCTCCCTTATGAATCCAAATTAATGGCCTTTCTCTGCTTTAATCAACCAATAATCAATGATAAAAATATATTTATTATTAGATAAACACTCATATGTTCATCATACCTCTCATATTGGAAATAATTTGACATTTAATTGATGGATTTATTTTTATGCAAATAAAATATATTTATTTACATGATTTCTTATATTCATTATTCTATTTCTGTTACATATATAATCAAATAATGATACTAGATGAATTCGATAATACTGACCTATGGAAGGTGTTTTATACCATTCTAATTTTTTAGTGTTTTACAAATAAAATTTCCACAATGATACTTGCTGGACATTTTGGAAGCCAACAAAAAATCAATTGTATTATTGAAATGAATGAATTAGAAACTGATATGTTTCCATTGAGTTACTATTTGATGGTTGGTGGTTGTTATCGCCTATATTGGAAACCAATAAGTTGTGTCATTGTTTCTACCCTTTTTTATATTACCTTTTTGGGAGCGTGTGAGTTTACCATGGGATTCAAAGCCCTGAAAATATTTAATAAAGGTAATTGATTTATTTAGAGATGATTATGTGTCCTTTCCATTTTATATTATTATTTAGATAGATAAAATTGTTTAGATGGAAATTATTATAAGATATGGTTGAACTCATGGGGTGTGAATGGATATAAAATAATAAATTAAAATACAGTGAAATTGGTAATGGTAGTTAATGCCTAAGATGGGATTTGAGAATCTTTATTCTATAGGAAGACAAGGTAAATTTTTATCAATGGTTCTTATTTAGAGTATTGGGTTCATTGGACCCATTAAATCCTTGGATATTGATTCCATCAAATGAAAGAGAAATTTTCCCCTTATATTAGGCTTTATTAGGCTCCATTACTACATGACCAACTTACATTCTCCTTTGAATCAAAAGAAGTCATTAATGAGTTTTATTTGATTTAATATAGGGTCTCAATGTGGATGTATATGTCAAATATACCATAGATATGAACCTTCATCGTCTCAATAGTTTTTTCATATAACAACTATGATATGAATATTTACTCTAGATTGCATTTTGTGTCCACTGTTGATGTATTATCTATGATTTATAGATATACTTGGTATGGTTATCAGAATTAATTTATAGAATACATAGTTTTACACATTCAATGTGTACTTTATAGCTTCACTAATTAATTATAACCTGAGTATTTTCCACATGGATCCTTAGTAGGATAAATAATATTTCATTTATTGTTTGACAATACATTTATTTCATCTATTTGTGTGATATAATTCACATTGCATTTATCTATGTTGAACATAATAGATATTTTATAGACACTATTGGTGGTATATTACTATGTGTTATCCCACACCCTGTTCGAGCCATTTTTGATTACTAAGACATCTTCTTGGATGAAGGCGGGGGACATAAAATCATTCACTGAATAAATATTGATTTTGAAACTAATTAGTACCAGGATGGTATAAGAACATGCTATGCCGGTGATTCTAGCTGGAATGTTCTATTTTGGTCTTCTTGGTATTTTGGTACGTGTCTTCTAGTAAATGACTATATTATTTTTGTCCTACATTTTAGATAATTTAAATTATAATCATGATATAATGGATTTCTTTGGATTTTTTTAGCCGCATATTATAGCGGTTTAATTTCTATATATATTTTATATTATGAATCTTCTATTTAATAATATGATTACACAATTTTATTAAACTATATCATGAGGAACTTGTGTTTAAGTGGAAGTAGCCTAGTGCCTTTATACTAGTCATAATTCTATTTTTTACTAGGTGAATCACATAAGGCCATGTGAACCACCAGATTGTGGCACTATTTAGTGGAATGAGAGATGGGATGTTACATAATATAATTATAGAGATTATATATTAGGACCTTTTATTCATAAATATATGTATACTTTACCGTCTATATTGAAATCCTTTGCTGCTATCCATCAATGACATCTATAGCTCATTTTCCGGGATAAAGTACTTTTACATAGCTCATCGAGGATGAGTATTAGATATATAATGATATATGGTAATCGTTCACCACATTATTTAATGATGTTATTGATTCTAGATTTTTCCTGGTTAGTAGAATATCAGTTTTAGTTACCATAGAGTTGTCAACTGATGCAAGAAATCATCCATGTATCTCATCAGTTTTGTTTTCCCTAAGACCCATATAACGATTTTAATTAAATTAAAGATTAATTACATGTAGATGTGACCCTTGAGATTCATTCTATTCATATCTATCATTAATTTATATAGGATAATGGATTCCAGTCATATCATCATGTATTGGTGACACATAAGAAGGGATATTTACAAGATAAGTTGTTTAGAGTGGAAGGATGACATATATGCTCAGTGGAAAGTGTTATTCTCATCCCATTCTAGGCCATCATTGGAAGGGAAATGTCTGAATGAATTTTTATTATGTGGTATGATGATAAGAATAAAGGTGTTCCTATTAGGTAAATAACATTGAATTTCATTTGAATTCATTAGTTGTGACATAATCTATGTGTCTAAAAAGATCATGTGTGTTTTTTGGGTGTTTTGTGATGGTTTGGACCACATAGCCTTCCATTTGGAGAAACCAATTTGGAATGTTTTGTTAAGGGTAATCTAATACCATCAAAACCATATATTAGTAATCGTATGCGGATATAATGTAGGACAAAAAGGATATATAGTTTTAGATGAACTTCATTCCTATGAAGGATAGCAATGTGGGGCTTTGTAATTCTTATCTTAGTCTTAGTGAATGGTCGGTGCATGGTTTTTATAACCATCATTCGTGAACCTATTGGATTTCCACTATAGAACCAAGTGATGTATGGTTGGAACATAATTTGGCCAAACATATAGCCAATTCATGTGACCTGGTGGTGTGGATGAATTTACCAATTTTCCATTAATGACATTAAAACTCAAACCCCTCCTCCCATTATATTTTCTATTTTACATGGGGTGTTTATCCTCTCATTTCCCATCATCCATATCCAAATATAGAGGAAGAGTTATATCCCCCCTAATGATTCGAATTCAAGAGTTTTTGCTCTAGTTAGATCCATGCAAGTTAGTTCTTCAATCATCTGTTTTAATTCATCATTTGAATTCACATAAACAAAGTAATTTTGGTGAATGTTAATTATCCGGATATCATGTATTTTCATACATTCATATTTTTTTCCAATCTAGACTAAATCAAATATCACTATTGGAAGAGTTATCTACTATGTAACTATGGAAGATATTATATACCGTTCCCACATGGTTTGGCCATTTATAAGAAATGTTTTCCTCTTTTCATGAGATAAACATTTCAATTCAACCCAAAAAATTAACTAAATGCAGGAAATGAATGAATTAGAAAATCATAGGTTTCCCATTGTTTAATTATGTGATAGTTGAAGAGTTTCATCATCAATCTAGACCACACATGTTCTCTTCCATTGATTTTAAAAAAATTTATACCACTTTTTTTGGGGCATCGTGAATATTTAATAATTGTGATATCACTAAGGAAAAATAAATTATAATTTTATGGTTTTCAGAACAATTTTTTTAATTGTTAATTTTTAAATTAATGGAGAAATTGAAAATAATTTAATGGTTAAGGTTGTTTCCTCCATATCATGTCGTTGCATGTGAATAAAATTAATTAATAGTTATTTGTAATATGTTGAATGTGTTGGATGGATACATTTATTATCAATTTATTAGTGAATTGGTTGATGAATTGTATATGGTAGTTGATTCATTGGAAAAGGTTCATTGATTCAGATTCCATAGAACACCATGGAAACTTCTACCCCAAGGTTCATGATAATGGTAGTGGATACCTAGAACCTATTTACTCCTATGATCCTTATTCTACATGTTTCAAAGTACATTCCAACATCTTGGATCTCAATTAAATGAATGTTTATTGCACAATATGTATTGGAATTCCCATTATAGTCCACCCATGTTTTTTTTCAAATTTCCATTCAAAATCACATGGGAATTTATGAAGTTTCCTTGATCTTATATACCAATGATATGGCCTTCATTATTTTAAATTTGAATAATGATCATAGCCTGTTGTGGGGGAATACATTTCATTACACAACATAGCCATTTTTGATATTTTATTCCTTTATAGATAGACCTAGTATGGTTATTTGATTACTATTGATTGGATGGAAAATATCATACATACATTGTTTATGCTTTTAGCTTCCCTTATTTGTAAAATATTGAATCTAATTCATAGGAAACCATGATAAACTAGATGTGGTCAATTTTAATTAAACCCATTACTCTAAATACTCATACATTTGAGATTTAATCAACACTACTTATTTTTATGTCATATAGATTGGATGTTTACTACTCACTATTGGATGTGACCTACTAAAAATTATCTCACAGACTATTTGGGTCATCATTGGGTACCCGTAAGTACATCATGTATCTAATTATGGACTAAGGAAAAAAGCCACATAACGATGTTGGAATGTTCTATGATTATTAGTAGTGGTGAACACAACTAAGTTATGATCATGATACTATTTAGATATTGCCATTTTTGGGTATTTTTAACCTATTGATAAACATATTTTAATAGATTTCTATATACATTTTTCATTCATAATACAGATACGAAATGATCATCATATGTTACAATACTACAATTGGGATATTTATTATTAATTAATTATGAATATTTATCTTATGTAATGGATTTATTATATTCTTGAAAAATTGATCTAAATGATTTCTACTACTATTGCACATTCTATTATGAGGGATTAGTTTCCCCACACACAAACCCCATGCCCTTTATTCTAGAAATAATTCTCTGGATTATGTTGTGCCTCACTTAAGGAAATGAGACCCATTATCTTGGAGAACAATTTAGTGGTATCCAACTCAGGAAGTCACAAAACATGTTATAAATTTAAAATCATGTTGCCCTCATTCAATATCATCAAGACAATGAAATACAATCATGTTATTAGTTCTAGTGCATTCAATAACATTATGTGATCCATTATTGATATTTATATACAATAATGTGTTCGCTATAAATATATTGAATTTTCTTAAGAAGGATCATTCATTTCATTCCTCTTTTTGTTCATATTGTTCTCATTATATCTTTGAAAAATCAACTAGAATTAATATATACTTCTCATGATGTCATATCATGCCCCATTAATAATAATATTTTGACTTCCATTTATTCCCATAATCTTTTGTAACAATTGTAATCCACGTAATGAATTCATAATTTCTTGCTCCACAAGGGTTGTTATTTAATTTTTTATCCAAATGAAAATTTATAATATCCACACTATATGTGATCTATATCTCTCTAATATTTAATTATCTGAATCATTTTAAAATTCATTTCTTCCAAAGTATAGTTCTCACACAACACCATGTGTAAGCAAACAATGATATAAAATTTAATAACATTATTTTTTCATCACTATTATAAAGTAGTCATTAAATTGGAGGTAATGAACAATATTAACATAATAATTTGATTTATATATTTATTCAAACGTTTTTACATTCATCCAAATTATTTTATTGACATAAGATAAGAATGATACCAATTATAAACATTAAGATGCTATATTTTTTAATGTTTGTTTTATCACAAATTTTTTAAGATGTTTTTTAAAACTAAATTTTGACACATTTATAAATATTATATTTCTAAATAAACATACTATCTAAAATAGGAATTTAGAAATTATCGTAGGGTGAAATTATGGTATTTTTTCTGAAATTTTTTATTTTTCCATGAATAATGAATAATGATGATATTTTTAACAATTTCATATTTAATATAATTCTAAGTATATTGATGATTGGAATAGTAAAATAATTGATAAAATTAAAAATAAATTTTATTTATATTATAATTAGGAATATAATATATTTTTATAAAGCAATTAGTAAATAAATTTATCGAAATTGATAAATTAACAAATTGTTTTTTTGTATGAAAAAAATGTTTATTAAAAATATTATATTTGATATATTTAATTTAACCAAAAATAAATTTTCAGTAGATTTGTTAATAAATATATATTCTTTCAAATGATTATTATATAATCTTTTATAATGTAATTAATTTTTTAATGTGTTATAAAATCAGTTATAATTTCTAAAATTTTATATTTATAAATAAATAATGATTTTAATTAAAAATTAAATATCTCAAATTTAAAAAAATATTCTAATAAAATAGAGTTTATTTTTAAAGTATACACGTTTAAAAATTTTATAGTAATTTTTTGGTAGTTTTCTAAAATAGATATATTTTTTATGAATAGTGAAATACACCAATGTACAACATAAGTAGATAAATGAATTATTCATTCATGGATGATTTATAGATGAGGTAAGAACCCAATATTTTGAACTTGCATGAAATATTTAATATTTTTATTCATTTAGTTGTCTCTATTGTTTTTCATGATTCCATATAACAAAATAATGAATAAAATATTCCAAAAAACACACTACTCCCCTCTACTAGAAATATGACCATCTCCTAAACTTTTTATAAAAAAATTAAGGACATTAAACCTGATCAATTATTTCCTTCTCCACATCCAAAGTCTCTACCCCAGTTTAGGATCCTTTGGTATAAAAAAATTCAATCCAATTAACTTTAAGGATGTTTTCATGGAGAATAAAGATAAATGTAAAACCCTTAATCATTCAATTTCAATTTTATTCAATTTCATCTATTTAATTAGACTCTACTCAAATAATCTATTTAATAAAGAATTTTAAATAAATTATATTATATTTAATTGAATTTTATTATTCTAATTTAAAACCCACCATTAGTTCTCTAATCGAAGTTATTTTTTGAAATATTGAAAATACTATTCGTGTCGAGTTAATTTACCACCATCATGGAGTATAAATTTTCAGTTTGCCTTAACTCTTTCATGGATTATTATGAAACCATCGGGATGGATCCTTACAATGAATTGTACGACTGACCTTGCAGATTTCCTCTATGATGGACAGACCCAGGGGAGTCAGCACTTGTAGGACCAGAGATGGCTCAAGACACGACGGAGAAGGTTCAGATCATCAAGGAGCGGACTAGGACTACTCAGAGCCGACAAAAGTCCTATGCTGACAGGAGGCGGAGACCAATGGAGTTTGAGGATGGTGACCACTTTTTCAAATGAGTATCTCCTCGACATGGACTGTGGAGATTTGGCCGGGGTGACAAGTTATCTCCGCAGTTCATCGGACCATTCCAGGTTCTCAGCCGGATATGTGAGGTGGATTATCACCTGGCTCTTCCACCTCAGTTGCACCGGGTGGATGATGTCTTCCACGTGTCTCAGATGAGGAGATACGTGCACGACCCGACACATATCAATGATCACGGGAAGATGGACATCGATGATGGGGTGACATTTGTTGAAGATTCGGTGGTTTATCGAGGATCGACAGGAGCAGGTCCTATGTGGACAAAATATTCTTCTAGTGCACATCAGGTGGCAGCACATGAACCTCCAGGTGAGCACATAGGAGCAGGAGGATCAGTTTCTTTCACAATACCCCCATTTGTTTTCGTAGTTTGTGATGTAGCTTTATGGGGGCGTAAACCCTTGAGGTGGGAGTAATGTAATGTAAAGACCCGAAAAAATCAAGGAATTTTTTTTCTTAATTTTCTTTGGATTTTTCCAAGAATGCAGTTTCTGACGGAACCTAATTCCGAGGCCCCGTGTGCCCGAAATCATTTTCTGATGATTTTCTCGAGTATGTTCACTGAACGGACTAGCGAGTTTTTTCTAACTTTTGAACCGGTGCCTGGAATCAAATTCGGAGGGCACCAATGGAATCACAGTGCCGGTATTTCCATATAAACGCCTCTTCCGGAGTTGCGTTTGCTCGGGTGTGGTTTTTAATTTTTGTTTTTAAAGTTATGAAATGAAATAAAGTTGTACAACAAACATTATTTTTATTTCACTTGAAAGCCACTTGAAAGCCACTTAAAACTGCTTAAGCGGAGTTGATACGGATAGGGTGCAGTCCAAAAATATCCTACCCCCTTTGTATGATATTTGTGAGGTGGGGTCTGCACGAGCCCCACCGTTTCTTTTCTGTTAAGTAACGCATCCGCGAAAACCCGTCATTATGAATGTCAACTGACGCGTTTTCTTAATTTCTTAACACACCAATTAATTGGGCGGTTTAATTTGTTGAATTAATTCTACGAATTAATGGGTCGTTACTTATATCTTTTTTCGTTTGTTGGCGTAATATTAAAATAAGACCAACGTACAACTTCTGGAAAAATGTTCTTTGGGAGGATTTGAAAGAAACCAATAATTCTTCATCATCCTTCGCGAAGAACGCGAAGAACGCGAAGAACGCCGGCCTCCGACGAAGAACGTCGAACCCGCAAATATCGACGACGCGACGCCGTGTGCCGTGACGCCGATGTTTCCTCTCCCACGACGTTCTTCAATGACGTTCCTTAATCCGCAACAAAATCTTTGATCGTCCGTTGAGGTGAGAGATTGTGGTTCTTTAGTTTTCTTTGTGGTTTAAAACAACAATATGGATTTAATTATTATTAATTTAATCTATATGTTCTTTATCCTCGGAGTTCGTCGACGCGCACCATATTCCGCGACGACGTGCCGCCCTTCCGCGACGACGCGACACCTTCCGCGACGCGACGATCGCCTCCTTCCACAGCGATCAATTCTGCGAAGAACGCGCGTTCGACACTTGACGAGGTAGGGGTTTTATTTTAATGTTTTATTTTTTTTCCCGTGATCGTTTCTTTTAAATTAAAGAACCCGGTTTCATAAGAAAAATTTTAATTTATTAAAATTTTTGTTTGATATGTTGATTATTTCATTCCGATTTTTATCGCCTAACGCGAAGGGTGCGGGCCGAACGAACACAGCCCGACAACCCTCCGCAGGTCTTCATTGTTGTACGGATTTGGCGGGCGACGACAAAACGTGACGCAAGGGAGATTTGATGATCCCACAGTGAAGAACGGATCCCGGGAGGAACAACGACGCAGACTAGAAAGAAAACGGACCACCGGAGCAACTCCGGTGGCCCGCGGAAGCTACTGGCAGTGCGGGTTGCCAGCGCAGCGGTGCTGGCGGACCCGCGGCCGCGCGGGTCCAGCGAACACGCAGGACGCGGCCTTTGTCGCGTCCGTTGACCAGGGTGGCCCCCCGCAGAGGCCGCGGTGCTGTCACGCATGGGCAGCGAGCCCCCCGCGCTGGTCGGCCACTCGGCCGAGCCGAGCAGGACCGGACGGCCGAGCCCTGGCCTGGCTGGACCGTGTCCTGCCGGGTTGGACTGGGTCCGGTCAACCGGGTTCGGCCGTCCCAGGGGGGGGAGGGGGGTCGAGCCGGGTCGGCCCGGGCCCAGACCCCCGTCTTCGGACCGTTTCAGTCTTTTGCCTGTAACATGAGCTACAGGCCTTCGAACGACTGGCCGTCAGTGGAAACGTGATCCTTGGATCGAGACGGTCATTTCAGTGTATTACACTCAAGGTTTCGGAATACTTTGGGTTTGGCCGGGTTGGTTCGTACACGAAACCAACCGGGCCCTCGGAGCGGAAACACTCATATCTTGAGTTTCAGACGTCCGATTGGCGTGCCGTCAACTTTGTTAAATTCCTATAAGTGAGACGGATCTTTTGGCTCACACTGCCTGAGGTTTGGATGCAGGTGGAGTACGGTTGAGTTGGTTTTTCCTTAAAAAAACCAAACAGGCCCCTGGGACAAAAAAGCCAATAACTCTCAAACCGGGCGTCCGGATGACGCACCGTCTGCGACGTTGAGTTCCTATTGATGATACGGAACATTTGGATACATAATCCTCGGATTTTGTGTCAGTTGATGTATTAGCCTCTCTGCTCGTGGAGCGGACCCTCCCGAACGAGCTTGCTGTCTGCGGGAATCCTAGTGCTGGCTGCGACTGCTCAGTGAATGCGACGACGACTGTGCAGAGATCCTCAGTGAACTGCGACGATGACTGTGCTGAGATCCTTTGTGGACTGCGACGACTACTGCACTCTGCAATCCTATATGGATCAATGCTACAGATCATGTATGGATCTGATCCTGTGTGGGTCAGCGCTCAGCGGTTTTGTGTGAGCCAGCGCCTACAGGCCCTGTGTGGGCCTGATCCTGTGTGGGTCTTTGCGGGGGTCAGTACCTATCGATCCTTTGTGGGTCCGACGACTTAGATGGATCAGTGATCATCTTTATCATCATCCGACGAAGTATACCTATATGAGCTGAATCCTGTTTACTGTCCTTTGTGGATTGTGTTGAGCTATCCTGTGTGGATTTACTATTTACTCTCCTTTTTGGATTGTGTTGAGCTATCCTGTGTGGATTTACTTCTTCTCTACTTCGTGGATTGTGTTGTGCTATCCTGTGTGGGTTTACATTTTACATTCCTGTGTGGACTGGGTTGTGCTTGGGCTCTGATGTTGGATCCGAACGGGAATTGATGACTTAGGTATATGTATGGGCATATACCTAAGCTGTGTCAGATGTTACTTCGTGATTGTATATTTCCTTTGTAGATTATCCTTTGTGGATTCTGGAAGACCTTCGGGGGTCTCGGGGTCCCTATTGAGTAGCTTATACTCACCCCTGCAGGGGCTATGCCGGCACTTCGTGGTGTTGGTTGCAGACGACGGACAGCGCTGATCATGGTGGAGGCTTGCGGAGCAGGACGGTACCTGGAGGTGGACCACTGGGCGGAACGTACTCGGAGCGGCTAGGTGGACCTGAGGAGCAGCGGTGGCTATCTGTACCCACCCTTCTGGTGGGACTTCCAGTGGACGGCTCGACACTGCGACTTTTCTTTTCAGTTGTTGTTTTCCCCTTTCAGTTGTACTTTACAGTTGGGCTTGTATTTCCAGCACCTTTTACTTTCAGCACAGCTTGTTATAGTTTTTACATAGTGCTTACTTTTCTGCTTTCTTACTCTGTGGTGCTTGTTTAGTTTTCAAAGGCAATGCCTTCCTTTTTTCCGGGATTTACGCCTTGGTGCTAGTCGCCATCCCCTGGCCTATGGAAGGCGGGCATGGGGTAGTCATAGCACGGGCCCTAAGGATGAGTCGTGACAAATTGGTATCAGAGGTGGTCGGTTCTACCGCAGACTCTGATCTTTCATCTATGTGAAGCAATAGTGTTTAGCATATTGAGTGCGGTTATCAGTCCAGGGAGTCCAGTGTTGGTGCGGCGGCCGACGTATCCGTACACCAGGACCCTGACTTCTGATTTCCGAATTAATGCATGAAAACATTGATTGCATGTGTGTTTCAAGTTTTCTTCGTGATTACTTGTATCAACTCACCAGGTATACTGTTCTGACCGTGGCGCACTTTTTTTCTTCTCCAGGATGGCACCATGACGGCAGCCAGCTAGGGTTCCGAGAGTGGAGCGCGACAACAGCCCGCCGAGCGACGAGGCCTCAGTACAAGGCCCTTTGACGGCGGAGGCACCAACAGTACCACTACCCGCCGAGCTACCGATGCTCCTCGCCACGACTGCTGACGATGCACGTTGCCTCGGAGCTCGGCAAGTGTTCCAGCGCCAGCGACCACCCAGGTTTCGTGGGGAGATGGACCCCCAGGCAGCCGAGGACTGGTTAGAGGCGGTCGTACGAGTTTTCAGGCTAGTGAGGACACCAGCAGACCTCATGGTGATCCTCGCGGTGAGCCTACTGCACGCAGCAGCGGTCCGATGGTGGATCTTGATGCTCTAGTTGCACGATGTGGCATCTCATCTCTGGACGGACTTCGAGAGCCTCTTCCACTCAATGTTCTTCCCGGCCACCCTCCGTGTGGTGCGCATCCAGGAGCTTCTACAGATGCGACAGGGCAGCTTGACGGTCGCCCAGTACGCGGCGAGGTTTACTGATCTTTCTTGTTACTCGAACGACATGGTACGGGACCCCTTCTTCGGGGCCTGGAACTTTGAGCAGGGTTTGAGACACGAGATCAGGGCATCGTTGATCTCCCTCAGCATCCCAACCTTGGAAAGAGTACTGGAGAGAGCCCTTCTGATCGAGAGCATTCTTGCTATGTCTACTTCAGCAGCGAGACCTCCCGCAGTGCAGCAGGTAGCAAATTCATCGGCAGCACGTAGCCGACGGATGACTCAGGGTTCCTGGCAGACCAGACCTTTCAGCAGACAACCTCGAGACACTGGCTCAATAGTGCGGGGCACACAACGTGGAGCCAGTCTTTCGAGAGGCATGCAATGCTATGCATGCAGCGGGTAGGGCCACATGGCTCGTGACTGCCCGACCCACCATGCCAAGGAGCATCAGACGGTGGAGGGGCCACCCAAGCAGAGGCAGAGGGTCAACCGTGGCGGTCCGCAGGGAGGAGGCGGATGAGGCAGATGAGCTGGCCGAGCAGCATGTGGTGGGCGACGCTTTGAGGCTCTGCCACCACCACCACCAGGAGGTCCGCCCTGACCACAGGGAGCTGGCGGGCAGAGACAGGCACAGCTCTAGGCAGTGGAGGCCTACGACCACGACGCGCCAGAGATGATTCGAGGTACGATCTGTGTCTATTACACCCTTGCTGCAGTTCTTATAGACACATGAGCGAGTCACTCTTTCATATCCTCTGCCCTTGTTCGGTGCTTAGAGATTTTGACAGAGCCGTTGGCTCGATCCTTACAGCTAGAGAGACCTACGGGAGCAGAATTGATGATTACACACTGGTTCCGGCAGTGTGATATTACTCTAGGAGGCGAGAGCTTCGGCTGGGATCTTCTTGTAGCGGCGTCGAGGCCTTACGACGTCATCTTGGGCATGGATTGTTAATTTATAGTCCATGCTCATATTTACTGTTTTAGGTGCATGGTGCGATGTGTGCGCACCGAAGGGAACAGGTTCACCTTCACCGGCGAGAAGGGAGCCTTTGCAGCACAGGAGGGACTCTGGAAGAGGAGGGGACAACCCATCACTCATCAGTTGGCTAGTCTCATCGTAGGAGCAGTGGACGTGCAGAGTCCTTGTGTTCCTACAGTGGTGGATCAGTATACGGTCGGCTTTACTGACGACGTTCTAGGACTACCTCCTCGCAGAGAGGTAGACTTTTATATTGATCTGTACCCCGGGATAGCTCTGATATCCTCTCCAGCGTATCGGATGTCCCCCGCTGAGTTTTGAGAGCTGCGGGTACAGTTGGAGGACTTGCAGGGCAAGGGGTTCATCTGACCCAGTGTTTCACCCTGGGCTTCCCCGATATTGTTCACCAAGTAGGTGGATGGGAGATTGCGATTGTGTGTCGACTATCGTAGCCTGAACCAGGTGACAGTGGGGAACAAGTATCCTTAACCACGGATTGATGAACTCTTCGATCAGCTCAATGGAGCGCGGTGGTTCTCGAAGATAGACCTCAGGTCAGGCTATCATCAGCTCAGAGTTCGAGACGAGGACATGCAGAAGATGGCCTTCAGGTGTCGGTATGCCCACTATGAGTTCTTGGTAATGCCCTTCGGCGTAACCAATGCTCCAAAAGTGTTCATGAGCCTCATGAATAGGATCTTCCAACCATACCTCGATCGATTTTTCGTGGTCTTCATCGACGACATTTTGGTGTACTCAACAACAGAGGAGGAGCACACCTACCACTTATGGGTTGTACTAGACACACTCTGACAGCACCAGGTTTATATAAAGATCTTGATGTGCCAGTTGTGGTTACGTGAGGTCCACTTCTTGGGGAACGTCATTTATGAGGTGGGAGTTTCTGTGGATCCCGCGAAGATCGAGGCAGTGCTAGCTTGGGAGCCACCCAGGAGCGTGACAGAGGTGCGGAGTTTCTTGGGTCTAGCCGGATACTATCGGAGATTTGTGCCAAACTTCTCCAGAGTTGCGGCGCCACTCTCAGCTTTGACGAAGAAGGGGAAACCCATTGTGTCGTCAGAGAGATGTCAGTAGTGCTTCCATGAGCTAAGGCAGAGATTGACCAGCGCACCTATCTTGAGGTTTCCTAAGGAGGGAGTTGGATATGTAGTCTACTGCAATGCATCAGGGACCGGACTCAGATGTGTCCTGATGCATGAGTGGGCCGTGATTTCCTATGGATCACGTCAGTTGAGGCCACATAAGAAGAACTATGCCACGCATGACCTGGAGTTAGCAACATTGTTCTTCACACTGAAGACATGGCGGCACTATCTGATAGGCGAGCGCTTTACAGTCTTTTCTGACCACCAGAGTCTCAGGTACATCTTCTCTCAGAAGGACCTGAACCTGAGACATCGGCGATGGCTCGAGTTCCTCTAGGACTATGACTTTGAGATAGTCTATACTCCTGGGAAGGGGAACGTAGTAGCTGATGCTCTCAGCAGGAGAATGATCATTCAGCTACTTGAGGAGGCGATAGAGCAGCTAGCCGCTTTGCAGATATCCTTCATTGATAGAGATGGAGGATCCTTCCTCCAGTCTCTCACAGTCACCCATCCACTACTGCAGCGGGTCAGAGAGGCACAACGTGAGGACTCTGACTGTGAGACGCAGCGTGCACAGATATCCTCAGGACATGCACCCGATGGCTTCTCCTTTGGAGCAGAGCACGACATCCATTCCAGAGGACATTCTTTGGTACCCGTTTCTTTTCAAGAGAAGGTGCTGAGAGAGTATCACACTTCTCCTTTGGCGGTACATCCTGGAGTGTCGAAGATGTACTAGGACCTCGGACGACAGCACTGGTGGCCGGGCATGAAGAAGGCAGTGGCATAGTTCGTTTCATGATGCCTCTCTTGCCAGCAGGTGAAGGCAGAGCATCAGGTACCAGCAGGCTTGGTATAGCCCTTGGAGGTCCCAGAGTGGATGTGGGACAGGATATCTATGGACTTCGTGACTGGACTTCCACGCACTTCCAAAGGTCACGACTCCATTTGGGTGATTGTTGACCGACTCACCAAGTCGACACACATATTACTCATTTGAGAGGAGGGCTTAGTGGAGATCTTGGGGCGTCTCTACGTTCAGGATATTGTACGGCTTCATGGTGTGCCATTGTCTATCGTCTCCGATCGGGATGCTCGCATTACTTCCCGGCTTTGGACGGGGTTGCATGAGGCGTTTGGGATGAAGCTACATATGAGCACTGCCTTTCACCCTCAGACGGATGGTCAGAGAGAGAGGACCATTCAGACTCTCGAGGACATGCTCCGTGCATGTGTCCTCGACTTTGGTCGCAGCTAGGAGGACCACCTACCCTTGGTAAAATTTGCGTACAACAACAGATACCACTCCACCATCGGGATTGCACCATACGAGGCGTTGTACGGCAGACCTTGCAGATCTCCTTTGTGCTGGAAAGACCCTGGGGAGTCAGCACTTGTGGGACCATAGATGGTCCGGGCTACAACAGAGAAGGTCCAGGTCATCCAGGAGTGGATGAGGACAGCTCAGAGCCTGCAGAAGTCATATGCTGATAGGAGGCGGAGGCCACTGGAGTTCGAGGATGGTGACCACGTCTTCTTGCGTGTCTCACCTCGACGTGGATTACTGAGATTTGGCAGAGGAAGAAAGTTGTCTCCACGCTTCATCGGACCATTCCAGGTCATCAGTAGGATTGGCGAGGTGGCATATCGCCTGACTCTACCACCTCAGTTGCACCGGGTACACGACGTCTTCCACGTATCTCAGCTATGGAGATACGTGCACGACCCGACACACATCATTGACAATGGGGAGCTAGATGTGGATGATGGGGAAAATTTTGCAGAGGACCTGGTGGAGATCGAGGATCAACAGTAGCGGGTCCTACATGGATGATCGATTCCTCTTGTGTGCATCAGATGGTAGCACGGGAACCTCCAGGAGAGCACTTGGGAGCGGGAGGCTCAGATGCGTGCTCAGTACGTACATTTGTTTCCCTAGTTTATGATGTATCTTTATGGGGACGTAAAGCCCTGAGGTGGGAGTGATGTAAAGACCCGAAAAATTCAAGGAAATTTTTTTCTGAATTTTTTTTGGATTTTTACAAGAACGCAGTTTCTGACGACACATGATTCCGAGGCCCGGTGTGCCCGGAATCATTTTCCAAAGTTTTTCACAGGTACGATCAGTGAATAGACGAGCGGGTTTATTCTAACATTTGAATCGATGCCCGGAATCGAATTCTGAGGGCACCGATGGAATCGCAGTGCCGGTATTTGCTTAGAAACGCCTCTTCCGGAGTTGCGTTTTCTCAGGTGTCGTTTTTAGTTTTTGGGTTTAATGTTATGAAATGAAATAATGTTATACGACATACTTTATTTTAATTTCAGTTGAAAGCCACTTGAAAGACTCTTAAAGCTACTTAAGTGGAGTTGATACGGATATGGTGCTATCCAAAAATATCCTACCCCCCTTGGTAGGATATTTTTTAGGTGGGGCCCACACGAGCCCCACCGTTTCTTTTCCGCTAAGTAACGCACCCGCGAAAACCCATCATTATGAAAGTCAACTGACGCATTTTATTAATTTCTTAACCCACCAATTAATTGGGCGTTTTATTTCGTTGAATTAATTCTACGAATTAATGGGTCGTTATTTATCTCTTTTTCGTTTGTTGGCGTAATAATAAAATAAGACCAATGCACGACTTCTGGAAAAATGTTCGTTGGAAGGATTTGACAGAAACCAAGAATTCATCATCCTCCTTCGCGAAGAACGCGAAGAACGCGAAGAACGCGGAGAACGCGAAGAACGCGAAGAACGCCGGCCTCCGACGAAGAACGCCGAACCCGCGGAAATCGACGACGCGACGCCGTGTGCCATGACACCGACGTTTCCTCTCCCGCGACGTTCTTCGACGACGTTCCTTAATCCACAACAAAATCATCGATCATCCATTGAGGTGAGAGATTGTGGTTCTTTAGTTTTATTTATGGTTTAAAACAACAATATGGATTTAATTATTTTTAATTAAATCTATATGTTCTTGAACCTTGGAGTTCGTCGACGCGCACCATATTCCCCGGCGACGCGACGCCCTTCGGCGGCGACGCGACGCCCTTCCGCGACGACGCAACGCCTTCCGCGACGTGACGATCGCCTCCTTCTGCGGTGATCAATTCCGTGAAGAACGTGTGTGCGACACTTGACGAGGTAGGGGTTTTATTTGAATGTTTTATTTTTTTCCCGTGATCGTTTCTTTTAAATTAAATAACCCGGTTTCATAAGAACAATTTTAATTTATTAAAATTGTTGTTTGATATGTTGATTATTTCGTTCCGATTATTATTGCCTAACGCAGAGGATGCGGGCCGAATGAACACGACCCAACAACCCTCTGCAGTTCTTCGTTGTTGTGCAGATTTGGCGGGCGACGAAAAAACGTGACGCAAGGGCGATTTGATGATCCCCCAGTGAAGAACGGATCCCGGGAGGAACAGCGATGCAGACGGGAAGGAAACCGGACCACCGGAGCAACTCCGGTGGCCCGCGAAGGCCACCGGCGGCGCGGGTCGCCGGCACGGCGGCAGTGGCGGCACCAACGGACCCGCGGCCGCCCGGGTCATGCGCACACGCGGGACGCAGCCTTTGTCACGTCCGTTGACCAGGGCGGCCCCCCGCGGGGGCCGCAGTGCTGTCACGCGGGGTCAGCGAGCCCCCCGCACTGCTCGACTGCTCGGCCTAGCCGAGCCGGACTGGCCGGCCGAGCCGGGCCACGCCCTGGCCTGGCTGGACCGGGTCTAGCCGGGTTGGACCGGTTCGGCCTACCCAGGGGGGGTTGGGCTGGGTCGGCTCGTGCCCTGACCCCCGTCTTCGGACCGTTTTCGGTCTTTTTCCCGTAACATGAGCTACGGTCCTTCGAACGACGCGCCATCAGCCGAAACACGATCCTTGGATCGAGATGGTCATTTCAGTATATTACACTCAAGATTTCGGAATACTTTGGGTTCGGCCGGGTTGGTTCGTACACGAAACCAACCGGGCCCTCGGAGCGGAAACACTCATATCTTGAGCTTCGGACGTCCGATTGATGTGCCGTCAGCTTTTTTGAATTCCTATAAGTGAGACGGATCTTTTTGCTCACTCCGCCCAAGGTTTGGACGTAGGTGGAGTAAGATCGTGTTGGTTTTTCCTTAATAAAACTAACCGGGCCCCTAGGACGAAAAAGCCAATAACTCTCAGACCGAGCATCCGATTGACGCACCGTCTACGACGTTGAATTCCTGTTGACGATACAAGAACTTTTGGATACATCAACCTCAGAATTTGTGTCAGTTGATGTATCAGCCTCTCGGCTCGTGGAGCGGACCATCCCGAACGAGTTTGCTGTGTGCCAGAATCCTAGTGCCGGCTGCAACTGCTCAGTGACTGCGACGATGACTGTGCCGAGATCCTCAGTGGACTGCGAAAACGACTGTGCAGAGATCCTCAGTGGACTGCGACGACTACTGCACTCAGCGATCCTACGTGGATCAGTGTTACAGATCCTGTGTGGATCCGGTCCTGTGTGGGTCAGCGCTCAGCGGTTCTGTGTGAGTCAGTGCCTACAGGTCCTGTGTGGGACCGATCCTATGTGGGTCTTTGCGGGGGTTAGTACCTATAGATCCTTTGTGGGTCTGAAGAGTTAGATTGATCAGTGATCATCCTTATCGTCATCCGAAGAAGTTTACCTATGTTAGCTGAATCCTGTTTACTCTCCTTTGTGGATTGTGTTGAGCTATTCTGTGTGGATTTACTATTTACTCTCCTTTGTGGATTGTGTTGAGCTATCCTGTGTGGATTTACTTTTTCTCTCCTTCGTGGATTGTGTTGTGCTATCCTGTGTGGGTTTACGTTTTTCTTTCCTGTGTGGATTGGGTTGTGCTTGGGCTCGTATGTTGGAGCCGAACGGGAATTGATGACTTAGGTATATGTATGGTCATATACCTAAGGCGTCTCGGATGTTACTTCGTGATTGTATATTTCCTTTGTGGATTATCCTTTGTGGATTTTGGGAGAACATCAGGGGTCTCGGGGTCCCTACTGATTAGCTTATACTCACCCCTGCACGAGATATGCCCGCACTTCGTTGTGTTGGTTGCAGATGACGGACATCACTGATCGTGGTGGAGGCTTGCAGAGCAGGACGATACCTGGAGGTGGACCACTGGGCGGAACGTACTTGGAGCGTCCAGGTGGACCGGAGGAGAATCGGATGCTATCTGTACCCACCCTTCAGGTGGGACTTCCAGAGGATGGCTCGACGCTGTGACTTTTCTTTTCAGTTGCTGTTTTCCCCTTTCAGTTGTACATTACAGTTGGGCATGTATTTCCGGCCCCTTTTACTTTCAGCACAGCTTGTTACAGTTTTTACTTAGTGTTTACTTTTCCTCTTGCTTACTCTGTGGTGCTTGTTTACTTTTCAAAGGCAATGCATTCCCTTTTTCCAGGATTTACGCCTTGGTGCTAGTCGCCAGCTCTTGGCCTATGGAAGGCGGGCTTGGGGTAGTCACGGCACGGGCCCTAAGGATGGGTCGTGACTTGTAAAGACCCGTAAATTTCAAGGAAATTTTCTTCTTAAAATCACTGGGATTTTACGAGTACATAGTTTCTGATGGCACCTGATTCCGAGGCCCGGTGTGCCTGGAATCAATCTCCGAAGTTTAGTTCGAGTACGTTCAGTGAACGAATTAGCCAATTCTTCTATCTTTTAATCCGGTTCACGGAATTGAAATCCGAGGGAACCTATGGAACTGCATCGCTGGTAATTGGTTAAGTGTACTTTTACCGTAGATGCATTTTCAGGGGAGAATGTTTTTAATTTTGTGGTTTAAATAAGAATTGAATAACAATTGTAGAACAATTTCTATTATTTATTCTATGTTGTTGTAACCTATGTGTGGGAGTTGGGGTGGGACCCAGTTGTTACAAACTACCCTTGGAGTATAAATGTGATGTGGGGCCCACACGATCCCCAACACTTCACATTCCCTAATGCCTTCTTTTATTAAGTGACATCTCCTCTTATAATTTAATAATTCCAACACACATTAATTTAATTAATCGTACCTATTCAATTAATTGAGTTATGTGATTGAATTTAGAAATTTAAATGCTTGGCATGAATTAATAAAATATGATGAGACTTGTTTTATTTTGGGGAGTTGGCTTGTTTTGAGAGGTTTCTGGGAGAGAGATCTAAATACATCTTGGAATAACATCATCCTCCCGCAAAGAACGACACCCTTAAAAGAATAACGACAACTATCTGATGAAGAACATCGAATCGACGGCTCGGTTTCTCCATACTCTTCATCCTCCGCGACAAGGAAGGATATAATGGAGACGAGGAAATCGACATCATAATTCGCGGCGCTTGACACCCGCGAACATCCATCGAGGTAGGGGTGTGTTTGTATTGAGAAATGGTTGGGTTTCCTTCCATGTTGTTTCATATTAAACCTCTTGTTATCAGAATAATGTGGAAGGGACCAGACCAAACGAACACGGTCTGATTTCTCCGCCATTATTGTGAATATATGTGGAGCTATTCAGCTCTTCATGTGCGAAAAATCAAGTTATGTTTTCATATATGATCGGAAGTACAAAAACATCGTAAGCGGCCACAGAGCGTCGGCACGGCCCAACATCAGAAGTTCGGTAGAAATCAGATCATCGGAATGAAGAATAGACAAATCGGGAGGCGTGCTGGACAGAGGCTTCGTTTTTGGAAAATTCCAGAATACACAGCGTGTTCTCCAGAAGCACACGTCATGTAGTAAAATCATACTGTGGATTCCATTTTAGGTGTTAGAAATGTAACACCCGATGTGTGACTCTAGACACACAGCTTGTACTCTCCACACTGATTGTCAGAGGAGTCTTTGATGGACATGGCTTGTATTCATGGAAAATACACAGACACAGACATCAATACACATCCAAGTAACACGAGGTGTATTCACTTAATAGAAAGGCAGAAATGTCTTCCCAAGTCTCGACATGTATTCCGGGAATGCACAGACACAGGGTGGAGTACAAGGGAAGGTACTCCACCACACGACCAGGCATGACCAGCGTACACAGAGTTGACCCTAGAAGTTTGGACATCATGTGTAACGATACCACACACTGTGTACTTACTTTTTATAGGAACAACCCTTCGACAGGTGCTGTGGTACATAGACAGTACCCGTGGACTAAAGACACGGTGTGTAACCATACCACACGTTGTGTAATTACTTAATTACATGACAATCCCTATGAAACGGGCCATTTCACACGGGTTGTACCCCGTGTCTGATGACACGATGTGTATCGCTTACTTACACGCTGTGTACTTTAGGAAAATGGCTTGTTTGTCTTGTTCTCCGTGAATTTGGAATGTACTTCTTGGTTTTCCCCAATTACGTGTGATGAAACTATGTGGTACATTAAATCTTGTCTTCATGACAGTTGATTTATCCACCCCCATTGACTCGAGGAGTAGACCCTACCATAATTGAGTATGATGTGTGTGGAAACCCTAGAGCTGGCTACGACTGCGATGACTACCGTGCTGGGATCCTCTGTGGGTTCGACGACGATGATGACTGTACTTGTATCCTACATGGGTTCGACAGTGAGGACGACTATACTTGGATCCTATGTTGTTTTGGAAGCGATGTATACTATACTAGTATCCTAAATCGGTTCGGCATTGAAGACTTATGTACTTGGATTCTACGTGGGACTGGCAGGGGAGATGATTCAGAAGCTACATCTATCATATGCACCCCTCTTCGTGAGTAGTATTCCTCTGTGTGTTGTGTCTTGACTTTTAATCATTATTATCGATATGATTGACCTGATTTACTATGTGTATTGGTTTGTGTTTTCTTATTTGGATTGGGTTGTTTTTTACTGTGTTTAATGGGTTAAAATTGGGATCGTGAGTTGGATCCGAACTTGAAATGATGACTTAGGTATATCTATGGGCATATACCTAAGAAGAGTTTGTTGATACTTCATGTTTGTACCCTTTATTTGTGGTTTATCCTTTGTGGATTCTGGGAGACCGTCGGGGGTCTCAGGTTCCCTACTGAGTATCATATACTCACCCCTGCACGAGATATGCCCCCACTATGTTTTGTTGGTTGCAGACGATGGACAATGCTGATCTTGGTTGAGGCTTGTAGAGCAGGATGGTACCCGGAGGTGGACTATCATGCAGGATGTAGACAGTGTGGATGGCCGGACCCGAGGAGCTAAGGACGCCATCTGTACCCATCCATCAGGTGGGATAGCCGGAGGTCGACTCGGTGGTTGCTGATTTACTTTACTGTTGTTGTACTTTCTTTTCAGTTGTACTGTACTTTTATTTGGGTTTGTATTATGGCCAATTTACTTTTCAGAAATTACTTTTGTACTCATTTTACTTATTGTTTACTTAATCTTGCATACTCTGTGGTGTTTGTTTTATTATATAAAGGCAACACCTTCCCATTTATCAGGATTTACGCCTTTGGTGCTGGTCGCCAGCTCATGACCTATGGAAGGAAGGCTTGGGGTAGTCACGGCACGGGCCCCAAAGACATGTCTTGACATGGATCATATATTTATGAAATTAAATAATATCAAATAATTTATTATAAATTAGGTAACCATTGAATAAAAATTACCTAAAATAGAACACTTGATATAGATTCTTAAAACATAGGAATTTCATTCATTTTTTAAGAGATATCCATGGGGTAGTACTAACACTACAGAAATAAACATTCCTTATTGATCTAGGATATATCTGAATGAAAATTAAAATGATATTATAAAATATTTACCATCACTCCAAACATCGATGAATGATCATGAATTTCCAAATTTGTTAAATTCCAAACATCTCTTTATGACATCCCATATAATGAAGGTATTAGAGCTCCCTATTTTTTGATCATAATCTAAACATCATAAAGGACCATATGAGAGAAAAAAATTCGGAGATTCTCTAAAGGTACTCAAAGGAGAAGAGTATCTTGATGGGATACTTGAGATCATATATTATAAGTAAAAATTATTGTCATTTAACAGTAAAAATAAGTTAGATGATGGGTAAATAGGTATTCAAATGGTTTTCTATTAAGTTAGTTTATGAAAAGATGAATATAAATTTTGGTATTCCTCCCATAAATACAAATTAATTCTATAATTCATAAATATCATATTAAATAAATGAAAACTGAACCTTGATTATTTTTCATCATTACCCAATTTTCACATTGTTTAATTTTATAAGCTTGTAAGTAAATGTTTTGTGAAAATAGAAGATGAACACAATTTTAAAATATAAATGATATAATTGAAAACTATACTCCATTTAGTCTAATTAAATGTGTAAATATGATAAATTAATCTTTAAAAACAACACATAAACATATTGAAAAAATAGGATGGAAAATTACAGTTGACACAATAATCATAATTATTTTTTTTCTTATTAATTACTATATAATAGAGATTAAAAGTATTTTTATAAATATACCAATTAAATTATAATTATAATTTATATCAAGTCAATTTATTATAAATATAAATTATAATTTTCTAAAAAAATTCATTTAAATTTTCCCTTATACAATTATAGTGTAACAAAATCTAACCTCTAAAACATTATTTATTCCTAAAAATGTAATTTTACTCATAAATTACTTTAATATTCTTATTATAAATATGTCAGACACTTTTTTCAATCCATTATTTTGATAAAAAATAATTTTAATTTTAAAATTCATAAGAATTTTTTTAAAATGAATATTTTATTTAAAAAAATTATTTATAAATATGAATTCCCAAGTAAAAACCATTACATGATAAATTTTTTTTATATTTTAAATATTTTTGATGAATTTATTTTTTCAATAGTTATCTATTTCTTATGAATAGAAATATGTATAATTCATAGATATTTTTTATCATTAAATAAAGTTATTCATAATTCATTATGATTGAGTAATTTGTTAATAATTTTGAGTTTAATGTAATGAACTAATTTCTATTTATTGAAAAATATATTATATTTTTAAATGTAAAAGTTTTTTAATTTAAAATGTATAAAATACACATAATAATTAATATATTGATAATTTTAAATTTATATCATCCAAACAACTATTTAAAATTCCCCTATATTCCTCATGTAATTAACATAATATGTTTTATCAAATACATGTATTCCCTGGTAGTGATTCACATTTTATGGATCGTGTAATGATTTCCATTACTGGGGGCTTCTCTTGGTTATGATTTTTCTCAATCCAGACTAGATAGTGATCTACTCGAGATTGGTCGAGGTAAAATCCAAGTGACACTAACTCCAATATAGTATCAGGTAAACGAGAATCATAAAAATGACTTATAATACTAAATTCCATTTCTTCTAATATATACACACATATATATATATATATATCATAATGAGATTAATTGTATTTAAATATTTCATTTCATTGATGGATTTCAAATTATAGTATTTTTATTTTACACATTATATCATGGTTTTTATTTAATATGTGTTTCATGATAAGTGGAAAACTAAAAACATAAAAAAAATTAATGAATTTTTTTGACTAAATCGCGTGGCGTTATATTCTACCCCATAAGGAAATTAAATCCTATGAATTTTAATAATATATCAATAATGAAAATAGTTCCTCATTTCAATTATTTATGATTTATTTTAGAAATACTTTCTATATAAAAATTAATTTTACTATAAATTGTAATAGTAGTTAACTCATTATATTCCTAGAAATAGTAATATACAAAAAATTATGTTTCTCCCCAATCATCTGTGCTTTATAATTTTCATTATTGGTTATTAAGAATCATTTAATAGAACTAATTCTTATAGTGATTTCATAGTCATAATTTCATTGATAAATAAACATTCGGTGATCTATGAAATGAAATGTGATTTTAATATCGTTAAAATTAATTTCAAAACCTTATAGATATAGTCATTTTTACCCAGAAGAACATCAAATTCATCCAATGTATATTAATAATATTCGAAAGAATGATTTCAAACAAATATTATTCATAAAATATTGGTATACATTAGACTTAATAATCACACATTTATTGTAATTTAGTCATCATTAAATATCAAATCATACTATAATAAAATTTATTATCATAGAAAACAAAATATATATTCGTGTGGATATAGAATTGATAAAATATAAAATTCGGAGTTCTAGAGTAAATATTGATGGTACCTTACACCAATTAATTTTCAGGACCCATTTAAACTTTTGTGATTTCATAGATATTACCTTATTCCCCAAATCTTTGAGGATTCATATTTTTATTATTCAAATAATCCCCTTTTTTTGGGAAATAGGAATTAAAAATTCAAAAAATCCTTTCAATTGATGCATGGAGGTATGATTAATGAATTATTATATACCTTTATACCCTATTTTATTGGATAATATCATTCTCCATGTGTCATAATTATTAGTTCCATGACCAATAATTCTACACTAGAAAACAATTCTAGGGTTATTCTACAAATTTCTTGGGTTCTGCTTCCAATATTTTGGGTAGGTATATGGGTAAATTTACAAACCATAATATTATTTTTCATTTGGGGATCATTAAAATTGAATTTTACATTTTATATAAAAATAGATCAGAAATTACAATATATACATTAATTTTGTACCATATATTCATATTTAACTGTTTTATCATCATTAAAAAAGTAATATATATACTATTCTGTTCCATGACAGGTTTTTATGTTACTAAAGAAATAATTTAAATTTCATTTAATTTCAATGATAAACACATATGTTCCAGGAAGGTATTATAATGGTATAGTCCTATATACAAATATATATTTTCCTTCTATTAGCTATCCTCAATGAAATATCACCCTATATTCATTTGAATAGTGAATATAAAATTTTATATTGAAAATCACCTCCCTAGAAACCACACTTTTGATGTAGTTAATTACCTTATTTTAACTTGTGTTCTTTTTCAAAATCCAACATTGGTTTACTTAACCTACCAATTTATATATTTCCAATCATATTTATTCACACTATATTCTTTTAATAAAATGAATTTTTTTAAGTTAATCCATTTAAAATTAATAATTTTACTAAAAGACTAATTAGTGGTTAGTGGACATTATAATGTGAATGAATAGAAATTAGGGTTGTCTTTCTGCGGTTTAGTTGACATCATAGTATTTTTTCATATTGTATTAAATAGATTAACATGGAATATTAATGATGGTTTCTGTTAGTTGGATAAAAAATGGAGAGGTTGGTATCAATGATTTCCTTATAAAATATTATGCATATAAATAGAAAAATTAATAATAAGAAAAAATATATTAAATTATATCGTAAAAAAATAAATATAAATGATTAAAATATAATTGATGAATTCTACAATTGTTAAATCGATAATATAAAAGTTGTTTATGCACTGAAATGATTCTATAAAATTAATTTTATTATCCAAAAAGATATTGGAAATTATTCAATGATTAACATATAGAAATGAGTTTACGAATTTTTTATGGATACTATAAATATAGGACAAGGTTACAATATGTCTCCACTCCTCAATTATATAGAAAATTCTTATAAAGACCATCATGTGATTTTAAAAAAATATTGAAATTTAAAATAATTTGGTATTTATGTCAATTGAAGAAACACATAAATTTGTTTTAGAATAGAACTAAGAACCAAATACTTCATAGGATTTAACAAGAACCCGTGAACATTATGTATAAATATGTTTTAGAATAGCATATTTTGTTTTAAAAAATCTATTTGAGTTTTTTTTCAATGACCCAAACCAAATCTTGTCGCCACAAATAACAGCACCTAATCATGCCCATGGAAAGTCCTAAAGGGTGTTTCCTATCCCCATGGGCTTGAAAATGTACCCGGGAATCATAAAATGTGAATTGGGAATGAATTACTTGAGTATGAAATCATAAAACATGAAAAACAATAAATAATATGAATGTGAAATTTTCATTAAAAAAATCCTTAACAAAAACAATATCTGAATACATGATTTTAATAAATTTAAAATAGGTATAAAAGTAAATAAAAATAGTATAAAATAGCTTCAAAGACTTTAGATTTCAAGGGAACATCACTAACGAGTCGTCTCCAAAACACTTCACCAAGAGGGGACTAACATCCCAAACCACCTTCACATAAGTCGTTGCCTTTACCGGTGTCAAACAAAATCATGTTTATATACCCCCATGGAATTTAAGTAGGATGTGATATGAATCCCAATATGATACAACCCAATGATTTCAAATGTATGAAACACATGGTTAAAAGAATGCAGTTTAAATAAGTAATGAAAATCGGTGATGAATTCCATGAAATACAACTTTCAATTGTAAGCAATTTTATAAATTAATCATTCAGAATGGTATAATATTTCAATAATATATTTTTGCTACTAAAATTAACATACATTAACACCCTAATATACGGTATAATACCATAAATACAATGATCACCAAAACCGGGAACACCCCTTGGCAATAGATATTCTCAAGCAATGCGTACCTAGTTCCTCAGTTTAAAAATACCCCTGTAAAAAAACATTACCATTAATGAACCACTAGTGGGGAACATAACCATAACCTATTGGTCCCCAAATATCATACACATAATTTAGTTATAGTTATTGTGATCCAAAATACTATGTAAAACATTGACAAAACCCATCCAAGTCACTAGTGTAATAGTACATATCCACTCACTTAGGTACCCGAGCATCCACCATTTTGACCAAATAATTTCAGCATGATACATAAATGCCATTTCATATGAAAACTCAACTAAAGGTCATATAAATAATTTTATTTATCTACACACTCTTTAGATCACTTAAAACACTCAGCAAAACAGTTTGATTTTCAATAAATCAGCTTCTCAAAATCTCATATTATTTTTCACCCAAAACATTTGAAACCCCCCCATTTTCACACCATGTGCACACTTATAGGTCACTGAAACACAAATTAAATCCCAATAAATTTTCAATTACACCATGAAAATAGTTATATGGCATCCCCATATGCATCATGAAATGATATTTTTATAATACAACCACTTTCTGACAAACATGTCACTTAAATTCCATATGCTTCCCAAAAACCCTTAAAACATGGTTTCAATGCAACAACCAAATAACATAAACATCCAAAAAAATTATTTTCCGCAATAATTCATTTCAATAATATCAATAATGTCATTATATGTAACATCCCACCCCCAACCACATTGTCTTGAGCAGGCGGTGAGGGTTACTTGGTCTTAAGCGACGTTCCAAAGGCGCCAAATGCTGGCGATGAATGTCGAGGGCTTCAAGAGAAAAGTGGGGAAAGAATGCCCACAAGAGGATAACACAACCAAACAACAAATAAAAACTATAATGAATTCATTTTAAAACAACCAACATTTCCATTACAACCCAAAGTTCATACATCTTAATATTTCCAAAACATCATAGTACAACGGAATCTAAGAGACAACCACGACAATCAGTGACACCACCACAGCTCCACTCTAGCTCCAAACTCCATGCACCACCAAGCATCATGAGGCACCGCTAAAAGATGGGGATTCTTTACCTTTTCCTATGTCCCGGTACACTACATCTGCAAGACACCAAAGTTCCAATGAAAGGGGTGAGTACAACTACTCAGTAGGATTTCCCCAAATGACTTCCCAACACACGCCACTAGGATAAACCATTAGAAAATTTATATAAAATATTTTATATAAAACAATTCCATTTTAAAATTGATTACAAAATCCAAACCTTCCACACAAGGGAAAGAAACCACAATCAAGCCACACACCAGTTACCATGATTATATTTCACTCAAAAGCCCCATCTACAAACATCACATAGTCAAGCATTAACCAAGAATCAGGGTACTTTCTCGGCCAACCCGTTCACAACCCAAGAAGTGGTACTTTCTCGGCCACATTCCTTGATAGTGGCCCTTCAAACCATTATCCATCCACCACCCCGATTATAGTGGCACTTTCTCGACCACTCCACAACATCACAATATATTCCAATAAACATCCCATTCATACCCACTCAAGCACGAGCCACACAAGATCAAACATTATTGCAAACACCATCACATTCCATTCTCATGCTCAAGTTTGTTGTCATTTTAAAATCAACATTTTAAAATCTTACAATTGAATTCATTTCCAAAAGAACATATTTTCACCCAAAATCCCAATTTCATGCCAAAAACCCCCAATTTATTCACCCATGCATTTTCCAACAGATTTTCTACATGATTTACCAATTAAATTTCAAAAAACCAATTTAATTGTAAATACATCACAGAATTCCACCAAGTGGAGTCGAGAGAGAAGCCACCTACCTTTTAGGGTTTGGAAAATCGACGTTTTGCGCAAACACACATCAATCCGGTAGAATGCCTCCTCAAAAATTCTTTTGAAACCCTTTCCTAACATCAACAGGCCGAAACTTTAGCATCTTAGCCCAAAAAAACCTAGATATACACTGTAACACCCTGAGATTTTATGAGATTTTTTTTTGTTTTTTAATGTCTTATGTTATATGCAACACCAAAGGAATCTTTCACAACACACAATACTGACTTGGCTTACATTACATGCAATCATGACTTTCCTCAATAGCGTGTGTACTATGCAATACCAGGTTTCACTAAACAAAGATATATTATTATTGACTAGCCGTTATGAATAGTATTAACTACATTTTGAATTTTATAACATTATTATTTATCTTACACATTTTCAAGAACATGTTAAGAGAAAAAAAATAAATTTTTCGAGAAAAATAAGTATTTTTCAAAAAATGCAGTTTTGCCGCCTATTGATTGCGCACCCACATTAAATCTACTTTTCAAAATTTTTATAAATTCAATTTGACAAAATAAATTTTTTTTGGAATCAGGATATAAAAATTTAATTTTGATAAATTAGTGATATTTTTCTGATAACTTTCATATTTTGATGAATAGTAAAAATACTCTAATTTTTAATTAAAAATAACTTTTTTCCTTGAGATAATTTATATGTTTAAATTATAATATTGAATGGTTTTAATGTATAAATAGAATATATTTTTACCATTTAATATAATATATGTCATTATCATTAATTCCACATTGAATTAATAAGTAAAAACATTTCAATCTTTGGCAATGTTTTAACTTCTAAAACCCGTTTTCTTAAAAATGGGATTAATTTTAAATTAATTACTACAACTTATGTGTTTTGAATTTTGAAAAATAGATTCAATATTTGGAATCAATGGGTCCAAATTATGTTAATAGGATACTTTTTATATTTTAGCATTATGAATAGTAACTATGGTAAATGTTATTTACTATAGTTAATGGTAAATTTGGTAGTTAAGGGTAAATATAAGATTATAAAATTACCCTAACACCTACCAACATCCTATTTGATAACTAAAAGTCTACCCCTATCACCTAAGGTTAGGATTAGATACATTTAATAGACTTTTTTCTGTGAAAATAATTTAATTATTATTAAAACCAAAGAAAGTGACAACATGTCACTTTCTTAAATCTTATAAGTATAATAATTTTAATTTAGTAATAAACTTAAAGAAACATCAAACATGAATAGTCTCCAGAAATATAATACAATTATATACTTTATATGAATTTATTTATAATTTTTGGGTATTATATTATTATCATTAATTATGACACAATAGTGATGCTGAAATTATTTTATTAATTAAAATATCAAATTAATGGTTTTAAAAATATTAAAATAAATATTATATGAACTATTTAATGTGAAAAACTAATTTTATAGATAGATAATAAATTTTATTAATCTATTAAAGCTTTTATTTCGAATATGTCCTCTGTATATATTTTATTTAAATTCAATTAAATGAATAGTGTCAAAATTGACACTATTGTTATTTTATGAAAATAACATATTATAAATTTTTTTAAAAATCAAAAAAATATATAAAAAATATAAATTAAAATTTATATAGTCTAAAATTTCATAATGTGTCAACTTATTGAAAATTCAGTACACATATATAATTATTTATAATAATATAAAATTTAGAATATTATTACCACAAATAAAATTAAATTGATATGTATGGATAAATCAAGTTGATAATGTTTAAAATAAATCCCCAACATGTATAATATTTATTTGTTGATGAGATTACAACCCTATCTTATATAATATTCGTATATGAGTCATTTTGGTAGTTTTTATGTGGGTTTGGGATTTAATATAACCTATTATTTCTTATATTTCCAAATGTTCCCCTCTCATCCCTTACAAAAGGGAACCTCCTCCCTCTCCAACTCACACCAATTTGAGGCTTCAAGGTCTTCCAACCCCTGACCATTTCACTTCCCCACTTCCCTATAAACAACCTAGTGGTCCTGGTCTTCTTCAAAGACCAATTCTAGTGCCCTAAGAGGAGGTCTCAAAGAGGTGCTTCAAAGTAGAGGTAATATCAGTTACCGATTATTTCAACATTATTTCTTCTTCCAATTATTCTTATTTAGTTGTTTCATTATAAAGTAATAACATCAGTATTAATCACATACTTATATGTTATTATAAGTATTAAACAACCCTATTTCACCATCTATCTATCCTACAGAAAATGAAATCACCACGCGAGCGTACGTACAGAATACCATCTCCACGTCGTGGTGTAATAAAGTTTCCACCTCCAACTTACTTGGATGGGTATAATGGTGTAAATAATGACTATATGTGATTATTTTAAATTTATATTGATTCTGAAATAGTATACATACACTCCAATGCAATTCCACAATCATGGGAACGATATCATTGCTCGTGCGTACGTATGGAATACCGTCTCCACGATGTGATGTGACTCGTTCAACATTATCTTCATTGCATAATAATTATATAAATGAATTGAATGAATAAATATGATATATATTACACTAATAACATTATTGAAATGAGGTGTCTATAACCTGAAAAGAGCATTAAGAATTTATTCGACAAAACACACATACGAACATAATCCAATAAACACCCGAATAAAGGAAGGAGCAACATTTTGTTTAATCATTCATGAGGAAGCGTCCACCTTCATTCAGTGGGTCTCTTGATCCATTAGTGGCTGAAAAATGTATCATTACAACTGAAAATATATTTTCAGTTCTTCAATGTTCTAACATGATAATGTCATTTTAGCAGTGTATCGTTTGGAAGGTGATGCTGATCAATGGTGGAACCTTATTAAGAATACAAGGCAAGGGATGAAATTGAGTCCATGGAATGGGACGAGTTAAAAAACATATTTTTCAATAAGTATTTCACTCTTATTATTCGAACAAATATGGAGAAGGAGTTTCTTGAACTGAAGAAAAAGGATGATGAATCTGTTGGTACCTACGAAGGAAATTTTACAAGTCTTGCAATGTATGCTTTCGGAATTATTATCCAACCTGAGAGTAAGATCGATTGATTCTTTAGTGGCTTAAAACCAAGTCTTCAAAGGGCGTTAGCCATAAGGGACTTCAATAGCTACGAGGAAATTGTTCGATGTGATCTCAAGGTTGAGATGGATATCGGTGTAACCCATCAGTCACATGGGGTTGATAGGAAGAGGAAAATGGAATTCAAAGGAAAATATAAATACCACACTGAAAAAAAGATGAGTTTTCCCTTATTCTCAATGTGTGGAAAGAAACATGGAGTAAATTTTCATAAGGGGACTAGAAAATGATATAAGTGTAGAAAAGAAGGTCATCGGGCAATTGAATGTTGAAATAATGGGAAGAATATGCCTAATGATGCAAACAAACGAAGGGATATACATAATGAACCTACTACACTTCAAAGTTTCAAGTTAAAGGAGATGAGGCGTTATGCCAATCAATGACCAAATCCAAGGGTTGATGATGATGATCGAAGTCGTCAATCTCTTAAATCCAAAGACAAAGGAAATTCACATGAAATTACTATCAGCGATGTGGAGTATGACAACGAAGTGGTGAGAGGTACACTAACCATCTTCTCTAATGCAGCAAATGTTTTACTTGATTCTGGATCTACCCACTCTTTTATTTCTGAAGAATTATCTAAGGATATCTCCATATTACATCAACAATTAGATGTTGAGTTGGCTGTGAAAACTCTTAATGGCACAATAGTCACATCAAAAGTGTACAAGTCTTCTTCGATTGATGTTTGTGGGAAAGTGCTTCCTGCAAATCTTTTGATCCTTCATTTAGTGTAATTTTATTTGATTCTTGGCACGTATTGGCTTTCTTTATATGGAGCTCATATCAATTTCCAAAGAAGGAAAGTCACATTTTATTTTCCAGATCAATCTATGATCGTCTATCGATGCAAGGACGAACATATCCTTCTAGTGGAAATTTCTTCCATCATATGGGTCGTGATTCCACTAAATGAAGGTTATTTATCCAAATGGTTGGAGAGAAAATCATGATTAATAATATTCCCATTGTACGGGTGTTTGATGATATCTTTCCAGGGGAATTTCAAGGTCTTCCACTAAATCGTGAAGTTGAGTTTTCAATAGAACTCGTACCGGGTGCTATGCCTATTTCAAAGATACCTTATAGAATGGCCCCAATTGAGTTGCAGGAATTGAAGAAGAAACACCAAGAGAATCTTGATAAAGGATTCATACGCCCTAGTGTGTCACCTTGGGGAGCACATGTTCTATTTATTAAGAAGAAAGATGGATCAATGAGACTCTGCATTGATTATCGAGAACATAACAAGATCACTATCAAGAAAAAATATCCTCTCCCACTCATTGATGACCTATTTGACCAACAATGTGGAGCTCAATAATTTTCCAAGATTGATCTTCATTCATGGTATCATTAATTAAGGGACAAAAGGGAGTATATACCAATGACAGATTTCCGTACAAGGTATGAACACTATGAATTTATAGTGATTCCATTTGGTTTTACTAATGCCCCTGCTATCTTCATGGACATGATGAATAGAGTATTTAGAGAATATCTTGATTAGTTTTTGGTAGCCTTTATAGATGATATTCTGTTCTATTCAAAGAGAATATAAGAACATGAAGATCAATTTAGAATTGTATTAAAGACCGTATGAAAAGAAAAGCTTTATGCCAAATTTACCATGTGGGAATTTTGGCTTCAAAAAGTAGAATTTTTGTGTCACATAATATCAAAAGAGGGGATATCTGTGGATCCAGCAAAAGCAGAGGTTATCGAAAGATGGGAGAGACCAACAACAGTAACTGAGATAAGAAGTTTTCTTGGTTTGGCTGGATATTAATGACGTTTTGTGATAGATTTTTCAAGGCTATCTAACCCACTCACCAAGTTGACTCAGAAAGGAGTTATGTTTGTTTGGATGGAGGAATGTGAAGAGTATTTCAAAGAGCTAAAAAGAAGGTTGTCCAGTGCACCTATGCTCACACTGCCTTGCAGTGGAGAAAGGTTTGTGAACTACAGTGATGCATTCAAGAAGGGATTGTGGTGTCTTCTCATGCAAAATGATGTGGTGATAGCTTAGGCCTCATGACAGTTGAAAATCCATGAGCAAAATTACCCAACTCATGATTTGGAGTTAGCTGCGGTAATATTTGCATTAAAGATTTGGAGGCATTATCTTTATGGTTAAAGTTGTGATATTTATAATGATGATAAAAGATTAAAGTATATTTTCACACAAGAGGAGCATAACATGACTCAAAGAAAATGGTTGAAGCTGATTAAGGATTACGACTGCTCAATTAATTACCACCATGGGAGAGAAAACAAGGTAGCAGACGGATTAAGTCGAAAAGACCATGCTATCTTATCCATGATGAGGATCACAAAAGATATAATATTTATGGATTTACAAAGGATAGATCATGGAATTATAATGGAATGGGAAAAATATTATCTTTCTCAAATGAATGTTCAACCATCTATACAAGTGAATATTAAAGAGGTACGGAAAGAAGATGTAGAATTACAAAAGAAGGTGAGAAATTTTCTTGAAATAAACCTTGATTTTGATGGGATAATAAGGTTCAGGAATCAGGTTTGTGTTACTCCCATCCCATAATTAAACAAGGAGATACTAGACGAGTCTCATAGTTCATCATTTTCTATTCATCCTGGAAGTACAAATATGTATAGGGACCTGAAAGAGTACTTCTGGTGGGGTGGCATTAAAATAGATGTTGTTGATTATGTCTCTCAATGCTTGGTTTGTCAGCAAGTTAATGTTGAGAGACAAAATTCTAAGGGGATGTTACAACCATTACCCATACCAGAATGGAAATGGGAAAACATTACTATGGACTTTGTCACTGGACTTCATAAAACATCTAAAGGAAATAATGCTATCTGGGTTATAGTTTATTGTCTTACGAAGTCGTCACACTTAATTGCTATTAGAGAAGATTTTTCTCTTGATCATCATTCCAGGATATATGTAAAGGAAGTGGTAAGATTGCATGGAGTACCACTTTCCATTATATCTGAATGGGATCCGAGGTTTACCTTGAAATTTTGGCGAAGTCTTTAGCATGATCTAGATATAGAGTTGAGTTTCAACACTGCTTACCATCCTTATACAGATGGCCAGTCTAAGAGGAAAATTGAAACTCTATAAGAAATGTTGAGAGCTTGCTCTATGGATTTCAAAGGTGTTTGGGATCAACACCTATCTTTGGTGAAATTTTCTTATAATAATAGCTTTCACTCCAGTATTCAGATGGCTCCTTATGAATCCCTCTATGGAAAGAAATGCAGAACACCAACTTGTTGGGATGATGTTGGGGAATGAAAGCTATTAGGACCCGATCTTGTTGATGAGATGGAAGAAAAGGTCAGATCTATTCAACAACACATAGGAGCAGCTCAGAGTTGACAGAAAATTTATGCCGACCACCGAAGAAAATTCCTAGAGTTTGAAGTGGGTGATAAAGTGTTCTTATGAATATCTCCCTGGAAGAGGGTCATGAGATTTTGAAAGAAGGGAAAGCTGAGCCCTACATATATCGGTCCTTTTGAAATTATGGATCGTGTTGGGAAGGTATCTTACCGATTGGCGCTTCCACCTAATCTATATAAAGTTCACGATGTGTTCCATGTATCTCTCCTGAGAAAGTACATACCTGATCCTTCACATGTACTCAGCTCAGAATTTGTACCACTGGAGCAAGATATTTCTTATGAAGAACAACCGATAGTGATTCTGGATCATAGCAAAAAAGACCTATGAAACAAGACCACTCGCTTGGTGAATGTTTTATGGCGGAACCACCAATTAGAATAAGCAACATGGGAACTTGAGGATATGATAAGGGAGAGGTATCCTCATCTGTTTGTAATGAAGTGACGAATTTCGAGGGAAAAATTCATTTTATGGGGGGTAGAATGTAACACCCTGATATTTTAGGAGAAATAATTTTTTTATGTCTTATGTTATACATAACACTAATTAAATCTTTCAAAACACACAATACCGTCATGGCTTGCATTACACGGAATCACGACCTTCCTCGATAGTGTGTGTAGTACGCAATACCGGGTTTCACTAAACAATGATATATTATTATGGGCTAGCCATTATGAATATTATTGACTACATTTCAAATTTTATAACATTATTATTCATCTTACACATTTTCTAGAACATGGTAAAAGAACAAAATAATTTTTTCGGGTAAAATAAGTATTTGTAAAAAAATGCAGTTTTGCCACCTTTTGATGGCACACACACATAAAATCTAGTTTTTGACTTGTTTATAATTTCAATTTTAAAAAATAAAAACCTTCATTGGAATCAGGTTATAAAAATTTACTTTGGATAAATTTTTGGTATTTTTCTAATAACTTTCATATTTGGATGAATAGTAAAAATAAGCAAATTTTAAATTAAAAACTGATTTTTTTATTGAGATAATTTATATGGTTAAATTATAATATTGAATGGTTTTAAAGTATAAATATAATATATTTTTACCATATAATATAATATATGTCATTAGTATTAATTTCACATTGAATTCATAGGTAAAAACATTTCAATCTTTGGCAATGTTTTAACATCTAAAACCCGTTTTTTTAAAAATGGGATTAATATTAAAATAATTACTACAACTTATGTGTTTTGAATTTTGAAAAATGGATTCCATATTTGGAATAATTGGGTACAAATTATGTTAATAGGCTACATTTTATTTTTCGGCATTATGAATAGTAACGACGGTAGATTTTATTTACCATAGTTAAAGGTAAATCGGGTAATTAAGGGTAAACATAAGATTATAAAATTACCCTAACAGCTTGAAAATCCTATTGGATGACTAAAGGTCAACCCATATCACCTAAGGGTCGGATTATATTCATTTAATGGTCTTTTTTCATAAAAATAATTTAATTATTATTAAAACCAAAGAAAGTGACAACATGTCACTTTCTTAAATATTATAAGTATAATAATTTTAATTTAGTGATAAAGATAATTATACTTCGAAAATGAATAGTAACCATAAATATAATACGCTTATCTACATCATATGAATTTATTTAGAATTTTTAGGGATTAAATAATTATCATTAATTATGACACAATAGTGATGTTGAAATTATTGTATTAAGTAAAATATTAAATAAATGTTTTAAAAAATTAAAATAAATATTATATGAACTATTTATTTCGATCCACTAATTTTATAGATAGATAAGACATTTTATGAATCTATTAAATCTTTTATTTTTATTATATCTTCTGTATATATTTTATATAAATTCAAATAAATGAATAGTGTCAAAATTGATACTATTGTTATTTTATAAAAATAACATATTATAAAATTTTTTATAAATCAAAAAAATATTTAAAATTTATAAATTAAAATTTATATGGTCTAAAATGTCAAAAAATGTAAAATTATGTAAAATTCACAATACATATGTAATTATTTATAATAATTTAAAATTTAGAATATTATTACCACAAATAAAATAAAATTGATATATAAGTATAAATCAAGTTGATAATGTTTAAAAGAAATTCCCAAAATGTATAAATTTTATTGGTTGATGATATTACAACACTATATCATCTAATATTTGAATATTAGTCATTTTGGATGTTTTTATGTGGGGTTGGGATTTAATATAAACTAATATTTCTTATATTTCCAATGGTGCCCCTCTCCAACCTTATAAAAGGGAACCTCCTCCCTCTCCTCCTCACACCAATTTGAGCCTTCAACCTCAGCCTAACCCTGGCCATTTCACTTCCCCAATTCCCTAGAAATATCCTAGAGGTCATGGTCTTTTTCAAAGACCAATGCTACTGCCCTAAGAGGAGGTCTCAAAGAGGTGCTTCAATGAAGATGTAATGTCTGTTACCGATTCGTTCAACTTTATTTCTTCTTCTACTTATTCTTCATTAGTTGTTTCATTATGAAGTAATAACATCAGTATCACTCACATACTGATATGTCACTATAATTATGAAATAACCCTATTTCACCATTTATCCATCCTATGGAAAATGAAATCACCGTGCGTGCGTACGTACGAAATACCGTCTCCAAGCTGTGGTGTAATCTATTTTCCACCACCAACTTACATGGATGGGTATAATGGTTTAAATAATGAGTATATATGATTATTTTAAAGTTATATTGATTCTTAAATAGTATACATACACTCCAATACAATTCCACAATCCTGGGAACGATATCATCGCTCGTGCATACGTATGGAATACCGTCTCCACGATGTGATGCGACTCATTCTACATGATATTCATTTCATAATAATTATATAAATGAATTGAATGAATAAATATGATATATATTAAACTAATACCATTCTGGAAATGAGGTTTCTATAACCTTAAAAGAGGAATAATAATTTATTCGACAAAACATACATACAAACATATAGAAATAAACACTCGAATAACTAGTAGAAATGAAATATTACTAATAAGAAGCTAAGAATATGACCATATATGATATTATAAAAATAAGTATGATTCTGGAATAATTCAAGGACATTATTTAAATCAATATATAGGAGTTTCGGACAATTAGGAAGCAAATCAGACCTAAGGTAATGGAAAATCTCACAATCTAATTTTTATCCGAGATTGTTTATACTTCAGAATTTACTGGGGAATATTTATCATCCATATCCATGTTTCCTCAATATTTAATATTATTTTCATCCACCTAAAATTGTTTAAATACAATATTACCCTTCGTTGAGTTTTTATTAAAATATATGAAATGAATCTTTTGTCGTTTTTCGTATGAGATACTTTTTGACTTTTCCGGCCAAAATACGGGAAGAATGTTTTTTTTATTTATACAGCAGGAATGGATTTTTAGAAAATTATTTCTATGAAGCTTCCTTTAAAAGTTTTCATGTTTATTTTTAATCAACTTCTTTTAGTTCAAAATTATATGACATGTTAATAATGGAAAATGTTTTTGAAGTAGAAAGGATATTTTCCTCAAGAATGGAGTTCAAGTGTTTTATCAAAATTATTTTCCATCTATGATAATATAGGGTTCTGCTTATATCCCTATTTTTACATTGATTTGATTATGTTATGATGGAATTATTTTTACGATATCCTTTTATGGAT
Organism: Viscum album; assembly: GCA_963277665.1. Classification (NCBI taxonomy): domain Eukaryota; kingdom Viridiplantae; phylum Streptophyta; class Magnoliopsida; order Santalales; family Viscaceae; genus Viscum; species Viscum album. The sequence goes on from OY728159.1 coordinate 1,208,646,547, forward strand.
TATGTTATGATGACATGATGTTTAAGAATCCCATTTTTATTACATGGGTTATGCTATGATGAATGGTTTATGATTTTGTGGAACACATAAGAATAGTATCATTATGAGATGGGTGGGAACTATATATCCCTCCAATGAATTGGGTAAATATTTGTATCTCATGAGATATACATGGCTATAAAGGCAGGTTAAATAGGTTTAGTGAAACAGTACTGAAATGAGGAGTGAACTCGGTTCAGAAAACGAAGTTTTCCACTAAGATAGTCTTGGCAATGAGTATTGACTACTAAGAAATGATTTTCTATGATTATGTGTGTATTCCACAAAGCTTCATGCTTTACATTATGATTATTAGAATTACTTTTCACTTCTATGATTTATCCCATGTTATGATCTCTTTTGTAAGATATGATTTTCAAAATGTTCTGTTTGATATTTCTTTTGTTTACCTTTGCTGATGATTTGAGCTCACCCTTTTGTATGTTTTATTTTCCCCAGGTTAGGAAGATGGATATTAAGTAGGGTATTCCAAAAAGGGACTCTAGATATGATGAAATAAATGGGAGACAATGTAGATGGTTTATGAACCTGTTGTTTATGTTTATCAGTTTCTAAAGACATTATACCTATATGGTCCTTTCATGGTTTTGTTATATATTGTAATATTTATGCATCAATTTTGAAGTAATAACCATGTATGTAAATTATGGTTCGTTATATAAACAAAAAAAAATTATAGATCTAGATAACCAAGAATTAGGGAAGAGCAGATCTAGAGAAAAATACAAAGGAACCGTGGGTGAAGACTTACCCGGCAGAAATTGCCTTCATGCCCTCTTGAATCCTCTTCAATAACATTCCAAAATGAGTCCGAGATCCCTTATAGCCCCTGAGAACCAAAAATCCTTAATGAGAATTTAGTGGGAGGAATATATTAGTGTTTTATGTCAAGACCAAAGGAGCACAGACTTAAAAACACCAGCTATAAGTGGCCGCATGGTTAGCTCGCACGGTTTGGAAAACCTTGTGCTAACCGTGCACATGCCACTCCCTTGAGAGCAGGTGCCCGCACAGTTTCCTTGAATGGTTTGGGAAACCATGCGCAGGTTGTTCATATCCTACTAACTCTCCCTAAACAGTTTCCTGGAGCATCATCATGGTTTACACTAACCGTGCTCAAACAGTGTGCCCCTTTAAAAGCCTCCAAACTCATCCAAAAACATTCCAAACTCTCTCGAACATTTCCTAACTCATCCAATGCCCGTATTCTCATAAAAAATAAACAAATGCTACATACCTCAAACCGAGGGTACTACATTCTCCACACCATTGTACTTTCTGTCCTCAGAATGTAGTGACCCCGCCCTTTGCCGAAAGAGTTCGGGCCACTACTCGACCACTTCTTTCTCTCGTTCCCATGTTTCTTCCTAGATCTGGCCATGTTGCCATAATACCTGAACTAGACTTACACTTTTACCACAAAAGACTATTTCTTGCCTATCCACAACCCTCACTGGAACGTGCACCAATGAAGCATCCAACTCTAGCTCACCATAATCCCATCGAATAACATGGCTCAGCTCCGACTGATACTTTTTCAACTGCAAAACATGAAACACATTTTGTACCGCACTGAAACTATGTGGAAAAGAAAACCGATAACCCACCTCACCAACTCGCATAGCAATCTCAAAAGGTCTATTGAACCTCGGCGATAACTTTCATTGTTTCCCAAACCAGCGATGTTCTAACCAAGGAGAAATCCATAAGAAAACATGATCACTCAAATCGAATGAAAATGATCGTCGACGATGATCCGCATAAGATTTATGACTACTTTGAGCCATCTCAATCCTCTTCCTGATCAACTTTATATTTTCAGTAGTCTCCTGTACAAGACTCGGTCCAACCATCGAAGACTCACATGTTTCCACCCAACATAGTGGAGAACGACACGGCCGCCCATACAATTCTTCAAACGGGGATATCAGTATGGATGCTTGATAACTGTTATTATATGATAATTCAACCAAGGACAGGTGGTCCTCTCACACTCCACCAAAATCCTTCACACAAGCATACAACATATCTTCCATGGTTTTTATCATCCTCTCGGATTGGCCACCCGTCTGAGGGTTATATGCCGTACTCATGGTCAACTTTGTTCCAAGGGCTTGCTGCAATGATTTCTAGGAAAATGATGAAAACGTCAGATCTCTATATGATACGATAAAAAATAGAACACCATGCCTCTTTACCACTTCCCAATCATTGATTTTGGACAGATCCTCCACCGTATGAGATTCACGAATTAGAATGAAATGGGATGACTTTGTTAGCTAATCCACTATCACCCATATGGCATCATTTTTTCTAACAATTCTAGGGAGACCTGTGAAAAAATCCATCACTTTCTACTCCCACTTCCAAAAAATGATAGGTGAAGACTGCAACATTCCAGCTGGCCTCTAGTGCTCTTTCTTGACATGATGGAAAGTCAAGCATCATGAAACAAACTCAGCCAATGTTTATTTCATTCAAGCCCAATAGAACTGCACTTTCAACACCTTATACATCTTCTGAATTCTAGGGTGAATAGCCCATCTGGAATGATGGTACGCCCTGAGAAGATCCTCCGGAAAATCAACCGGTACCACTATCTGATTCCAGAAACAAAAAACAGATTCTTTATTCAGTTTCCAACCCTTGATAGTCTCCACACCATTGAGTCTCGGTCCCATGGTCACACATTCCGGATCAGATATCTGTGTCTCTCTAACTAGGGATACCAAGTCAAGAATCAATGAAAAAAAATATGACCACTTTATTACCGTGGTTCTGACCTTCTAGTCGCATGTCAGCTATCACTAACATCAACTGTCACCGGTCTAATGCTTGTTTCACCACCTGAGCACATGATTTCCTACTTAATGCATCTTCCACTAAATTTCCCTTACCCAGTGTGTACATTAGTTCTAAATAAAACATCTGAAGATATTATATCCATCTCCTTTGCCTCATGTTTAGATCCCATTGTAAAAAAATGTGCTTCAAACTCATATGATCCATGTAGACTATGAATTTATCACCGAAGAGATAATGGTGCCACATTTTCAAAGCATGGACCACTACTGCCAACACCAAATCATGATTTGGGTAGTTCTTCTCATGAACCCTCAACTTTCATGAGCCATATGCAGCCACATGATCCTCTTGCATGAGTAAAAACCACAACCCTGATCCCGATGCATCACAATACACCACGTACCTTTTCCTAGGTTCTGGAAAAACCAAGATTGGTGATGATGTAAGGAGATCCTTTAGCTCTTCGAAACACTACTGACACTGTTCATTCTACTAGAATGGAACATTCTTCTGTGTCAAAGTAGTAATTGGTGAAGCCGACCATGAAAAGTCACGAGAAAACACCCATAATACCTAGCTAGACCAAGGAAACTCTGTGTCTCAAACACATTTTTTTGATGGTTTCCACGAGATAACAACCTCTATCATTTCTGGATCCACTGAAACACCCCATTCAAAAATCACAAGGCCATGAAAACAGACATCCTGTAACCAAAAGTCACACTTTGATAATTTTTCATAGAACCGATGAGCTTGCAAGATCCCTAACACTATTGCCATGTGTTGCTCCTGATCCTCCCTTGTCTTTGAATACACCAGAATATCATCTACAAACACTACCAAAAATGTATCCAAATATCTCTGAAATATCAATTTCATTAATTCCTTGAGCTCCACTGGCTCATTTGTTAGACCAATGGGCATCAAAACATATTCATAATGGTCATATCTACTTCAGAAAGTTGTTTTAGGAACATCCTCCTTCCTTACACATAATTGATGATGTCCCGACCTCAGGTCGATCTTGGATAACCATTGGGATCCCCTCAACTAGTTGAAAAAATCATCGATTCGTGGAAGTAGATATCTATTATTTATCTTCACTTGGTTAAGTCTACGATAATAAAAACAGAGCCTCAAAGTTCCATCCGCCTTTTCACAAACAACATCGGTGATGCCCACAGAGATTTTCTAGGATGGATAAAGCCTTTATTTTCTAACTCCTCCATCTGGACCTTAAACTCCCTCAATTATTCAGGTTCCATCCAGTAAGATGAATGTGAGATAGGACTGGTCCCCAGAAGGAGATCAATAATAAACCCCACTTCCCTTACAGGAGGAAACTCAGAGAAATATTGGGAAAAACGTTCATGAACTGATCGACTACTGTTGGAAAAATACTATTCCTGACACCCTCTATCGATTCCAACGACAATAACTCGAATTGAAATGATAACGTGAAAAATACCGGTGCCAAAAAGCCTTATGCAACCTACTTCTCATTACTTTCTCCTCTAAAGAGATGATTAACGCCATCATGTTTTGTAAAACTCACCATTCACGGATCACAATCGATGTGTTCCTTAAACGCTATTAGGCAATCCATGCCCATGATTTCATCATAGCCATCCATCTCAAGTACTAATAAATCCCACACTATCTCAATTTCTCCCACAACGATACAACATGCTCTACATAAGAAGGCTCGACACACTTTTCTACCCAGAGGGGATTGAATTTTCAAAACTGAAGGCATCATCTCTACCATTAAACCCAACAAATCAACAACACATGCAACAATAAAATAGTGTGAAGCACCCATATCAAACAATACATGCATGCATGTAGAATTTAAAAGAATTGTACCTCATACTATGGATGGTCCCGACTGATCATCGACCACAATATGGTCAGCTCCGAACAACGTCTTAGTAGCTACACCTAGGTCTTTACTCCCTTTTTGAGGTTTCATGGTGTTCAGAGAATCACCATGACTAACCTTACCTTGCTGACGTGGGGTATGATGTTTCCCATGTCCCTTCAAAGCATAAGATGCATGCAATCCTTATGGAATGTCACACACACTCGTCCTCAGAGAATTCCTACAGTAGAGCTGGAGATGCACCATCTTCTTACAACTATAAAAGGCTATGGGTTGTGCCATGAAATACCGCTTGATATGGGTCTAGGAGCCACACTGAAAATAGCCCAATTTACTCTAGGGCTTCATAGGAAGTTTCACTGATCCCGTCGTCGCATTTTCTGACGTGCTCCCTCTCTGGGAATATGTGTCCCTATTCCACGTGAACCAAGCTTTAGAGTTACCACTAGACCCTGTGGTCATTATCATGCTTCTTCCGCCTGGATTTACCATAAGATCTCGCTTAGCTACCGAGGCCCAATTTACAATTTCTGTGTAGTCCCCGATACACAGCACTTATTTTTTAGAACGGATTTCCGGCCTCAAGCCCGCTTCGAAAATCCTTACTTTTAGTGATGTGCTACCCACCACCTCATGTTCAAACCACACTAAGCTCATAAACATAGTTGTATACTCCATTACCGACATCTGTTCTTGCATCAAACTAATAAAGTCAGATATACGCTAAATCGTGAACGTATGAGGGTAGAATAGTTTGGTAAACAATTCCTCAAACTTTTCCCACGTCATACCCTGGTCCGTCCTCGCTTTGACTACTAGCTCCCATGAGTAGAGGGAAATATCCTCCACCTTATACGTTTCTATATTGACCTTCTGCTCGTCCGGGGATCCAAATAATTCAAAAATTCTATTTATTCGGGACAGTAATGCCTCTGCCCTTTCTGGGTCCGCATCACCCCTAAAAACAGGTGGATTATGCTTCTGAAACTGAGCCTCATAGTAGATATTTTTGGGATCTTCTAGTGTATTTTTAATTCCCACTGCTTGTAAATCATGGACTATACATTTCACTAGCTGCTGGTTTACCTGGGGATCGGGTGCAACCACATTCTCATCAGTCGCTTCCAGTTGGTCTTTATGACGCCTACCCGATGCCATTTATATAAACATAAAACAAAAAAGCATGAGTCTCTCTTCTGTAGACATCACTAATTAACCACGTCAAATACAATTTTATAACAATTAAACACAACCGGGATTTCCCTTCTTGCACTTTTCACATGTTGCACAATTTTTTAAAATCACCCATTTTCAAAATACCATGTTTATTCACATCTCGGGTTCACACATTTGAAAACCAATTTTCAATTCAACCCATAAATAATTAAACCCAATGAAATATGCATCCTAGGGGGTATTCATTTCTATCATACAGGTCATGGTCATCTCATTGGCTACACCCACGACAATGAGATTTCCAATGCCTATAAGTGTCTCCAAAACACTTATGTACCCAACTCCCTAGTAACTTGAAGTTCAGCATAAAAGGGTTATCTATGTCCATTTATGCTATACATTCCATGTTCCGATAGTTAGACACCTTGCTACCATCCCGACTCAAGGAATAACCAATAACGAATGTCAACTCCAAATCCGAGAATCAACTCCAAAGGACCGAACAAGCTGATACCACTTGTTCCACCCCACCCCAACCTCATTGTCTTGAGTAGGCGGTGAGAGTTACATGGCCTTAAGTGACGTTCCCAAGGCCCCAAAGGCTGGTAATGAATGCCCAAGGCTTTAAGAGAAAAGTAGAAAACGATTTACCCTAAAGAGGATAACCCAAAAAACCAACAACTAACAACTATAATGCATGTATTTTAAAACAACCAACCATGCCATAACAAACCAAAGTTCATACAACTAAAATTTCGAAAACATCAGAGTACAATGGAAACTAAAAGGAAGCTACGACAATACGTGACACCACTAAGGGTCCACTCCAGCTCCACACTCCATGCACCACCAAGCATCACAAGACACCCCTAAATGATGGAGATGTCATACCATTTCCCGTGTCATGGTACAATAAATCTGCATGACAACAAAGGGCCAAAGTAGGGGGTGAGTACAACTATTCTATAGGATTTCCCCAAATTACCTCCCTACACACGCCACTAGGATAAAACATTAGCACATTTATATAAAAAAATTTATATAAAACATTTCCATTTGAAAACTGATTACAAAATCGAAACATGCCACACAAGTGAAAGCCCCAACAATCATTCCACACGCCTGTTACCATGCTCATATTTCACTCACAAGCCCCATCTACAAACATCACATAATCAAGAAATCATCCAACAATAGGGGTAAATTCTCATCCAACCTGTTCACAACCCCACAAGTGGTACTTTCATAGCCACTTGCCTTGATGGTGGCCCTTCTGATCATTATTCATCAATCACCCTGACTATAGTGGCACTTTCTCGACCACTCTACAACATCACAATACATTCTAATAAAACATCCCATCCATATCCACAAAATCACGAGCCACACAAGATCACATATTATTGAAAACACCATCACATGCCATTCTCATGATCAAGTTCGTTGTCATTTTAAAATAAAAAATTTTAAAATCACCCAATTGAATCCATTTCCAATAAAACCCATTTTCACAAAAAATTCTCAATTTCATGCCAAAAACCCCCAATATCTTCACCTATACATTTTACAACATATTTTCCACATGATTTACCAATAAAATCTCAAACAACCAATGTAATTGTAAATGCACCACATAATTTCACCAAGTGAAGTCGAGAGAGAGGACACCTACCTTTTAGGGTTTGGAAAAATCGACCATTCGCACAAACTCACATCAATCTGGTAGAATGCCTCTTCGAATATTCCTTAGAATCCTTTCCTAACATCAACGAGCCCAAACGTTAGAATCTTAGGCCAAAAAAACCCTAGATCTGCACACAACAAGTGTAGATCTAGAAAACCAAGAAGGAGGGAAGATCAGATCTAAAGGAAAATACAAAGGAACCATGGGAGAAGACATACCCGGTAGAAATTTCCTTCAAACCCTCTTGAATCCTCTTCAAAAACCTTCCAAAATGAGTGGGAGAGCCCTTCTAGCCCCAAAGAACCGAAAATCCTGAGTGAGGCTCAAGTGGTAGGAAGAGGGGAGTGTTTTAGGTCCAGCCCGAGGGAGACCGAACATAAAACCCCCATCTTTATGTGGTCATGCATAGCCTACTGCCTCTCCCTGCACGGTTTCCTGGAGCATCTACACGGTTTACACTAACCGTGCTCAAACCTTGAGCCCCTTTAAAAGCCTCCAAAATCATCCATAAACATTCCAAACTATCCTGACCTTTTCTCAACTCATCCCATGCCCATAAACTCATAAAAAACATAAAAAGGCTATATAACTCAAACCGGGGGTACTACATTACATGTAATCCAAAAAGGAACCAATAAAATATTACTATAATAACCCCCCAGTTCCACAGGAATATGGAATTTAAAATTCATATAATATACAAGTAGCTCTAAAACCAATTTTATCACCAATAATATAATGTTATAAACATAAAAATATCATAAACATTGAAATAAAATTTACATGTATTGTATAAACATGAAATCGCCTAATAAAATTGTTAAATCCATGAATCCATTGGGAAAAAAAGAACTCACACCACCATGACACCTAAATAATGGTAGATCGAGCATAAATTCAGAAAATTGGACAAATTAATCCCAAATTGAATTCCTATGTTTGAAACCCTACCCTATTTTCATTTTTAACTTCAAGGGAATTGGACGAAACATCATGAATATGGGAGGAACTAAGAGGGAGAAACACTTACATGAGATTGTGTGAAGTTCCTCCACCAAACCTCCATCAAAATGAATTTTCAATGAGGGTTTTACGATCATTCGTGGTTTACATTGCTATATTTGTCGAATTACTGAAGCAATGGGAGAGTTATAATAAATCTCACGAGGGAAAATAAGCCATTCTTCCAATTTTTAATGACATGGATTTAGGCGTAATGTTTTTGTCCACGGGTTGGGAAACTGTGCACCAAAACCGTACACCCTACATTCTCCAAAAAAAACATCTTCTAAATCATAGAAAATTAGTGGGGGATTAGCGGGAACATAGGGGGGATTCATGTATAAAAATATATGAAATATAAATACATTCAATTAATAACTTTTTTTGTGAAAAATCCCTTTACCGTGAAAACATTACACCCCAAATAGTCTACTAGGGTCTTGATAAGAAAAAAATAATTGGAATTCTTCCTCATTACATTAATTACACACCCATTTCTCATGTGTATGACTACCATTATTCCAAGGAACTTTGACCAGTGGAATCGACTTCCCTTGAAAAACCTTCTCTTTGGATCCCACTATTTGCACTGGCCGCTCAAAAACTTACAAGTCGAGCTCTATCTCTAGTTCTTCCCACATCGACACATGGGATGAATCAGGGATGTATTTATTAAAATGAGAGACATGAAAGACATCATGGATGGATTTCAACTGTGAATTCATGGCCATCCTATAATCCACCTTGCCAATATGCTCAGTGATCTGAAAAGGGTCGACATATCCCGACATCTTCTTTCCTAACATCCCCAATCGACGATGGCCCAGATGAGGGTCCACATAAAGAATACAGTATCACCCATAGAAAACATGTGGTCTATAAAACTGCAGTCATAATAATATTTATGGTGACTCTATGCTATCAAAAAGTGTTTCCAGATCCATTTTTCCATCTCAAAAGTCTCATGCACAAGGCTCAGCCCCAAGAGTGAAGTCTCACGTACCTGAGCCCAACATAGGGGAACCGATAAGGGAGACCGAAGTGATCCTCCAAATGAGCCATTTCAATAAAGTAATTGTAACTATTATTATATAATATTCAACCAATCCCAAATGAATATCCTAACAACATGCAATGTCCAAAACACATTCACAGAGCATGTCTTCCAGAATCCGGTATACCCATTCTATTGGACCATCTGTTTGATGATGGTACACCATGCTCATATTTATCTGTGACCCAATTCCTTCTATAGACCTTCCTAAAAACATGAATTGAAATGGTGATTTCTATCTATGATAACATTTGTTTGCATTCCATGGTGTATGACCACCACTTGATGATACAAACAACCCAAATCATCAACATTAGTTGAATCCATGATTAAAATAAAGTGGGGTGATTTGGTTAGATGATCAATCAACGCCAAAATTTAACTATTTACCTAATGTGTATGAGGTACGCCATCAATTATGTCCTTGGAAACCTCATCCCACATCGATTTAGAAATGGGTTATTACTAAAGAAAATCATAGGGCCTTTAATTCTTTTTATTCACTTGATTTCTATTCTAGCATATCGACAAGAAGTCTTCAATGTCTCATCTCACACCGAGACACCAAAACTACTGGAAGAATTTCTAATAAATATTGGTGGCACCCAGATGGACAACCCACTAACAATAGTGGCTATCATAAATCTCTACCATTTATAGAGAAAACAAAACTACTGAATGGCTATTGGAGCAATGGATTCCCTCAGGACATGATAACCAATCAGAAGACGTATCCCCACCCAGAAAACACATCATTGACGGCTAACAAAGCTCATCAATAGGTTTTTCTTTCTGAATTAGCTCCCCCATAGTAGGATAAAACTACTAGCTCACCATGAATGCACCCCAATTTATATCCTTGGTCTCCACATGCATCCGAGCAAAGAGTTCCATCAGATTCCACTCATCACTGTACATGCTCAAATCCTACACGATAACTCTTTTACTCAAGCAGTCGGACACCATGTTACCCTTGCCTGCTGTATAGTCAATGTGAAATTCAAAACCCTGAAAGTACTATATCAAATGTAATTGCCTCAAATTTAGGTCCTTCTTATAGAATATATATTCCAATATTTAGTGATCAGAGTAAACCACACACTTCTTCCCAAACTGGTAGTAACACAAGGTCTTTAAAGAACAAATCACCACTGCCAACTCCAAGGCATGAGTTGGGTTATTCTTTTGATGTGGTTAGAGTTGGAGAGAGAAATATTCCACCATGTGATCAACCTAAAGAAGTACACACCCAAGAACCATACGCAAAATGTCACAATAGACCACATTCCTTTTCCCAGCCTCTGAAAAAATCTGCACTCTGGTGGTAGTCAACTGTCGTTTCTACTACTCGAAGGAATCATGACATTCTAGAACCCATAAAAAGTGTCCCTAATTCTTGGTGAGCATGTTCATAAATGAAGAATGTTGAGAAAAATCCCGAACGAATCGGTTGTAATAACCAGCAAGTCCATGGAAACTCTGGGTCTCAAACATATTCTGTTGTTTATCCAAATTAATATCCACACTAATATTCTTAATGTCTACTGAAACGCCCTTATCGGAGATCACATTCCCTAGTAATCTATCTTCAATGATCCATAAAGTGCACAGGGACAAAATTTCATAAAGGAGATATTATCACAAGGAACCGAAAACAATAGACAAGTGATGTTTGTGTTCCTCCTCAGATCCTGAGTATACATGAATATCATAAAAAACTCCACAACGAAGGAATTGATATACTGGTGGAACAACCTATTCATGAGTTCCATAAAGATCGTTGTAGAATAGGTAAATCCAAATGGAATGAGAAAATACTCATATTGTTCTTGTTCCTACATTAGAAGGTTTTCTAGGGATATCTTCCTCATTCACCCTGAGCTGATGGTATCCCGAACTCAAGACTATTTTTTAGAACCAATTTCCACCCGTGGGCGCATGAGAGCATTATGCGGAGGCATGTTGCTAGAAAAAAAGAGTGACTAAAACAATATTCAATTCCAAAATTATGAAAATGTTAATCTAATACATAAAATACTAATAATCTAAACACAATACATCGATAAATGAAACAACTACACTAGAAATTCTTGATGTCCATGTGCGGTATTCATCCAACACGTCTCAACTAGAATTGAAGTCCATCAATCAATTAAAACGTACCCAAGTGACTCATGGTCTATCATGAGAGGTGTGGCCCAGGCACCCTACTCATCGAAAAAACCTGAGCCCCAACAGTCTTAGCTTCTGCCTTTCCCAACTCATCCCAAAATAGTAATATAACCCAAAATCATTGGCCACGTCAAATACAATTTTTCATGAACCGAATCGGGTCTCCAGTATTAAAGTCACATAATTCAACCAATGAAAAGAACCAAAGGGAGTTCACTCTCCCCATGTGATGGAACAAGTGCATGGAAATCAATAAATTTTTTTTAGGAATTATTTACCCAAGTACAAAGGCATAAAACATTAAACACAAACTATAATATGAATCTAAAAATTTCATTCCAAACAAGACATAACAAAAACAAGATCTGAATAAATGGATATAATAAAATTTCAATTGGTCCAATAATTATATAAAATAGTATAAAAACTTCCACAATGACTACACATGACAAGGGGTCATCATCCATAAGTTGTCTCTACAACAACACACCAAAATGGGCCTTACAACACAAACCCCCTTCACCTGTGGTTTTGGATTTAAATGTGTCAAACATAATCAATTATACGTACACACACAGTGTGTTAGTAGGGTGTGAGACTTTTCCCAATAGGATAAGACAAATTTTAATTCAATTTTTATGAAATACAAGGTGATAGTCATTCATTTTTAATAAGAAAATGCGACGATAAATTCCATGAAATGTGATGTTCGATTATAAATTGTTTTCCACAAAAGAAAATTAGAACGCTAACAAATTTCAATAATAAATTTTAGATACTATAATTTATTAAAATTTACACCATAATAAAAGGGAAACCATCATAAATTCAGTGATCACCAAAATCAAGAACACCCCTAGGTACTAGATAATGTCAGTCCATATGTACCTCGTGCCTTAGTGTAAAAATATCCATTCACAATCCATTCCCTTGCACCAAGAACTATTAGGGAACATACCTATAACCTAGTGATCACCAAAAATCAACCAAATAGTTTCGTTATAGATTTATTGATCCAAAATCCAAAGTGAAATAGGGAAGAAAACCCATCTAGATCACTAGTATACTAGTACATTTCTTCCCACCTAGGTACACGAGTTTCCCCATTTGTGCTAAAACATTTTAATCATGCTAAATACAACTCATTTCATATAATAATATCCACTAATGGTAAAAAAAATATAGTACATGAACAAAAATTATACAACATAAAACACAAAACAAAATTTTTTTAATTAAAATAAAACATCTTCTAAAAATCTCACATTATTTTTCACCCAAAACTCCTTGAAATCCCCACATTGCACACCACCTACACAATTATATGTCACCAAAATATAAATTTCTTCCCAATAAATTTTTCATTAAATAAAAAAATGATATAGCGAATCCTCATATGAACAAAGAAATGATACATTTATAAAACCACCATTTTCCCACAAACATGATACTTAAATACCATATGCTTCACAAACACCATTAAAAAATGTTTTCATAGCACCAACGAATGGGGATAAACATCAAAATAAATGTTTTATTGCGTTAATGAATTTCAATGAAATCAAATTTATAGTAATAGGGAATCCCCAAATGAAACAAAAAAATATATCTTTGAAAACCCCCATATTTCACCTGAAAATGGAATTTAAAATTTATTTTCTTTACAAATACCAATAAAAAAATTTACAACAATTTTAAAATGAGATAAACATGTAAATATCATAAATATAGAAATATATGTCATAGGGATTGAATTCACATGAAATCACCTACTAGAAATGTTTAAACCATGAATACTTTTTTGGAAAATGCCATCGCACCAATGTTGCACCTCAATGAAGGTAGATCGAGGAAAAAATCAAGAGATTCATCCAAGAAAACCCATATTTATACCATAGGTTTGAAAACCTACCCACTAGTAATTAGGAACATTAAGGGAATTAAAATAAACATTAAAAAGAGGGGAGGACCTAAGTGGAAGAGACGCTTACTTGAGATTGTGTGAAGTTCCACCACCAAATCCACCATATAAATGATGTTCAAAGAGGATTTCAAGAACTTGGGAGGCTTCCATGGTTGTAATGGTTGACTAGGGTCTAAAATGGGAGTGTTAGGATAAACATTGGTGGGTAAAATAAGTCATTTTGCTCATTTTTAATGATTTGGACATAGGTGTACAATTTTTGTGCACGGTTTTGAAAACCCTGCACCTATACTGTCCACCATCCTTTCTCCCCTAAAAACATCTTAAAAAGTAAAAAAAAAATTTATGGAGGCTTCAGGGAGACTTAGGAGGGATTCTTGGAGAACTTTATATAATATATAATTACCTTTAATGAAGAACATGTGTATTACATTCTATCTATCTATAAATATAGATGAAAATTAAATGTGGTAGATGGAGACAATTACCAGAGACTTTTAAATTTTTAATTACAGAATTTATATTAAGCGGATGTCTCATAGAATGAGTGAAAATGTCATTCAAAATCATAGATGAAAAAACTAAAATCAAATAGTGGTTTTAGTTGACATAAACAACACCATTATAAACTATTTACATCATTTAATAATTATATGAGCATTATAAATGTCCTAATGTTGATCCAATTAATTAAGGATAAGAGAGTGATATATATTTACTATAATGAATTATTCCTCAATGGGTCTTCCTTGACACCACCAGGGACCTAGTGTCTTCCCATAGTAAGCTAGAATGATAGCTAGATGAATATACAATCTATCCACTTCCACCAGCGGCTAGGTGTGACTCTATATTATAGATAGTGGCCCATTTAAAAATATATAAGTTATTCCACATTCAACATGCAGGTGGGTATTTCTTATTTAAACTTTATTTAATAAATGTATCAACAACATTCTTTTATGTCCTTCTATGCACAATCTTTCATTCTCCAAAGTCTTCAACACATACTTTATGAGTTTATTGAAATAATCAAGAATATTTCATAGTATTTATGCATATTTCCCATGATCCTCAGGATATTATCAGTGTGTTCTTTAAATAGATAATTAGAATTTTTATAGTAAAAAATTCTCTCAATGAGATAGAATGATTCTAATTTGTTGTTTTTTTCAAGAAAACAATATTATATAGATGTATACAACATTATTTTAATTTTATAATCACAATCAAAAAAAATTAAATGAAATAATATAAAACATTAGTGTGTTAAAAAACATCGAAATGAAATTAAAAATTAATTTTTATGTCATAAAAAATTTTCTTCATTATTTTTTATCCCATTATGAAAAAAAATATTATTAATGAGAGTAAAATGTTATATAGAAACAACACACACTATGAAAATTTTAAAACCTAATAAATTATCTGAAATAAATATAACATAATATATTTTCCCAATTTAAATTATACAAATAAAGACCGAATGGAGTTTAAAAGATAATATCATTCCCTCAGATAAACTATTAAAAATATGATAAAAATTAAAATGATTTCATGAGAAAGCTAAATCATTAAGAACATGTTATGGAATAAAGGATAAATTATCACAAAAAGTTCAACGTATATAAATTCAATAATGGATACCATGATTTGATAATGTAACGAAATTTATATGAAAAACTGATAAAACATTGATGATCATGATAATGTAATTAAAAGTAAATATTAAAATGAATCTCAATATGTAAATTATTTGAGATAAATTTAAAATTATAAGAAAAATAAAAAATTAGAAATTAAATTTACTCCATAAAAAAACTCATAAGAGAGTGGATGTAGATTGTAATTAAATACATTATAAAACTAAAATAAATGACATATAAAATCATTTTTCCAATGAAAATAATTATTGATAACCAATCATTCCCAAAATGGAAACTGCAATTATTCCCCACAATTATATCATTTCATAAAGATCCTATGACCTTCATATATAATACTCCAAATTTTATATGAAATTTTAATTGATATAGGTTTTAAAAATGTATCGTTTTCAATAACCTTAATATATTATACGCCAATTTTTTCAAAAATAGTCAAAATTTATTTATAGAAACTGTTTAATTTTTTTTTAATTTTTTAAGATCAATCATTTTTAAATTAAAAACATAATAAATTTAATTTTTTTTAACACATTATGATCCAAATATCTTGTTAATATTTTGTTCACCTTGAATGATTTTGATTATGAAATTTTGAAAACAATTATTTTATATTTGGAATTATTAATATTTAATTACATATTTTAATTTAAAAATCCAATGGCCTTCTAATTTATTAGTTAATAGTTTTTATTGAAGTTGATATTTTTATTGAACCACATAATTATATTTATTTTCTAAATAATTATATAATTAATAAAGTTAGTGAATCTATTTTGATTTTAATCTTGGTAAAATTCAATGTTTTCATAGATTAAGGGGCTTCAAGAAGAATAAGACAATAAATAATTAGTGGTAGAAGAATAATGAGAATGAGATTGAGAAATTAGAGAACCATTATCATTACCCACCCTTATAAACACCATCCTACAAGTAATAATTTCATTTCTTAAGAATAGAGAGTCACCCCAAGTAAATCTTTATGATATTTTGTACCATTTTTTTACATTCATTAATACATCATGTGTAAATAGGTTTGTCATGTGTCCCCCAACTGCAATTTTTTAATATCACTAGATTATTGTGTTATATTCAATTAGAAACACTACAAATGTGAAAAAAATCAAAATATTTTAATAATAAGAATTTTTATGGACAATACATCACCGAGATTTATTCTACCTTCCTAAATGTTAGTAAATCATTTAAATTTCTAGTAAATGATTATTCAGGATGGATGGATAAAAATATAAAAGAATGATGAAATATATATATATATATATATATATTCAATCTGGTGCACATTACTGTATTCATGAATTCCTATGAGAATTATAATAAATTTTATTTTGTATATGCTAGGTTAAAAGTAGATTCATGTTTGGTCTAATTTATATCATTCCCATAGTATATAAAATAAATAGTGATACTATTAAGATCTAAAAATTAATATCGTTGGGAGTCCAACAATAAAAAATTATTTTGATGAATAATACTGATTCCCGAAAACATTCCGAAAAATTATAAAAAAATTTCCTAAGAATTTTAGACATTCAATTACTTGAATAAAAATAATCATTGACCTAAAATATAGGTTTTTATAAAAAAATCCACAATAAAAAAATAAGTAGTTTTAAATAGTGAAAATGTTAAAACAAAATGAATTTTTTAGAAACTTTGAATTTTGAGAAAATAATGTTCCCAATGGATAAAAATTTATTGTATTTAAAAAATATATATTTCCAAAAAATTATCTTAAAATAAATTGAATGGATAAATTTGATACCCATTATTAGTATGAAAAAAAATTATTTCAAAAATGGAATATTTAGTTAAAGAAAATAAAAGATTTTATGAAATTATTAGTCGGATTATGAATATAAAAATTTAAAGAAGGATATGTGGATTTAATTTTAATAAATAATGAGTTAAATGTAAATTATTCTATTAAAAATAGAATTATTTCAGAGTGACGCATTAAATATAGTGATGAAAATGATTAAAATATAATTTATAAATTTAATCAATGATAAATAGATAATAAAAAAATTTATTAAGAGAAGAAACATTTATATCATATGCATGCAATTATGGGTAACAATATAACATATTTTTAAAATATAATATTTAAAAGAGAGAGAACACTATTTGATATGAATTATAAAAACAGAAGAAAAGGTGACCCTACACCCCTCCCCTAATAATTAGAGTGATTTGTCTTATAATTTCCTTCCCATATATTTAATAGAATCACTAGAACTAATTTTCATAGGTTTTAATGGAATCCTAGAAAAACATAAATTGGTTTTAATAGTCCCATGATCCAAAAAATTATTTGGTTTTAATGGAATCCCAAGAACCAAATGTACGATGACCCTTAAGAAGAAATTATTTTTAAGGGAATGTATGTTACATAATTTTTCTTCTATCTATATATATGGATAGATATAAATAGAAATTGGGATATAGAAAAAAATTTAAGAGCCTCTTCAATTCAAAAATGGAAAAAAGGATCATGAGAGTTTGTCTTGGAGAAATAGCATAAAATCATCTGATATTAATCACTGAATGAATTCCAATCCCACATGTTTTTTTATTTGAGGTACAAGTTACCATTATCCACTGTATGTTGATATCAAGAATGAATGGAATGTTATATAATTATTCATGACATCATGAGGTAGTGAAGAGTTTCGAAGGGCCACTATTGATGATAATTAATTCTTCTTCAGTGGGACTTCATCGATGCCACTGGATAACTAGTATCCTCCATTTGTTAACCGATGAAAAAAAATTGAAATAATATCAAATATATCGACTGTAAAACCATTGGAAAAATTGAGATAGAAAATAAAAAATGTTATAACCCTTGTCAACAAGGTGCACCTTACTTTTCGGGAGCCTGTCTGTTTAGAACTCCACAGTTAAGCGTGCTTGGACTGGAGTAGTGATTAGGATGGGTGACCCTCTGGTATGTTTCTAATGGTGTGTGTGGGTGAGGATAAAGCACTCTATAAAGGACATGTGTTGGCCTGTGAGGACAATCATTAGTCAGATGACCCGTTCAGGCACGTGAGTGGGCCCCAAGGTGTGGACCATGTGTCTGCGGGGGCAACTGGTGGTACCTGGTGGGCCAAGACCTAACATCCACGTTAAGGTGGGGTGGTTGAGCTATCACTGAGACCTAGTTGTTACCAATGATATCAGAGCCAATACCCATCCCGAAGTGCTTCATCACTGCTTTGGTTTGAGGCTTGGGGTCCACAATGAGAGCATTGTGATTTAACGGGCTGGATATTGTAACACCCCTGGAAAAGTGATAATTAAAAGGTAAAACGTTACTACCCATGTCAATAAGATTGACCTTCCTTTTCGGGAGCATGTACTATTAGAACTCCCAATTATGCGTGCTTGGCCTGGACAAGTAATCAGGATGGGTGACCCTCTGGAATGTTTCTCATTGTGTGTGTGAATGAGGACAAAGCACACTAGAAAGGACATGTTTTGGCCTATGGGGAAAATCATTAGTCAGATGACCCGTTCGGGCACGTGAGTAGGTGGGGACCATGTGTCTGTCGGGGCAACTGTTGGTTCCTGGTGGGCCAGGACCAGACAACCATGTTATGGAGGGGTGGTTTAACTATCACCAGGACCTAGTTGTTACATAAACATTCCAAAGAAGCTAAATTGGACTCCATCTTCGAACTAATTGTCCTTCTAGAAATGTTTTGGTTCTGACTCATTCAATCTGCTATAATGTCTACCCTACTATATAATGAATCAAGAATTGGATCATCCACTTGAATCCAAGGACGTGTGATTATATTATATATCCAATTTGAGGTTTCAAAATCATATATTAATAATTCAAAAGAATAAAATATTATATGTATGTATTTAAATAATTCACGATCCTCCAAATTCTATTACATGGTTCTTTAGAAATATGAATTATCAAATCAATTAAATTTTTGAGAAAGACTTGATGATGTTATTATAAAAAATGATTTATTTTAATAATTAAAAAATTAATTATAGAGTTAGGTTCAATATTTTTAACATAATCACTGATTTTATTTTTTTCCCATTGGGGTGGTCGTCAGACTATCTATCACACTTATTGTTAACTCAATTCCTCTATGTTACAATAATTTACTAAAAAAATTAGTGTTGAATGAAAAAATAACCATAGAAGGTGAACATAATATAAGGGATATTAATCCAATGATGTATATTATTGTTTACTCATATATTTTATCTAGTGATACGATTAGGTCATCGTAGTTTTCATTCAGATGGATAATCTTAATATTATTGACATAATCTCCAAAAAACTAGGCCTCATTATAATACCAACTAATGTTCCCTCAACATAGACCCTTATATATAGTGATAAAATAAAAACATTAAATATTTTATCATATAGCAACTCATTGAACACCATAAAATAACAATAATAATTAATATTGTCTTCATAAATTAAAAATTACTTCTCAAAAATTCATATAAAACTGGAAATTCCAATGGATCAGTCTATTAGTATATTAGTTACAAGAAATTCATATTTCGTAAAATGTCTTCATAAATTTTGACATTATTCTCCAAACAATAAATGATTAATGATATTTCATACTTAATACAACTCTTCATATATAGTGTACTAGTAAACATGTGAAAGGTGTGAGCTCAGATACATAGTATGGGTAAATATTAAAGATATAAATCAATATAAATAAGTGAGATTTATTAAATATATATGGTTATATTAAATAATCATCTTTTATAGATTATGAAAATGAATAATTCCAACAAAAATATCATAAATCCTTAGACTTATCTTTTTCCTAAAATACAAGACATGCAAAAACGTGGTGGGGAAACATGTACCAATAATGTGTGAACATAATTTACCCTCATTTATTTCATAAGAATCTAGAATTAATATGAGAATATATCATGAACTACTGTTAACTACAAAGATAATAAATACATCATGGAATATTATAATTATCGTCTTATTATATTGTACTCTTGGAATTACCACATGCGTATATTATTTGAAACATGATAACCATGCATATACCATTATTTAGATTAGAATATCCAATCTTGTACGATTTTAATCTTCTTGTAATGGTATAACCTCTCGTGTAAATTTTTTATGGGAAAGGGATAACAACCTATTTAACCTTTTGGGCATATGATGTTATTTTTTATGCTTTTTATGTCATGAGAAATAAGACATTGACCAATGAATTCATGGGGTATATAGTATGAACCCCTCTCATAATTACATATGTTACATATGTGTTCCACAACTAATTAAAAAGCATTTATAATATAATAAAATATTAACTATCCCATGGGAGTGAAATATATTTCATGAGGACATCCTTAGTATATTATCATAATCCAAACAAATATATTGGGTGAATGGAATCAAAACATAACATCCATATTGAAACATAATTAACATTATAGGTTCATGACCTAGAATAAAAATAATTTCTAAATGATTTAAAAATATAAAATATAAATAATAAAAATATAATTTCATTTTTTTAGAATTTATTTTAAATTCAAATATTAAAAAATTGGATATATTTATTCCTTGTAAAACATTTAAAACATATAGAAAAATCTTCAATATGAAAAATAGTAATTATAGTGGGAAATAGTATTTATGAAAATAAATTAATTATGATGAATATTTTCAAAATTTTGAATAGATGGTCAAATTTGGGAGTAAAATTTTCATTCAAAGTAGTAAAAATGATTTTTTAATTTATATAATGTAAATTAAATAAAATATTGTATATCATAGAATAAAATATAATTACAAATATAAAATAAAATAATTAATATTCACATTGGTTAGGGTGATTCCTGACATAAAATAAGCAATATTGATAGTTCCAAAAAAATTATTTATGTCAAATTATGATGTAAACATAGATGAAATTAAAATATTACATGTAAAAAGCATGAAAAAAGGTATAAGAAAATAGATTTTTTAAATTACAGATTTCTCACCTAACATTCCCATTTGTAAATCAATTCAATCATAATCTCTATTTAGATGCTATATTATAACAAAAACTCTTTATTAACTTTGTAAATTTGAAATAAAAATTCCTTGAGAAAGCAAACCATATATCTATTTTTCAATCCCATTAAAATCTAGAAATGTATGATTAAAATATAATTAAGGAATATAACACAACAAAAAAATATGATTGATTGTTAATATGTAATATATATAAATGAATGGAAATTTGATATAATAAAACCTTAAATCATTTTTATTTATTGAATCAAAATACCATTAAAATAATAATCCAATAATTGATTTGTAAAACCATGAATTTCAAGAAATTAATTAAATGTAAATCCTATAGAGTAGTAAATATTTGGACCTAGGTATTTGTATGTGTTTGGGGTATGAAATTTGTTTTTAATAAATTTTATTTAGAATTTATTTATTTTTATTTTCTATACATAAAATTTTCAAAAATTATAAAAATTTATATTATTGAAAAAATGTACAGAAAAAAAATAAAATAATGAATTTGACAGTTTTCCAAAGTAGTCACATCGGGAAAATGTTATGATAATATGGATTTAAAATTATATTTTCATGAATAATTGTTTATACTATTATTAGTACATATCCCATAAGACAATGAGTTTATTAAAGAAACAAAATATATTTATTGTTTTCTTTTGATAATTTTTACATCATCTTATAGAATGTATGATTTACGAAGTTATTAGGTTGACCAAATCAATATTGTATTAGTTCTTTATATTTCCCCTGTTAAATCTTATTTAATGGACTACTATAACAACAAAGTAGATAACTATGTTGATTGTTAAATATTTTATATATAATTATAAGAATAATTTTTTTACCTAAGGGTGGGAAATAATGTGAAGAGTAAAAACATAAATTAAGATAATTTTTGATGAAATGAAAATCGAATAATGACTAAACATTGATAACTATTGGTGAAATTTTCAATTAGTTGTTACAATATATTTTTGACATTATTTATCTATGAATAGATATGATTCATTTTTATTTTATTCTCAAGAAAAAAAATGTGAAAATATAACTTTTATACTATAACAACATAAATTGATTAATTTTATAATCCACATTGTTGTATCAGATTATTTCTATTCCATGATGGATATTATATTCTCATGTATAATTGTTTACTTTGTCAATAATTGTGGTCTTATATATTTTTATTAACATACTTTTAGGTAAGTTCAAAACTATTAAATAAGAGGCTATCTTTTTTCCTATTTCTAAATATGTACGAAAATAGGATTACTAATTTGACCCCTCAACCTCTTAAGGATCATAATGATCTCGATTCGTCATTTCATGTGTTATTGTATAAAAAATTAAATTATATATCTCCTTTTATAAGTCTAATGAATAGTGAAGTATCCATTAATTCTGATCATATTGTGAACAATAGTGAGATTTATATTATCTATGGAAATGAAAATATTATTTGGAGTGATTTAATTCTTTCATATAATATTTAAAATACTTATGATGATATCTAAAAGTGCGTTTTTTGTTGTTATATTAGTAAAAAAATAGAAATGAATCTCAAATACAATAAATAACATTTATAATGGAAATATATATGTTCAAAATTCAATTCTAAAAATATGAAGTCTAAATTATGATGATATTTTGATGGGATATTGTGAACCTAATGGTGAAATCCTTACGTTGGTGACTAACATATTTCTCACCATAGTATCTATTTCTAAGATGTTATATTATTCAATTATTATTGATAAAATAATATGAATACTTATTGATAAATATTATGATTATGATACATAAATTTAAGATATGGATTTGGAATATCATACTCTAGATGATAAATAATGAGATCTCATCACATAAAAATTCGGATGATTAAAGGAAATGAAAATGAATGGTAATGTTTTTTAAGAAATATCATTTAAATTCACTATTAAATTAAAGACTATTAATGATTTTTAAGAGGAAATTAGTGAATGTGAAATGTTATATGATTTTACAAAAAATGTTATTAAATTTCAGTCATTGTTTTCTAAAAATATGAATTATTCCATATAAATGTAAAATGAAAATTTAAAACTAAAATTATTTTTTTGTGGATTTGATGATTTTTTTCAAGTTTTCCTCTACAAATAGAATTTAAAGATTGTAATAAATATGTATGAATGTCATGTTGAACAATTAATAAAAGGGAGGTTAGATTTATATTACTTTATAAGGTAGAGGATATGAATTTAATAAAATAAAGAAAGATATTATATTTTATAATAATTGGTAAAGATGATGGAATCGATGAAGAGATTATAAAATTAAAGATGAATATCATAATATATTATTAATTCAAAATTGAATTTAAAATATTCAACAGGGTTGATTAAATTAGTTTATAATAAGAAGAAAATAAAATTGTGTTTATTTTACGGTGATCATTGAAATAATGTCTTGTAATGTTAGTTTGAAATGATAGGGAGATAAATAATTTGAAGAAACAAAATCATTTTTTAACAAAATATAATCGTCTATTAAAGATAAATCATTGTTTCAAAAGTAAATTTATTATGTCCAGTAGTTTATTAATGAAAAAAATGAAATCAAATGTGATGAAATGTTGAATATTAAATATGAAGAGTTTAATAATATCTAAAAAATATATAAATATAGATTAATGAAATTAAAATTTGAATAATTTTATTAGAGATTTCATAAAATGTTTAGAGAAATATAAATCATAGGTTGATGAACATAAATTTCCATAATGTTATTTTAGGAATGATGAGAACCTGTTAGAGAAAAATCATACTAATATGATCATGTTTGAAAAAAAGGAAGCTATGAAAATCATGATGATTCTATGGTTTTAATGTCTAAACCATAATATTCTACAACTGTATATTCCATTGAGGGTAAGAAGAAAACACAATAAGGTATTTAGAACATTATTTCACAATGGAATACCCAAGTGGAATGTTATTATGTAAATATAATAAACAAATCACAACTCTGGGTAGAATGTATGTTAAAAAAGGAAGTATTATTTCTATGGTATCTTCTATTATTGTGGAATATTTTTTCATACCAAAATATGTGTTGGTTTAATTACCTAAATTACATTTAATCATGAAAAATTTAGAGATAATGTTTTAGGGGGAGTCAACCAACTCAATTAAGGAAATATGATAAACTCATATTAAAAGTTGAAAATAGATATACACCATTAGAAAACTTTAATGAATACAGTTATTAACATACTAATCTTAGAAAATAATATATTATCATTATTCTAAAAAAATAATTTTTTTCCAAAAAATATCAGAAAATGATTCAGAATAATGGAATGGACAGAGAGGAAAACCATTTTTTGTTGAAAATGATTTCAATTCCACAAAGGAGAATTAATATATAAATTAAATAACGGTTTTTCATCACAGGTGATAGAATATTAGATGTTGTTAAAAAATATGAAATATTGTAAATTATGGAAAATAACTATTGGAAACGATAATTCACACAGAATCAAAGTAATTGTATCTTCTATAATTAGGCAATTAATGATAAAATAATAAAGGGATATAATTTTTTATAGGATGAAAATTGTTGTTTATTTGTTTCCCGGCATTGTTTTCAAGGTGATACTGTTTTATTCCACAAAATATGATTTTTCATTTAATTTTCTAGATTATGGTAATGTTTTAATAAAAGTATAATGAAAACTATAAATAATTTTTGAATTTGGTTATTGAAAAATATCTGGTTTTCTGATCATGATGGTTGAATATCATTTGTTACATTAACAGTTGGGGAAAATATGCAACATTAATACTATCAAATTAATGGGGATAGAATATACACATCATATTAAACACATGATAGGATAAATAGATTGTTGTTTCTCAATTTTCTAAAATGGTGTTATTAAAAACATTATATATATAAATTTTTAGATTTATTCCACTCATACAATATTGAATTGAAAAAAAGAAGTATGTTCCCAATCAGTGAACATTCAAAAAATAAAGATAAGTGATTTATTTCACATATTTATGAATTTACATGAAATACAATTATTATGTGTGTGAAATATAAATCATATTCTCTAAAAAAATTTAATATCTTCAAGATAATAATTTAAAATCAATTTATATATTCTATGATGATGATTTGTATTGATATTTGAGGTAAAATTGAAATTGTAATGATTAAATATTATATTAAAAAATAATGGTATTCATTATGATTTTTTTGAATTATTATCAACTTAATGAAATAATATATTTCAAAGGTAAAATATAGTTATAATGGATATATCATAAACAATGTCGATAAAATTTGATACATGTAAATATTTTTGTAATAAATTTATTGGAGAAATATTTTATGTTCATAATTATTGATTTTAATTGATAAACCTGGATATAATTCATTAAAATATGTATTACAAAGAAACCGATCATTTCAAACATAATTGGGTGTTTTATAGTCCTTTCATTATAAATAAATTTTTTTATAATCATTTGATGTTTTATCAGAGAGGTTTTGATGTAATCATTATTTCATACCAACTTAAATGTAGAGGTTATAGGTGTGATAATTAGGAGACAAGAAATTCTGTGAATTCTACAGAGTCCAGTTCACTTGAATTGAACAATAATAAATTTTCTCAAATAGTAATAAATTTTTATGAATGATAATATTATATGGTTATAGTTGAGAAGAGTGAATTTTTTTTATATGTAAAAAGATGAATCTTCTGATGAATATTCTGACACAATTATATCATTTGATGATGAAAATTATGATTATATCATACATGGATGATGAATAAAATTGATGTTAAATGAATATGGCGGTTGAAATTGTTGAGGCAAACCCTAAATATTTTGTGGGATGTTTCTTATACCATCCGTAATCCCATTATTGTTGAAAACAAGGTAGATAATCTAATATTGGGACATTTTGATTGAGTCTTGATGGAAGTGGATATAGGAAACATATTGCTATAATAGGTTGTTTTCACCACAAGGTATGATTGTTTCAATCTAGAAAACCTCATTGAACCGAATCCCATGTTTTGAATGGAATAATCCTTTTTGGGTCCCATATATTTTGGAATCCAAAAGGTCGAAATATTATAATATATCAAACATCCAACAGAATTATAGACTATCATGTAGGAGGGATCATGAGAAAAGTTAAGGGGAAGATAGTGATGTCAAATGAGCTTTATGGCTCCTCTATTGGAAAGGATCCTCATATTATGGACGGTGCTGCCATGTATCACATTATAGATGACTCCTCTACACTGGAATTTGATATGAATGAAATTTTAGGAATTTATGATGTTGATGACACTTTAAAGGTCTTCAATGATCATTATTTTGACACACAACTAATGATTATGGTAATGGATTTATCATTTTATCTTGAGGATTCATCTAGTTCCATTAATTGTTCATTGATTCCACAACATCACAGCATGAATTAAAATAATGTAATGCGGTTTCTGTTCAAGACATGCACTCTTTGGATGAGTCTAAACCTATCTAAAGCCTTGTCAAGGGTACAAAAGTATTTCCTCCATAGTAAAAAGTAATAGAAAATAGTGTAATAAATGGATGAAAAAGACCCTTCTGATGGACATGATCAATATGCAAACAGAAGCCCATGTAAACTCAATTGGACTCTCATACTACACTCTAAAATCATTCTCCTACAATTGGATCCCTTACTATCTACAATGTGTGTCATGACTTTTTGGAAGATCTTCTTATCAAGATTGTGGGACAGTGGGTGCGTTGGGGAATCTAGACTGATGGCATGAATCAGATTTTTTCACAACAACACTCTCATTCCATCAAAAAATCTATATAAATCTATTGTGACCCACCTGTAAAATGTGTTGGACCAAGAAATGAATGTGGGTCTATTAGCGATTTGCAACATAGGATTGAAGACACATTCAATAATGTCCCCATTGGGAAAACTACTAGGATGAAAACACATCAGGGATCCCCACTGGGAATTTGACCAACCACCTAACAAATTTACCCCACTCAGTGTATGTATATGGTTTATGAAAATGAATACTATATCCCTTCTATGATTTAAAATGACCTAGAAAAGTTATGAATACAGAAAGGAAATGTAAAGGTTAAGAAGAATAAAATAGAAACAACACAGAATGGAGGCCCTCAAAATTGGAGGCATGTCTTCCAGTAAATAAAGAAACATTTTGGGAACTATTAGGTGCTTGGTAATCTCCGACGATGAAGGCCATGAGACACTTTACTATGACCAACATGACATTTTGGGTTGCAATTTCTATACCAAATTGATTTTTGAAAACTAAAATTCCTTCAAATGTGCCTCCCTTGGGTATTTTATAGTCTCTCTAAAATATAATTAAATTTGGGCCGAATCCCTTTTGATGCTCAAAAATGACATAATTTGATTCAATGCATTGATTTAGAATAAACTTATTGTTTCAGTTGACATTGGATTTTAGGGTGCTATCATTAATCTATCGTCTATTTTTGTATCCAATTTCTACATTACGTGAAGGGAGCCCTTAAAGGATCTTGATCCATATATGATCAACTGTCTAAAATCCCAGTGGTTTTAGGGTACTTTAATAATGTCATCGGGACTTATTAAATGACAATTCCCTCATCAGTAGATTTTATGTAGCTAAATTTTCAATGAGTATTGATAAATTCAGTTTTTCTAAAGTTCGAATTGAGGGAGCTAATTACACATGTTGTTGGTACACATTCAATTTATGCTAAGCTAGTAAACTAGACAAGTGATTTGTCAAAATTCTATCATGAATTACGTTATCGTCACTTCTGATCTCACCTTACCCAATTTTCCCTCGGATCATCAATAGATTATTGTAGATATTTTTTTTAGAATTGTGTGGTCATCTAACCATACATTCAAGTTCAATAATGCATTCCATATTGTTATTAATTTCTTGGAGGTCATATCAAATGGTTGGCTGACTAAACCAATTGGAATCCATCTTGAAATAACGTCTAGTAGGGCAATAAATACCAAAAAATGCTCAAAGAATAGAGAAAATAATATTTCTACAACATAGAAAATGATATTCTTGTTAATGAACGGTAGCTGCTACATTTCCTGAATGAATGTTAGCATCAATATAAACCTTTATGTAATGTGGTCATGGTCATGATCATCCTAATAATATTATCCTTCTATAAGAATGTATTTTCACAAAGAGATATAATTTTAAATTTCTAGGTGAGGGACATAAGATCTAAACGTTTTTTCATTGTATACATATTAAAATGATTATCATGATATGTGTCACCATTATTGAAGTGAATGGGTCAATATTTAACTCATAGGGGAAAATGTCCAATGTTGTGGCCATAAATTTTTAGGATCTTTACTCCATGAAAGGAATTGATGAAACTCTATACCAGATGGAAAATATTTTACCAACTATTAGTACTCATTAAAAAAAATTCTTAAGGATAGTCCAATAGATAAGGAAATGAAGTATGATATTTTCTTATATATTTTTTATAGTGTTCAATTTGGGATGTTTTTTCCAATAAATTCATCATGTTATACTAGGAAATTATGTTACTTGAGGTCTCTAATGTTTTATGATAGTATTTCAATCATGCATTTATGCCTTATACTGTCCATTCATTCTTTATTACTCTCCTCCATAAGAAATAAACTTCCATAGACATCAAGGACATCCATGTGTTTCTATTGAAAATATAATCCCCAAAATCATCAGCAAGATCAATCATTTTTGTCATCAGATCATTTTCAGCACTATGAAAACTTCAAATCGGTTTGGATTTGTTATGGGAAGACATATTCAAATTTTTCATCTCACTGTTTCATAATGTGTCAATTCTAGGAGGATAAAACTCAGGAATTGACGTTTTTCTCAAAAAATTGAAAATATTATGGCCTTTGACAACTTGAAATTGAGTTTTAAGTAAGATTTTCTTAGGATATGTGTCTTCAATGAACCTTTCGTGAAGCTTTTCATTACAATAGTCAACAGTTTTTGGCTTTATGTTATTATTAATGGATCACCTACTAGTTATTTATAGTTATCCCAGCGAGTAAGACTTGGTAACCTATTATCCAAGATCCAATTTTCTATGGATAATGATAACTTGTGTGTTTTTCTGAATTACCTGGTCCATGACGGACATTACAAGTATATCATTTTTTAGAAGGGACCTTCTCAATACCTCTCACATTCTGTAAGAAGATGACTTTCTGCTATTTGGACTTGCTAAAAAGATAAATTATCATGAATCCAAGAAAAAATTATCTGTTAATTAGGATTTCATCTGACATGTTTAAATCTAGAAAAAATCCTAGATTATATTTTAAAATGGAATTATTTTGTCGAATCATAATAATATTTTTTGGTACCTTGGTGTCATGAAACGAATGCTTCCTTCCATGTTCCAAAAAGTACCTTTATTCTGTGGTCTTTTGAAAAGATGTTATGTTGAATCCATATACTCTAAGATTATTAATCAAATATCCACATAGATATGGAAAACTATCTCCCAGGTATGGAAAAAATTTCGGCTAAACTTTTTTATAACTTCAATATTTTTCTATTAAATCACTATTTATAAGTGGCTGTGAAACCTTTTTATTGATTGTCAAATTCTAATGATGAATATCATATAGACATGATCTATTCATGAAAATAAACACATTATTGTTCCATTTAAATATTTCATCAAACTCAATGACATATGTTGCATGTGTCTCAAAATTTTTAAAAAAAATATGTGAAAAACTTAAAAGTATGTTCACATGGACATTGTTGAACTCCATCAATTACTCTGTGGAATTTCTAGCACATGGATATTATTAAAACAACATATTGGGTATTCGACATATGTGTCCTCCTCTATTTGGCCTTCCATAAACCATTCACAAATTAATATTTTTCATTATTTGTCAAGGCTTGTTTCAAAGTATCCCAATCTCAATTTGTGGACATTGGAAGGGCTGCATAGTACTATTTTGAAATTATTATAAGTGCCTCCACCACTTAATGATCTATTCGTTGCTGACATGCTACATAATCCCACCTTTTTGAGTTGTTTTCCAACATCAATACTATTTGATATGCAACGATAGTCCTTCATGGTTTCTGACACCTTGAAATGTATATCTAGAACTAGTGGATGGTTAACTTCCAAAATGTATTATAATAAATTATGTGAAAAAATTATCCCCCTCCCTTGTGGTGGTATAATTTTAAAATACCGTTCATTTTACCTTCAATCTACAAACTATTATAGAGGACCTAGAAGGGCATGAAACTTCTGCAACACCTCCTATAAAAATAATGCATTAAACTAGCCACTATTTTCTTTCTATGTACATTGGATGATTAATAAAATCAACATATATCATTTCCCTGCAACTTCTCTAGCACTTATTTGTAGCATCTTCTAAACTTTTTTTGGGAGTACCTTATTAGTGGACATTTTGGAATACTTCATGTCATCGGTCACTTATGCCGGTCAAGTTGAGTAGGCATCCTCACTTATTCTCAATATTTATGTGTTTGTTATTGCTCGGATTTTGAAGGCAATAAATAAAAATGTTTTTTGATGACATTCCATCATTTAATGTTGGATTTGGTGTTTTTTATAGGGATGATCATGCTAATTTCATTATCAAAATGGGTGTATTAAATAGTAATATTTCAGATCTGATTATGCTAAAAATCATGTTGTTATTGTAATGGTCAAGAATCCTATGATGTTTAAATCAATTAGACAGATCCATCCCATTTAATTATCTTATAATGTGAATATTGATGCAGCAACATCTGGTGCAAGAAGAACCACAACATGTGGTGTGGTAAAATACAACCATTGGGGTTTCATTAATGGATACTGATATCACTATACCAAAATTGGCTCCACACTTGAAGCAGAATTATAGTTGATGATTAATGATTTCAAATATTTTTTCCATCATAGTTGAAGGATCATATATGTAGATTCAGACTCAACTACATTAGTTCACATTATATGTACAATATACAATGATGTTCATTAAATAATCTCCCAATCAAATATTCCATATTTTTGTATCCCCAAACGACATTACATATAGTTAATTAATGTTTATAGAGTGGACAACAATATTGTTGATGCTCTATCAAAGGTTGTGATTATGGAGGTCTTTTCAAGATGTTCTTTTTTCACCCTATAATTTTTCTCACATCTAGTTAATCGTGATTCACATGTCATGTTTTATTCTCACCATTACAAACTCCCATACTCTACCACTTTTTATGTTTCTTAATATTTTGATAGGAACATGCTTTATCAAGATCCTAAAACTACTTTATTAATAATAATATAAACTATTAGAATCATTCATTCTATCGTTAGAAATATATATATATATATATAATTTCATATAGATGTCATGATTGTTTTTTATATCCCTCACCATGTTTTCAACTAATTTTGTGCTCTGTGACAGTTTTACACTAGGCCTTAAGAATTCCTCCAAAATTAAAGAGGCTTCCGATTAGCCTTGATGATTTTTATTGGTGATAGTTGGTAGAAAATACCCTCTTGTAGTGAATTTAATATTGGTTCATATGAATATAACATAGATTTATTAGGAAAATAACACACTATTTATTCTTGAAACAACTCAGTTGAATAAAAATAAAATTTAGAATTAAAAAAATTATACCAAAGTCATACATTATTTATAGATGATTAAATCACATGAATAATCATACAAATAGTTGAAATGTATGGTCGATTTGTCTTAGCATAAGATACATATATTTAATGAACGTAAAATCATGAATGGAATCTCTATCTAACTGTCGAGGAAGAACATTTCCAATTACATTCATTCAATATAAAAGTTAAATTTATGAAATCTATGTTCTAGCTCTTAATCAATATCCCATACTAGATCTCAATAGCATAAAGGTAACATAAGTCTCTACGGGCCTGTGTATGGTGTGAGTATGAGCTCGGTAGGACACAACAAAAATTTTCTTATATTACATCAATAATTATGTAATTGAAATATATATATATTTATAAGGTTATAAATGTAAAATTAACACATAACCCTCTTCCTTTATTCTCAACATCCCATGGAAGCATTTACCTACTTCTACCAATACTTTTGTAATTTAAAATACATTCTTACAAATACATATATATTATTGAAAACTTATTATCATATATATATATTCCAGGTGCTGATGATCCAAGAATTAATTCCATGGAGTCCCTTGATCAATAACATTCATAGAGAAAACATAGTCACCTTCAATAAATTTATAATCGAAAATTCAATCAATTCAACATCATACTCTCCATCAATCATTGTACTAATATAAAAATAGCACGCTCATCATGTCCCATATCACTTGAACCTCTTCTAAGAAATGAGTCATCATCTCCAAAGCCAGATGTCTCAATGCACAATGAGATCCAATCATCAATTTATCTAATAAACAAGAGACAATCAAAATTATATTGAATGTTATAATATTATGATTGGTGAGATTGAATGAAGACTAAATATATATATTGAAAGATAAGTTGGAAATGAAATACTCCTCATTATAGAAAATATAATTGTTGTGAACATAATACGAAAATGATGAATAAAGATAAATTTGAATAGATTATTTTAGTTATGGATGTTTGTGTATTTGAGAATGAATAGGGATCATTAAAACACAATAAAATATTCTTACAAAAAAAATTTATATCTTATATGAGAGAAAACTTCTCCAATTTAGTAGCTATTATAGGTGATTCATTAAATAAATTAAAAATAAATCTTTACAAAATAAGTTCTGTAAGAAAATTGAATTCAAATATAATGAATCAAATAAATAAATAAATTATACACATGAAAAATGGGGCCACTAAATTTTTAGGAAAAAATGACAACAATGTTCTGAAAAAATTTAATAGATTAACAAAAAATTAATATCCATAAGTCACTTTTTGTGTTGTTAGGTGAGCAAGAAAAGAAAATATTCATTCAGGTACATAATGTATATAAAAATAAAAATATTTGAATCATGGGGTGTATATTATGATCAAATAATAACAATTTACCTATCAATCATGTGAGAACACAAATTGTATCATATAATATAGGTAAATTTTATTATGTTGAGAATGTGGATAATAAAAAAATTATTAGTACAAAAAGTGGTAGTGTGTTGTTATTTTCTAGGAATAATATTACATGGATAAAAAGATAAAATAATCAGAAATGGTGTGATGAAGTAAGTAATTTTTCTAATAGATGCCTAATTATCCTTATAAAACAATGGAAAATAATGACGGATTTGTTACAAAGTGATAATAAAAAACATAAAAATGTTTAATATAAATTATCATCTAAATCAGAAGAGACTATAAATGAAAATAAACATTTTTAAAATATAGGAAGGATGAACATGAGGAGTAAAATATGTCCAAAAAAATTAGAAGAAGAAAAATGAAAGGCCGAGATTGGAATCTCAATCCAAGAGATTCTTTTTATAATTATAATATGATTATATTTATTTCCAAAACATTTTTATCATTAATAACTTGCACATAATTGAAGGAGTTCTTATAATAAAGATGATGTTAAGTGTCTCAATTTTTGTGAAAAATCATTTAATGATTATACTAAATAAAATCTTTTTGAATATCGTGTTAATACAGCTAAACATTCTGATATGTTTTTTATATGGGTTTGGGGTACTTTTTTCCCTTCGAGATTAACCAAGAAATGATATTGTTGAATGAAACCTGAAAATTTATTACATAGAATTTTTCTTGCAGAAAAAATTGACATTACTAATTATACAAACATTTTATATACAATTGTTTCTCCTATTTAGACATGTATTTGTTTATTTATAGTATCTTTTTTTATGAAATTCATGTGATATTAATGTTCTCCTGAAAAGGGGTTTCATTATTTTGAGAAGAAAGGTTTCAACCCTTGTATATCAATTTTAACATAGGGGGAGAAAATTTCATGGTTACCCAAATGAATTATATTGTCAATATGGTGGAAAAAAATGAATCTGGTTTTCATAAAAAATATATAGATTACGGAAGATATCGTGATAATTAAAATTAGTAAATTAAATATTGAGGTGTTTTTGTGATGTTGTTTATGTTGGTATTGATAATGATCATAAATGGAGAGATTTTTAGGAGAATATAGTGTTCTGGTTAAATTTTATTTAATATATAAATAAGTTGATTATGTTAAACAATAAATCTATGTAGAGACGATATTGGAAATTCAGATAGTAGAAGGTTTATTTGTGTTTTTTATCAGATCCAAAACCATTGGCATGAATAATAAGTAGAAGACATCAACATGTGTCAAAAAATCCGTGCAACATTAATGTGAATTTTATGAGATGAAAGAGACTTATGGGAATCGATATCAAGTAGTTTTATTCATGGAATATATATATTGAGACCACAAGTATGATAAGAAATCAAATTTATATTCACTATACCTGGTGTTTCGTTGGTGTTTCATATTTCACAAAAGGAATTAGTTATTAGAAAATCATGGCATGAAATCCTTATGAATTAATTGGGAATTATTAAATAAGGAAGATAATAGTTGGGATGGTTTGTTATGATACATCTCAATGAAATATATCTTATTCAATGTCAATAATAATAGTTCTAAGGAGTCACGATGACTTAATTATACATTATAGACATTATGGGAGATATGATAACATAATAATAATCATTGATGAGAGGAAAATATAAAAAATAGTGATTATGATCATCAATGTGAGAATAATAAGTTTAAAAATATCAAAAATATATAATATTGATATTTATAATGTAAAATAAATCAATGTCGACATTGATGCATTGAACATAGTTTTCCACTGATTCATATTACTGAATTCTGACAACGATTTAATTTTTAAATTGATGTTATATGTGGAAAGAGAAAACCTGGTTTTAATGAAGGAATAATTATGTTATAATTTTTTTAGATCCATGAATAAATTAGATTAGTTTCTGATCTATCAAGAATAGGTGAACATTGATAAATTAAACGAATTTGGGATCATCGGTATGAGGAATATACTAAAAGAATAAATACATTTATCATATATCCAATGCACATATATGGTGAATTTTTTGAACACATTAACTTTTTTCTAGTACATATCATAATGAGATGTGTTCTTGTAATCATATATGGTCATTTGGTTTATAGAAGATTTGAAATGAATAATTGAATTATAAATATTAATGAAGAATCAGAATGTTGACGTGTTTTGTAAACTTGAAGAAGTATGGGGATTTGAGTAGAATTATCAAGATTCGGGATGTTCATAGAAGGATTGAGAATATTTTAAAAAGTCAATGATGAAGACCTAAATGAATGATAATTCCATGAATTTTGAATTTTTTTTACCAAGAAAATTAATTTATTTTCCCATATTTTCTTTTATTGGATGACTATAAGAGCATTGTGCAGTACACTTATACATTTACAATATGAACCATTCATGTGAATTTGTGTTTCGATGTATGCGGGATATGTATTAAGATTCCAATTATTATATTTTTGATTTTGATAATGTTTATGTTCCATCAGAATGACATCCATCGGAGTGAGGTTCTACCTGACCATCAGAGAAACGTACAATAAAAGACGTTCCAATAGAATAAGTCCATTAGTGTGATCACATTGGAGAGTTTTATTTCAGGGGATGGTTCATCGGACAAAGATCAATTGGATGGAGGAAATATAAACTACAAATTGGGGTTTTACCATATTGTACACTGAATAGAGGAATGATAATTTGACTTAGGCCAATTGGATGGAGACTATAGGACAAAGGTTACCGATCAGAGGAAAATAGAATTGAATTTTTATGAGGAACCTTTCTAGACAGTGTATCTCAAGGAGTTTTCATGTTCAAACAGTTTCATATACAATTTTTCATGTTCATTAAGGTTCAATGATAGAAATTATATATTTATCGTACATGTGGTAAATGTGAAGACATTATGAAGTTATAATGAAAATTAGAAGGAAAGTAAATTTAGTAATATTGGTACTTAAAAGTTTTAGATATCTAATGATTTTTTTCTAGGGATATAACTAGATGTTGGAATGTAAATTCTGAATAGGATATCTAGTGGTATAATCTATAATATATGGAATTTTTATAAATGGAATATTTAATTTTTCAACACCAAATCCTTTGTAAGAGAGTTTAATAATCAATTATTGTGGGAATATCCAATACACCAAAGAGTAGGTATTTTTACCGAACCCTGTAAATATCATTCCCACCAATCTCATTATATTTATTTAATATGAAATTTATGCTTTAAAAGATTAAATAAATTGGATCATAACCATTAAATGTTTTATAGTATAATAAATATTTACTAATATAGACAAGAAATTTCAATATAAAATAGATGGGACCAAAGAATATCCACACCCCATACTGGTCTCCATCCTATTTCAAAATAGCACCTGTTAGTAAAGAAAAAATATTGTTCACCTCATCCAAAAAAATGGATATTCCAAAAAAATATTTTCAAAACCACATAATACCTATATTTAAAATTGGTTACCTAAAATTCTCTACATATGTAAGATCAATAGAGAGAACCTACCAAGAATCTAGATTAACTAAGACATGGATTCAACATAGAGAAACAAAATATTTAATACAATGACCCCACTATTGGTTCACTATATATCATCCAAAACCATTAATAGTTGTTCAATCGCATATACAATCTATTAATATCACTACCAATCATACACTAGGCCCCCAAGTCTACCCAACACCTAAGACATAGATATCTAATAAGGATTTTTTATAACCTTTCATGTTTCCCCATAAAAACAAAATGTTAGAAATACTTATGAACTAGATCTATATTGGTCTAGACATAAATTGGCTTCCCTCACAAGAAGCAGACCACTGAATAACCACTCCTTGGTGGCCTACCCCATTTACTGGTGTGAGTACACTATGGAAAATCCTAATGCTCATGATTTCAGACACCCATATCAATAATTATTATTTCATTAGATTTCATCACCATGTTAAAATTAGACATATTATTCTTGTTTCTATTTTATATATGTTCTTGGTTTTCTACCTCTAAAATTTAGGTCATCCTGAAGATGTTTACCTACTCCCTTATTGTTTGATTCAATACGACCTAGAAACGTCACACCATTTTGATAACTTAATCCACTAATGATGGTAAAAACTGAGATTGGTCAGTGAAATTAGATACATAATCCATTATGAGTATACCTATATATTGTATGTACAATAATCCAAATACTATTTCATACCTCAAATTCCACAAAAATATGTGATCAAAGATCCCAACCTCAAACCCATTCTAATCTAGCCCATCATATTTACATTCCTAGACATGTATGATTCTCCTCTTATTTTATATTCCTCTGATAATATATATCTCCATATTCACCCAATGACATGGTGGTGTATGAATATGACCAAATATGACATGTACTAAATGATTCGGGTCTTATTCTTCATATAGTCAGCCCACTCCTGTAAATGACTATGCGTTTGGTGACCAGAACTCCTGGGTCATATATGTAACAGATAGCTCATATCGATGATATCCATGGTCAATACACTGTTTGATCAGATCTAAGATCACACTAAGTTAGTTATCTCGATATGGCCCAAATTCACCCACATGCTATGGCTTCCGATGTTGAACTAATGAAAATACTTGTGCCCATGATCATCCCAACTCTATAGGGCCTCATCTTGACTATCTAGGGCCTCAACATGTTCACAAGTGGAATCATATCTTTGCACTCGTGATGATCCATAAGAAGCCAAATAATTTACATCATATTTAATAGAAAATAATATTATCAAACAATATAAAAAGTGTATGTAGATATTAGACATAGAGATATATATATATATATATAACATGCAACACATATCACCACCCTTACACTCACCAACCACACCACATAACAAGAAATTCTACCACATGAACTGCTGCATACACAAATTAGAGTTAGGTTTCATATATCATCTAGCCTCATAACCCTTACATACCCATAATAGATTCATGTGTGACATATAATTTATTGTGAATTTAAGGTTCCGAGGTAGAATTCCACTAAATAGTACAAATATTAATATTTTTTATTAGAATTGTTGAAAAATTAAACAACTCAACAATTTTTTATCATCCCCTTCATTCTCATATCAGAGTTAGATCCATATATCATATATCAATATCACTAGAAATAGAATCCATGCACTAGATGAGTATAATACCACAAAAAAATAAAAAGGAAAATAACATTACCATATTTATTTACAGTTTTTTATTCGCAACACCCCATATAATTTTCTAGGATTTCAATTATTTTCTCAGGAAAATATAACATCATATTAATCTATGTTCCTATCCTGACACATAATAAATTCCACCCATTCCATTATCTACATAGATTTAAAAAATATAATCTAGTTACTACATACCCAAGTGTTCCACTCAAGGTGGAAATCATTCAATTATAAAATGGAAAATTATAATATCACTTTCTCACACATGGAGTATTGGTTTTACCCCCTGGATGGGGAAATAAGAACACAAACTTGATCTCTTTTCACAGTTTCATCCACATCCTAGAATCTAATCTACCATACACAAAATAATAAGTCTAAATAGAATTGAAATTCATTTGAATCCATTTATAACCCTATGAAATTACTTTATAATTTTAAAGTATGTATTTTTTTGTTTTAAGGAAAAAAACCATCAAATAACATTCTTTGATACAATTTCTATCACCAAAATAAAATTTTTCACTCAATTATAGCTCCAAAATATTTGGATACATCTCTTTAGGTGTTCCCAACCATAAAAAAAATGTTTATTGACTAGAATCATCGGTCTTGTTAGGTGATATTAAAGATATTATACCCTTTATTAGTGAAATAATAATTTTATATATGTATATAACAATGCAGATGAATGGACGCAACATAGTAGAATGAATAAATAACTCTCAGTTGAATCAATATAAATAGAAGAAGTACTAAATTAAGCCCAAAGTAATAAACCATTTTCATATGAAAACATACAATATATGTCATATAAAATAGTATACAAGAAGTTTTACACATGGTTGACCATAATGTACTTATATATAATGCATGTAGATTCTCAATAAAAAAATCTCCTTGATATTGTGAACATACATGGTCCACTTCCATCAACCCCATTAAAAAGATACAACTATCATCACTATGGGAAAAAAATTAAGCCAGATACATAACAATATCTAATATACATAACGTATACACATGTCCCATGGGTCCCTTGTAGGGTGTGAGTATAAAATCATTAGGCCACCACCAATGTATTCCTGTATTTCTTCCATTATATAGCATGTTTATAAAATATAAATAATTCTCAATTAAAAGACATTTTAAAAATAACAATCATCCATTATGCTTAACAACCACATACATGTTCTAACATACTTCATCCAATACCTATATAA
The DNA here is from genome assembly GCA_963277665.1 of Viscum album. NCBI lineage: Eukaryota > Viridiplantae > Streptophyta > Magnoliopsida > Santalales > Viscaceae > Viscum > Viscum album. Next base: position 1,208,686,652 of record OY728159.1, read on the forward strand.
TTCCTCATATTTTCCCCCTTCATTAAATATAGAATTTACTACATGTATAAATGTATAAATTTATAGTGGTAAGGATGTATTGATTAATTCTCATGCTCACTCTGATGAATGTAATGCATGGAGTGACCCCATGAACTACCCATACATGTATGATTGATACCACTTGCCATATGACCCCCAATGAACCATTTATAATGTATCTTTTATCCTAACAACATAGCATTCACGTCAGTAGTCCCTTAAAATTTTCCTTATAAAATAAATATCGATTCCACCACCCGACATCTTGTGGAATGACATAACCCATCATCCAATATTGAATATATACACGTTTATCTAAAAACAAGACATTTCATGGTGTAGTTGTGTCTATCCTTCCATATTTTTGGACAAATGGTCTCCTGTATAATTATGAGCCTCATCCCTCAACATATGGTCTTTAACTCATCAATAATGGTTCAATCTCCATCAAAATTGATTTATATATTGATATCCTTCAACATAATTGATTGAAAATTCCATACCATAAGATGATATATTTATATTGGTCTCCACCAATAACTAGTGTTCAAAACATGCTCAAAATATTCATATCATTATGCACATGGCTCGAACGGTCTACCAAACTAACAACAATGAGTGGAAATCACCAACATAATGTATGCCACATCATCTAGAACCTTGTTCTGCAGTTACAAATTCAATAATTCCCCTTGTTCAACACCATCCCATGTCAGTCACACCATTCCCAAGTCATGATAACTCCATTTACACAAACCAATGATTTTGTATCCTCAGCCGGATGAACATCATTAACCCATATATCTTGGGAAACACTCTCATCCGGATGAATGGGTCACACCGTTCCAATTGATCAATATTATATCTCTACATAGACCATAAAAATCACATTCCTTTAGAACATTATAAACAATAATAAAATTTAAATTAATTAAAAAACAAACCTTATAATTTATAACATTGGTCACAAAACCCTTACATAGCTTCGATTGAAATAGTAGTCTTGTAAATTCTTAGAGGTTTCTCATAACGTCAATTACACAAATAAAAGTCTTGAAATTATTATTTAGAGTTTTGTATCAAAATAAACATGAGGAATAATATATAATTCAACCAAAAATAATTGTATAATGAAATATATTTTCCATAACCACCTACCATATTCTCATAGGTACCCAATCATCAAATTTCATCATATAACTAAAGTACATACAATATAAATCATTACATTAAAAAAATTTCCTAAATATATGGAAACATATATATTATATATTTGTAATTACCAATAGTTATATAGATGAGATATATTTGTAATTGAATTAATTTCCTTGTTGAAACACTCACATTGCACCTAATAGAATTAACAATAGTGATCAGATAAATGGTTACGAAAAACATCTATATGAAGAAAAAATGTGGGTGCCCCATACTAATGGTTATGGAAAAGATGATAATGGGGTATGGAACAAATAAATATGAGGGATAATTAAAAAAATTATTTCACACCTTTAAATGGACTTCAATATTTATGTATAATATTTTTTAACTACATGACATCTATAAGACATTCATTATACAAGAACCATGTATTTCATTGTAATGGGGAAAATTTACTGAACCATATACAGATTATGTGTATACCCTTTATTAAAAATTGATGATATTAATCAAAATCACTCTTCCTACCCTACGTGGTTCACAAAACAATGTTTATTAAAATAGTTGTGCAACAATGTTTCTACAATAAGTTAACGTGGCTTAATAACAATGTGTACATATTTCCAAACAATCTGGAAACTATGTTAATATTTCCCAGAACATAAGAAAATAAACTAATCCAATGGGGCACATTTTGAGCCAAAAATATCATCTAAATACTAGTAAATTGGTCAATCCAAATCCCAAAATTTGGTTCTAAATATTGTACGAAAATATATATAGAAAACCAAAAAAAAAAATAAAAAAATGAGTAATTTTAACACCATCAAAGTCCCAATAGGTTACCATTTTTCATTAATGATATATTAAAGAATAATTTTATATTAATATTTTGTGTTTTTTCATTCATAAGAATGATGAAATTCAAATTTAGTTGTTGGAAGGGGCATGGTATTTGATTAATCGAGCTCCAAGATCGTGGTATTCCATATTGGATACATTCCTATGGATGTTGAAATTAAATAATAGAAGACTATGTAGTGTCGTCTATATATTAAAACCATCAATTTTTCTAACATCATTATTTTATATGTTGATTAAATCAGAATCCAAGAAAAGTGTGAATAAAATTTTGGGAAAACAATTATGAGAAAAGATATCATTTTGAAATGTTATTTTTAGAGAAATGATATAATTTCATGACTTATAAATATTAAAAAGTGGAAATATTTTTTTCAATCTAATGGGATGTGTGATGTGAAACAGAGAATTATTTTTCACATGGTATATTGATCGATATTATCAATAGTAATATTAGTAAGAAAAAAATGTCAACATTTAGGAAGTAATGGAGATAGTTATGATTATATTTTAAATGATGGATGAATTGTCATTACATATAAAATTATCACATCCATATATAGTAGAAGTTGTTACAAATTAATAAATGTAACAAAGGTAGAGAAATAATTAAGTTATTATAAATATTAAGAAAACTGATAGATAAATTAAATTTATTCTAGATTTATGTTTCATATATGAATGAACATGAAAGATTGATTATATTGGATAAACATATGTAAATTGGGAAATACATGAAGAATACAGAAGATACAAATAAAGTTGATTGTTTTTTAATGGAGAGATATGTTATACATAATAAAAAAATATTCAATTTTGTGTATATTATAATAGTATAATCTAAAAATGTTGCTTCCACACAAGAAAAAACTCAACATAAGTAGGTTATGACACAATTTAATGAATTCATTGATGATGTAATGTTTCCCATCATCTTGTGATTTGAAAATCCGAGTACTATAAATTACTCAAATAATTTAGTGAAACATTATCATTCCAAAAGCATCAATTTAAAAATTCACATCATAAAATAATATATGGAAACATTTGATTCATGTGGGATTTATCTTCTCAAATGATACAAATAGTTGTAATTAAAAAAATCATTTTCACGTGAAATAGTTCATAAGATGAGGTTTCTCATGGGCTCACAATAGCATCGTAATCAAAATTATGGTGTGAAAATACATCCCATATCCATATAATATTTAGGTAGTGTTGTCATTAGTGATTAAAAAATTCTTCCATAAATCAACCCATTTAACATTCTGTACTAAACAAGGGAAAGAATTTATTTTGTGTGGGGTCATAAAAAGATAATCAATTATTTAATCATGTCTAAATTAATTTTATGGTTGATTTATATGGTTGTAGGAAATCATATTCAATTAATTGGAAATTTTTTTTGTGATGACAATTTTTTGTGTAAAAAATGTTTTTTTAGGTGTATGAAAATGTTTCATATGACATATCTTATGGATATCATGATATTATTTTTCAAGGATTCTAATTTTAAAAAATTATTTCACTCATGTAGATTTTTTTTCAACAATTAACCCATTTCAGGATATATAAGGATTTAGTAAATTATGGTACATGGTAAATGATATAATCTCATGGGTTCGTCTATTGGGAGCAAGTTGATGGAATGTGTTTTAAATACACCGAATTTTTTAAAACAATTTTTTTAAAATTATGGATATTTTTTTTTCCAAATATAAAATAGGATTACATTGTAATGATTTAAAATATTGAAAAATATATTGATAATTATCGATGTATATGGTTTTTAGTTTTTATAGGTCGATTTCATCGGATGAAGATTATTAGAAAAAAAATATCATATTAATTTTTTCTATGGAATGTTTTTTCCTTTGATTCATAAATCTTCCATCAGATAATATTTTTAGTGATGAATAAAATTTTTTTGATGACTTGTGGTTCTAAATGATTTTGAAATCACGATCTAAAAAAATTAAGATCCGATATTATATAATAAAATATGTAGAAATTCTCTGTTAGGTACAAAGATCATATTATGAAATTTTAATGATGTTCATATGACTGATGTTTTGGGATATAGTTTTTGATGAGTATAATCTAGTGATCAATATTTATAGAGTCCTATAGATAAAGTAATTCAGCTGAATTAAAAAACGGAATATACTATAGACTTCCATTACATGAAAATATAATTAAATGAATTCCAATCATAGGAAATTTAATCGAGGGAATTCCAATCAGTAGAAATACAATTAGGTGATGTCAAAATATATGAGAACCATTGCACAAACATGTTCAATTTCAATTAAAAAAAGAATGTGGGTTGATTTTTTTGGATGATCTGATGATTATATGGAAGTCTATGAGTCAGAACTAATATTTTTTTGTTTGAAAAAAATAAAATGGATGTTCCAATATGAGTTTTTTATGCGATGTTGTGAAAATGAAAAAACGATAAAGTGTTAATATGAAAATCATCAGTCAACTATTTTGAATGAAAAAAGAATAATAAATTTTTCTTACAAATTTTTGAAACATTGCACTGAGTCTCTTGGGATAGATTTTTTTTTGCTAAATTTATATTAGACACACATTTGGTATAAAGGATACCATTTGGATTTCCACTACAAAAAATTCATACCGATTTAAGAATTTGACGAGGCTAATCTATTCCATCATCATTTATAAAATATCAAAGGAAATTCATGTTTATTTCTATATGTTTGGAAAATTTAAGAATGTTAAAAATCATCATTGTTAAAGAATTTTTGAAAAAACATGTTTATTTATTTGTAATAATTATAATAGATTAAATAAAATACAATGGGAATAATTTGAAAAAATATTATGAATATGAAATTTGAAATTTATGTTTTCATTGATTCTGATAAATGTTTTGGAGTTCTCACATGTTTTGAATATAGAAACAGTATTTAAAATGGGCTTTCATATTACCCACTTATTCATTGATCAGTTTAAAATTGCTTTGAAAAAGAATGATATAATTGGAATGTATATTATTTATAATTTGATAGGAAACATCAGATAACAAATTTAAATAGTATTTTTTAATATCTCTTGAGATTGGGAAGAAAAAATACAGAAATGACAGTGTGAATTTTATGAAGAATGAAGTAGTTATATGGATATAGGAGGAACTAGTTAAACACAATGTATATTTATTATCAAATGATATCAAATATAATATATACATAAGTGAATATTCAAATTAGCATTAGAATGTGGAATCATTTTTAAGAAGACCCCAGATAAAGGTATCATAATGGATGACTAGAAGGAAAAAATAAAACAATGAACTAATCCAATTAATGTTTTTATAGAATTCCTTTAATGAATATGTTGTATTATTCTATTAATGAAAATTACAATAAAATTATTTTATGAAGTGAATGTTTGTAGAAGTAAAACAAAAAAAAATTGATTCCTATTTGTATGAGTTTCTTATAGGTGTTACAAAATATTTGTTACATATTTTATCTTTATGGACTGAACATGAACTATGTGTAAGGACAGAACCTAACCTCTATAAAAATATAGAAAGAATTTTTCAACTTGATGATGTGGTATAGTGAATTTTAATACCATGATAATGAATAAATACTATTTTTTTGTATTAAAAAATTTAATTATTACTGTTCCAAGGGATTTTTCATATATGATTTTTTTTGTAAATTTATAACCCATTTATCTTAGTTTCCTTTTGTTTCCTACTTGAAAATTTAAAAACCTAAAAGTTCACTAATTCACCACACATCATACTGGGAAATAAAAAATCATAACTTCTTTTTTAGTATATAAATAGAACAAAATAGAATATGTTATAAATATATGACATATACCAACAATAAATGACATGTTATCAAATATTACATTCCTTTAATATTAACATCGTTTAGATATCAATAATCTATTATATTGATGAAATTTATATTGTAAAAATGACTTCACTGAGAATAATATAATTATGATTCCTTCATGTTACCGGGAGATTCCAAACATCACATATGAATCCAAGTGACATTAACAGTTGAAATATTAATTAGGTAATAAAATGATATTTTTGGTTTGAAATGATTAGAGTATGTTTCATTTTATATGTTAAATTAAGAATTAGTTACCTGGAAATTTATATTATGTAAATCATAAACATTATATTGCATGGGAATTATGTTTTTGTGTTTGAAAATGTTATTAAAATGTTTTTTATGACTCTTATTCTTAGAAGATGAATGATAGAGTGAATAAATATCATATCATTTATTGAAAATTTGATTCATGAAAATTCACTACTTTCTACCACATGTTTATCTTGTTTTATTATTTATGATGATACTTAATTTTTTACATAAATATATATTATGGACCCTATTTTAAATTATAAGAGTGTTAATTATAATTTTTTGACATATTAATTAATTTTAGTGTACAAATACCAAAATTATATCTTTTAAATGGTTACATAAAACATATTGGGAAAATATAAAAAAAATTGAATCACTATGTAATTTTATTATTATTTCAAATCAATTAATGATTAAATGTGTTGTCAAAAGTATATTTATGTATATAAACATTTAATGTATTCATCATTGAATGTACATTATTAAAATATAGAATTGAATTTTAGAATGTTTAGAAAATTAATTCATTAAATATAAAATTGGCCCCTTACCAAGGTAACAAAATTTTACCACAATTAGTTATTTTTATATGAAAAAATAAATTTTAATAACTTTATAATAATAATATTTTAAACTGAAATTTAAATATTTTAAATAAAAATATGAAACCCATTTATTTATAAAATATTTAGAGGTGAAGATAATTAATTCCAAAAAAATGCTTAATAATGTTTATAAAAATGACAATTTAATAAAAAATGTTGTTTATTATTTTTTTTCTACATAATAAAATTATACATAATCAATAGTTTACTTATCTAAATATATATAATAAATAAATTCTAATTCTATCATTATTTTATATTGAATAGTTTGGAATGTTTAGATAAAAAAATATATTTCATTGAATTAATTTCTGTATTTCATGATTTTATTCCTACTTAATTGATATTTATTACTTCTTCAATAATAATTTGTTAAATATTATAAATTGATATTTAATGAATAAAATAGTTAGTACTAAAGTAATAATTTTTTGAAATGATAATTTTATTGAAATGAAAAATGTATGCAGAATTTATAATTATGAAAATTTTATAAATTCCATTCTTATATCATTCTAAATTATTCGTCCAAATCAACTCAAGGTAAACACTTTGGATCATAGAGAATGATGTGAAATTTTAGAATCCATGGGTGGTGGTTTCACAAGAATGTATATCATAGTGATTTTCATAATTATAAACTTTTCCCCCTTATGATTTCACTCAATTTGTTCATGATGAAATTCATTATTGTCATATTCTTGAAAGACACCTTGTTATTCAACATCCTGTAGAAGCATGGAAAAAATAATCCTATTTAACATTTCAATTAAAAAATTCAATTTTCTCTTCTATCTACATGTATTTAATAATGTAGTTACATATATTTATATTAGAGAATTTAATATCTATGTTTCAATGTTCTTATGTTAATTTATGTCAATATATATCAGTTCCTTTCCATTTCATTTTTCATTTCAAATAGTATAAAATTCACATAGAATCTATTTAAATGAAATTATTACTATAAAAAAAGATCGATACACATAACCATTATAAATAGTCTGGACCACATTTTCATCTTTCATTAAATTAGAGTGATAAAAACCTATATATATTGTTATCTCATTTACCCCACATCATGTTGTTTACTCATTGTCTGATTCACACATCATCCTTTTTAACTATTCAACTTATCATAGTATCGTTTGAATGGTAGAGGGTGGAAATGCTCATTTTATTATACTCTCCTTTATGTAAATTATCCTAATGCACCCCAACCTAATGGATACAATATTGGGAAACTTATTATTGCGACCTTGCTAATTTATTTAGGGAGAACTAACCTTATTGAAAACTCTTCCATTTTAATTATTTCCCTCATTATTTTTGTTTTGTATTTTGTCTCTTAAATGGTTCTCATTTCTCTAAAAATTATCTACTCAACTAATGATATTAAAAAGATTAAATGAAGAATAATCTCTATGTCTTATCATTATCTCGGACACTATAATATTCAACAGTATTGATCAAAAAAAATTTAATATTGAACAAGGTTACTGTAGTGTGTGTTTTACAAAAAATTCATGATTTTAAAAGGTTCTAATATATCATAACTAAGATTTCACAATGTCATATTTCCTCCCAATGAGTTGGAATAAACTTTTCACTGATGTGTATATTCCAAGACATGATGATAATAATCTATAATTTTTGTTCAAATGGTACACCAACTTGGTGAGTGGTGACATTTCAACAATGTGGGTAAATAAAAATGTGTTTATGGACGAAAAGTATTACAGACTGCATCACTGCATGTTTCCCACCAAAAAATACTTACTTATTCATGACCCAAACCTTTTTTTACCCCACCATCATTCGTCAATAATTTATATAAAAACTATAAGTATAGAAACATAATTGGGAACTACAGCTCAGAGGTGGTGTTAAACATGAATACATGTGGACATATTGGTTTAAATTTCTATTATTAAGAATTATATTAAACTGAGGGTATATAAAATACAAGGAAGACTGGGTAGCACATATATAATTATAAAAGAAAAATAATCTAATTTAATAATTATTTATTCATTAAATATCACAAAAAAACTCATTACACAAAGAACATATAGAATTTTGTATGTGTTTCTGGTTTGTGTATAAGTTATTGTAGGTTAAAATACTCCTGATTATGTATGATGCGTTTTACACCTAAATGAAACATGGTGATACCGATAAATAACTATCCCATTTTCAAATAAATTGTTTTAATAGGCCCATAATAATATTTATAAGGATAATCATCCACTTAGGTAAATTGGATTTGAATAGATTATGGGATATTTATGGATACAATGAAAAGATCGGAAAACCCTAAATAAAACTAATAGGGTTCCTACACATCCATAAAAGGAGAATTATATAAACGTACTAGGCATAATTAGTGGGAGTCCTCTATGAGAATTTGTGTTATGATGTCAAAATAATAATACATCCTCAAATACATCTAAATGTTTACCGCATGATGTAGGTATTTGTTTACATTATTTCATGTCATGATTTGTGGAATATTTCATTATCTATTTTATCTGGGTTGGCTTCCATGTTTATAGAGTAGAAACTCCTCAGCCTGGTTGTAACAATGTTGTCCAAAATTTTATATCCATTTTTTACAATGTTTATATTCATCAAATTTTTTAATGTTATTTATAGTTTTCGTAAATTGTTGCAATAAATATAAATTTCAAACGTTATTATGTTTGAAATGGTTTAATTTTGAGCTTATTAAACTATGTAGAAACTATATGATTGAATACTCTCATTAAATGTGTCAATCAGAAAGGTTATAACATGGTGGGGTAAATATATTTGGGACTCTAGGACAGAATGTATACTGTTGTATTGGCTGTAAACTATGTTTCTAATGTTTACAACTTGGTTTGTAAAATAGTGTGTTCTTCCTATGTAATAAATATAGAACATTTTAAAAATTTCCATTATGGATTTTTAAAAATAAAAATGCATTCTTCCTTCTATATTGTGATGTGTCACCCCCTACTGATCATGTTCCCTTTTATGTACATACCTATTCAGATCTCCCATTTACATATGTGGTCCCTCAATAATCAAACATGAATCACGGTTAGATATCAAATGTACAGGATCCGTTGCACTCCATCAATCCCTTACTCTCTACTTATTATTATTCCTTGTCCATGTACCCTTCTAGGTCATAGTATAGAATATGTGTTTGAATTTTAATCTTTGATGTCATTGGTTTCAGTTGATGGTTTTGGTCTTTAAACTCTACTACACTTTTATTTTATATTTCAGAAAAATTTCAAATGATTTGATGTAGGTTTTGCAAAGTATAAATATATTGATTTTTTAAATTATTTATTTCATAAGATTAGAATTACATTTTTAAAAAATGAATATTGTTATTCAATATGATTCAACATGAATTGTGAAGAAAAAAATTTCAAACTTTATCTTCATTCAAGGATGTAATTTTTATTTATTTTGGAACATGTTAAAGATCATGTTTTAATTAATTGTGAATATATATTGTGTAATTATTATTTTTTGAAGTTATAGTAAAAATTTAGTCAATGATATGATACAAGTATGATTATAAAAATTAATTCATTAATGGTAATACATGGCATTGTATGAAGAAAGTGAAATTATATGTACTGTATATTTTATTGAAGATTCGTCTTAAATAAATTGGGTTTTTTGGAAATTAATTGAACCTATTAGGGTCATTGGAAATATTACACAACTTTTTCTTGCATGATGATTTTTATAAATTTTTTAATTATTTATAAATTTGTAACAAAGGATTATTTTAAAGTGAAACGTTTAATTAATATATTTCTAATTTATCATTTAAATGATAAAAGTGACGTTTCCTTCAATGACTATGTATTTTTAATTATTAGTTTAGAATAATAAAATGGTTTCTTGTTGTTTTTGATTAGCATTGTAACCGAAAGAAATTTTTTCACCCATTTGGGGTTGTCATTTATTTTGTGGTGATTAGATTACGCGATAAGTGATTATTTTTATATGAGGGTTTAAATTTTGAGGGTGAAATGTTATTACACTGATGAAGAATTCTTAATTCCATACACACCATTTCTATATATTGGCCATCAGAACCTTGGTTATTGGTTGAGGGCACCTTATTAATACTACTCTAGTTTATCCCAAATGTTATTTAGTGTCCACATAGAGTGACTCTTTCTATCATATGAGTTTTCCATAAGTATTCTGATATTTTTGGAATCTTGTGACTTATGTATGTTTGTGGATTGTAAATATGCTACATGTTATACATTGGATGATTTTATAATCATTATAGGATCATTTATGTAGTCCCAAAGACCATTCCGACATAAACCCATCATTTATTACTCCATCGTTATGATTTGTTAACACATTGTCAATATTGTCTTTCTGTTCGTTGAATTTGGAACCCTTTCCTTCTTCTATTTTATTATTATATCATTAATTGTGGTGTCTATCTCATTTTATGATACCTCCCCTAAAAAAATTAATTTACATGAACACATTTGCATGGTTTTTTTGGGATTAAATAAGATTTTAAATAAATTGTATACTAATATTTTATAGTGGATTTTTAATGTGGTTGGGTTTTTAATAGATATATTTAGGGGTAATTATTCATTTAAAATTATTGTTTTAATTTAAAAAATTAATGGAATGAAGTTTCAAAAACAATTCTGCTATTTCATTATTTATTATAATTTTTTGAAAAATTATAATTTTAATAATCTAATTTTGACATGATTCAAATGGATGTATTATTAAAGTGTAGAATTTGGAAAAGAATATGGTGACCTACTATGTAACATTATTCTCATTCATTTTAAATTCCAGTTTCAGGCCTTATTTTGGTAGTTAAATAATGTCATGAAAAAATATGGAATAATAATTTTATTTTTTGAATTTTATGTCTTTTATTTATTTCACTACACTGGATAATTAAGAAATAACTACACTTAATTTCAGTTATTAGTCAATTGTATTTTGTAAATGATATACTTTAGATATTATATATTAATGATATCTATAATGGTGGATTGGGGTGAATGTTTTTATATAAAGCTATGGATAATGTATGAAGTGTATGAGAAGGGATTTATTTTATATTTTTGAAAATATATAATTTTTTATATATTTATAATTATTTTCATATATATTTTCCATAGATTAATGAATTAATTATCACTCATATGAAATTTATTGGAGGAATAATATTGTATGTTCACACTTATTTAAGGATTAAATCATTACAATTAATTATTTATATTTCCATGGATCATTTATCCATCCCATAGGCATTGGAAAAGGCCACTGGGTTTGTAGAAAGCTAGTTCATGTGTCAGTGTAGGTGGATCCCTATAATGATTTATTAAAACTATAGTTAGATCACTAGCTATATAGTTGGAGTTTAAGTTTGTGAGTATCTAATTTGATATTTGCTGTGTCAATGAATGAGAGAGATATAATTTTTTTACCAGAATCAATGGGTATTTTTGGGGAGATTAAAGGTAACTCTTTCCCTTGCAGAGCAACAATATTTTATAGGATGTGGGGATTGAATTTTTATTTTAGGGTTCCAATATGATTATTTATGATGATATTTTGATCCTCATTGTAATTATTGAATATATTTTGTTGATTCCATTGAATTATTAAATTTAAAATTATACTATATAAGCGGAATGTGTTTTTTCACGAAGCCTAGGAGACCAAACATGGACTAAAATTTTGATATTGAGATTTCTGATGATTTTTTAATGATATACCATTTCCCCGCAAACAATATGAAAAAATCATGCATATATGTACAACCCATTTTGGATTTATATTTATACCATAATTGTGTGACAAAAATTTATTGTGGGGAATTAAAGGGATAAATGTGACATGGTGATGATTTGATTTCAGATTTTGTTTGTCTTTTCTTGTATGTTATTAGGGAAATTTGTTTTGAGATAGTTGAGATATTTCAAATAACAATGGATTTTAAAAAATATTTCATATATTATTCAATGATAAAATTTTTCATTTTATTATTTCTATTTCATGAATGCTATTTATTTTATAATGGTGGTTCGTGAAAAAAATTTGAAAGTGGGAGTTTGATATATGTATTTTTTTCTCGATTTTTTAATTGATATTGCGTGTTTGATTAAATTGAAATTTAAATATATGTTTTTTTTAAAATTATTTTAAAGTAGTATTATGAGAATAATCCAAATTTAGAAGAAATTGTTATTTATATAATGTATGATTAATGTTTCAGGTTTTAATGGCTTTTTTGTTTATTATTTTACCCTTAGTAATGGAGGGATAATTTGTTTTCAAGTATGATACATGGACTACATGATTTTAGGTATCATGCTAAATAATTTCCTCCTCTCGGTAGAGTGTTGGTTATTGAGGGTCCTCTATTTCAAGAGAATACTCGTTAGATTGTTCTCTTTATTGATTATATGTAATTTATCTCGTCATTGGACCTACCCATACTAAATATAGAGTGGCTAAATCAGAATCATTCATTTTAATATACCTAGTGCTAGGATTCTTGATTCATCATTCTTCTCAATTGTTTTGTAGTTTTTGTTATTTTTTAGTGAGTGAGAATTGCATATTAGTTTATCATGGAGATCAGTTGAGCATTTTTTTATGATGTTGGTTCCCTGATTAAGTGTTACTTATTTTATGGGATTATATGATATTATAATTTTTATGTATTTCTGCCTTGTATAGAATTTGGGGACATTGTGGATTTATATTTAATACTACTTATATTTTTTGGTCTTATGTATCAATTTATATAGAGTCCATGTAAAATCTTCTGGTCTTATTGAATATATTTGCTTAATATTTTTGGTTTTTAGGGGTTTACCGTAGAAAACCATAATTATGGTTCTTGGGAGACTATTATGTATTTGATTTCAGACTATTAAGAACTAAAGGGTGATTATTTTATTTTATTGGGTCATTGTGAGATGGTGATCTTATGATTTAATCTCATGTTATCTGTATGGATCATGGTGGCCAAGGTCAGAGAACCATGTAAATATTAGTAATATTTTCTTCTATGGTAAATTATATTTGATATTGGGGTATGGTATTAGTTTTAATTGGGTTTTCTATATGAGTTCATTGATTATTGTTGAACTTTTAGTATTTTTATCCTTTTATTTTTTGATGCTTTTTATTAATCATCATGTTATTATGGTATCCTTGGGTATTTAGAGTAAATAAATTGTTCTTTATATTGTGTCCATTTTTGGGTTTGTGTGTTTTTGACCAACATTTTTCAATGAAGTCTAAATGATTCAGAAATAGTAATTGTCCATGGTGTTAGTCAAATATAGTGTATTTTACTGGAAAATTGGATTATAATTTGAGATTTTCGCTAAATAGTTTGTTTTTTCTCTACCTATAATCGGGAAGAGTTTTTTTCATCTTTAATTCCATTTACAACCCATTCATGTTTCATATTACCACTAGCCTATTTATTTTTTCATCTATCCTTCCTTTTTGAACCCTTTTTAGTAGTACGTTTTTTTCTTCATACATTATTCAACACATATTCAATGAAAAAAACTATTTGGTAATGACGTGTACTATGTTTCAATTTTAATAAGAGTTTAATTTTAGGAAACATTTATTTATTATCTTAAAATTCAGGTTTTTAATTTTAATATGTTATTTAAAATGATTAACAAAAACTTGAACAAAAAATTATTTTCTATGTGATTTTTACTCAATGTAGGTATGATTAATTATTATTAAACATTACAAAAAGAAAATTTTAATTTCATTCAGTCTATTTTTTAACAAATTACCTAAATATAATATAAAATATAAAATATTTGTGGTTGAATGAACTGTTTCTAATATAATATTTCATTTAATATTTTATTTCAAATTTAAAATAGGACATGGAATTACAATTATGGATAATTTTTTGAAATAAGATATTTAAAAAATGTATGTGCTTTATAACAGATTTGACTCTATTTGGGTTCAAAGAGAAATTTAAGAATAATATTCTAAAAATATGGTCTCATTATCATTTTCAATAAAAAAACACCCACAATTTTTTGGGTTATGTAAAACACATATCATAGACCATAGACCCTAAGGAACAATGAACTAATAAAATTTGGCCACGTGGATCCAAAATATGTCTAGAGGACCATGGAATATAGGTACATAAAGAGTAAAATAAATCATATATGACAGACAACCTATTAGCATACCTTGAATTAACGAATATTCTATGTTAACCTTCTAGGAATGCATATTGACCAGGATTCATAGATCGCCTCACTACATAAAATTCTTCCAATACTAGACCATAGACTCACATTACATACACCACCACATTAACAACACACCCACCATTATTCTGACCACTGAGTTGTGGAATTAATTCAATTTTTGTCATCCACCTGCTTCCCCCACCAGACCATTATCCCTCCTTGTTATGAATCCTACCACCACTACCTCACAACCACTATCAGCCACATCATCAATTGAGTCCCATAATAAAACTATTTATAATAGACCCATGGATACTGATCCTCACTCATTATATATACATGTGACATAATGATGATAATGATTCCCAACTAATTGAGAACTAAAAAAACATCTTGCACCATGTAGAGAAGAATAATCCCTAACCCAATAATGGCGTGAATTTTGATTGGTGGGAGGATTTGATCCCCTAAAATATGGATTCACATACTGGGTATAAGATCCCCTAAACTACACCGTTTTGACTCAATAATTAACTTTTCATATTTATTAAGTATTATAAAAAGATATTTATTTATAAATTGATTTCAAATGATGATTTTAATGTTTGGTGTTTTTTGAATGGATGTGTAGTGGAGCATTTAAATCTTTAATGTGACTTTGATATACATGTACTTTTTTCATATGAATATTTTTTCCCTTTAATGGTTTCTCAATATATTTGATGTCATTTCCCCCCTTTTACTTTTCATACTCATTTAGGATGTTTTATTATAATTTGATTGTTGGAATATTTGGGTTATTGAAATTTTATGTTACAAATTCAATGTTTTGGTAGAGTTATTTTTACATTTATGATGATAAAATGATATCTCCTTTATTTCATTCTCAAAATCACAATTAATTCTCTAGGGAAACATTATTTGATATATGATAGGACAATTTTTATGATTTACTAGTGGAGCCGACAAACCATTTACTGCAACATATAGTATTGTGGTCTAGGTTATGGTCTTTCTCAGTAGTATGATAGTTATATGGAATCCATCAGATTAAGTGTCGTTTGATAAGTGACATATAATAAAAGTTTTTTTGTATAAATTTAATATTTTGTAAGGTTATCTCAATCATGGACCTAGAATCAGTTACGTGGAACATTTCCTTGATTGGTGGACTATTATGATGGATTATCACTTGATTGATCTTACCATTCTATGTAATTTTAGCAGTATAATTTAGTTTCATTATTAGACTATAATTTTTATGACATGTGGTTCCCATATCAAGTCATGTTTGAACCCTTTTCCTAGTTCATTTAATTTATTTAAGTACATTTAATTCTGGTTTTAGTGAAACAGTTCTTTTAGAAATGGTTTTAGTAAATATTAAAAATTATTTGTTAATGTGGATGTTTTTGAAAAATAAATCATTCTTTGGGAAATATTTTCATTTAAATTTTATTGTTTTAATTGAAATAAAATAATTATATTTAATTTCAAACAAATTTTATGAGTTGATTGATTATTTTCAAGAGATTTTACAAAAAATAATATTTGTCTCAAGTAATTAAAAATAGCTTGAAATGTGTTGTTAATTTCAATATTTCAGTGTTAAAACGGGTGGTCACTTACTAATTTTACATAAACTCTATCCATTTACATTTTTTCAATACTTTTTTAGATCATAGATTATATCTTTATTATGCTTGATTTTTTTTGTTTTGGATGTTGGGAGTAGTTTTTTAT
Source organism: Viscum album (assembly GCA_963277665.1). Taxonomy (NCBI): domain Eukaryota; kingdom Viridiplantae; phylum Streptophyta; class Magnoliopsida; order Santalales; family Viscaceae; genus Viscum; species Viscum album. Next base: position 1,208,703,440 of record OY728159.1, read on the forward strand.
TTCTATCTATTTACTTCACTAACCAATTAGGCCTTTGCTACATCCATTGTACTTATTGGTGTTTTTTACTATTTATATTTGATACATGGATGATTTCAGGAAAATGATATCTATATAAGGATTTGGGGGTGGATAAAGGAATAGGATTCTGTAAAGGGGGTATATATATTGGTTCAAGGGATTTAATTTTCATATATAATATCTTCAGGATAGTTTATATAATTTTACATATTATTTAACCATTTTAATCATATCATATAAATTATAGATGATTCAAATTATATTTATAAGAATAAAATTTTAATTTGATAACTCTAATTTTAATAGGAAATAAATGGAATTTATATTATCTAATTATCTATATCTTGTCGCCAACCCCTAGATATTGGGAATACAACTCAGGAAAATGGTGAAAATAGTCATACATTTATTTAGGTGGAAAACATTCATTTTTTTTAAAATTTGTGCATGTTCATGATTCCCATATACAATGAGAATCTCACATTTTATATTATAAGACAAATTCAAATGTATTGAAGGTGGTTCGTACAACATATCGATATTTACATGATCCATGAATATGATCATAGGTAATAATACAGATTAATTCAATTCATTTATGGATGATATCATATGTGACCGTTTTTATTTAAATACAAAAAATTACTAAATATGTTATTTAACTATTCAAAATTATATTTTTGTTATATGATTCCTTAAAAACTGGTGCTATTATAATTTATTTCAAGGTGAATATATTGTAAAATTATTAATTATTTTGGTGAGATATTGCATCTTGTCATATTGGATTGACTATGGTGTAATCTTGTTTTTGTAAATCCTGTGAATCTTTTATCATAAATTATGAGAAAAAATCATAAATCAGTATCTCCATTAATGGATGTTGGAAAATTTAATCATTCCATTATCATACACTATTAATGGGTGTTGGAGGCCTTACATGACATCTATTCTGTGATCAATCTAGATTGTTTTAAAAATGATCATTTTTTTGATGTCTGTGTAATCGTGGTTTGGGCTATCCTCATATCCTCATGGAATTCTTATGGGTGGAAACCAAATAGATGATACATATCTATCCTTGGTGAAGGGAAATTAGGATACTATGATGTACCAAATTATGAGATCAACTGGTGAGATACCTAGGAGAAAAAGTTCAAAGTCACCAGACAACCTCTTAGAAACCACAAATCGTTGGTCCCTAAAATGCAATATCACTTCAAATAATTTCCAGTTGATGAAGGCAAGGTGATTTATTAGAGAAGGCTTATGTATATGAGAACCATATAATTTCATATGAAGATTATAATTATATCGGGCTTAGAGGAGAGATAATTGATTGACCTCTTAAATTGGATTCCCAAAAAAATAGAATTTTGGGTTTCAGTTACCATTGACTATAAATATCATAGGTTTATAGACCCCTCCCAAAAGTGGAATACACATACAATAATTTGGGTAATTGAAGGACATGAAATAAATTGATTTTTTCTCTATTTATATTTAGGTTTTAAAATTCATCAAGGATCTAAATAAAGTAATTTTTTTATTGATAACAGGGCACCCATTATAGGATGATTGAACGATATGGTGCATCGATGTATCACTTAAGGGTTAATAAATGTGTATTTATTTAAGGAAATGGATGACAAATTCTATATTGATGATGTATAGATAAATTTCTCTATAAATTTTATCCTCTATCATTAGGATATGTTTTACATGAAATATATTTCCATTATATATATGGTAGTGGTGGCATACATACCTCTGTAGTATCGAGAGTATACTATGTGTGTAACGCCATTTCAAAATATAATATGATTCGACAGCCATGGTGAATTATAGATCGTAACCTAGAATATGGTTGTTATAGATGTTTAAGGGCCAAATAAACTCTCCACCCTCTATCTTATTGGACCTCTCCCCTAATAAATGTGTTTACATAACCCTCAATTCTTCATCATATATTGATGTAATTATAAAATATCTTAAAATTCATTTATATCTTGATTAATAGTTTAAAATAATTTTCTACAATTATCTTCTTATTAAAAAAACATATTTCTATAGGTTGTATATTTATTTTTAAATTAGAGGACCCTATATGAGATGAACTTAGAGGGTGATGAATGGTCACATCTATATGTACTCCCATTATTCATTAAACAATGAAATCGACCAATGATAAAGGGGACATATGTAATAGAAATTCATACTTCTACTGTATGAGGATGATTAGATGTATCTTGTATAAACATCAAGTGAAATAACAAGGTTTTCAATAGCCAATTTTATTTTTATCCACGTTGAAATAATTTTCACAGTTGTTGATGTAGTAAATATAATATCAGAAAACTTATTTGAAATATATTATCTCTCTACCATTGAAAAATTGTAAAAAATCAGTATGGAAAAGGTAGGGTGTAATTTTCACAATCATTCATGAGTCCAAATATTTATATGGATAGAATGTAGATTTAAAATACAAATAAATTAAAATTTATATAAAAAAATATATTCAAATTTATCCATACATAAAATATCATAACCATCATCATTCATTTTATATATGAATCAATAGACAAATAGTTTAAAAACTTTGATTCAGTATAATTTCCAAAATATGTTCGTGAGTATTCCTTCAATGTTTTTCCATATTTTGATATTATGATCCCAAAAATTTATAATGCATAGATCATGGTATAGTGTCATGATCGTCCAAATAATCATGATGTGATAGTATGAAATAATGATTCATTGAATCCACATGAATAAATATATACTATAGAGTATTCTCAAGATTTTGCATTATAGTAAGCATAACCATCATAATATGCTAATTACATAGTAAAATATTAAATTCACAGTTCCTTACATATCTTTTTATAGTAATAGACTTATACGTGAGACCTTCTATGTTTCCCAAATTACAATAATTAAAATGCATGAAAATATAAATATGATTAAATATTGCAATATGAGTTAGAATAGTGTAGGATGATTGTTATTTATTTTTTATTAATGATCTCTATAAGTGATGAACATATTATGGCTCTATGTGAACTGGTTCGATAGTATATCCATGACATAAAAAGAGATTAAACGATTGAACATAATTTTCTATAATTTGATTGTTCTTCCTAGTAGAATGTGTTGAGTAACACCTAGATGTTAATCATAAAACACCAATAGGGTGGATGAATATGAATATATATATATATTCAAAATTCTAGGATATAGAGTGTTTTACTAATAATACCACCATGATTCCATGAATTAAATTGACTATGATCATGAGAACGAAATGATGTTCCAAATACATCTTTATCTGGATTAATAGTTTTCAAAATATGCTACACAAAGTTGAATATCTATAAGAGAAAACTCATTATATGTATGATTTCACATGGAATCAATTCATGTCTCGCTAATGATAAATATACATTAATTTCCATCATCATGTATAGATCATAGATAAATGGAAATTGTTATATATTTCATGGCTATATGAGGATTCCAAAATTGAGGACATAGAAATTTCCACAAGATTTAAAGGGAAATGCCACACTAAGTAACCTATGAATATAGATCGTGATAAAAACTTATGTAACATCGACGACTCTAAAGGAAAATGCATTGAAATTAATGCATTGGAATAGTGGAGTATATATCATATCACTATCAGTATCAATCCTCCTTCATTCCCTAGGAGATGAAAACATGGAATTCAATTTTTGGTTGTTCCACTTTTTTTACTAAATTATATATGTTTACATCCAAACCCATTTTAATTATACAAAATATTGTTCCATATTATTGATTAAATAAAAAAATATTTGAATCTTATGACGTGTAATATCCAAAATATCTAAACCCACATGATCATTTGATGGAAATATATTAATAAAATAATAATTTCTAAATGAAAATGATATTTATGGAATTATTGAATTTATCCATTATACATTAATCATGTACTCTAATATGGATATTGCTTGGTTGAATAAGGTGGTACATTTTCATCATGGTAAGATACAAATTTTTTTTAGGGAAATAACTATTGTATTTAATTTACACATATAGATGTCCGTTTTTGAATATATATGTCTTCTAGATATGGAATCAAATATATGATCACCATAATCCATCTTATATAATTTCAGTAGGTCCCTCTTCGAGGTGTGCACCTAGATGAATATATAATATATGGATACGATGGGAAATTACATCATAATAAACTATGGTTAATCCATATTAATATGGGATGAGTAATTATTATGAGAATTTTCTCCTATAGGGACATAATAAGGGATGATATGGCCGCACATATACCAACAATATATGATGCATTTAGTCTATTAACATATGTGGGAGTTGAATGAAAAAATATAATAAAAATCACAAAGGTGGATTTTATAATGCGGATAACAATGATAAAAAGGCATTATGTACCATGAGACTATAGTTTTTTTCATTACAATTAAACCATTTCAAACCACATACGAGGAATAGTGGGGTTCTCAAAATTCATAATAATACCAAAACAAAACTGACATGGCATGGATTATTCTACAGTGATATGATATTCATTATGATCATAATATATGTTAATTTATCACCATTATATTTTTATTACAAATATTTTCAAAATCATAATTGATAGATTTTTTATGTCATTTGTCTAAAAAAATTATCATGTTATCAAAAAAATGGTTTTCTTAAATTTCTCTTAATTTAAAAACCAAATTTTATTGAGGATTCTAAGTGGTAATTACATTAAATAAAGGAATAATAATTCCCCATGATATTCCTATGCATAACATTATATTGAATTTTACTATGAATCCATACTATGGTAGTAAATCTTCTACCAATCGAAACCAATGAAACTAAGTGTTAGAGTAATATAGCTTTGATAAAATGATAAATTAGTCAACCTAGTGGTTAATCAAAAGGATTATCTCATATGAATATAATTTAAATTACACTAATAGAGAAATTTTAATTTCTGGTATACTCAATTTGAGGATATAGTTTTCAAACTAGGAATTTATGGAGTATAAGGTTTTATAACATTGAATAAAATTATTTTTGAGTAAGGTCGTACACCATTGAAAAAAATGAGATAGTCTATATAGAAAGGGAACCAAATGATAATAAATGATAAGTGTGAATTTATAAAATATAAAAGAGGGTTTCAATTATTTTAAAGTCATAATTATTGATTAGTGAGTTCTATAGTATGATAAACCATACAGGTTATCTGATCTTTGATCACTCCCATACATCTGAATAAGGAGTAAAAATGATATAAATCAAAATATAAGGTATTGGAATCGGGAGGTTGACATGTTGAAAAAGTTTTTTATATCTAAAAACATAAAAAAACCAAATTAATTGTTCTACATTAATTTATTTATGGGAACAATTATTTTGATAATAATCTCATCACAATTGAATATTTCTATTGGTGGTGGATCTAAATATATAGAAAATAATTAATTAATGAGAATAAGAATATTTTTGGTGTATAATATACTCATTGAATTAACTATTAAATTTATATGGTGATACAGACACCAATAGATAAAATTTATAAATGTTGAAGAAGATATTAAATATTCCATTTGAACAACATACTATAATATTGGGTAAGTATAGGTTGTTATGAAATACTGAACACGGAGTGGAAATATAGGATAATATTATGATGGGTGTAAGATATGTGTCTTATAAGTAAACAATTTATCATGTAATTTTAAGAATAAATCCATGAATATATTTTATTGTTGGAATTTTTCTATAATTTTGAAAAATTCAATCCATAAGAATCTCTATAGCCTCACATAGAAATGATCATTTTAATGTAGTAGATATAGGTCAACAGATCTTAACAAGGGAGGGAAAAAATATTGATTTCATCAAATAATAGAAAACTTATATGAAATTATAATTATGAGTAGAAACCACATGTTGATATCCCTTATATAGATCTAGCTCACATCTATTCAAAATTGAATCACATTGGATGAACCACTATATGTTTTATAAGGTCTAATTTTCAGGAATATATTTCAGAATATATAACATACTGAAAATTGAATTGGATTTAAATAATATTATGTTAATACCAAAAGAATTTTTATATAAGGGAATTGTGTAGATCGTGGTCTTATAAAAAGGTATATGAAATGTTTTTATCGTAGTGATGTTCCATCCATGATAACATGATATTAGTTATAGAAAATCCATACACATTCATCAAGTGGGGTTTTGTTTTTTATTTTTCATCAAGGATTATAATTTTAGGTTTTCCATATTTTCCCATAATAATAGAGATCAATGATAATATATTAATTTCATGGTTTCCAAGAGTAGTTTTTTGACTCATTGATTTTTATTTTTCTTATAAAATGTTTACCATGATATGAATTTGGTATTCGAACAATATTTCATAATATTTCATCGAAAATAGGAATGATTTGATGTGTTTAATGATGGGGGAATTTCAATCCACAAAAATACTTAGATAATGCAATTTTTTTAAAAAAATATCAGCATTAGAAGTAGAAAATTATAGGTAGAGAAAACATTTCATGGGTTGAATATGAAAAAAATTTAATTGATGGTTTCAATATTATATTTTTAATAGTATATGAGTTTAAAGGACCATCTAATTGTGAATAAATATTGATGTTTATGTTAGTTATTAATAACGAAACCATAATATTATTACCAAATATCGGAGTCATTTTAGAGTTTAATGTTTATAATTCCAAAAACAATGAAAGGATTACAATTATTCAAAATTTCAATGAATAATGGATGTTTTATAAAATAAAAAGATATTCATAACTGTTTTTATTACCATAATGTTTATCAAACTGTGTATTAAATACACTTTATTGGTGGCACGATAGAATATAAAATGGATTATTTATAGAACCACCACAAGGGGGAAACTACATCATGTTTGATGATGGTCATGTATTGATAAAAATGTATTTAAATTACAACTTATGCATATCTGAAATGGAAAAATAGATCTAATTATAATTGTTTCAGGAAAAAATTCTCTAATAATCATACATTTATATTTTATATGACAATATTTTATTACCTACATTCTTAATATTTCCTTCATCTGTCACTAAATAACTTTTCAAAACCATGGACGGTGTTGGATTTGTGTGTTGATACTCTCCTTTAACTCATGCATCCCTTTATGTGTTTTCAAACTAATATAACATATTATCTATTTTATGCTTCTATTTAGGTTCATAAAATTAACACTATATAATGCTAGATTTATGGTCGTAAAACATTATCCCCATGTTTCTAATGTATAAGTTCATACAGGTTTGACCAATTTTAGGTGAAGTGACCATATATAGGGAATGGGTAACCTGAAAATAAGGATATATAAATAATTTGAGAGAAAATATAACCCCCTATGAGAGCTAAATATATAAATTATGTATAAGGAATCATAGTCAACTATTTTCTTGAGTTATGATACATATTAAAAGTATAGAGTATTAAAAATGAATATAGTATGTGATTAAAGAATAAAAATCAAAGGGAAAGATAGATTATGTTGATAATTATCTATGTTTGGGCCTAAGATGTGAGTTTTTATGGATAATTCTTGATATTTTGAAATCATCAATAAATCAAAATGTAGTTATATAATTGGAAAACTCTTTACAAATAATGATCACTTGAAGGCATTAAGTGATAACAACAATGTCATATTTTCATGATTTTGTGACTGACCAGTTATTAATAAAAACATTTATTAACAATTAGAATAAATCTATCAAATTCTGGGGTTACACAGTGGTCGTAATCTTTGAGATTAATTATGTTTTATGATCTTATAAGTTTTAATCTAATAAATTATCTAATATGAAATTTTTTATTAATATTTCTGGAGGATACAACCAAAATTCTGTTTATAGTTGAACAAAAGTTACTAGACATGGGATTCCATTTATGGTGTCCCCACAAAATGATTATTTGTAGAATCCATCTATGTTAATGATGCAATACAATATGGGAATTTTGAGGTATGTGGTATTTAATCACTTTATATTGGATAACTAGTTTATGCATCACTATTTATCATATATGGACAAGAATTAAGCAACATGTATTTCTCATATGGGGTATCCTATGAAAAAAACATGATTATCGGACGTGGGAAAGTGATGATGGATTCATCCTAATATATGTTAGTTGAGAGACACAATTTAAATTAGAGGACCCAAAAACCATGATGGAGATATGGTTTATGTCAATAGTATATGTGTTTAGTATTACAATATAAGGTATAGCAATCATTGTGTATCCCATTGTATTAGGAATAAATCTATAAAATAAAATTTTAAAAGAGGTATATTCTCAAAAGAGGGACCATAACAGCAGGTGGGATAGTATAATTGAAACCATTGAATACATTTTATGTAAATAATCCATCATATAAATTGACGTATTATCATAGAGAATCGTTCCATTTATGGTCATATAATATATACCACATTATGTAATTTCATTCCCTATGAAATGGACTATATATAATGCAATATATTTCCACAACACTTGGATAATGTGTTATGAATTTTATATACATACATCATGGAATTTATAAATTTATTTTAATATCATGGAATTATTAAATTGTGTTTTTTATTTTAAATTATTTTAGATAGATATTAAAATAATGGGGTTTAAATTCAAGAATAAATGACTAGGTAAACCAACAAGAATTTTTGTAAGGTATTACTTGAAGAACTATACTTAAGTGGTTGGAGTGATACTCACTCCATCCATTATAACCAATGAATATTATCTATTTTGGTATAACACATAACTTTTTGGACTTCCTTTCTATATTAGCAGATTTTTTATGTAATGTATCTAAATGTTCAGTGTATTGTTTTTGGATATTATATATATTATTATTAAGACTAGGTGATGAGATGGTGTGTCATTATGAAGCCTGATGTTCTTGGTTTTTTTTGAAATATACTGAATATATTATATTCCACACATGCATAGTTTTCATGAAAATGTTGATTGACATCTTAAAGGGTTTCATGATCATATATATAAGGGTGATGCTAACTTCAAAATGTGAGGTTTTACATAGGCGTGACTTAAAATTCATCTGTATAAATCATTTGTCGAAAAATCATTGTAGTATTGGAAATGAATAAATTTATTTAAAAATATTTTTATATCTAATTATTGATACATCAATTGATTATTATTTAAAATTAAAAATGGTATATAATTATATTGTTTGTGAAATATCACTGGGGATATTGGTGAACCATTGGAGTAATCATTGGAGAATTATCTCAGGGGAATGATGATGATATCATATATCAACGATTGACATTCTTTATATTCAAAGTATCTCACCAACCATACTGATGATGCAACTTTATTCATCAGTGGTTCATCCAAATCTAGATAGGGCATCTGTCTAGATTTGATTCATATTCGTTCTTGATATTAATTTCAAACAATAATCAATCATTTAATTGTTTAATATGTAGTTAAATTATCATGTGGGATGGGATTAAATTATGCGGTTTAGATGGAATATAATATATGGTTTGTTTATTATTTGATTGAATTTTTAATTGAAACATACAAATATTGACTGGGACATCGAGCAAGATTTGTTCCTCTTATTTGTTCTTCTTCATTTCTCATATGGTTCGTTTTTTTTATCATAGTTACTCTTTATTAGGCTAACTACTCGGAATTTACTATTTTATCGATTAGGGAATATCCGTTTCATGGGGATAAGATATGATAACATAGATTTGGGATTAAAACAACATGACGTATTATTGATGATGGAGACTTTACAATTTAGAAGATGGTTGGCACCAAATTTCATGTTATTTGTTGATCAATGAAAAATAATGATTTGATCTTTTTTCTAAACCAGTGTGGTGATGGAACATATTTTTTGAGAATGGGGGGACATGGATGAGTTAGGATCATTGATATCATGGGGAAATGATCATCGGGGGAAAGGCCAAGGGAAACATATCAAACATGTGAGAAGATATGGGACTATGAAAGATCCCAAACATGAAGACTTGTAATGTATACATACACACCATGTGGACCCCCCCTGCCTCGTGCAGTTGCTAGGTATTTCAGAGGTATTGAAGTGTCATATGGAATTTGAATCAAAATCACACTACATGTTGTCTCTCTTGGGTGAATCTGCATGTTATTTTTGATGTACAGGGACACAAGGTGGACTACCCGAGTTGGATAATGTAATGTAATCACCCACATAGACATGGTATGGACTACATACGTGTGAAAATCCTTGTACTGGTACATTGGAAAATGTAAGTGCTATGGAGCCATGTATTGTAACAAAGGTAGCATATATACCATGTAGTACTAAAAAGACATGGCTTGATGACCCAGGTAGTTTATACAGGAAGGACCCAATGCCAATGGATATTGTATGAGACACTTAGTACATAATTTTTAATCAATTATACATGGCCTAGAGACCTCTTTCACCATATCGTGGACATGTTTCATTAGTGTATGTTCGATTTATCCTTTCCAAGAATATTTGTATGGAATCGTCTCCTACACCTAGGACTGTGACCCCATCATTAGGGCGTTTTGGATAGAATAATTGGAATCCACATGAGTGGCATAGAGTGAGATTCACTATTCATATTCCTTCCATAGGTGGAGTTCTTTGTATCATCAAAACCAACACTACACTTTCGTATAACCATTACATAGTGGGTTAATCTAGATTGACTAATTGGTATCACCCCATGCCCTTGGTAATTATCCTCATCGGAGTATTGTAATTCTCTTTAGTAGATTATCATGCTCCCACTAATCACTTAACATGAAAATTAGTACCTCTAGATTGGACATCATCACTGATATTAGACTGAGGATTGTGTTATCATTGTTGAGTACCTTTTAGAATATTAAAACTGTAATCTTAGGCGGGTAAACGGTGGTTGTGACTTACATGTATACTATATTTCATTGATGACTATATATAGATATAATTATTTAATGTGTTATTTAAATAAACCTTTTAACATTTAACTATATTTCTTTTTGTGTATTATATGTTGTTTTTATGCATCATACTATGTATTTATATAAAATCCACTAGAAGATCTTTTCTTATACATGTTATTTATTCTATATATGGTTGAAGTTTTGAAAATGTCATATATGCACCAGGAATTGATGGTTATCAAAGAGAGAATACATATAAACAAATGTTCCTATATAATTATGATAACATTCCAATTACTTACATTCAGGTTGGACTTGTTTTTCAATCTATTTTGTAGTGGGACATTATTTTTCGTTTTTTAATTTCATTTACTCCCTATAATATTATGGTTAGATGATTTGGATTTTTTCATTCATGATTGTTCACTTTTATTTCCATTTAAACATTTTATAGGATTAGATATATATGTGTGTGTTTGTTTGTGTGTGTTTTTTTGTGTATAGGTATTTAGGATATTCCCTCCCATGTTAGTGATATGCCTTTTGGTGCGAGTTTCCAACCCTTGTCCTATTAGAGGTGGGCTGGGGGAGTCATCAAATGGTCCCCTTTGGAACGATTCATGACAAAGTCATATCAGAGCTGTTTAGATTTACAAAGGGACTCAGTGTCTGTGATATTCCTTTGGGTTAACAGTGTTATGTGTTTCAAGTTCGTCTTTCTGGAAAGGGAATATACTATTGCTGTGGATGCGTACGTATTGATACATCGAGATTATGATCAGTCTCTTTTGAACATGGTACTTGAGCAAAATTATTATGGGGAAGACAATTGATCATGAATCATATATGAATGGGTTCTGGTTTCCATGTACTTATTGGGTCATGTCTCAAAATATACTCATTCAATGTGGTATATATTTGTGTTTAGGATGCCTCTGCAACATGTGACAAGTATGATTTATCATTAATATCATGATGATGATCTTGTCAATAATGAGATGTTAATACCTAGACTTGTTTCTTATATGTCACATGTATATTGTACCTCATCCATAACATCACATGTAGAACATCATGTGGTACCCCTAGTACTATAATACGAGTTTCATAGGTTGATCGTGTATCACAAGATTCAGTGACATAGTCCCCACAGGAACCGAGTTGAGCCCAACACACAAGTATATGAGCACATGATTCAGTTGGTTACCTGAGATTTCTATCTATTCAAGAAACTAGCAGATCAAATGGTGGTCTAGCGGATTTTTTTCATCATGTGTAATTCGGTCGATAGTGGGGTATGATTACATTGTATTATGATGAATCCAATCATTCGTTGGAAGTGTTCCATCACCATTTCATGGAGGAAATCTCACTAGATAAGCATAGGGTTGTATGTATCGAGATTATTTTATAGATACCTAAATGAAGAAATATAGTATCTCAGTATTCATTGAGGATTTATATCCTCTCTGGGTATACGATATATGTGGTTCCAAATTAGTTTTTAGGACTCATTATTTTGAGTGAGGTGTGTATAGACAAATTTGAGACAATTTTATAACTCTATTAATACATACTTATGATGGGGTTATTGATAAATATTTAGTGTTTCAGATTTCCTCTTAGGATTAGACACAAACATTGGTGGTTAGTTGTGGGATAGTAGGAGAAGAAACCTCAACATTAGGGAGATGATGTTAGTTTTAGGGACTTGGAAATGTTATATATTTAATAAGGAGGTCCAAGGACATAGCATATAATTTTTAGTTCCCATTGGGTGGTCCGTTAATATCATAGATAGGTGGTGCTACTCATGTGATGTTCATGGACATCTTGAGTGATATTTTCAACTCACTATAAAACTGATATAGTGGCTATAGATGAGCCACCTAGGTAGAGACAATGGAATGAGAAAGAACAATTTAAGGGTGGAGGATGTGGCCTAGGATAATGGAGAGCATCATTAAGGTTAAATGTTTTGGCTTTTTACAACCACAGCCCCCCAGGAGGTAACCAATAGGGTTTGGGAGCTAGAGGAAAACAATGGGGATAACAACATGTGGTCGAAGCCTATAACCCATATTCTTAGGGAATGGGTTTTGGTATGATGTATGTCTATTATAACGTAAATTTAGTTCTAATAGACATATTTTTTAGTCATTCCTATCATTTTTCATATGTTTTTCGATATATAGAGACTCCGGTTGGACAATTTTCTAGAAAATTACACTTAGAGACTCTTACTATATAATAAATACTTATCACGTACATATTACAACATTGTGATCCAACACTTACAGTTGCTAGTTTATATTAGAATATCATGGTAGCAGCATCAAGGCCTTCTGAAATCATTCTTTTTTTGTTTTGTTTATCAAAAGTTATTTACTAGAATTAATTATTTTTGAGGAATATATGGTGTTTCTATAGTGGCAGAACCATGTTTTCTTTAGTCGATGAAAATGAATCCTTGGTAGTAGTGGATCAAATCTTGGATTGGAGGGTGAAAATGATTAAACATCATTTTTCTACCATAACCCTTATTATAGTAGATGTTGTGTGTTTCAAATTTCTTAAATTCGTGTTGTGTACAAGGATGTCTTCCCTAAGAATGTTTCGAGTTTACCTCCTCATATATAGATATACTTCTGCATTGATCATGTAATGCACTGACCTCAGATGCCTAGTGCGGGTGAATTATATCAATACATTAGAATGTTTATAAGGAATAAAAACCCAAAGAAATGACCAGTTTAGTAGTCTTTTGAAATATATTTCATACATGATCCTTAAAATACAATTAAGAACTTTTAAAACAACATAGATAATTATTTAAGAATGAAATTATTCTCCTAGATTATCCATACATATCAAATATATTTTATATCTTGGAATCCGTTGATAAATATTCGTATCTAATGGGTGAGCTTTGATACACTATATGGATAAATAGTTAAACATAATATATTGTAAATAATCATAACCATTAAAGGATAGTATAAAACTAAAACAGATGCCTTTTTAGACATAAAATTAATATAATATAGGAAGAATAAATCAAATAATACCATTTAATCATTCACAAAGATATTATAGTAGTCGAATAATATGATGTAATATTCATAAATAATATTAAAATGATGTAATTTATAATGTGGAAATATGAAACATACCATCGAGGCCTCAAAAAAGACATTTAAAAATAAATGGTTTAGGCCTTGGTCAAATCCATATCTGAAAATAAATGGGTTGGCCCTCTAAAAATTCTATATCTAGTTTTTCTCAAGTTACATATTAATGCATCGAAGGGATACAGTGGGCCCCACCCTTCATTAACTATGTACAATACATTACTAATATGAAAGGAGTAAAACACAACCTAAACATTCATATTAAAACTAACATACAAAATGTTAATATATTACCTTTAAATAGTAATTGTATCCAAATAGAACATACATGGTCAAATATATCTTAAACCAATAAATAAAATATATAATATTGTATCATAATAAATCAACATAAATTATGCATAAAAAACATCAACGGATGTTAACATATATTAAAATAATATAAAAATATATTTAAAACTCATTGAAATAAACATCCATTTTTTATGTTGAAATCATATAAATGTCACACAATTATACATGATATAATTTATCATTAAAATTAACCATTAATATTGAAAATGAAGCATCAAAATATTTAGGAATCATAATGGGGGAAAATAGCCACTTGCATTGTTTAAGTGAAAATAAAAACTCTTTCTTTATTTTTTTAAAAATTCAATATTGTAACTCAATTGGAAAACGAGGGAAGTATTTCATTCCAATCATTATATAAAAATTCAAAAAAGTTTAAAATGACTCTAACAAATTTTCAATAATATTTTTAAATATATTTTAACTAACATATCCATGTATGATAATGATATCCCAGTAGATACTTACGTATAAACAACCTCAAATAATAATGAGATTTTAAAAATATCCCTTACAACTTTTAATATTTTAATAATTAGCCCAATGTATTCATGTGAATACTTAAATACTATTATGATAAATGTATTCAATATATAAAATATAATTTCGGCATCACATACACCACACAATTGAAATATGATGTGATCGCTGATTATATCTCAATAAAATTTATACTGAGACAAAATTACCTAACCATATGTATTATACTCTCTGTACAAGTCATAGGATCCCAAATAATAGTTTTAAAGA
Source organism: Viscum album (assembly GCA_963277665.1). Classification (NCBI taxonomy): domain Eukaryota; kingdom Viridiplantae; phylum Streptophyta; class Magnoliopsida; order Santalales; family Viscaceae; genus Viscum; species Viscum album. The sequence goes on from OY728159.1 coordinate 1,208,718,730, forward strand.
TATTTTTATCTTCTACCTGAATGATAATAATAATTATTATATCATGTATGATTCATTAATTACTTTACATTACTATTTTATTAATAATTTCTATGTAAAGGCTACATTTTGTGTAATAATCAATTTCTTCATCATATATGGTTTGACTTGTTGTTCTTGATCATTTTAATTAGATAATTATTTAATTAAATAAATAATATAACAAAATATTTTTATATCATAAATATTCTAATTATAAATTTTTATAATAGATAGATATATAAAATGGAATACCACATTCATGGAGATGGTAGGCTATACGTGCGCCAGAATGCAGTTTCTATTTTTTTCGTATTGAATGGAAGAAATTTAATGGGATATATATATAGATTATTCAAGTAAATTTTCTTATGTATTTCATAGTAATTTATATTATATATTTTTACAATAATTCTTGGCTGGCTAATGTGGAGGATGAATCTAATCGCCTCGTGAAGACGGTAAGTCTTACATACAAAAGAGCGACGATATCATTTTTTATGGTTACATGATATGGAATTAGATGGGATATAAATTTTATAGAAACAATATCATGTTATATTTATTATTTAAATCCTTTATATTTCTAATTATAACCAACTAAATAATGTATAGATGAAAATAGTTTGCATTAGGTCATGGAGATGGTAAGTCGTACATACAGACATATGAAGATATTTTGTTTCATGGAAATATTAAAATGATGAATATGGTTGTACCAAAAAAATAATAACATATCAGAGTGTAAATTATATTATTTTTATTACCATATAATGTAAAAAACATATGATGTCGAAGTAGAAGAAGAGAAGAACATTGAAAGAGTTAATAAAATTATTACCTCTTCTTCAAGTGTCTCCATCTGATTTGCAAAAATGGACTCCATAAGATGGAATTATGGCCATATTATGTACTCTATGATGTAGTGAGGGACATTAGGAGAGGTAATGGGAAGGTTTTGGCCATGACAATGTAATTTAGAGGTGTGAAGTAACAAGAAGGAGAAGTATCCCTTTATAAGAGAGTGGTGGGGCACTTTAGGGAACTCATAAAATATTACTTCATTATAAATCCAATTTCATTATAAAATATATAAAAATTTATTTATATCGTGGGTAATATGAGAATTTGTCGGAATACCATCAAAAAATAAATTTTATCATTTTTAGGTTATATAATTAAATTTTTTATGTGAATTATAACCATTAGTTAATTTTTTTTTACATTTATAGAGTCTTCATGTATTTTTCAACAATAGTGTTAGTATAGTTACTATAAAATTAAAAAAACCACAAGTGGATAGTTTATGAAATATTAAACAATCTAAATTTAATTTTTTAGAACATTGTATATTAATGAATTATATGTCAATTTAATAAAATATTTTTTATTTTAACGCATCAAATATTTCAATTTTAATATTATTCATAATTTTCATTAAAAAACTCCATCATGATAAACTCAAACAAATTATTATAATATTTCAATAAAATGAAAATGTTATGTATAAATTGTTTTGTTTAATTAATTAATTCAAATTATCTAAATTTTAATATTTTTATATTCATTTATTTAGTATTTCTATTAATAATATAATTTCTGTTTCATTATTCTATCATCATTAATTGTTATTATATAATATCTAAATATTATATATAAATTTATTGGAATTTGATAATTATTTTATATTTATGTAGATTTTTATAGTCATCCATATCACATATATAACCTAATATTAATTATGTTGTGGTTAAAAAAAATTCAATATGTCATTTTTTACTCAGCTTTAAATAAAATAAAATAAATGTCATAAACATACAAAAGAGACTTAAAAAGGATTATATATTGTACCTATAGTCTATTTTGGTAGATATAAACATATCCAATTAAATTAGGACAAGTGTTAGGGTAACATTATATTATTATAATATTATTTTTTCTCTTTAATTTTCTTATTTACCATTAAATGTTTTAAATAAAAATCAAAAGTTAATATTCACAATAAAATATTTTGATCTATTTATAAAACATTTATCTAACAGATTAAAAACATGTATATCCATTTTTTAAATTTAATTCACATATGTGGTAAAATTACAATCAATGACAATCTGTAAATGTTATTATTAAGGTAAAAATAAGTAAAAAATGTTTATTTAATTGTTATATATAGTTATATAATAAAAATGACTCTAACTAACTACATTGGGTTAATATATATTATTTATCTATTTTTACATTAAAATAAATTTAATATAAAATAATTATTTAAATTAAAATTTCAGTTTCTTAACAATAATATATATTTTTCAATATTCATAAAAAATTGTATCTATTGAGAAAAATACCCAAAATCCCACTAAACTAATTGTGATACTCAAAATTACAAAACAGAGCATAATATGAAAAAAATCATTATTTGGATAACAATATTCATAACTAATTTTTTTAAACGACCTGTTTGGTAGGTAACTGTGTCCTCAAACATGTTGTTGTGTGTAGCACAAGCTATTGAATTGTTTAAAAATAAGTGAAATATGAAAGCATGGGGGTGTAATATTATTCCCTCCATCAAATTAGTCCATTATCAGAATTTTTATAATTTTACATCATAAAAATATTTGGGTGGTTCTGCCTTATATTTTCTTCTGGTTCCCATGTCGCCTTTTACATTTTATGGATTCTCCAAAGAAAATTTACAAGATGAGATGTATGATTTCTCAAAACTTGTTATCTAGTTTCATGAATCATGAGAGGTACCTCACATTAAGATAGATTGGGTTCTAGTTATATTTCATCATAAGTGGGTACATGTTTTTTATATAGCATATATTTCCTTAACTATTATATGTGGAAAAGATCAAGAGATTTGGAGATACTTGGCAGCTTTTCCAAAAGGATAGTTATAGATCTAATTCATTCATGAATATAAAAAAGAATGATGTACCTTGGACATAATTTAACCTTCTAACCCAATCATATCACACCCTTCCACGAGGGTACCATCAAGGAAACATGATCTCAAACATGAAATTCTAAATCATTCATTCAGTTATCGACATAGCTCTTTAGCCTAGATTGATCTATTTTGATATGGTTCTGAAGAGTTTATACATTTTCTATCATTACCCAAATATTTACAAGGACTATTAGTTTTTATTCCCCAAAATAATCTTAAGTAATCAGTTTACATAATCTCTTTGTATATAATGCTTCATATGGTTCCATGTGAAAACTTGAATGTAAGATGTTGTTATAGTAAAATTATACTAGAGGTGAATACTTATACCATATACAATTAATATCATGTGATCAAGATATCAACATGTCATCTAATGTTTGAATATTTCTATGTAATTTTCCATTGGTTTGAGGGTGGTTGGTAGTGTTCAATAAAAGATAAGTATCTAATCAATTTTAAAGACTTTTTTATATATTCGATGTAAATAAGGGATCATAATAAAAAACCGTCGAAAGAGGTACACCGTGAAGTCTTAAAACTTCCATAATATATATTATAACAAAGTGTTATGTGGTAAGTCTTCACTTTTAGTAAGAAAATGTTTGGATTTGGTATGAAAATCCGCAATAACCCATATCGAATCATTTCTTATGGATGTCTGTAGTAAGACCATGATAAAGACCATCATAATATCATCCCATCTCCACATAGGAATAAATAGATGTTGCATGAATCCTCTAGTTTGTAGACTTCAAGCCTTCACATATTGGAAAACCAAACATCTCGACACATAATCAGTAATCTCCCAATTCATGTGGACCCACCAAAAATGTCCCATAAAATCACTATACATCATAGTTCCACCAGCTTATATAAAGAAATCATAGATATGAGCTTAATCCAATAATTCCCTTTTTAGCTCAGGTACTGGGAAAACAAAAATCCTCCTCCAAAATGTGAAAATATCATCTTTATAAATGAATTAGATCAACCTCCCATCAATCACATATTTAATTTTCTTTTTAAAATCATCATTACCATACTGAGATCTTTTTATCCTCTCCAAAAACTGGTTTGGAATTAAATTGAAAAAGTAGTGATGTTTCTCCTTCCATGATAATTACCATATTCATATTTACTATATCCTTGAACATATGATCTTTTTAAACTTTCATTTTTTTAGGAGTCCATTGTTCTTTCAGATTAAGGTATATTCCATCTTATATTTGTTCATTGGGTAGTGGTGTATTGTGCTGTCATAATATGTGAGTATCTCAATCCATCTTTGTTGACTCACGTTGAGTCATTCCTATGAGAAAATATATTTAATGATCTTATGATCTATATATATCTCAAAAATTTCACCATATATCTCATGTCTCCATATTTTCATAGAAATTATAACAACAAGTAACACAATATCAATGGATAGATGATTTTTTACGAATTATTATAACCTTATTTCATAAGAATTAACTCAATTTTTCTGCATATGTACACAAACTAGTCATTTCTTTGATTAATCAATACGAAGTTGAAACCCATAATTTTCAGATGGTAATGTGAGGATATGATCATGGACAAATATTTTCATCAATTAATCAAAAAATTCCTCAAACTCATTTTCCATAATTAATTTAACCCATTTACATTTGATAATGGTTAATGGGTTTACCATTCAAGAAAATATTTAGAGGAAATTCCAATAATAACAATATAGACCAAATAAAATGAATAACTCAGTCATAATAATCGATGTTGTCCATTCCTTGATATTTTTTATCTTTTTCAGGATGAAAATATCTTTAATCCTTCGATACAAACTGTTTAAGAAAATAACTTTCATGATTCTAGATTTCACATATTCTAAATATCACATATATTTCTATTCGTTTAGGAGTATTCCTTACAATTATCTTTTCTTTCTCATGATATCTGTAGCGTTTCTAGTATTCCATGATATCATCAATAAATACTATGAAATAATCATCATAATATTCCTTAAATATTCTATTCATTAGATCTATGAAAATAGAGGGTTAATTTTCCAATCTAACAGCATTAATGTACACTCATTTTACCCCCTCCTAGTTTAGATTGTTGTGTTTGGAATGACTTCCTTATTTACAGACAATTGATGATATATAGGAAAAAGTTCAATCACTGAGAAATATTGATCTCTACGAGGTTTTTAAAACAATTAATCAATGTAACGAATAAGACACGTGTTCTTTATTATAATGGAATTGATCTATCAATAGTCAATGTAAATACTCATTGATCCATCATTCTTATTAAAATAATGAAATGTGGATCCCTATGGAGAAAAAGGAGGGTGAAAGAATACCTTATTAATAAAGTTATATACTTTTTTATTCATCACTACTAATTCCATAGTGGTCATTAAATAATGAGTTTTTGGTATTAGTGTTTTCATTAATTATTAAATCAATAGTAAACTCATATTCTCGATCTATATGATGTATAGGTAAATCATTAATAAAGACATCATTATATTCCCAAACAATAGGTACATTTTCGATTAGAATATTTATTCCATTATCCCTAGATGATATTCCCTATTACACCTCATGAATCTAATTGTAAATCTACTAGGGTGGGTTTTGATAAGAATTAGGTGATGAAATTTTGTCTCTAATGATATTGTATTCAACATTTTCATCTCAAATCATAAATTCCTCATTATTGCAATAAATTTCTGCATCATATTTTTTAAATACAATAAATTACAAGGACTATATCAATGTATACAACAAGAATGATGATAAATTAAGCAGATAAAAAAATTATATTCCATAATGAGAACTTCATGAATCATCTTTCTGGAAATGAGACTTCCTATATCGGTTTTTATGGAAATATGTCTTTTCAATGTGAATTGGAAATATATAATTTTTAAATACAACTTAAAAAATATAAATGAATTTGGGGATATTGAATAAACCAAATATTATGAAAAATTTGAGGAAATGATTATAGTACCTGCAACCACATCATTAGAAACTTCCACCTTAGATGTTGTGATCGCAATATCTCGGCCTTTCTCCCTTGGACATTTCTATGGAATCATTCCTTAACGCTTAGGAAATTCATTGTCATAATGTCCCATTTGATTTAAATTTTAGAAATTAAAAATGGATCCTTGATTTCTTTCCCTTACAACTATGAGTTTTTTGGCCTTATTCACCAAACTTGTAATTAACTCACATACTTTTTATCCAAGTATTGAGGTGTTTTTTTCCACAACTACAGTAGGGTGGAAATTTAAAATTTCACTTCTTCTCATTAATTATTTATATAGAAATTTAAATGGTCATATTCTTCTAATAATTTAATTTAATGTCACAATACATATATAATTATTGTTTCCCTTGATAGAACATGTGAATATATCTTCGATTGTTGAGAAATATTGTGAGACCAATTCTTATCAGGGAAATAGTTTTATCCCATAAAATAATCGATTATTCAAAATTCATGGATTATGTATATACATTGAAACATTCCATTATATCCCAATGAAGTTTTCTTCATTAATTGCAACATTATAATCCACCTTCTACTTTAAACTCAAAATTTTTTTCTCCATATATACTCCTTGATCACAAGGAATGTGTTTTTCTATGAATAGCTCTTTAGATTTCATCTATTACAAATTTATTACCCTTTCATTCAATTTCATGTGTTTAATTAATTTCCACAATTTATCTACAACTCATTCTATAGAATATAATCATATAAAAACTTTTTCAATTTAATAAATCCCTAATGCTATAAATATTTTATCATAAGAACTTATCCATTTCATGACTAAAATAGAATTTATATTCCCCTTTAGTGTTGTAGGATTTTGTCTCATGAATAGATATAACAATGATCATTATTTTGTGAATCATGGTTCTCCTTATTGATAAGTTTTTGGTTCATATCTAGAGTTAGATATCCGATAATAGTTCTATGTTGTTCCGAGCCACTTGTTTTAACAATACCACTATCATTATCTTATATAAGAGGGAAATTTCTACTTCGATTACGTATATTCATAGGTTTTACATTCCTTCCTCTATATTCCATTTTTAAATATTGTATTATTTTAAATTAGGTTATAAATAAAACTTCATAATCCCAAACATCCAAAATACTTAACATAAATTGAAATATTGATGCATATATACTCCAAAATCATAAAAATCATTTACTTTGGGACATATTTAATCATAATTACATCATAATAGTTTGTAAATAAAATTTGAATTATACAAATCATATCCCCTAAGAGTATCAAACTTGGTGTGCTGTAAGGCCTGTTATCGCGCACCAGGTTACACTAAGTCATGCCTGATACACCTTGTTAGAGTTATTACTTCTAAGTACGTCTGCTCTAGAAAAATATCCACTTGTAGTATGCATATAGGGATGAATTATTGTGTAATACTCACACTATATGTACATAAAAAAATTTTGTTTTTCCATTTACACTTACCAGAACATACTTTCTTAAGGAAGTGTCCCATAATTAATGTCTTTTCTAAATCTAAATTCCAAAGTTTCTAATTAACATCCTTTGATACCAGCTTTAATTCCATAACATAGGATGCATATATATGGTGTAATATTTTAATATATTTGAATGATTACATGAAATAAAATCCCCATTAACTAATTAGTTTATCAATATTGGTAAATAGATAACATACATGATCCTTACATTACAATTTGAACATTAAATACAAAAATAGATAATATATTGTGAATGCCTTTATTATTATATATTAACCGTGAATATCAAATATAAATAACATCTCAGCATCCAAGTAAAATAAAAAAAATGAAATGGTTGTTCTCAGGTTCTTGTTAAGGTTAATAGTATAGAAAAATCATTAATAAATAAGCCTAATGTTTTAAGGATTGTAAAAAATCGAAACACAAGCCTTTTAAATAGAAACAAGATCATTATATGGAAAGAATAAATCCAATAAATAAATTTAAAAAATACCATAGATATTCTACTAACTAAATAATCACATGTAATATAAATAACTAATCTCAAAATGTGGGAATGCATAAATCAAGACTTCTGAAACATACAATCCAGCCCTCAGCCAAGACATCTAAAAATAAATGGTTATGTACTCATCCAAATCCATATCTAAAAATAAATGGGAAAATAATCTACTATTTCTATATCTAGTTTGTCTCAAGAGACCTACCGATGAATTTTGGGGCTATTGTGGGCCCCACCAATAACATAATATGTCCATTTCATTCCTCTTATGAAATTGGTAAAAAAATACATAAACATTCATATTCAAACAAGCAAACATAATATTAAAACATTACCCTAAACGGTGAATGGTGTTAAAATAGTACATCCATAGTTAAATATATCATAATCCCTTCAATAAAATATAAAATATTGTATCATTATAAATCAACATCAATTAATCCAAAAATCTATCTAAAGAAGTAGACATATATGGAAATAATATAATAATATCATTAAAACGTTTTTAGAGATATATTTAATTTTATAATCAAATCATTTAGAAGTCACACAATTATATAAAACATTTCATTTGATAATAACTTTATAATCTTATATAGTATGACAAAAAATTTAGAAACTTCTTAATAGTAAAAAAATCCACTCATGTCATATATGTTAATGAAACATTCATTCCTTTTTTATTCAAAGAAACGAAATAAAGTAATGCATTTAGAAATAGATAGAAACATTCCATTAAAAACAATTTATAAAAATTAAAATAAATATATAAATAATGCTGATATTTTTATAATATTTCAAAATATATATTTTGAATCATGGACATGGATGATAATTATATCCTCATATATACTAATTTATAAACAACCTTTGATAATAATTAGATTGTAAAATTAACCCTTATGACATTGAATATTTAAATCATAAACCTAATGTATTCAAGTGATTGTTTAAATAAAATCATGATAAATGAATTCATGATATGAAATATTGTTGTGGTAGCACATAAACCTCATTCAAGAAATTGGCGGTGAACATGGATTATATCTCATGAAAATATAATGTGAGATGGAATTCCCATACCATATGTCTGATACATTCCATACTTGTCAAAGACACATGTATAACAGTTATAAACATATTGGTAATTTCTAACAAAATTAGAATAATATTTATGATAACATATATTATTAATAATTGACATAATATTACTTGTTTGTCAATAATTTTAATGTTAAAAAATCATTTTTTGTAATAATTGCTTCATTTATAGTATGTCTTTTGACTGGTTATTCATGATCATATTACCAAGATCAATATTTATTTACATATAGAATATAGAATATTATTTTTATATTATAAATATTATATATATATATATAATATAGACATATAAAATGGAATACATTCTTCATGGAGACAGTAGGTGGTACCTAATTATGAACATTATTTTTATTTTTAGTCGTATTGACTAGAATCAAGTAAATAAAATTTCTATATATATATATATATATATTATAGAGAATTGATATTTAATATATTTATTACTTACTCTTAAGATATATTTTTATTATCATTCATAAATTTTTAATGTGTAGGATGAATCACATCACGGCATGTAGGTGGCATGTTGTACGTACACATGAGTGAATGTATAATGTACTAAATGGTTAAATGGAATGGAATTGGCTCGACTATGAATTTTAAAGAAATAATGTCGTGTTATTTTTAATGTTTTCATCTTTAATGGTCATCATTATACCCATCTATGTAAATTATTTATAAAAATAGTTTACCCCATGACGTGCAAATGGTAAGCTGTAAATATGCACATGTGGTTATATTGTTTTTCATGGAATGGTTAAATGGTGAAATATGGTTGTTTTATTATCATAATAACATATCAGAAATATATGATACTACATTTATTACATTATTATGAAAACAACCAAGGAATTGTATATAGAAGAAAAAAAGAACATTGAAAGAGTTGTTAAATGATAACCTCGTCTTCTAGTGTCTTCTTTTAATTTGCACAATAAGACTCCATAGAATTGATTTTTTCACTATTGATAATGTATATTATGTATTTTGGGATTATAGGAGAGGAAATGGTTAGTTTTTGGCTGGGCCAAATGGCTTTATTGGTGTGATTTAATGTGAAGGAAAAGTTCCCATTTATAAGAGAGTGGAGGGGTACATTAAGAATCTATTAAAATATTTATTTATTATAAATTAAATTTTTCTTTAAAAAAGATATAGAATAGTTTTTTTCTGGGGGAATATGAGAATGTATTTACATACAATAATCCAATAAATTTTATACCTGTTTACGTCATAAAATTGACCTGATCATTTGGATTTAACCCTTAGTCAAATAGTTTAACTCAAACAGTGTCTCCTTGTATTTGTACACTATAGGGTTAATATAGTTACTATAAAATAACAAAAGAACCCCAACTGAATCATTTATGAAATATATTACACTATAAATGTTACTGGAAAAAACCACATATATATTTAAGACTTTTATGTCATTAGGTAAAATATTATTTATTTTAAAGTAATATTTTTATCAATTTTAATACTATTAAATATTTTTATTTTGAAAATATATAAAAAATGATTAATTAGAAATAATAATTAAAATATTTAACTATCATGTCCCTTTTATGTATAAAATTAATTTATGTCATTAAATATGAAAAATATTTTTATTTTAATATTTTTCGAATCATTTATTTGGTATTTCTATTAACACAATAATTTATGTTTTACTATTGTGTCATCATTAAAGGTAATAATATAATATAAATAAATTATAATTTAATAACTATGATATAGATAATAATTTTATATTTATAAATAATATTTATTTTCAGCCATATCACTTGTATTACCTAATTTAAAAAATGATATATTTATTAAAATATGAATATGTCATTTTTAAATCATTATAAAATAAAATATTATAAATGTCATAATCATAAAAAGGTGGATTAAGAATGATATTATTTATTTATAAGGTTAATTTTGGTCTAAAAATACCTACCACGTGAAATTAAGACATGTGTTAATTTAGTATTATATTATTATAAAATTATTTTTAGCCTTAATTACCATATTTACCTTTAAATGCGGTAAATCAAATTCCAGTGTTACTATTCACCAACAATTATTTCGATCATATGAGCCCAAATATTTCATAATTATTACCCCCATGTTTTTATGTTTTCTATTTTTTTCATATAAGTAGTAAAATTACGTATAATTCGAATCCGCAAATGTATCCAGAAGGTTGGTAAAAAGACACGAAATAGTTCATTGATTGTTTATATCATCGTTTCTTATAAAAATAATTCCAATGAAATTAATTTGGATAATATATATATTTATTATTCATATATATCATCATTAAAATAAATTAAATTTAAAATATATATATTCAAATGAAAAAATCAGTTTTTTGACAAAATTGCAGAGTTTTTCAATATTAAAAAAATTGAAACATTATTAAAAAATACAAAACATTACCCTAAGATAATTTTGTCATTATAAATTCATAAATGAAGTATATTTTTAAAAATAACATTTATAAATTTTGTAATTTTTATAATAATATTCATAACATTATTTTAATTCATCTATTGTGACAGGTCATTTTGTTCTTGAACTCGGTGTTGCATTCCTCACAACATGTTAAATTTTTTAAAAAGAATTGTACCATGGAAGAATGGTGTGTAATAGATCAACCTCATGGGATATAAATGATATATGGACAAGCTTATCAGATATATCCCATAGTGATTCATGATCTAAGGATGCAGTCGATGGACATGAAAATGGAGGTATTTTCTCGACCCAATATTTCACACTAGGCCTCCTAATATTTTTTTTCTAGGATCGTATAAGAGGGATTGAGGATTTTGGTTTACTACCATGGCTTAAACCAGTTGATCATGTATAAAACTAATCTACAACCAATTATTGATGACATCTATTATTAGTTTTCAGATTCACGTTTGTACTTAATGTTTGACCTTATGTCAAGAAATCAGTAATTGTGATTACAAGATGTGGGTATACAAAATATGGAATTCAGATTTCATTATAGTCACTATGAGTACATGAAGATTCCCTTTTTCTTAATAAACAACCAAAAATATATAATTAGACTCATTAACTAGATCATCAAGTCTTACAAAGACAGATTCATGGTAGTCTTCATCTACAATTTACATGTGTACATGGTATTAATGGACGAGCACATGGGACACATGATTACATTTCTGCACTTACTTTGATAGCATCATATTTAAGGAAATATCTTAATGTATCAGTTATGGATTCAATTGGTCCACCTTTTTTGGAAAATGTTATCTCAACATATGGTATAGAAGTCCACTCGATGAATGTCGAGGCAGTGTTAGCTTGGGAGCCATCCAAATGTGTGACAGACTTGTTGATCTTCATTACATTGTAATGAAATAACCATCGATTCCTTCCCAATTTATTCCTAATATCTTCACCTATGACATCATTTACTCAGAAGGGGGTAGCCTATTGTATGGATATAGACGTTCATGTTGGATTTTGAGAAGTTGAGGAATTTTTGGTGTGCAATTCCTTCATCATATTTCCAAAGGAGAGTTTAGAGTATATACGATTCTATGATGAATCAATAATTGAGCTTGGTTATCTTGTAATGTAGTGGATCGTAGTTATTTTCAATGGATTATATAGTTGATACAACATGGGAAGAACTACAAGACACATGACCTTGATCTAGTAGTGATAATATTATTTTTGAAGATGTGGGGACACCACTTGGTCTTTGAGTGGATTATCATCATCTCATATAAAAAATGCCTCAGTTATATCTTATCTTTAATTCTTATCCACTTGAGATAGAGAATTTTTATATAGTTCTTCTTGGATTTAAGACATTGGAATTGTTTATACTCTAGTTAATGAGATCATGGAAGAATATTCTCTCAGAAAGGGATCTTGTTCATTGTTACTGAACGAGAAATTAGAGATGTTCGCCTCATTGGAGTTATCCTTTATGGATGGAGAATGAGTAGAATTCCTCATGGTGATGGTTGTAACACACAATATTTTTATATTTTCAGGGAGTCATAATGTGGTGATGTCAATTGTGAGACCCTATGTGCTCACATATCCACTAAACATGATTTTTGTGGATATTCTAAGGGTCGAGAGAACATCATTCTTGTTAGAGGAATCATGGTTGTACAATTGATGTCGCAGGAAAAGGTACTAAGGGAGTTTCATAAATCTACTTTTGTGGTATATATAGTTATTTTAAATATCTACCATGAACTCTACAATCAGTTTTAATGGCCTTTAATGAAGAGGGTAGGTTCATAGATTACCTCTCGATGCCTTACTTATTATCCAGAATGGATCAACACCATCTTCCATCGGGTTTGGATTCATAAATTTGGGTCAGAGTGGATGTTGGGTGGGATATATATGGACTTCATGATGGGAATTACACTTATATCTAGGTGATATGATTCAATCTGGATGGTCATAGACCGACTCACCATGCCATCCCTCTTCCTAGCTATATGTGAGTAGTGTATACTAGAGATCATAGAATGCCTCTCTGTGTTGTAGATAATATGACTCCTTGAATTATAACAGAGGATCAATTTTTACCATAATGCACTCTTCAAATCCATGTAGTGGAGGAATTACATGATGATTTTCAGACTCAATTTCTCTTGAGCACATCATTACACCCATAAACTATCGTCCTGACTATGCAGACCATTTTGGATCTAGAGGATATACTATGAGATTTTTTGTAGCACATTGGTGGATGTTGGAATGATCTCCTACCACTTTTAGTGTTTCCATAAATAAAGTGTTACCATTCATTCATCAATATGAAACCAATCAAGTCCTTGTATAAGTGATTCTATTGTTCACAACTTATCTTTATTAACCTAGTTGTATTAGTGCTCATGGGTTGGTAGTTTGTGTGATCTAAAACTGATAAGTAATAGATCATCATGGAGTGGATGAAGACTCCATAGAGATGATAAAAATATTATGTTGGATTGTGATAGAGGAAATTAGTGGTTGAGTAAGGAGGCCATGTGTTCCTATGGTTTTCTCTTCGAAATGGATTATACATATTTATTTGGGACATGAGTTATCAATGTGCTTCATCATCCCTTTCTAGATACTTCATAAGGTTGACGAGATGATGTACCACTTTTCTATACCTCCACTCTTAGATTTGGTACATGATTACTTTACTTGGTGAGTCCTTTGTTGTGAACCTAGCAGGGATCTATGATCATAAAGAGAATATCCTTTGTGGGTGATCGATTACTCTAGTGAGTGTTTGCGGGAATCAATAGAATATCAAGGTGAGAATAATTCAGAAGGAGGCTAAAATTTGTGCTCAGTGCACATATATTTTTTAGTAGTGCTTATTCAAGTTTTTGGATGATGTAAATCCCTAGGGTGGGAATATTGCAATATCTCATATTTTCCATGTAATAATTTTTGGATCATTTATGGATTATCTTCTAAATCATTTGATAAGACGGTGTGTGATTCTGAGGTTATGTGTGCCCAGAAAAATGACTGAAATATAATAAATATATTAAATTTCATGCACATGACTTCTTCTAAAAAAATGGACTAAATTGTAAATGGGGGACCAATTTAGACATTTGGGGGGATTAATATGTTCAAAAATGAGAATTACCCTAGTCATGACATAAAAATAGAAAAGATGCATCATTTTTGGTAACATCATCACTGGTGAAAAAATGAATAAATTAATTAAACACAGTATTATACATCTAATTATTGACACATCGATTGTTTATACTTTAAAATTACAATATTTCATATATTCCATGCTAATCTTCATACCCTTGGATACTTTTTTGAACACTTGGAAAGTCATTTGGAGAATTATCTTAGGCAAATGATAATGAGATCATGGATTGACGATCGATGCACATCATATTTGAAGGATCTAACCAACATTAATGAATTCACATTGTTATTCACCGATAATTGATCCATCTTATTGTTGAATATATTTTTTGACTTGATTTATTTCAATTCCTTATTTCAATGATTTTTCCAATAAATTGATGGACATATTGATCCATGTTTTGATTGTAATGTCGTTAGGAATATTTTGAAGGGGTTTTATGGGAAACATTATTTTATTTTTTAATTTGATTGTCTTTCTAATGTAATTGAATTGATAATGAAACAAAAATAAATCATAGATCATTCCTATTATATTTTCTTGTGATTTTCTATTATGATTCGTCATTATTTACGGGCATTATTTTCTTGCATGTGGCTTGTCTTATCCCATTCAATATATCATTGAACACCTATATCGTGTTGGAGTGATCTAATATCATAGATCTAGGATTAACACAACATTTTGGAGTTGAGATGATACATATGGAGTGATCCATGTGATGAGGATAACTAATTTCATGTCCTTCAACATTTTATATAGCACAACGAAGGATGAAGATGTGATCAGTTTTTCAAGAAGAGGTGATGAAAAGACACATTTTTTAATTATGGAGATGATTATATTAGTTAGGATCTATGATATTATGAAGAGAAAATAACATTATATAAGGAAAAATAAACCAGATCAAATATCAGAGTTGATCTAGGATTATGTAAATTCTAAAAAAAAGTGATGTGTATTCCATACCTACACAGTATGTGGGGCCCCAAGAGTGGTGGAAGGGTTTTAATAGGAATTTAAATATTGAACAGTGTGTGACCCATCATCAAAAAGCACATGGTCTCTCCTAGTGACTTAGAGTGTACTTTTGGATGTTCATGTACACGAGGTGGAGAACAAGTGTTGGAGTGCGTTGTGTAATCCCCCCCATGGACATGGCCTAGGCCAGGTTCATAGTCAAATCCATGTGTTTTTAGTGGTAAGACCACATAGTATTGAGATATTTTCTATAACATGTGTATTTTAAATGCTCTATAGTTGTAAATAGACATGTATTGATGACATAGTTCACTTATAAGGACATGAACCACGGTCCGGCCACATGACATGTGAAACGTAGTAAACATCAGATAAACTTTTAAATATGGTTTGGAGTCATTATCATTCATAATTAGGCAACATTTTGTAAGAGATGTTCTCGTTATCCATTACCTAATGGATGGTATGGAATCATACTCTACTCCAAGTACTATAATACCTTAACTATGAAATCCAAGAATGAGTAATTGGAATCCATCTTAGAGGATTGTATTGATATCCTATATTAATATCCATTCCCTAGGTCGTGTTATTGGTTTCATCATCACAAAATATACATAAGAATTGACCCTCTGGTATACTTGTTTTGTCACTTACTTCTATACAATGTGTCTTTGTGGAGTATATATATATAATATTATTATATGATTTATATACATATATATTTGTACAACTAAATGTATTTATTATCTTCTATGTTTTGCGGTTTTGGGTGTCCTTTTGTGTATTATTATGCCCACTAATATATGGTACTTTTCCAAAAGTTTCATGTCTTATGCATATGATTGTTTATTACATAGAGTATTAGGTGGAACAGAACTCGATGGTGTTTAGTGGGACTAGACAGACCCAGGCGTGTTTTCTTATGGATTTATGAATGGATTCTCAATATAGATATTCATGATGGACTTGTATTTTAAAATCATCATGGTGGTATTGTATTTTTCCATATTAACTATTTGTTACACACTTTCATACTATGGTTACAAGATTTAGATGTATGCATGCATTGTTGTTTAGGTTTTTTTACATTACCAAATTGTACAGTCTTAGAGGTGTGTGTGTGTGTGTACTAAGGTAAAGGCCTCCATGGTCAGTGATATTACTTCTTGAAGCTAGTCCCCAACCCTTATACTATTTGATGTGGGTATGGGGGTCATTCAATTGGCCCGTATAGGATAAGTCATGATATTTTACATGTTTCTTCTAAGATGCTAGGGGGGATCATAGATCAACCATTAATTAACCCTGAATGAATGAAAAAAAAGAGGAAATTATATTTAATTGTGACATGACATAATTATTATGAATCTTTAGGTTCAGTGATATGCATAATCATTTGTATTATTGTATTTACAATTTATACAATAATATCTAGGACTACTCATCCTCAGATAAAATATTATATATATTAATGTGAAGTGTAACTAGTCAATCCAATATATATGATATTGTGTATGTATCATACACATGTGGATCTGGTGTTTCATATTGGGTGGAATGTGTTGTAGTTTCATAATCCCACAGAGTACATAACAGCGTTCATAGATAATAAATCTTTTCCTTGTCCACCAATTTGTGAAGGATGTTGTATATAGGTTATTTTTTTGAAATCCTATATCCATTGGCTACTTTATGATAATAGAATGAATGATTGTACATGTTATTATAATCTTGGTAAATCTTCTTTGATTTGGAATAAGGAAACTATGGTCTTTGAATGAAAAAATTGATTATGTGAATCCAAATATATTGATAATATTTGACTTCATGGAAAGGATGATAAAATTTATCCAATCATCATTGAGGGGTGTATACTTCATACTATCAGCGAAAAATATGTAGTCGTAATAATAAACCTTAATAACATTGATACAGTTATGTTATATAGCCCCATGAAATTTATTCAACACATGGGTTAAAATATTTGGTTATGTGAAACAATTCTGTGGGTTGATCAATGATGTTTTTGTATACCTCAATATCATTACCATTTTATGTGAAAATAATGCATTATTGAATTAATTATTTCTATATTTATTCTTGTTTGTTAATTTTTTGATGATAATGGTTTTGGAGTAGGGATCACAACATTTCCATGAAAATAATTCTTACAAAATGTAGATGTTGTCATCACCATAAAAAATTCTATGGGAGAATTCATTTAAACCAATATTTGAAATGAATTTATGGGAATTTGGGGCATCATAAAAGATAATGTTTGATTCACCCCATTTATTAAATGACTTGTTTTCATCAAATTAGTGGGAGAATTATTATTTAGATTAGTATAAATAGATATACATCCACTAAGAAGTAACATTTTTTTTGAGTTAATTGGATCTCCTAATTAAATAGTGGTGTTAGCTTCTTTGATTACGTCCATGGATCTTCTGCTGAATAGAGACACTAATCTGTGATATCTAATTTCGATGATCATCTCATCCTATTCTATATTTGATAGGGTTATTAAAATATTTTACATTTAATAATTTTTATTGTCTTGAAAATTTGGAATGGCATACTACATTATTTGATAGAGTATTTCATCAATCAAACCATGTACATAATCAAGAATGATAAAAAATCTCTTACTTAATAATGGCCTGTGTCATATTTATTTTCCAACTCACAAACTCCAAATCAACTTTAATATTCAATGAATCCAATTTTATCTATGCGGAAAAATAAAAACCTTTTATATTTGTTTGATATTCTACATCATCATTGTTGTATCCCTATAATATTACAAGTAATATGGTAGCACTATATTTTTTGGGTGAACATAAAATCCCAAAAATGACTTAGTTTATCTTTGAATTTTCCACAATTATCCCTATCAGATTACTAAAATCAAAATAAAATAACATTTATCCGTAATAAGTGGTTTCATTGATTATGATAACCACTTCTATTATGAGTTACAATCTCAATAGTGATTTCCCTATAATTGGGTGCTTTATGAGAAAATTCATTAATTCTTTTACATTGAATAATTTCAATGAAACAAACTAGATACACAAAAAATGTATAATGATTTCATGAAAAGATCAAAATCTAATAAATATTCGGTATAATAGAATATAATTTATTTTTTAGAAGTTAGAGATTACATAGAACACATAATTTTGAAAATAATGTCATATTTCCAACATTGTGAACATTAGTTCTATTATTTTATTAGTATATTAATTTCATGTAAAAAAATATATATTCATTCGACTAATATAATATAGGTTTGTAAAATTTACCATGTTATTCTTATTAATAAAGTGGGGTAAAAGAAAAAATTACATGGATTCCAAATACAAGACCACTGAATTACATTCTAAAGGAAGTATTATGTCATCTTGATACCAAATACACTACTTGAGACTATAAAATTTATTTCTAAATTTTCAACCCATTGGTAGGTAACCATATTAATTATTATAATTGTTAATGTAAATAAATTCTCCATGTGGAAAAATTTGAAAACCATGATGTAGGTGGGCTTTATAAAAATTAGTCTTCAATATGTAAGGTTTTGAAAATTAGGAATATCGAGTGTCACATGGGATTTTTGAGTAATATTCAATGAAATTTAGGAATACTAAAATTCAATGAAATTCTATTTATATTACCTGAAAAGTGAATTTCACGTGATTCAACAACAATAAAACAAAATAAATTAAAAATATTGATCATATAATTCTTCATACTTTTCCACTAAGTCATCTATGTATCCTTCCATGAAACTTACTAATAATGGATTTATAATACCTTACTGCATTACTTTTATGTGTCTATAATTTTCTAAAGGATAAAGGGAAGTACATGGTAGTAACATATCATTTATAGTTCCTTGAAGGAGATGGTCACTTCATCATTTTGGTGAATTAAATATAGTTATACACATAATATTTATTAATAGATTGTATTTTTTAGAAGAGGGTATTCCTGTAAAATTGAAATTCCATGATTTAAACTAGGAAATCATTCATTGAGAAGATATTATTGATATCCTTGAACTCGATATAGATAAATAAAATTCTCGTGTTCATCTTGAATGAATTTATTTTTGTAAGAGACATTAGTTTTTGTGATTACAATATGATGTTAAATTTTATTATCTTATAGAAATTGTCTATTAATATTGAAATATTGAAATATTTATTCTCCTTGCCATCATTTTATTAAGAAACTTATCATATGGAAAACCACAATGATCGGAATCCACATTGGGAATAATCCTTGAAATATCTGTATAGTTCCATATGATTATATATCAATGACATTTTTAGATGTAAATAATAATTTAATATTCAATAGGTTTTATATTGGGACTAATAAATATTGGTTTTGCATCATCCTCAATAACCAAATGAATATATATTATATTATTATTGGAGTTTGAGGAACCTTCTTCAATTTTTAGTGTGACATCTCTTTTATACAATTCTTTTTATTTTGATTATATATTGTTAAAAATAAGTTTGTATGAGAAACTTTTATCCCATAAAAATTAAGAAGGAAATTTTATTATTTTCATTTTAATGAAATACTTGTATAAAATTTTAGTCTCATGTGACAAAACTGATTGCATTAAAATGATATTAAATGTCCATGACCCTTGTTCTCATCATAGTTATGTGTGTATATTCATTTTATTAAATTTAAATAATTTTTTTCCCAATTTCATCCATACATTTTCTAATCTATTGATAAATGGTATAATAGGTTTATTTTTATTGTCAATCTGAAAACAATTCCATTCGTCAGTGGTGGTTCGTCAATTTATACATTGTTTTAACCAACATATGTGAAGAAAGTGATTGGGTAATTTAATCCACTCCTGAATTTAATATGCCTGACCCAATATTTTCATTAATTTTACTATATCATATCAATTATAATATTGGGAAACATGTAGTCGTCTTCATGATCACTTCATGGATCAATTCTACTTTTTTTTAATCAGGACTATTAAACTAAATAGTATAATTTATCATCGTCTAATTTGCATTCCTTTTGTAAACACAAAAACTATGTCATGAGAATCATATGAAAAATGGAAGACCTATTTTCATATATATCCTAAAAATTTTACTCAATAGAGTACTTTAGGAACTAAATGTAATATTAGGGTATGAATTTATTTATATAAATCCAGGCCCTCCAATTAAAATATCAAAACTCATATATTTGTCAATTAACATCTATTAGAAGTCATTGATGAGGTTTTTTAATTTGGATATCTTTTTTATATTACTTAGGAGTATTTTTCTCTCATAACATATCATTGTATTTCATCATTATAGGAATAAAATTCAACTCTATTTTATACCATGAATATTATAGTTTGGATTAGAATAAGATTAATCCTAGAAAAATAATCGACTAGGGCCTAACGAACATTTATGAAATAGGGATTTAAATATATATAAATGGGTGTGATGATCCCAAGTACATAATCATTTGAGTTTATTATATAAAGAAATTTCTAATACTCAATTTTTTTTATGTCATTCTAAACATGATATTCCACAACTATAGATATTTCATTCAATAATTCTTAATTTACTAACATTTCTTCAACAAGTATCTCCCAATATTTTATCCAAAATGAAATAAATCATGTATTATAGAATATATATGCTGATATATAAATACTTTTAGATGTTATACATCTCATGTAGGTTTTTATTCTTATAACCTTGAGGATATTTCAATATTAATATATCAGGGATGAATTAAATTTGTTTGTGGTACCATATAATATATAAAATTTTGGGTTATTCATTGTTCAGTAGGTTGGGCTAAACCAATTATCTTCAACCATGTTTTTAATGGGATAGCTACATTCCTACTAGTGGATCTACTAGTTTAATGGAGTTGAAAGAGCCTTGGATTATTGAGGATCTTGTATATGTTTTAAATAATCTTATTGGAATCTTTTATTTAGGGACTCAATTTAATATTTGGATTTAGAGGATTTTATTTCAATATATTTGTATTTATCCAGAAATCATCTTTTACAATGTTAATGTCCTCAATAGCTTCCTCCCATATATTTGGCAGGGAACATGGGTTAAAAATATCATCATTATTAGTGAATTGGTCTATAATTTTTATGATGTTACGAAATCCTTTTTGTGATTTATTAACCAATGAGGATTATGTTTTCAAGGTTGATAATAAATTGTTTTTGGTATGATAGTGTTAATCATCCTTGTGATAGTGGTAAGATACTCTATGGGGATTAAATAATTTTCTGTTATGATTAGGACTACTCTTCATATGACATTTAGGTCAATTCATATTTTTCCTTCTATTGAAATGAACAAAATTTATATGTTTTATCATAGATACACATTGGAAAATTTTAATCCCATTTTGGGAATCACATTATTCTAATATTATGGATTGTACCATAATGGATACTATTCTAGTCATCAATTAAAATAATTTCAACCCATGATTTTCAAGGATTTCATTTCATCCAAACTACCATTGTGGTGACAAAAATATATTTATGCCAAATATGATAGAGGTTTCACTAACTTGACATGATTGGTTAAACGATATGCAACACTCTATGCTTTGAGGAAAAGCAACCATGAATTTTATATACAGGGAAGTAATTACTGGGAAAGAAATATGGGAGTTCATTTAGATCTCCATTATATGGTATTATAACCTATGGAACAATTAGATATTTTTTCTATATGTAAATGATAATAGAAAAGGGAACATGTTGTTTTTGTAATTATTAAATATTATTCTTTTAATATTATAACATCAAGTGAATTTTCACCTACATGACCTCCAAAATAATGGATTTTAATTATAACTACGATTCTAGATGAATCATTGTATGATATTGACCAGAACTGTAAACTAGAGATGGAATTGGTGATGTTTTGAGTGTGAAATATTTTTTTTCCTATACCCTAGTAGCTTTTTCACTTATGCAGATGGATTTGGCCATGATTTTTCCATAGATAGCCTAATTAAATCTTCCCATAATTATAAATATATTTCAAACTCCTATAAACCCCTATGGTACTTCAAGAGAATGACAGTATCATAATGCTTATCATGGTTTATTTATATACATATATAAACTGAATGTTTCTTTTTATGTAGTGTATTGATGGATTAGGTAAAATATTTTACCTGGAGACAATATGTAAGACATTATCATTATAAAATTATTTGTAATTTGAAAGGAACTCCACAATTGTATTCATTATCAGGTAACAAAATTGATAGGGTAACATCCATTGTAGATCCCCCTAGTTGGGCACAAACCCACATAGTAAATTATTATAGAGGACAATCATTAGTCTATATAATGTATGCTAGAAAGGTATGATATTTTCGATTTATGTTTTCTTCAGTATCTTCATTATAGGATAAGTGAAGGAAAAAATGGGAAAATAGTTGTATAGAGTCTCCCATTTCATTGAATATTATAAATTAGGGAAACCCAAAATTTTGTGGTGGAGGAGTTAAGTAATAAAATTGAGGTTATTTCATACTCTCTAGCTACACTTGTAGAGGAATTCATTACGATACTTTCTTTTGAGAGGAAATGGATCATAATAGTTAAGGAGTTCAAGTAGGACCAAATTGTAAGACACAATTATATTGGTGAAAGTATGTAGAGGCTAATGTGATTTGTTTATTTAGATTTATTATTAATATCTATCGTGGTATTTCAATGTAAAATTTCATAAAATGGAACTTGTGTCTACACCATAGAAGGAAATCTTATCATAGTAAATAGTTTCGAAGGGAAAATAATATAAACATCAAGGACCACAATTTTTATTATGATTTAATTATTCTATTTATTTTTTAGGCATATTATTGATAATGTTAATATTTTTTGGGGAAAATATATTATCTTTGGCATGGGATTTCCCCCCTATAGTAATATTGCATCTGAGTAATTCAGTATTGGTTTGATTTAGAATCTTCGATTATTTTATTTATCTATTGATCTTTTCTTCAATGTAAATTAGATGAAATTATTTATCATATGGGTAGTATATATATACACATTTCTATGATTATTTTCATAAAGTGTGTAAGGTTGTTGATAATCATATTTTTAGAGGATCCCCTATATAATGAGTTTCCCTCTAAACATGGGTTTGTATATCATCTTAATATGTTTTTATTTAGATCATATATTTTATAGATTAAACCTAATTATTCTACTATGAATTAATTTTATGATTTATATGAACTATGGGGTAAATTCAAATTACATTTTCTAAAGTACAGAATATAACTGAAATCATACCCACATCAGATTTTTTTTGGGATTCATATTCCTATGATTACACATAAATGTATAAATATTTATCAATTTTAAAATATTGATTGTTTCGTAGACACTATTCCATACAGAAAAAGTAAGGCATGAATGTTTTGCCACATTTTTTCCAAGGAATTAATTTTTGGATGTTGATCTTTAGGTAATATAAGATTTAATTTACTATGAAATTCATATTATTGATGCTGGATCATGGAGAAAGTGATTTATGATGGTATTCCATCTATAGTATTCCAAATCATTAGGAGAATAACTTCCTTTAAGAAGGAAGTAGAGATAATACTGACTGAAACTTATGTGTTTTCATATATTATTATTAATTATAATCACATCTATGAAATAATTTGAATTTGATGATCTAGGGGTGGAGTTAGTGGAAAAAAAATCATATTAACATCAGGTTGTTGCTTCTCCTATAATGTTACTAAGGTATCTGGTCATACAATTTTGATTAATATATAGGACTAAATAATAGAATTAACGAGGTATATTACCTATATTGGGGGATATATTTATTATTATGACGGTCTCTCTATTACAATAGTCTTTGGTTTCCTCATATGTAATGTATGTTCCTCCAATTAGGATCTCTATTGTTAATGTATATTCTTAAATTGTAAGTGTTAGATGCATCATTTATGGGGTTTAAAAATGAAAGGATTCAGTTTCCTTAACCAACAAGAAAAAATTAATATGTTACACAATAACATAATTTAAACAATAATTGTATTAGTCACAAATACAAAAGGATATTTTTTTGAGTGAGTGGTATGCAATTTATAGATCCACAAACACACCACTCTATTCTTAATATAACAGATATTTTATCAAATAGTATCTATTAGAAGGAACTACATAAACTATATAATAAATGTAAAGACTTGCATCTTCATTTTTTACCATTGGTTTTTGGGATACTGGAAAAGAACGATGGTCAAAATTGTTAACAACCACTCAAATATAGTTTTATAATTATGAAAAATACAATATTTCTTGTATTTGTCCATGATATTATGGACGATCATAAAAATATGGTTAATGTAGGGTATGTAAAACTATTTTATTTTCACGTTCATTACATAGTGAGGAGTGGATATGGTCCAAACATGATTAGTATTTTTTCTTTGGAAAACTCCTAACAAATTACCACAAATTTATCTTCATTCGATGTTAGCATTTCATTAACTTAATATAAATATAAATCTCATTTAAAATATATTTTTCTTGCAGGAGTTGGTTTATTTGAAATATCATCTATTATACCTTAGGATATGTGATCTAGGGTAGGTTTGTAATATTATTATTTCATAATACTGTCTTTTTAATAGGATTATATCTCTTTATTCAATGAAGAGGAACATGTTGTAGCCTCGATTTCTCATGTTATTATTTGTTTTAAGTAAACGTCATAATAGATCTGAAAATGAGAGGATCTTCATGCCAAAGAGATACGAATTCATGGGAGGGTCATCATAATGTGAAACTTATAGAGGAAATACAATGTTTTTATCTAAATTTATATTAGTGGAATGACATCCATTGGGTTTATATGATTATAATTATAAATAAAATCATTAAAATATTCAATATGGAGGACCTTCAAGGTTTTTATAATGGTTTCCACGTGTGGAATTTCATGGGATGGTGAGTGAAATGTTATAAAGTGGTCCTCTATTTTAGATCATATTCATGATATAGGGAGTACTTATAAAAAAATAATGAGGAATTCCTCCATCAGTTTTCTTCAATTTTCAATTGGGAAGGCCATAATGAGGGGAAATATTGATTGGACCACCAGAGTACTTAAATAATATACCATAATGAGTACCTCCATGGCCGTAGTTTCCCTCTATTTTAGACGAGGATCTAATATTATATCGGGAAACCATCAGTAGATGATGAATAGCCTTTTGAATATCAGTGTTGATATGGAATGAGATATTAGAAAAATCCATTATGTTTTGTCTCAAGGGGTGATAATTTCTACAGGATATTCTCTATGAGGTAACCCATATTTGATCACTGATATTAATTGGTGATTCAAACTGTCATTAGGACTTATCCTGAGTGGGGTCCATCTTTAGTGGCTATAATGTTTTCTTGAAACTATTTACTCGAAATTCAATTTAATGGGAAATAATATAGGATATCTATAGTTTATATTTTAATATTAGATGGGATTATTGGAAGGAGTAAGTAAAAGGAGACTACCACATTGTTTCCAGGGGAATTTTGCTCATGATTCATATTTACTAATTAGAGGAGGTATATGATTTTTCTCCTATGTTGCTACCATAATTGTTTGGAACCTTACCCTAGTATCCCAAAATTAGTGATTATATTATTACATTGGCATGATATTGATTTGATTACGACGAAATGTATCAAATATTATATATGTATTGTTAAACTATATATATACACGAATGAAATGTTTCAATTAAAAAATAAAGATATTATTTTCTAAGATCACACAATTATTCCCATTTAGAAAATCCTTGCATCCCCACAATAAATCACATTATGACATCTATGGGTAGGGAAACATGAGATTGGGGTGATATGAGATTCTTTGTAATGGTATGTGTTTTTTTGAATAAAACATAAATAAATAAGGAATAATCAATATGGAATAGAAGATATCATAAAGCATGATACATTTAATCAATATATAAACCATAAAGGACAATTCGAGATGAATCAAATTTTTATAATAAGATATCATATAAATAATAACATGAGGTTGGAAATTAAAAACGAATATCACAAGTAATTATATAATCACATGGTAATAAATTAATATTCTCATAAGGATGTAAAAAATAGTACCAGACATCATAAAGACATAATTAAGGCCTCATTAAAAGATATATTATATAAAATTTTAACGTATCAACAAAATACCCAAGATAGTTTTTCTCATGACTCTTGTTAATGCTTTGAGTGGCAATAGTAGGCCCCAAAAGTCACTTACAGAGACTAATTCATTTCACATATAAATTGTTTGCATCATATTGCAAATTAATATGTTTATTAAAAAGGTATGACATAAAAAATTAATGTATTTCCAAATAAATAATCATAATCATACACTATCAAGTGTAATTGGAGAACGATGTCAAAATATTACATCCCCAATCAAAATAAACATAATTCATTCAAAAAATAATTATGATTCTATAATTATGAAATATAAACTTCATATAATATTTTATATCTTCTTTATTGTCAATTGATGAATATATATAAAATAAAACATTAATTAAAAACATTCATGATGATAATTAATATTTCAATTTGTAAATATGTTTTTAAAAAATAAATATTCCCTAATATTATGGAAATGTTTTATTTTAATGTAATAGTGTATGATATTATTGTACTCATTAATTAAATGAGTATTCATAATTGTAGGAAATTAAAATCATTTCTAGTATAATAAATCATATTAACGTCCCAATTTCTATAAAAAGTCAAAAAGAACCTCATATTTAAAATGATAGGAACACTAATTTTAATCTATTTTTTATTTTTAAATATTATTAAAATATATATATATATATATATAATTTTATTTTATTTTTATAAAAATTACCAATAAAAATTTGTAATAGAGTAAATGAAATAAAATTAATCTTGGCCAAGTAAAATAACAACATCTATTTTCCGTAAGAACATGATTATAGTTTTTAGTGCAGGTAATGAGAGTTAAATAAAATAAAAAATATATAATTTCGATACATTACCTTATTATAGAAGAATTTATTTTTAATAATTAATATATCAATATATTCCCCTATAGGAAACATAAACATAAATATTCCCAAATAAGGATGAGATTGTGAAATATAATCATTCATCTGATTTGACTAATTTTATATGTGTTTAAATATATAATATATAAAATATTAATTTATTTTATATGTAAAATATGAAAATATTAATATATATATTACCTAGTAATGTTTTCCTATAATATTTTATCACCCATTTATTAACAAGTATTTATTAAAATCATTGTTTTAGGATACTACATAATCATTTTTTATGTATGTTCTTGATCGGATTGTTTGGGTACTTATACATTGCTCATAGTTATATAATTTCCAATTAATTATTCATGAGTTAAATATCATAAATATTTATTATATAAATAATTATATTCATCTATAAATGATATATATAGAATAATGTATTACATCGTTCTAGAAGACGATGGGACATACATACGCATGAAGAATGTTTCAATTTATCAACATATGGATGGAAGGAAATGTAAATAACGTTTAGAATTTTAGAATAATTATTATATTATATTATATATTATAAATTATATAATCTTTCCATATTACCATACATGTAAAAATAAAATTAAAAAAGCATCACATGAAATCTGGGAGGAGGACATCCAGACAAACACATGAGTTACATTATGCTTTTCCAATAGATTGGATGGTAATAAGAGAAATTTTATATCATGTTTAAAGTTGTATAATTGTTGCATAAGTATCATATATATTCATTTAATCCATCATTGTATCCATATGTGGGAGGCTTTGATGGATAATAAATTATTGTGGCTCGCGAGGTGGATGTTTTTCATACCCATGATTGACGGTTTCATGTCCCATTTGTGGACATGTGGATGCATATTGGTATATAAATTTAAATAATGATAAAAATGTATGTTTTATATAATAATTTTATTATTTTATAATAATTTTATTATTTTTAATGATGTAAAATAAGAATCAAAATCAATACACATGATTAAAAACTATACATATTCTTCAATTAACATCGTTATGATTTTACATAACACAATCATTCGATGGTATTCATATAAATCCAAATACTCTAGGTAACGCGTCATTATTTATGTAAGGTGATTTTTCAAATCATAGGAAAACAAAATGGTTATTTAATTGTGGAGAGGAGTTGATAATAGATTCCATTTCATCAGTGGGGGGGGGGGTTATAAATGTTCTAAAACATTACTAAAATATAATGACATTAACAAGATATATGACTCGAAATGGACCTAGATGGAAATTTTAAAAATGATAAAGTTTAAATATTTTTATATTTGATGATTTAAATAGTATTAAGAATAAAAAATATTCTTATATTTTGGTTTAACCAAAGGTTAAACCCCTTTTACCTTTAACTGAGGTAATTAATTTTTACGATATTTTGATCACTATGCCGAAATATTCAGTTTACCTTGTTGTATAATATTAATAATGATAATTTAATACATTTAAATAATTTATATAAATTATATTCATATATGTTTTAGGATATATTATCAAATTAAATGTATATTTTTAATGATAAAGGACTTTTGCAAAGGAAATTTTTTCATAAGTTGAAAATTATTTTATGAAAATTTACAAAATAATTTTTATTTATATGATATCAATTGGGTGTATTATAAACTAATTGAAATAATTTAATTTTGAAACCATTCTAAATCAGAATGGATCATTTTAAAACCATTAACAAAAAAATAATTTTTTGATAATTAGAAATAATTTTCAGTAGTCATCCAAAAAATAATGTTCTAAGTGAATTATCAAACAATTAATCAAGAATAATTTTAAACTGATTATTCTAAAATGAATTTAATTTTTGAAATATAAATTTATAAAAGGTGGTATGAAATTAATGTTTATATAATTTAAATATATAATCGAATCTCTTACTAGAAAAAAACCAATTCATGCACAAAATTGAAGGTGTGTGTTGTACGATTAGATCAAGGTTTCCCTTAACCCTATTCTTAGTAGTGTGAAGGGTTGGAATACATGAAAAATAATCACACATGGGTTATTAATTATATTTCTAACAATGTTTCGAGGCTTACATTAGATGTGGTTGAGCATGGTTAGTACCTAGTTTTTCAGATCATGTGGCTGAATTATTTACCCTTTAATAATTTAGACATTTAGATTTATATGTTTGTGATCTTAAAATATAAAACTTCTTAACTTCCCAAATTTTGATTATTATATATACCATGCATTATGATTATCCACCATATCCTCTAGTATTGATTGTATCTTATATATAAAACTTATTAATTGAATTCCATTGATCATGTTTCATCAATCTTTTTAAGACTACAAATCCCATTACTTCTATTCATGGTCTATAACTCAATCTCTAATATTATCATGTTTTGGGCTTATATACCTTATTTTTAAGGTATCTTTTATGTTTCCCTAATTTATTCCCCTTTATATCGAATATAATGTAAATAAAATATTTTATTTCTTATATCACTATAATGTAGGTGGTCTAGTTTTTTAGATATAGATGTGATTTTTATTCAATGTTTCATGTTTCCACATACTGATTTATTAGTTTTGTTGATTTAAAATGTCAAATTAATTTAATATATTTTTAACACTCTTAATTACTTTATCTTTCTACCATACAAGAGTATTGATGGGTTTTCATGCTCGATGTGAACCACCCCTTTGGGTTTGTGATTTTGACGTTCCTAAAAATCATATCACATGGTTATGTATTTAAAGAACCCTTAAGGTATGTCAAATTGGTATTATTGAAGGAAATGGATTAATTAAATCAAATTGAATGAATTAATATATTTATAATATTATAATAACATTCTATTTAAATAAACTACACTATAAGGCATGTTTAAATTCCTTATAATTAAAAATGATAAGTGTTTTTATATGAAAGATGAATATTATGTCCATTTCATAAATTCATTGAATAATTATGTAGTGAAATGAAAGATTACCTTGATATTATGGTTACTAGTATAGTTATTATAGCATATTTAACTATGTACATTGAATTATAATTATATAATTTATTTTAACCCGAGTGGTACGTTGATATTTTTTTGGGTGTAACATGACGGAGATATGTGAACACAAATAGATTCACCGACGTGTAATCAATGTGAAATACCAAAATTTTATTCTATAATTGTCTTACAATTCTTAATGACCTGTCTAGGCATCATGGTTTCTATATATTTTCATGAATTAAATTATTTCCTTAAATGATTATTCCCTTGGATCCATTCATGTCTCATACCAAGGCTACCTGAAACATACTCATATGGCTTTAGAAGAATATTCCCATACCATGTGGATTTCACCCAATTTATTAAACTCAGAATCCACAAAAATTATGATTCCATAATTGATAATCCATACATATGTATAATTGGTTTTATCATTCTGGTCCTAGCTATAAAAATATGTATCTTACATGTACCTATATTCTGAGAAATTGATGGTATATGGGGAAGTATGTAGCATTAGTCATGTATCTTAGGGGATAATAGGACCACTATGGTCTATTTATTGGTTTCCCTTATATTGTATACCTACAAAATATATATTTATATTCATATATTGGATAGTTCTAGAAACCATTAGTTGTGTCCTACTATGTTTTAATCAGACCCTTTTTGGGGTGATAATTGGAACCTAGATAGACTACATGGTTTCAAGTAGACATAATAAGTAGTTCCTCACTATGAAAAAATGATTTTTTAAACCATGATAATGTATGTGAGTAGAGGAATGATATTTTTTTCTTGATTCTATTATATTCAATTTATGGGTTATTTGTATGTTTTTTATAGTATGTGATCTTTTATAAATTCTACCTTGTTTCACATATACACTATTTTTTATATCAGATTAACATCATCATATTTTATATGATTCTTGTTTTAATTTTATCTCTTTAATTTTTACTTCTATGATCAGCCTTTGGATTCATCATTATTATCTTACTTTGTCTTATATAACAATTATTCACCGTTATGCTCTACACTAATTATGAAGGATAGTCTTCCTACAATACCACAATAATGATTCACAAATATATTATAGAATCTAACATATAATAAAAAAATTTTAAGATTGTTTATGCCTCTTTGATTAGTTACATATGATTTATCCAAGCCTGAGATGGAACAACATTGATGGGAATCGTGAAACATGAGTGGTTCCATCAATAATATAATATTTGAGACCCATATTTTGAAGAAAAATACATAAATTATTCCACCCTAGGTTTATTATTGAGTATATTAATTTTTTTTTGCATTTCGTGTCATATGATTCCCAATACAAATTATCAATGAAAATCATGATCAAACATGTACATATTATTTTACATAAGAAATCCATGATTTATAGGAGGGCCTATAGGTAGTATGAGAATGAAGGAACCCATGTTATATCACATAGATGATTGATTTCTATTATTATGATGTATAGAAGGAATATTTCCCAAATATGGGGTCCAAAGAAAACTGATGCGTAGGATTTGGGAACATGGTGAGTTTTCATCCATGGATGGGGAAAAGGGTGAGTTCATTCCCTATTATCAAACCTAAGTGAATTTCAACCAAATGGATGCACAATAGGAGTCATTAAAATGTATGTATGGATTGGTGAGTATGTTTCTAATATCATTTTTGGGAGAAATTCCACCTTAGTTATATTTTTTGTTGAAGGATCTCCCTAGAGGTATTTTTATGTTAGGTTTCGCCTATATCAGATGATTGGTTGATGAATCTCTTATCTGTGAATGGCTGTGAGAAATGTCACATATGATAATATTTTGGGTGAAGTGCAACCATTAACATATGGATTAAAATTTTTTACCCCATGTATTAATTGTTGGGGGTATTGTCCACAATGTCATATGAAATATTGAATTGTCAAGCACATTGGATAGTTAGGCATAATGTCACCCTAGTACGTATAGAAAGGAACAATTATTTTTATGTATAAATAGGCTAGGGATTTTTATCCCTAGTCTAGAATATCTTCGTTAACATGGGATCACGAACACCTTGTGGAGGACCCACTCTAACCCTTAGTCAATTCCATGGGTATGAGTCACTAAAATTTTGTACTCTCGTATTCGGTAATGTGTGTGGTCCATCAGCTCCTTTAATTTTTCTAATTCTATATTATCATTTAAAATTGGGGAATTTTTATTTCATGGTGTTTTACTAGTTACATCATCAAATGATGCAGTTACATATTATTTACTCCATCATTCAAAGTTTTTGAGTAGTAATGTCACCTAATGATGTGAATAAAAGCATGATATCATGCACGTGTCTGGTAGATTCCACCCATATTTATTTTTTATCCCCTATGTGCATCCTATATGTTTGAAACAAAAATATAATTATGGGATATACTTAATCGTAGCTGGTTGGGCTCAAATAAATGAGTCTAGGGTATGATACAAGTCCCACAATAAAATTTTTAAAATTAGTTTGGGAATATAAATTTTCATATGTTAGTTCTTAACACAATGTAGTTACACATGTGGGAGGCTAAATACACATATGCTTTATGTGAAGGAGGTTCTTATAGAGAGATTGTTTCTTATATGAGGGGATCTAGGTTAAGGAGAAGGGAATTGAGATTGATTATTATTATATTGACTATAAATTTCTTCAACAAATTCAAATCTATGTTCCTGATGAAAATGAGCATAATTAATGATTCTTGAAATCATTTTATTATTCCGGTTTGATTATTATATATTTTTTAAAATATGTTTTGTGATATAATAGACATACACATAGGTATAATCCATAAAAATATTTTTGATTTACAAAAATGTGTTGTTAATTAATAAAAATTCATTGAAAATATTACTTTAATCTTTCATGGTTTATTTAAATTCCAAAAAATAAATTCCACAAAACAATCATACACCATTTGGATTCTCTAAACCTCTTAAAACATCACAATTATAGGTAATTTTTTTGAAAATGTATATTCATAAAACATTTTATTGAAAATAAACACAACCAACCTTCAATAATTTCAATGTATTTTCCTTGAGATTTTCATCTCATATACATTGATTATATATATATATATATATATCATAGAATATTTGGATTCTAATATAATTTTATCAATATGTTATCTAACTTTATCTATTCTATCTATTACATTTTTCTAATGCATATCCTTCAATATAAGAACTCTACATATATAAAGGGGAAAACATGGTGACCCTATTTCTACCTTACTAATTAGTTCTTCCATTAAATGACATAGAAGTTGAAAAGTTACAAAATTTCTTCCAAAAAATGACTAATTATTTTAACACTTTAATGTTATAAAGAATATAATT
This sequence comes from Viscum album, assembly GCA_963277665.1. Taxonomy (NCBI): domain Eukaryota; kingdom Viridiplantae; phylum Streptophyta; class Magnoliopsida; order Santalales; family Viscaceae; genus Viscum; species Viscum album. Next base: position 1,208,753,033 of record OY728159.1, read on the forward strand.
AGATATATTATATTTGATAAAATAATATGTTTTAAACAATTAAATATAACATAATGAATCAATTATAGGATATATTCTTACTATTATTAAATTTATTAGGTTTATCGACATATTTTTTATAAAATATTTTTTATAAAATATGTAATCAATTCAACGCATATGTAGCCAAAAAAATCTACTAATATACCCCCATTGAAAATTAATTTGTGATTTCATTGTATCTTTATAAATATTGTACTGAAATTATTCCTCCCATGCTACTATGAAATTGTAAATTTAACTCATAATTTCATGGGTGAAATCAGTTCCTCTCAATTGATTGCATGTTTTCATTTATCAATAAATTCTTATTTACATTTAATTAATATGTATCATATTGTATTATTTCTATAACATGAACTTTTACAATTTTAGTGAGTAATAACTAATATAAATTTATTTGAATAATATGATTTAGTAATGTTTTTTTAGATTCATATTAAAACAATTTTATCTTAAATAGAAATAAATATTTGAATTATATGTTATTTTCATTTTTCTATTAATTTTACTATATTTTTTATTAAATAGAATCATTGAATTTGAAAATCCTTGGATGATTTATATATTTTAATTACATAAGCCTAATAATAGTTTTCTGTTTTCTTTTATATGCTAATTTTTTGCATACTGATTATTATTATGCAAAATAGATAGATTTGTATGATCAACATGATTATTAAAAATAGTATTCTTATATTTTATCCTAGTATAAAATTTCAAATAACATTATATTTATCGTAGGATTTATTATAAATCTATATTTTTAATAAGATCATATTCTTTACATGGAGGATTTTTCACAAAAGTGGTTCTTCTTAAAGATACACATTAAAAATGTTGATTTCCTTTTCATTATTATTATTCAAATTTTAATATTAGTTAAGTTTCAGTTAACAACATATAATTTGATGTTGAAATTTTTCATTGATTGGTCATTAATTGGAAACATATTTTTGTTTTAATTCAGTAGTCTGGAAAATGATACATTATTCTATTTCTTATTAGAAATGATGTTTATAACCCCATAAATCATGTTGGATTTGATTTCATTATCAATGAAGAGGTCCAAACATGTATCAAAATATTATTGAGGATCATATTATTACATACACTTTGATCATCATGAGAGGGGGGTATTGTGTTCCATGAGATGCTAATGATGATGATTTAATAATGGTTGTGAGATAACAATGAGATGGAATCATGTTAACAACCACATGAATATGGAGGAAACTATATTATGGAGATTCCTTGATAAACAACAAATAATGATAAACAAATAATGTACGAAACACCATGATAATAATATAATCAATTTATATGAGAAATATATAATTTTCATAGATAAGAAGATAGATCACTTTGAAAATTGAACCCACTATTGTGATAATATGGTGAGATTATACATTTTGGAGTTATTCATTCATTTCAGCAATTATTTAATTATACAATATATTATCTTTTCATAGGTATTAAATGTACTGTTATTATAGTTTATTTAATATCATTTACATGGAATTAGATTCAATGTATGCATATCATGAAATAAAATAATTATTTTTTCTCACAAAATCATTCATTTGGAGATTATTGATCACACATGATGGTAAATTTGAATATTTATTAGCTTTAAAATACAATCATTACATGTATAATCATAGAATAAATGAATATGTATTTACAAAAAAAAGCATAAGGTTATTGATTTTGATTATAAACATCACATATGAAATCATTAAATTTTATTTAATATAAATTAATTTATATACACTATTAAATTCGATTTTAGATAAATACCTTTAATTTTTAATTTTTACCCATTATATTTTACTTGTATATGGAAACTACAAAGTACCCACAAATACTTTTCATCCAATCAACCTGTAACAACATTTTCATCCCCTATATCCAAGCATGGAATTGAAAAGAAATACCGAGTACAAGAAACACAGTAACATGACAACCAATATTCAACCAATTATTAAAAACCCCACCAAAAAGGCATTCCATTTTTATAAATAAAATCCCCACTATCCAACCCATTACAATAAATGATGTACTATATCCCACCACATGTTATCCTATGTAGCCTTACTCATAACCACATAAGATTCCCCAAAATTATCCACTAAATAAAACTAAAAATAACATGTCATTAAATAATAGACAATAATATATTTCTGTGTCTTTCAATTTTCATTATTCCTCAATTAAGACATGTTCTCATTAAAATTGGATTTTCCACACAACCAGTTCATCACCATGGTTATGTTATAAAACATTTATAAATAGTGTTTAAATCATGAAATTATATGAATGTCACATAGATCATAGGGAATATATTGAGTAAGTAAACCCATGAGAATATTTACTAATTAGAAAACAACATGTGGGAAAAAACACATGAAAAAAAAGAATTCCAATACAATAATATAAAAAAAATAAAAATTACATTGAATGTAAGAAAACACATGTTGAACACCAACTTATAATAAATTTAATTAGGTAATTTTCATTACCATTATTACCTAAATCCATCAATCTAACCAAGATAAATAAAGTGAATTATAATAGTATATTATATAAATAATACCGAAGACTTACTAAATATCCAACCTTAATAGATTCATTAATGAACATTTTAGAAGTAGAAGTTAGAAAAAATAAGAACTCAAGGACTAAATAAAAACATGAAACATCATTAATATAGAACACAACTAGAACTATCAAAACTCAAAATGAAATCACATAACAAGGGTACTTGAACAAACATGTCCTTAATTGGTGGAAAATTGTGAAGAAAATGAAAATGAAAGAGGAATAAACAGATCATGGAAGAAAAATTTTCAATATAGAAAAACCATGGATAAAAAAGCTATTACAGGGGTCATAGGAGGATCCAAAAATTTAACAAATAATAACTGTTATTTATAAATAAATTTGCAGATATATTATTCTAAAATAAAGGAATTCCATTTTATAAATAGAGTGAACATATAAGTTCATCATAATCCATTCCATTTCCAAATTATTTAAATGTGAGGAAATACTGATTCATGTTAGGATAAATTGTGACTTTATTATGCTGACTGTTGATACATTAATGATTTAGATTTCAAATAGAGAGCCTCTAAACCGCACTCATTTGAATCTAGATCAATCGTTCAAATCTAAAAAAACCTATAAACCATCATACCATCGTCAATTATCCATGGCATGGCCTTACCTAGAAAAGAATATCATGAATCTGGATTCAAATAATTATTATAATGACAAATAAAATAGTCACATTTAACATAAATTTGAAAATAAATATTGATATTCCATGTAACTGTATCACCATGAATTGAATCCCCAATTAGTGTCTCTCAAAATCCATGGAATCACCAAAACTCGCATATAATTCAATGAATCTATAACCAACCTAAATGTATCACTGCACTTATCTGCAAACTGAAAAAAATGTCCTAACACCAATAGTCACAATATTATAGAATAATCTTACTACACTACGGTAAAAAATGATTATTGCAATGGGGTATTTGCGAAGGAAATACAGGGCTCGTTGCAATTGCAATGGCGTGGATTCCGCGCCAAAATGCGGGAATGATATTTGCGAAGGGTAGAAGACTACCCATCGTAAGTTCCTAGAAATTGTAAATCGTATTTGGGATGGGGAAATTTCCCTGTCGCAAACAAATATTCACCCGGTAGTATTTGCGATGGGCCCCATCACCAATACCGGCTACTGTAAAGCCTATTTGCGACGGTCACCTACAACCCGTCGCAAAATACCCCGCGGTCGTAAATACATTTTTGTGATGAGACTATTTACCCGTCGCAACAGATAATCCAACGGGAGGTATTTGCGATGGGTCCCGTCGCAAATACTAGCGGCGGTAAATAGTAATTTGGGATGTGGATATAAGCCCGTCGATAATGGTGTGGCATTTGCGATGGGCCCATCGCAATAACCCTTTTACTCGTCGACCATAATTAATGCGGATGGAAGTAATTGCGACGGGCCCCGTCACAAATACAGGCGGCGGTAAATAGAAACTTGCGACGGGGATAACCGCCCGTCGCTAATGGTGGCTATTTGCGAAGGGCCCATCGCAAAAGACCTTTTACCCGCCACCTGTATTTAATTCGGGCAAAGGCATTTGCGACAGTATCCCATTGCAATACCTCGTATTTACGACCATAACCTGTCGCAAATACGACCGTTGCAAATAATCTAACCTATATACTCACCCCATCCATTTTTTTCAATAAGAATCAGATCTACATTCTTCTATCTCTCTCTCTGATTTTCAGTTCTGAGTATAAAATTTTTTATTTTAATTTTTTCATTCGAGAAGAGGAAGGAAGGAGTTTGAAGGCCCAGATTACTAAAGGTATTTATATTTTTGTTAATTGTTAAATTATTTTTAATTTTTAATAGTTAATTTTATTTTTAATTGTTAATTATAATTTTTTTTTATAGAATGTTTAGCTATATAATATAAATAGTTTATGTGCTTGTACCAAATAATCCTTGTCTGGGTACGAACAAGTAGAGGCGGCTCTGGCACAGATTTACCTAGGAGGGAAAACTGTGGCAAGGTGTTCCGAGCTTGACTCGGGGTAACCTGGTACACGACAACGGGCATTGCTGCACTCTTAGTTAGACACTCCTGGGGGATGTTTTGGTAATAATTAGAGATAAATATATAATTATCTAATAATTAAGAAATAATTAGATTTAATTAAAATAATTATCAAATAATTAGGAAATAATTAGATTTAATTGTTTAGAAATAATTAGGAAAAAATTAAAATAATTTGGAAACAATTAAAATAACTAGGAAACAATTTGATTTAATTTGGATACAATTATATTTAATTAGGAAACAATTAGATTTAATTAGTAAACAATTACAATTAATTTGGAAATAATTAGATTTAATTAGTAAATAATTAGTATAATTAGGAAACAATTAGATTTAACTAGGAAACAATTAGATTTAATTAGGAAACAATTAGATTTAATTAGGAAACAATTAGTATAATTAGGAAACGTGATTGACCGCTCATCTAGCTGATTTTTTTTATTTGTGTGTTGAGGCTTGAATGGAAACTTCTGCCTCCACAAGTAATATCTGCTTTTACTATCAAAATTAACAACCTCCTCGCCAATATAGAGGTGAAGAGGTTTATAATTTTGACAGTAAAAGCACATATTATATGTGGAGGCAGACGTTTCCTGTCAACCACAACACACAAATGAAAATAAAATTGAGGTAGATGAGTGGTCAATTACGTTTGTTTTTCTATTCATTGATTGATTAACCACCCGACATATATGCATATCTTCAAATTTCTAATTAATAACATAATTAGTAACATAATTAGTAACATAATTAGTAACATAATTAATAACAGAATTAGTAATATAATTAGTAACATAAATAGTAACATAATATAAAATATTATATTACTCTAATATTAATTGTAAAACAATACTTATAATATAATTATTTTATTATTATATGTTTAATATTTATAAAAAATATTAATATTATTAAAATTAAAAAAAATTATAAAATATTACAATTATCAATATTTTTAACAAGTTTTTCTTTATTCTTAAAAGTTCAATTCTTAAACTGTCGCCAATTTTTAGTTCATGCCCAATAAAAAGTTTGTGTCCACCGTGTCCAATGTAAACTCTATAATTGTTCTTGCTTGGTTGATCACCTCGTATGTAGCGTTGCAATAGGACAACTCAAGTCGTGTCTTTCTCATTACTTGTGTCGTCCTATTGCAACACCACTTGCAAGATGATCAACCATGTAAGGACAATTATAGAGTTTAAATTGGACAAGGATGACCCAATCTTTTTATTGGGCATGACCTGAAAATTGGCGACCCTTTAAGATTTGAACATGATAATTATAAAGCAAAATCTGTTGGAAATATTGAGATTTGAAATAATTAGTAATAATTACAAATACAATTAATCAAAAATCAAATAAATTAAAGTACATGGTTATAAATTGGCACAATTTCCAGCAGATTGACGGCTACCATTTATTCAACGTCTCATATCTTTGCTACTTTCTCCCACTGAAATGAGTATGAAAAATGTGCTCTAACGTATGTCAGAGTACGTTTTTCATACTGATTTCAGTTGGGAGAAAGTTAAAAAGAGATGAGCCATCAGACAAATAAGAATAATTAGTAATATAATCATCACAACGATGATTACAAAATTTAATTTCATTATTCAATCATATTTCATTTTGCCAAGTATTGCTAAGTATTGCTAAATTAATAATAATTAGTGGGGATGATTACAAACTAATTTTGTCGCCTATAATTATTGGTAATTACTATAAATAAATTTAATTATGTATCTTCTTTTTTTAGGATATTGTTTCTTATATCACATTATTTAACAATAGTAATGGTTTTAAATTTTGTAGAAACATATATATTAATATGAAACAAGGAAATCGGCATCAATCATTATTAGATGATCGTGCTTGGATAAATCAGCGCAGAAATCCAAATGGTTCTAGTTTAAATCCTGTATATGTTGATGGTGTTGAAGTTTTCTTATCATTTGCATCATCAAACCCGAAATTTGTTTCATAAGGGACAATTAAGAGTCCTTGTAAAAAATGTGCTCTGAGAACATTTGAGACATTTGACATCGTTGGGTAACATATCATGTGGTATGGTTTTCAATCAGATTATATTTTTTGGTATCAACACTATGAACGTAGTTTCAGAGAAGATTCTTATAATTTGATTTCGGATCCATCAAGGTTTCAGAATTTAGTACATGATGTTGTAGGGTCATTTGTTCAACAAACAGAAATTAAGGATGATGTTGATTTACCTCCTGAGTTGGTACCATCTGAATTTGCTGAGTTGTTCAGGTCTTTTGAGGATGCATTATATCCTGGTTGCAAGATAAGAAAATTAGAAATAGTTTCAAAATTTATGGCTATTAAATTAGATAATGGAATGTCAAATAACTATTTTGATAAGATATTTTCTTTGGTTAAAGCACTTTTACCTGAAGGAAATGTGCTCCCTTCTAATTATTATGAGGGAAAAAGATTCGTTCGTAATCTATGCCTTCGTTATCAAGAATATCCATGCATGTTCAAACGATTGCATCTTATATTCTGGTGAAAACGAGTCGTTGTATAGTTGTCCAAAATGTGGAAATTCAAGGTATAAAGAAGCTCAATCAGGGAAGTCTGGACTGATTCCTGTAAAATAGTTGAGATATTTCCCGCTTACACCCAGGTTGCAGTTTTTATTTATGTCTCAGAACAATGCGACAATGATGTCATGGCACAAAACCAATATTTCAAATGGTAAAAGATTGATTCATACATCTGATGGTGATTCATGGAATCATTTTGATATAGTGCATCTGTATTTTTCTTTAAAATCCCTGAACATGCAATTGGGTCTTTCTACTGACGGTTTTTTTCCATTTGGATCTTTTGGTAGTCAGTATTCCTTGTTGGCCTGTCTTTATAACTCCATAAAATTTGCCTCCATGGATGTTGATGAAAGTGCCTTATATATTTTTGACATTATTAATCCCAGGACATCCGAAAATGAATATTGATATTTATTTGAAACCATTGAATGATGAGTTATATTTATTGTTGAGTCATGGTGTTGGTACATATGATGCAGCTGCGAAACAGAATTTTGTAATGAAAGCTTCTTCGATGTGGAAACTTAGTGACTTCCCGGCATATGGTATGTTATCTGGATGGAGTACACATGATCCAAAATCATGTCCTTAATCTATGGGAGACAACAAAGAATTTATGCTCGTGAAAGGAAAAAAACATTTCTATTTTGACTGTCATCGCAAATTTCTTCCAATCGATCATCCTTTTCAGAGGAATAAATCACATTTCAGAAAAAGCAGAATTGAAAGAGATGAACCTCCAAAAATGATCTCATGTACAAAGTTACAATCAGTGGTATTTTCATTACCTTCCATCACTTTTGGACCGACAATAAACCAACAGAAAATTCATGGTTTTGGGAAAGAACAGAATTCGACAAAATGGAGCATTTTTTGGAACCTGCCATATTGGTCTAATTTTTTGGTCCCACACATGTTCGGTGTCATGCATATTGAGAAGAACTATTTTGATAATTTATTTCATACAGTTTTGGATACACCAGGTAAAACCAAATATAATGTAATGGCACGATTAATTCTTGCCCAAATTTGCAGGCGACCAGAACTTGAATTGTTTGAAAATGTCAGATCACAGAGATTAATGAAGCCAAAAGCATCTTATACACTAACCAAAGAGAGTCGCTTATTATTTTGTCAGTGGATTGCAGATTTGAGACTTCCATATGGTTATGCATCCAACTTGGGAAGATGTGTTAAAAATGGTCATATTACCGGATTAAAAAGTCATGAATATCATGTTATAATGGAAAGACTTATGCCTATTGGATTAAGAGGTTTGATGAATTATAAGATTTGGGATTCAATAATAGATATATCATATTTTTTTGGAGACATGTGTGCGGAGACAACAAACTACGATACACTAAGCAAAATGGAAGAAGCGGTTGTTGTAATTATATGCAAATTGGAAAAAATCATTCCGCCAACTTTCTATGACTCGATGGAACATTTGATATTACATTTTCCACATAAAGAAAAATGTGGAGGTCCGGTTTAGTTTCGATGGTTGTACCCATTTGAGAGATGCATGTCGAAATTGATGAAAAATGTCCATAACAAAGCATCAGTTGAAGGCTCAATTTCTTAAGCTTATTTGCAAGATGAAATTTCGTTACTCTGATCTCATTATATTGAATCTGAATATCCCTCAAAATTTAACCGCATGGGATGTAATGAGTGGAATGATGATGTTGATATGAATAGTGAGGATGATACCCCACAGTTAAGGGTAGATGGTGACGATGTTGTCAATGATGTTACAACTGAATTTGAAATGACAAGAGATGATGACAGTGAAACTAATATGGAAATTGATGATGTTGATGAGGAAGATGAAGACATTGACATTGAAAACTATGAAGATGAAGATGAATATGAACATTGAAACAGTAAAATGATGGTTTGAATCATAAAAAATATATATCTATACATAATAGTTATTTTCAAATGTTTGCTAATAACAATCATTTCATGTTTCAGATGTACTCAGAAATGTTTTGTCAGTTTCTGGAGGCTGATCTACCTATGGATGATGAGGTTCTTGAGTCATCTGACCCTCTCGCTATTGGCACTGCAGGGAGCACTTGGAGGGGGTGTGGTCTTGCCAGACATATGATTCCAGAACCTATCCCAGAGCGACGTCTACCTCGTGGATTCGATGCGCACACGTGGTGGAATGGTAACCTGTGTATTTTAGTTATCTTTAATATAATTTATTAATATTCTAATTGTTTGATTATTTGTTCTTTTTACACAGTTTTACGCATATAGCTATTGGACAGGGGAGCGCTATCTTGCGCAATTATTTTTCTCAACCCTGGATCACATGGGATCAGATTCCCGCTGATGTGCAGGCCGCCATGTTCGATCATTGGCTGGTACGTAATTAAATATTATTTATTTTGAAATTTAATTCATTAATAACATTATATAAGGGTTTATGGTATCCCATCGACGATAGAATGCGTGCCACTATCCATGCGGCATGGGTGGTGTCTATGTGTGACCTTTTCCGTCCGTTTTTGCATAATTTGAGAAAGACAACTATGAAGAAAACCAGAGCTACAGAATTTGATGTGTCATGTAGAGCCAACCGACCAGAGTACATTTCATCTCACGTTTGGGATGGATTATGTACACACTGGTTGGGTGGTGGGTTTCAGAGGAGATCTGCATTGGGTCGACAGAATCGAGGGAGACAAGAGGTGACGCATCGAGCCGGTAGTCATACATTCAGGGCGCATAGAGAGCGTCTGGTAAGTACCTTTTTTTAATATTTTATACAACTTTAAATATAAATAGTTTTTTTAATATTCATATAGGAAGCCGAGAAGCCTGATATTTCGGCATACAGTATTTATCGAATGATGTACACTGACCCGGCTACTGGAAAGATTAGAGGTGACCGCCAGCGTCAGATTGTGGTCAGTATTATTTAATTTTCAGTTTGAAAATTAAATTCATATAATCTTTTCATTATTTTAATTTCTAATTGAAACTTAAGGAGTCATATGAGGCTGAGAGCTCTCAAACACAGGCTGAGAGTCAAGACGAGATGGGTGATCAGACTAGTGCCCACCATTTTGATGAGACGATATGGATGCAGGCGACCCAATAGGGCTTCGAAAAGGGCCGAGTAGTTGATATCAACTCTCATTTGACTCCTGCAGCTTATTATGGTACTGTTGCGATGTCGTCGTCCAGCTCGAGAGGAGCTCGTGGAGAGACACCATCTTCTGCCTCACAGTATCAGGAGCAACTGCGTGCTCAGAGTCAGCTTATAGAGGATTTGCATCAGGGGCAGGAGCAGATGCGTCAGCGCACGATGAGGAGATGCATCGATGGTAGGAGAAGATGCATCAACAGCAGGATGAGGAGAGATGTCGATATGAGGAGCAACATCAGGAGTATATGGAGTATATGCGTCGTCTGACTCATAGTTTAGGGACGGAGTTTCGTCCACCACCTCATCCAGGTCCTCCAGATTATCCACCCACCATGGATTTTTTAGATGTAATAAACATTTGAGTTCGTAGTTTATTGTTATATTAACTATTTACAATTCCTCTTTCATATTGGTACGAATATGACATGATTTAATTTGTTTTTATTTTTTTAATATATTATTAGTTATTAGTATTATTTTTAATGTCTGCTTATTTTAGTGATATTACTTTTAATATATTATATTTATTCTTAATATTGTGAATTTTATAATTTTATTATTATATTAATATTAATATTATTAATATTATTTTTTCATAAATATGTATGTTTATTTTAATAATAATATTATTATATTATTTTTTATATTAATAATATAAGTACTATTATTATTATTATTTGATATTTATATTTCATAATATTATATATTATGTTATTTATACTCATATTATAATTATTTTTTGATAGTAGTATTTTATAATTTTATTATACATATATTTTATTATTAAGATTATAATAATATAATTTATTTATATTATTAATATTATTATTATTATTATATAGATAGTTTAATAATAATAATATTATAGTAATTTTTTATATTATTAATATTAGTATTATTATATTATATTATATTATTTATATTCATATTATTATTATTTTATATTAATATTTCATAATTATATTTTATATATTTTTTATTTATATTATAATAATAAAAAAATTTATATTATTATTATTATTATTATTATTTTTATATAATATTATACGATTTGAATTAATTATTTTATTTTTTCTTATTTTTTTTAATATTTGCAACGGGTACATTTGCGACGGGAATTCCCGTCGTAATGTTTTTTACTGTACCATTTGCGACGGGACGAATACCCTTCGGGAAAATCTTTCTGCGACGGTCCGTCACAAATATCTTTGTCGCAGGTTTTTTTTTTAAATTTCGAATTTGTGAAGGGATTCTGACTCGTTGCAACTAATATATCTACGACGACCCATCGAAAATATCTTTTTTATATATAAACGAAAACTTATTTTCAAAGGGGGACAAGTACCGTCAAAAATAATATTTTTGCAACGGGACCGCCGCAAAAACACATATTTGCAACGCCATTTTTGGCAACGGGCGATTTACGACGGGAGCCCGTTGCAAATCGCCCATCGCAAATATTCAGTTTTCCTGTAGTGCTAAACCATCAAATAAGTCAAATAAAAAACCATATAGGCTTAGGTAAACTAATCCCCAAAGCTAGATTTCCAGAATGAATGAAGTGCATTCTCAACCTCCACGCGGTGAAGATAAATACAAGTTCATAACAAATGACCTTTTTAGAATGGTTTATCCCATGTAAATAAATAATGAATAACCCGTTATTTATATGGACACAGTAACTAAATAACCATAATCCATTAATATAACTATATAACATATAAAAAAAATATAATCTTTAATGTAAGATACCATAACATCATCACATTTCATGCCTGTTTTAATATATATACCCATGATATCCACAATAAAAATACAATAAACATATAAAATGTTCATAAAATCCACATGGGAAATACATAGCATAATTGGTATAAAAAAATGGAAAACTATTCCAAAGTATCCAAAATAATTGAGTTGACATCTCCTCCATAACAAAAACATTAGGTGGAAATTATAATTATGAGACACTACAATTCATGGTTCCCTTGAAATTAATTTTTTCATTCAAACCAATGCCTTCATATACCCAAAGGAATATGAAATGGGTGGGGCATAATTCACAGTAAGATTCCACCCAGAATATATATAATGACTCTATCCATGAAAATTAATAAATCAAATTTGAATATCTTTTCATACACCATGATATATTTTTGATAGAAAATCTCCTGATATCATTTTTCATATAGATTTTATTTTCCCAAAACAGACCATGTTTCAAAACATTAAAAAATTATGCTAAAAAATAATTGATGTAAATCCATTCATAAAAACATACTCAATGAACAAAACATGGAATTAAATATGTATAATAATTGTCAATAATATAAAACCAAGAAAATATTTTTGGATATGTACACATGAAATGAAAATAAAATTAATTGAATGAAATCAATATATGATTGTATTTAGATAAATATGGGAAAATAATTATTTATTAGGGTTTATAAAATAATGGGATATAAAATGATATTAAGTGAACCTATTTTCATTATTTCATTATATAGTACAATAATTTAGATATCTCTATTTATAATCCTCAAATTTTTCACTCAATCTTCCCATATAATCTCAATCGATCATCCCCTAAAACCTCACTCATCATTATCAAAAAATCACAATCAGTCATCCCCTATGCCTAACATAATTACAATTAAGATCCCCCAGTCCCATTAAAAAAATCATACCCATGAGGAACTCAGTTCTAATGGATAATAACCTCTATATTGCTAAAAACACAATCCACAATTTTATTTACCAATGTCAATTACAATGACAAGGTCTCACAAGTGCTACTGAACACAAAAAATGAAGTGTAGAAATGTTTATAGATCATATGATCCATTCAAAATCCATTTCATAGTAAAATAATAAAAAACAAAAAAAATCATTGTGGTAATACCAAATTAAAAAAAAATTCAAATTCCCATTGAAATCATATATCCGCCTTGTGGTATTTTCTCAAACACAACACATGTAATTATTCACCAATTTTTTGAAAATCCATGTTAACACCCAAAATTGAAAATATGTGAAAATTATTTCCTAAAACATATAAATTTTTTTAATAATGAAACATTTGAAGGGTATTTTGATATGATATTCCAAATAATAAAATAATTAATCAATAAAATGATATAGAAATGTTCCCTTAGATTGAGGCAAAACATATAAAATGATTGAAAACATTTCTTCGATGACTAAAACTTAAAAAAAAATTTATAAATGATCCTCACAAACCTAAACCCAATCAAGAAACCCAAAAACCAGCATCATATATAGTATGATTATTGAATACACATTCTAGGGTTTTAAAACTGAATAAAATTTTATAAACATTGTAGAATAATGCGAAGGGATGTTAAAATATTTTTAAAAACAATCTAACATTAAACAAAATAAAAAATTAATGAATTAAATAAATAAATAATAAAAGGGAATGATAAAAAAATCCAACGGATATTTATGTTCATGATGGTGATGCAAAATAAGGGAGATATGATAAAAAAATATGTAATGTAATTTTGGAAAAAGAAGTTTTTTTAATGATGTCATCAAAGAAAATTATTTGGCCACAAAATTAGTGAAATATGCACCATCCTAGAAGAATAAACTAAAACCAAAACCCAAATCCACTCAATTTCAAAAAACATAAAATGGTATGAAAAATTGATCACAAGACTTGAAAAATCCATATGTCCACAAAACAAACCTCTCTCATAGTCATCATTATTGTTAAGAAACTATTCACCAATCATTCCCAATGGTCTGTTTCACCCAAAAAAAGAACATTCACCTCTAACTATTAATAAATAAATAATGAACAAAAAAAATGAAAACACAAATAATACATATATAAATATATGAGGGTGTTAAAAGCCTCTGTATCATCTGAATATCATATCCTATAATGTCCTCATCCATATTCATAAGAAAATATGTGAGGAAACTAATCACTAATAAATATTTTATAGTACAGTATCCCTTGGATATCTCCACAACACAATAAAATAACATGTATTTATGGGGTCATTTTTCCATGGAGAAAATAGTTTTATTAATTCTATAAATGAATAGGATTTTATAAAATTGTGAATTAAGTCTGTACAATTACATTTTACACTCTATCATGTGATATGGATTGAATGACTTCTTGTAGAACGACATAAATAAATGAATTATTGAATGAAGTTCATTCCCTATGGAAACTCAAATGATTCTCTATTAAAATATTCTAGAAATAACGTAATCCATGATTCCTTATCTTTCACATGTAATGGTTCCACTATTGAATAGAGTCCCATATAATCAATTTATCACCAACCTTAATGTTAAAATGGATATTATATCTATCAACTGCTGATTTCTTGTGACACTATGTTGTCTCTACACTTTAATGAATCAACCAAATTTTCCTTGTTTTCTCCTAGATGTGGCACGGTTCAAACAAGGGATGGTCTCCAAAATCAACCAAAAAAATTTTAACATGCATGGACTCTAGTAGAATTCATCAAATGGGGCCATAATAATCAATTTATGTAAACTATTAATGAGTTAATCCTCATTTATTTATTTATTCATCTCCCATATCCCCCTTTGTAAAGAATTCATTCATAAATCTTATTTTAGATAATATGAATGGTTTTCTCAGACTATCCACCAATATTCGGATGATAGGATGTTCTTAAACTCATATTGAGACACATAGATTCTATGAGACCCTTCCAAAAAAATATTTAAACATATAATAAACCATAGAAACTATTTTTGTGGACATACCATAAAGGTTTAAATCCTCTTAGATATACATTTTCTTGAGCTTCTATAAATTTTTTGATTCTATAATGGGATGAATCCAGTTTGAGGAAGTCCATTAAACACATTGGTATATGTATTTTAAAACTTCCACACATTAATGGAATGATGCTAAAACAACCTACTACCTATCTGATTCACATCATTGACCATATAAAAGGTAGAAGACTTGGATAAAAATTTACAAATGGACTCCCTCTTCCCATGTCACCAAGACCAACTATTCATGGTATGAGCCATCTTATCCCAAAATGAAAATAAATATTTAGAAATGGTTTTTATAGAATTTTTTTTAGATTAATATATCGATAAATTGTTTCATGATATTCTTGAATAAACGACATGGAATGATTAATCAGGAAAAATATAGTGTTGGTTTCCAAGAACTATCTTGAAATGATTTTTTCAATGATTTATAAAAGAGTTTATTAATTTTTCATTGTTCTTTTTAAATTTTTTTTGAACTCGTTTATTAATTATTTTTATTTTATTTATGAATTTTTTTATTATAAATTAATATTTCTTAGTTTCTTAATTAATATCTATTTATCATACAAAAACATGTATTTGTTGTGGAAGTCATGGATTGATTCCGCATATATATTTTTTGGGTGAGATTGGAACCCAATACCTCATTCTTATTCTATAAATACATTATGAATATTGGAATCTCTTCATGTGGTGAGTCAATTGGATTTAATACAATTATATATAAAAATAAAATCATATAAAAATACATATACCTAAATTTTTGGGACCATGTTGGATAGATAAAGAAGTAAGAAGAGTTTGATGTTACAGAGTATTGTTTTTTTATATCAGAGAAGATAAATCAATTCACATTGTAAAGGTCTTGAAAACCATATGATTACTTGATGATATGTATTTCACAAATATCATATGTTATTAGATCATGTTAATAAATACTTATGTAGGATTTAGGGAGAAATTATGATTCATTTCATACACAGTTTTTATTGGAAGGAATGATGCTCTTGGAAGATAGGGAAGTTTTAGTACTTCCCATTATAACTATGAAAATGATAAATGTAACATCCCAAGTAAGTAATGAATAATATATATCTTTATCTATGTCTATTAATGAAATATATATTGTTTTAGAGGCTTAAAATGAAAATAAATCCAATCTTAAGCATGAAATACACAAATATTTTTTAAAAGATTGTTTTACTGCCTTTTGATGGAAAACCATATTTAAATATATATTTTGAAAATTTTATTAGCTATGTTTGTCAAAATAAACTTATTCTTTATGATCAGGACATCAAAATTTACTTTGTGTGAATTTTTGGTATGTTTCTGACAATGTTCATTTTTTAATGAATAGTGAATAATACTGCATTTTACATCAAAACTGCTTTTTAATCTAATTTATTTATATTATTAGATTATATTTTGAATTGGTTTTAAAGTTAAATTAGAATATATTTTTACCATTTAATACAATGGTTGTCTTTATGGTTAATTTCACTTTGGAATTGGGCATAAACTAATGCCAAACTTTTTATAGATATTGTTTCAAAAAAACCCGCTATTTGTTTTGACAACGGGAATTATTTTTAAATCAATTATTGCAATTTATGTGATTAGAATTTGGAAAAATTAATTACATATTTGGAATCATAAGGCCCAAATTATGTAATTAATACTCTTTTTTTGGACATTATGAATAGTAACGACAGTAATTATCTTTAATTATCTTGATTAATGAGTAATCAGGTAGTTGAACATAATAAAATGATATCATAATAATAAAAAAACACCACAAAATGTGTCCTAAGGCTACTGGTTGTCTCATGGCCGACCATGGGATGCCTTTTTCCAAACATGGGGTCCCCATGGAATCACGTTTGTGTGAAAGTGACTTTTTATCTTTTTATTTTTTAATGAATGTTAAATGTGACAAAGAATGTATCAGCTATGTAAAATATTTTTAATTTTGTCCACATAAATGATCTTTGGACTATAAATATTCATTAGAAAGATAAAAATATTTCCTACATAATGAACGTTTTTTTATAATTTTTGGACATTAAATTTATTAAATTATTTATGACATCATGATGATGCAGCGATTACCTCATTAATAAAGGATTTAAATAAAATGGAATGATAATGTAAAATCTAAGACCTAAACATGTCCAAAACCTATTGGGTGGGTATATTTCGAACCCCTATCACATTATACTCTAATTATATCAATTTGGGACCTTTAAAATCCGAAACCCATTTGAAAATAAATTAACATTTATTTACTTTCCAAGAGTGCCTCTCCTCTCCTCTTATAAAAGGCCACCACCTCTACCTCCTTAACCACACTCCCAATGCCTTAGGTTCCGACAAACCCTGCCCATTTTGTCTCTATACATCCCTCTATTAATCCTTGAAGCCTCACTTTGGGCATAAGTCTTCTCAAGGAATTCTTTGAGCTCAAACCAAAGGGAGTTACCCGATGTTAAGGTAATGTCTTCACTTGAGTCCTTTTGTTTTATTTTGCTTCTCCAACCCCTAAACTCTTTTTATTAATTTCCTTTGTAACAAATCCAGTATCTTAAATATACAAGGATGTTTTTATAAGAAATATTCGAGATACACTCACACACAACTACATCTAATGGTTAAAGAACATATTGTTTCTCTTGGGTGGTGAATTTATGCTTCCCGAAATGATGATTGTTCAACAATCATTTAGCACCTTCAAAGGTGGACATTACGATGACACTATATTTATATATGATATATAATATGTTTATGTTTTCCTTAAGCTTATGTATTTTTCATTTTGGTCATACCTTTATGGTTTCCATTATGGGTAAACGCAATATCTTCATTTAAGGAAGTGCGGACTACCGCCCCTCAAAGTGATACGATTCGTTAAATACCATATATGGGACGTATAAAGGATGGAGATATGGTATTATATATGATAATACACTGGAATTATAATATACCTTTATATCATTATGATTCCATTCTATAAAATACTAAATAGAAATGAAAGTAGCGTTCATGCATATGTATGTCTTACCGTCTCCATGAACGATGCATTTCATTTATTACCTATAAATGATTATGTAATATTATAATTGAATATATATACTGGATATATGTGATATATATGATATATACATCATGATTATAATTCTGGATATAATTGATAGATTAACAACTTGTAATTATAAAGGGTTTATTTTTTACTCAAGTACCAATGATCGTTAAAACGACCGTAATTAACTTAAATAATTACATAGTGTTCATGACATGGAAATAAGTGATATAAAAGGAATAATGAACTTGAAAAGGGTTCATAAACAAGTATAAATTATCTCATGTTTATTATTCAGGAGATTAAAGAACGATCGAGTCAGGTCAGACCCGAGGTATGGGACTTCGTCTCAATCTCCTTTCATTGAGGCATATTTTGTTTTATACACAACCTTCTTTTATACGGTGTCTAAACCCCTTTGGAATTTATGTTTATTCAAAAGGAATATTTTTTATACGAAGAAGTTACTAAATGACAAAAGGGACTGTTTTTGTCGTACATATGCGGTGACAACGACTTCTCCGCCGCCGTGACCATTATTTGAGTCTCGGCTTCCTCTACAATCCATACTTTTTTTAAAAGAAAAATAAATACCATGTTTTACTTTTAATTTATTTTGGTATTGAAAATGGTTTTCATAATGTTTTTATATCAATGTGTTGTATTGATATCTTATCATGGAAAGGTGGAAATGTTATGTTTCCTTTATGCATGTTTTATGTCATACGATTATGTTGAGGTTGTAACATCCCAAGTAAGTAATGAATAATAGATATTTTTTATCTATGTCTATTAATGATAAAGATAGTGTTTTAGAGGCTTAAAATGAAAATAAACACAATCTTATGCATGGAATACACTAATATTCTTAAAAGATTGTTTTAGTGCCTTATGATGGAAAACCATTTTTGAATCTATATTTTGACAATTTTATAAACTATGTTAGTCAAAATAAACTTGTCCTTTATGATTGGGACATCAAAATTTACCTTGTGTGAATTTTTTGTAATTTTCTGACAATGTTCATTTTTTAATGAATAGTGAAAAATACTGCATTTTACATCAAAACTAATTTTTAATATAATTTATTTATATGATTAGATTATGTTTTGAATTGGTTTTGAAGAAAAATTAGAATATATTTTTACCATTTTATCCAATGGTGGTCATTGGAATCAATTTCACTTTGAAATTAGACTTAAACTGGTGTCAATCTTTTGATACTTATTATTTTGTAAAAACACGCTATTTGCTCTGGCAGCGGGAATTAATTATTAAATTAATTAATGTGACTTATATGATTTGAATTTTGTAAAATAGACTTCATTTTTGAATTCGGAATATCAAATATAGCTTAGAGTGAATTTTTGGTAATTTTCTGAAAAACTTCAATTTTTTGATGAATAGTGAAACCACTAAGTGGTAATCAAGCAAACTGATTTTTCAGTTAAATGAAAGTTTACCACTAATGTGTATTGAATTTTGAAAATCTGACATACATGGTTTTCATTAAGAAGTAAAATGTGGTTCAATGAGATTAAAATAATTTTTTGGTGAATAGTAACTTATTAAGTTCTTAATCGCGATTAGTGGTAATTAGTGTAGTTTAAGGTATAAATAATGATTTAATAATATGAAATGACCTAGACACATGTCCCAACCTTATTGGTTGTGTCATGGCCGACCAAGACAAGCCATGGGTCAACTTGGGGACCCCATGGATCCACTTTTGTTGGGAAATGACATAAATTACTTTTTATTTAATGTTAAAGTGAAAATGACACAAACATGATATGTTTTGCGAAAACAATTTTTAAGTGGGGTTATACAAGTCCAAATTTTGAATATAAATAGTCATTGGAAAGCTAAAAAGATTTCCTACATCATAGTATTTGTTTTATAATTTTTAGACATTAAATAAATTAAATTATTTATTACATAATAATGATGCAGCGATGACATCATTATTTGACGATTTAAATAAAATAGAAAGATAATGTAAAATCTATGATCTACACATGTCCAAAACCAATTGGATGAGTGGATTTCGAACCCTTATCACCATATCCACGAATTATATCAATGTGGGACCTTTTGAAACCGAAACACATTTTCAAATAAAGTAATGTTTCTTTACTTTCCAAAAGTACCCCTCCTCTCCTCTTATAAAAGGCCCCCACCTCTACCTCATTTCACACACTCTTCAAGACTTTGGCCAGGCCAACCCCTGCCCATTTGCACTCTCCACATCCCTCTCCTCATCCTAGAGGATTCACTTTGGGCAGAATCCTTTCAAAGGAAGCCTTTAGGCTCAACTCAAAAGGAGTTACACTTTTTAAAGGTAATTCATTCTCTCATGTTCATTTGTTTTATTTTGCTTCTCCAACCCCCTAAACTCTTTTTATTTACTTCTTTTGTAACAACACCAGTATCTTCAATATACTAGGATGTTGTTATAAGATTTATTTGAGCTACACTCTCACACAACTACATAAAATGGTTAAAGAACATAAGGTTTCCGTGGATGGCGAAATTCTGCCTCCCGAAATGATGATTGTTCAACACTCATTAAACACCTTCAAAGGTGGCCATTATGATGTCACTATTTTTATATATGATATATAATATGTTTATGTTTTCCTTAAGCTTCTGTTTTTTCATTTTGGGCATACCTTTATGGTTTCCATTATGGGTAAAACACGATATCTTCATTTTAGGAAGCGCGGACTACCGCCCCCTAAAAGTGATTTGATTCGTTAATACCATATGTGGGATGTGTAAAGGATAATGTTAATGATATTATATATGTTATTATACTGGAATTATAATATACTCTTATATCATTATGATTCCATTCCAGAAAATATGAAATAGAAATGGAAGTAGCGTTCATGCGTACGTACGGCTTACCGTCTCCATGAACGGTGCATTTCATTTCTTACCTCTAAATGTGATGTAATATTATAAATGAATGTATGTACTGGATATACATTTTATATATGATATCTACTTCATGAATACCATTCTGGATATAATGAACCTTTGACCAAATTAACAACATGTAAGTGTAAGAAGCCTATTTTTGACTTAAGAACCAAATACCGACAAAATGAACATTATTAACTTAAATGATTACATGATGTTCATAACATGGTATAAAAGGAATAATAAACTTGAAAAAGATTCATAAGCAAGTAGAGATTAACTCAAGTTTATTATTCAGGAGTTTAAAGAACGGTCGGGTCAAGTCGGATACGAGGTATGGGACTTCGTCTCAATCTCCTTTCATTGAGGCATATTTTATTTTATACACAACTTTCTTTTATACAGTGTATAAACCCCTTTGACTTTTACGTTTATTCAAAAGGAATCTTTTTTATACGAAGCGTTTACTAAACGACAAAAGGGAATGTTATTGTCGTACGTATGCGGCGACAACGACTTCTCCGCCGTCGTAACCGTTATTTGAGTTTCGGCTTCCTCTACAAGCCATACCTTCTTTTTTTAAAAGAAAAATAAATACCATGTTTTACTTTGGTATTGAAAATGGTTTTCATAATGTTTTTATAACAATGTGTTGTATTGATATCTCGTGATTGAAATGTGGAAATGTTATGTTTCCATTATGCATGTTTTATGTGATATGATTATGTTATGGTTCTTGGGCATTATTATGAAGACGGGTGGTTCCGTGATAAACTAAGGGCGGGTGAGCCCATTATAGCTCTCCAATGCATTGGGTAACGCGAAGGAGTGAAACGTTAAGGTTTCTCCGAAGATATTTGTAGGGAATATACTGTGATGGGTATTCCAAACGTAACCAAGAGGGTTACTCCATACGTAAGAATGTTATGAATGCCTCAAGTTACCTTTACGTATTATGATTTATATGATTTATTCATGATTTTATGAGGTATGTTAAAGTGCCTATGTTTTATGGGTAAAGTATGATTTCATTCTTATGTATATATGAACTCATGTTTCCTTTCCATATTTTTTTTATAACCCATACTGAGTTTTTATGCTCATCCCAAGTTTTTGAAATGTTTTTCACAGGTCAAGGGAAAGGTACATGATAAGATGATAGAGTCAAGGATGTGTCAAGAAATAATCCATGTTTAATTTTAAATGTGTTTCCATTGATGGGAATGAAGAATAATATCTTTATGTAACCACTTTGTTTATATGTGGAATGTAATGCAAGTTTTATGATCTAATTCTCTAAAACTCTAAACCTGAAAAGATCCTCAATGTGTAATCTTGTAATAACACAAGATTAAGTAAGGTTTAAGGCTGGGGCCTTATAGTTGGTATCAGAGGTCGGTTTAGACAACTTTAGGAGTTAGAAAAGTGTTAAATTATAATATGATTGAAATGATATAGCATTTACAGATTACCATGTTGCTTCGCCTAAGATATTTCGGTGTTCAGAATGGTTTTCCGCAGAGGAAACAAAGCAGCTATGTTGGGACGACATCAGGAGGAAGTCAACCTTCCAAATCAGCAACCTGAGATGGTCGGAATCGGAACTGAACAGTTTGTTGCAGTGATGGCACAATTGACTCAGGCTATAAATGGTGGTGGTATCCATGCACGAGATCAGCCAGATCAACCGCAGAGGAACATGTCAGTGGTGGAACATTTCATGAGGCAACATCCCCCATCATTCAGAGGATCATCTGACCCTGTGCTAGCTGAAGGGTGGATTAAAGCACTGGAGAAGATTTTTGATGTCATGGGGTGTTCAGACAATCAAAAGGTTAGTCATGCTATTTACCGTTTGGAGGGTGAAGCAGATCAGTGGTGGTCTATGGTTAAAAATATCAGGGACGCTGATGAGATTGATGCTCTTGACTGGGATGAATTCAAAGGTATGTTTCTTGAGAAGTATTTTCCTAAGGCTGTTCGACTTAGGATGGAAGATCAATTCTTGGAATTGAGGCAAGAGGAAGACTCAGTGGCTGCCTATGAAGAAAGGTTCACTCGATTGGCAAGGTATGCTCCAAATTTTATCCGGGACCTTGATAGTAATATCAATCGTTTTTACTCAGGATTAAATCCAAAATATCGAAGGGAATTAGCTTCTCGTGAGTTTAAAAGTTATGAAAAGCTTGTTCGATGTGCTGAGAAGGTGGAAATGGAGTTTGCTGATGACCAAGTGTTCTATAACAACCAGCAGAAGAAGAGACCGAGGTGGCAGGAGAAAGGTAAGAATTCTTCAAAGAAGTCTGATGGTAAGAGAACTAAGTTTCTAGTTTGTGATAAATGTGGCAAAAGGCATGCTGGGGAATGTCATCTGAATTCTGGGAAGTGCTACCGATGTGGTAAGATGGGACATAAGGCTCGTGATTGCACTGAAAAGGATCAAGGTGAAGGTAAGAACAAATTTGATTTACAGTTAGTGAAATGTTTTAAGTGCAATGAGATGGGTCACTATGCAAATGAGTGTCCGACAAAGAGCTTGAGTGATGGGAAGCAGTTAGACTACAAGCAGAAAGGGGTGGTGAAATCCTTTGCAACAACTTCAGCAGATGTTGGGCCATCGAATGAAGCGGTATCATCTCCAGGGAGCTCAGTATTTTTCGAAGATTGACTTGAGGTCGGGGTACCATCAGTTGAAAGTAAAAGAAGCAGACGTTCCGAAGACTGCATTCCGTACTAGATATGGCCATTATGAATTTTTATTTATGCCTTTTGGGTTAACCAATGCACCTACTGTATTCATGGACCTTATGAATAAAATTTTCCATGAGTTCTTGGATAAGTTTGTGTTTGTGTTTTGAGGTTTGGGAAGAGATTGTGTGTGCCTTGTGATTCACAGTTGAAGAGAGAGTTGTTATGTGAAGCTCATAGTTCTCCATTTTCAGTTCATCCGGGCAGTACTAAGATGTATAGAGATCTGCGGGAGTATTACTGGTGGGATGGAATGAAAAGAGACATTGCTGATTTTACTGTGAAGTGTTTGACTTGTCAACAGGTTAAAGTAGAGCGGCAGTTACCGAAAGGGATGCTTCAGCCTTTACCAGTGCCAGAGTGAAAATGGGAGAATATATCCATGGACTTTGTTGTTGGATTACCAAAGACATCTCGTGGTAATAATGCAATCTGGGTTATTGTTGATCGCTTGACCAAATCTGCTCATTTACTTGCTATACGAGATACTTTATCTCTTGATCAACTTTCCCGTTTTTATTTTAAAGAGATAGTCAGGTTACATGGAGTTCCTCTCTCCATTGTATCGGATCGTGATCCCAGGTTTACTTCTAACTTTTGGAAAGGCCTTCAGAAGTCGTTGGGTACTGAATTAAATTTTAGTACAGCTTTTCATCCTCAATCAGATGGGCAGTCAGAACGAACAATTCAGACAATGGAGGATATGCTACGAGCTTGTTCTATAGATTATCAGGGAAGTTGGGACCAACATCTTTCTTTGGTTGAGTTTTCATATAATAACAGTTTTCATTCCAGTATACAGATGGAACCATTTCAGGCATTATATGGGAAGCGGTGTCGAACTCCAGCTTTCTGGGATGAAGTGGGTGAACGGAAGTTGATGGGACCAGAATTGGTAGAAGAGATGGCAGAAAAAGTTCAGCTGATTCAGAAACACATGAGAACAGCTCAGAGCAGGCAGAAGAGTTATGCAGATAACCGGAGGAAGGATCTCTCTTTCGAGGTAGGTGATCATGTTTTTCTCAAGGTTTCTACTTGGAAAAGTGTGATGAGATTTGGTAAGAAAGGAAAGTTGAGTCCAAGGTTCATTGGACCATACGAAATTCTGGAAAGAGTTGGATCAGTTGCATACCGAGTGGCTTTACCTCCGAGTTTATCTCAGGTACACAATGTTTTTCACGTTTCGATGTTGAGAAAGTATATGCCAGATCCATCTCATGTTTTGAGCCCAGAGGTAGTTCAGCTGGAAGAGAACCTATCTTATGAGGAACAACCGGTCCAGATTCTTGACCACAGGGAGCAAGTGTTACGGAATAAGGTGATTAAGCAGGTAAAGGTTTTGTGGAAAAACCACATGATTGAAGAGGCAACATGGGAATCAGAAAATGCAATGAGGGATAAGTACCCCCATTTATTCGATGAGTAAATAAATTGCAGGGACGCAATTTTCTAAAGGGGGGAAGGATGTAACATCCCAAGTAAGTAATGAATAATAGATATTTTTTATCTATGTCTATTAATGATAAAGATAGTGTTTTAGAGGCTTAAAATGAAAATAAATACAATCTTATGCATGGAATACACTAATATTCTTAAAAGATTGTTTTAGTGCCTTATGATGGAAAACCATTTTTGAATCTATATTTTGACAATTTTATAAACTATGTTTGTCAAAATAAACTTGTCCTTTATGATTGGGACATCAAAATTTACCTTGTCTGAATTTTTGGTAATTTTCTGACAATGTTCATTTTTTAATGAATAGTGAAAAATACTGCATTTTACATCAAAACTACTTTTTAATTTAATTTATTTATATGATTAGATTATGTTTTGAATTGGTTTTGAAGTAAAATTAGAATATATTTTTACCATTTTATCCAATGGTGGTCATTGGAATCAATTTCACTTTGAAATTAGACTTAAACTGGTGTCAATCTTTTGATACTTATTGTTTTGTAAAAACACGCTATTTGCTCTGGCAGCGGGAATTAATTATTAAATTAATTAATGTGACTTATATGATTTGAATTTTGTAAAATAGACTTCATTTTTGAATTCGGAATATCAAATATAGCTTAGAGTGAATTTTTGGTAATTTTCTGAAAAACTTCAATTTTTGATGAATAGTGAAACCACTAAGTGGTAATCAAGCAAACTGATTTTTCAGTTAAATGAAAGTTTACCACTAATGTGTATTGAATTTTGAAAATCTGACATACATGGTTGTCATTAAGAAGTAAAATGTGGTTCAATGAGATTAAAATAATTTTTTGGTGAATAGTAACTTATTAAGTTCTTAATCGCGATTAGTGGTAATTAGTGTAGTTTAAGGTATAAATAATGATTTAATAATATGAAATGACCTAGACACATGTCCCAACCTTATTGGTTGTGTCATGGCCGACCAAGACAAGCCATGGGTCAACTTGGGGACCCCATGGATCCACTTTTGTTGGGAAATGACATAAATTACTTTTTATTTAATGTTAAAGTGAAAATGACACAAACATGATATGTTTTGCGAAAACAATTTTTATGTGAGGTTATACAAGTCCAAATTTTGATTATAAATAGTCATTGGAAAGCAAAAACGATTTCCTACATCATAGTATTTGTTTTATAATTTTTAGACATTAAATAAATTAAATTAGTTATGACATAATAATGATGCAGCGATGACATCATTATTTGACGATTTAAATAAAATAGAAAGATAATGTAAAATATATGATCTACACATGTCCAAAACCAATTGGATGAGTGGATTTCGAACCCTTATCACCTTATCCACGAATTATATCAATGTGGGACCTTTTGAAACCGAAACACATTTTCAAATAAAGTAATGTTTCTTTACTTTCCAAAAGTATCCCTCCTCTCCTCTTATAAAAGGCCCCCACCTCTACCTCATTTCACACACTCTTCAAGACTTTGGCCCGGCCAACCCCTGCCCATTTTCTCTCTCCACATCCCTCTCCTCATCCTAGAGGATTCCCTTTGGGCAGAATCCTTTCAAAGGAAGCCTTTAGGCTCAACTCAAAAGGAGTTACACTTTTTAAAGGTAATTCATTCTCTCATGTTCATTTGTTTTATTTTGCTTCTCCAACCCCCTAAACTCTTTTTATTTACTTATTTTGTAACAACACCAGTATCTTCAATATACTAGGATGTTGTTATAAGATTTATTTGAGCTACACTCTCACACAACTACATCAAATGGTTAAAGAACATAAGGTTTCCGTGGATGGCGAAATTCTGCCTCCCGAAACGATGATTGTTCAACACTCATTAAACACCTTCAAAGGTGGCCATTATGATGTCACTATTTTTATATATGATATATAATATGTTTATGTTTTCCTTAAGCTTCTGTTTTTTAATTTTGGGCATACCTTTATGGTCTCCATTATGGGTAAAACACGATATCTTCATTTTAGGAAGCGCGGACTACC
This sequence comes from Viscum album, assembly GCA_963277665.1. Lineage (NCBI taxonomy): Eukaryota > Viridiplantae > Streptophyta > Magnoliopsida > Santalales > Viscaceae > Viscum > Viscum album. Next base: position 1,208,780,479 of record OY728159.1, read on the forward strand.
GCCCCCTAAAAGTGATTCGATTCGTTAATACCATATGTGGGATGTGTAAAGGATAAAGTTAATGATATTATATATGTTATTATACTGGAATTATAATATACTCTTATATCATTATGATTCCATTCCAGAAAATATGAAATAGAAATGGAAGTAGCGTTCATGCGTACGTACGGCTTACCGTCTCCATGAACGGTGCATTTCATTTCTTACCTCTAAATGTGATGTAATATTATAAATGAATGTATGTACTGGATATACATTTTATATATGATATCTACTTCATGAATACCATTCTGGATATAATGAACCTTTGACCAAATTAACAACATGTAAGTGTAAGAAGCCTATTTTTGACTTAAGAACCAAATACCGACAAAATGAACATTATTAACTTAAATGATTACATGATGTTCATAACATGGTATAAAAGGAATAATGAACTTGAAAAAGATTCATAAGAAAGTAGAGATTAACTCAAGTTTATTATTCCGGAGTTTAAAGAACGGTCGGGTCAAGTCGGATACGAGGTATGGGACTTCGTCTCAATCTCCTTTGATTGAGGCATATTTTATTTTATACACAACTTTCTTTTATACGGTGTATAAACCCCTTTGACTTTTACATTTATTCAAAAGGAATCTTTTTTATACGAAGCGTTTACTAAACGACAAAAGGGAATGTTTTTGTCGTACGTATGCGGCGACAACGACTTCTCCGCCGTCGTAACCGTTATTTGAGTTTCGGCTTCCTCTACAAGCCATACCTTATTTTTTTAAAAGAAAAATAAATACCATGTTTTACTTTGGTATTGAAAATGGTTTTCATAATGTTTTTATAACAATGTGTTGTATTGATATCTCGTGATTGAAATGTGGAAATGTTATGTTTCCATTATGCATGTTTTATGTGATATGATTATGTTATGGTTCTTGGGCATTATTATGAAGACGGGTGGTTCCGTGATAAACTAAGGGCGGGTGAGCCCGTTATAGCTCTCCAATGCATTGGTTAACGCGAAGGAGTGAAACGTTAAGGTTTCTCCGAAGAGATTTTTAGGGAATATACTGTGATGGGTATTCCAAATGTAACCAAGAGGGTTACTCCCTACATAAGAATGTTATGAATGCCTCAAGTTACCTTTACGTATTATGATTTCTATGATTTATTCATTATTTTATGAGGTATGTTAAAGTGCCTATGTTTTATGGGTAAAGTATGATTTCATTCTTATGTATATATGAACTCATGTTTCCTTTCCATGTTTTTTTATAACCCATACTGAGTTTTTATGCTCATCCCAAGTTTTTGAAATGTTTTTCACAGGTCAAGGGAAATGTACATGATAAGATGATAGAGTCAAGGATGTGTCAAGAAATAATCCATTTTTAATTTTAAATGTGTTTCCATTGATGGGAATGAAGAATAATATCTTTATGTAACCACTTTGTTTATATGTGGAATGTAATGCAAGTTTTATGATCTAATTCTCTAAAACTCTAAACCTGAAAAGATCCTCAATGTGTAATCTTGTAATAACACAAGATTAAGTAAGGTTTAAGGCTGGGGCCTTATAGAGGTTCTTGGGAATTATTATGATGATGGGTGGTTCCGTGATAAACTAAGGATGGGTGAGCCCGATATAGCTCTCCAATGCATTGGGTAATGTGAAGGAGTAAAACATTAAGGTTTCTCCGAAGAGATTTATGGAATATACTGTGATGGGTATTCCAAACGTAACCAAGAGGGTTACTCCCTACGTAAGAATGTAATGAATGCCTCAAGATACCTTTATGTCTCATGATTTCTATGATTTATTCATGATTTGATGAGGTATGTTAATGTTCTTATGTTTTATGGGTAAAGTATGATTTCATTCTTATGTATATATGTACCCATGTTTCCTTTCCATATTTTTATATCCCTTACTGAGCTTTTTATGCTCATCCCAAGTTTTTTGAAATGTTTTTCACTGGTCAAGGGATTGGTACATGATATGATGATAGTGCCAATGAAGTGTCAAGAATGAATCCATGTTTTATTTTAAGTATGTTTCCTTTTATGGGAAAAATGAATACTATCTTTATGTATCCAATTTGTTTTTATGTGGAATGTAACGCAAGCTTTATGTTCTAATTCTCTAAAACTGTAATACCAAAAATATCCTCAATGTGTAATCATGTAACAACTCATGATTAAGTACGGTTTAAGGCTGGGGCCTTATTGTTGGTATAAATGGTCGGTTTAGATAACTTTAGTAGTTAGAATTCTATTATCTGATTATCCAAAAATATTTTTTTTGGTCAAATTGAAATGATATAGCATTTGAAGATTACCATGTTGCTTCATCAAAGACATGTTTGTTCATAATGGTTTTCCGTAGTGGAAACAGGGAAGCAGTGCTAGGAAGACATGCAGAAGTAAATAAACATCCGAATCAGCATCATGAGATGGTCGGAATTGGAACTGAACATTTTGTTTCAGTAATGGCGCAGTTGACTCAAGAAATAAATGGTGGTGGTATCCATGCACGAGATCAGCCAGATCAACCGCAGAGGAACATGTCAGTGGTGGAACATTTCATGAGGCAACATCCCCCATCATTCAAAGGATCATCTGACCATGTGATAGCTAAAGGGTGGATTAAAGCACTGAAGAAGATTTTCGATGTCATGGGGTGTTCAGACAATCAAAAGTTTAGTCTTGTTATTTACCATTAGATGGGTGAAGCAGATCAGTGGTGGTCGATGATTAAAAATATCAGGGACGCTGATGAGATTGATGCTCTTGACTAGGATGAATTCAAAGGTATGTTTCTTGAGAAGTATTTTCCTAAGGCTGTTCGACTTAGGATAGAAAACAATTCTTGGAATTGAGGCAAGTGGAAGACTAAGTGGATGCCTATGAAGAGAGGTTCACTAGATTGGCAAGGTATGCTCCAAATTTTATCTAAGACCATGATAGTAAAATCAATCGGTTTTACTCAGGATTGAAGCCAAAATATCAAAGGGTATTAGCTTCATTTGAGTTTAAAAGTTATGAAAAGCTTGTTCGATGTGATGAGAAGGTGGAAATGGAGTTTTCCACTGATCAAGTGTTCTATAAAAACCAGCAGAAGAATTGACCGAGGTGGCATGATAAAGGAAATAATTCTTCAAAAAAGTCTGATGGTAAGAAAACTAAGTTTCCAGTTTGTGATAAATGTGGCAAAAGGCTTGCTGGGGAATGTCTTCTGAATTCTAGGAAGTGCTACCGATGTGGTAAGATGGGACATAAGGCTCGTGATTGCACTGAAAAAGATCAAGGTGAAGGTAAGACCAAATTTCATTTATAGTTAGTGAAATGTTTTAAGTGCAATGAGATGGGTCGCTATGCAAACGAGTGTCCGACAAAGAGCTTGAGTGATGGAAAGTAGTTATACTACAAGCAGAAAGGGGTGGTGAAATCCTTTGCAACTACTTCAGCATATGTCGGGCCATCAAATGAAGTTGTATTAGGTACTTTGTTTGTTTTTTCAGATTATTCCAGTGTGTTGTTTGGTTCGGGGTCTACACATTCATTCATCTCTGAAACCTTTTCTAGTAAAATGGGAATACTATCTCAAGAAATGACTCTTGAACTTTTGTTAAAAACACATGGGGGAAATGTTGAGGCAAAAAGAATTTATAAGAATCTTCCTATCTTATCTGTGGAAAGAACCTACTTGCAAACCTTATTTTTCTACCTCTAGTATAGTTTGATGTAATCCTAGGTATGGATTGGCTCTCTATTTACCATGCTAAGATTTACTGTAGATCTAATGAAGTTTATTTTAAGAAATACTTTCAGTTTGTGTACAAGAATGAACCCTTATTGTTGATAACTTATCAAGAGGATGAGAAACTGGTAAAAGATGGAAATGAATGTTACCTTGCACACATCGTTGAAAATAAAGGAACTGTTCAGATTAATGATGTTTCAGTGGTAAATGAGTATCCTGATGTTTTTCCTGATGAGTTGCCTGGAATAATACCAGATCGGGAAGTTGAGTTTACTGTTGACTTAGTTCCTGAGGCTAAGCCAATTTCAAAACCCCCTTTTCGAATGGATCAAATTGATCTTTTAGAGTTGAAGGAGCAATTGCAAGATTTATTAGAGAAAGGCTTCATTCGACCTAGCACATCACCATGGGGTCCTCCTATTTTATTTGTTAAATAGAAAGATGGTTCTTTGATACTTTTCATTGATTATAGAGCCTTGAATAACATCACTGTTAAGAAAAAATATCCATTGCCTCATATTGATGATTTGTTTGATCAGCTCCAGGGAGCTCAGTATTTTTCAAAGATTGACTTGAGATCGGGGTACCATCAGCTGACGGTAAAGGAAGCAGATGTTCTGAAGAACGTGTTCCGTACAAGATATGGCCATTATGAATTTGTAGTAATGCCTTTTGGGCTATACAATGCACCTTTTGTATTCATGGACTTAATGAATAGAATTTTCCATGAGTTCTTGGATAAGTTTGTGGTGGTTTTTATTGATGATATTCTGGTGTTTTCGAAAAGTAAAGAGGAGCATGAAATACATTTAAGGGTTATCTTGCAAACCATGAAAGAAAATAAATTGTATGGAAAATTCAGAAACTGTGAGTTTTGGTTACAACAAATTTCTTTCCTTGGTCATATTGTTTCTAAATATGGGAGAACTATGGATCCTGCAAAAACAAAAGTTGTTGAAGAATGGCCAAGACCTAAAAATGTAACCGATATCCGTAGTTTTCTTGGTTTGGCAAGTTACTACCGAAGGTTTGTTGAACATTTTTCATGGTTATCTTGTCCAATGACTAAGCTAACCCGGAAGGGTGTTATGTTTATCTAGACAAAAGAATGTGGTGATTGTTTTCAGGAATTGAAAAGAAGATTGGTGAGTGCTATAGTTTTGGAACTTCCTTCCAGGAATTGTGAGTTTGTTATATACAGTGATTCTTTATTGAATGGACTTGGTTGCTTCCTAATGCAGAATGATCAGTTAATTGCTTAAGCTTCACGACAGTTGAAAACTCATGAGGTAATTTACCCTACACATGATTTGGAATTAGTTGTTGTTGTTTTTGCTTTAAAAATTTGGAGGCATAATTTGTATGGATTAAAGTGTGAAATATATATTGTTCACAAAAGTTTAAAGTATATATTCACTCAGAAAGAGTTGAACATGAGACAAAGGAGATGGCTAGAATTAATCTAGGATTATGATTGTACAATTCATTACCATCCAAGAAAAGAAAATAAAGTGGCTGATGCATTGAGTCGAAAAAGTAATGATTCATTAGAAATGTTGCGTTTGGAACGTGATCCTTTGGTTAAAGATTTGATGAAATTTGGCATAGAAGTTATTGGTGCAGGATGTTCTTCTGTTTTGTTTCATGTATCAGTGAAATCTTCTCTATCAGACAGAATCAAGCAAGTACAGAAAAAAGATAGTGAGTTGTAGAAAAAGGTAGAGTTGGTTCAGAAGGGTAAGTTTCCTGAATTCAACATTGATAATGATTGTGTTTTGATATTTGGGAATAGATTGTGTGTGCCTTTTGATTCACAGTTGAAGAGATAGTTGTTATGTGAAGCTCATAGTTCTCCGTTTTCAGTTCATCCTGGCAGTACTAAGATGTACATAGATCTGCGGGAGTATTACTGGTTGGATGGAATGAAAAGATATTTTGCTGATTTTACTGTGAAGTTTTTGAATTGTCAGTAGGTTAATGCAGAGAGGCAGTTACCAAAAGGGATGCTTTAGCCTCTACCACTGCCAGAGTGGAAATGGGAGAATATATCCATGGACATTGTTGTGGGATTACCGAAGACATCTCGGGGTAATAATGAAATCTGGGTTATTGTTGATAGCTGGACCAAATCTGCTCATTTCTTTTCAATACGAGATACTTTTTCCCTATATAAACTTTCACGTTTGTATCTTAAAGAGATAGTTAGGTTAAATGGAGTTTCTATCTCTATTATATCTGACCGTGATCCCAGGTTCACTTCTAACTTTTGGAAAGGCCTTCAGAAGTCGTTGGGTACTGAATTAAATTTTTGTATAGATTTTCATCCTCAATTAGATGGGCAGTCAAAACGAACAATTCATACCTTGGAGGATATGCTACGAGCTTGTTCGATGGATTATCAGGGAAGTTGGGACCAACATCTTTCTATGGTTGAATTTTTATATAATAACAATTTTCATTCCAGTATACAGATGACACCATTTGAGGCGTTATATGGGAAGCAGTGTAGAACTCTAGATTTCTTGGATGAAGTGGGTGAAAGAAAGTTGATGGGACCAGAATTGGTAGAAGAGATGGCATAAAAAGTTCAGCTGATTCAGAAACACATGAGAACAGCTAAGAGTAGGCAGAAGAGTTATGCAGACAATAGGAGGAAGGATCTAACTTTTGAGGTTGGTGATCATGTTTTTTCAAAGTCTCACCAGGGAAAAGTGTGATGAGATTTGCTAAGAAAGGAAAGTTGAGTCCAAGGTTCATTGGACCATATGAAATTATAGAGAGTGTTGGATCAGTTGCATACCGGGTGTCTTTACCTCCGAGTTTATCTCAGGTACACAATGTTTTTCACGTTTCGATGTTGAGAAAGTATATTCCAAATCCATCTCATGTTTTGATCCTAGAGGTACTTCAGTTGGAGGAGAATATATCTTATGAAGACCAACCAGTCCATATTATTGACCGAAGAGAGAAAGTGTTGCGAAATAAGGTAATTCACCAGTTAAGGATTTGTGGAAAAACCATATGGTTGAATAGGCAAAAAGGGAATCTGAAAATGCAATGAGGGATAAGTACCACCATTTATTTGATAAGTAAATAAATTGCGGGGATGAAATTTTCTAAAGGGGGGAAGGATGTAACATCCCAATTAAGTAATGAATAATTGATATTTTTATCTATGCCTATTAATGAATTATATAGTGTTTTAGAGGCTTAAAATGAAAATAAATTCAATCTTAAGCATGGAATACAATAATATTTTTTAATATATTTTTTACTACCTTTTGATGGGAAACCACTTTTAAATATATCTTTTGACAATTTTATAAGCTATGTTTGTCAAAATAAACTTATTATTTATGATTGGTACATCAAAATTTACTTTTTGTGAATTTTTGGTATTTTTCTAACAATATTAATTTTTTAATGAATAGTAAAAAATACTGCATTTTACATCAAAAATGCTTTTTAATCATATTTATTTATATGATTAGATTATATTTTGAATTGGTTTTAAAGTTAAATTAGAATATATTTTTACCATTTTATCCAACGGTGGTCATTAGGATTAATTTCACTATCAAATTGGGCGTAAACTAATGCCAAACATTTCATAGATATTGTATCAAAAAAGCCCGCTATTTGTTTTGACAATGTGAATTATTTTTAAATCAATTATTTAAATTTATGTGTTTTAAATTTGGTAAAATGGATTACATATTTGGAATCAGAAGGTCCATATTATCTAATTAAGATTCTTTTGTTTTTGGACATTATGAATAGTAACGACAGTAATTATCTTTAATTATCTTGATTAATGAGTAATCAGGTAGTTAATGATAATAAAGTGATATCATAATAATCCAAAAACACCACAAAATGTGTCATAAGGCTACTGGTTGTCTCATGGACGACCATGGGATTCCATGTTCTAAACTTGGGGGCCCCATGGAATCATTTTTGTGAGAAAGTGACTTTTTATCTTTTTATTTTTTAAAGAATGTTAAATGTGACAAAGAATGTATCACCTAAGTAAAATATTTTTAATTTTGTCCACATAAATGATATTTTGGACTATAAATATTCATTAGAAAGCTAATAATATTTCCTACATCATGATTGTTTTTTTATAATTTTTAGACATTAAATTTATTAAATAAATTATGACATCATGATGATATAGCGATTAACTCATTAACAAAGGATTTAAATAAAATAGAAAGATAACGTAAAATCTAAGACCTAAACATGTCAAAAATATATTGGGTAGGTATATTTAGAACCCTTATCACCTTATCCTCGAATTATATCAATGTGGGACCTTTAAAATCTAAAACCCATTTGAAAATAAAGTAACATTTCTTTACTCTCCAAGAGTGCCCCTCCTCTCCTCTTATAAAAAGCCCCCACCTCTACCTCCTTGCCCACACTCCCAAAGCCTTTGGCTCGGCCAAACCCTGCTCATTTTGTCTCTCCACATCCCTCTATTACTACTTTAAGCCTCACTTTGGGCATTAGTCTTCCCAAGGAAGCCTTTGAGATCAATCCAAAGGGAGTTACCCGATTTTAAGGTAATGTCTTCACTTGAGTCCTTTTGTTTTATTTTGCTTCTCCAACCCCCTAAACCCTTTTTATTCATTTCGTTTGTAACAACTCCAGTATCGTGAATATACTAGGATGTTGTTATAAGAAGTATTAGAGCTACACTCACACACACCTACATCTAATGGTTAAAGAACATATTGTTTCCGTGGATGGTGAATTTCTGCCTCCCGAAACGATGATTGTTCAACATTCATTTAACACCTTCAAAGGTGGCCATTAAGATGAAACTATATTTATATATGATATATAATATGTTTATGTTTTCCTTAAGCTTCTGTATTTTTCATTTTGGTCATACCTTTATGGTTTCCATTATGGGTAAACGCGATATCTTCATTTAAGGAAGTGCAGACTACCGCCTCCTCAAAGTGATTTGACTCGATAAATACCATATGTGGGATGTATAAAGGATGGAGTTATGATATTATATATGATATTACACTGGAATTATAATATACCTTTATATAATTATGATTCCTTTCTATAAAATACGAAATAGAAATGAAAGTAGCGTTCATGCGTACGTAGGGCTTACCGTCTCCATGAACGGTGCATTTCATTTCTTACCTCTAAATGATTATGTAATATTATAAATGCATGTATATACTTGATATATATGAAATATACATCATGATTATAATTCTGGATATAATTGATACAAGAACAAATTGTAATTATAAAGGGTTTATTTTTGACTCAAGTACCAATGATCGTTAAAACGACCGTTATTAACTTAAATAATTACATAGTGGTCATGACATGGAAATAAGTTATATAAAAGGAATAATGAACTTGAAAAAGGTTCTTAAACAATTATAAATTAACCAAAGTTTATTATTCAGGAGATTAAAGAACGATCGAGTCAGGTCGGACCCGAGGTATGGGACATCGTCTCAATCTCCCTTCATTGAGGCATATTTTGTTTTATACACAACCTTATTTTATAGGGTGTATAAACCCCTTTCAATTTTATGTTTATTCAAAAGGAATCTTTTTTATACAAATCGCTTACTAAACGAAAAATGGAATGTTTTTGTCGTACGTATGCAGCGACAACGACTTCTCCTCCACCGTGACCATTATTTGAGTTTCAGCTTCCTCTACAAGCCATGCTTTTTTTAAAAGAAAAATAAATACCATGTTTTACTTTTCTTTTATTTTGGTATTGAAAATGGTTTTCATATTGTTTTTATATCAATGTGTTGTATTGATATCTTGTGATTGAAAGGTGGAAATGTTATGTTTCCTTTATGCATGTTTTATGTGATACGATATGTTGAGGTTCTTGGGCATTATTATGAAGTCGGGTGGTTCCGTTATATACTAAGGGAGGGTGAGCCCGATATAGCTCTCCAATGCATTGGGTAACGCGAAGGAGTGAAATTTTAAGGTTTCTGCGAAGAGATTTAGGGAATATACTGTGATGGGTATTCCAAACGTAACCAAGAGGGTTACTCCCTACGTAAGAATGTTATGAATGCATCAAGTTACATTTATGTATTATGATTTCAATGATTTATTCATGATTTTATGAGGTATGTTAAAGTGATTATGTTTTATGGGTAAAGTATGATTTCATTCTTATGTATATATGTACCCATGTTTCCTTTCCATATTTTTATATCCCTTACTGATCTTTTTATGCTCATCCCAAGTTTTTTGAAATGTTTTTCATACGTCAAGGGAAAGGTACATGATATGATGATAGTGTCAAGGAAGTGTCAAGAATGAATCCATGTTTTATTTTAAATAGGTTTCCATTGATGGGAAAAATTAATACTATCATTATGTAACAACTTTGTTTTTATATGGAATGTAATGCAAGATTTCTGTTCTAATTCTCTAAAACTCTAAACCCGAAAAGATCCTCAATGTGTAATCTTGTAATAACTCATGATTAAGTAAGGTTTAAGGCTGGGGCCTTATTCTAAATCTGGTCTATCAAAGGGTATATATCACGATAGTGGAGTTAGTGATAAAAGAGAATGAATTTTTATTATAATTAGTGAAGAGAGATATGAAAAATGATCATATAATCTGGAGGTATCAAAAAAGAACATTTTAAAGAGGTGCATGAAATATTATCGGTGTGCGTGAAAAATAATGTGATGTGTGAAATATTGGTATGGTGTGCAGAATAGATGAATGGAGTTTTTCGCACAAGAGGTGTTTCAAGATAAGAAGCTCAAAATTTCAAAATGGTATTTATTTCATCAATAATTAAAGCATTTCACAAAATATGATGTTGTGTGAAGGAGTGTTTAAGCACATGAAGATGGCTTTACGCGAGGATTAGTTTTTTCACGCATGGTTAAAAGGACTATAAATATGAGGTTGACCCCTATCATTTAAGTAGTACTGACACATTGAGATAATATTTAGCTCTGATGTGTTTAAAATTATATAGTAAGTGAGCTATTCGAAAAGAATGGGGCTTGCGAGAAAATAGAAAAGGTGCACAAAAAAGTGGAGGGTGGCACGAAAAGTGAAAAGTTACATGAAATGGGATGTTTCACGAAAATGATTTCCTCACCAAAAATGAGTTTTTACACTCAAGGCATTTGAAATGCGCACATGGTACCCTAAAGGCTATGTGGAAAAATTGTGGTCTTCAAATATATTAATTTTTGAGTAAGATAGCTTTTTTTGGTTCTTGGTAAGAAAGTGAATATTTGTAATTCAAGTAATACACTTGTTCAATTGTAAATAATCACTGAAATAATGCAATTCCCTATTTCTGGTAAGAGGAATCACACACACTTGCAGATTGTTTTCCAAGTGCTACAAGAGTTTAAGGGTATATCTTAATCATTTTATTACACATCAATGTTTCACCCAAAAACATAATATGGGCACACATAGTAACACATAACATTATGAGTGGGCAGACCTAGTAACACATAATCAATAGATAAGTTAATCATAATACATTATGATAATCCATAATATGGATTCAAAATTAATAAAATAGTATAACACCCATTGTAATTAGAGGTTCAACATGATGCTGATATTTCACAGAACTCTTTAACACATAGATATCAAAAATTGATGTTCCTAGATCTAGAATACCACTAAACCCAAAATAAATGAAACGACTATTAACAAAATATATGGAAATAGCCCATGTTGACCATACCCATTATCTGACCCGATATTCCCCAAGGCCCAATGTACATTCTCGATCACTATGGGATGATAAAAATAAATTTGGTATCCCTAATATACTTTTGGGAAAGAGATTTCCATAATAAATTTTATATGTAACATATCTGATATAGATGACCACACTATTAAATAATTGTGATTAACATTTTAATGATTTATTAGTATAAAATAATCAATAACAAATGGTATATTTCATAACACGATCACACCACATTTCATACATAATAAAGATATCCATTATATCTATATTTAAAATGTAAGATCTCAAAATTTGAAATGAAACCCAAATGGTTCATTCATAGAGGCCAAAAGAAAAAAAATTCCAAAGTTGCACCACATGATATAATCTCTATGAGACCACATATCCTCCATCATAACAACCATTTATGGATATAAAAATGATGATGCCCAAAAAATTGTGGACCCTAGATCTTTTCTAGTGTCTTGTAATAAAAAGTTTGTTTATACACAATTAAATATACAAGGCTTAAGGAATGATTTTTAAAAGAAAACTACTATTAAAAAATGTAATCATTTTTTTCAATTAAAAGTAATAAATCTTATTTAAAACTCATTTTAATAACACTGTTCAATTTTTAAAACAAGTTCACATTAAAAATGTTATTCTTTAAAAATTATTTTTGTTTTCCTCAAAATAAACATTAATTCAATAGATGAATAAAACGTTCAAAAAATGTATTTATAGTGAAATGTAAAAATATGATCAACACACCAATAATTTCATAACCATAGAATGTCTATAAGAATAACTATAAAACGAACTAAATTCAAATGGGAATTTGAAAAAAAAATATCAAAATAATAAATGACACGTATATGATTCTTGAAATCAATTATACTAAAACAATTAATATAAATCATGAGATCTAACAAAATGTTCTCTATGATTGCATAAAAATAAATATCTTATTTAGACTCTAGGAAACTACAAAAGTTTTTAATGAACCCACAACCATCCTAAGAATAACATATGGTCTTCAACATGAAACAATTTTAGTCTTTCTCTCTAGAAACAAACTATATATTCCTCTATAATATCAATCGGTATTCCCTAGGGCCCAAAATCATTACCACTGGGATCCCATTCTACCATAGTAAACATTCCAAACATTTTATCACTCCTACAACATTGATAACATTTAAAATATTTATAACAACCCAGGAGAGGAATTTATCCAATAAAAGCACCACCACAAACAAGGTATCCAATGTGTTACTCAAAATAAAACTTGTAAATTCATAATAATTGTTGTTTATTTTATTCATTTAAATGATATTTCATTAATAAACCATGTCCAAAATAAACAAAAAACATCATCATGGTAAAAACTCATAAAACCCATTTCAAAACCCTATTGTAACAATAAGTTCTCTTCATAAAATCATATGAGACGATAAACATGAAATTACAGAAATTTATTATTGAATGCAAGAATAAGACACAGAATTCAAAATTTATAAAAATATTTTCATAAAAAAATGATAAATAATAAATTATGATTCATTTTAATTTCAATTTAATATGAAACATATAAATAAAAACTCCATAATAAAAGGGAATTAATATAATATAGACAGTAGTTAGAGGAACATATCTTAAATTTATTGGAATATTTTTTTCCTTGGTAAAAACCAAAATAATAATGTTTTATGGGTCCTAACATACAAAAAACATTATAAAACACACCAAAATCCACATCAACAGACCAATGTTCATTAAAAATATAATAGGGTTCCATAACTCCATTAAAATTTAAGTATAATGGAGAATAAATGGAGGGGATGATTAAATCATGAGTTCAAATTTTTTATATTGATAAAATACCCCAATTGATGTAATTGATCCACCAAAAAAAAATGTTTGATATACCATGCAGAAAGGTATGTATTCTAATGCTAGTTAGAATAAATGGAGGATATAATATTAAAAACTAATAGGGTACTTTTTGTAATATCATAGATTATTTTTGACATTGGAAAACCACATGGTGCGACACCACAATTTGGTAACTATGCACCAACCATACAAGAGCCAGTATCTCCCCAAATTAATTTTACACGATTTCTTAAATACCTCACATCGTATGACAGACTATTCTGAAGCCACAAAACATGAAAATTTCTCCTAATAATCCATATCAAATGGTCAGTTGCATGGTTTGATAAATATTCTGAAAACCATGCGATATTGTCAGTTTCCTATAAGAATATTAAAATTGACTCATTGATGATAGAAACCCCAAGAATCAACCCATATGAAAATTATAAAAATTAACAAGTAAACTATACGGTGTAACATAACCAACACCACTCTTACTCAAAATCTCCTCTTGATATTTTAAACACCTTAATCTCATAAATGAAACAAACATAAAGGTATCTCAAATTAGAAAATTGTTTTTCGGCCTGGTATTCAATAAAAAGAATTAAATAGTGATATTTGGAATCATGTGTTATAGTCTTTTTTATAAGTGATATTTATAATAAAAACATGGTCCTCCCCAGAACTAAAAAAATCAATGACACAATCTATGAAAATTCATATAGTTCTTGTATAGAATTCCTATAATTTACATCGATCTAAATATGATATATAGTGTTGTAGTGAACCTATGTATCATGTTATCATCTACCCTTCTTGACGCCGAATGTAAAATTGGAAACTAATTCGACTATTAATCTCCTAGGAACATCATAATGATGTAAAATATATAAAATGATTAATAAACGAATAATGTTAATAGAAACATTTATCATATTGGTTGATAATATGTAACCTTTATCAACTGATTCAAAATATCTCATGCCTCATTATTTTTATTAGTAACTCATGGGAATATCATTATCAATTACATATTTATTTCATTCCTTGTCCTCTAAAAATTGGTAATGAGTGAAGATGTTCATGGGACATTGATGCTTGGAAATCACCTTTTTATATCTGACGCACCTTGAAAACATCCATTTTATTCAATTTTTATCCTTTTCCACGAATATTTAATTTAAAATTAATAATAAATCTTATTAATCCCTGAGTGCACAACCAATATTGATATGTGAGTGTTCATCATTATTTAGAAAGAATTTATTTTTTTGGATACACCATAACACATTAGAGAAACCCTATAATCCTTATAAATATATCAATATGTTATTAACTCACAACCATATTTACTGTCCTTAATAACTAATAAACATTGGCAAGATACTTAAATTTCCCCCACTATATCTTGTATTTGAGAGGTAATGGCCAAGGATATCACTATATCACTACACTTATAATAATGAATGACATAGTTCATCTATGTGAAGATAATTATAATCCACCACTCACTATAATCCACCACACACTATAATACACCATTACAACATGCACCTCTGTATTCCCACTCATTGAACATCCATGAAATTCCCATTTAATAGGGTGTATTCTATCTCAGATTCCAATGACATATATTAGTTGACCTTCAACATCAACTAATGGTTTGGTGCAATATTGTTGAGTATACACATTGTGATTTTTAGGTCAATATACACCATAAATCTCTCACCTATAACATAGTAACATTAATTTCAATATGTGTGAACCACCATGACTTGCACTAAAATATTTTTCTAGTAATTTCAATTTCATTAGGGAAAAAAATCATCCGAAGTAATAACTAACATAATAAAAATTTCATGTACATAAAAATAATCATTCAACTCCATACTCATATTGTGTATGTTCATTATCAGTAAAAAAGTCAATATTCCTTTTTCATCCAAAATAAATATATTGTAAGAATATGAGCACCAGACATTCATCCCTACATGGTCATGTAAATCATTAGTAAATAAAATTTTTAGATAATACTGGTGATGTAAAATTAGTAACCTATTGGGAATAAGAAAATATATATCAAAAAACATAACTCAATTAGTCATATTTAAGGAAAATATTGACCTTACGGGGGACCCCACAAGTCTATAAATGATAATTGTTGATATTAAAATATATTTGACTCACCCTCAAATTTAAAAAAGATATTTATATGGAGATTAGGATCCCCTATCGAATGGAATCACAAAAAGAAATAATTAACCATGAAAACTAGGAATGAATACATGTATTTACATAATACCCTCATCATTAGGTATATTATAATAAATTCATATTGATTAATATGAATGATGTCCTGACATACTCATATAGTTCATGCAATATTTTTAGCGTAGTATAAGAGATATCTAAGGCCCCTTCCTTCAAAGGGTGATAAAACTACATGAAAATTATCTTATAGAACCACTTAGACCCTTTTGACTAATAGAATAGTTATTCTGTGCATTAAAAAGGTAATCAATTCATAAATATTATTCTGTCCATCCATCGATAATACACACTCAATTACAATGATTTTTCTATCATATAAAATGAAATCAAAGGATCACCCCAATGTCCATGCACATGTGAATAATAAAATTTTATACATTATCCTCTTATCCATGATCGATTCAAAAATTATCTACGTGATATATCTTATTTGGATAATTTCTTATAGGCTACATGACAATATCAATCTCAATATTACTATGTACGACCATTTTAATTGGTAATCTTGATAAATCATTCTAATATATATAATATATATAGTAAACTATATATGAATGTTCACATTTTATATATCCTCATATATTTACATAATACTAGAAAACTGGATTATGATAACACATTGATCTTGATTGAAACATCTTGAATGAACAACATTAAAATCCAACTTCCCTAAATATATATTTCAATCACCCTATAATGTTTTGATTGATACTCCACATTGATAGTAATTAATGATCTATTTATATAGATTAATCTAATCAATTAGGAGTATTAAATTGATGTTTCCCATCTCTTGCATGAAAAAATCTCATATAATTTCCCAACCATTGTTCACTACATCACTCATTAGAAACTTCTAATATCCTCTAATATCTCCCATAAAGGAATATAAATAAAAAATAACCAATATATATATATATATATCATATAATAATTCACCGAGATCAAACTATTTTAGAAAATATGGATGAGGGTGGTAAACCCATTTAAAATAAATCATAATCATAGATCAATCCATGGAAATCATACCTCAAACTATATACCACTCTTTTACATGGATAGTAGGAAACTTATCATTGACCTGATGTTATTGTAAAACGTGTCCCAAAGATCCCATAACATGAATCACTTGAGGGATAATTCATTTTTGGCACAATGAAACCTTAATGTAGGTACAATGATAACCTCCATGGATCCAATGATTGAAGGTAACTAACAACTAGATATCTAGATGGAACATAACCCTAATCAGGAACCTAGAGTTTGATAATTTTTATTAATACATGATTAATATATTTTCATAATAAAATACCTCTACTAGTTCCTCATCACCCAATAGAAGAGACAACAGTCCAAATATTTTACATTTCTGGATGAAAAAACCTTGTTTTTCAAATTAATATTATTCTAAAAGGTTCTCCCTCTTAGAAAAAGTTGAATAAACCAACCCTCATTATTATAACAAAATATAACCCAAATAAACTCCTCAACACATCCCTTACATGCAATGAATGACCAATTCCCTACTTTAGTTGATGATGTATACTACTCAAATTAAAAAATAAATTTATAGTTACCAACTATAATCCGATCTTTATCCATGAACAATGAAAAGGATTTAATTTTAATGATATTAAACTGGGATTAAATGGAGTGACTCAATATTTCCTCAAAACATCTTTCATTGGTAGTCTCATAACCCACAAGTGTAAGTGGAATCAATCATGGATTGGAAATGTGAGTAGAATAACACCACCCAACATGCCTCATTGTACCATATATATGAACAACCTAGACCATTAATCCATCATGGTCTCTAAGAATTATTTCCTGAAAAATAATTTATCAAATTCCTTCTATGGTTCCCCAAGCAATCTTCTCCTATGGTCATAACATCTAACTGGTGCATTTTTGGGTTATAATGAATATACGTATTATTTGTCACCTTCATTTCATGGGGTATATCTGGATATTTGAGAAATTAATAGATATACTATATCCATAACTCAATATTCTATATATCTCCAATTCATGAAATTATTGGTGGATGTTGTATATTGATCTAGAAAGTTGGATCAGACATTGATATCCTTACTCTCATCAACCTTTGACATATATATTATATAACCATGATTAATCTCTATTTGGGATAAAAATCGTTATGATTAACATTCATAATATATTGATCCAAACCCACTAATAGTGTAGAACTCTAATCCATTTTCACTGAGTTCTTAATTAGAGGTCAACCAAATAACAAATATCTAAATCTCTACGCACACCACATAGATGAATGACTATCATTGGTCATAAAAAATAGTATTGGGTATTATATAACATTAAAATAAAACCCTTCTCTAAAAATCCCAATTATATATTGTTTTCATTAATATGATCAATTATCGCATGTACTACCAAATATTTATTCTGGTAAAATATCACAATTGGTAACATAACAGTCATACTATATCACAATAAGATTTTGGAATAATAGTTTGATCAAGTATATTTGAACAATAAATTTATAGTTTAAAATTATATATATGTTTCTATTAAAACATTAATTGACCCAAACCTACTTTTTCAGAAAAAATACTAATCATAAGAATGTATATTACATTTATTTGATCATTTAAATACGTGGATATTAAAAAAAAACCTCCATCTTTCAACAATAAGTCATGCGAGAAATAAAATAATTCATTAATCAAAATAATGAAGAATCATATTTTATAATGTAACTCAAATATAAAATAAAAAAGTCGGAACAACAATCATTTACATATTCAAATTGAATTCCATATACCAAGGTTAGTTACATCAATTCACATGTTTGATACCGTGATTTAAAAATTATCATATATTATTCATACTATATCCAAAATAGTTATAAGAAATAAATATTTAAGGATATACTACTACTTTTTAATGTCCTGAGTCCATTTCACCTCCACTTTGAACAAATTAACTCTATATATATATTAATTGTGCATCTCCATATTCCACAGGTTATTTAATAATAATGTTGTTTGACAATAAATAGCTGGGTATAATATAATCTAGGTAATTTATGACCACCAAAACATATCAATAGAAAAATAAACAAGTAGAAATTACAGTATAATATTAGAAAATACAATATAAAACAAATTTAAATATTATGAAATAGAATATATATAAAACATGTTATATCTATATGAACTATTATAAATAACACATGATAGATATGGTGTAAAAATTGACCATATTGGATTGATCAATAAAAATAGTGTCAAAAGTAAACAAAAGTTAACACATCCACAAAAAATTGAATTTTCCATGCCATGACATATATTCCAACCCCTACTCTAGATCTATGAACAATCATCTAAATCGTCATGGAAATCTCTATTTATCATATCATTAAAAACAGATTTTCATTGGATTCTTGTCACGCAACAAAATAATGATTATAACATAATAATCCACTGAATATTTATACTCATTCATTTATTTTATATAAATTTGAATCAATTACATGAAGTGTTAATAAGGTTATAAATTATTAATTTGTCACCCTTAGTAGTTCTCATCCATTGAAATATTTACATTACATTTTTAATTTAGTTCCCCTATGGGATGATATTACTATTATCTATACACCCCCAATGATAAATAATCTAATACTCCTTATATAAATATTTGGGTGAATAAACCATTCTCACTAAATATTATGCTTGAATAATGCATCAACATCACAAATCAAAAAGATGAAAAATCCATTACCATATCAATTCTCCATGGTGAATTAGAAATAAACTATTGAAATAGGAATATAATTTCATTTATTTATAATCTACAACCACCAATAATCATGAGGTGGATGATATACCACATTTACATAACTTTTTTGGATGACTCCCCTTTAAAATAATAGACCCCGAGTGGACAATTTACCACTGAAATAAACCCATATAGTGCACAATAAAGCGTCGTCATTGAAATTTTAGTTGAATATGTATCATTTTTAGTAGTATTTATATGGATATGGGTCTATTGATAACAATAGGATGTTGGTTGAAAAACAACCAGTGTTTACCCCCACATAGATGAAGAACAAGGAAAATAAATCTCATAAGTGGGAAATATACAATAAACATGAGTCGCAAAGAGGATAAATCATTAACATTGATACTATAAAAGCAAATTATTTGTCACTATTGGAACTATTCTATGGTAAAATAAATCCATTATATCACATTTAATTGTAGATTCGACACTTCCCTCTTACTAGTTCTAGGATCATAATTTTCCACCAATAATTCAATGGCGATGATGTTACATCAAGTAATCATTATAAAAAATGATTTATATTTTTTTAAGGATTAAGATAACATTTATGAATATATATAATATAAAGATTTCCCACACTCAAGACACTTATATATTCATTGTCACATTCCTTGTATTGAATTCCCAATCCCTATCACATTTACCCATAGTTCTTTACAAATGGATGCACATGTACACCCCTGAGTCACCAAGGGTCATGATTTAGGCATAGGTTCTTATTTCATGCCTTGTTTTAGGATGGCATATAACAGCCTATGCTTACATGGCATGGGTAATAACCCTGGTTCTACCAGGAAGTTATTTGGTCAAAATCTATTGGTTAAGGTGTTCTGGGAGGCAACGTTTATTTATTTTAGGAGCTATCCAAATTTACAGTTTTTGTGTCAGAATTTTAGTGCATGGGCATGTTAGTGAATTGACATGAAAGAACATCGGTGAGTAAAGGGTCTCCGTGTTTGGTAGGTCTGGGCATCGGTTGGTCAAGACATCAGTAGGTCGAGAAGTCGGTAAGTTGAGGCATTGCGAGGTCATTGCATCAGTAGGTCGTGATGTTGGTAGTGAAGCATTAGTGGCTTGACATCGGAAGATCTCGTAAGTAGCTGAATGTCAGTGGCATAGCGTCATTAGGTTGTTTCGGAAGGTCCACTCTTGGGGGCTCATGTCGGGGACTCACCCATCAGTGAATCATATCTATTTTTATATGTTTTCTGCGTTTTTCTAGTTTCTCCCTTGTAACATGATTCCCCCTATGAAATGGCATCCTATCAACATGTAGTGGTGTGTCAGTCTGTCTCCATAATTTCTGAGGGGAATTATTAAATTCCTCATATCTTTTAATGTTCCACATCCTATTAGTCTCTAATCTATGTGGTCAAACCTCAATCAGATTTTTAAGAACACAGAAATAATCTCACTAATTTTTAGGATCTCACACATTCAGAAACTGAGAAATATTATTCATTTCCTTCTTTTTATGTCTTGTTGTGCATCTATAACCTTCCACCATAGACGAGTTGTGTGCCTATGATAGACCACTCTGCCGCATTTTTCATGGAGTCTCATGGTGCTTGCATGATCCCTTTTTCATGGCGTAAGGATGAACTTGGATCATTTGATAATCAAAAATGGATTTCATTTTTTCTTATTTATTTTTTCATCAATAATGATGTGA
Source organism: Viscum album (assembly GCA_963277665.1). NCBI lineage: Eukaryota > Viridiplantae > Streptophyta > Magnoliopsida > Santalales > Viscaceae > Viscum > Viscum album. The sequence goes on from OY728159.1 coordinate 1,208,801,623, forward strand.
ATTCTAATAAATCATTCTGAGTAATGGCTAGAAATGTTTCCTTATATACAAAAAATATATAACGACTAAATTTGATCAAAAGATAATATAGGTAAATAAATTTATAGAAAGGGAGTTGTTTGAGGTTGATCTCATCTTTTATTTGTTATCCTTGATTCTGTTCTATGGAGTTTCCAGAAAAAATGGTTGGAACATGAAATCTTTTTGATCACGTATACATGGTTAAATAATTGAATTCCCAATGATCAAGCACATCATGTGATCACACCAATTATAATTAAGTGGAATAAATAATCTATGGTGGTTAAATCGGAATATATGTACATCATGTTGATGTGGTTGGATATCTACTATGTTCTGTTGCATTGTGTGACCTTGTGTGAGTTGTGAAATATTTCTTTTAGGACAATGGAAATGAGTACAAGGTTGGACATATTAGTTGGTTCCATGAGAAGGATATAGAATGTGTGTATAGAATGGTTTTGGGAAAATATTATATGTCGATATCATTGTGTGTGGGTAAGTATAGGGGTTTTTCTAGTATCCCTATTTGAGAGATTGATTGATTGTATAATAGATTCACTTTTAGGAAGTTGGACATCTTTTGGTGTGTCATGGCCTTCAAATGGTGTTTGGTAGTGTGTTGTAATTGTGGTTACATACAAGAATGTTGTGGGACCGTATTAGAGCTCTAATGGGTTACGGGGCAGTAGAGATGGTTTTTAATGGGAGGATTGTGTGGTATAATTGTATATGATTTATGTGGTGAAGTGGGACCACATTGTATATTTACTTTTCATTTTTCTATAGTTTTGGTTGTTAGTTTCCTGGTAGTGTTGGATATACATTAATGTGAATCCTATTAAAAAATTAATGGAATGTAGTTAAATAAAAAGGGGTATGGGTTATCTTTGGCAATAGATGTTGTGTGGTTATGCATATAGGGGTAGCAGAAAAAAGTGGTATTATTGGGCTTGGCTAGTTATTTTTTGAAACGAGATGGTAGGGATTGTTTTTTTATTACCTATATGTATCAATGATAGTTTTTTATGATTTCAATATACACCCCACCCTTGTTATGAACTTTGTTCCTGTCACCTTCATATATTGGGGGATGGGGACTTTCCCATCAATTCATTGGGAGGATGGATGCATAGTAACTATCATTATTCCTTGACCCCTCTTATAGCTTATTACCACTCATGCGTATATGGGAAGGATTTAATGGCTTGTAACTAATCATCGACCAATAATGTTTTGGGTAAGGGTTTGTTGTGGATGAGATGCATAGGTGTCTGAAAATAAGGATGATTTTTTTCCAGTGTCTTCGGGATGACGATCAAGTGTCTTTGTGTGAGAGATGTGGTTGTTGTGGCCCTGGTGTGTGTGGGTGTGATTGTGGGTAGTTTGAAGCCCATTTATGTTGGTAGGGGTAGTGGTAGTGGGACTGCTTATGGGAAGAGTGGTAGCTTCATCACATTATCCATTATGGATGAGTAGTTAAGTAGTGGGAAATTTTTTTGGCATACGCCAATATCAAAGATAGTATACCATTACTTAACATGACTTTCATTTGTTGTTTTTTTCCTTGGTGAGGCTGCGATGGTTGGTATCCCATTGTAGGTTCATTGAGATTCAACTATTTTCTCATTGTAAATTTAGTATATTCATCTACATGTAAATGGGTAGCATTAGTTTCCTTACTAAGTATACTTGTATTCTCACCCTATGTATATAAAATTATTTTCTTGTTTAGAGGAGGACTTCGTGGACCATGGTGGGATTTACTTGCTCATGAGATGAGATAATGGTGGTTGCTAAATAATCTATTTTTCTTTTTCTATCTTAATTTTGTGTTTTGTTTTACATTTTATTAGCTTTTATTACATAAAAGGTATGTGTGAAATGGGTTTATTCTTCACATTTTCATTGTTGTTTGGAGTTTCATGGGATTTATAATATTATCTCCTAATATTGTTCAAAAAATGGTAATGTATTCTATATTATGTGAGATTCTATACCCTTGGTTCTATTCGTTTCATTGCTTCCTATTAGAGGTTGGACATAGGGGGGGTCATTATCTATCATTCGTCTTGATGATGGAAAGGAACAACACTTTGCTTTCACTTCCTTTATCTTGATGAAGGTGGGTTGTGAAAAAATAGTATCAAAGGTAGGTTTTCGGATTTTGAGAGGTAGGAAAGAGTATAAAGTCATGAACAATGAATATTTCAAGGTATGGTAGAGAAATTATGATAGGAAATCAAGGTACATGATATAGGAAATGGTAGACAGACTAGTACAAGTGATTTTATGGCACCTCGTGATCTGATGCAAGGACTCTAGACCAAATAAAAGACCAAATGAGGCTACACTGATTGTATGGTAGAGACCCTTAGAAAATTATGTGCATAAAACTCACTTTTATTCATGGGTCCCTTAGGTGTATTTGGAATTTTAAGTTAATGAATTGTTCACAAGAATTTAAATTAAATATTCCACACCACTCAGGATTTGGAAGTCAATGTTTACATTTTATCTATGGAACCCAGATGCTACCCCTGTGTGATATAAGAAGTTGAGTCCCAAAAAGGTTAACCTGATTGAATAGTGGGGGTCGATCAAAAAGTTGAAGATGAATATTAGTATAAGAATCTTCATTCCATCTAGTGGTATACTATGGGGGAGTATGATGGTAGAATATCAGATATCGATACAGAAAGTTGGCTCGATGAGCAGGTTATCGATTTTAGTTTGTTGTGGGATCACATAAATTAGTAGGTTCTTATGTATGTGAGACATGTAAAAGGAGAAGTATAATAATGGTGGATGATATTCCTTGGGGAGAGGATGTAAACTGAGGATTCAAGCGATGATATTTAAAGGGACTTCTAGGTGGAATTCCTATCATCCACAATGAATTCTAAAAAGTGGCAGGAGTTACCCTCCCTCCTACAGGGGGTGTGTTGGTGGGGGAACTTGGGATCATGTTCAAGGATATCCTAAACTTCACCCTAGATCCCTTATATGATGATTAGTATTGGGGGAGACACATAGAAGAGGCACTCAGAACTTATCTTCAATATGTTGTTACTACTTTATCTCTGCTGACATACATAGAGATTCAAAAAAATGGAGAGGTAGTGGATAAAATCAAAGAATTGGAATTTGTTCCATGAGAGGGAATCAAATCTAGTTTTTTAAATGGGAAATCCATCATCAAAAGGTATCATGCATCATGGCCTTCAAGGATTTGGAAATTTGGGAGTAAGCCCATATAGTTGTAGTTTTGATATCATGGTCCTCCCTCTTTCCATATGGTCCTGATAATGAGTTACATTTTTTTTGGATGTCGTGTGTCTGGTTCTAGTGCAAAGTTTTATCATCATACAATGGGATGTGAAGGCATAATTAACATATCGACTGTAGTAGTTGATTATTAGTCCCGTCCAACAATAGGGGGTAGCAATCTCCCACCCCACCAAGGGAAGACAGTGCTGGGGGAGAGTGGCCATGGGGTTTTCCATAGGGACCTAGACCATGGCATTGCAGGAGTGCTGGTCAGTAGTAAATGGGTTGAGGAACTTGTCTTGGGTAGTTACACTCCACATAGGTAGTAGTTATAGTATGTATAGTGGTTTTTTGATTTACGATCATTCAGTTTAATAACATTTTTTATGCCTTGTCTGATTCCGTAGCCTCACACACCTTTGTTGCACTCAGTATAGACCATGCTCTTGGGAAATCTGTATAAGAACATCCCATTCCCCATGTGTTATGTATTCCAGTTAGAGGTTAGACCAGTCTGTTTGATGCCGTTTTGAATAAGTAGAGTGATGTTGGGGCCATATTAGTCCATTGGGGATATTCATCTTCTACATATGCACCCACATTGTTATCCTTGTTATATAATTGTTGTTTTCTATGAACAATATTTTTGAAAACTTCTATAGATGGGTCATGTTATCAGATTAGAATACGTATCATGTATCCTACATTTGAAAGAGATGTTGTCAGGTGGGAGGCCAATGTGTAAATATTCTCCCTTCCATGTTATTTGAGCTTCCAATAGAATTAACAGATACATTGATGTTAGAAGTTATATGTTTTTTCATTGAATTTCGTTATGTATTCCTGAATTTTGTTTTGACTCTACCCCCGCAATGTGATGTTGAATTTAGGATAGACTTATAACCCGAATCCTCTAGGATTACGATGGATACCTATAGGCTTCCACCATTTGAGTTACTGGATTTGTGGATTGAGGTTGACAACCTAACGAATAAGGGTTTAATCCTTCCAAGTGTGTCGTTATGGGGGCTCCCGTCTTGTTCACAAAGAAAGTGGATGGTGGTCTTAGATTGTGCAAAGACTACTATATACTGAATCAGGTAATGATGATGAATTGTTAACCCCATCAAAGTATCGATGATCTATTCGAACCAGTTAAATGAGGAAGGTTGGATCTCTAATATCGATCTACGGTCTCGATATCCCTAGTTGATGGTAATGTATCTGACTTCCAGAAGACTGATTTTAGGTGAAGGTATGGGAACTTCGAGTTCATGGTCATTCCCTTTGGTGTCATGAATGCACTAGTTGTGGTCATAGGGCTCATGAGCACTATTTTCCATGAATACCTGGATCAGTTCATTATCATGCTCATCAACAATATTCTTATCTGCTCAAGGTTAGATGAGGAGAATGTCGATTATTTGAGGACTGTATTCGAGGTCATACGACACCACCATCCCTAGATAATGTTGTCTAAGTTCATGTTCTCCACATGATTGGTCTACTACCTCTGACTCGTGGTGACTTAGTGAGGGATTTTGGAGGGCTCTTGAATGTTCAACGTTGTTGGTTCATTGGAAGTAGAAAAGAATGTTGAAGAGGATTATAGTTTCTTGGGTACGGTAGGATATTATCAGGGGTTCGTACCTAACATCTAGGAAGTTACAAATTCATTGAATTAATTGACCAAAAAGGACCATAGTTTCATGTAGATTGGTTAGTTTCATGCTCATTTCATCTATCAGATAGTAATCATGGTCATTGTCCATGTGCAATGGTTGTCGGAGGAAGGAGTGATCTACAATTTTATCAGTGATGATTCCCGCATAGTCATGGGGTGTGTGCTGATGCAGCAGTGATGAGTGATCTCTTATGGATCTTGGTAATTATATCCTCAAGAACATAACTATTCCATCCATGACCCGGAGCTTGAAGTAGTCATGTTCGTACTGATGTTGTGGCGGCATTACCTCATCGGGGAACACTTTATGGTCGTCATAGATCACAATAGATTGAATTATATCTTTTCACAATGAGACCTGAACATATAGTTGATCATATGGATTTATTTTAAATACGATTACAACCTCAAGATATATTACAACCCAGTACAGGGGAACATGGTGGCTGATTACATGAGCAGGATTTCCAATAAGGTTCTAGTTCGGGAATCCACATGTTCGTGGAATGAAATGGAAGAGTTGGTCGCTTTATGCCTGGATTAGGGGAGGATAGAGGTAGAGGATACCTATTTCAGGTAAAAGTATAGTCTTCCATAGTCAATTAGGTATAAGAGTCTTAGTAGAGGACTAAATGTCTGATGAGATGCATGATCCCACTACCTAGGGTGATTATACAGATGGATGGTCATAGGATATTTATAATCTAATGTAGTATAATTGGAAGATGTTTGTATTAGTAGAAATGCATCAAGTATTTCCTTATTAGTTATATATTTGTCCATGAGTGGTTTATCCAGGAGTCTCTATGATGTACCGTGGTTTGAGGGAGCAGTTTTGGTGGCTTAGGATGAAGTGGGTAGTGGATCATTTTTGTGGAAAGGTGCCAAGTGTATCATTAGGATAACGATGAGCACTGTTTTCCTTATAGTCTGTTTCATACCTTCTGTTTTACCAAGTGTAAATCTAACAAAATATCAAAATATTTCATCACACAATTTTCTAGGACACATGGAGGATGCAATGCACTATTGGTAGTAGTGGACCGATTGACAATGTCAGATAACATAATGTAGATCAATGAATCGAGAAGATTATATGCCTTGGTAATGAGATTCGTGGAAAAAGTAGTGAACCTTTTTATAGTTGCAAGATATCTTAACTTGGATTAATATAAAAATTTTTCATCATGAGTCAAGGGGTATTGAAGCATTAATATTTCACCCAGTTACAGATTAAAAACACTTTCAACCCTCATATGGATAACCAAACATGAATGGAAAATCCAGTCAATGTAGTATATACAATGAGCATGATTTATATACTTCAGAGGAATGTGGGTATGACACATTTCCCTAGAAGAGTTTTCTTATAATAATATCTCTCATTCTATCATTGGCATGCCACTATTCGAAACCATCTACAGAAGGACGTTTCATTCACTCATGAGATGGAATGAGGTAGGAGAACCATCGCTTCTTGGACTTGTGGTATTATAGTGCCCAAAAAAGAAGGTTCATCTTGTGCATGATTGGATGATTGAGGCTCAGTACTAATAGAAGTCGTATACCGGTCATAGTAGGATGGACATGGTTTTTGAGGAAGGGGACAATGTTTTTTTAATGTTTCACCTCAGTGAGGACTGTAGAAGCATTTCAGAGGAAGCAAGCTTTATCCCTAGATCATCGTAGCTTTCGTGTTGTTAGAATGAGTTGGCATAGTGGCATATTAGCTGTAGTTTCCACCATAGATATAGAAGATCCACAACATATTCTATTTCTCTCAACTCTGTCGGTTTCTACTTGAATACTCCCCCATACATGATTGGGTAGAGTTGGATATCAAGGACGATGCAACATTTGTGGAGCGTCCAATAAGAATTGGGGATCATGAGGAAAATGTGTTGCTTAAATGGACCATTCATTTGGTTTTTGTGTTATGAAGTCACAGTGGCCTCCTGGAGAGTACATGGGAGAGAGAATAAATGATTTTTTCCCAGTACACAGAGTTGTTATAAGTTGTTCTTGTTGTCTTCATTAAACAATTCTTATAATGAAATGTTTGACCTTGTTTGTTGTATGATAATTTTAATTCAATATTTTATGGTTTTGTGTCAATAGTCCAAAATATAGGGATGTAAGAACCCGATCCATGATCAAGTCGCATTAAGGAAGATGTGATTAAACCCTTGTGGGTGAGACAGTGCAACCCAAAGTGGATAATATGATGACATGGAGGAAGGAGCGCCAAAATCCAAGTGACTGAGTAGTGTTTCCTTGGTCTAGTGTGGATACTTGGGAGAATGGAACCTTAATGATTACATTTTTCATGATATATATTATGAGGAGGTGTTATATGATGTCTAGGATTTCATTTTTACCACAAAAAATGAGAAGATGCGGTTTTCTCCTGAGAGGTATCTTAAGGTGTGGTTGTTCAGACCCCCTTTATTATGATTTAGTTTTGAATTATCAAGGAAAAGAATAATTTATGGGGTATCTGATGTTACCATTTAGTTGTATCCTGACCTTTCCTATGTGAAATTCTATTTTTTATGGTGTTCTTGGAGGAAATGTGGCTCATTTTAGGGGTTTTCAAAATTTTATATTTTTCACGAGCATGTCAGTGCATCGGAAAGAGAATGTTTAGTCCTGTTAATTATTGAACATGAAATTCCATCAGTGAGTCAAGAAAGTCAGTTTCTATAGGTCAAGGGATTGGAACACCAAGATGTTGATTGGTCGACGAGTCGATATGTCAAGGCATCAGTAGGTCGATGTGTCGGTAAGTCGTTGTGTAATTTGGTCGTGGTATCAATAGCTCAGCATTGGTGGCTCACCTTCATTAGGACAAGACATTATCTCGAATTAGTTTCTTAATGTATGTAGGTCATTTTTCTAGATCCCTTTTTAGTGGATCAGTGTCGGTGACACACCCATCAGTGAATCCTTTTTAATTTTTTCAGTTTTCCCTATTTTCCAGTTTCACCCATGTTCACTATTTCTCTCAATGAAATGGTATCCTATTAACTCAAAATTATGTGCTACTATGTCTCCTACATTTTAGAGAATAATTAATAAATTTCTAATATCTCTTAACATTCCCTAGGCTTTGTAACCACCAAGATGCATGGTCAGACAAGGATATGATTTTCATGAATAATGTAATCATCTCGTTGATTTTTAGGATAACTCCATTCCATAAACTAAGATCCATTATTTCCATTTACCATTTTATTTTCTATGGTGCATCGAGAAACATTCTCCCAAGAATATTCATGTCCTATTCTAGAGTCCATCTTACACAATTTTCTTGTAGTACTATGGTGCTTGCGTTATCCCATATTGTTGGTGTAAGGAAGAACATAGATCCTTTGATCATCTGGTTGGGATTTCATTTTCTTCTCAATAATTGTGCATCATCTAGGGTTGGTATTATAATAAATCCTTTTTAGGAATGGTTGAATACTTTTCATTAAAATAAGAAATTGATACTATAACATCCGAGGTAAATATAGAATAATACATTTTCATACTCATTAATTTTTACGAATTAAATATTAATTTTACTTTAATGGGGTTTCTATGTTCGATAACATACCCGATACGCAACAAATAGTTTCTTTGAAATCTTACGTTGCAAACTAGTAATAAAATAATATTATTTTAAATGGTAGTTAACACTTAACTGTTTTATTGGTGGGAATGAATAGAAATAACAAAAATATGATTATATATGTTTGTTAAATGTTTTTATATTTATCCAATAATGTATAAAGGCTTAAAATATGAAAAGAATTCAATTTTAGGCATATATACTGTAATTTTCACTAAAGGTCCACTTATCGCCTTTTGATGGCGAACCGTCATTAAATATTGTTCTGGTCACTCTTATACATTCTATTGGACCAAATAGAATTCTTCTTTAGAATCGAGACATCAAAATTTACATTGTGTAAATTTTTGGTATTTTTCCGATAATGTTTATTTTTTAATGAATAATGAAAATGGTTGTATTTTAATTAAAAACCTTTTTTAAATCTAAATTATTTATATGATAATATTAAATTTTTAATTTGTTTAAAAGTGAAATTAGAATATATTTTTACCATTTAATCCAATAGTGGTCATTGGAATTTATTTCACGTTGATATTGGACTTAAACTTATGTCAATCTTTTGATATATATTGTTTCATAAAAACACGCTATTTGTCCTGACAGCGAGAAATAATTATTAAATTAATTAATGTATCATATATGTTTTTAATTTTATAAAATAAAAATAATTTTTGAATTCGGAATATCAAATATAGATTAGGGTGATGTTTTGGTATTTTTTTGAAAAACGTCAATTTTTGATGAATAGTGAAACCACTAAGCGGTACTTAAAAAACTGATTTTTTGTTGAAATGAAATTTCAGTGGGATGAAAAAAAAATTGTTGAATAGTAACTTTTAAGTTTTTAATCGTGATTAGAGGTAATGAGGGTAATTTAAGGTAAAAATATTGTTTTAATAATATGAAATGACCATGAAACATGTCCTACCCTTATTGGATGTGTCATATCAGACCAATAAAATCCATGGGTCAACTTTGGGACCCCATTGAGCCACTTTGGTATGAAAATGACATTAATAACTTTTTATTTAATGTTATAATAAAAATGTCACAAACATGTGTTGTTTTACTAAAATAATTTTTAATTGGGGTCATACAATCATAATTTTGACTATAAATATTCATTAGAAATATAAATATATTTCCTACATCATGATATTTTTTTTATAATTTTTAGACACTTAATAAATTATATTATTTATGACACCATGATGATGGAGCGATTACCTCATTATTTAACGATTAAAATAAAATGAAAAGATAATGTAAAATATAAGACCTAAACTTGTCAAAAACCTATTGGATGGGTGGATTTATAACTCTTATAACATTATCCTATAAATATATAATTGTGAGACCTTTAAAAACCGAAAATCTTTTTATAATAAAGAAACCTTTTATAACATTCCAAGAGTGACCCTCCTATCCTCTTATAAAAGGCCCCCACCAATACCAACTTACCCACACCTCTCAAGCATTTGGCTAGGCCAAAACCTACCCATTATGTCACTCCACATCCCTCTATTACTCCTAGAATCCTCACTTTGGGCAGATGTCTTTCCAAGGAAGCCTTTGAGCTCAAATCAAAAAGAGTTACCTGATTTAAAGTTAGTGTCTTCTCTTGTGTTCTTATGTTTTGTTTTGCTTCTCCAACACCCTAAACTCTCTTTATTCCTTTATTTTGTAACAAAAACAGTATCTGCAATATACTATTATGTTGTTATGAGTGGGATTAGAGCTACATCTACACACACCTTCGTCTAATGGTTAAAGAACATATTGTTTCTGTGGTTGGCGATTTTCTGCCTCACGAAACAATGATTGTTCAACCTTCTTTAAACACATTTCATGGTGGAAATTAATATGTAACTATATTTATATATGATATATATTATGTTTATGTTTTCCTTATGATTCTGTATTTTTCATTTGTGGCATACCATTGTGGTTTCCATTGTAGGGAAAACACGATAATTTCATTTTTGGAAGTGCGGACTACCGTCCCCTCAAAGTGATTTGAATCGTTAATGCCATATGTGGGACTTATAAAGGATGGGGTTAATGTTATTATATATTATGTTATAATGGAATTATAATATAACCTTATATCATTATGATTTCACTCTATTAAATATGAAATAGAAATGAAAGTAGCGTTCATGCGCACGTACGACTTACCGTCTCCATGAACGGTGCATTTCATTTCTTACCTCTAAATGTTATGTACTATTATAAATACATGTATATGATGGTCATATATGATATATATGATATCCAAATAATGAATATCATTCTGGATATAATGAACCTTTTACCACATAAACAACATGTAATTGTAAGAAGTCCATTTTTGACTTATGAACCAGATATTGACAAAACTCACATTATTAACTTAAATGTTTACATAATGTTTATAACATGGAAATTAGTGATATTATAGGACTATTAAGCTTGAAAAAGGTTCTTAAGTATGTAGAAATTAAATTTAGTTTATTATTCAGGAGATTAAAGAGCAATCGAGTCAAGCCAGACACGAGGTAAGGGACTTCGTCTCAATCTCCTTTCATTGAGGCATATTTTGTTCTAATACAAGGATTTCTTTTATAAGGTGTATAAACACCGTTGAATTTTAATTTTATACAAAATGAATCTTTTTGTATGAAGTGTTTTACAAAATGAAAAAAGGAATGTTTCTTTTAACGTACGTGGTGACAATGAACTTCTCCGCCACCGTGAGTATTATTTGGTCTTTGGCTTCCTCAACAAGCCGTAATGTTTTAAAATGAAATAAATACCATATACTATTTTATGAATTTTGGTATTTAAAATGGTTTTTATAATGGATTTTTTATTTCAAAATATTTATGTGATATATTGTGATCAAAGTGTGGAAATATTTTCTTTCCATTATATTTTTGTTATGTCTTATGATTTTATAATGGTACATGGACATTTGACGGGTGGTTATGTGATAAACCATATGAATAGTGGTGCCGTGAATACCAGGATGGGTGGATACGTTATAACCTCCTTTGCATTGGGTATGGAAGTCAGCCGTATGGCTATTCCATTAAGTGATATGTGTGGAAGTCGGCCGTATGGTTATTTCATTTAAGTATTTTTATGTCCCAAGTTACCATTTTATGTTATGTGTTCTTTATATGGGTTTTATGGTAATATCGTGGTTACAAAAGGGTAAGTAATGATATTTTATTCAGTGAAGATTAATTACTACTCCATAAAGGTGAAATGTATTACATTGATAAAATATTCATGGTTTACTAGTTTTCCTTATTTGTGTATCCCTTACTGAGCTTTTTATGCTCACCCCATGTTTTTATTTGAAATTTTTATCACAAGACATAATGTGGAATAGGGTCAAGGATGGGATCCGGGAAAAGTCATGCTTTCTTAAAACATGGAACTAGAAATGACTTTTTTAAGAGATCATGTTTTGAAAAAAAGGAAACTCTGTAGAAGTGTCTACTGTGTAATCTTTTGAGATGTAATAGTTATGATCTAATTCTCTAAAACTCTATAACATAAAAGATCCTCAATGGTAATTATTCCATTAATTCAATAATAAGTAATGATTAAGGTCGGGGCCTTATAGTTGGTATCATAGGTCGGTTTAGACAACATTAGGAGTTAGAAAATTGTTAAATTATAAATTAATTTATGGTATGATTGAAATAATATAGCATTTAAAGATTACCATGTTTTTTAGCCTAATATATATCAGTATTAAGAATGGTTTTTTGTAGTGGAAACAGAGAAGATTTTTTAGGAAGGCATGCTGAGGGAAACGACCATCCAAATTAGCATACTTAGATGGTCAGAATCAGAATTGAACAGTTTACTGCATTTATGGCTCAGTTGAATCAGGTGATAAATGGTGGTTGTGTTATTGATGATATTTTGGTGTTTTATAAAATTAAAGAGGAGCATGAAAGTCATTTAAGTGTTATCTTGAAAACCTTAAAAGAAAATAAACTGTATGGAAAATTCAGAAAGTGTGATTTCTGGTTACAACATATTTCTTTCCTTGGTCACATTGTTTCAAATAACTAGCATAACTGTTTATCCTGCTAAAACCAAAGTTGTTGAAGAATGGAGGAGACCCACAAATGTAACCGATATCCGTAGTTTTCTTTGTTTGGAAGGTTACTACCGAAGGTTTGTTGAAAATTTTTCATGGTTATATAGTCCAATGACTACTCTAACTTGGAAGGGTGTTAAGTTTATCTGGACAAAAAATATGATGATTGTTTTTGGGAGTTGAAATGAATATTGGCGAATGCCCCAGTTTTGGCACTTCATTCCAGGAATGGTGAGTTTTTCATATACAGTGATGCTTCTTTGAAGGAAAATGGTTGTTTCCTTATGCAGAATGATTAGGTAATTCCATATGATTCACGTCAGTTGAAAACTCATGAGGTAAATTACCCTACACCTGACTTGGAATTAGCTGTTGTTTTTTTGCTCTAAAAATTTGGAGGCATCATTTGTATAGATTAAAGTGTGAAATATATACTAATCAAAAAAGTTTAAAGTATATATTCACTCAGATATAATTTAACGTGAGACCATGGAGATGGATAGAATTAATCAAAGATTATGATTGTACAATTCATTACCATCTGAGAAAAGAAAATAAAGTGGCTGATGCTTTCAGTCCAAAAAGTAATGCTTCATTAACCATGCTACGTTTGGTATGAGATCCTTTGGTTTTTGATTTGAGGAACTTTGAAATATATGTTTTTGGTTCAGGAGTTTATTCTATTTTGATTCAGGTATTAGTGAGATCATCTCTATCAGACAGAATTAATCAAGCGCAGAGGAACGACCGTGGGTTGTAGAAAAAGGTAGAGCTGGTTCAGAAGGGTAAGTTCCCTGAATTTAATATTGATAATGATTGTGTTTTGAGGTTTGGGAAGAGATTATGTGTGCCTAGTGATTAAAAGTTGAATAATGAGTTGTTATGTGAGGCTCATAGTTCCTCGTTTTCAGTTCATCCTGGCAGTAATAATATGTACAGAGATCTGCGGGAGTATTACTGGGGGATGGAAAGAAAAGAGATATTACTGATTTTACTGTGAAGTGTTTGACTTGTTAGAAGGTTAAAGCAGAGCAGCAGTTACCGAAAGGGATGCATCAGCCTTTACCATTACAAGAGTGGAAATTGGAAAATATATCCATGGAATTTGTTGTGAGATTACCAAAGACATCTCGAGGTAATAATGCAATCTGGGTTATTGTTGATCGCTTGACTAAATCTGCTCATTTCATTTCTATTCGAGATACTTTCTCTCCAGATCAACTTTCTCGATTGTATATTAAAGAGATAGTCAAGTTGCATGGAGTTACCCTATCCGTTTTATCCGATCGTGATCCCAGATTTACTTCTAACTTTTGGAAAGTCCTTCAGATGTATTTGGGTACTGAATTAAATTGAAGTACATATTTTCATCCTCAATCAGATGGTCAGTCAGATAGAACAATTTAGACATTAGAGGATATGCTACATGCTTGTTCGAGGGATTATCACGGAAGTTGGGACCAACATCTTTCTTAGGTTGAATTTTCATATAATAACAGTTTTCATTCCAGTATACGGATGGAACCGTTTGAGGAATTATATGGGAAGCAATGTCGAACTCTAGATTTTTGGGATTAAGTGGGTGAAAGGAAAATGATGGGACCAAAATTGGTAGAAGAGATGTTATAAAAAGTTCTGTTGATTCAGAAACACATGAGAATAGTTCAGAGCAGACAGAAATGTTATGCAGACAATAGGAGGAAGGATCTATCTTTCGAGGAAGGTGATCATGTTTTTATGAAAGTTTCACCATGGAAATATTTAATGCGGTTTAGTAAGAAAGGAAGGCCGAGTCCTAGGTTCATTGGACAATATGAAATTCTGGAGAGAGTTGGATCAGTTGCTTACCGAGTGGATTTACCTCCGAGTTTATCACATGTACATAATGTTTTTCATGTTTCGATTTTTAGAATGTATATTCCATATCCATCTCATGTTTTGGGCCTAGAGGTAGTTCGGTTGGAAGAGAATCTATCTTAAGAAGAACAACCAGTCCAGATTTTTGACCGAAGAGAGCAAGTGTTGCGAAATAAGGTAATTCACCAGGTAAAGGTTTTGTGAAAAAACCATATGGTTGAAGAGGCAACATGGGAATCTAAAAATTCTCTGAGGGATTAATACCACCACTTATTTTGATATGTGAATAAAATTTAAAGGACGCAATTCCCAAAAGGGTGGAAAGATGTAACAACCTAGGTAAATAAAGAATAATACATTTTCATACTTATTAATATTTACGAATTAAATATTAATTTTACTTTAAAGGGGTTTTCATGTTCGATAGCATACGTGATATGCAACAAAGAGTTTCTTTGAAAACTTACGTTGCACACTAGTGATAAAATAATATTATTTTAAATGGTAGTTAACACGTAGTTTTTTTATTAGTGGTAATGAATATAAATAACTAAAATATTATTATATATGTTTGTTAAATGTTTTTACATTTATCCAATAAAGGATAAATGCTTAAAATAAGAAAATAATTCAAATTTAGGCATATATACTCAAATTTTCACTAAAGGTCCACTTATCGCCTTTTGATGGTGAACTGTAATTAACTATAGTTTTGGTCACTCTTTTACATTATATTGTACCAAATAAAATTCGTCTTTATAATCGGGACATCAAAATTTACATTGTGTAAAATTTTGGTATTTTTTCGATAAAGTTCATTTTTTAATGAATAGTGAAAAATGTTGTATTTTAATTCAAAAAATATTTTAAATGTAATTTATTTATATGATTAGATTATCATTTTAATTTGTTTTAAAGTGAAATTATAATATGTATTTACCATTTATTCCAATAGTGGCCATTGTAATTAATTTCACTTTTAAATTGGACTTAAACTAGTGTCAATCTTTTGATATATATTGTTTAATAAAAACACGCTATTTGTCCTGACTGTGGGAATTAATTATTAAATTAATTAATGTAACTTATACGTTTTTAATTTTGTAAAATATACATCATATTTTAATTCGGAATATCAAATATAGCTTAGGGTAAAGTTTTGGTATTTTTCTGAAAAACATCAATTTTTGATGAATAGTGAAACCACTATGTGGTACTTAAAAAACTGATTTTTCATTTAAATGAAATTTTACCACCTCTATGTTTTGAATTTCAAAAATCCAACATACATGGTTGTCATTTGGAAGTAAAATGTGGTTCAATGGGATTAAAATAATTTTTTGGTGAATAGTATCTTTTAAGTTTTTAATCGCGATTAGAGGTAATTAATGTAATTTAAGGTAAAAATTATGTTTTAATAATATGAAATGACCTTGACACATGTCATAACCTTATTTTATGTGTCATGGCTGACAAATTAAATCAATGGGTCAACTTAGGGATCCCATGGAGCCACATTGGTAGGAAAATGACATTAATAACATTTTATTTAACGTTAAAATAAAAATTTCACAAACATGTGTTGTTTTACTTAAACAATTTTTAAATGGGGATATACATGTCATAATTTTGACTATAAATATTAATTAGAAATATAAAAATATTTACTACATCATGATAGTTTGTTATAATTCTTAGATATTAAATAAATTAAATTATTTATGACACCATGATGATGCAGTGATTACCTCATTATTTAACGATTTAAATAAAATGAAAAGATAATGTAAAATCTAAGACCTAAACTTGTCAAAAACCTATTGTATGGTTGGATTTCTAACTATTATCACCTTATACTCTTAATATATAATTTAGGTACTTTTAAAAACTGAAACAAATTTTATAATAAAGTAACCTTTTATAATTTTCCAAGAGTGCCCCCCCTCTCCTCTTATAAAAGGCACCCACCTCTACCACCTTACCCACAACATTGAAGCCTTTGGCTCGGACAACACATGAACATTTTCTCTCTCCACATCCCTATATGACTACTAGAAGCCTCAATTTGGGCAGAATTGTTTCCAAGCAAGCCTTTGAGCTCATATCAAATAGATTTACCTGATTTAAAGGTAGTGTCTTCTCTTTTGTTCTTATGTATTATTTCGCTTCTCCAACCCCCTAAACTATATTTATTCATTTATTTTGTAACAACACCAGTATTTTAAATATAGTATGATTTTTTATGAGATGTATTAGAGCTAATCCTACACACACCATCGTCTAATGGTTAATGAACATACTGTTTCTATGGTTAGCGATTTCTGCCTCATGAAACAATGATTGTTCAATCTTCATTAAACACCTTTAATGGTGGACATTAATATGTCACTCTATTTATATATTATATATATTATGTTTATGTTTTCCTTATGCTTCTTTATTTTTCATTTGTGGCATACCTTTATGGTTTACATTTTGGGTAAACACGATAATTTCATTTTAGGAAGTACGGACTACCGCCCCCTCAAAGTGATTTGATTCGTTAATTCCATATGTGGGACGTATAATGGATGGAGTTAATGTTATTATATATAATGTTATACTGGAATTATAATATACCCTTATATCATTATTATTTCACTCCATTATATATGAAAGAGAAATGAAAGTAGCGTTCATGCGTACGTACGGCTTACCGATACCATGAGTGGTGCATTTCATTTCTTAACTCTAAATGTTATTTACTATTATAAATACATGTATATTCTGGATATATATGATATATATGATATGAAAATCATGAATATAATTCTGGATATAATGATCCTTTGACCACATAAACAACATGTAATTGTTAGAGGTCCATTTTTGACTTATGAACCAGATATCGACAAAATGAACATTATTAACATAAATGTTTACATAATGTTTATAACATAGAAATAAGTGATATAAAATGAATAGTAAGCTTGAAAAAGTTTCTTAAGAAAGTATATATTATCTTTAGTTTATTATTCATGAGATTAAAGAGCAATCAGGTCACGTCGGACCCGAGGTAAGGGACTTCGCCTCAATCTCCATTCATTGAGGTATATTTTGTTCTAAGACAAGGCTTTATTTTATATGGTTTATAAAACCCTTTTACTTTTAATTTTATAAAAAAGAAATATTTTTCTACGAATCATTTTAAAAAATGACAAAAAGGAATGTTTCTTTTAACGTACGCGGTGACGACCTTTTCCACTGCCGTGAGTATTATTTAGTCTTTGGATTCCTCAACAACACATAATGTTTTTAAAATGAAATAAATACCATATACTATTTTATGTATTTTGGTATTCAAAATGGTTTTTATAATGGATTTGTTATGTCAATATATTTAAGTGATATATTGTGATCAAAGTGTGGAAATGTTTTCTTACCATTATATTTGTTTTATGTCTTATGATATTAAAATGGTACTTGGACATTTGACAGGTGGTTACATGATAAACCATATAACGGGTGGTGTCGTGAATACTAGGATGGGTGGTTAAGTTATAACCTCCAATGCATTGGGTATGGAAGTCGGCCGTATGGCTATTCCATTAAGTGATATGTGTGGAAGTCGATCGTTTTGTTATTCCATTTATGTATGTTTATGTCCCATGTTACCGTTATATGTTATGTGTTCTTTATATGGGTTTATGGTAATATTTTGATTACAAAAGGGTATGTAATGATATTTTATTCAGTGAAGAGTAATTAATACTCCATAAAGGTGAAAATTGTTACATTGATAAAATATTCATGGTTTACTTGTTTTCCTTCTTTGTGTATCCCTTACTGATCTTTTTATACTCACCCAAAGTTTGTTTTGAAATTTTTTTCACAGGACATAATGTGGAATACGGTCAGGGATGGGATCAAGGAATATTCATGCTTTTATAAACATGGAACTAGAAATGACTTTTTCTAGAGTTCATGTTTTGAAAAAAAGGAAACTTTTTAGAAGTGTCTACTGTGTAATATTTTGAGATGTAATAGTTATGATATAATTCTCTAAAACTCTATACCTGAAAAGATCCTCAATGGGAATTATTATTTTAATTCAATATTAAGTAATGTTTATGGCCATGGCCTTATAGATACAGTCTTATATTGATCAAAAGGAATCATAGGTAAATAAATTAATGAACAAGGAGTGGATTGATGTTGACTGGATTTTTTATTTGTTTTCATTTATTATCTTATGGATTCCATAGTGATATAAATTCTAAATATCATAGTCTTAACTATACATTTCATGCACAAAAATAATGTTTAGATGTGGGGAGATTATTGAATAACTAACTTGATCAAAAAAATCATCTTAATCATGTATACAAGGTTAAATAAATGAATTCCCTAGGATCAATACCACCATGTCATCACCCCAGTTATAATTAATTTGAATCAATGAACTTCTGCTAGTTAAATATGAATTTATATGCATCTTGTTGATCGGTGTGGAAGAGTGTTTTGTAAGGTTGAGATTTGTGACATATTTGAGTTCTTGTAGTGTTACTGTTAGGTGCACAGTTTTGTGTACCACGTTGGATAGGGGAGTTGGTTCCATGATAAGGGTCTAGTATCTGTGTATATTATGGTTTTGGGATAATAGTAGTATAAGGGATTAGTGTGTTGGGTAGTACCTGGGGTGTATTGTTATCCCTATTCAAGAGATTGATTGATTGTGGAATTGATGGTCTTGTATGCAGAAGAAACGCCATTGTTATGCCATGGCTATCGAATGATATTGGCAGTGGGGTTGTGGTGTGGTTACGAACATGAAATAGTGGTACTAAATATGAGAACAGATGTGAATTTGGGCTTTATAACTAGGTCGTGAGAGGAATATTGTTTGGTATAAATTTGAAGAATGATTGTGGTAGAGTGGGACTATACTATGGCTTCTATTTTAATTCTGGTATATTTGGCTATGGTAGTTTCCAGGTAGTACTATAGTAACATTAAATAAAATCCCATAAATAAATGAATGGAATCTAGTTAAATAAAAAGTGGTATGGTCAAGCTTTTTCAGTAGATGTTTCTTGGTTATGTATACAGGGGTAGGAGAAAAAGTGGTACTGGTGGTCTTGGGTAGTTTTTGACTGAAACTCGTATGTTGGGATGAGTGTTTGATTACCTATATGTATAAATAATAGATACATTTAAGTTCTATATGCACCCACCTTTGTTGAAAATAATGAGAGGAACACCACCATATCACGTGGAGTGTGTATTTCCCAAAATCTCGGTTGGAGGGTGGATTGATGGTTAGTGACATTATTATTGAACCCTATACCGGGGACATACCGCTTGAGCATATTTATGTATGTTGTAATGACTTGATGCTTACAGTCACCCAAGATCCTTTGGGAAAGGGATTGTTTTGGATGAGAGTCCTAGGTGTTTGCGGGCCGGGATCTTTTCCCAGGTGTCTTTGAGACAAGGATAATATGTCTTGAGGGGACATACATGATAGTTAAAGCCCAGTTTTATATTTTTTTGATTGTGTATGGTTTGATGTCCAAGTATCTGCGAGCATGTTGTGGTAGTGGGACATAGTATGGGCAGAGTGGTAGCATCAAGACATTAGCCCATATTTAAGAGTTGTTAACCAGTGGGAATGTGGAGTGGGGTACCCAAATATTGATGTGGATATACTATATCATTACTTGACATATGTTATTTGGAGGGTGTGCCTTGGTGAGGCTGGGTTGGTCAGTATTCCATGGTAGGTTCTTTGACGTTACACTATTTTCTCCCAGGGACATTAATATATTCCCCCAATTGTGCACATGTAGCCTATGTTTCCCTACTGAGTATAATTGTATTCTCACCCTATGTATATAAAACGTTTTTCAGGTTTCTAGGAGGAATTTTAAGACTGTGCTGGACATTAATAGCGCATGTGATAGGATCAGTTGTCGTTTCTACATAGTCTCTTTTCTTTTGGTACAATACATTAGAGTTTTTTTTGTAATTAATATCAGCTTTTTTATTATACATGCATCTGGAAAATGGGTTTTGGAATCACATTTAATTTGGTATTTGGATTTTATTTTAATTTTCCATCTTATCGCTCAATCATGTTCAAACAAAATGGAAATCCCTTCTGTATAATATGAGATTCTACACCCTTGGTGCTAGTAGTAGCTCTAGGGCCTACTGAAAGAGGGAATCAAGTTTCATTATCTCTCATTCACCTTGATGAATTGTGGTTGTGACACTTTTCTACTCCTTACATCATATTGAATAATGTGGTACATGGAATCACACATTAAAATAATTCAACAACTTTCACTACATACAATATCGGGTTCGAGGGCACCATCACATTTCAAATTAAACATTTATAAATATTTTATAAATATTATTAAAAAAATCGGGAAATTTATTAAAAATTCAATATAGAATTCATCTTTTAATTTATATTATCAAAATTTTATTAGTCTGAAATTTTTTTAATTTTGTGAAAAGTATTCATTTTTGATGAATAGTAAAAAATATTAAAATTTTATTAAAAACCTTATATTTCATTTATATAATTATTTTACTATAAATTGATTATAATTATAGAATAGATTAAAAAAACATATACTAATCCAATATTGTTCATTGGAAACATTTTAAAATATAATTAGATATTACGGTTTATTAAACTTTTGAACATCTCTTTTACAATCTATCTAGCCACATACATTTTATTTTCATTAAAAGTAATTTTACTACATATGTAAATTGAATTAAAAAAAATGGATATACATGGTTTTAATAAGTACGAAAAATCGTGTAGAATAACATCAAAATAATTTTTTGTCAATACTAACTTTTGAATTTTAATTACCAAGGTTAATGGTAAAAAAGGTAATTAATGGTAAAATTAATATTATAATAACATAATATTTTCCCAACACTTGTCATAATTTCATTGTATAAGTATTGTTCAACAATAAAACAACCATATGTTTAAATTAATATTTTTTTTAATCCTCTATTGGAAGATTATTACATTATTTATATTTTATTTAAATAATATTTATAAATTTCATATTTGAATTTTAAAAAGTAACCCATTTTCATTATTGGATTATGAATGAGATAAATTGTTTAATTAATGGTTAAACCCAAAATATAATGTTATTTCTGTGACCAAAACACGTCTAAAAATTATAGGTAGAGATTATTTAGACCATTAATATTATTATTTTCAAAATAAAACACTTTGGAGAAAATTGAAAACGAAAATAAATTTATAATAAATTTATAATTTAATATCATCCAAAATTGCACCTCACTTCTCTTAGAAAAGTGATCTTATCATAAATTTAATTTCCAACACCAAATCCATTAGAAATTTCCCACCCCATTACATTTATTCCCTAAATTCCTTCAAATCATTCAAGATGACACACATTTGGTAAAATTCCATCCTAAGGAGTCCTTGTTTGAAAAAAAAGGTGACACCTAAAAAAGAGGTAATTATTTTTTCACCTCTTTCAATGTTATTTTATTTTTAAGCATCATATTTATATATTTTATCCATATAAAAATAATAAATCGAGTAAAATACTTGTACATATATATTATTATAATCACGGAACAACTATATTACTAATTTTATATATCTTAATAATAACAATATCACCATGTGTGGGTACGTACGGCTTACGGTCTCCTCACCGTGGAGTAATTTATTAAAAAACACCAATTTATTTTGATGGGTATAATGGTTATTATATGGGATATAAATTGTGATGACCCAGACTATCTTGGTCCTTCCCTTTGCCAAAATCTGGGTTCTAAAGGAGTGGCGTCTCGGTGAGACCGATCGGCGAGACTGATCGGCAAGACCGATGGGTGAGACCGATCGGTGAGACCGATGGGTGAGACCAATCGGCGAGACAGATCGGGGAGACCGATCGGTGAGACCGATCGGTGAGACTGATCGAGGAGACCGATCGGTGAGAGCAATCAGTGAGACCGATCGGCGTCACTCGGCCTTGTCAAGTTGTTTCCAGTAGCGCTCTTTTGCGTAAATAGGGTTTTAAGCCCTATTCTGACTCGTTTAACCGTGTTTTTAAGACCCGTAATGCCCATAAGAGTTTTAATTAAATGATTCATCAGTTCATGAGTCAACTTAAACCACCCGACCCCCTTTTGTGATGAGTGGAGCCGCGTGATCAACCCACGACCCCCGCGCCTTACGCGGTTTCGCGTTTTCACCTCAACCATCCCCAGCTCTTATAAGCTAAGGGTTAGCCGTGGTTTCTCCTTTCCTCAATCGCGACATTTCACAAACATCTTCTGGTGCATCGGGCCTGCCGCATTGTTATCTGTAATGTTCCGCGCCCCCAGCCTAAACGTCGATCATTTATCAACAAGTAGGGAATTTCTCCTTCGTCTCTCTCTTTTGTGTATCATTCGGGGTGTTTGTGCTTTTGGTCCTGTAGAATTGGGTAAACCAGGCCTAATTAAAGATAAAGAACGATTTCTCTAAAGAAAGAAGAAATGGGGGGATGTGATCGTTGATGGTGTTTTATATTTTGATGTTGTTTCTTCTATGACCATCTTGTTGAGTTGTACTGGCTTATGCCTCCTGAAAATCGAGGTCGTTGGTGGTCGTTGCTGGTGCAATAATAAACCCCGCTGATGTTTTAAATGGCTTGTTTGTGGTTGTAAACTCCTGCTATGAAAAGTGAATTGGTTAATGACGTATATCCGGCTGAATAATTGAAAGCACCAGGATCAACCCTTCTGTGATAACTCCTTGTTAGAACACACAGAATTTGAAACCAAGGAGTGTGTTAAGTCGTTTAAATCTGAAAATCCTTGACATGTGTTGGAGGTGGTAGTTGGTTGTTTTCCTTTTGGGCCGATTGCTGGAAATGTGGGAGGGGATGGGATCCCCTGTTCTTTTATATTCTCGGTGGTTGTGTGAATTTGGGGATGGGATCTCCTGTTGATTGGGATCCGGGTGGTTACTTATTGGGGTGAAATCTTCTGTTGTTGAGAACTAGGTTTGGACGTTTTGGTTGTTGTTTGACTGTTTACTTTTCTAGACTTATGCCTATGCCTACTAGTTGCCCAGTAGTGCTTAAACATACACATTGTTACTGAATGTGAAATAAGAATGGGGACACATGGGTTGTTGGCGTGAGTCGTGACTCGGACTTGAGTGTTGTTGTGATCTGTAGGTTGTCTGATGAAAAAAAAACCCAGCTTTGGGTGAGTTCTTGTTATATATATATATATATATGTATGTATATTTATATTTATATATATCTATAGCTTTTTGTTTCTTATTCGCGCCCCACCCAAGTTGAGCACTTAGTTCCGAACACCCCCATTTCATGAGGGAGGGTGTTTTTTCCAACACTATTCTTAGTGGATGGTTATTATCTCCTTTTCTGCTCCCTTTCCCGGATAGCCCAAGTATCTTCGGGCAGGCTATGATGGCCTGAAGTCCATTATTAGCCCAAGAACCTTCAGGCGGGGTGGTGTGGTGGTTGGCCAGGTGTGTGCGGCAGGTGGTTTCCCAAGTGTCTTCGGGATGAGGCCCAGGTGTCTTCAAGGGAGGCAGTGGATCCTTTATCCCAGGTGTCTTCGGGCGTGGTGGTGGTTGTTCTGGCCTAGGTGTTTACAGGCATGGTTACATGTGACAGTTGCGGCCTAGGTGTGTGCGGGCGGGATTCAGAAGTGATACTGTGTACGGTTGAGGCCCAGGTGTGTGCGTGCGGGATTTCAGCAGTGGGACTGCGTGTGGTTGTGGCCCAGGTGTGTGCGGGCGGGTGTGGCAGTGGGACTGCGGTGAGAATGGCGGGATTGGTTTGATGCGTAGGATGTCTCAATAACCAGTGGGAAAGTGGCGCGGGGTACCCAAATATCGATGTGATCTTATTATATATATTACTTGGCTTGTGTTATTTGGGGAGTGAGCCTTGGTGTGGCCTAGGATGGATAGTTTTCCTTATTAGGTGTTTGGTTTACTCTTTTATCAAGGGACATTAGTACGTTCCCCCACTTGTGCACGAGAGTCTTGGTTTTCCCTACTGAGTGTACCTGTATGCTCACCATATGTATATAAAACTGCTTTCAGGTTTCTAGGAGGACTTCGGGGATCACGCAGGACCATACTAGATCGGACATTTGGAGCAGTTGCAGTCGTTTTTTTTCTTTTTGGTACTTACCTTGTAGTCACCTTTTTCACTTTATGGCTTTTACTTTTGAAACATTCATGTGGGAATGGTTTACTTTTGGATTTACTTTTCCTTCTACCTTGGTGTTGTTGGGTTTTCTTCTCATTATCTCTCGATCCTATAAAATAAAAAAAGGGTAATGCCTTCCATTTGCGAGAATTTTCTATACCCTTGGTGCTAGTCGCCACTCCGGGACATATTGAAGGCGGGGTTCGGGGGTCATTATCTCTCCTTCAACATAAAGAAGGAAGGTCCTGGCAATCTGCTGACCCTTCCTTCCTTTTGGTGAAGGCGGGTCGTGATAGAATGGTATCAGAGGTGATGGTTGAGAGATAGGACGGAGTCTAGAGTTAGGCACAGTGAGGATTGCATGGGATGGTAAGGCAACAGTGTTGGGTGACCTTGGAGCGTGAATTAGGCCAGGGAAGACTAGCAAGGACACGAGATTTTAGGGCCCCCCGTGATCCGATGCAAGGACTCTGGACCTACCGAACGACCAAGTGAGGCCAAACTGATTGTAGGGTAGAGACCCTAGGAAAGGTATATGCATCATATTGACTTGTGTTCTTGTGTTTCTGGGATGTCTTCGGAATTAAGAATAAATTGAATCTTAATAAGTTTTAAGAACAATATTCTGCATTACTTGGGCTTAGTCATTCCTTGTTTACCTTGCAGCTATGGCACCTGGAAGACGACCATGTGCGGTACAGGCGATCGAGGCCCCCGAGAATACTTTGGACAATCGGAAGAGAGGTGATCGAGAGGAAGAGGACGACCAGTGGCAGAAGACTCTTCGATCCTTCCAGCGACATGCCCTCGAGAAGTATGAGGGCATCACCTCCGATATGAAGATGGAAGGCCGGCTAGAGGAGCTAGTTATAGCCTTCGGCCTGATTCGGGCCCCAACCGAGTACTGGGTTCCCCTGGCCGTTAGCCAGATGCGGGGATCGGCATGTCAGTGGTGGATGCTTTACCTGGGGGAGAGGAGAGAGTCTGAGGTGGCTTGGGTGGATTTCGAGAAGGAGTTTCAGGCAGAATTCCTCTCCTCGATGATGAAGGAAGAAAAGAGGCAGGAACTACTCTCCCTCAAGCAGGGGTGTATGTCTGTGAGGGAGATAGGGATCAAGTTCAAGGACCTCCTACATTTTTCTCCGAACCTCTTTCCCGATGAGGAGTCTCAGGCAAGACGTTTGGAGGAGGCACTCCGACCCTTCATCCAGTATGTTGTTACCCCCTTTACCATGCCGACGTACTTGGAGGTCCAGAAGAAGGCCTAAGTGGTGGAGAGGATTCATTCTCCAGGGGGAGTGTCGCGAGAGGGGAACCAGCTGGGACCATCAAAGGGGAAAGCCGTCAGCACCAGGCCTCCAGCATCAGGACCCTCTAGGTTCCGACCCACAGGGAGCAGGCCGCAACAGTTTCAGTTTCTGTCCGCCGGTCCTCGACCTTTTCGTACGGGCCCGGGACCATAGTGCTTTATCTGTGGGAGCCCTGGGCATCTCTGGATTCAGTGCCCAGACCAGGTGCAGTACAGCAGTGGGAGTCAGCCCCAGCACCAACCCCAGCAGCAGCTTCCAGCCATACCTTTCCAGCAGCAGCACCAGGGACAGCGAGCTCCCGCTCCTCCGAGGGCAGACGTAGGAGGAGGCCGACCTCAGGGTGCTCCACAGGGACCTCGACCAGGGCGTGGTCGGGGAGGTGTCCGACAGCTGAGGGGCAGGGGAGCTGGGCGTGGAAAGTTGCACACTGCAGAGGTAGCAGTCCAAGTATGGACAAAGGTTGTTCGAGGTACGATCAGTCTGTTTAGCACTCTTTATTATGCTTTGTTCGATACCGGAGCTTCACACTCCTTCATTGCACCCAGTCCAGCCCGTGCCTTGGGTCTAGATGCCGAGGGAATTCCAGTTCCCATGTTGTTGAGCACACCAGTTGGAGGTCATACCGGCTTTTTGCTCGTTTGTCGGGGATGTAGACTGATGATAGGGCCACATCAGTTGGTTCATGATCTTCTTCTGCTACAGATTCATCCATACGATGTCATCCTAGGCATCGTCTAGCTATTTTTTATATGTGCCGTCATTGACTGTTTTCAAAGAAGGGTTGTGTTCTCAGACATGGACAACCGGCGTGTTACCTTCACCGGCGAGCGGAGTAGTCTAAAGGGAAACATGAGAGAAGAACCTCTCCCCTCTTTGTTGACCGAGATGACGGTAGAATCAGTAGATGCGAAAATGGTGTAAGTGCCAAAGATCGTCCGTGAGTTTATGGACATCTTTCCTGAGGAGGTTACGACCCTACCCCTCGACGTGATTTCGAGTTCGGGATAGACCTGCAGCCTGGCGCTCGTCCAATCTCGATGGCTCTTTACCGGATGGAACCTTCAGAGCTACAGGAGTTGCGGATACAGATTGACGATCTGATGAAGAGGGGTTATGTTCATTCAAGTGCGTCACTGTGGGGTGATCCGGTCTTGTTTGCAAAGAAGGCAGATGGAGGTCTTAGGCTGTGCATAGACTACAAGAGGATGAATTAGGTAACGATCAAGAATTGCTACCCTCTCCCAAGGATAGATGATCTTTTTGACCAGCTGAAGGGGACATGATGGTTCTCGAAGATCGACCTGCGGTCTGGGTACCACCAGCTGAGGGGGAAAGAGATCGACATCTCAAAGACATCGTTCAGGTGCAGGTATGGACACTTCGAGTTCGTAGTCATGCCCTTCGGTGTTACGAACGCCCCGGCTGTGTTCATGGGGCTTATGAACTCCATCTTCTGGGAGTACCTGGATCGGTTCGTGGTTGTGTTCATCGACGAAATCCTGGTCTACTCTAAATCAGAGGAGGACCATGCATAGCACTTGAGGACAGTTTTGGAGGTCCTTCGACAGCACCAGCTATATGGGAAGTTGTAAAAATGCATGTTCTGGACACAAGAAGTGCACTTCCTCGGGCACATAGTGTCTGGGCAGGGGGTAGCGGTCAACCCATCAAAGGTTGAGGCAATTGTTTCTTGGGCAGCACCCATGAATGTGGCAGAAGTCTGATGTTTCCTCGGGCTGGGAGGTTACTACCGGAGATTTGTACCCAACTTCTCCCGGGTAGCATCCCCTTTGACGGCCCTGACCAAGAAGGACCAGTCTTTCGTATGGAGTGAGCAGTGCCAGTCTGCCTTCAGCTATCTGAAGGAGAAGTTGGTCAGTGCCCCAATGCTGAGATTACCAGAAGAAGGGGTGGCCTATGAGGTATTATGCGATGCTTCGGGATAGTGCCTGGGATGCGTGTTGATGCAGCGACGAGGGGTGATCTCTTATGGGTCCAGGCATCTATGTTCCCATGAGCGTAATTACTCCGACCACGACCTAGAGCTTACAATGGTCGTTTTTGGGATAAAGTTATGGCGACACTACCTCATCGGGGAACACTTTGTGGTCTTCATGGATCACAAAATCTTGAGGTATATCTTCTCCCAGTGGGACTTAAACTTGCGACAACGGAGATGGGTGGAGTTCCTCCAAGATTACGACTTCGAGATCTCTTATACTGAGGGAAAGGGAAATGTGGGGGCCGATGCTTTGAGCAGGAGGACACAAAAGGATGCGATGCGAGAGTCGGCGGGCGCCTGTAAGGCAATGGAAGAGTTGGCTGCCTTACACCTGGATGCGATGATGGATAGCGGCAGAGGCTGCCTATATCAGATGATAGTGTAGTCATCCCTGTTTCAACAGGTGGAAGAGTCTCAGTGGGGAGGCCTAGAGTGCAAAGTGATGTGTGACCATGTTGACTAGGGCAATGCTCCGGAAGTATGGACCGAGGATGGTCAGAACCAGATGCTTTTCTAGGGAAGGTTGTTTGACCCAGAGGCGATGCGTGGAAGGGTTCTCAGTGAGTTCCACAACTCACCCCTGGTGGTACACCTAGGAGTTTCCACGATGTACCAGGTTTTGAAGAGGCAGTTTTGGTGGCCTGGAGTTAAGGGTGCAGTAGCAGAGTTTGTGGCCAAGTGCCTAGTGTGTCAGCAGGTGAAGGCTGAACACCGAGTTCCAGGCGGCCTACTACAGCCCCTAGGTTTCCCCGAGTGGAAGTGGGATGGCATCTCAATGGATTTCGTCACGGGACTACCCAAGGCCCAAGGAGGGTACGACGCCATCTGGGAGGAAGTGG
This sequence comes from Viscum album, assembly GCA_963277665.1. Lineage (NCBI taxonomy): Eukaryota > Viridiplantae > Streptophyta > Magnoliopsida > Santalales > Viscaceae > Viscum > Viscum album. The sequence continues at coordinate 1,208,830,553 of OY728159.1, forward strand.
ACAGGTTGACGAAATCGGCTCACTTTCTGGAGACCAGGGCGTCGAGTGCTGTGGGTGCTTTGGCATGAAGGTACGTGGATGAGGTGGTGCGGTTGTATGGAGTCCTGAGGTCTATAGTCTCGGATAGGGATGCACGGTTTACCTTACAGGTCTGGAGAGGATTGCATCATGCGTTTGGCACCAAGTTATGACTTAGCACTTCTTTCCATCACCAGACAGATGGACAAATGGAGCGCACCATCCAGACCTTGGAGGATATGCTGAGAGCATGTGTTCTGGACTCAGGAGGGTCATGGGTGCAATACTTGCCTATGGTAGTGTTTTCCTACAATAATAGCTACCAATCTACCATTGTCATGGACCCTTTTGAGGCTTTTAATGGGAGGCCATGCTGTTCGCCTGTCTGTTAGACCGAAGTAGGATACGCAGGCATCCTTGGTCCGGAGGTGGTGCAGAACACGACAGAGAAGGTTCAGCTCATACAGGAAAGGATAAAGGCAGCCTAGGACCGACAGAAGTCGTATGATGATACCAGGAGGAGGCCCTTGGTGTTTGAGGTTGGGGACCACGTGTTCTTGAAGGTCTACCATCGGCGTGGGTAGCAGAGGTTCGGTAAGAGGAGTAAGCTTGGGGCGAGCTGGACATTGAGGACGACATGACCTTTGTGGAGAGACCAGTGATGATCAAGGATCGCAAGGAAAAGGTGCATCGTGGGCGAACCATTCCCTTGGTTCACGTGTTGTGGAGACATGGTGGTGTTGAGGAGAGTACGTGGGAGAGGGAAGCACAGATGCGTACCCAGTACCCAGAGTTGTTTTGAGTTTTTTTCCTTGTTGTACCTGTTGTGATAGAACATTTTTTCTTTTGGCTATGAAATGTACTGGTTTCATTCCTCTGCTTGTGTGTGAAAACCCCCGGCTATAGGGAAGGAGAGAACCCGACCCCTAATCAAGACGCATTAAGGTGGATGCGATTAAAACCATGCAGGCGAGTCAGTGCCTCCCAAAGTGGATAATATCTTGACATGGGGGAAGAGACTCCCCAACCCACGTTCCCGGGCAGTTTGGCATGGTATGTTTCTTGGTTCATGACAGGAAGATGTTTTTAGTTAGCGATGAGGTTCACTCTTGAGAGGTATCTTTTGGGGTGGTTGTCCGGACCGCCCTTTCCTTCAGGGTTGTCTAAATTCTCGGGGACGAGAATAGTTTGAGAGGTATCTGATGTGATGACCCAGACTCTCTTGGTCCTTCCCTTTTCCAAAATCCGGGTTCTAAAGGAGTGGCATCTGGGTGAGACTGATCGGCGAGACCGATCGGCGAGACCGATCGGTGAGACCGATCAGCATCACCCGACCTTGACAAGTTGTTTCCAGTAGCGCTCCTTTGCGTAAATAGGGGTTTAAGCCCTATTCTGACTCGTTTAACCGTGTTTTTAAGACCCGTAATGCCCATAAGAGTTTTAATTAAAGGCTTCATCAGTTCATGAGTCAACTTATACCACCCGACCCCCTTTTGTGATGATTGGAGCCGCGTGATCAACCCACGACCCCCGCGCCTTACGCGGTTTCGCGTTTTCACCACAACCGTCCTCGGCTCTTATAAATTAAGGGTTAGCCGTGGTTTCTCCTTTCCTCGATCGTGACTTTTCACAAACAGCTTCTGGTGCATCATGCCAGCCACATCATTATCTGTAAAGTTCCGCGGCCCCAGCCTAAACGTCGATCATATATCAACAAGTAGGGAATTTATCATTTTTCTCTCTCTTTTGTGTATCATGCGGGGTGGGAGTGCTTTTGGTCCTATAGAATTGGGTGAACCAGACCTAATTAAAGATAAAGAACGATTTATATAAAGAAAGAAGAAGGGGGGGGGGGGCTGTGATTGTTTATGGTGTTTTATATTTTGATTATGTTTCTTCTATGACCATATTGTTGAGTTGTTTTGGATTATGCCTCCTGAAAATCGAGGCCGTTGGTGGTCGTTGCTTGTGCACTAATAAACCCTACAAATGTTTTAAATGGCTTGTTTGTGGTTCTAAACTCCTGCTGTGAATAGTGAATCGGTTAATCACGTATATATGGCTGAATAATTGAAAGCACCATGATCAACCCTTCTGTGATAACTCCTGGTTAGAACAAAAGTAATTTGAAACCAAGTAGTGTGTTAAGTCGTTCAAATCTGAAAAACCCTGACTTGTGTTGGTGGTGGTAGTTGGTTGTTTTCCTTTAAGGCTGATTGCTGGAAATGTGGGAGGGGATGGGATCCCCTGTTCTTTTATACTCTCGGTGGTTGTGTGAATTTGGGGATGAGATCTCCTGTTGATTGGGATCCGGGTGGTTACTTGTTGGGGTGGAATCATCTATTGCTGAGAACCAGGTGTGGACGTTTTGGTTGTTGTTTGACTGTTTACTTTTCTGGACTTATGCCTATGCCTACTAGTTGCCTAGTAGTTCTTAAACATAAAAATTGTTACTGAATGTGAAATAAGAATGGGGACACATGGGTTGTTGGCGTGAGTCATGACTCGGACTTGAGTGTTGTTGTCATCTGTAGGCTGTCTGAAGAAAAAAAACCTAGCTTTGGGTTAGTTCTTTATATATATATATATATCTGTAGCTTTGTGTTTCTTATTCGCTCCCCACCCAAGTTGAGCACTTAGTGCTGAACACCCCCATTTCATGGGGGTGGGTGTTTTTCCCAACACTATTCTTAGTGGATAGTTATTAGCTCCTTTTCTTCTCCCTTTCCCGTATAGGCAAGTATTTTCGGGAACGCTGTGATGGCATGAAGTCCATTATTAGCCCAAGAACCTTCTTACAGGGTGGTGTGGTGGTTGTCCAGGTGTGTGCGGAAGGTGGTTTCCCAAGTGTATTCGGGATGAGGGCCAGGTGTCTTCGGGTGCGGCAGTGGATCCTTTAGCCCAGGTGTCTTCAGGCGTGGTGGTGGTTGTTCTGGCCTAGGTGTTTACATGCATGGTTACATGTGATAGTTGCGGCTCAGGTGTGTGCGGGCGGGATTCAGCAGTGGGACTGCGTACAGTTGAGGCCCAGGTGTGTGCGAGCGGGATTTCGGAAGTGGGACTGCGTGTGGTTGTGGCCCAGGTGTGTGCGGGTGGGTGTGGCAGTGGGACTGCGGTGAGAATGGCGATATTGGTCTGATGCGTAGGATGTCTCAATAACCACTGGGAAAGTGGTGTGGGGTACCCAAACATTGATGTGCTCTTATTATATATATTACTTGACTTGCTTTATTTGGGGAGTGAGACTTGGTGAGGCCTGTGATGGATAGTTTTCCTTGTTAGGTGTTTGGTTTACTCTTTTCTCACAGGACTTTAGTACGTTCCCCCACTTGTGCACGAGAGTCTTGGTTTTCCCTACTGAGTGTACTTGTATGCTCACCCTATGTATATAAATCTGCTTTCAGGATTCCAGGAGGACTTCAAGGATCACGCAGGACCTTACTAGCTCAGACTTTTGGATCAGTTGCAGTCGTTGTTTTTCTTTTTGGTACTTACCTTGTAGTCACCTTTGGCACTTTGTGGCTTTTACTTTTGAAACATGCATGTGTGAATGGTTTACTTTTGGCATTACTTTTCCATCTACCTTGGTGTTGTTGGGTTTTCTTCTCCTTATCTCTCGATCCTATAAAATAAAAAAGGGTAATGCCTTCCAGTTGCGAGAATTTTCTATACCCTTGGTGCTAGTCGCCACTCCGGGACCTATTGAAGGCGGGGTTCGGGGGTCATTATTTCTTCTTCAACATAAACAAGGAAGGGCTTGGCAATCTGCTGACCCTTCCTTCCTTTTGGTGGAGGCGGGTCGTGACATAAATAATGAATATAACATGATAATTATTCTTTATAACTAATATACCATCTATTTCCATACTAGTTAAACATCAAGGGAATGATATCGTCACTCGTGCGTATGTATGACCTACCAAATCTACATCGTGAAGGGATTCATTATCTATATTACCAAATAAAAAATGATAATAATTTTTTTGATGATTAAAATTAACAATTATGAACTAAAATTCATTCTGGATATGAATTAAATATATCATATGCCTAATAAAATTACTTACATGACAAAATAGGAATTAGAAAATGATGCATTTAACACCCATAAAACTGTAATACAAAAATATTATTACCAAATTCATATAATTGGATCATATATGATATCATGAATATTTATATGGTCGTAGTATAATTTAATAAATATTTTAACCATTATACATGAGGCTAACTCACCATAAGCTAATTGTAATTACATGGTAATGGTTAATTTCACAATCACTTTTTTATTAGTGATTAATTATGTGTATGTAACTACTGGGAAATATTTTTCATCCATGTCCATGTTTCATAAAATATAATTCAGAATATTATTCAAAATTCTTTAATGCATTTTTAATAATTTTTTAGTTATTACTAAATAAATGATAGGAGTATTTTTGGTTGTCTTCCAAGGAGGTATTTTATGATCATCTCAACAAATTTAAAAAAATAGTGTTCTTTATCTTATACAGCAGAACAGATATTTTCTGCCATTATGATACTATAACATTTTGATGCATTTCATATAATCATATAATATCATTATCAAAATTAATGTTTTATTTTGTTATTTTTTGAATTCTAAATTCTTACAATTTTAAAATTTGAGATTTCCATCAAAATATATTAATAAATTTAATAAATTATTTTCAGCAATTTCAAAATTCTTTTGTTTGATTTTATGATTATTTGAGAATGATTTATTATGATAAAATCAATCATATTGTATTGAAGGGTTTGTCATAATTTTTTAATGCGTATGCTCTATGTTTATATGATTCATGGTTTATAGTAAAAGTATTAATATTTCGTACAATTTTTTTAATACAAATGTTTATGTTATGTTTCACCCTTTTCCTAAGATGAATGCATTGGACATAGTATGTGACAATAGGGTCACACTATAGCCCCCAGATTCACTTGTAGGTCTCATAAGACAAATAAGTGACTTGGTACAATCCCATTATTATATGGTAATGGTCTTGGAATGAGGACATGTTTGTATGGTAATGATGTACGATATTATACAATTCCTTATTATAAGATTAGTTATTAATATTGCAAGTGATTATTTGACTAGTATAATATCTATTTGAAACTCGAAAGGGGATTATTTAGTTTATTTTTTTCATATTATGTTGAGGATGGTCTCTAAAATGGTCTTGTTTTCATTTTATATCTTTCCTTAATAGATTATGCTAATTTATGATAGTTTCCTGTATATTTTTAATCGTTACTGAGCATATGATCTCACCCGTTTCATATGTTTCATTTTTCTCCAGGATGGGAAGTAGTGTGTTATGATTGACATGATTTAATATTCTAATGGATATGAGAGTTTTCAAATGGTATAATATGTTTTTCTCATTTCAATATGTATGGTAAAACAAATGTTCGTATGTATTATTTCCAAGGCTACTAAAGCAATTGTCCTTCAGGATATTATTTTCCGATGATCATTCTAATGTTATAAAATAATGTACTGAGTTTGGGAATCTAGGATAAGGGAATTACATTTGGTAACAAGGGAATTTTAGTACAAACCATGGAATTTATTTTTAGAAAAAAACCCTGATAAGGGAACATTGCCATAAGATATTCATTAAGGATTAGTATAGAATAACATCCTATAATTTTTGTTAATAAATATTATATTGATATTCTTTGAAAATATATCCCTAGCTAGATACTACATTTGGATGTTGTTTTGAAATAGATGTACCATTGAGTTATAACTCTAACATGGTGTTGTAGGATTGACTCGGGGTAACCTGGTACATGAGAACATGCCTTAATACGGACCTGGATTAACACACTAGTGGGATATGGTTATGATTATTCATGTTTTCGTACAAAAAATTATGAATTATTTATGATTAACTATGTCATCAGTGAAACATGATTTTTATTATGGAATAGATATGCATAATTTTATTCATTTATGTTAATTATTTTACTAGTTTGGAATTATGAATTATGATTTATAACCTATTTTATTGAAGTGCATATTTTTGAATTGGCTCCTAGTGGAAGAAATGGTCATCATATCAACACAAGTAATCCCTAGATGGATTTATATCTTATAAAATATAATGATATTGTATATGGTGATACAAATAGTGTTAAACAACTTATAACCATAAATGGACAACTAACTCATATTGTGAATAATATCCCTACCCATATTGAAAATCCTAATCCATAATATGGAGATCAATGTTAGACAGCTTAATGATAAAACATCCTTCAAAATTCAATGGGACAATAAATCCATTTGTAGCTGAGCAATTTAAATGTACCAAAGAGAAAATACATCTTTTTTGGATAGAAACAGAATAGAAATTATTTCATGGTAGTTTATCATCTCTCAAAATTTACAAATTAATGGTGGTAATTTTTAAAAAACAAGAAGGGTAAAAATTAATAAAATATAAAATGGAGAGTGTTTAACGAAATATTCTTAGAAAAAAACAATCCTCATGAACAATGAGATAATACGTAAAGGAAATTTTTGAGTCTAAGGAAAAAATTAAGATGATAATGTTGTAATGTTTGAGGAAAACGTCACAAGGATTAAAAGTCATGAATCAAATGGAATACATAACACAAGAAGTATGATTTATCACATTTTTGATGTGTTAATACAATTCCTCCAATGGGAATTCGTCTCAAAATGTGTCTAATCATACGATGATATAGTCTCATGTTCCATCATTACTGAAAATGTATTCTATAAATCATATGAATATAAAGGGAATCAATGTAAGAAGAGGGAAACATAACACATTGGGAAAGAAAATAAGGGGAAGAAGAAAAAATCTGACCTTCCACCATGAAATAATTATTGGAAGAAAATACATGATAGAAGTATATAAGGGATTAGATTTTATTGCAAGTATGGAGAAAAGGGACACCAAAAATTTGATTTCAATCGGATGAAATAACATATCAATGTTGAATTCTATTATTGTTAATGAATTGGAAATTTTGAAAATGATTTTCCTGTGTATTAAATTAACTTACCTTAGAAAGGGAAAGGGGTATATAGATAGATTTTTTAATCACAACTACTGAGGTGGAAAATCTTGATGAAATTGTGGTAGGTATTATAATAATCTCATCAAATTTAGGCAAATCATTATTTGATTCAGATCATTTAATTCATTTATATCTTCTTTGTTTTTAAAAAAAATTATATTTCAAATTCACTTGAACAAGTGAGTTTTCATTCAAAACACCTTATGGAAGTATCACTACAATTACGATGTGTCATGAAATTCCTATTATGTAATATTAACATACATTTTCTACTGGCATGATTTTCAAACATATGGGGGACATTAATATAACACTTAGTATGGATTGGATATAAAAATATTTCAGAATATTTTTTCAAGTAATAGGAAGTTATGATATGGGAGGATGATGTATAATCCAAAATCATTAGATAAGAAACATCATCATCTTATTCTTTTCAAAATCCACCCCTATAAGAATTACAGAATGAAATTCTATGGGAGGCTTAAGAAATAATGTCTAGGGATGAAGAATGAAATATTCAAATTGGAGATGTACCTATTTTAGTAGGATACAATGATATTATTCTAGAATATTTACCTGGAGACCCCTAGATTGTGATGTTGAGTTTTATATTGATTTAATTTCCGATTCAAGACCAATATCAACGACTCCTAAAAAAATGGAAATTGTGGAATTAGTAGAGCTGACAATACAACTAGAAGAGTTTATAATGAAGTGATTTATTCTCCATGTTGTTTCTCTATAGGGATCCCCATTTCATTTTACTATGTATAAATATTGATCGATGAGGCTACTCATTTACTACAGAGAAATAAATTTTATTACAACAATGAACATGTATCCCCTACCTCACGTTGATGATTTATATGATCAACTACATGGAGCTCATTAATTTTTTAAAAATTTCCCTTGTTCTGGAAATCATTAGTTCTATGTAAAAAAGCATTCTATTCCAAATACATTATTCTGAATGATGAATGGTTATTAAGAATTTAAGACAATTAAATTTATATTGACTAATTCACCCTCTATTTTCATGGATCTAATGAACAATATGTTCAGGGAATATCTTTATGATTTTTTTGTATTATGTATTGTTGATATCAATATATACTCCTAAATCTACAAAGAATAATAGAACCATTTTGGTAATGATCTAATTACTCTTATATCAAGTGAACTATATGGGTAGTTCAGCAAGTGTGTATTTTTTCATCATGGAATTTCATTTCATGCAGGTATTTTCTTGGAGGATAGAATTTATAATGATCTTACAAAGACAATGTCAATCCAATAATGGTTAGCACAGAAAAGTATAACTAAGGTACAAAACATTATTGGTTTAGAGGGTAACTATCGGCATTTCACAAAAAATTTTGGCTGACTAGAAAATCCATTAACCAAGATCACATGTAACTAGGTTAAATTTATTTTGAAAAAAGAGTGTTAAGACTAATTTGATGAATTCCAGATATTATTATCGAATTCTCCTATCATGACTCTATCATATGGTAATTATGGTATCGTTATTTATAGTGATTCATCTCTAAAAGGACTCATTTGTGTCCGGATGCAGAATGATATGGTTATTGCTTATTTATAAAGGAAGGTAAAAATTCATGAAAAAAACTACCCTACTCATAATCTATATTTAGCAATAGAAATATTTTCTCTATGGATATGGAGACACTATCTCTATGGTGAAATATGTGAGATATATATTGATCATAAGAGTTTGATATTTATTTTCTCATTGGAAGAACACAATAAGAGACAAAGGATATGGATTGATCTACTCATGTATTATTATTGAACAATACACTACCACCCAGGGGTGGAAGATAAGATTTTGATTTGTTGATTAGAAAATACCATGGAATTATAAACAAAATGACAGTTGAAATGGATACAATGTTTATGGTTATAATAAATATTGATATAAGAATTATCAAAGAATGTAAAACATCACTACCTTTCCCAAATTTTGAATAACCTTCTTTTCTAGAAACGATAAAATATCTCAATATGATAATGATGATTTCATAAGAAAATTAATTCTATGAATGATGGGATACTGATTACCTTCGTATTTTAATATGGTACATTGAAATTGCGGAAAATTATTTGTGTTCCAACTATACCATAGCTATAAATGGAATTATTGGATGGATTTCATAGCTCTAATATCTCTTGTCTCCCTGGTAGTACTTTGATGTATATATATTTGAATGAACATTTTTGGTATGGAAACACGAAGAGGGAGATTGGTGACAATGTCTCGAGATGTTTGGATTGTCAATAGATGAAAGCTATAAGTCATCATCCTAGAGGTGTCATGAAACCTATTTCGATACCTCTGTGTAAATGGAATAATAATATGATGGAATTTTTCATGGGCCACCAAGGAATTCTATAATAAATAATGTGACATGGGTTATTGTTGATCTTCTTAACAAATCTACACAGTATCATTATATCAGATAATATTTGTCTCTTTATCGTTTAGTAAGACTAGATATTATTTAATTTTATGAAATCATCGTTTAAACCTATTGAATATTTTGGACAGTGATCCCCATTTTAAATCACAATTCTTGAAAAGTATTTTTAAGTCCCTACATAAAGAGATACATTTCTGAACTACCTACCAACCTATTACATATGGACAATCAGAAATGACTATTGAAACATAATAATACATTTTGAGATCATTATCTCTAGAATTTCTACATATAAGGTATCATTATTTACCTATTGTAGAATTTTCTTATAAAAATTTCATCTGTTATTGTGTAAATATCACACCATATAAATCATTATATGGAAGTGGAAGTTGTACCCCCACTTGTTGGGATGATTTTTGTGAAATAAAATTCATATGCCTAGATCATGTTTAGGAATCAAAGGAATAATAATGAACTATTCAAGCCCATATAAAAATATCTCAATGAAGAAACCCTATATATGCTGATAACCAAAAGATTTATTCTGAATTTCATGTTGGAGATAATTTTTTCATGATGGTATCTCCATGGAAGGGTGTGTTATGATTTAGTATGAAGTGTAAATTAGGTCCAAAGTACATTAGAACTTTGGAAATTCTAGAATGAATTGGAGTTTTATAATTCCATTTGGAAATGCTTCTAAGACTCTTTAATGATTATTATGTGTTCCACATGTCATTGTCAAGGAAATAACTACCAAAACCAATTCATGTACTCACCTTTGATGGAATATACTTGGAAACAGATATATCTTATTTTGAAGAGAATATAAAGAAAGTATTTACCAGAAAAAAGGTTTTAAGAAATCAGATGACTCTTTCAGTAAAGGTTCTCTATAAAAACCATAAAATATAAGAGGTGATGTGGTAACCTCATGAGCATATGGTCAAGAACCACTCAAATGTTTTTATGAAGTGATATTATAGAAATTTTGTAAAACAAATTACTTAATGGAGGTACAAATGTAACACCCCAAGAATCCACCCTACAGTTCCTTTTAAATAATTTGACAACTTGTGCTACACACAACCTTGAGTTTGAGCGCATGTTGATCTTTCAAACTTGCCGTTACAAATTGTGTATAAATAGTATTATCTAAATTATTTAATTTATAAATTTTGTTTTTCAAAATAGACATCATTTTTGATACTATAATATCAATATTAGCTCAAGGTGATTTTTTTTTAATTTTATGAAATGTATAAATTTTTTATGAAAAGTGAAAAGTACTACATTTTTGTAAATTTTGATTATTTAAATTAAATTAATATTTTACTTTAAATTAATTTTAAACGTGAAATAAATTAATAATTAATATATTTATCCAATATATATCCTTGTAATAATTTTATAATATATATATAAATATATATATATATCTACAAAACTTTTGATCGTCTCTATTCCCCGACTTCAAGCCCCATCCACAAGATTTGCATTAATCGTAATTTTACTGCTTGCATGAAATTATTTTTCAAAAATAGACATACAATGATGTATTGAGTATAAAAAATGATGTTTAGTGTGATCAAAATATTTTTTATTGAGTCGTACCTTTTGGATTTTATTTACCACAATTTAAAGTAAATAGGGTAATTAATAGAAAAATTAATATTATAATAATAAAATATTACCCTAACACTTTTTTATATTTCATTGGATAAGTTAAGATCGACCAAAACCAACCTTAGATTAAAATTAGGATCTTTTTCTAGACACTTGTGTCAGATTAATATATTTATTATATTTTATATAATAAAGTCTTAAAAATATCAAGTTCAAATTTTAATCAATAAAACATTTTTAATATGTGGTTATAAATAATATAAATTAGAATATATATAGTCATTAGAAACATAATATTAATATCTAGATAATTGTAATTTTTATAATTTTAGATTCAAATATTGAAATTAACTGGTGACGTAATATTGATGCAGTAATTGAATTACTAAAGTAACAATCAATTAATTGATATTTATAATAGTAAAATAAATATAATTTCACTTAAATAAAGACCTAAAATAATCATATATATAACATATTAATTTTAATGAAATAATAAAATATTTTATTTAAGTTATTATATTGGTTTTTTTATTTTTAAAAATGAAAATTTTAAATAGTATCAAAGTGGACAAAAATGATCCCTTAAAATGAATAATAATTAAATAAATGTTATAAAATTTATAAAAATATAACATACATTAAAATAAATAACATTTTTTTTATATGTCATTATTCATCCAACTAGTAAAATTTTGGCATTTTATAATAAATATATTAATTATTTAGTTTAAAAATACAAGAAGACATGGTACGAGTTAAACAATTTAGCTAAGGGTTAATCCTATATTTGAAGGTTTATTTCATGACCTAATGTTGTATAAAAATCATTGGATTAAAGTATTGAGCCCATCATAATGTAAACCATTAAAAATATATTTCCTACTTTTGATAATTAAAATCAAGTAATAATAAATTAATTTTTTATGATCTTCAAAAAGTACCCCTCACTTCTCATATAAAGGCAACTTCTCATTCTCTTTAATTAAAATATCCAATGAATTTTTTCATGGAAAATCCCTGAGAAAATTTTCTCCCCCATCCCTAAATTCATCATAGATTTCACACATTGGGCATAGGTCCATCCTACGAACTCCTTTTGTGTAACTCAATAAGAGACACTCGAAAAAGTTGTAATAGTTTTATCCCCTCATTTAACATTATTTTATCATTTTTCATCCCCATTATATTTTGTTATCATTTAAAAATTATAAATCATGTATCATCCATATACTAAGATTTTATTACAATCATTTTACAACCATATTACTCATTTTATCCATTATACAAATATCAATATCACCATGCATGTGTACAGACATCTGATGGTCTCCATGTCATGGGGAAATTTATTATTCCCCAATACATTAATTTTATGGGTATAATGATTATATAATGGATATAAATAATAAATATAACATAATAATTATTTTTTAAAATTAATATTCCATTTCATCTTTAACAGAATGATTTCATCGCTCATACGTATGTACGGTTAACCGCCTAAATGGCATAGTGATATTCATTCTCAACGTTAACCATTCAAGAATTATTTTAAAAAATATATGATGAGTAAAAATAAAAATTATAATCTTAATTTCTTTATGTATTTGAATAAAATATAAGATAATCATAACCAACACGACTTATAAGAGAAAACAGGAAAGTGGACATGAAGAATTTAACATAAGAAACAATGGTAATACTGAAATATTATTAATTAAATGATGTAAGAGGATCAAATATGATATCATAAATATTTTTATTGTCATAGTATAATTTAATAAATTCTTTATCCATTATAAAAGAGGCTAAATCACCCTCAACTAAAGGTAAGTACAAGGCAATGAAAAATTTTACCATCTCTTTTTTATCCAAGATTGCTTATATGTAAGTATCTACATGAACATTATTTTAATCCATGTACATGATTCTTAAAATGAAAGTAAACAAATTAGCACCAATTACTTATTGTTATTTCTACCCATGTTTAAATTTTTTAATTTTTTTTGAAATGATTTTTTTTCATATATCAATTAAGGTACTTTATCATTGTTCTGAAAAATTTTATAAATGAAAATTTTAAACATATACAACACATGAAGATATTTTACACCATTATAAATCCTTATAATTTGGAATATATACTTAAATTATTATGAGTTTATTTTTTAAATAAATGGTATATTTTAAAATTGGTCAGCAAATAAATGTTTTCAAATTAGAAATGTTACATTTCCTTCAAATAGTTTTAATTTATTTACTAAAGAATTTTCATCTACATAAACATCTATTGATTTCATTTTAATATTATTTGAGGTTGACTTATGATGAAACCACAATATATATTGTATATATTGTTTTATAATATATATAAATTTGGATGTTGTATGTTTTTACAATTAAGGTTTTATTGTTAAACTATAAATATATTATACGCTACTTATTATTTTAATGCCTATGTTATTTTCTCCCTTTTTATAAGAGGAAGTAATTAGACTTCTTAAGTGACTAATGAGACCCTCTATAGCCTCCGAAAGCATCATTTGATTTCACGAGATAAAAAATTTTATTTGAACAAGGCCTTGAATATTTGGTAATGGTATTTTTATGAGGCATTGACGATATGGTTATGTAGTCCGGTATTATGCATTTCCTCATTATGATATTATTTATTGATATTTCATGTGATTATTCTACTAGTATAATATCAATGAAAATTTTTATATGGAATTATTTTATTTATTCATTTGTTATAGTGAAATATATTAATTTTACAATGCTCACGTTAATGTTTTTTACCATTCCATACATGTTAATACTTATTTAGGAAAAAATACGCTATAATTATTATCCTTACTCAGCATCTGAGATCAACCCTTTCGTATGATTCATTTTCATGAGGATATGAAGAAGTATATTTTGATTGACAAGAAATTATAATCTTAGTGATATTTGAGTTTTCAAAAGTGGATAATATGTATTTTTTCATTTAAAAATGTAATGCAAAACAGTTATTTGTATCTATTATTTCTAGATCATGTAAACTGAATAGTCCTTTAGGATTTTATTTTCTTGTGATCATTCCAATGTATTAAAATAATTCATTGTCTTTGAGAAACAATGATTGGGGTGTTACATGAAAAATAAAAAAATCCACCCCATCGATGAAAATAATACATGAGGGGAATAGAGATTCATGGAATTTTTTGGGCAAAAGAAATGATATAAAATTATATATTAATATAATTTAAAAATAAGGAATTATTTATATAAAAATATAAAAATATTCTAGGAAATAAATTGGTATCCTCTAACCCGCCAATAAGTAACTAGTAGCCCCCATTTTTCATCACCAAAGTCATCTGTCACTTGGTGGCCTAGTTAGAGTTACATTCATCACTACAGCATCCATAATATACATATTATTATTACATTGGGCACCTAGTGGTATTTATAAATTGATTTTATGTTGTGATATTTACTGTAATTTCCTAAAATTGACACATTATCCACATTTAACACATATAACTCTATAAAATTACAAAATTACATTCTATATGATTAAAATTAGATCGAATTAATAAGATATACAGATACAGTGAGTTACAAGGATGATTAATACTATATATTCAATCTAGAATATCAAATCGATAATATTATGTATTGGAGAACGATGTATGCATAAAAACAAGAGATCCATATATAATACATTTTTAATCCAATGAAGTTAATGCGTTTTCTGTATGAGGAAGTGAAATTTTATTTATATATAACATTTCATGAAATGAATTTTAGGACGAGAACATTCCATTGGTCATAGAATTGAATATCTTATGAACTAGTTGAGGTAAAAAATAATGAAATGATTACTATAAATTGTGTTCATAGGTTCTCATGCTATGTACTATGTTCCCCACATGTGATAAAAGTGCAAGGCATGATTAATAAGTTACCCTAAAATATAAAACATCCAAATGAATTGTGACGTTGTATGAGGATTAAAAAATGTTAATATTATTGTTTGTGAGATTAAAAATCTTATTTAAATTGTTTAAAATTTTATAGAGGAATATCATATGAAATGGAGTACTATTGTATATATTCATATATCAAATGAAAGAGTACTTCTGAAGTAGTCATGCATTATTTATAAGTATTTTTCCTTATGATGTATTTGTTGAACTATTTTATAATCATGGAGATAAAAAATGATATTCATTGTATATCATTAAAAAATATCACATAAATTATCTATCTAACACATGTTTAATATTCTAATTTTATGATATGTTAAATAATATACTACAATCTTAAAAAATTATTAATAAATTATTAATTCATTTAAGATAAGGAATCACTTTAAAATAGGAAAAATATCTTAATAAATATATTCAATCAAGTATAATCTAATTTAATATTATAAAATCATTGGGGGAATTTTTTGTTCTTATATAAGATCATTTTACACATATAAAAATATATAAAGGATTTTGAGAAGTATTTATCATGATGATATTTCCAAAACCATGTTTTAAAACCCTAGGTGTCAAGAAAAATATTTTCTATCAAACTATATTCCTTTAATTCTAAAACCATTTTTTCTATTCTTTTCAAAGAATAATTAATGTGTATAAAATAATAACTATTGTAAATGATTAATACTGGTAAAATATTAATTCATTTAATGAATAATATTTAAAAAAAAGTATTTGAAGAATTTATTAAATATCATGGATTATTATGCACCATTGATGATACCTTTTCATTGAAATAGAATTTTAAAAAATATATTTTAGGTAAAAAACAATATCATTAACAATATGAAATCCCATAGATCATATTCACTATTAATAAGAAACCATTGTTGATATAAACCTATTATGTTAAAACAAAAATAAAAGAGAAATATGTCATAAAATCCAAAATGAATCCTATAATATCAGAAAGTGTCCTTTTTTAGGTTAAAATGAAATAGATTTTATAGAGGATAAAGAGGAAATATAATTATTATATATCAATATTAATTTTTTTGAAAATCATTAGGGATAATATCATTAAACATTTTACCAGTTTTGATTCATATCTATATAGAAAATTATCATAAATTTTACTTTTTTTATAAAAACTATAAATTTTTATTAGAAATAATTTTCAAGATGTAAAATATTTAGTTTTTTATAATATTAAATTGTAATAATCCATTTGGGAAAATTTATTTAATTTTTAAGAAATTATTTATTAAAATATGTTTTTATCTTTTTAACTTCTAATAAATGTTTTCAATAAAATGTATAGGTAAATGTTAAATAATTTTTTAAAAATAAATAAATATACTAGAAATAATAAAAAAAAATCATTAATACTTATTTAATTATTCATAAATAAGTTGATAATATTATATAAAAATAGTTTTGTTGTTATATATTATATTTCAAATTTAAAAGATAAATTTAAAGAATTTGACGTATTAAATGAATTTTTTTGTACGTATAGACAAATGAACAATAAATCATCGAATAAAGATCATATGTATATAAATTAATTTAAAAGAAACTAATAAATAAAAAATATATTTCTGAAATGATTAGAACTTCTATTTTAATTAATTTTTAAAAATTAAATTGATCATTATTGAAAACATGTTTTAATAGAGTATGATATTTATAAACTGTAAGAACCCGAAGCTTTGGTTTTAGGTACTGATCCCATTTATGGGATTTTTAAGGAAAAATAATGAATCTGGAAATTTTCCGAGCACACGTCATGTACTTTATGAGTACATGCCGTTTACTCCTCGGACACTTGAAGCTGTGTGTTGGCCGAGACCAGGCCACACACACGATGTGTAGGGGTGATGTGGAGGCCGATTATGGAAGAGTACAGAAAAGCCCACTACACGTTGTGTACTTTAATAGTACATGTCGTGTACTTTTTTTATTTCATTAATCGACCCTGGTCGCGACTAATGACGGAAAACATCTTCTTCTCCACCTAATTCCGTCTAGAACGTCCGAGGAGGCCATTTCTTCTCCGAGCCACCAATCTGTCACCGGTTGTCCGAATCAAACTCCATCGGTTGCTGAAGAATCGCAGCGGTGAGTTCTTGGTTCTTCTTTAGCCTCGTTTCCTGATTCATCCTCTCTTGTATGTTATCTAAGATTGAACGTTTTAGAAGTTTTTGATGATCTACTCCATTCTAGGACGATTCACTAGACGTGGTTCAAGTATATCGATCTCCGAGGATCGAGGTAGGTGGTTTTTTCCCCTACGTTGATGTTATTTTTTTTTGGTTGCAAAAGTGTCGGATACCCATGTATCGGGTATCCGGGGTTTAGGATTTTGATCCTATTGTTATCTGCCCCAGATTTCTTGTTAGCTTATGATGAATTGCTGCTAATTTATTCTTTGTTGCATGTTTTAGGATCACCCCACGGGTGTTTCTCCCCTTGTTTTGTTGTTTATCGTCGTCTGGCACCGTTGCATGTGAGGCAACCCTATTGCAATTGGTAGTTTACTTGTTATTACTGAATGCATGTGTTACCTTCTTTTTTTTAAATGATCTTGATGTATTGTAGGTATTATCCATGTAATAGTTCAACTTCATAGGGCTACTATCAGTCGATTACGCACGACTTGACTGATCAAGGTTACGGGAACCTGGTGCGGGAGATCAAAGAGGGAATAAACGTTTACTACATCATTATTATTATATCAGACATTGATTTTACTTTCAGTTCAGCTATATCATTCTATTTACTACTTCCGCTATTGTTTATGCTTATTCTCCTACTGCATACCTTACTAAATGTTGTCATAGTTTCCCCTCTGACTCACCAAGGCCCTCGCTTCTAGTCGGCAGTTTCTGGCATTTCATCACATTCTTTTGATTACTACATTCCATAGATACATGTACCGTACTGCATCATTATTATTATATCAGACATTGATTTTACTTTCAGTTCAGTTATTTCATGTTATTTACTACTTCTGCTATTGTTTATGCTTATTCTCCTAATGAATACCTTACTAAATGAGGGAATAGATTCCCCTCTGACTCACCAAGGCCCTCGCTGCTAGTCGGCAGTCTCTGGCATTTGGGGAAACGCCATTGAGGTCATGTGGAGAACTAGGTATGGGGAACCAGTTGTGTGGCCCCAGATTCGTGTCATTACAAAGTGGTATTAGAGGAGTTTTCTTCCCTTCTATTGCCTTAATATTTTGTGACCATATACAGGGATAAGATGAAATGGGTAATTAGTACATAACTATGCCCGAGAGTAATTAACCTGTGTACAGGGCAAAGCTACATTTCCTCGTGATTGCAATTTTCAGTTTTTGCAAATGTTACAGTTTATTATATTTCACCATTGGGTGATGCACTTGTTTTTTGTTGTAATAGTTTATATGATTATGGTTCTATTTAGTAGCAAGCCGATGAGGTGAGGGTGTGCCATCTCATCCATCATATAGGCAATGGGTAGGAAAACACTTGTCATCAATTTTACCATGCCATATAGGGTGCATTATAATTGCAAACTGTTGTGATAGATGTCGTGATAAATTATGCATTCCATTGTGGTATTTGATGTGATAGAAATACTTGTTACGTAGATAGAGTATTACTTCTTTTACAACCTATTTAACAAGGGCTCCAAGCTCTGGTCTATGAGGTGTTATGGGCCCTCGCGGATCGTAATTTGGAGGATCGTTGTTGTTATGTTGTTTACTTGTTGTATACATTTATATGATTCCCAGAATTTATTCGTGGGGAGTATGGGCCCCCACGTATCGGAATTAGTCACATAGCAGGTTGTTTTCATTGTTTCTGGCATTCAGAGTAGTTTCAGAGCTACTTCCTCGAAAAAACCAGAATACATGGCGTGTACTTTATTCATACACGCCGTGTAGTTTTTAAACTGTGTTACTGTATGTGTAAAAAAACATGGGGTTTCAGAGAATCATCGCGGACACGCCATGTAATAGTCATCTTTGTACCCGACCGTGTCACTAACAACACGGGTCGGGAAAACTCATGTAGTACACGCCGTGTGTTATAAGAACATGCCTTGTAGGTTTCTTCTGGGTACACAGTCGTGTCACGAACAACACAGGTCAGTGTTATTAAACCTTATACACACTGTGTTTGTTTGGAACACGCCTTGTAAGGGGTTATGCGTGCGTCGAACCTTTTAACCTGTTACACGGGCCGTCGAAGCCTGGCTTGTACACGCTGTTTCCTTAGTACACACGCCGTGTATTTTAGAATTGGAGGACTATGTAGGTTAGCCGAGCAAAGAGACTCGGGCAGAGGAGTAGAGTCCATGTACACGCTGTGTTTTGGGACAACACGCCGTGTAGTCTGGAGTGTTACACGACCAACGGTGGCAGAATTGCACTCCATGTAAATGACATTTACAAACACGTTGTGTAGTTTATATACAAGCCATGTAGTTAAATTTTTCGAATTTATGTGTTTCTCTCTCAAGTTACCATTTTTTACTCTTGTGTTTTCTATTATTGTTGATCCTAAATCTGGAGTGTGCTTTTGACCATTTATGGTTATGGCACCAAGACATCCTCACGTTGCACGTGAGGAACTAGGTAGTGACCGTACGACTGATTCGACAGACAAGGGACTACCTGTAGTTCCGCTGATCGTTCCGGACATGGAACCCATAGTGATTCCAGACATTTGTGCCAACACTCAGTTGAGAGAGGGTTTCATTAGGTTCATGCAGACCTTCCAGGGAGCTCAGCATCCTGCCCCGTTTATGTCAGAGTTGACACAAGTCATCCAGCAGCAACATCCTACCACTTTCATAGGGGATGGAGGACCTCAGGTTGCAGAGTCATGCCTAGAAACCATGCTTTCAATCTTTGAGCATCTGGAGAAACCCCCAGACAGAAGGGTGAAGCTCGCGACCAACATGATGCGATATTCTGCCAAGGGATGGTGGGATGTTGTCTCACAGGCAGGCCTCTAGTGGACTATGGATTGGGACGAATTCTAGCGTACATTCTATGACTACTTCTATCCACCGACGCTGAGGGCCGACATGTCCAGAGTGTTCATGAACCTGTAGCAGGGTACTCTTTCAGTTATGGAGTATTTTACTTGCTTCACGGAGGTACATCATTTCTCCCTTGTTCTGGGAAATGATGAGCTGTTTTTGGAGAGGAAGTTTGATGAAGTCCTCAAACCATAGATAAGATCACAGGTGAACGTTTTCCAGTTGACTTCTATTAATCTAATTGTCAACGAGGCACTAATAACCGAAATAAATCTGAGGGATACTGGAGCTATTGACCAGGGCGATTCATCATCCAAGGCTGTGTCATTTCATATAGACAGTAGGAAGCGCCACCGAGATTCTACTCGAAGTGACTCGAGGAAGCGAGGTATATCTTATGGTAGATGAGATCTTCTTTCTAGTAACCAGGTGGTGCTCTATCAGTGCAGAAAGAGCAGGAATAAGAAGCCTCAGTGCCCGAGGGATCCAGTGGAGTGCCGAGCTTGCGGCAAGATGGGTCACCTACAACGTTTTTCAAGGGTTCTTCTTCCAGTGGCTAGTGAAGGAGGATCTTTTTTAACCCTCATTATGGAGCAGGATTACCAGTTCCACAGCAGACTGGGGGTGGAGTTCTTCAGGTCGTTCAGGCAAGGGAAGAGGTGGCTGACGTGGTGGTCAGGCTCAAGGGGGGTCAGCTCAAGGATATCAGGCTGCTACACAGGGCCGCGGTACTGGCCAGACATTTTTAGTAGAGAAGATTCATCGGGAGAAGGATCATGGACCTTCTACAGTTCAAGATACGATCCTAGTAGCCTCACTTTTATCTTCTGCACTTTTCGATACCGGAGCTTCTCATAGCATTATTTCTATTCACACTATGGAGAGCCTTAGACTCACTGTCCTTACATCTGAGGATAACATGGAACTAGACACTCCTCTGGGACATAGAACTTATAATATGCGTTAGTGCAAGGAGTGCCCAGTTGAGGTTGGTGGGTGTCACTTCGTGTGGGATTATTATGTCCTGGAGAAGACATGGTATGATGTCATTCTCCGAATGGACATGCTAGTTTCTTTTTTAGGGCTTTGTCAACTGTTATCGTTGTAGGGGGAGTTTCACATCACCAGAGGGCGGGTATTTTCTTCACAAGGGAGAATGAGATGTACAGGCAAGCAGATCTGGACAAGAGCATCATGGGTTGGGCAGAGTTATGGCCCAGATTGTTAGTTTATATCTGGATGATTAGGGAACCTCTACGATGTATTTTCCTCCAGTGGATGATCACTTTCCAGATGTCTTTCCAGAATACTTTTCAGGTTTTCCTACGGAGCGTGAGGTAGACTTCTCGACTGAGCTCGTGCCCGGAGCAGCACCAGTGTCCATTCCTTCTCAGCGGATGGCTACACCTGAGTTGCAGGAGCTCAAGAAACAGTTGGAGGAGTTGCAGACAAAGGGTTTCATCTGACCCATTACTTCTCCTTGGGGTTCGCCTGTCCTTTTCCCGAAAAAGGCAGACGATACACTTAGGCTTTGCGTGGATTATCTGAAGTTGAACTAGTTGACGAACAAGAACCGATATCCCTTTCTGAGGATTGAAGATATCTTCGATCAGATTCAAGGAGCATGGGTGTTCTCGAAGATTGATTTGAGGTCCGTTTATCATCAATTGGGCCTTAGGACTTCAGATATACCTCTGAAAGCCTTCAGGAGAAGGTATGGCCTTTAAGAATATACAGTTATGTCCTTCGACCTTAAGAATGTGCCATCAGTGTTCATGGCTCTGATGAACCGAGTGTTCCATCCTTACTTGGATTCCTTCTTTGTGGTCTGCGTGGACGATATATTTGTGTACTCTTACACTTGACACGACCATGAAACCCATCTTGAGTTCATTTTGAGTACAATGAGGGAGCATTGACTTTATTCTAAACTCTCAAAGTGCCACTTTTGGATGGACGAGATTCACTTCCTGGGTCATGTCATTTCAGACACAGGAGTATTAGTGGACCAGAGAAGGTGAGAGCAGTAGTTACCTAGGATGAGCAGAAGAACGTCTTCAAGGTACAGAGTTTCTTGCAGCTGGCTTGTTACCACAAGTGGATTATACAGGGTTTCTCACTCTTAGAAGCACTGTTGACGGGCTTGACTAAGAAGGGGGTGAAGTTGGTTTGGTCAGAAGCCTGTGACTCATCCTTCCAGAAGTTGAAGGGGAGGTTGACTTCAGCACCTATTCTAGTTCTGCCAGACCTGAGGAAGAGTTATACAGTTTTCTGTGATGCATCTGGCATCGGTCATGGAGCAGTGCTTATTCAGGAATATCATGTTGTCGCGTACGAATCTCGGCAGTTGAGGCCACATGAGAAGAACTATCCTACGCACGTCCTGGAGTTGGCTGCTGTGGTTCTTGCATTAACTTTTTGGAGGCACTATCTCATGGGAAATCATTTCGTGGTATATAATGACCACAAGATCCTCAAGTACATCTTTATACAGTGTGACTTGAATCTGAGAAAACAGAGGTGGGTCGAGTACCTACAGTCGTTCAACTTCAAGCTTGCTTATACGCCTAGAAAAAGCAATGTTGTGGCAGATGTACTGAGGAGGAGGTCTCAATTGCTGGCAGTTGAGGAGGCCTGTAGTGAGTGGAAGATCATGGATCTGTTCTATGAGATGCATTTGTAGGTTCACGACACACAAGTTCAGACAGTTCTTTCTTCTGTAGGTATTACCTATACCCTTTTTGATCGAGTTCGAATGAGGCAGCTATCAGACCATGAAGGACTAGTCCTACGTGAGGGTGTATCAGATGGAGACCCTAATCCGGGGGTGGATAGTGGGTGATGACGAGTTTCTACGTTTTCATGGCTGTGTATGGGTTTCAGTGAACATACGTGAGGAGATGATGCGGGAGTTTCATGCTTCATCTTGGGCAGTTCATCCTGGTGTCACCAAAATGTACCGAGACTTGCACTGCCAGTATTGGTGGCCAGGTATGAAGAAGGATGTGGCTGGTTTTGTTTTGTAGTGTTCCACCAGTCAGCAGGTGTAGGCAGAGCATCAGTGACCAGTAGGGCTTTTAAAGCAGTTACACATTCCTACTTGGAAATGGAATGATGTCGCGATGACTTTGTGATAGGTTTAACGAGATCACCGTGAGGAAATGATGCAGTTTGGGTTGTAGTGGACAGGCTCACGAAGGTTGCACACTTCTTTCCGATCAAGGAGACCTGTTGTGTTGATGATTTAGGACAATTGTATATCCGAGAGATTGTACATCTGCATTGAGTTAGACACTCCATTGTTTCAGACAGGGATGCGCGTTTTACTTCGCACTTCTTGAAAGGGTTACAGAGGGCATTGGGTACACAAGTACTTTTGAGTATAGCATACCATCCCCATACGGATGGCCAGTCCGAGCGTACAATCCGTGTTCTTGAGGATATTTTCTAAGCTTTCATTATAGACTTTGTAGGTTCTTTGGAGAAGCATATTCCTTTAGTGGAGTTCTCCTACAACAACAATTTTCAGGTGACTATTTAGATGCCACCTTACGAGGCTTTGTACGGTAGGCATTGTCGATCACCTTTATGATGGATAGAGGCAGGAGAGGAAACTTTACTGGCACCTCGTCTTGTTTAGGAGACCTTAGAGAAGATAGAGTTGATTCAGAAGAGGATGGAGACAGCATAGTCTCGGTAGAAGTCTTATGCAGATCAACGGAGACCACCTCTGGAGTTCAAGGTCGGGGATCTGGTTTTCATGTGTGTCGCACCGAGGTTGGGACACAAGAGGATTCAGAGATAGTGTATTCTTTCCCCGAGATACGTTGGGTCGTTTGAGGTTCTGGAGAGAGTCGAGATGGTTGCATACAGGTTGTAGTTACCTCGGAGATACCAGGCTATGCACGAAGTCATTCTTGTTTCTCAGCTTCGAAGGTATTTCTCAGACTCGTCTGTTGTTTTTCAACCCAAGGAGGTTGAGTTGTAGTAGGATGCATCTTTCAAGGAAAATCCTATTAGGATTTTTGATTATAGTGAAAAATTACTCAGTGACCAGTCTGATCCTCTGGTACAGGTGCAATGGTAGCACGGCCATATACAGGATAAGACTTGGGAGAGGGAGACTGATATGCAATCACAGTGGCCAGTGTTGTTCAAGGGTTCTCATTATATGCCATTCTAGGGAAATCCGGGGATGAATTTCTTTAAGGGGGGAAGTTTGTAAGAACCCTGAGCTTCAGTTTCAGGTATTAATCTCTTTTATGGGATTTTTAATGAAAAAATAAAGAATCTGTAAATTTTCAGAGTACACGTCGTGTACTTTCTGAGTACACGCCGTGTACTCCTCTGCCACTCGAAACTGTGTGCTTGCTGAAACCGGGCCACACAGAGGGTGTGCAGTGGTGACGTGGAGGCCGATTTTGGTTGAGTACGGAAAAACCCACTACACAATGTGTACTTTAAGAGTACACAACGTGTACTTTTTTATTTCATTAATCAACCCGAGGTCGCGACTAATGACGAAAAACATAATCTTATCCACCTAATTCTGTCCAGAATGTCCGAGGAGTCCGTTTCTTCTCCGAGCCACCGATCTGTCACCGGTTCTCCGAATCAAACTCTGTCGGTTGCTGAAGAATTGCAGCGGTGGGTTCTTGGTTCTTCTTTATCCTCATTTCTTGATTCCTCCTCTCGTTTAAGTTATCTAAGGTTAAAAGTTTTAGACATTTTTGCAGATCTACTCCGTTATAGGTCGATTCATGGGCCATGGTTCAAGTATAACGATCACTGAGGATCGAGGTAGGTGGTTTGTTTCCCTACATTGAAGTAATTTGAGTTTTGGTTTGTAATAGTGTCGGATACCCATTTATCAGGTATCTCGGGTTCATGATTTTTATCCTATTGTTATCTACCCCAGATTTCATGTTAGATTATGATGAATTGATGCTAATTTATGCTTGGTTTCATGTTTTAGGATCACCCCTATAGTGTTTCTCCCCTTGTTTGGTTGTTTATCACCGTCTGGCACTGTTGCCTATGAGGAAACCCTATTTCAATTGTTAATTTACTTGTTATTACTGATTGCATGTGTTTCCTGATTTTTTTAAATTCTATTGATGTATTGTAGCTATTATCCAAGTAAATTTTCAACTTCTTAGGGCTACTATCAGTCAATTACACACGACTGGACTGCTCAGTGTTGTGGGATCATGGTGTGGGAGGTCAAAGAGGGAATAGACGATTATGTGCTTCCCTAGAGGGTCTGTTGGTTTTAGTTTCATACGCAGGACCTATGGGAATATGACTTTGTGCTTCCCAAGAGTGTTCTTAGATTACCCACGCATCGAGACCACAAGAGGGATTAGAGGTAAGTGCTTCCACATAGAGTCTTTAGCTATCTTTGCAAGACCATATGTGAATTGA
Organism: Viscum album; assembly: GCA_963277665.1. Classification (NCBI taxonomy): domain Eukaryota; kingdom Viridiplantae; phylum Streptophyta; class Magnoliopsida; order Santalales; family Viscaceae; genus Viscum; species Viscum album. The sequence continues at coordinate 1,208,856,162 of OY728159.1, forward strand.
CGTAAGAGCTTCCCAGAGTGTCTGTTCCTTGTTTGTTTAATAGACTATAGGGGTATTCTAGTTTAACCCACCCAAAGAGTCAGTGTGAATTTTGATGGTTGGTTGTGAGGAGTCCACCAAGACACAAGACATGCTTGGGTTTTTTAATGCTTGTGTTTAGGTATCCTTTTTAGATACCTGTAGTGTTACATTCTTATCATGGTCAAGAAAACTTTTATAGTTTTCCCTAGTTGTGTAATTAAATGAATGTGAACGATAATTGGTATAATTGCCTACTACATTATTTACCTTTACTTTTTCTATATCACTCACAGATAGTAGGGCACAAATCTTATGGTGGACGCCTACTGGGATTAGTCTCACACCCTGTTTGGGTACTGCTTTTCGGCCCAAATAGATTATATGGTTGCAGGAATAGGTAGGGATTGTTGCCCTTCTACCTCAGGTACTTGATTGCTGGTTGGAGCTGGAGAGCATGGGACCGGGCTTTGGTCTGTGATGCTTCTAGAGTTGCTGTTTACATTTAGTATTTTGGATTCAATTATATTTCAACATGTTGTTTTTTTACTGCTTTCCATATATACATGTACCGTATTGAATCATTATTATTATATCAGACATTTCTTTTACTTTTAGTTCAGTTGTTGCATGCTATTTACTGATTGTGCTATTGTTTATTCTTATTCTCCCAAATCATACTTTACCAAATGAGGGCATAGTTTCCCCACGGACTCACCAAGGCCCTCGCTGCTAGTCGACAGCCTCTGGAATTTGGGGAAACATGCTTCAGGTCATGTGGCAAACCGGGTACGGGGCACTAGTTGTGTGGCCCCAGATTCGGGTCGTTACATAAACAATAAATAAAATTAAGATTCACATATTTTTTGTTATATATAAAACAATGAGAATAATTTTTTTTCATCATAAAAATATTGATTTTCAAGATATTTTTTGCATAATATGAACTAATAATGTTACATATTTTTTATAACTTTTAGGAATTTGAAAATTAGAATGGATTTAATTTAAATAATCATTAGTTATAAATTTGATAATATATACAACTTCATTTTCAATCATATGAATTTTTTACTGATGAAATATTTAGATTCAATGAAATGAAAAATAGTTACATTTAAATTATTATTTTTATAAGTGATGTGTAAATTTAACAAAAGAAAACTATATTTATCTATTTTAAATTAAAATACTAAATATATTTATATATATTAACTAAATTATTATTGTTATTTTTTGGACATATTAATAATAATCCATAATGTTTAAAAGGTCATACTTCTATAAATCAGTTTATACTATAAATTTTATATTTTAAAATTAAAAGATACTTTTTTTATATAAGGGAATTTAATTATATTAGATGGTGTGCATATATGAAATAAAAAAGTTGAAATTGTTTAATGGTGTCATATTATATATATATAATAGAAATAGTAATTACCATGGAATATAATTAATCAATGCTAATGTTAATAAAACAGGAAAATTAGTATGGATCAAATTTAATTTAATTAATTTGATAATTACAAATTATATAAAACATTACACATATTAAATTAAATCATAAAATATCATCCACTATATACCCACTTAATTGTATTATTATTCCACCATTTACTTTCATCTAAAATAATTTTCTATGGTAATCTCCGTTATTTAGACATATAAAAAGAGCTCCCATTTTCCCCTTCCAAACCAATATTCGCCTTAATATCTCATATCAATTCCTTTCCATTTTGACACCCCTAGAGTTATATAGAATTATTAAAAGCATATTCTAATAATCATGAATCATATAACCTTTAGTATTAGATAATTCAATCTGATTAAGTGTGGTTACATAAAAAATATACACAACCTACCACAAAATGTGAATCCAAGATAGAAAAAAATAATCCCAACTTTCATTCATAGTTACATATATCATATTATAGATATATATTTAATTATATAATGAATATATTTAAAATTTTGCGTATTATATAATGATTATATTATTTGACATGATATTATAATTTTTTAATGTTCAATATTTCATTTATTTGGATTTAATATTATATTGAAGTTGTATGGGTTTTTTTATATCCATTTTCACTCATTGAATTTTTTTTAATATTCACAATCAACGTTCAGCATGTATTGTCTATACATCCTAATGAATATGTTATAAACTCTTTTCAATGATATTGATGGTATTAAAAAATATGTAAAATCATAATTCATTTAATTGATTTTAAATTCAAATGTTTTAAAATCAATAAACTTTGTCTTACAATCTAATTTCAAATTAGATAATTTTGTGAATGGATTTAGAAATTTCTAAAATATGTGATTATTTTCTATAAAATCCAATATATTTCCATCTGATCTATTAATTATTGGGTTCTTATTTTCTTATTAAAATTTTACTAATCAGTTCTTCCCACATAATTTGAATGTATGCTTGATAAAAGAATAGATCTTATCTATTTTTTTAATGCGAGTTATTTCCTTCCATTCAGAAATTCATTATTTTATTTATTTAAATATTTAACTCTACTTATATGAATTAGTAATTCCATTTTATGTATAATTGTATTTATTTAAAAATCGAGTCTTATTTAATAACCTAAAAAATATCTTAGATAAATAATATCACAATATCTTACTTAACACGCCAAACTAACCATTAAATGAATTTCAATATAATATAAAAACAGTTTCATTTAACTATGACTTTTTAAAATAAACAGTTAAATTTGAAGATATAAACATTAATTACAAACTTATGAATTATATGTTTAAATAATATAAATATTTTTTATTTTTTATTAATTAATAAAATATAATTGCATAATTTTTAGTAGTCATTGTATGGTCTAAAAATTATATTTTTTTTTTCAAAAATTGTTTTTATTATAAAAAATTGCACATTAAAATTAATTACATTATGTTTTTCAAATATAATTTTACAATATAGAAAATATTTCTTATTTAATTAAATAAAAAATATCCTATGGTGAAATTCTTTGATTTTTCTAAAATTATTAAATTTTTATTAAATTATGGAAAGAATTCGATTTTATAGAAAACATTCATTTTGATTCAAGTATATACAAAGTATATTTTCATGACAATTAATTAATAAATTAAACTGATTCATTTTTATTAAAATAATATAATTAATATAATTATAATCTACAAGAGATTTAATTTTTTTATAAAAACATTTTTATACATAAAAATTCTATTATATGAATAATGGTTTCTATAACATTTTGTGAGTTTATATTAAAAGTAATTTATTCCACATATAGTAATTGAATTTGAAAATAAGGAATAAAAAAGGAATCAAAATTCCAATTTTTTATTATAATCATACATTATTTCTTCTTAAAATGAATTGTAACCATGGGAAAATGTAGTCATTATGATAAGGGTGAAACATATAAAACAATGTTAGAACTAAGAAATAATGCTCCAAAATCATCCATTAATTTCATATATTTACTTTTCTAATATTATTTCTTAATATGGCATGAAATTATATAATATATTTCACTTATTTCATTTTTCTTTGTTTAATATGTTGATATTATTTTTAGTAATGGAAAACTCAAATATGCCTCTTTATATTTCTTATTATCTAAAATATATCATAAATGGGATGAACACATACAGGAAATGTGTGTAAAATATAAGTTTTAGCATTAATAAATTTAATTTATTATGTTAATTTATATTTAGTTAATAGTGATTAAATAATTTTCTTAATATCGTATGAAATAACGACACAATGCTTTAGAAACATGCAGAAAAATCATGTAAATCATTTTGATAACAATAAATGTAATATTCATGTGTTTGTGTTATCATTAACACCAATTTTTAATAAAATATAATATATTTCTAATTTTTAAATATATTTTATTATAATTTCATTACATTAAATATATTTTAATAATGTAAAATTATTTGAATAGTCGAAAAAATTAGCTTAAATGTATTTTATGTTAAATAATGATTATTTACATTATTTGTAATGTAAAAAAAACTTAATATCATCCAATTGAACGATATAAAGCTTATAATATAAACTATTTTACACTTAGTAGTAAATTTTATGTTTATAGTAACTCAATTGTCCAATAATATTTAAAAAACATGTAATCACATTAATAATTAAATTGGGTAAACTAATGTTAAAACTAAAAAATAAGAATTAAAACACTGCCTATAATTTTAAAAACAATTATATGATAAATTGTATAATGATATAATAAATATATACTGAATATTTCAATTTTATAATACATGAATAATCTAGTAGATTTTTTTAATTTAATTATTTGTGTAATTCCATGGGTTCTCCTCCCCACGCTTATAAAAAAATGCAACACATCTCCCCTCTTCCTAACAATTCATGAGCCATTTATACCTAAAAATATGAAGAAATAATAATATTATTTTTCATATAAACATTATTCATGAAATATTCTTCTTAAATAAAAATATGTAGGACTTGTGAGTATAGGTCTAAGAGAGAATCTTAAAACAAGAGGTAATCATATTAACCATGTTTTTTAATTTTGTTTATTATTTTTCATCCATCAATCATTACCCAACATGTACAATATAATACAATACGCATTTAATTTTTTATTTAATTTTATTTTAATCACATTATTCATCTAAATTTTCCATAAAATGGTAATTGATACCATTGTTCATATATATGTGCATAATACTATCACATAAATTGATATATTTTTTTCATATCATATCATAATATAACAGGATTTTGTGAGGAATTTAATGTTAATATATCATATTCATAACAAAATTTTAATTTATAAAATATAATATGTCATATATCAAATACCATTCCAAATATTAAAAATAGAATCATCACATGTGCATACAAACAAACTAACTTGTTTATATAGCGATGTACATAATTTTTAAATAATGGCTATCACGATTGTTCATGGGGATATATTTAATGATTTTATGTGATATTTTTAATTAGACAATTAATATATAAATTTAGTTTAATATTTTCAATTTATATTTATCATGAGACAAAATTTGAGAACATGATTCATGAGTATGTTAAAACTACCACCATGAGAGCTGTTATGTTCTGTGAATTCTATTCATCATAGATAATAAAATATTACTTTATGTATATAACTTATAACAATATAATTATTGTTAATATTAAAATCATGGAAGAGTAATATCTTTTTTAATTTTCTATATACCCAAGTAATTTTTAATTTACTAATTGAGCTTCCTCAGAAAATTCGACATGGACATAGTATATATAATAAATAAATATTACATTGTAATAAGATAAAAAAATTGTCTATTGGTAAGAGATTAATCTTATAAATTGATTTCAAATAATTAAATTATTACTATAACATTATTATTGTATTATGAAAACAACGTTTGTTGAATTTATTGACTAATGATAAGGGGATTATAAAATCAACTTCCTTTTATTGTGTTATATTATTCTACATTGTCATTGTTATGATTTGACTATGGGTGTGTTAAAATATAATTGTTTAATGTTTTATTTAAAAGTTTTTAGTTCGGTTTACAATTTTACACACAATCACTTTGTTGATTTATTATCACATCATTGTTATAATCATTATAATGGATTATCATCTAATATTTTATTCTAATCAATATACCATTCTCAACACATGTTTTTGTCGGTTGTGTATACACTACCCAGTAGAAATTAAATATCATTATACACTTTGTATTCATGGAAATTGATATTTATTTCCAATTAATTCACATCAAGGGAAACATGATTAAATAAATACCGAATTGGTAATATATTATTTCAAAATATCATCATTATTTGGTATTATTTATGTTAATGGTAACATTGAAGGAATTAAATATTAAATATGTTTTAAGAAACTTATATTTTATTGTCGTCTAGGGATTTATATAAACTACTAGTTTTAATTTCATTTATCTCTCTCTATGACATCATACATTAGGAAGAATGTTTTCATGTAAAATAGAACATGTTTTTTATTCATTCATAAATAATTTTATTATGTGTCCATATATTTTATAAAAAAAATTTGAATGATTTTCCTATTATATGATAAATGATTTTATTATTTTTGAATCATATTTTAATTTCAAAAAAAAATTTTAAATGAATCTTCCCACTATTTTCTGAACATGCAAATGTTTCCAAAAGGTGTGAATGTAGTCTTTCAATAATTTGGTAACAAAAAATGGATTTCACCACCATCATGAATATTGTTTTACATGACTATTTCTTTATATTTTTCCATGTTTAGTTTCAATGAAAACAATCTCCTAATATTGTGTAAATTTATTTATTTTAAATAATTTATATTCAAATGAAAGCACTTCATACAAAAAAAATTTTCTTTATGGTCCCAGGGTGGCTCATTACAAACCCATTTTGAATACCCATCCTTGATTAATATTATTTTCAATGGGAAATGTATTCAAATTATGTATGATGTTTGTTACAATATTATTAATTATTATTTATGATGTAACATTGATTACATTATATTGTTTATTTATATGATGAACTAGATGGACATGTTGAGGGTATGAGGTGATTAGAAATATATATCCCTTCTATACATTAGTAGATCTCATGAGATTAACTAGAGTGAGTGTTTAATATATTCAATCAAAATTATTTCTGATATATAAATAATTTGATTTGACTGTATGATTATGATATATTGAAAAAAGGACATTAAAGAATGATTATGATGTTTATAATTATGCATTCCATTATTTTCAAATTATTTTTTATTATACATGTATATATATATATATCAATATATCATTCACAAATATAATCTTATATTATGATATTAGTTACATGGTATATTTAGTTATTCTTTATCTATAACATATTATTATTGAATTATTTATTCTACGGTTACTTCTATTTTTTTTATTTTTTAATCGAGAATCAAAAATCCCCTTTTATTATGATTTCCATTCCTAGGGATATCCAATTTTTTAATGATTTAATATATACACTAGAAGATATAAAATATTTATATTTATAAATTTACATTGTATTTCAATTTCTAAATTGTAATATAATAATCATTTTCATATTTAGTCTCCCAATACTATTAAAATATTTGATCCATTAGTATGTGATATATCACTTCATCTTTCAGGGTTGAAATGAAAAACACCAGCATCAGATTTCTTGGATCGGGGGTGTTTTAGTTGGTATAAGGAATTGATTTGTAAGACCATTGGGAACTAGATTTTTGGGAAAACATTTAAAGAACCAAAACAAATGAAATATTTAATGGAACAACCCTATAATTAGAAATATATTTATTCATGGTTAATGTAATGATTTTGTGTAATTATATTAATATAAAATTCTCTTTCGATACACAAAAGGAGATGTTTATAGGGAACATATGAGCCTTTATGAGACAACTATGAATGGGGATGATTTGGTATTATCTTGATAATCCTTGGTTCATGATGAGTGGACATCACATTATACACCCTATTTGTAACTCCAATAGGGTATTCTTTGGATAATTAATATCCTCTTTATAAACCATTCTGATGAATGAGGTGATATCACCTATGGAGAATATAAATATTCCTAATTTGTAAGGGATAATCCTAATGTTTCATGGCATGAAATGCCTTTGTATGGTAATATGGATAGAGAAATAAATACAAACATGAGGCATTATGTTATTATAGATTACGAAAATTATGTATATTTTGTGAAGAATTAATGTGAATACAACCATTTGTGTTAATATTTATTTTGGTGAAAATTTTATATCAAGTTTGATTATTTTATATTTCATGGAATCGTTATTGATGATATTAAGGAAAACTATGTTTAATACTGATATTTGATGTTTATATTCCTAACTAGGATAATTTCTAAATAAATTTTGGAAAAAAATTTTTTATCATAAATTTATTTTTTGGGAACATGAATTCTAATGCATGAATGTTACATAATTTTAGATAAATATTAATTACATTAAGGAAACACGCTCTTGAGGAAAATCATTATTTATTACCTTTGTAATCAGAGAACATGATCTACTAATATGATATGAAATATTAATTGTCTACCAAAAATATATTTTTATATAGTATTATTCATAGGTTTACACTTCCAAAACCATTATTCTTAACTATATAATGGAAAAAAACCTATGATTTCAGAAACTATATAAGGGTAACCATAATAGATACCGATCTATGATCATATGAATGAATAGTAAAATAATAAGGGAACACAATCATGAAAATAACTTAATTGGCCAAACACTACCATTAATGGATCATAAACATGAATTGATAAATTAAAAATTATCATTTTAGGTATCATGGGACTTGGGAGTGATAAATCATCATAAATCAATGATGAAACCCGATAACATGATATAAAACTATGGCACCATAATAAATATATAATTCCATTTCATGTGTCAAGGTTAACTACTAAGACCATCTACATATTTGATCAAGACTCTTATATTTACCATAGTGGATTGGGATGAAACATTTAACTACTATATATAAATATGAAAATATTAACCATTATAGATCTCGATGAAGAGATTTCCCATTGAGTATTTGAACACACCTATTTCCCATTTTGGATAAAGTTGCACCTCATTACCATTTTGGATCAAGATGAATCCATTTACCATTTTGAAACAGTAATTTTTACTTGTATTAAATTTTCATCTGAGAAAATAAAAATATTTATCTAGTGCATTGGAGGGATATATAGGTCCCACCCAACACATACCAAAACCAATATTTATGTGTTCCAAAAAATTATACAAACAAATTATGTCATTATATAAGAAATTAAAGGGATTTATAATCATTTCATTATATAATTAATGTTGAAAATACACTACATCCATGGTCATTTCATCATTTAAAAATAGCATAACCCTTGAAAATATGAAGATATCATTACTATTCTATAATGTTAGAACCAATGAGGAAAAAAAATTTCATAAAAATAATTTCACCATTAACATAATAAACCAGAAAAAATTTAAATAGTATCACTGTGTCATATCCTCAGTGAAGCATAAGTAACACTAACCATTTTCATGATAAGTGAAAAATAATTTTGAAGATCATTTAAACATTGTGTTTGAGAAAATATCCATTCCATTTTAAAAAATATGTTTTAAAATATAAAAACATTTCCAAAAACTTTTTCCATTTAAAATAATCATTAAATTTTTAATGAGAATGTTGAAAATAATTTGTAAGTTTTTTTGATGTAAATTATTTGCAATATCCTTTTATTGAAAATAAAAATTGATAACTTATAAACAACAATTTGAAAAAAATATAATTTTTTTTACAAAAAATATGATACAATTCCTTTTCCCTGAAATTGATATTGAATTATCATTTAAAATAATTTTTAAAATAATTTTAGAAAAACATGGTTTTGAAAAAAATACAAATTTCAAATTCATTATAGAAATAAATTATTATTTTCCTAATATTAATTTCCATATTATAATTACTACCATATAGTGGAAAATTATAACATTAATATAATATTTCATGAGTAACTGGAGGAAATTAAATCCTTATTTATTATCAAGAAATTATTAACAATACTCTACATTAGAATCATAATCATAGATAGTCTCAAAAAATAATGAGATTGAAACAAGAATTCAATAAAAATTAGATAACATTGAATCATAATGACCATAATGGAATCAAATAAATGTAAACATTAAATTTCTTGAGGATGAATAAATTCATGTTATTACATTTCAAATGGGTAGTTTATAAAACATGTGAATAAAAATATTTGCATAAAAAACATGGATGTATAAAAAAGAAAAATTAAGAAAATAATACCCCTTTTTGATTTCTTATCTTTTGAAATGACAAACATTTAAAAGATAAACCCTTAAATTGATATGTAAACACCAATAATTTTCATTATAATTATCATGAAATATATAAACGGGTAATATGTACACCACATCACTAACAAAAATAGTGAATGTGGATTTTGTATCTTGTATATAAAAAGTGGGATGGAAATATGATACATTAAAATTTTAATTTCATATTACATTAAAAAATAATCTATATAATAACAAAAGATATAAGGTTTTCTTATGGCCCTTTTATTAATATTTCTTAAAAATCAAATTTCTTGTTTAGTTTTTGTTAATAACAACTTTTTTCTTATATTTTTATACATCTTATCTTTTCATCCCCTTACATAAATCATTATTCCATCATATCCATAATGTAAACCATTATATAAAAATCATATATATCCATTATATATTAATTTCAATAATATCATATATTTTAGTCACATGGAATGTAATAAAGCATTCATGGAGATGATAGGTTATACATAAACATGAATTCTATTTTTATTTTTATATTCATTTTGAAAAAAGTAAATTAAATGATATATAATATTATTTTATAATAATGGTTAAGTAATATATATAATATATATTATGTAATCAAGTCATTAATATATTTCATGTAAGTAATTGACATATCACATCACTTTGCATGAGGGTATTCTATAGTACACACAAATTACATTATCATATTTTTTTATAATGGAAGGCATGATGGTATGATACATATAGTATTTAATGGATCATTATAAAAAAATTTATCATAAATATAATATAAAAGATATTAATAAATCTTGTTTTCCATCTGTTAATGTTCGTAATAGAAAAACAAATTTCATAAGTTCATATAGAAATAGTCCACCATAAACATGATTGAAGATGGAATAACAATTTTTATTGAAGTGTGTGTAGTTATTAGAATTAACTTTAAAAAATAATATATTATTATATTGATTAAAATGAGAAAATTAAATCATTATGAAATATAAGAATGTACGAATGTTTTGAATAAATTAAAATAATGACGTTTGTTGAGGACTATTACATATTATTAGGTTATTCTCATTAGGTTTTCACTAATGGATTGCTAGGATAGATTTGTGAACAATATTTAGCATCTTGTAAATGGGGATGAAGGTATATTTGTTATTTTGGTATGGTTTTGTTTAGTAAAATTTCTTGATTGGTGTGAATATGGGAGTATAGTGAGTGCCCTTTTATAATTGAGTTTAATTCTTGTAAATACTCAACATCATTCTTTATATTGAGGTATCCCTTCCCACATGTTTCTCTAAAATAGATCAATAATTGAGGGGATGGTTTATTTGGTTGATAAAAACCACCAATACATAAAAATAAATATTGTTTTAGATTGTTATGCACAATTATTTATGTTCACTCAATGTTTTCAATTAATTTTTACCATAGTAACTTGTATCAATTTAGTCACCGAGGAAATTTAATACAAAATATTATAATAAAAATTAGTTATAAATAGAAATTTAGACCCATGAATTCTAAATATGATATTTAATACATTAAATAAAAATAATAGGGGTGTGAAATATTTATTTAAATACAAAATATTATAAAGTGAAAACCCATTTTTATTCTTAATGGCTTTAATTAATTTTAAATAATTTCATTAATCATTATGGAATAAATATAAATTTTATCTTATTAGATAACTAAAATTATGGTTACACCAAATAGGTAATCAATTTTCTTATATTTTATTAATATAATTATTAGAATTTTATTAAAAATTAATTTCAAATAATCGAAGTGAAAGTGGTAATTTAATGAATAAATCATTATATTTTTTAATGTAAAATTTCAACATTTAATTGATTTCAATGTCATTAATTGGATTTTTAAATCTATAATGGAAATTATTATTATATAAAATTTATATATTATAGTTTAACAATATAAATATATTATAAAGAAATTCTATTAAAATTCATTATTTTTTCAAAATTCATGAATAAATTACATTTTCCAAAAAAAAACACAAGAAAAATACCCTAATTTATATTTAAAATATTGAATTAAAAAATAATATTAATTATATAAAAATTTACTATAAGTTTCAAAAATTCATTTTATACCATCTAAAAAGATATTTAAATAACTTTTTTTGAGAACATTTATTTTAGAAACATAAAAATATTGTACCAAAAAATATATATTACTATCATTATGATTCCTTTATTAAAAAATTATATTTAATTTTAATTTTTTACTGTTATTAATATCACTTATTTTATTTTATATGATGCAATGGTCAAATATAAAGTACTATATTAACACAAAATAAATTTTTTAAAGAATTTTTTTGAATATAATAGAAGATATGATAGTTTTGAGTATTGAACTAAAAACATGGGTTTTAATGTAATGAATACTATCATGGAATTTTAATTAATTTGAAAATAATTATAATTGAAAAAAACTCTGGGGGTCACATTATACCTCCTCAATTTGAATTCCACCATCAAATGTTTTATTGGACATAAATGGAAATAATTTTTTAAATTTCATCATAGAAATCCTAATAATTAATAGGTTTAATAATACATCACCTGGAAAATAGAAATCGACTGAAAAAATTCACCAAGATTAATGACTATTATGTTTCAATATATGAGAAAGATTCTTAGATGTGAAAACATGGACATATTAGAGGAAATAGAACCCAAAAAATGATGCAGAGAGATAATGAATATGGTTAAGATAAGGTTTATGGCCAAAAATCCATTAACAATAGAGGTATGAAAATGGACATTTTTATCATCAAATGTTATGATAACATGATAATATTTTATTTCATGATCCATTTTATAGTGCTGAAAGATTTTCATGATTATTTAATCTTAATTTATTTGATTAAATTTTATAATAACAATATTACTCATTAGTTGCGACATTAGAAATTTTTTCATAATCTCATACTTTATAAAATTTTGGTAAATGTTTTATTCCTTAATAACGAATATTTAGCTTTATAGTCATATACCAAATATATGAGAACCTCTATCATATATTCTCTTAAGACATATTAATAATTACCCTATCACCATATTCAGAACATATATATTTCCAGGTTCTATAAATGAAACAATGATTCTTAGATATTATCCTTAATTCAAAAAATAGAATAAATTACATATTTAATAGTATCAACCACATTCTCAAAAATTAATTAATCTATTCTGGGTAAAAAATTAGTATCCAATTTAAATAATTCAAATCATTCATCTCATTTTCCAAAATAAACACCATTTTGTTAACATATGGAACATAATTTGGGTTCTATATTTTAATAACATGATATCTATTAAATATAAACCTTTTATTATTGGAAATTTTTAGTAATTCAGTACAATTCAACAACTATTTCTGAATCCTTATATAAATAAAATATTGAATAGTTCATATATATCTCCAAAATCATGAAATATATTACATGAAAATGTGAATCATTCTACATCCTCTCAAACAATTGTATAGATTCATAATCATATTCCTTAATAAAGAATTTCATTCATATTATATATTTCTTCACATAATAATCATCAATAGTACAAATAATACATAAAAACTGTACAAATTTACATCACGATATTTTCCCTTAAGAAAAAAAATTCATAATTAATATTATTTAAAAAATTAGGAACTCAATAGTAAATTATATCATAAGGGAGACCATAATTTCCATATATTATAATGACAAATAATTTCTATTTTACTTTTTAGTAAATTTCATTGTGTCCTTCCTCTCCACAAGAAAAAACATATCACTCTTTTAAGACATTAACCATATAGCTTCATTCGACATTCTCAATATATAGTAAATATCATTTTTATTCTTGCAAGGTTACCATGTAATATACAATTAGAAAAATATATCCTTCTGTTATTTTTTTAGTATATGGATTGATTAAGGAACATATTATTTATCTGGTTCACTGATAACTAATTCCGAATAATAGTTATATCATTTAATATAGTCATTATCCAATTTGGTTTCTCATAGTCATCCAATTTTCCATCATATTCAATATTAATATGACAGATTTTTATGTTCCATCCAAAGTATAATTATACAATGGGTTGTGCACAAATTTTCTATTTTACATGATCTATGATTAATCTGACATTTATGTGGAGATTAAAGATAAGAGAACATAACTAAATCAATGAAAATTGGGATGGGATAAAACACTGGAACAAATTACAAAATCATTATTTATTAATTATAAAAAATTTAATAAATAAAAGAATCACTTTGTGTGAAATTAATTCTTCATTTATAGATATTGCTATAGATCCACGTCAAACAGTCATTACGTTGTTGGAATCATGAAAAAATGCCAAAAAATTATGATCCATAGGTTTCCCTTGGTGGACATCGTGATGCAGGGTTACATGTTTTATTGGAACACACCTTATCTGGGGGAAAGGAAGGATGTAGTTGACATTGATAATGAGTTCAAAATGAAGTTATTTTTTCCACTATGAATCATTAGACGAGGAAGGATATAATCTACCTACAGTTGTGGAGTATGTTAGTACACGTGGTTAGGATCATGTTCAAGGACCTCCTTTTCTTTTCACTAGATCTCTTTCTTAAAGAGTAGTCATGTGATAGACGTATCGTGAAGGCACTCCATCCATCAATCCTATAAGATATTACTCACTTAATGTTTCCAAACTATCTAGAGGATCAGAAGAAGGAAAAGGAGATAAAAATATTCACTTGTGATAAAGTATAACACGATAGAGGAACCAATAAATTTAATTTAGAAATATGTTTTTCAGTGATTGGTCTTTGGTTCTAGGAACATTGATGTTTTGACTGGAATAGATAGAACCTTAGCAACTTCCTTTTCATCCTTCTGTTATCTGTAGGACCTGTTTCTTTCTTGTTGGAATGGGAGTTATGTTTTTCTTATCTGGGTTTTAAATACATCCTCATAGTTGTCTTATGATATAATTCTATTACCAGTATTTTGAGATCAACGACCATTATATCTTTAATATTTATATGTGCCCCCTATTCTTGAATTTTTATTTTCATTGCAACAAACTCTCACTCAAAACATGGAGTTATGGTGTAACTAAAACAATGTGTAGATATTTTTTCATTAATCAGTGGCCTTCGAATGACCTACAATATTAATAATCCAAAACCCATCTATGACCCGGGACGTGGATGGTCCTTCCTAGAGGCATGGCCAACAAGATCATATGGGAAGACTAAGAATAAATGCATGATATTAGACTCCCATATTTATTTTATTTATAACTGACAATAAAATATATGTTTTCTTTGAAGAAATAAATATTGACAGAGGGAAAACTGATATTACTTTAATATAATGACCAACAAATTAATTCCCCAACATCTAAGGTGTGCTCATTAACATAACTCCCATCATATTTTGTATGAATATCCCATAAAATATATTTTTTTGGAGACATGGTTCCAGACATACATTAAATTCATTAAAAAATACAAATCAATAATTTGTTATTGGAAATAGATAATTCTATTTTATATAAATGTAAACAAATGAATATTTTACATGAGTCAATCTAATTCATGAAGATCGATTTGACCAAATAGTGTAGTGGATGATTTTTTTACTAGAGTTGAGGATTTTGTTTCTTGAAACACCCCAAATTAACTAACATGTAATTTAATAGTAATGTATGAAATGTATTATACTTTTTATATGACACATATATGTAAATTTATATTAATATAATAATGTATATTTCAATTCCATACATTTCTCTTGAAGTTGGATATTATGAAACATCGTCCATTTCACACTAGGTACCACTGAAAATACATTATCCATGTTTTATTGATTGTTCAATGATTTATTTTTGAATTCATTCCTTAATATCTATTTTAAATCCATCCATTTATTACCAAAATATATCAACATCCTCTTTTGTGTGATATGATCAGCAATGGTAATGTAGAATAACATATTTACAGTGTGATTTAGTTTTTATAAAATTTATATAAGAACATAATTACATTCAATTAAAGCATAATGTTTTTAAATTTCTATTATATGAAAATAAAAGGCTTTATTTTTCATGGTTTGGAGAACATGAATATAATTAGAATTGGTAATCAGAAGGGTAACTAGCACCACCACAATCTAGCCCAGAATATAAACAAATAAACCTGCTGCTTCAACTGTGGGGACCCGATAATACTAAAAAGAGGAAACTAAATTCAATATATTCAGACTATAAATTTTTTAACTATTTTCTTTTATATAATATGTAACAATTTTTAAATATTTTAATAGAAAAATAATAAGTACATTAAAAAAATTACAATTACTTTAATCAAATTAGAATCTAATTCAAAAAAATTCACCCCATAATACCTCATGTAGAAATAGGAGGGAATAATATTTTCTTACAACTGAACTAGATGATTGGTGAGGCACAATCTCATATTCTAATGAGATATAGAGAGATGTTTTATCAGAAATTGATGGTACAAAGGGTGTGAGAGAAGATGATAGGGGGAAAGGGGGTTCTCTCATATGTTGTTGGGTGGGAGACTGATGGATCATCATCATATAGTGTGATCGATGGAACATGAAGTAGGAGGTGACTAGGATTAGTGAAATGATTTTATCTTTTAATTCCATTAATTTAAAAGAATAAATTTTTTTTAAGACATGTGTTTAAAAAATTCATGTTGAAAAAAAATTACTAATACTAACAGATGCGTTTTACTGTAATAATATATCAATGATAATGAATGGCTTCAAATATAATATAATTGGTTGATAAATTAATGGATTATTACACATTCAATAATTTTTTCTTTAATTCATATAGTTTTATAACTCTGTCGTTCATTTATAAACATCCTCAACCATTAAAGTAATGATGTTTTCAAAATCATATTGGAAAAATTTGTTCATTTATTGACTTTGCTGAGATTCAATTTTAGATTTCAAATAGTATGCTTCATAAAAATTATCATACAAGTCATTTTGTTTTAAATGAATGACTACACTCCACCCTTCAACCACAATATCATCCATGTAATATACCATTTTCACGTACGGTGAGATGATTCGTGGATCATGTAATTCGTGGTCACCCACAGCATCAAGTGATAAAAGATCATTTAAGTAAATTTCATGAAATATCGTTGAATAACCATAATATTATCTACCCAATTTCAATTTAATAATGTTAACAAAAAATTCCAAAGGTAGTTTAATTCGAAAATATCAATCACATTTTCATATTATAACAATTAGTAAAGTATAAATATTATAATACTCTCTATTTCAAAACCTCTCCCCGATGAACTATAGTAAATATAAATCCATTTTCATTGTTAGCATTGAAAATTATATCCTATTTAAGAGGATGGCTGTCTAAAATCATGAAATATTTGAACAACAATGCATGAGTATCAATATTAATGATATGAGAAAATTTATATGCATTATTAAATTTACAATATATCTTTCAACATAAAATTTGTATTGATAGTAATATTTTTGAATTTCCATGATGTGAAAACCATTCTACATGATATTTTTTTACATATCTTGTTATATATTTCTCATTTCATGTTTGTCCTCTCATATAAATCTTTTTCTGTATCCTAATATCTTAAATAAATTGATATTAAATTTTTATATTTTGTACAACATACACAAGTGCCTATAATAATTTCAAATCTTATGATGTAGAATTTTACATCTTCTCAACTAATATACTAACCGTAGGAATGAGTCTCTAATTCCCATGTAGTAAAGATTAAATTAATGTTTCATTAAAAAAACTAATTAAATTGAATATTTTTTAAATATAGTCCATGTATATAGAATAGAAGGTATAAAACACTTCTTCTAAATATCCTTTAAGTATAAATCCCCTAGGATGAGCTTCATTTTATGTATGATTTCAAATGGCTTTGATATCTTTGAAATAAAATAATTTGGACTTATTGATTTAATTATTAACATTCCAATATTGGTATAATTAACATGGAAAAACATATAAATGATGTTCCTCCTAATTGGATACATCCATATATAATGTACAAGAACTCATAATTTATATTCCATAACCAAATGAATTGGTAAATGAATAATGAAAATAAAAACTGATCTATCATATATCATCCCCATTGCAAATTGTGTTAATATTGATATATCCTAATGTTTTTAATTTTTAGGTTTGTTGTTGTGTTTTGTAAATTTGTTTTCAAAATAATCATAAAAAATGTACTACATCTATAATATCATATTTAGTTAATAATTTATGTAATGCCAATGGTTGTAAATTTTATAAAAATTATAAATTATGTATTTTTAGTCCATGTAACCAATGACTATTTTGGTTGAAAGGCCTTTATATGTTACTTGAATACCCATTATATAATTAAAATGTTTTAAAATTTAATGGAATGTATCTTTATCCCTACATTCCAATTGATAAAATTCAATATCATGCTTTCCATTGTCATCTGGACAGAGATAAAGCTTGATGTTCATTTTTTATAATTCATCCCTGAATTGAGAATGCCTATTGATTTTCCTTTCTAATTATGCATTGTGAAGATAAAAATAAACAAAATCTTCTCAATATGCATAATAACAACAATGTTCTATATGAAACTAAATTCCAAATACAAATAATTGATGAATATAATTTTTTTGTTCCATTGTTTCATTTCCATTTCTATTATGATGTAATTACGAATCTTTTCCCATATCATTCAAACGATCTACCATCCAAAATTAATGTTTTGAAATTACATGGTTTTCCAATTTTTCAGAACTCATCAACATCTTTTTAGGTGGTCTATGAATAATAAAACCATTGAATTTTGACTTTTCAACCTAAATCTATGAGATACATCAGTAAACATCTAATGACACACGAAAAACCATTTTTTATTGTACAGATTATTATTAGGAATCAATAAATTTTACAAATAGTAAAATAAAAACATATGTAATTGTTCCAACCATATAGGTTCCCAAGTCCATGAATTCCATAAATTGAATGCATTAGAGAAACATGCTTTTTGAACATTGCTCTCGAAGAGGAAATATATGTCTAAGAACTATTTCTCTATAAACCCTATAATTATTTTATTTGAGGGAACATGTATACATATATATAATTTCAATTAATTTATTTTCCATGAAAAATCACCAATATGATAAAATATATTTTTTTCATACACATCAACATATCTACATAGTAATGGACCGAATCAAACTGGAATGTACAATAACTGGTCCACAAAATCAAAAATGGGATGAATACACCAGAAACAAATTCCAATATCACATTATTAAGATCAGATGAGAAATATAGTTGTAATTAATTGAATTACTAACAGGATTAATAATCTCTTCAATCATACATGTTCCTATAAATGTAATTACATATAGAATTCCATTTCATTTTATCAATGGTTTTCGATGGAATGAATTAGTGGAGAAATAAAAGAATATAAACATATGTTATCTAGAGATTCAGGTTTTATCCATATAATTCATGGTGATGAGCTAATGGGATCACTGTGATCACAAAGGTCATGAAATATTGATGAATGGAATTGAATTTATAATAGTTAATTGGTAAGACCATATACCAATTATAAATATGGATTGGTTCCACCTAGTAATTTTATAAAAAAATCTTCATTTTCTTCTATGTGGGAAATTTGAAATAGAAAATATATAGCGGTAGGAGGATAAAACAGGACTGATAGATAGTCTGCGGGTAGGAGTTCCCATAAGACTTCTTTTTCACTACCATGGGGATTTCCTTGCTCTTGGATAACCCATATACTGATCTGCAGAGTCCGAAATAATAATCGAGGCATTGAGGTAACTGTATTTTCTAATCTTTTACTATTATAGGGGAACTATATTGGAAAAATATCCACTACATTTTATATGTCTTGGAGGTGGAGAGAGCTTTTTTATAATTTAAATTTAGTACAGTGTGTCTAACACATCCACATGCATGAGGGATGAAATAACCCATAAAGCATAGTCACCTCATCCCCAACATATAAGGGTGTCAAACCTGATCTTGACACTTCTATAACATCGTATATAATGGTATTGGGGATGTTAATTAATGTTGATGTAGAAAATTACACTAATAATCCAAGGTAGGTTGTTAGAACATCTTATACCTATATGAAATTTATGATTTATATAGGTTTGCTAAGGGTATAGACATTTAAGATCCTATGACTCAGTCTAAAATATTCTTAATAAAACAACTGAAATAGGGATGAATTTTCCATCATTGTTTCTTTCATCACATCAGATTCTAAGATGCAAATTTTGGCATGATGCAATACAAGGTCCTGATTTTGACGACATTGTATATCTGCAATTTCATGTTGTAGATTGTCTCTTGTGTTGCCCCCTTTCACAACAAAAAAATATTTTCATGACTTTACCCGACAAGTTGTGTTATCCATCTTACTATGGTATTGTTCTTTGAAGCATGACATGTTCTTGGTATAGGGAGGAACACTATGTTTGTTTGTGGCGGTGTCGGGAATACCTCAACATAAGTATTCATTATCATGTGGTGACTCATTATAGCTTCTTGTGGTGACCAAGGCTGAGATATTCCAACTGAACTACATGAGGGTAATCTACAATATTTATCATATATTGGTTAATATGTCTCCCCATTGAGTATTTTTGGGAGTCTTATGAAATAATCTAACATAGGAAAAGGCCACATGACCTATAGAAAATTTTTATTTTCAGTAAATTTTTTGGGTCTTCCCCTAGAGTTAATGTTAGTTGTTATGCACTAGGGATGACATAGTTTTATGGTCTGGACCAACACATCAACCTTTGGGTTATCCATGTCTAATGAAGATGTGGCTAGGTGGGATCCCTCCTGGGTGGATTCTAAGAAGTGATCATAATTTCTACATATTGTACATCTCTTTCCTTGTCGGCATAGGTGAGTGTGAAATAAAGTCAAACTATTTAGAGTCTCTAGAGTTGGGTTCCCATTAAAACATGTGATGGAATCCCCATGTGAGGCCCTCGTGGAAAATCGCATCAGCGAGTCATCAATTAATTGAGATATTAGTGGGACATATCCCTATTGGGAATTATCCATTTCTCCTCGTCTAAAAAAATAGAGAATCAATCAAACTAAATTTAATTATCTCATTAGGTGTAATAGGATGTGTGTTCCCTACATCTAATTTATAGGTGCATATAGTGATAAGAGTATATTCATATGTGATTATAATGATATCATTTTACTATCTAGTGTTCCAATTGGTGATTAGTATCTTGTTTCATATACTATGAGTTATATAACTTATATGGAATGATATTCCAATATATATTTACTGAGATTGATTCCAAATTTCCCAACATTTTCAATTGTTCCTAATGTAGTGGAGGGATCCATGATGGAAATTTTATAGACCAATGATTCCCAACATTATCTTCCCATGTTGTAGGTCAATATCATGCGAGGTCCACCATATGATTATTGAATCCTTTCAAAAAATATCGTTATATGGTGAAAATAAAATCTAATGGATCATTAATACTACTATAATCCATAGTTAATGAAGAATAGTTTTGAATTATAGTTAATATATTTGTTTCTAAGGCTTTATACCACATTCGCACATCTTCCTTTCACATGGTGGTTATGAGCATTCTCATAACCGTACATTACATCATTACAATGGCACCTATCATTCAACTTTTCTATAGGTGATGTTGACCCATTGATCCAAATATGATCTTTTGATGTAGGTCACTCATTCGACAAATTAATCATGGGAGCTCATCACCTAGTCAATTTCTCCATCATCGATATAATTCATGTTGAGAAAACTCAATCTTGGTTAAAGCTCATTCTGTAAGATGGATACTGACACGATATCTATCTAACGGTAAAGCATTCATTAGATAGGGTAGATAGAAATTTATTCCATGTTTCGGGATTTATTTGGTTTTGATGGTTGTAAAACAATAAAAGAAACACATTTTTATATAAGAAGCATCCCATATGTGGTGAATTGTATGTGTGGAAACAAAGGCATCACATGCAATACACAAGGTAGTTGACACTGTGAACAAATTCTATATGAAAGGTTTTACCTCATCTATCCAAATATATTGTTTGGGGATAGGTTCTGTAATGTGTTCGGTGTTTAAGAACTTATGGAGTTGTTTTAGTGGTTATATGTGTCCCTATGTGGAAATATATTACAATTGGTATTTAGTGGAGTGTGTCCTCAAGGGTTGAGGAAGGAAGGGTTTCATACATGCGGTTTGTTTTATTATTTCAATAAGAGGGAGGAATTCATAATTGGTAGTTTGATAAATGTTTCCCTAGGGGTGGGGGATATTTTCACATTTAGGATCAAGTACAGTATTTCCCCCTGGGGGATGTTTTCACACTATGTATTTTAGTGAGTGTGTCCCCTACGGAAGACATCAAACATAGGAACATGTTGAGTGTTTCCCTATGGGGAATATTTCAAACATTAAATTTTATTATTTAATCAATGGATTGATGATTTCAAACACAGTGTTAGATTGAGTGTGTCCCCACGAAAGAATATATCACACTCAGGTATTGGTGGTGTTTTTTATGTATGTGGGATTAAACGTCATATATTTGTCCATCCAAACCATTATAAGTGACTAGGATCGATCCCTATGTAGTTTAATGCCATATTGTATGTTCTATAATGGGAAATGTCCTTTAAATTTATCATGTTGAGATAAATACACTTGTGTGGCAAAAATAGTGTAAATGAGGGATAGTTTGGGGATTACACATAGAATCTTATAAGAGGAGGAGGTTCATCCCATGTTGAGGGGGTAGGTGGTTGTACATGATTATTGTACATGAGGAATCCTATTCTCATTACATGTGGTAATTATATTCTCTATCTAATTTTGGGGAGGATGTCTTCATGTGGTTTAAAATCGTGTGACAGAGATGCAGAGATGGAAAATTTTACAATATATAACATAGACCTGAATGGGGATTAAAACTTGTGGGGACCATGTTAAGGCCAGAGAAGGATTCGAAAAATTTAATATCTACAAATATATTTAAAATTTCTCCCTCGATGATTCAACCATTTGGGATTTCTGGTCTTCTGGTCATACTTTCCTAGGAGAGGCATGGTGTAGGCACAATCATGCATGAGTGGAAATTAGGAGGCCTTATGTTGTGGTAACTATTCTTAAGAAAATGTGGAATTTGATTAACCATGATTAAGAGAAATATTATAGTAATTTCCTTGGATACTCATTAATAAATTTGGGTGGACAAAATGGTATATGGTACCAATAGAAAGCAGATTTGTTTTGCGTGGAATTGGACCTGAATTGGTACGTGGTTGTAGGAACTCAACATTCTAAAATGTTATTTTTCTAAAATTAAGAACCAAGGAGATGTATGGGGATGGGTTTCCTGAAATATGGCGTTTTATGAATTTTTATTGATTCATAAATATCAAGTGCATTTCAAAGGTCTGGGTATGAGGAAAAATTATTTTTAATGAAATTAGTTGACCTAACATCTGCGTGATATCTTGGTTCCCGTTTTGGTTTTTTTCATAATGGAAAATTATCTTATAATACCGATAGAGTCACCAAGGGAATCATTCGTATTTAAATACAATATATTGTTTCAAAATAAATATAAAAAATGGCATAAGGTTCACCAAAACAAATAGGATTCAATTTAATGAAATATGAAAATATTTAGAAATATAGCTCCCATGTTTCTCCCAATGCTTCTAATATTTGTGAATTATTATCATTTAAAAATAATAATAAATGTTCTATATTATTAAATTTTGTCCATGTGGATTTATTTTTATGCCTAGTGTATTTAGGGTAATTTGTTTTTTGAAATATTTTGTCTTCCATGGAGTTATATGAGTTCTAAATAAATTACAAGGTTCAATGAAAAGTGTTTTGTTGAAAAAATGGTCCCACGTTTGCTACATGTTTATGGAGAAATTATAGGCATGATTCTGTGAACTGTACATACACTAAACAGAGGTTACTAGCTAATATCAATGTGGACACATACATATATGACCTGGTGTTGTTATCTATGACTATGAACTTCTAGAACAAAACCCTTAATTGTAAGCTTCATAAATTTTTTTAAAAAAATATTTTTAATAGGCCATGCCTTCTTCAAACCCTCCAATTGCAGACATATTTTAGCATCATCTATTTTGATATGATTTTATTCCTATATATATTTATTTTATTAATGAAAAATTATTATATTAGTAACATTTATCAGTTATTATATAAATGGGGGAAAATATAATATATGGTGGGGATGTAGTAATATACCCCCTGACCATCATAGTCTTTGCATTGTACCAATGATGTTATCATAAGGGAAATTATTGTTTGAGACTAGATCAACATAATACACTATATCATGTAGAGAATGACATAGGAATCTTATAATATATATCATCATTAATATTTTACCACATTAATATTTATGGGAGTACATCCATTCTTCAATATATATCATTTCAACCTGAACATATATTGGTATCCCCAACATAAAATGGGGGATGGATTTGATATTATGTTGTTTCCAAAAAGGCTTTTCTTCGTCTAAGAAATATATTAAAAAATAAGTGAAATCATGGATATAATCATTATAAAATGTTATAAATAAATATGTTAAGTTATTTATCACTCTATTCTATGGAATTTAAAATAATAATATTTGAGGTTTCATTTCCCTACCAAAATAGTAGTTTCAGATAATTATGTATGTCTCGGAACTAATTCTATATATATCAACCATATTGATTACATATATATCCCAATGTGATATAATGAAATCAATTTAAGATACATTATAATTACAAAATAGTCTAAGAAGAGCCATATTGAATCAATGTCTCTTCAATAATTTAATATAATCCCCCAATGTATGATTTGTTGGAATCAAAGTTACTTTAGGGATTAATATTTTAGGAATGATGATTTTTGACTGTTAAAAAAATTTGTGTTTTACTTAATAATTAATATATTAGTCTTTAATTATTAATAAGCTAGAATGAATGTGTTTTTTTGTCATTGTGAGCCACTGATCTACCATGGTCCCATAAGGGACACGCGTAATGCCCATGGGGACTAAAGGACTCCCCATAAATTCTTATGTAAGTAAATCATTTAATACATAAATATATTGGACATATTTAACCTGATCAATGGGATATGGAATATCATCTATGTTTGAATGTAATTTGATCTAAAATGGGTGAATTTATGTTTTTTTCTATGTGGAATGATCTAGAAACATAATGTATGTGTGGATATATCATGGAAAGAAAGTATAAGTACATGGGGTAATAACCAGACACTATAAAAATGGTTTTGGAGTTTTTTATCTTCTACTTTTTACTAGAAGACAATGATAAGAGATACACCGATATAGTGACCATATCACCATGATATAATATATTACTACATATTTGATATGTATTTTTAATATGTGTAGGCTTGATTTTTAACAAATTGCGGTTTTTGTGAGGTTAATTTTAGGATTATTGTGGGCACATGAATGAATCAGTTTCTTATTATCACTTTCATTAATTCATAAACTGATATTATATATATTTATTATAATTCGATCCTATGGGTTTAGCCAATGTGGTGAAGTTTAATGACAATCCTGAAAACTTGAAAAGGTATATAGTTCATTAAAAATATCATATTTTATAATTGGATAGGGAACACATAAATCATTAAATATCAAACATAATCCACTATGTATGGAAATCACATGAAATGTTATGATGACCTGTGATCATACAATAGAGATGAATATTACATCAAGAAAGACATTGTTGATTGAATAAGTGTTCATATATATATATTAGTATTTTTATAGAATAAGTTAAGATATAATAAAATCAACACCAACACCCACTCACTTTCTTAGTTGATTTTATTTGACTGACTTCATCTCTCATGATATCATTATGACATTAATATGTTATTGTTAATTTCATTCATTCTATTTACTTATTTTAATTAAACTTGTTCTCCTGATATTTTACAATCTTATCATAAGTATACATGATTTAATAATTAAATTATATTTTATTAGGAAATTTACTAGGGATAACACTTTGTTAATATTTTTTGACCATTTTTACTATCAATTGTGTAATGTAGTTTCATGACTAATATCTATGTATTTGGAACCATTTTAACAAAAGTTAGTTTAAAGTAACATTTTGTGTATTTATTTAACATTAAATACAATAAAATAGATCGTTAACATCACACATACGTTTGAAAAAATTATAGAAATAACTAATTTTATTATATTATACATGTACTTAAGGATATAATTTTTATATTTTCAAGTGAATGAACACTAGGATAAGTCTTAGTGGAGGATTAATACCACTCATCCATGAGATTTAATGACATTTAAACGGGATGATATTAAGAATTAAATGTGGTATTGTAGAATTAAATATATAAAGAATTCACAAAAGCGGGAGAAATGGTTTCATTAGGATTTAATATATACTAAATCAGTTCCTCTAAGAAATGTCCATTTTCATGTTTTTAGGGAATTTTGGAAAAAACAATTTATTATATGGGTTCTTTATACAGGGTACTATATACTAAACCACAAACACATTAAATATAAACAAATATAATGGAAATTCCATCAGTTGATACACTTGTATTTATAAAAAATTTCATTGAAAATATTTTATCGTTCATACTATTTCAATTAAATAAGGATGAATTTAGAGCCTGATATTTCAATTATGTAAAAATAGAATATGAAATAATTTGGTTATTACAATGTAACCATAAATATTTCATCACATGGGAGTATATTTATATATATTTCAATAGAATATCATACTCCACTAATATTAAAATGGTACTCAGTACCAGAATATCAACATTTGTTAAGAATTATCAAGAATAATCTAAGGAAGCAAAAAATATTTTTGTTATATTATCAATAATTTCATCACCATTACATTTCAAAGAATCGTTTTCTATAATTTTCTATTTTATATAGAACTATATGTAAAAAAATGTAGGTGACATATAAACAATAGTTTAATTTGGTAAACATAAAGTAGAGGAACTCAAAAGTATTTAAAATCTGATTATTTATATATCTAAAAAATATACAATTAATATGAATAGTCATTGAGTTGGGTGTTAATGATGAAATTAATTCAAGATATTAAATTCAAAGAAATTTGTAGGTGACTGGTCTCATGGAACCAAGGTAGAAATGAGATGTGAAATTATAATGTAATATTTGGTTGAAGTCGCATTTATAACATTAAGATTCCATCAATAGATTCATCTCCTACACAATTTAAAAATAAACCTACATGTGATAAAATATATGAAAATTAATGATATGAATCACATTTTATAACACATAAATTACAGTATAAAATAAAAAACAAAAACACTCCTAAATGGAGATAGACTATTCTGAGAAGTGTGGAATGTATAACTATCCTGGAAATAGATATATTTTTTATCAATATAGTAATAATCATAGTGCTTTCAGAAGCCAATATTCATCATAAAAAAAATTTATTTCAGAGATTAAAATATTCATAAATTAAAATAATAAATAATGTGATATCATTGAATGTTAAATATTTTTTTCGTATTGTTAATTCAAACGATTCCTTAATTGTTAAATTATTAATAGAATATAAAAAACTATTCAAAATCTCTAATTGTGATATTATATGATCAACAAATAATTCACCATTAGGTTTAAGATAAAATTTACTATGACTATAGAAACTATTGCAAGATACATTTTTATAGAAAAGACATCATTTTTAAGAAAATATATAATGTGAAAATGAATAATTTAATTTTCAGATTGAAATAATAATTTAAGAAAAAAATTAAACTTACATATAATAAGAATAAATTGATATGGGTCAAAAAATATAAATTGGAAGATAATTTAAACAAAATATAAATAAAATATTATTATGAAATTAATGTTGTGTTGTGAAATGGATTTCTTAGAAGATTGTCATGTCCTATGTGCCACAAGCATCATTTTCTCATAGTGGATGAAATATCAAGAGATGAGTATGTCAAACCTTTCATTTATATTAAATATAAGGTAATTTTTGACATTCCATTTGATGAATCTCTTCCAAATATGTCATATTATACGAAATTTCACCTCTAAAAAAGTTCACATTATAATTTCTTGTGATGAAATTTCAATGGTTTTGTGGGAGGTAAATTTTCTATAAATTATAATGAAATATATAAAATCAATTTACTAGTAGAAAAATTATAAAAAAATTAATGTATTGTTATATGTCTTCTATGGGAGGATCTACTCAAGGGTTTGGTCATTCACATTGGATCTATATGAATAAGCTACTAAAAGTAATATTATATATGATCTCGCATGTTGATAATGACATTCATTCCTTATTTCCCTCATCAAAATTCAAGTTTAATGCATGAAATATATTTTCAATATATTACCATTATTATTATTTTGTTATTATCTTCAAAATTATTTACAAACATCATAAAATAATCTTCTTATTAATTTTTATCATTTTGTAAAATTATCATCTTATAATCTTTATAATATATAGTCAATTATATATATTTTTTCAAGCATATTTCTTCCACCTGATTTTTAATTCCCCCCATATGATCTATTTGATTAATCATCTAAAATTATTCTTCCAAAACACTAATTAAAATTTAATGTACACCATATCTTATACATATTTATTCTATTATATTATACATTAATTTTCATTATTTCTACTGTATGTTTTTAGTTCAATATCCAATCCTGGTATTATCCTTTCTTATAGAGGGTTATCAATCTAACATCCGACCCTATTACTCTGATGAATTATAGTAATTGAATTTTTTAATTAGTTATATGATATTTCTATAAATCAGTAATCTTTACAAAATATCTTAATTGATCCGGTTTCCATTGGTATGTTTGAATGTGAATAGTTCTTTCTACAGTTGGATTTCATCCTTTTTTTTCTCTATATTTATCACAACACCAGGACATACTTATTTATATATGTTGTTTCAAAAATTTAAAAAAGGAATCCCCAATTACATGAATTTTATTCCTCTAATAGATTAATAGTATAGGTGGAGTTTTATGATTAAATAAAAAAACATGACAGTACATCCCCAATATGTAACATATTTTATTCATGATTTATTGTCTTGTATGAAAAAATAATCTCTCAAAAACAAAACATCTTATAGAATAATGTTTTATGTGTTTTAAATGGAAAAACCCCTTAAGGAGTTTAGTAAAGTTATTCAATTAAATATTCCCTTATTTATCAATAATCAAATGAGTTTAATTGTTCATATTATATTTAATGTAAAATTACATTCATCATCTTTGTATAATTATGTGAAACTATCTATTTGAATACAAATGACGTATATGATGAGCATTCATTAATGGAGACTTATCCCATATCTTCAATTCTTCAACATGATGAAATATCCATCAATTATACATCCATATTTATTAAATACCTTAAAATTATATTGTAAATGATAATTTTACAAATTTATTTGTTGGTTTTAGATAAAGTCATTGATAAGAATGTAGTTCTAATATTGGTAATACAATTTTTTGTTACGAATGATGACTATATTATTATTGCCCATGGGATGTTATCTTTTCATTTTGGTTTTGAAGAAAAAGATTGTTAATGTGGTCCTAGTTGTGAAGCACTTAAAGGGGTTATGGGAATTTTTTATAGTTGTGGTCAATATCAAATAGTTGAATATTTGGGTTCTATTTCTTTCTTATTCTAAGCATGTTAAATTGGACAACTTCATGGATTATATCATAAATTGGTTGGTATATTTAGTGAAGTTTCATGGAATTTGTGATGAAAATCAACCATGGTGACATATTTGTTATTCATTTAAAATAAATAAATGATACTTTTTTGTAAAATAATATAGGAAAACCACATCGAGACTATAATTTTACGTAATATCTGTTAAACTAAAATATATTTATTTCAGAGGTACTGATTTTGAGTTGAAAGTTATACAATCTACATTTCCTTATTTATTTTTGGATTTAAAATCAACATTTTTTAAACAATTTTTATATCAGTTTATATCCCAATAGTTTTGGAATTATTTTGTAGAAATCCTTATTTCATAACAAAAAATTTAAATTATTCTTCTATCATTAGAATATAAACATTAAGTACATAGTCTAATACATTATACAAAAGGATTGTCTGATACATTTTATGAACCATCTTTTTGACATGTGGTAATTTTGCATTCATGTATAATAATAATAAAAACCAAGAGTAATTGATTAACATTGTTACTGATGCATCAGAGTGGTATTTTATAGATTCTCAAAAAGAAAATCAATATTGAAGTCAATCAAACTATTCATGGATTATAATCATAGTGATAATGATTATATCCATATAATGGAATATAAAATAGTATTGTAATGGTTCTAAAATACATTGTGTCAAGTAAATGAATAATATATCATTCCTACCTATCAAGAACAAGATCCATGATTCTAATGTGAATTATTTATAAGTTCATTGCAACTAACTAAAAAATATTACAATTGTAATATATTATAGAAATACTATTTCATTTTAAGTGTTGGGATCTGATGAAAATCCCTACTCTATTCATGTAATGATATATCTGGGTGAAAATATACTTCTACAGAAATATATTATATAAAGTGTTTATATTATATATAATACTTGGGAGGATTTTAATGTCCTTAATAAAATATGTTTTTGAGTTCAATGAATATAATCATTGTATAGATTGTGAGAATATTGGGACATGAAGACAGTGAATATGATCCATCAATCAAATTTATTTGGGGATTAGTATGATATAACAGACAATGATCATTATATCATTGGATTTATTATTTAATATGAACCAAGATAAATTTTATCGATTAAATCAATGGAATATTGGGGATTTGTAGAAAGATTGATATCAATCTATCTGAATGATGGATTTCCTGGTATGTAATAACATACCATTGATAGTGGGAAAAAAATATGGATTTCATAAGTCAGAATTTATGACATCGATAACTATTATGGATAATGATGAAATTCATTTATTAAATCAGGAATTTCATTATTACTATTATATGCCTTAGTATTTCATGTTTAAAAAATATTTATTTTTCACTGTGAATACATATTATAATGTTGTATGTAATCCATTATTCTGATTTTAGTTTTATCTGACTAATAATTACTTCCATAGACAAACATGATATAATCACACTATATATTGTTTGTTTTTAAATACTACACTCATCAAAAACAGTCTGAGAACCACATAATTTTTTATAATATTTTTAGTATTTATTTTATCTTTCGCAAAATAAATGTAAGACCCCTATTGTAACAATTATAAACTCTTAAATATGATAATTTGAATCATATTAGGTTCTATTTCATTACATAATGTGTTTAAACTTCTATATTAAACGTCATATTTAATTATTTTTTGTAATGAACATATATTTTATAATCTTGATATATAGTATCCTATCAGTTTAGACGAGTTTCTAATTTCTTTTTGGATGTAGGTCTAAATGTTTTAACATAAATATCAACCCTAGAAGACCACATATAATTGATGTAATTCATTAGGATTATTATAGATAAATTTAAAAAACATATATTATCAGCATTGGATCTGATAAAATTTTGATTCATACTATGTATTATAAGAAACCTCAGAAACAATTTAATACTACTACACATCATGAAATTATTGAATATATACCAAATTATAGATTAATTAAAATTGTACTATGATCTATGATAGGGAATATATATAAAAAATTTTCATCCAGTGGAGCTGCTAATAGAATATGAAAAAACATAGATGTACCTCACTTTGGAACATCTATAGATTATGAAAATACATGAGCTATAATAATAGATTGCTATCAGTATTTTGAATTCTCACTAGGAGAATCAGCGGCTATTATTAATTAATAATGTATGACTATTTTTAATAATATAAATTATATTAGTGAGAAAGATCTTATTGATAGAATATATTATGATATGGGTATAGAGATCATGGATAACAAATTAGAATCCAACATAAAAATATTGGATTGTTCATGGGAACTAATATATCTATATTTACAAGATCTTAATGGTAATATCATGAAATACAAAGGCATATTGAATATATTTACTAATGAAATGAAAAAATAAGAATTGATCAGTTTATTTTGGAACTAGATATCTTATTACTAATACTGCTTGATAAACAAATAATGATAAGAAAAAAATAAAAAGGATGTTATTTTTGAATCAGATTCTAGTTGTTTAGAACTAAATTCTAATTAATTATCAAATATATAAAAAATTATGAATATGAAATCCTCAAATAAATATATTGTGTTCATATATGAAAATATATGCAATGATAAAATTACTAGAATGAATCTACTGAATTTATTTTATATGAATATAGAATGGTATATATAATTCTAAAAGATTGTGATAAACTAAAAATTAAGGATATGAAAGATAGATATTCAAATATAATAATCAGGATGTATTTAATGTATAAAATCTAGAATTGTTTTAAAGCATATAAAAATTAGAGTTAAAGTAGATGAGATAGTTCATCATGTAATTCATTATAAAATGATATTTCTAAATGGATTAACATTGGTTTATTTGAAGACAGACCAATGGTGAATAATTGTCTCATATAAAACGTAAAAACTGTTGAATTATTTTCGTATCTTACTAAAATAAAATCATTTTTTGGATCATAATGGTTCTAATTATTAGATATATTATATTGTATAATAATCTTTTTCATATGATTATAATAAATTAACATGTTTATATGAGTTTATAAATTTTATTAAATTCTTTAAAATGTCAATTGAAAAATGTATTAAACACGTGACATCTCCAAAGAAAATTCTCTAATGAAATATAAAATAATTTATAATTTAACAAAATAAGTATCATATCTTTCTATTGAACTTTATAAAACTAACATTTCCAAAAAAATTATTTATAATGTTCTTAAGAAATACATTTTTTAGAAAATGTGTTTATAAAATGATTTTGTAAAACATTTTTTGAATACTAATAATACATAGAATAAAATTATATTTCTAAAACTTGTGTCTAAACATATTATATCTAAGATACCTTAATCGATTATTATTTATATGACGGATGAAATTGAAAATTTTCAAAAACAAATTAAACATTATAATGATATATATAGAATGATTTTTACTAACAAAATCAATGATATTAATAACAATTTTTTAATCCAAACTATAATCCAATTTTTTACAAAATGTCATAGAGATAAACCCTAGAAAAAATTTTTTATTTTAAAAGAAATCCATATTTATATTAATCTAAATCATACATTGAATATTAGATTTAATTTTTTTAGATAATATCTTTAGAAATATAGGGTTACTTAATATTTTATTCATATGATAATGATCCAAATATGGATTAGGTTCTTAAAAACTAATATATTTATTTTTATTAGAATAAATAAATATACCATTGAAAATAATAGTTGGAAAGTGGATATTGATTGATCGAGACATATGACATGAAATAAATATTTCATTAATAAGATCATTAGGATAATAATTTTCAATTTAACATTCATAGAAAATTATCTGGGGTAAATCATTTTTATTTTTAACATTTTTATTGATTCATACTATTTAATTTCAAATGATTTATTGATTTTATGACTAAAGTAAAATCATATAAGAATAATTCATTTATATTATGTGTGTTATATTTTGATCTTTTTGAAGGATAAATGTATTTTTCTTAGTTCTAATGTTTAGTTTATTCGATCTATAAATCATCACGATATTTTTTCGCCTTATGTACAGATAACACAAGGAGACAAAACATACATTGAATTAGTGCAATGGATGATCAAAAATTATTATGGAATTGAATATTATGACACCAAAAAAAATATCCTTTTCTATGATTTAAATTAATGGAGTTGAAAAATCTATACTATAACATTAGTTTGATACTTCAAAATATTGTGATCGTTGTAAATATGGTATGACACATAATTCATGTTTTAAAAAAATTACTCATTTCTCAACATTTGATTCTTTATATTTAGTTTAAATAGACAAATATGGTCACCCAAATACTCTTTTTATTGGTGGAAAAAATTATATGATTTAATTAAGGATTATATCAGATATATCTGAGTCTATTTTTTAGAAATAACTCCTAATGCCTTTAGGTTTTTGAAAAATTTTATAGCTAGAGTTAAAAACGCGAAAAACTTATCCTTTAAAACTATTATAATTTTTCATAGTGGATAATTTTTAAAATATTTATTTTAAAATATTTTTAATAAAATTTTAATATTCATAAAATTTTACCAACAAGAAAGCCATCATGAAATTATCTAGTTAAAATAATAGACGGAGTAATCAATAAATTACTTGAACCACGTTGTGTGAATTGATAGTTTGTATGTATTTTTTGGATGATGTTGTTATTGTTTGTTATTATACTATAAATTGATTCATAATTAGTCCTCAAATTAATAAAATTTTTAATGATATTTGGAAATGAAGAAAACCAATATAATTATCACTTCAATTTGTTTGGATTTGAATTATTCATTATGAATATTGAAGATAACAAACATCAGTTTTCACAAAAATATGATCAGAGAATATTTCTAGGTTATAATAATACTAGAATGTTTTATTGATTTTTTAATAAAAATACATTTACTATTGATGTAACACTACATGTTATGTTTGATGAAACTGATCCCTTTTTTCTTCGAAAATACCCAACTAACATAATAGGATATTATTTCTAATGAAATTATACCTAAGATAGAATATTATTCTATTTGGATAATAACTGAATAATTTGTTTCTAATGTTAAAAGGGAAAAGTATTTTAATACTTTTATTAAAGACCAATATTTTATAAAC
Source organism: Viscum album (assembly GCA_963277665.1). Taxonomy (NCBI): domain Eukaryota; kingdom Viridiplantae; phylum Streptophyta; class Magnoliopsida; order Santalales; family Viscaceae; genus Viscum; species Viscum album. The sequence goes on from OY728159.1 coordinate 1,208,891,255, forward strand.
ACATGAAATTTTTTGTACGAATCATACATGTAATATTATTATTTGTTATTTTGATCAATTATTTTTTACTAGAAATTCTTTGATCAATGAAATTGAAAATATTGCATTCTTATATAAATTTTAACCTAATAATCTAGATGATGAATTTGGTGATGATTATTGGATTAAATATATACATGAATAAATTAATGACTTTGAATGGAACAAAGTATTGTCTTTGGTTTTCAATAATTGGTGTAAAATTACTTTTCTGAAAAATATGTGAGGTAAATGTAATAATAGTATGAAATTCATCTAAAAATATTTATAAATGTTATAGTCCACATTAGGTAATAGTATATGATGAATCATATTCTATTATATAAATAATTGAATCTATTCATATACTTATGGATTATGAAATATTCATAAAATTCAAACTATACCAAATGGATGTGAAGAGTTATTTATATAATGTATACATTCATGAGGATGTTAACATTAAAAACCACATGTTTTTAATAAAATAGATGTAAATAATTGGTTTATAAACATACAAAGTAACAATATTTATTTAAACATATCCCTAGATGCTAGTATGTTATGGTAAATGGATTTTCGATAACAAACATTTTTAAGTGTAAAATGGGCCCATTATTTTAATAAAATATATTACTATAATTTTAAATGATTTATAAATTTATGTTGATGATATAATATTTTATTGAACTCAAAATATTACAAATGTTCCCTTTTGGATATTCTAAAAACTATGATTGAAATTAGTATGATGGGTGAGTTAATATACTATCTCAATTTTAAGATTTCACAAAAACACAATGTTCATTTTAAATATAAAAATCACTATATAAAATAAAATTTTATGAAAATAAAGAATGAAAACACTTAATGTCTTATTAATCCTATCAGAACCTAAAATAATTTATATCATGATATAGCTAATATACAAGTTGATCAAAATATTTTTAAAGTAATGACTAGAAGTTTAATCTATCTATTTTTTCAGATTTAATGTTTTAAGTATTAATATTTGTTAGATATAAAACTATTCCAATATATTCATATATAAAATTTGTTTGAAGGATTTATAATTACCTTAATGGAACAATAGATTTATGTTTTTTATCTTCAAACATTAATATTAATGTTATGAATTTTTTATGTTTCTGAATTTAGTAGATATAAAATAGATAGAAAAAGTATATCTATAAAATGACATTAATTAGTGCTTTATTTTGATTTATTGTAATGTAATAAACTATAAACAATATCTCTTTTTAAAACCGGAGAATAATATGTTCTAGCTAAATGTTGTAGTGATCAAATGATGTGGATGATGAACACACACATATATTTTGAAATCAGTTTTTCTAAAACATAAATTTTGATTGATAACACACGTTTCATTTCGTTAAATGAAAAAACTACACAAAACTCACATCCAAAGAACATAGATATTATACACTATTTTTTGGGATAAAAAATTTATAAAATTTTATAATTCATAAAAAACAAATTAACATGCTGATATTTTTATAAAAACACTTAAATTAGATAGGTTTGAATTATTTAAATAGAAGATAGCAGTGATAAGTGTTATTTATCAATTCATATCTAATTTTTTAATCAATCACAATACATTAATGAACTCATTTTCAAATGGGGAGTAAATTTGTAATGTATTTATAAAAAATCAATTTTTCTTATAATCCATTTTACTTCATTAAATATTTGTGATATATTTTTATTAAAAAAATATTTCATAATGTTTTTTATATACGTTAATTATTTTGGATTATCGAGACACAAAAAGTTTATAATTTTTTAGACTCTAGATTTTATAAAAAGTAAATCGAAGTTAGATTTATTTAAAATACAAGAAACATTTTTTATGAAAAGTATATATAAACATTTTCAAAGTCAAAAAATATAATTTGTTTCAGAATAATTCCAAATAATATTCTTTTTATAAAATTTCATTGAATTTTTTTATATAATTTATTATAATAAATTTTCATTGAAAAACCAATATCAGGATGTTATTAATACACACGAAACATTTACTCTAATAATGGTATTATTATTTAATATTATTAAGTTATTGGTTAATTTTTTTACTAATTTATTTGTGTAATAATTATTATATATTAAATATTTTTTTATTTTAAAAACAGAAATATTTTTATATTATAAATAATAATTCAAATGATTAAATATTTCTTAAAAAAATTAAGAGTATTAATCTATTTCTTAAAAACATACATTTGTTAAATATGAATCTCTATATAAAATAAGTGATTCCAATATGAGATTTTGAAATTATTTAAATTCAAATTGTTGCCTCTAGAACCTATATATGGGTGGATAACAATGTATCCCATATCCATTCTCAGAGAATATTATCCCAAATATCAGAATTTTTTTATGTTCAAAATCATATTTTTGTGAAGTCATCAGATAGTTGAAACTAGGATCAGTATAATGTCCCCCATATAATTTTTTCATAAATTGATGATTTTAGATTATGAATCATTGTAATAAAATCGTATCAGATGTAAATTTATATTTTTAACAGAGAATTAAAATCCAAATATTGGGATGATATTTATTTTTAAAAAGATGATTTCAAATTATTTTACCCAATGAATTTAGTATATTTTTATAGTTCAGTTCATTTTATATTTTAGTTAGATAAGGAAGAGGTAACTTTTATATTGTTCGGTGAAAAATAAAAACAATCTTATGACTAAGTCTCCTAGCTTATTAAAGTCATTTTTGAGGGTATAATATATCTTCCATTTCACAAATAACCTACTAAGCATCAATGGTTTCTTAAATAAAAGCATGGATATTTTTTTATTACTTATTACCTGAAAGTCATAATTTTTTTCTAATTTTAATATTCATTAAAAAATCATCATTTTTTGTATAACGGGATAATTAATTACAATAATGAGTTACAAGGATACAATAAAATAACATAAATATTTTTCAATGATTATCTATGGAATACGATTTAGATCAATCATGTTATGTTTGTTTTTATAATGGTATAACTGATAATTAATGAATCAATTAAATCATATTTTTTGATGTTACCCTACATAATAAACAAGTAAGTAAATTTTATTGACATTTACATGATTAAAAATAAGACCTATCACATAGGGGAAATTATTTTCCTGTTCAGTGAAGAAGCTATGTCTAGGATGCTCCATGTTTTTTTACAAAACTGAAATGTTTATTTTTTGAGAGAGAGAAATAATAACCCAAATAATTGCATTAAAAAGATGGATGTTGAAAAATATTATAGAATGTATCAATAATATCATATGGAAAAAAATTCCATGATAATTATAGATGATGAGTGAAAAAAACTCATGATTTATATGGCTCAAATGAAACCCAATGATAATGAGTATTGGGATTATAAGGCTAAGGTCATATATTTGAGTATTCCAACTAATAATGAGCTTAAGAAATAATAAAATAGAAATAAAAAAATGAACATGTTATCAGAAGGTAATGTATTAATATGATTATATAATCCTGTTGAAAAATATTCATTGAATGTCATTCTATCAGATTCTATGTTTTCAATAGTGATTCATGTTCAACATTCCAGAATCATACAATATACTAAGAACCAATTTTCTGATTTTGTTATAGAGTTATTATAAACATATTTTGTTCATTCAATTTTTTAAAAAATATTTTGACAAAGGTATATGTAAATATATACAATAATAAGTTATATAATCGATCCCTATAAATGATCCGAATGATATTGAGTTAGAAAACTAAAATTATATTATGAATGACGGTAAAAGAGTACATAAAATAATGGGAAAATATATAAGGAATTGGAAAAATTAGTATATATAGAATAATTAATGTGATAATTCTAATATTAAGAAATAGAGATTGAAGATGAAATAAAACTAGAATAATTTTACTAGTAATATTCAAAATCTACACTATTTCATTCCAAATCTTGTAAAGATCTATATCTAAATTATTTCATGGTATGAAAATCTATCATTTAATGTGGATGAGAAATATCAGTGCTCAACAAAAGTGTATTATGAAACTAATTATGATATTCATCTATTGAAATTATCAAGTGATTATAAAGTTGAAATGAAAGAAAAGATATACATCGGACGATTAGGAATTGATTAATCTGACGTTAAATTTGAGTCAATAGACACTTCAAGTACAGAGGTACAACGAAAAAATGATTTCATGTGAAAAAAATATATCATTTAACTGAAAATTTTATTTATTAACATTGTAACGAATCCAGATGAATGAAAAATCATATGAACATGAATGAAATGTCTAAATAATTGATTTTTTAGAATGAAATTATGACAAAACAAGAGTATACGATCAAATATTTCAATGGAATTAATATATATTTCATGGGAAATTTTATCCAAATAATAATATTTTCATGGAAGGTATATAATGAATTATATTTTTATAAGGATTATTGTACATAAATGAATTAAATTTTAATTGAATTTTCTTATTCTTATAAAAACAAATTGAACAATGTTTTTTAAGGTGTTATTTTTTTAGAATATTTTATATATATATTACTTATAATAAGGATAATTAATTTAATGTCTTGAAAGAATTAGTTTTGGTCTTGATAGTTGAAAATATAATGCTATGAATCAGTGAAGTGGTGTTGTTCCTTATAAGGGAAAATAATAAGAAGATATGTTAGGATGTTTAATGATTTAAGGATGATTTTGAGAAGAAATTAGTTGTGGAAGAAATTATTATGAAGCTGAAATCATCAGATATATATGATCATAATGATAATGATTTTGTTCTCAAATGGAATTAAATTTTGAAAAAAAATTAAATAAGGATGGAAAATTTTCATTTTAACTCTTGATGAATTAATATTAAATTTAAATGAATGTTGTATGTGAGTTGCTTTTTATCAATATATTATATTTTTCTGTACAATTTTATTTCCTTTTGATGTATTTTCACTCGTTAATTTATTTAATTAATAGATAATTCACATACAATTATTTCATTTTTTAGTTTGGAAAATATTTAAACTCTTGTATTATTCATTTATTAAACATTATAAATAAAAAAGGGAGGTGTATTGAGACACATTGACATGTTTTGGGAACAACTATTGAGAAGATTTCTATTCAATGTAGAATATTATCATAAGGGGTAATGTTTGAAGATTATTAAAATGCTATGATACATTCTAAATAATTTATTTTATTAATTGGGAGGATAAGAATAATCCTTACATTCCCTCAGATCATCCATAAAAAATAAAAATATGGTATTAACTCAGGGGGACTTAGGATAAGATGAGTAATTGGTTAAAAAATAGATTACACCTTTGATGTTCTTAAATGGAAAAATTGAATTATTTTTTGAATGTTATTTAATTCATTTTAACTTTTGTTTTTTGTGATTTCCAAAAAGGGGGAGATTGGTGGGTCGGATTTTATAATTTATAATTCCCCTTCTTTATTTTTGAAAATCGAAAACACATTCCTTAAACAATTTCATAAAATTTTAATATCCAATACATTTTAGTATATTTTTCTATAAATCATTAGTTTATATTGAAATTAGAAATTATTCTATTATCAAATGAATATAAACATCAGTTTCTCAATCTGATCCATTGGACATATGGTGTACCTAATACATCAGACCAAAAATATTTTTGAATAGTGGTTGTTCTTATATCATGACTATCATACTGAAAAATTCAATACCATTATATTTAAAATGTTTATTATACATCATAGTGACTTTTTTAATTCATTGGATTGATAATCAATTGTTAACTCCATATGCATTTTTAAAGTCTACAATATGTGTAATTTGAATATTTTATATCAGATGATAAAAATAGTATTTTTATGGTAATAATCTAAGTGAAATTTGAAAAATGAATAAAATATCATTATTAGGATGAAATAAAATGGATAATTATATAAAAGTGACAGATGTCTTTGGTCGCTGATAAAAATTATTAAATATGACTATTAGATGCTTTCTTATAAATAAGTCGATATTTAAAGGGTTAGGTACTAATGAAATTTAAAACATAATTTTAAAAATATCAATTTTATGTAAAGATTTCATTACAATGCATTGTAATACATTACAGTGTTTATGTTATGTGAAATACTTTTGTGTATTTTAAATTCAAGAGAACACTTTATTATTATTAATCAAATCCATTAATAGAACTAATCGAGGAAATCGAGGTAAAAGATTATAGTGAATCTAGCCTATTAGATTGACGGATCTAGGGGTAGAATGACTAAATAAATATCTATCATCATGTTGAGGGATTTATTTTTTAGGAATGATTGAGTTGAATCTAATATATCAAATCAAGGGATTTACATGTATGTAAAGTAATACCTTTTATAGTAGATATTAGAACTGTGGATGTCTTATTTTAGGATTTCAGACATCATTAACTTTTTATGTTGCTATATAATTAATTTTATTAAATCATTTATGTGGTTATAATTATTATTATATTACAATTTTTTTGTTTATACAATATTAATTTGTAACAATGAATTTTTTTATAATGTATTCTCTAACACTCTTTTTAATGATTTTTTTAGTGGACTGAATGTGAAACTGATAAAAAAATGTTATAATTAGGAAAAATCTGGTAGTTATTTTAATACTCAAATGATCAGTCAAAATCCATTTACAATCTTTTTTTCCGAAAATTATTTGTGTTTCTATATAGTATACATTTTTAAAACCAACAATTCACTTCCCTATTATAGCCATTATAAACTCTTATAGTATAATAAATGATTCAAACTAAGAAATTTAGTTATATGAGTTAGAGAATGATTAAAATTAAACCGCACTTGAGGTGTAATATAAGTGTATTATTTCTATTTCGTGGACATCATCAGGCATCATATGAATTATTACATTGATCTGTATGCTTAAATGTTTCATCAAAAACGACGTGAGGTTGACAATAGAGTGAGAAATAATCCTTACCGCAAAAGAATATTCACATATAAATTTTGAAAATGAGAAAAGTGATTATTTGTTTATATAAAAACCATATTGATTATTATATAATATTTTTAAATAAACAATGTTTTGATAGCTATTTTCCTTAAAAACTCTAGCTAAAATAGTTAATAGAATATTATATAAGAAGATACTTTTTTAAAAAACATAATCTATTGTGTATGAAAACCATATTAATCAATTAGAAATTCCTATCAAATAGGATTAAAAAATAATAAATGTTTTAAAAATGAATTTTTTAAAATCATGATTCCATTATCTATTATAATTTTATATAAAATAATAATTTTTTATTAATTGATATATATTTTAATAATAATATGATTATTATTTTAATTATAATTTCAATATTATATATAGAATAATTTTTATTAATCTTTCTAAAAAAATTTATATTTAGTAATTTTTTTAAAATTATATTCTTGATGAAAATGGTAGTGTTTATAAATATATCAATAATTATGTACTACATAAAACCATAAAACATTCTTGAATAAAATATTTCATTATATAATGAGTCTATATAAGTAAAAATATTTTTATTATTTTAGGAAACAAGTTTATAACATTTTGTTAAAATAATTAACATCTTCAAATTAAAGTAATTTTTGACATCATTTATTTTAATTAAATATTATTTCTCGAATAATTATATTTTTACTTTATTATAATACAATAAAAATAATTTATTATAATAATTTAATTAACATATTTAAAAATAATAAATTTATAAATTTATACTACAGAAAATATTAATGCTTATGAATACAATTTTTCAAAAAAATTGTTATTACCATTTATATACGCAAATAATGATATTAATTTTTCATAAACATATATATAATCTAATAAATTTTAAATAATATTTTTATTTAATAATTAAAAATTATTTAATATGTTTCATTTTACCTTTTTTTTAATTTAATTTAAAACACTTTGAAAAAATTAAGATACCACTATAAAACCAAAATTGGTAAATTTAAAAATTAAAATTTTAAAGGACATACAAACATTTTAAAATATGTTTTAGAATTTATAGTTGATATAATAAAGGAATTATATCATTCCCCACTCCATTATTCTTTATTCTGTATTCCTCAATGCATGTGAAACATGTGTTCTCTTCATAATAAGTGGAAATATTTACAGAAATAATTTTTTCATGACAAATATAACAGACCTCTCACAACCCCATAAAAATGAACCTGGGAATTTTGTTTAAAAAAACAAATTATCATTATCCACATTTTATAATCAAATTCAATTTCATTGAGCCTCTAATATTAAGAAATAATCCTAAAATCTCATCTTCTACAGAGTCTACCATGGGAAATCCAAAATTTAAAATGGTAAAACCTTATTTTCATTTCATTCTATTCTTTCTAAAACATATATTATAATAATTATATAATGAAAAAAAATAATTTATATACAAAAAAATTTACAATTCATTGAGTATAACTATTATACACATTACCAGATTTAGATTAACAAAAATCAATGTGTTTTGGGAATACTAGGACCACTACAATGCAATGAAATTCATTTTTCACTATTGCCTCTCTTCATAGGTTATAAGGATTGAATTTATGAAAAAATGTGACCTATATTATATTATTATTATTATGAAGTGTAAAATTTTATTGTACCTCATTTTCCATAATTTTATTGAGAAAGAAATAAATAAATTGTGCATTGTGAAGATTACAACCTTTATAATATGACATGAATATTTTTCCAACTAGAAAATTTGATTCCTTCAATACAAGATAAAATTTGATTCATAACCATTAAAATAACCAAATAGTATAACAATTTTTTTGTAATTAATAAATTATTCAATAATAATCTGCATTCATAATAATAATCATCAAATATTTTTTCTATATAAATGTATGTATCGGTTAAAAATCCTACTTGAATAATAAAATAAATAATATAATATATAAATATGATAAAATAGTTATTATGGATAACTGATTAAAATTTTTCATTTTTGTATTCCTCCATAATTATAACCTAAATAATATAATAATTAATGAATATGTCATTATTATTTTTTAAGAATTAGTGAAACCTGTTTATCACCAATTTTGACTACAAGATCCCTGAAATATACAATATTTTATTGAAATTATATATTTAAAAATACCATGAAAAATAAAATTCATTAATTTATATGATATAGTAATAATGAAATTTGGGAAATGAATAAATAAGAACACATTTATTTCTAATATATTTTTAAACGATCGACATAAATCACACATATTATTGATAATTGGTTGTAACCATATAAAATACAGAAGGAGACTAATTATAATTAAATATTATAAAATTATATAGATATGAAAGTGTTTTTGAAACCGATGATTAAGATATTTATTTTTGTCATATAAAAGCTCCATTCACTATGGTATATGTAAAAAAGTTATTTGATGTTGCATATTTTTCTCAAATTAAATTTCATTTGGAAATATTTCATATTTTTAAACATTAGCTAATTGATATGATATTATTACATCCAAATAAATATTTTTACAATATTATTTTAAATCATGGGGTTTTAATTGAAACATTATGATATATCTTTAAATTTCAATTGATGATAATGATACCCTTTTTGTATGTGTATTTGTAAACTTATATCCCTTCATATCTAAAAACGAATCTATTTAAAACAATTTCATTTTTGAATAGGTATTTAAAACATATTATTTTATTTTAGGGAACATTCCCCAACCCTAGAGATAAAATGATTTTTTTTTATTAAAATATTACACATCATCATTTTTTATATATATAAAATTATGAATGTTATTATAATAATTACCATTCTCTATGATGTTAATTTTTATTCCTTATATTTTCCTTTCTCAATAATGTCATCCAATATATTTACAATATCAAATATATATTTTTTTATTTTTTGAAATATACCTTCTCCTCATTTTAAATGGAAAACTTACTACACTTTTTAGAATATTTATTTTGACCAAATTTATTTAAAAATATATTTCCATATTTGAAAATTAATTTTTCTTCATTCATTACACATTTCATTGGATACACATTATGTCATTGTAATTATCCATTATCATGTTTTATTTTTAAACATAATTTCTTTTTCAATTTATTATATCACATTTTCAAAATAATGTGTCTTTTTCATCGACTATTTATTGATAATTATTTTTCAAGTGGAAAACATTTTGAATAAGACACCTCACATTTTTGAAATCAATAACTCTTTTGAAATATTATTTATTTTAATTTTAGTAAAAATATTTATAATTATATTGTTTTCAATTATAATTGGTCAACACTTTCATTTCCAAAAATTCCCTTTTAGGTGAAAACATCATTTTTATAGCACGGAAAAATTATTTTTGTAAAAACAATTTTAAATTTATATTACAATTGTCTCATTATATATTAATTGTCAATTTTCATTGATTTTAATTTTCTCAAATCATCCTTAATATTTTTTTCTAAAATATACTTTTGGGGTGGTTGAGTTACTAGTATCAACCATTTACATTCTTAGGGTCAATTTTTTTTGAGTCTCTTATGAAAGGTTCTCAAAATCCTGTTAAAATTATTTTCGGGTATCATTGATGTTTTTAATGAATTTTATTTTATTTTATATGTTTTCATAATATATTGAATGATTTATATATTTTGAAATACATCTGTAAAATATTTTATTTAGTAATGGTTGGTCATCAATTTATATCTTTCCAATGCATTTGGTAAGGATTGATACCTCATGAGATAATTAAATTCTAGTTGGGATTGCTTATCCCACTAAGGGAATCATGTGAGGGAATCCAAATCCACTAAGGTTAAAATGTTCGTGAACCCTTATCCATCAATGGAAATAGGTGAGTGAATCCCAATACACCATGAGAAATAGTTGAGAGATACATGATCAACTATGGGAAACAAGATGTGTTGTTAAACAAACTATAATATGATATATATGGTCATGTTTTTCCAATTTTTTTATAATTTAATATGTAATAATAAAATAGTTCTTCATGTATTTTTTATAATGGTTTTATGGTTATTTTTTAATAATTTCTTTAATGGATCCTGATTGTTGTCTAATACCCATATAGAAAATAATTTCACAGTTATGATCATCATTAATTATAACATATGTTTCCATCATTGATAAAATAATATCACAAATTTATTAGATTTTCTTCTCTTGTATATGAATATGGATATTACATGTGAGATTATTATAATGGTGTTTGTAATTGATTATTCCTGAATAAATCTAGATGAGTGATGAAAAAGAACTATTCAATGTTGAAAATCACCCATCTCAGTAAAACAATGGATATATGATTTATAACACTATGTGTGAGATGGAATGGTTATTCATGTTAAATAATGAAATAAATGAGTTTATTAAACAACATGATAATAATTTGTATCAATGGACGGTATAGTTATTTTAGGAATTTGTTTTGATAAATTTAGAGAAAACGATAGTGATATGTCTACGGGATAATTCTATGTTATAAGTCTAAGTATTGAATAACATCCTGAAATTTACTTAAAACGATAACTTCTGGTTTTACATAGATTAAAACCACTTTCTGAATACTAAAAGTGGATAAAGGATCGATAATGGTTCTACCTAGTGGTAATAACCCTAAAGACAGTGGTAGATATTAACTCAATCATCATCAAGTTCATTGTATAGAGTCCTAACTACACACCAGGTTTGACGCACAAGGATGATATACGTTGATTAAAAAAAATATTCTTATGAACCACTTATAGTGTATTTTTTAAAATTAAATTAATTTATTATGTTAACAATGTTTGAAGAAAAAATCTAAAAGAAATATATGATTAATTAGTAATGTGGTAGGATGAACCAATTGTAAAATATTTTAATGTAATTATCATTCGTTGAAATAAGGTTTTCAATAAATAAAACATCATAAGATTAAGATTTTATATCTATATAATAATTTAATATAATTAAATTGTAAATTTTCATCACATTTTGGTACTATTTGTATTGAAATATGATCATGAAAATACATGTGTGAAAATTATGTTACCAAGAACCCCAAAGAACCATATTTAGGACAAATAGTTTTCTAGTCCTACCATGAATAATGATTATGATGTCTCATTATAATTTATATATTCTGTTTCTTATAAGAACCATAGAATATTCTATTAGTGAATTATAATTAAATGTGTGATGATGCAATTTATTTAAGGGGGATAATGTTACACCAATATATTATAGAAAATATATTTCAACTGGATAAACAATATATTGATATATTGTTTCACAAGGAATAGAAAAAATAAAATTATCCAAGATATATTAGATAATATCATTTTTACAGTAATCAAAACCATAGTTTGTAAATATGATTTAATGAATTAAATATACAAATAAAAATATTATGGACACTTATTGTTTCCCAAGGGAATTCTACCATTAAAGTTTATTTGTTTTATATGTTGTATTATTCTTTAAAATAATAGCTTATAACAATTCTTATTATATTATTATATTATTAAATTAATTTTATAATTATAATGTATTTAATTTATTTTTTTTAATTTTTTTTAATTTTCAAAATAATTTTTTTGATCAATGTTGTAAAATATCATTTTACAAGAATAATTGTGTTTATGACTATATCATGAAGTATGTATAAATTAAAATATTGTAAACCAATTTCAAAATCATATAAATATTTACTGATTAATACAAGAAAATTAATAATACTATAATAAAATTATTAAACCAATGTTAAACATTCTATTTAATTTAGAAATATTTCCAATAAAAGTAACTTCATTTTGACGAATCATTTAATTAATATTAATTTTTAGTTAAATTAAATTTTATATTAATTTTACATGTACATAGATTTAATTTACTTTATTATAAAACTATTTATATCATGAAAATAAAATAAATATGTTATTTTATAATATACAATAATTTATTCTAAAATATTTACACTTTTTTCTAAAGATAGAATTTTTGATATTACTCCACAAATGATAAGATTATTTTTTTAGAAATATATATATTATATGTCAAAATTGGTTTTATATTTGTATTAATTATTTAGAAATTATTTAATAAGGAAAATTTTATTTTTTATATTAAAAGATTGTTACATAGATAAAAATTATTTACCAATTTAAAAAAAAAAGTAAAAGTGAACATTAAAAGCGAAATGGACCTAAAATATGGTTTAAAACTATATAAAAGTTAATGGGTTTTGTATTATCGAACATATATCATATATATAACAAATATTATCCTCTTTGGAGTCTTAATTATTGTGTGCATCGTTTTTCATTACATAAAGACAAAATTTTTTAAAAAAAGCTATTCTATCCACTTATAAAAGAGGCCCCACACCATCCCTTACAGAACACAATATGAATTCATTATTCAACATAAAGAATATTACTATACAAAAAAAATTATAATGAAATTCATTTTCATTTAGAATATGATCAAATTAAATTAACCTAAGACCTCCATTTCCACAGAGTATTCCTTGGTAAAATATAGGATACCAATGTAATTACATTCTTTTCTATTAATTTTTAAATTCCCTATCCTAATTTTATTAATGAAATATAATAATTTTTTTTGAATACATACTTTTTCATTATAATTTAATAACTATTAATTTGTTTTCACCTTTTCCATTTAAAAAAATTAATTGTCATTTTTGTGTTTTGCGGACCTCCTCCCTGAAGTGATGACTTCTATATTTCAAATTCTTATATAAAAATAATAATAATTAAATTAAATAAGAAATGTGATATATATACTTTATCATTATGATTATTGAGTTGAAAATTATTATTCAACTTATTTACATCTATTTCGTTGACTAATGAGGGCATTAACATTGTGTGGTGTGAACTACCTCCTCCATATTTTAATATATCTCATTTATCATCAAGATAATTTATTGTCTATTAAAATATATTAAAATTTATTATTAAATTTATATATATATATATATATATATAAATGTTTCTATAATAATTACATTATTCCCAAATAATCCACTTTCATATTCATAACCATCCATTAATTATGGTATCTTCATGTTTGGAATTCTTTCAATACCGACATGAATGATGTAATGACATCATATCATGATGACTGTGATAACATAATTACAAATTTAAAATAGTATAAATAAATAAATAAAAATTTTACAGTGAAAATGTATTGGAATCATTAATAGTAAACACTTTTGTTAAGATACCATCATTTTTAATTTATTAATATCATTGAAACATGATTATCTCCCATTAAATTAATAATAACCACAATAAACTATAAATTTATGGAATTTAAACATCATTATTAATCCTAAAACATGAATAAATTTAAATTGTTTATATGAAAATTGTGAACATTTAGATGATAATTAATAAAAAAATCAATAATTAAACTAGTTGAAAAATATAAGGATTACCCACACAAGATATTGAAGATATTTAACAACTATGTAATATAATATCGATAATAATTATAAATTGTTTTTATAATTTTTAATACAAATGAATAAGGTTCCAAAACAATTTTTGAAAACATTATTTTCATATATTAGTTTCAATCACTTTAGCAGTAGTTTGTAATTTAGTAAGTGGGTTCTTTTATAAAATAAAATCCCATAAGATATATTACTTATTTAGTGCCATGAAATATTTGATATGGTTTTATAACTATATTATGAATTTATATTATATAATCAAGGTAAACCATGGGGATTTAATGGTCATATCTTTTTCATCCGTTTAATGGATTTTGGTTCAATGGACACCAACTCTTTTAGGTTATTTGTTAAACATACTCCCTGTATTGAGTTTCCATGCATATTCATTTATTTATTTACTCCAAGACTAGTTTCAGTAACCCTGATATCTAATTTAATTTTACATTCTCCTACTATCAATGTAAAAGTATAAATTTTACTCAATTATTTCATCTTAATGAATTTATTATTTATAAATGTATGAAATTGTTATGGATAATTCTTATTCTACTTAATAATTACTTTTCTTCTCTATCTATATTTATATTTAACACTAATTTTTTCATTCACATTTATAATGTAAAATATGTGATATGTCAAGTGACATTTATATTTTCATACATTCAATCTCAAAAAAATGGTTTGCTACATAATTTAAAAGGTTGCTTCTCAATAATTTTATTAAAAAATATTTTTCATTCCTTTCAAATAAAATGTTTTATCATCATATATATTTTTTTATATAATTTATATAATTTTATGTATTTGTTGATGATATTTCCTTTTTAATGAAAATTCAATATAAATATTTTACATCATATTTTGAAACCACAATTTATTTTTAATTGTTTCCCATTAAATATTATTTTATGATATAATATTTCAATATCAGATTATACTTTATCTTTGTGAAAATTTATTATATTTTTAAAAGATCAATTATTAATGATTTATTTTAATAATTAATGTATTACCAAGAAATATGCATAAACTTTTTAGAGCCATTAATTATTTTTTAGGCTTCATAATTTATATTCAATTTAAAATATTTTTTTTAACATTTTTTCAATTAATCAAATTTGTTCTTCCCAAAAATTATTTTTCAATTTGAAATTAACATCATTTTTAATACTAAATATTAAATTTTTTTTCGTAATTTTTTTTCATTTTATCTACATGTTTTTTATTTTCGTTGAAGGAATTATTTATATGAAATTTAATTTCCATGAATCATCATATAAATTTTTATATAAAAAACAATTTTTGGGTGATTTATGTATTGGTATCAATATTTAATAATAATGAGGTCATATTTTGGGATTACATCAAGAAATGTTGTAGTTATTTTAATTATATGGGTTTGAAACCCATATTATTCCTTAGGATGTGATTGTATATTGATTATTTGATATCTAATTGAACAAATTATTTTGGTATTTCATAAAGTGATGGTTCATTACAATATGTCCCTCAAATGAATTTTTATACCGTTTTATCCTATGAGATAAGGTAACACATGTTGGGATGTCTTTATCCCCTAATGGAAATAAATTTTTCAAGCTAGATCCATCAATGGAAATTGGTGTTTTTTGCGTGATCTATAAAGAAAAATAGCTGGCTGAAGCTTAATACACTAATGATAATAATTAAGTGATTCCTGATCCACTATGTTAAAGATGATCTCCTGCCAAATCTATTTTTTATGATTCATATTCTAATGTTTGTTCCACGTTACTATAAATTTAAATTTATTTAGTTTATTATTTAAGTTTTGTTATTCCATATGATTTATTTTGTTTTGTTTCCATAATTATATATTCAACTATCATGTTTATTCTCTCATACTCATATATTTATATTTTTATCACCTTTG
The DNA here is from genome assembly GCA_963277665.1 of Viscum album. Classification (NCBI taxonomy): domain Eukaryota; kingdom Viridiplantae; phylum Streptophyta; class Magnoliopsida; order Santalales; family Viscaceae; genus Viscum; species Viscum album. The sequence continues at coordinate 1,208,907,758 of OY728159.1, forward strand.
ATTAGTATTATATATATCCTAAATTACACTTACTGTGAATATGAGATCACAACATTCTTATATTTAATTTCACTATTTAAACATTATGGGTATTAAATTATAGATGTATAGGAGTTATAGAGTAGATACATTATGATGTAATATTGATGAATGTTTTCAAATATCATATATGGTCAATTAATATTCCAAAAATGAAAACATATTGTTCAATGATTTTTTGAAAATATTTGAGGTGGAATTATTATTCTTTTATAATAATTAAATAAATTGTGATTATTTATCATGGGACACATTATATAGTAAGGAATATAATTGAATATAGTGTATATATTGAATATATTCTTTTAAATAATGGTTTATGGGGATATGATTTTACTCTACCATTAATTGATAAGGTGCTTGAAATATTTGTAGGATAATAATTTTTTTTCATTTTATAGTAGTATTCTGTTTCTAAAAAATATCCCAATGATCGTATTATTCAATAAAATAAAACACTAAAATTTTTATATTTCTCATTAGAATATTGAAAAATGATCTTTTGATTATGTGGGGTGCTAATCATATTTCATAGATGTATGATGGTATGTTATCATAAATTATTGATTATATTATTTATGTGTTTGTGGATACATTCTTGATTATAGGTATGAATTTTGATGAAAAAACGGAAAAAAATATTATGGTTTCAACTACATTTAATGACTCTAAATTAGTGATAAATAGGGAGAAATTAATGTCGAAAGTTATAAAGGGGATTATTTTTTGAAACTGGATATCAAATCACAAAATCAAGAATCAAAAGTCCAAAATATAGATTATCTATACATTAAAACACCTTATTTCAGTTAAGGAATTGATTATCTTCTTTTTTTATGCTGGGTATTATAAAATATTCCTAATGGTTTTTACAAATATTTCATGGACATTATTCTCATTGATTATAAAGGATGATAATTTTAGGTTTGACAGAGAATTTTTAATAAAATTTAATGAAATATAGTATAATTTAATTCATACTTATTCATAACATATAATTATTATACACTAATTTCTGAGGCCATGTTTCATTAAAATATTTTTTGGATTGGTTTTTGTGAAGTGGAGTGATAATAAGAATCATGTTATCAACTATGTTATTAAAATGATCAATGGGTAATAATAATATTTTGAAATAATTGATAGTGAGAAAATATATAATATGTATTATATGAAGATATTCATTAAATATATCATAGTGTACAATATATGTTTTTATATAGAACACACTGAATAGAAATAGTTGTTGACTTAGTTATAATTATGAATTCGATTAGATATGATTATTTTAGGAATTTTATTAACTGATAAAATAAAAAATATTTGAGAAATACGTAAATGATATATTTTATAAATTTTAGCACTTTTATGGAAATAATACACACCTTTTTAAGGGATATATTTCCAATGAGCGAATATTTTAAATCATACAAAAATAATTCTTTACTATTTTGAATTTTTCAATTACAATATTAACTAGAAGAAATCGTAAATAATGACATGGATTTAGAATATAAGATTTGAGGTAAATGTGACATAATAGATACAAATTGGAAATAATTTTCAAATAGTTTATATAATAATATTTTTAGATGTTTTTTATTAGAGAAAGATGTCCTATCAAATAGTAATCATTTACATGAAGTGTCATGTGGAAAAAAAAATATGAACACAAAGAAACAACTAAAATAATAAAATTTAGTTTTTATTTGCATAAAATTTTCAATAATACTAAAATTATTTTAAAAAAATTAATTAATAAAGAATAAAATCTTTTGGGTTATCATAAGAGATGTCGCAAACTAGTATTCTAGATGCTGGTGAAATTCTATTTTTTTGCAATTAAACAAAATGAGACATTTTCACAAATCATATTTTCATCATTAAATTTTTATTGAATAGGATATTGTATCCAATTTCGTTAAATCATCTTTACATCATGCTGATCTGGCCTTAAATATAGTTAAATTGTAAAAACATGTTTGTTTTATATATATTATATTTCAAGGGATATTGTTACTGATAATTATGTGTATATTAAAAATAATTAATTCTTGTATATGAGGGAGTAAAATGATTGTATTTATATTTGGGTAACTATCTATCGCAAATAGATAATTTAACCAACATATATATCAAATAGGTCCTTAATGATTATTCAAGAAAATGAAATGTTCTACTGAAGAAAGGATTGGTCTTATAAATTTAATGATTCATTGTGGACTTAAAAAACTACCTAAAAACACATGGTTGACAATGAAGTTAATTACTAGTGTTTGGAATGAAATATGAATTAATATTAATGATATTAGATAAATATTATTAGGATTACAAGGTAATGAATATGGATTGAATGTACAATTATATGAAATTTTAATCTGATTAGAATGACTCAAAACCTGTCTATATGTAATCTAATGAGAATAACAATACTTTGAAGGGTGAGGCTAAAAATTCATAGTATGTTGACAAAAATCATGATTTCATGAATATAGATATGATCCATTAATTCATCCAAATTTAGAAGTTGTTTTTATTTAATCTAAAGTCACTGTTATATAAAAAATTAATTATTCTAGAATTAATCCCAAATAATAATTTATAGATTGATCGTGTGTAAAAAAATTCATTTATTATAGATGTAAATATTAAAAAAATCTACATTAAAATACAAGTTTCATTTATATCCACCATTAAGAGTATGAAATATTTAAGGCTAATGTGTCAGTATAATGACTATAAAAACCACTATAGGGAGGTATCCAAAGATTAGAATCATTTTTTTAATTTTAAATTAAAAAGAATAAATCACCCCACTTAATGTGACCCTTATACATTTCTAGAAGAAAAAGGTAAAAAAATATTACTGATGATGGATGAAGTCCAATATGATACAAATTGGAGGACTCTAAACTGAGAGTATTTTTCCTCCATGTATCTATACATTTTGAGTTATTAGTAAAAATAAACTATGGGAAAGGGTGGTGGAGGTCAACAATGTGACTCTAACACCTAAAAATTCAGTTAACCATTTCACCAGGAGATAGATAACATTGTAAATATAGAGATCATTATTTGTAAACAGTAACTGTGATGTGACAATAAATATACATTGCTTTACTATATCGTTATTCATATATATTTGATTTTTTGAGAATGAAAATGAGTGAATGGTTTAATGTTTATAAATAAATCCTCAACGATATAACATATTAAAAAACAAAATATATACACTAAACATTATAAATATGAGTAATTGAAATCCCACATGATGTTTTCATGGATAAATAATTACATGGATTGGGTCTTGATAATCAAGGCCTTCAAAATAGTGTAAAAATGATATAAGATCCATATATCCTCAAACTACTTATATGATTTGGTAACCATAAATAATCTCTATAAATTACCACTATGATAGATGTAATGAATTTTAGATATTAATTATCATTGAAAAATTTCAATACATAATACATTGTAAAAACATAATAATAATGATATTTGTATCACGTTATCAAAGGGAATGAATAGTGAGTGGACTATTAAACTGAAATGGAAATGGAGAAATTTTCATATATTATTATTTTATACGTTTATTCAATATTGTGTGAAATGGAATTGTGCATATTAATATAAAGTAGATAGATCATGGAAAGTGTTTCATGTTAGAATATTGAACCAATAAATTTAAATTATATCTACATTCAACAACTTTGTTAGAGAAATTTGAAATTAATTGGACATTTTTTAACATTTTCAATGAAATTAATTAATTAAAACATAATTACTCACATATGGGGTTATGAATATAAAAATATATAAATATTTTATGATTATTCCTTCATGACATTAATTATATCTTCAATTTGTAGAATTTTGGTAGTTTAATATGTTTCTCTATTATTATAAAATTAAAATTAATATATTTCATTTATAACATTATTTTAATTAATCATCACCATATAATAAAACATGATTCATTATTCATTATTAACAAATATTTATATATGATTTGAAATATGTCTCTAAGGATATGGAATAATGAATATAATAAAGAAAATTATTTATATAATTAATATTAGAGGGATAAAAAATTATTGTGAGTCCATATACACTATATTGGGTGATTAATAAGAAACCATATACTATTTAGTTAGATCTTGATAGTTATTACGGAATAATTATGCTAACATAGTGTCATCAATGACCATCAAAATCTGATCTGTCTAATGGACTATCACATCCAATTATTGTAATATTTTTTAATTTAATGTTACTTTTTATTCAATTCACTATTAGTATATCAGTACTCTAAAAAACCACTCCTCAACTATTAGGTGAAATATTATCCCCATTATAGCATAGTGGTCAGATTGAAAATTTTTTGTGGCTAACAGAACATGTTCTACCTACCATGAATGCATTCATATCTAAATGATATATTAGAGTTGAGAATATGAAATCATTCCCATTATACTATAACATCCATTTTGAAAACATACTTTTGTAGAATATTAAACATAATGTATTTGAGTAAATGGTTCACTACAAATGATTAATTGTACGAAATTTATTTTTATTCCAACACAAATTTAATATGTTTCCAACAATGATATATTGACCACATCTTGATGAAAATTGAGTAAAAAATATATAATATGTTATAAAATCTAAATAATTCAGATGAAAACATCATGGAACTACATATCTAAAATAATATAATTTGAGGATACAATAAAGTATAAAATCTTATTAGTGTATCCTAAAATTTACATATTTAGAATATTGTAATGTTTGACCATTGAGGGGAAAATTTAAATCAAAAATATTTTATATATCCAAAGAAAAATAGAATGATCTTGAATGAATAATAAAGAATAGTGATTCAAAATTGAGAGTTGTTGATCAACTTAATGTAATATAGAATATGTGAATAGGTATTTTTGATCAATGTAATCTAAAATAATTCTATTTATTTAATTATTTAATACATTAATATAATATAAAAATAACTATCAATCCATGAGAGAGAACATTATATCCACATGGTGAAGGTAACATTTATTTAAATAGAGAAATTTATGTTGTTATCTATGTGTAATGATCTAAAAAAATTAAATCCACATGTATTGATTTTAGAAGTTACAAAGAAGTACAAGTAGAATATATCAATCTCATAGAATGTGTTCTAAAAATATGGATCACCATCTTTTTGGAGGAATATAAGAATATGATATAAAATATAATATTTTATACAACAAAATTAAAATTTCAATTATTACACTATTGTTTTGTGTTTTCTAAATGACTATGCTTAGAGCGTTTCATAGTAGGTTATAGATGATGTAAATTTTAGGATGACTATATATACATGAATTGATTTATTTATTTCGAATTTTTTTAATGTTATTGTTTTAATATTAACTTCATCACCTAGTGTTTAATCAATGGGGTATTAGTGATGTAGTTGGATTACAATTCCATTCCACACACATATCATGGTACATGGTTTCCTAAGAACAAAATTTTTCAAATTTTTCATGAAATGGTACAATAATAAACATTAGAAATTATTACACATAATACTGTGATAAAAAACATATGGGTACGTAATGTTAAAATATGGTGTTAAAAATTTCATCATGAGGTCATTTTTATGAGTGACTGAGTGTTCTAGCATATATGTGATTAATCACAGGTAATAAATTATAATATAAATAATATAATTCCCTCATTCTAAATAATTCATAGCATATTAATTTAATCCAACTTCAATGTTATCAGTTCTCATATCAACAACAATGTATGTTTTTATAATCTATCATTCAACTACATTACATTAAAAATTCAGACAAATTTTATATTCTCTCTTTCTATAATAATGATACAATTTTTAATGTCAATTTTAGTTATTTTGTAATTATCATGTGATAAATCATAGTAGTGGTGTAATATCATCTAGTGAATATTCATGGGAGTTCTGTAGTAGCACTACATCGTTCAAAATGAAGACATTAATGTTTTATTTTTCATCCTGATGTACGATCATGGATAAAACCAGAACATGGTTTTATTATATAAACATTATCATTGGTGTCATTTTCATATGTGATTTGGTGAATAATCTTTTGAAATTGTCAAATTAATGATTAATTTTTATCATGTATATAATATTTTGTAGTTTATAAAGTAATCTGTTAGGTTTTTTTAGGGGTTTATGCATCATTTTTGGAAAATACAGTAAATTCTTGATTTACACATATTGGATTTGGTGTATGGAAATTTTTATTGGAACTAAGTGGCTATCATATTTTAATGGTAATAGAGTTTTAATTCCACATGGTTTTCAAATAATCTTGCATAAATATTAACCAAAATAGATTTTAGAGTAATAAAAAATGGTTTGTTTTATCCCAATTTATTTATAAATATGGGGGCCACATTTATATCTTTTAGTTATTTTTTATTACATAAAACCCATATTATATATAGTCCTTAAATTATGGTATTTTGATCATTGTAATAGATTTATGAGGATTAAAACATCTTGAGATCAATACCGAATGATAATTGGTATTTTTACCTCAATTTTTCTATATTGTACCTCTATCCATCAATTCCACCCTTCTATGGAAATATTTTTCTGTATTTTTTTGTTGGATAATTGATTTCAGTTCGGTTGAATATTGTAATTATCGAGTGTAATAAATAATATATTTTTTATTTAGTAATTAGAAAATATCCATTTGTGCCTTTTTGTTTAAATCTTCGATCCGATGTTTGATATCTAAAAACATCACCAATTTTTTACCATTAAAGTTAAATTAAAAATATTTCTTTACATTTAGTATGTTGTTATAATTTGGATTATTATATATTTCCATTAAATTTATTTTAGATTAATTAAATTTATGTGGTATATGTGGTATATTTAATGTTTTATATATTTTTTACCTTGATTGTTTTGATATAACAATGTTATATTAAATTAATAGTCTATCACTATTAAATCTTTCATTTATCTATTGTGATTAATATTGAATAAATAATAGAATACATAAATGATATTTAATTTATAGTATGAATTATAAATGTTTATTGAAATACTAAATTTAAAAATGATAATAGTTTGTGGTATGTTGTTATAAAAGAATGATAATTTTTATGGGTTAGGCAATATAAAAGGTAATGATGATATGATTATCATAGATTAGAATGTATTCTTATGTGGACACATTATAGTTGTTTTTTATCTTGTGAGAAAATACTGTGAGTACATTTTATTGATAAAATTCTATATATATATATATATATTTAAATGAAATTAATAAATGACAATTTATAATCGGATGGTTCATATTTATTTTCAATATAGATTAAATAAATAAATCTAATTATTAAGAAGATTTATCCATATAGTAATTTTTAATAGAATTTTTATTAGTGTTTTTGTAGAATAATATTTTTTTGAAATATTTAATAGTGAAAAATATGGTAATGAGTAATGACATAAAATATGATAGTTTATTTTTATGGATGTTAGGGTTGTTTTTCATATAGTTAGAGTGATTTTGGTTGTAGAGTTGTTCTATTGATAAAGTTAATGGGATATATTTATAATGTTGTATTGATATAAAATTAACCATGGGTTGTGTTTCCATATTATCAAACACCACTATAATTTTTATTAATTCTTACGTACTAACACCCCATTCAGGTTACCATGAAAATTTGAATTTTTTTTAATACCAGGTAAACCCATATCATCCAAGATATGGGAGGTTTAATGTGGTGAAAACTGCTCCTATAATCCTATTAAATTCATCCATAGTGTTTTTATTTGGAAGTGTTAGTTGTTTGTTCATGAGATGAACTATTATACTTTATATTTTTTAGTATATTACATTGGAATGTTTTTTTGTGTTGATATATAATGTTGATATGGATACTGGTTTTAGTATATGGGTATGGTAAGGAATGACAGAGGAAAAAATGTGCTATTTAGATGTGAGTGTGACTATATTACATAGGAAATCGGTGTGCGGTAACTTGTTGTTAAAATATTAATATTTAGTATACATATTTTATGTGGTTTAAGTCAGATTCCTTCTTGTGAGTTAGTATTACAATTTACATATGATGTTACATTGATCAATCTCAGTAGTATTCAATGATGTTTTTGTATGATTCTCTTATATTATTATGACAGTTTAAATAAGGGAATAAAATAAATAAACATGAATTCTCATATATATATATATATTATTTGTATGTAGTATGGTGTTTTTGAAATATCTAAACATTAATAACTCATAACATGATTATTGGTTGGTGTTATATGATTTTTTCTACCTTCACAAACAGTTATCAATATGTTGGTATTATCATGGATGTATTATTTTATATTTTTATATATGAAATTTAATATATGGTTATATTACTAGTGGGATTTTCATTTATATTATCTATGGAGTGGGTTTTAGGAGAGTATCTTCATATAATTCATAGAATCATAGTGGGAAATGGTCCCCATGTCATGTTTTTTATATGTTTGATTCCAGTCAATACCCTATTGAATATTATATTTTTTTTGAAACATTTGAAATTACGAGCATCTATGGATGATATCTAGTAGAGATAGATTGTGGAATCAATAGGGATCATACCATTATGCCATTAATTTCAAATAATACTTCTTTAACATTCCTCATAATAGCTTCTTTGAATTAAATATTTTGAAATTAATAACTATTATTCTATGTGTTATTAGGTGTCTATGAATGTTTTTACTTTTTTAGTACATGGTAAACATAACAGAGATTCAAAGAGGTACGTGATTCTATACACTATCCATTCATTTAAAATGATCTATTTCTGTCATGATTTTTTAAAACTCTTATTTCTTAGTTTGACATGTTTAAAATCTATTTCCAGAACATTTTATTTAATCACATTTTAAAAATAAATTTTTAAATTTATATATTTATCATGGATAATTAAATTGATTTTAAAACTATTTTTTCATGCATTTTTATTGGGTTTAATATTGATACAAAATTGTTTTTTATTACCAAACCTTGTTTGGAATGTCATTGAAATGATATTTTAGTGGAAATAACATTATTTATATGCAACAAGACAGTATTCATATTTTATATATGTAATATTACAACAAGTATTAGATTATTAAATCACATATATTAGGGGTAGATGCATTTAGAGAATGATGAATGAAGTTAGGTGTACCTGGTGGTCATATTTCACATAGATAAAAATTTCTTAGTGTGGAAATGGGGATTTTTTAGTATATTGAAAACTGCAATGAATTATAATTTTATATTATAGTATGTCATGTAATGAAAGATTTATTTATTGAAAATAACTTCTATCTCAAAATAGGAAATAATTCAGAGGTGTTAGAATCGTTAGTTTTCAAATGATATATTTTTTCCATGCAGACTAGATCTGCCTCTAAGCGGAAGAGGGTAGTGACTGTGGAGTTTAAGAAGGGTAGTGTGGTCAAGAGGACATCACCAGAACAACATGTACTTGATCAGAATAGGATTCAAGTTCAATTTGAAAGCTACTATAGGCCACTATAATGGGAATCGACTACGGATACCAGAGATGATGAATCCTGTATAGGATGTGGAGATGTGTATGGTTTTTATGATGTGTAAGTTGGTGTTGGTTGAGTTGTCTAAATTTTTTTGTTCCTATTATTATAGTGTGTGATTTTATGTTTGGGAACTGTAATCCCATTAACCGACTTTTGAAAAACAAAAAATTATTTGTAGTAGATATATTTTATCTATGGTAGTTCAGTTTTCTGACAAATCAAGAAATTTTTAGAATTTATTTTGTAGTTTAAAACTATACACATCATAGGTACACCAACATATGTTTTTATTTTCTCATAAATATTTAATTTCCCTTTATTATGGTCTTGTGATGTGGGATGTATATCGTTGAATAAAATATAAATGGGTATTTTTTATAATGTATCATTAGTTGTTATCATTTCCTAAAAATGAATTCCACTATACGATGACCTATATAGATACTGTTAGGTTTTTCTTAGATGAGATTTGACACACTGTAGTTATCTTATTAATTCCTATGCTGGTTTCTAGGGGGTTCATGTAAATTTCCGGAACACACTAGTCATTGTGTGTCCACACCCATCTATATAAGATTATCAAATTTTGAATAGTTTTAAATAATGTATGATAACTATATCGTGATGTGGACTTTAAGGATTTTCATAATTGAAAACGAAAATAGCATCAACATAGCTGTTCACATCATGAAACTATAATTTTTTACAATAAATTTAAATTAATATTTCCATATGCATCCTTTGGAATCCAAGACACTATGGAAATCATAAGTGTGTCTGTGAAGACCACATAGATTCATTTGATTATATTCAGACAACAAATTCACGAAAACTATATATTTTTTATCTAGGGTGACATTGCATTCCATTATTTTTGGTTCCCACACATTTTATTCCAAAATATTAGTTGGTACTATCTTTGATATGGTTTCATAAACCTTTTTCTATTCTTTTCTTACTGAATCTTGTATGCTCTATGTAATTTTGTATTTCACCATATGGTCTTGGCCTTGTGTTAATATCTGTCAATTTTTCCTTACATTGTGACTAATGGAGATTCTGTTAAGGTTAGAGATTTGATATTTTTGTTCATTATATGTGTATCAATAAAATAATAATTTCGATTTTTCATTCCCTAGGTTGATGATTAGGATTAAACAAAGAAATATAATGAAAATTAATACATATAACTGAAGGGAAATAGTGTTATGCATGTGTACATATTATTTTATGATATTTTTAATGATTAATTACTTATTTTTTTGTTACTAGGAGATTATATTTTTTTAGTTGATAAAAATTAATTTCATGATGTAAATATTTGGAGTCATCTTTTATAAAAAAAATTATATTATATTGTAGTAATCTAATATTTTTTCAGAAATAATGAAATGTGGAAATAATTTTTCTGATAGAAAAAATTGATTTATATGAAACAAATTAGTTATATGTATCTATTTTTTTGACTTCCATATAGGTGTTCCTATTTTTTGTTGTGTTATATTTTACAATAAGTTAATGGTCATTGTTATGGATTATAATGGATAGTGACGCATTTTTTTAATGTGATTCACAATTTTTGTTCTTGCTGGATTTCATTTTTAGGCATGGGAAGATATAGTTACTGACCTGGAAGTATTGGATATACAAATATGTTTTTTGTGATGGTGGTGTGTCAAATTAAAATGGAATGGGGTTCCATTAAGGTATCTATTAGAATCTGTGTTAGAAATTTTCAGTCACATGATGACTAGTAAATATCGGTATCATTTATTTTCATAGTGGTGTGTATTCTATTTGGTAAAAATGAACATAGTAATGAGCACAGAATTGAATTTGATATATTTGGGTCATTAAATATCTATGAATTTTTCTTATAACCTATAAATTAAAATGATAAATATAGTTTACAGATAAATATTGGTTACCAAAATTCATTGATACTACTTTTCAATATTTGAATCTAATATTTTTTAAGAATGCATTAGTGAGCTTGGGTAATACATGACATAATTTATATTTTTGTATTTTCTTTTCTTATTCACTTATGAATTACTAGGATTATTTTTCATTTCCTATGATTTAAATTGGAGGATCCTATGGAGAATAAATGTATTCTTACACATATATATAAATATATTATTCAATTATGTAAGAGAAAATTGGGGAATGATATTACCATTAGAAGATTTATGCATGGAGCTGATGTTCGTGTCACAACTATACTATCATTCAATGTAATTTAATTTTGTAATTATTGAATTTTTTTATGTTACATGAATTATATAATATTAGTATTTATTTTCATATGATAAATTTTAATGGATGATACATTAATATATTCGTTGTATATTGCAGTTAATCCCTCCAAGTTATATTTTTATACCCATGGTGTTAGTTGATAACATGTGGCCTACTAGAAGTTGTCCATAGGGGTCAATATAACATTTTATATAGATAAAGGAGGGTTTCATTGTGGTTTTGGGTTTTGAAAATGTTTTACTAGAGATATGGATGTGATTCATGGTGGATTTTATAGATAGTCACCAGCGAGGTTTATATATTTTTTGTATGGAAATAGTGTAAGTTATAACTTGTGTGTGCTATAAAAAGGATGAAAAGATATGAAACATATTTTTAGTTACCATTGTTATTCAATGAATGGTTATTATGATTACTAATAATCATATTTATCAAAGTACAAATTATTTGTTTTAGACCATGAATAGGTACATGCATTATGTAAATTAACTATTTTATTCTCTTATAATGGTTTTGAAGAATAAAATGCCTTCAATTTATTAAAAATTTATAAATTCCACAATACCAATCATTGTATTATCCATTCATTCTTGTAGATATGGATCTTATTCATCGTTCTTTTTAAATTGGTTCTTTCTGGAAGGATGATCTAGATTGATGCGTATTCATTGACCAAGAATTGTCCAACAAGTATGGGATAAGGAAATTATCAGAGTTACATTATCATGGTCTGGAAATGTATAACATGGTTGTATGTGATTTTTATATTTTATCCTAGTTATAGGAGATATAAATACCATTTGACATGACCCACACTAAGATTGATTGTTGGGTTCTACTTTCAATTATTCATATAATTGGATCCTCACTGAAATGGTGGGTCATTTTTCTTTAGAGTTCATGGGAGATGATTTTTTATGAATTCTTATACAGGCAATTTCCATATAGTGATAAATTATTTAAAAATGAGAGTCTAAAAGAGAAAGGTGTTTCTCTACCTATAGTATGAGATCCTAAGAATACAGGTGCCCAAGATTCAATTCAAATACATTTTCATTTTTCACAGAATCATTTTAAATAAGTGGTGGCCAATGTATGAAATATATAGAATGTGTTATATCGAGCTGTTAAGAACAAAATTATGCCATTTTTTTCTTATATTTCAAAATATTTAGATGAAGGAACATGTCATAAGGTGGATGAATATGTATCATAAAACATCAAATGAGGTGTGTCAATAAAACATATTATGTATACGAGTTTCATATAAAGGATATTTTAGATAGATATAGTAATTTTAATGTCTAAAATGAGATTAATATTAGTATTCTATCTCAAATTTTTTAAAATATAGTAGTTCTAATTTTATTAATTTAGGCCTTTGACATTTTATTATAACTTATGGGGGTCATTTAAACCATTTATTTCAATAACAATCCATTTTTAATCTAACATAATACTAGAGGGAATATCCCTTTTTAGAATATGAAGCAACATTATACATGTCCATATTGAAAAAAAAATCTATGGTTTTTAGGATGGATTGGGAATATTAAAGGGCAATGATATCCCAAATCATTTAGAATATATGGTTGAGTATGGCCATAGAGGTGGTTATCAACATGGTTATTGAGGTAGAGGATATTTCCTCATAGGATGGATAAAACCATACAATATCATCCTTGTAATAGATTTGATGAACTCAATGAATTTGAGAGTTTTATTTTTTTTATAGGATAGATTAATTATTTCTAGGGTAGGCCATCCTACATTGTGTATTGGTGATATGGACCACCAAATGGGATTTAGGAAATCATGTAATTTGTTCCTCACCTATAAGTGTTACTGATGGGTTTGGTAGAGTCATATGTTGTGGAGTTTTCTAAAATAATTGAGGAATTTTTACAGTATTATTTCCATATTGGGCGTGACTGTTTCACTAAAGGATACCATAAAATGGTAGGGGTGAATAATGTTATCATATTTTTATTTAGCATTAAAGGATGTTTTACCCATAGTTGTATAAACGATTTAAACCTATATGATTTAACATGAAATAATTAAACACTAAAATAATGAAATAAATTTAAACAAGACAATTTTATGTGGCTGACAACTATGGGTTTCTCTGAAGACTATACACTAAGGATTTTTCATTCATTCGAGAAGAATGTTTCACTAGATTTCATTTATTACAAAGGTTTATCTATGATCACTTTATGTGTCATAGGATAAAATTTCAATGAGTTCAGGGTTATTTCACTACCTCCCTGAGATTATTATCATAAACTACCATATATATAAATCTAAATACATATATTTTCTTTTGTTCTCCAAAAAGGTTTTTTCAATAAATAATAAACATATGATGCTTCAACCAAACAATATCCTCTATCCCTTGCTAGAATTTTTTTGATCACAATGGTTCATACAAGTTCAATGAATTAGTGACACACTTCCTTTCATATGAGTTCAAGGGAATTTCTTTTTCTACCTAGGATGACTAAAATAAACTCCCCCTCCTAGAATACTCTAAGTAATTTCTGATTTATTTTATTCACATGATGTTTTATTCCACATTGTCATGATACAATTATTTCATTTTCATCTTGATATCCTAAATGTGATTCTCTAATAAACTTCTCATTGTCCCAAAAACATTTAGTGTTATTTTTCTATAGATATTTTCCTCAATATTATTTATATAATGTAACCATATAGAATAAAGAACATTGTGTACACAAAATAAAGAAGGAATACCCCCACCCCCAATTCAATTACAATGTACTGAAATATTTGGATATGTCTCATATGATCCATTTGAATATATCTACCTTAAAAAACATAATCATACTTTCATATTTTTTAACCATCATTATAGAGAGTAATTATTTGCAGGTAAATAATTCATCCCACACTAAATTAATGATACTAACCACACAAACCATTATCATGAAATATATTCTAATGTTGAATATATTGAATACAATTTGTATGATACCATCATAAAATGATCCCAATGTTGTAACTCTATAGATCTAACATTGAAGATTTTTTTTCCCACTATTGATCATTTTTCAACAATATATATATTTTCCTTATCTTGGTGATCAAAATTTAATGAATGGATTAGTGGTTTATATGTAGCCAATCCCAATATTGATTTTCCAAAACAATAATATTACAATTAAAACCTTTTTTAATTACCCTTCATTCACTCTATATTTGAACAATATATTAAATTTGGAGTTTTCCAAAAATCATCTAATTCTGATTTTGTCATTCACTATTGGCTGCATACTCTATAACATAATTTCAAAATACACTACATGATTATACTCTAAATAAAAATTATTTTTGAATTTTCCTTCAAAACAACTAATTCATACCATACTATAACATCTTGACCATTCCTAAGTCACCACAATAATATTCACATACTCCCATTTAAAATTGATAACTCCCTATTAAATTTTTTTCCTCAAGTGCATGATCTATTTACATTATACAATATGAAATCTAATGAAAACTACTTTATTCTTTTTAATACTATACTAAAATAACTATGTACTTGAAAACATGGATGATCATCTTTCACTTTCAAAAAAATTTGAAACTTCTAAAAAAATACAATTTCTATGTAAACAATATTTAACAAACAATGGATAATAATACCACTAAATATGTTAGTTTAATTTCTCTACTATGATTCCATTTTTATCAATCATATTACAAGATCTCCAAAATCCATTTTTTACTCTAAAACAAATTTTCCACAAACACATCACAAATATCAAACACTATTTGAAAAAACCTCGTTTAATTTTTTTTCCCTTTTGAATTTTTACCAATGAATAATTAAATTCAATACCAAACATCAATTAGAAAAACTAAAATAAACCATCAATGAATCTATTTCAATATGATCAAATCTAAAGGTGGAAAATTGTAGAATACATATGTATCACATGAATCTTGTTATAGAATAAATCCCATTGTCTTCATACAATTAAATACCTCTCAATTAGAAAGTATATTCAATGAAACATTTTATCGGAAAATAGAATTTATATCCATCATTTACATGCTTCCACCACGGAATTATTCAATAATATTTCACTAGACAATGCAATCCTTTAAATATAAACCCCAACATAATGGGTCATAAAAAAAATATTTATATAAAAATAAACCTTTTGGATTATATATCCCTCTTAATCCTATAGAAATTAAAATATAATTTTAAATATTAAAATGTATGGGGATACAAGAACTTTTGAACCTACTCATGTGGAAATATTTATTTTTTAAACATAGAGTTAATTGGTTTCTCCCAAACACGTTGGTTTTCAATTTCATAGTTATATAATCTTACAGATTCATTTTAGTTTTTGCATGCTTTAAAATAATTAATTTTTTTAAATATTTTACATAATTAATTTACACATAATCTCAATATACTTTTTTAAGGGTTTTGTACAATCTTTTTAATGTGATTGATTTTTACATTGTAATAATTTAATTTCTCCATTGGTTATTTCACATATTCCCCAATATCTTGAAACTATTACATCATCTACAAAAGCTATGTGAAATAGTTAGTATTTGAAATATATTATACCCAAGTTGTACTAAATAACGTTATTTTATATTTATTAATCATCTAATGAACCCATGTTTTCCAAAAAAAAAATAATTCATAACATAATGTGTACATATAGTCCAAAACATCATTATTCTAGTACATATTAGACAATACATATAACTCATTATCTTTTCCATCTTCATATAATAATACAGAAATGAGTGAACCATAAACATACCTCATGATTGGTTTAACTAATTGGATATTCTATTCCTTCATATTAAATAGAAAATGATTTGATAAGCACATTTCCATGATAATATATATATGATTTATAATAAATTAGATTAATCATCTTGTGGTCCTAATATATATTATGGGATATATGTATTTCCCATCCCCGTGATTCCCATGTTTTTTATAAATTTAATTAGTGTTTAAATTAGATTTTATTCAATTATATTTATGTTTTTTTCAGCTACCCATCATTATTTTCTGGATTAATGAAACTATATTTTATTTGTGAATAAAATGTAGCCTAAAAATTAATCTGATTTCTCCAATAATTCACATTTTATAATCTTATATCAATTTTTTTGAGTACAAATTATAAATATTTTCAATTACTTTAAACGAATATGATATTATCCATATACACAACCACCAAAAATGTAATGGCATGGGATCTTGGAAGTCCATTATTTAGTAAAATGTGATGTTTATGTGTTCGAGGTAGTCTGGGAAGCAGTCCTAGCATCTAGGTGACTCCTCACGGTAGCCTCGGCCTGCCGGTAGACCGAGCCTACCAGTAACCTTGGGGTACCGGTGGGCCTCAGTTACCGGTAGCTCTAGGATACCGGTAGCTCTCGGATAACGGTAGCTCTAGGATACCGGTAGCTCTCAGCTAACGGTAGCTCTTGGCTACTGGTAGCTGGTGCCGACCGGTAGCTGGTGTCGATCGGTAGCTCCCAGCTACCGGTAGTTATCACCGACCAGTAGCACTCAGTTACCGGTAGCACCTACCCCCTACAGTTTTTCCCAGTGGTGCCTCTTTTTGCGTAAATTGGGTTTTAAGTCACGTTTCGACCCCCTATAAAGCCATTAATGGGTTATAATTACATTTTGTGAGTCGTGCGTCTGTTTTAACCACCACAAAGGGTGGGGATTCTTTAATGATGTGTGGGGTGTCCCTGCCGCGTGGTCAACCCACGATCCTGCTCCTAACGCGGTTTTGAGTTTTCTTCTGTATCTTCACCATCTTGAGCCTACTCGATCTCAACCCGTATCATCATTTATAACCTAAAGGCTTCTCCTAGGTTTCTTTTCTCGGTCATCTTGCTCAGAGTACCCTTCCTCCCGACGAGCCGAATCCCTATTGCGAGGTTTTCCTTGATCGTGTTGTGTGGATCTCCTGCCATTCCTTTTTCCAATTCCCACATGAGGATTTAACGACGATCCATGATCAATCAGGTAGGGGTTTCACCTCTGTCTCTCCTTTCTATGTATCTTGCGGGGTGGGTACGCTATTGCTTCTATAGAATTGGATGAACCAAACGTTAAAGAAGATAATAAATGGATTCTAAAGAACGAAGGGGTGGGGTGTGACCGATGATGCTTCTCTGTTTTCTCTTTCATGATTAATGATTCAGATTTTTATGGGCTTACACCTACTAAAAATCATGGTCGTTGGTCATCTTTCTCTGTTCACTAATAAACCCTTATCTCTTGTGTTGATCATGTAAATGAAATTGGTTAATTGGTTAAAGGAAGTTGGTATATTACGTATATTCGGCTAAATAAGTTGAAAGCACCAGGATCAATCCTTCTCTGTGATAACCCTGATTAATGTACAATAGAATTGGAATCATGGAGTGTGTTAAATCTTTTAAATCTAAAAAAAATACCTGTATGGGACTTCTTGTGTTGGTGGCAGTGGTTTGGTTATTTCATTCATGGGCCGATTGCTGGGTTATGTGGGTGAGGATGTGATCCCATGTTGCTATGGTTTCGCTCGTTGTGAATTTGGGGACCTGTGGTTACTTTTCTGATATCATGAATTGGGGTGTAATCTTCTATTGTTGATAAACCGTTGGATCCAGGTTTTTCAGAACATGGGGTAGTATATTGGGGTTTTCCTTAGTTCCAGTACATTGTGGGATCTAACTTATCCCTCTTTGTGGTTGTAACTTTTCCAGAGAACCAGGTGTGAACATTTAAGTCGGTGTTTGACTGTACCCTTTCCTTGTCGTGTGCTTATGCTTTCTAGTTTCCCACGTAGGTACAAAAACTTATTTAAAAACATTAATGAACATGAAAATAGGGGTGGGACAAATAGGGTTTTGTTTGGTGCAAGTTGTGACATGGACATGGTTGATGTTTGTGTTCTTTAGTCTTGCTGAAGAAAAACATATTTTTGGGTGAGTGCTGGTTACCTATACATACTTGTAGTTTTTGTTTTTCTAATTCACACCCCACCCAAGATGAGCACTTAGTACCGAACACCCCCATTTCATGGGGGAGGGTGTTTTTCCCAAAACTTATATTAGTGGTTGGTTATTAGCTCTTTTCTGCTCCCTTTCCCAGATATCCCAAGTATCATCGGGCATGCTATGATGGCATGAATTCCATTATTAGCCCAAGAATCATCGGGCATGGTAGTGTGGTGTTTGGCCCAGGTGTGTGCGGGCATGTGGTTTCCTACGTATCTTATGGATGAGGCCCATGTATCTTCGGGCATGGAATTAGTTCTTCTATCCCATGTGTCTTCGGGCATGGTAGTGGTTGTTCTGGCCTAGGTGTTTGTAGGCATGGTTACATGTGACAGTTGTGGCCCAGTTGTCTATGAGCGGGTTAGTGGTTGTGTCCTAGGTGTTTGCGGGTGGGATGTGTGGTTGAGGCCCAGATGTGTACGGGCAGGGTATGGCAGTTGGACTGTGGTGAGAATGGAGGGATTGGTCCGATGTGTAGGGTGTCTTCAATAACTAGTGGTAAAGTGGCACTGGGTACCCAAACGTCGATGGGCTATTACTATAGATTTCGTGACTTGCGTTATTTGGGGAGATTGCCTTGGTGAGTCTTTAGTGGTTAGTTTCCTTGTTAGGTGCTTGGTTATCACTTTTATCAGAGGGCATTAGTATGCCTCCCCACTTGTGCATGAGTGTCTTTGGTTTTTCCATACTAAGTATACTTGTATTCTCACCCTACGTATATAAAACTGCTTTCAGGTTTCTAAGAGGACTTCGGGGATCGTGTTGGGCTGTACTAGCTCAGGCATTGTGGAAGATCATCGCTATTGTTGTTGTTCATTCTTTTGGTATTTTTCACTGTATTCTCCTTATACATTGTGTATTTTACTTTTGTAACATGAACTGGGAGTGGTTCTTGGCTTTACCTTTACTTTCCGTTTGGGGTTGTGGGATTTACTATCTTATTTCCCGACCCTATTAAATGAAAAAGGATAATGACTTCTAATTAGTGTGTGATATCATACCCTTGGTGCTAGTTGCCACTCTGGGACCTATTAAAGGTGGGTTTCAGCGGTCATTATCTACCCTCAAACTCAAAGAAGGAAGGACCTGGCAATCTGCTGACCCTTCCCTTCTTTTGGTGAAGGCGGGTCAGGACAGAATTGTATCAGAGGTGATGCTTGAGGGATAGTATGATGTCTGGAGTTTGGAACAGTGAGGGTTTCATGGGATGGTAGGTCAATGGTGTTGGGTGACCTTTGTGTGTGAATTAGGCCCGGGAAGACAGGCTACACACGAGATTTTACTGCCCCCCCCCCCCCCGTGATCCGATGCAAGGACTCTAAACCTACCAAACGACCAAGTGAGGCCATGGTGATTGTAGGGTAAAGACCCTATAAAAGGTACATGCATCATAATGACTAGTGTTCTAATGTTTCTGTGGAGTTTTGGGAATTTAAATTAAATAAGAAGTTTAAGAAGTTTTAAGAGCAATAATATGCACTACTTGGGCTTAGGTGTTCTTTGTTTACCTTGAAACTATTGAACCTGGGAGGCGACCATGGGCGGTATGAGTGATCGAGGCCCAGAAGGTTGACTTGGCTGAATGGTAGAGGGTTGATCGAGGGGAGGGGGATGACCAGTGGTAGTAGGCGCTTTGAGCCTTCCAGCGACAGACCATCATGAAGTATGATGGCATCACCTCTGACATGAAGACGAAGAGCTGGCTAGAAGAGTTGGTGATAGCCATCGACCTGTTTCAGGCTCCGCCTGAGTACTGGGTTCCTATGGCCATCAGCTAGATGCGAGGAGCGGTTCGTCAGTGGTGGACTCTTTACCTGGGAGATAGGAGAGAGGATGAGGTGGCAAGGGTTGATTTCAAGGAGTTTGGGGCGGAATTCCAATCTTTTACAATGAAGGAAGAAAAGAGGCAAGAGATACTCTCCCTCCAGCAGTGGAGTATGTCTGTAAGGGAGCTGTTAATCACGTTCATGGACCTCCTACGTTTCACTTCGGACTACTTTACAGATGAGGAGTCTCGAGAAAGACATTTAGAGGCGGTGCTCCGACCCTCCCTCCAGTCTAATGTTACCCCCTTCACCCTTCCGACATACGTTGAGGTCTAGAAGAAGGCTGAAGTGGGGATGAGGATGAATGTTCTAGGAGGTTTTTCATGATAGGGGATCTAACTGGGATCATCGAAGGGGAAGGATATCAGCACTAGACCCCCAGCATCAGGACCCTCTCGGTTCCGACCAACAGTGATCAGGCCACAACATTTCCAGTTCTGATCCCCCGGTCCTCTACCATTTCATTCGGGACCAGGTCCGCGGTGCTTAGTATGTGGGAGACATGGACATCTCTGAAATAAGTTTCTGGACCGAGTACAATACGATGGTGGCAGACAGTCCCAGAACCCACCCCAGCAGTAGCTTTCAGCTTGGCCCTTCCAACAGCAGCAGCTGGGGTAGTGAACTCCTGCTCCTCCGAGGGCAGACGTTGCAGGAGGTGGCCGTCCTTAGGGCACTCCTCAGGGACCTCGACCAGGGCATGGTCAGGGAGGTGGCCAACAGCCGAGGGGCAGGGGATCTGGGTGTGGGTAGTTGCACACCGTAGAGGCATCAGTTCCAGCAGGATGAGATGTTGTTCGATGTACGATATGGTTGTTTAGTACCCTTTCTTACTCCTTGTTCGATACCAGAGCTTCTCATTCCATTGTTGCACCTGGTTTGGCCCATGATCTATGTGTTAATGCCGAGATACTACTAGTACCCTAGGTGCTCAGAACACCAGTCAGAGGTCAGACCGACTGGTTATATGTTTGTAGAGGATGCAGACTGATGATAGGGCCACATCAGTCGGTCAGGGATCTACTACTGCTGTAGATACAAACATATGATTTCATCCTAGGCATCGACCGGATTTTCTCCATGTGTTCCATAATTGACTGCTTCCGAGGAAGGGTAGTGTTATCAGACGTGGGCGGCCAACGTGTTACTTTCACTGGCGAGCAGAGCATTCAGAAGGGTAGAAAGCGAGAGGAACCCCTCATCTCCTTGTTAGCTGAGCTGTCAGTATAGTCGGTAGATGTTGAGATAATGGAATTGCTAGGGATCGTCAGTGAGTTTATGGACATCTTTCTTGAGGAGGTAATGACTCTACCCCCTCGATGTGATAACGAGTTAAGGACAGAATTGCAGCCTGTTGCTCTTCTTATTTCAATGGATCCTTACCGAATGGCTACCTTAGAGCTACGAGAGTTGCGGATTCAGATTGATGATCCGATGAATAGGGGTTATGTTTGACCCTGTGCATTACCGTGGGGTGCTCCAGTCTTGTTATCAAGTAAGGAAGATGGTGGTCTCAGGTAGTGGATATACTAAAGGAGGCTGAATCAGGTGATGGTCATGAATCGCTACCCTCTCTAGAGGATATACGGTCTTTTTGACCAGCTAAAAGGGGCATGATGGTTCTCTAAGATCGACCATCGGTTTGGGTATCACCAGCTAAGGGTGAATGAGGGAGAAATCCAAATGATGACCTTCAGGTGCAGATATGGGCACTTCGTGTTTGTAGTCATGCCTTTTGGTGTTACGAACACCACAGCTATGTTCATGGGGCATTTGAACTCCATATTCTATGAGTACCTGGATCGGTTCGTAGTCGTGTTCATCGACGACATCCTAATCTATTCAAGATCAGTTTAGGACCACACGAAGCACCTGTGTATAGTTTTGGAGGTCCTTTTATGGCACCAGCTTTATGGGAAGTTGTCAAAATGAAAGTTATGGATGCGATAAGTGAACATCATTGGGGACGTTGTGTTCGATCAGGGGGGTAGCGATGGACCCATCAAAGGTTGAGGAAGTTGTTTCTTGAGAAGCACCCAATAATGTGGCATAGGTTTTTATTTTCTTCGGGCTGGAGGGTTACTATCGGAGGTTTGTACCCAACTTCTCCCGAGATGCAGCCCCTTTGACATCTTTGACCATGAAGGACCAGATTTTCATATGGAGTGAGCAGTGCAAGATAGCCTTAAGCTATCTGAAGGAGAAGTTGGTTAGTGCCCGAGTGATTAGACTACCAGAATAAGGAGCGGCATATGATGTGTTATGTGATGCCTTAGGGAAGGGCCTCAGATGTGTGTTAATTCATCAATAAGGGGTGATCTCTTATGGGTCTAGGCAGCTACGCCCTCATGAGCGAAATTATTCCACCCACGTCCTAGATCTCACATCAGTAATTTTTTCACTAATGTTATGGTGGAATTACCTCATCTAAGAACGCTTTGTGGTCTTCACAGATCACAAAAGGTTGAGTTATATCTTCTCCTAGCGGGACATAAACATGCAGGAGTGAATGTGGATAGAGTTCCTCTAGGATTACGACTTCGAAATTTCATACACATTAGGTAAAGGTAATGTAGTGGCAGATGCCTCTAGGAGGTGGTCACAGAAGGATGCGGTCCGAGATTCGGGAGATGCCTGGAAGGAAATGGAGGAGTTGGCTGCCTTAGACCTAGATGTGAGGATGGATATCGGTAGAGGTTTCCTGTATCAGATGATAGTGTAATCTTATTTGTTTCAGCAAGTGAAGGAGTCTCAGTGGGGAGACCTAGAGTGCTATGTAATGCTTGACCGAGTTGACCAGAGCAATGATCTAGAAGGATGGACGGAGGATGGTCCGAACCAGATGCTTTTATAGGGAAAGCTTTTTTTTCTAGAGGGGATGTGTGGCAAGGTTCTTAGTGAGTTCCACAACTCACCCCTAGCAGTGCACCCAAGAGTTTCTAGGATATACCTGGGTCTGAAGAGACAGTTCTAGTTTCCCGGAGTAAAGCGAGTAGTGGCAGAGTTTGTTGCCATGTGCCTAGTGTGTCAGCAGATGAAGGCTGAACACCGAGTTCCAGGTGTCCTGCTGCATTGTCTGGATATCCCCGAGTGGAAGTGGGAGGACATATCGATGGATTTCATCATGGGACTACCCAAGGATCAAGGGGTATACGACGTCATATGAGTTTTAGTGAACCATTAGACGAAATAGGATCACATTCTTGCAGTTATGGAGTCAAGTGCAGTGGATTCTTTTGCACAAAGGTACATGGATGAGGTGGTGTGGTTGCATGGAGTTCCGAGGTCCATAGCCTCAAATAGGGATGTGCAGTTTACCTCACGAGTCTGGAGAGGATTACAACACGCTTTTGGAACCCAACTATATCTCATCACTGCTTTCCATCCCCAGATTGATGGACAGACAGAACGCACCATCCAGACTATGGATGATATGCTGAGGGCATGTGTTCTGGACTCAAGAGGAGCATGGGTGTGAAATTTTCCTCTAGTATAGTTTTAATATAATAATAGCTATCACTCTACCACTGGTATGGCTCCGTTCTAAGACTTATACGGGAGGCAATGCCTCTCAACGGTTTGTTGGACCAAAGTCGGAGAGGCGGGCATCCTTGGCTTGGAGGTGGTGCAGAGCACGACAATGAAGGGCCAGCTTATACGTGAAAAGATTAAGGCGGACCAGGACCGACAGAAGTTGTATGCTGATAGCAGGAGAATGCCCTTGGAGTTTGAGGTTGGAGACCACATGTTCTTGATGGTCTCCCCTCAGTGTGTGTAACATAGGTTCAGCATGGGGAGTAAGATTTATCCCAGGTTCATCAGACACTTCGAAGTGTTATGGTTGGTTGGTGAAGTGGCTTTTAAGATAGCTTTACCACTGCCACTACTGAGAATACATGATATCTTCCATGTGTGCCAGCTCTATCGGTATATACACGACGATTAACACGTCCTCGGCTGGGGAGTGCTAGACATCGAGGACGATGTGACCTTTGTGGAAAGACCAGTGATGATCCAGGATCGTGAGGTGAAATTTCTTCATGGGTGAACCATTATCTTGGATTGTGTGTTATGGAGACATGGTGGTCTTGAGGAGAGAACGTGGGAGAGGGAAGCACAGATGCGTCCCCAGTACCCAGAGTTGTTTTGATTTTTAGTAATGTTCTATTTATACTTGTTGTGGTGGAGCATTTTACCTTGTTGGATATGAAACATGTGGTTTTTATTTTCTCTGAATGTGTGTGAAAAGTCCCGGCTATTAGGATTGGAGGATCCGACCCCTAATCAAGATGCATTACAATGAATGCGATTAAACTCGTGCGGGCGAGTCAGTGCCGCCCAAAGCGGATAGTATCTTGACATGGGGAACGAGACACCCCAACCCACATGACTGGGCAGTTTGACATGGTATGCGGCTTGGTACTTGATAGGGATGTATTTTTAGTTAAACAATGAGGTTCACACCTGAGAGGTATCTTTTGAGTTGTTGTTAAGACCCTCTCTTTCCTTCTGGGTTTTTTTGATTCTCGAGGGCGAGAATAGTTTGAGAGGTATATGATGTTATTTCCTGGGTTCTTGGAGGTCCATTACTTAGTAAAATGTGATGTTTAGGTGTTTGAGGTAGTCTGAAAAGCTATCCCAGCATCTCAGTGACTCCTAACGGTATCCTAGGACTACCGGTAAACCTATCCCACCGGTATCCTTGGGGTACCAGTGGCCCTCAGTTACCGGTAGTTCTAGGCTTCTAGTAGCTGGCACCGACCAGTATCTCTCAACTACTAGTAGCTGGCACCGACCGGCTGCTCCTAGCTACCGGTAGTTATTGCTGACTTGTAGCTCTCACCTAACGGTAGTGCCTACCCCTCATGGGTTTTCCCAGTGGCGTCTCTTTTTTCCTAAATTGGCTTTTAAGCTGTGTTTTGACCCCCTATAAAGCCATTAATGGGTTTTAATTAAATATTGTGAGTAATGTGTCTATTTTAGCCACCCTGAAGGGCGGGGACTCTTTAATGACGTGTGGGGTGCCCCAGCCATGTGGTCAAACCACGATCCCACTCCTTACGCGGTTTCGAGTTTTCATTCGTATCTTAACCATCCCAAGCCTACTCGATCTCAACCTATATCATCCATTATAACCTAAAGTCTTATCCTAGGTTTCTTTTCACAGTCATCCTACTCGAAGTACCCTTCCTCCCAACGAGCCAAACCCTTGTTGCGTGGTTTTCCTTGATCGCATTGTGTGGAGTTCCTTCCAGTACTGTTTTCCAGTTCCCACACGAGGACTTAACAACGATCATTGATCAATCAGGCAGGGGTTTAACCTTTATGTCCCATTTTTTGTATCTTGCAGGGTGGGTACGCTATTGCTTCTATATAATAGGATGAACCAAATGTTAAAGAAGAAAATAAATGGATTCTAAAGAATGAAGGGGAGGGGTGTGACTAAGGATGTTTCTCTGTTTTCTCTTTCATATAAATGATTCTGATTTTTATGGGTGTACGCATAATGAATATCATGGTCGTTGGTTGTCTTTCTCTATGAACTAATAATACCTTATCCACTATGTTGATCATGTAAAGGATATTGGTTAATTGGATAATGGAAATTGGTTAATTATGTATATTCGACTGAATAAGTTGAAAGCACCAGGACCAATAATTTTCTGTGATAACCTTGGTTAATGTACAACAGAATTGGAATCATGGAGCGTGTTAAATCTTTTAAATCTAAAAAATACCGGCATTTTACTTATTGTTTTTGTGGAAATGGTTTGGTTATTTTCATTCACGGGCTGATTATTGGGTGATGTGGGTGGGTATGGGATCCGCTGTTGTTATGGCTTCACACGTTGTGAATATGCGGTTGTGTGGTTACTTTACTTATATCACGAATTGGGGTGAAATCCACATTTGTTGAGAAACTGTTGGATCATGGGTTTTGGAAACATGGGGTAGTATCCTGGGGTTTTCTCTGGTTCCAGTACTTTGTGGGATCTCACTTATCCCTCTTTGTGGTTGTGACTTTACTAGAGAACTGGGTGAGAACGTTTAAGTCGATGTTTGAATGTACACTTTACTTGGCTTGTGATTATGCTTGATATTTTCCCATATAGGTGCATAAACATATTTAAACACTATTACTGAACATGAAAACAAGGATGGGACAAATGTGTATTGGTTTGGTGAGAGTTGTGACTTGTACATGGGTGTTGTTTGTGTTCTTTAGGATGGATGAAGAAAAGCCTATATTTTGGTGAGTTATTGTTACCTACACATACTTGAAGTTTTTGTTTTTCTAATTCACGCCTCACCCATGTTGTGAACATAGTGCCGAACACCCCCATTTCATGGGGGAGGGTGTTTTTCTCAACACTTCTATTAGTGGCTGGTTATTAGCTCTTTTCTTCTCCCTTTCTCGGATAGCCCAAGTATCTTCGGGCAGGCTGTGATGGCCTGGAGTATATTATTAGCCCATGAATCTTCTGGCATGGTACTGTGGTGGTTGGCCCAGGTGTGTGCGGGCAGGTGGTTTCCCAAGTATCTTCGAGATGTGGCCTAGATATGTTTGGGCATGGAAGTAGTTCTTCTAGCCCATGTGTCTTCGGGTGTGTCAGTGGTTGTTCTAGCCTAGCTGTTTGCAGGCACGATTACGTGTGACAATTGTGGCCCAGGTATCTGCGGGCGGGTTAGTGGTTGTGACCCAGGTGTTTGCGGGCGGGATGTGTGTTTGAGGCACACGTGTCTGCGGGCAGGGTATGGCAGTGGGACTGTGGTGAGAATGGATAGATTGGTCCGATTTGTAGGATGTCTTCAATTACCTATGGGAAATTGGCGCGGGGTACCTAAACATCGTTGTGCTATTACTATACATTACATAACTTGCGTTATTTGGGGAGTGTCCCTTGGTGGGGCTTTGGTGGTTAGTTTCCTTGTTAGGTGCATGGTTATCTCTTTTCTTATAGGGAATTAGTATGCCTCCCCACTTGTGCATGAAAGTCTTTGGTTGTTCCCTACTGAGTATACTAGTATTCCCACCCTATGTATATAAAACTGCTTTCAGGTTTCCTGGAGGACTTTAGGGATCGTGCTAGGTTGTACTCGATCAGACCTTGTGGAAGATTATTGCAGTTGTTGTTGTTCTTTATTTTGGTATTTTTCTTTGTAGTCTCCTTATACATTGTGGATTTTACTTTTGTAACATGCATTGGGAATGGTTTTTGGATTTAATTTTCATTCAGTTTGGTGTTGTGGGATTTATTATCTTATCTCCCGATCATATTAAAATCAAAAGTGTAATGCCTTCCATTTAGTGTGTGATTTCATACCCTTGGTGCTAGTCTCCACTCTATAACCTATTGAAGGCGGGTTTCAGGGGTCAGTATCTCTCCTTCAACTCAACGAAGGAAGGGCCTGGCAATCTACTAACCCTTACCTCCTTTTGGTGAAGGTGGGTCATGACAAAAAAACATCTCTTCATTGTAGGTTTTCATACACATAATATTTTTGACACCTCACAATTCGAATAGCATCATCTATAAATATTAATTTATCTAAATATATGGTGGATCATTTCTTCATAATGGTGAATGGGATTTTCAGTTGAGCAGAGAAGGAATGAGAATTAAGAGATAGGATAAGTTACAGCTCAGATTCTTAGTCAGTATCTAGATGGAAATGGGACATCACAGATCAACTTTCCTCCCATGGTTGATCATTTCAGGGATGCCTTTCAAAATATAATTCATGTTCGCCTCCATAGTGAGAGAAATAATTTTCTACTAATCATGTTCGTGGAGTGGAATCAGTGTCCATTACTCATTATAGGGTGGACACACCAGTGTTACATGTGCTCAAGAAGTAGTTAGTAGAGTTACAAGAAAATGGATTTAGTGGACACAATACATCTCCTTGGGGTACAAATATTCTGTTTTCGATGATGGTAGATGGTACCATCAGACATTGTGTTTATATTGGGAAACTGAACCATTTGATGGTCAAGAACTGATATCCCTCAATGAGGAATGATTATCTATTTTCCAACTTCGATGACCCTAAGTTTTCTCTATGATTTACCTGAGATCTAGTTGTTATTAGATACGTGTTAGACCATTTGATATACCTCATATAGCTATTCGAAGTTGTTGTGTTCTATACGAGAATGTGTTTTTATCGTTTGGTATTATGAATATGCCTACAGTTTTCATGGAACTAATTAACCAAGTGTTCCATCCAAACATGGATTCATTCATTGGGGTTTTTTTGGATGATATCATTGTGTACTCTCATACACGACATGACCATGCTACCAATCATGATTTCATTTTGAGTACACTAAGAGAGCATCGATTATATGTTATTCTCTCAAAATTACACTTTTGGATGGACTAGATTCGCATCATTAGTCATATTATCTCAAAGACAATAGAATCAGTAGACATATATAATGTAAGAACAATAATTTCCTCAGATCATCCAAAAATTTTCAGTTAGGTATGAATTTTTCTGGGGATGTCTGGTTGCTACAAATGTTTCTACAAGACATTTCACACTTAGTAGAGCCACTGACACAACCGACTATGAATGGTTTAATGTTTATATTGAAAAATTGTTTTGAGTCATACTTTTTGGAGCTGAAAGGGAGGTGGAATTCATCATTTATTGTAGTTTTTCCAAAGCCTTGAAATAGTTATATAGTTTACTGTGATACAACAGTTATCGAGAAGGGGTAAATTCTTATGTAGGGAGAAAGAGTCTTTGTGTACGGGTCTATGAAATTGAAGCCACATAAAAATAATTAACCGAAACATGATCTACAGTTTGTCACAGTTTTTATTGCTTTACATTATAGGAGACGTTGTATTTTTCAAAGTGATTTTTTTGTTTTCCCTAACCAAAAATGTCTGAAGTATATCTTCACACAGCACGATCTGAATATTTTACAATGAAGGTGGGTTGAGTACCTTTAGTACATTGACATTGAGCTTGCCTACATGCCTAGGGAAGTCAATGAAGTGGATTATAGTTGGACAAATAGGAGTCGATTCAGAATTCGATGCCTACTACATATTCATTAAAGATGTATTATGTTGATAGACAAAGATGACCTATTGAGTTAGAGGTCTGAGATTATCTTTTTTTTTGTGTGTCACAACAAGGTCAGGACACGAGAGTATTAGGAGACAAGGACTGCTTTCATCGAACTACATCAATCCCATTGAGTTATTGGAGAGAGTCAGGTCAGTTTCCAATCGTTTGTAGTTACCTCAAAGGTACCAGGCCATGCATGACATCTTTTTTGATTCTCAACTCCAACGTTACTTCTTAGACCAGTATCATGTTTTTTTAACTCAAGGAGTTTGAGTAAGAGGTGGATTCACCATTGGATGGGCATCCTATTTGGATTTTTTATCACAACATAAAGGTTCTTCATCATTGGTTTGTTCCTCTGGTATGGGTGTTATGGATGCATGTGAGATAACAGGATGAGACATGGGGGAGGAAGACTGATGGGCAGTCACAATGGCCAGACCTGTTTGATGATACATCATCACCAGCTTTATATGTAAATTTAGAGACAAATTTATTTAATTGGGGTGTTTTATAATAACATTTATCTTTATTTAATGTATGGATCATGAATTTGGGTGTTTTTGAGAAAAAATGGATAATTTGGGAATTTCATAAGTATATGAAGTGTTCTTAGAGATACACGCTATGAACTCAGTTTCCACAAGTAGCCATGTACTAGTCATGTAACAGGTGAGTAAAAAGCTAGGTGAGGTGACCAATATTACTCAAAAAGCGGGGCACCGTAAAGGCCAATACACTCCATGACTCCTTAGAGAACATGTAATGTTTTTTTTATTTTTAATTATTCTATCGGACCAGGGACATGTATAATTGAAAAAAACATCTTCTTCTAGCATTGTCTCATTTGTGAGTGATAGATATCATCGATTCTTCTCTGAGAACCCATCGACTATTGTGCTCTAAATTGAACTTTTTCAGTTGCATTGGAATTGCATTAGTGAGATGTTCTTCTCATAGAGCCTTATCTCGGGATTCCTCATATTTTTTGAGATATCCTTGGTTGAATGTTTTAGATATTTTTATACATCTATGATGTTATAGGTCGATTCATAGGATGAGGATAAACTATATAGATTGTACAACTTCGAGCTAGGTGTTTTTTTCCTTTTAGTATACTGTAATTAAATTATATTCCCAAAAATATCTCAATATTGTAGTTTAGGGTGTTTTGTCATTATGAAATTTTAACCTTATTAATGCATTTTACAGCTTGTTTTCTCTATTTTGTGTTTTTATTGGAAATATAGTTATTTACCATGTTTTAGATTTGTTTTTCAATTTTTATCTGATATTGGCCATTGGGTCTATTATTTCTTTTTATGATGCTATTTTTCCCATGAATAGTGTTGTAAGGATGGAGTTATTTATCTAACATTATTATTTTATTATTTGTAGATGTTTATCCACATAGTAATAGAGATTTACAATGGCTGCTGAATATCATTTGTGAACGATTGCTTTACCTAGGGTTGTGGGAACCCGGTCTAGTGATACTATTAGAGGAATTAACGTTGAGGAATTCCCTAGGGCGTTTGCATTAATTTCAACGATGCAAGACCATAGGTGGGGATTGAGGCTTAGTGCTCCCTCATAGTGTCAATAGTTATTTTTACATGAATAAAAGGGGTATTGAAATTCATTTATTCAATATGGAGTATTTATTTTATCTCTAAAAGACTATATGGTTAATAAATGATGAGTTCTTCCTCAGAGTGTCTTTTTTTTCATGAGGCCAAATGGGTTAGACTGTGTGATCAATCCCAAGGGGTCATTATATATTTATGGTTAAATGATATGATTAAAAAAAGGGATTAGTATGTGAGACAATTCTCAAAGGGTTACTTGTGATTGTTTGGATAGATAATTAATAATCTAAAATGAATATAGATAAAACTATGAGGTTTTTTACTTGTTTGAAATTCATTGTTTATTACTTCATTCATCCTATTTTCCTATTATATGTATTCACTAATAGTTAGGAATAGAAAATTAGGTGGTTTCTTACTGGGATTCATCTCACTTATTATTTGGGTCATGAATTAGGAACTAAATAAATTATATTGTACAAGGAATAGTTAAGGGAATGAACCCTTCTACTCCAGGTGGATGATTTGTTAGGGAGCTGGGAAGCATCATACCAGGCTGAGGCTTGCTATGTCATTGACGTTTTCTTGTTTTCATTGAACATTGGTTTAGTATTATTTTCTAGAACTATGACCTGACTGGCTTCATTCAATGATACCTTTATTATGAAACCTTATTAAAATATAATAGTTACAATTTTTTATTTAATTTCAGTCATCCTCAATTTACTTATTGTATGTTATTTCTTATTCTACTACTGTTATGTGTTTTTTTCTTCGTTACACTTCCACTGAGGGAATAGTCTCCCCACAATCACACCCAATAACCTATATGCTAGTTGGATTTCTCTGACATTATGGAAAATGTGCTTGAATCCATGTGACCAACCGGGTACGAGGCACAACTAGGAGGCACCCAGAACTAGGACATTACAAAAATCTTCTAAATAGTTTTCTAAAATAATACCTATGAGGAAAAATTCTAAACATATAGTTTATTTTAGATAAATAAAAAAAAATCCTTTAATTTAACAAATAATTATATAAGCAACAATCATGTGTGATTCGTTTGGTTCCTTGGACATATAGAACATGATGTTGTTGCAAAAAATGTATCTGGTATTGATAGAGTATGATAAATAAATCGTCTCAATAAATTCATGATATATTTTTGATTCACGCATCTTACTGCATCCTCATTGTGTAGTTTCACATTGTCTAATGTATATTTGGATAGATCCTTTGATTCTTTCTTTCCAAACATCTTCATAAAATACCATCTACAATAATCCAATGATTAGAATATGTAGCTTCATTTTTATAATAATTGTTGACCATAAAGGATATTCATGTCTCTAAGCATAGAAATGTCAATGAAAAATTACATTTTGTTCTAAAAAACCTTACACAGTTCCCCCTAATACCTATAAATATTATGCCACCAAAATAGATACTGATAACTAGTGTTCCCAATATAATCCATTCATATATAAGTTTCTATATTATTTTATGATATAAATGTTCAATTGTACCAATAAATAATCATTTTTCGAGATCTAATACCATAGTGTATACATCAAGAGAAATAATTTAATCTCCAAATACAATAATTTGGCCTCACCATATTCAATTATAAAACCTTATGGATTCTAAATTTAAATATATTTCTAAATATCAGTAATAGTGAATATTGAATATACATTTATCAAATAAATATTTTACATTATATAAAAAAATAGGAAAAATCATTATAATAATTTCATTTACTTAAATAGATATAATTTTTTTTCTTATTCAACAACTTCAACATGTAAATACACATTAAAAATTAATCTTGAATTAATCTATAAATCCACACCTTTTTATTGAGTTTATTTTTGAATACGATCTTCCTCCATTTAGTTTATTCTCCTTCTTAGGTTAAAACTATATCCCTTTTTTATTATTCTCAATTATGAAAAAATACTCATTAATCTTATTTTTTGATTTTATAATATCCATATCTTTTTCAACAGATTGATGTTCAACTTGTGAAATAATATTTGTTTAATTAACAAGACCAAACATCCTTCATGTCTATAATGAAAAGTTTTTTCTTCCAATAATATTGCCTAATTCATCAAATTTCACGGACATCTAAAAGTATTAAATTTAACCTCTATCATTAATTTCAATATCTATTATCTTGTCAAAATATGCATCAATAATATTACATGTGAATCCATCCAATTTCTCATAAAAATATCTGGATTTTTTTCAGGTTATCTTCTATTGTTCAATTATCACATTTAATAATTATTTATTTATAGTTACTTTGACATCTGAGTGTCATAAAAACATCTATAATAATTTATTTCATGATCCTTGACTTATTATTTATTTAAATTTATCATATTTATTAGTTTCATTAATTGTTTATCAATCACTTCCAAACTGGTAGTTTTCAAATACACTTATCATGGACTCCAAAAAATATTGAAGTATTTTACAACTAGTTTTTGTCATACCATGTTCCAAAATGAGAAATATTTGATATTTAACTCAGAAACATTTTATTATGCCTATTTAATTATATACACACACTATATTCTATAAATTTTTTTTCCTATATTATCATTCAATAAGTAATGTTTTTCCAATATAGAGAAACCATTCGTTCTTTTTTCCAATAGTCTAATTTTCAGAAGAGTTTTCAGATAAATATAAGGATTCTAACTAAATTTTTCATTATATATATTTGGAAGGAAGTATTTTTTAACACATTTTCATTATATATTCTCAACATCATGATGTATACTATTTATTCCTTTTCAACACAACTTATTAAAATTTTCAACATCTCTAGAAGCTCATACTTGTTTTTAATGAACATAAATTATTCTGTTGGTGAATTCATCAATGAAATTGACCAATTAATGATAACTAATTATGGATTTCTTCCTTGTTGGTCCTCCCAAATTGTTATCCATGTGTTTAAGTGGTAAAGATATCTGAATTTCATCACAATTGTGACAAACATATACCATCATCCAATGAAATAATGTTTCATAAATTGTGTATGTTTATGCATTTATTTTTGGTAGATATATCTATATATATTCCTTTATGATATTATTATTACTAATTTATAAATATGGCCATTTCTCATGATTTTTTTATTCTCTTCATTACTCATTATATTTAATGAATTTCTCAGATCACTAATCAGAAATAATTAAACACTTTTTTTTTCTCAAAGTGATAATTATTCCATTATTTGAGAATTTGATGACCAACTAATTCATTTTGAAAATAACCTTATTATCATTTTCAAAGAGAAATATATCTATTTATATAAATTTATTTACTCCAACAAAAATAAATTTTAGTAGATTTCTACATTGGTGCCATGATCTATTCCATTATAATTTCTCTAAAATTCAAAAAAACTATAATTTCAAAATATAATTGATCCTTGATAGTGTTATTTATTCTATTTCACATGTTTCATATCCGATATCATATTATAGGAATATAAATGATCATTTTTCTATGTCTTATCATATTTTTTTTATAATTACAATATATGTCAACTAAATGTAACATTTCATTATATTTTGTTTTTAATTTTTATATTCTTTACAGAAAATGAACAAAAACTGGTATAGTGGTCAAAAATGTATTCAACACATTAATAATATTGTTAAAATCATCTAAAATGTTATTTTAGACTTTCCAATTTTTACATAGTAAACGAATAATAATAATTTTTTGTTTATGACCTCTTCTTTGTTTTATATTTCTTCATATTTTAAATGATTTTTTCATATAAATTAGGGTTTCACCCCCTCATTTCAATACTACTCAATGAGATTGATATTTCATTAAATAAGATAAATTATTTTTCCCATGGGAATTGTAACCTCAAAAATATCATATATAGTATATTATTCTATAATGATATGATATTCATTATAAAATGATCATTATGATCAATATGTATATATCAATTCCATGTTTCCTTTTTCATGGGTGAAAAATTTAATTAAACAATATATTATAACCCATTTTATTATTGTATGATTTATCATGTTTAATTTAGAAATAGAATTTAACTATGTTAGTTTGAGATCATATACTGCTACAAAAATAATAATTAATTTATAGGATTAATAAAAGTTTGTGTCACTTTACATTTTATATCATGAATTTAGTAATAAAATATTATTCATCATTTTTTTATATATTTTTTTAACATATTTATTGAAAAATATAAAATTATTATTATGTTTATAATTTTTTCAAAAGACAGTACTCATGTTATTATCTCATCATCAGATCCATTTAATTTTATTCACCAACTTCTTTCTAACTACATGAATTTATATCATAAATATCTATAAAAGCCTTTATATTCCAAAAAAAATCCTAACGTATTCATAAAATGATCTACTATTTATTGATTAATATTTTTCTGGATTTTTAAATATACATATTTTTTTATTTTGGGTCTTCCATTTCAAACCGTCAAAAAAAATTTAATCTGCATTTATGTTTATAACAAATTTATTTTGTTGGGGTTTTTCTTTTTGTTCATTATCTATGTAATCAATTCATATATTCCTTGGATAATTTATCAATATGTTCCCAATTCATCCATCATTAAATGACATGAGTATAATTGTTCCATTATACTTTTATATATCCTTTCATAGGTTCTTTGAGATAAGAGAACGTATCTTTTTTATACTCATCATCATTCTATTTTCTTATCTTTCAAATAATTAGGGGACACAACTTTTTATTCTTGGATTTTAGGTTTCGTAATGACATAAATTTCCATCTATTCCATTATATTCTTGTTATATACTATATTTATCAATATTTTATAGAGAAACTTTATATTGCACGGATTTACTTGTGAATAATCAGCTCTATCTTACAACACCAAACATTTAGGATTATATAATTAAAGGATGTTAGAAATTTAATTCATTACGATAGTTAAATATAATTATGTATCTAAAAAACAAAATTTTTAAGGTTATCATTTACAATAATGATTTAGTTTGTATAGTTTCCTCATATTTCATTATAAAATATCCAATCTTTCTGACTCATATATGAAAATGTTTTCCACTACTATAACATTCCCTTTAAATATTCATTAATTTTTTTTATATTTGTATTTCCAATTGGAGTATAATTACAACGAAAGAAATGTTTTCAAATCAAGACATTATAATATCACTACTATCCTTTATATGAACTTCACTGTTTCTTATATTTTGGGATTCTTGGGGATCATATTCCCACTAATGTGAAAATCTAATTGTATCAGTATCATAAACATCTATACCAACACACAAAATAGATGGAATCATCTTATTCGACCATCATTATTAATTATTATAATAAAATAATAAAAAAATCATTATTAACAATAATTATATTCTCTATAACATCCAAATTAGTCATATAATAATGGGATATGAGGTTTATATGATATTAATTATATTACCAATGAGTGTGGTGTACCACATAGAGGAGGTGGATGAATTAGTGGTATAATATTTTATTATAATAAAAATTTAAATAAACAACAAAAACCTATATATTTCATCACCCTCACATGTTATAAAACTCACTCCAACATCAAAAAATAAATAAAAAAGAAAATATTACACATGGGGTGTTATAAATTTTCCCCCCTAAAGTGGTTTAATAGGTTGATGTTGGGTTCGATTCAAGCAAATTAAAAAATTTATATAATATTTTAAATAAATGAATACATGTGGAGTCGTCTTATATTATCATAAACCCAAAATTTTCTACTAAACATTTCTCTCCTAATAAATAATTATATTATTTTACATTAATATATAATTATACCATCAAAAAATACAATGAGTATGATCACATTAATTTATAAATACTTCAAAAATAATTACTATATTTATATGAGCATCGACAATTTATTAAATTATCTTTTACCCACAACCAAATCTTCTTAAAAATACTATACATAACATCATATACAATTACTTTAGTATTTTTTTCTTTCGGTATTGTGAACCGATAGAATTTAAAAAAAATTCAATGCATTGAAAAAAATCAATAATCACTAAACATCATTAAAAATATTGTCCATATTAAATTTATAAGTTATTCTCTCTCAATATTCTTAACTATATAAAAAATATTACAATCAATATTTTAATAAATTTAATTTTATTAAACTATTATTATTATGAAAAAATTATTTAAGATGATATCTTAATTATTTAACATCGACAATATTCATATTCCAACTAAACAAATTTAATGCTTATAATGGGCTTAGATAAACAAGTCTTCATTATATTTTCCTTGAATATTAACATCAAATGCCATTATTTTTCCATCAAATATCATCTTTAGTGATGAGCTATTTTTTTTAAAATTTTCATTTTATTATATAATATACAATCTTCACAATTAGTTTAACTTCCCCTAATGATTTATTAAAATTTCATGAATATCTATCTTATACTAGTTCATGACCATATAAAATTTTTGATGAAAACATTAATATTTGTCAATATTTTTTTTTATTTTTTCATCTGAAATTTGGATTATATACTCATTTATTCGATTTAAAATAATCTATATTTATATTTAAGCTTCTGATGTTGTAACATTCATTGATCCAACACATTTTATGAAATTTTCCTTCAGATATCTCTTCTTCTGCTTAAAAAATCATCATAGTTTCTAAGAATTAATAATTATGTTCTTCTAAACATATATGTTATAAAATTTGGTTCGTTTTATCAAACATCCTAAAATTTCTCAAATTTATCTTTTAGGATGCACTTATTGAATCCCATCATATTAAACATATAATTCCTGTAATCTAATCAATTTTACACAACTTAAATCTGACATGTTATCCAATAATCATGTTGTAATTTATTTTAAAGTAATAGTATAAAATAATATGTCATAATTTATATAATATATTATGGATATTATTCGTCATTCAAAATAAAGATAATTTAAATTCTATTATGATTTTTTTAATTTACAATTATGTTTGATGTTGTTAATCATACATATTAATTTGACACACATTTTATTACGGATTTCATGTACATGTGATATTTATATAGGAAGTGTGTTTACTTATATATCACATATGATATTCTTTTATCCATATATTTTCATTTTTGTGATAATAACTATAATAAATTTTAGAATCATATATATTACATATGATAACATATGTTTATTATATTCTCTATGTTATTTAAAAATTTGACATTTATAACATTATATCATACACAATTAATATAATATAATTTATAGGATTTTTGACTTTTGATCACAATCCCTTATCATCATACATCTGTTGGACTAAATTCACTATAATATTTTATCTTCTGGATATAACACAGTCACCAAAAACACTTTAATCATCCCAAAAATGGGATTCTTCTAGACATATAGTCAAGGTAAACAAAAATATAACATTAAAATTTAATAATATAATACAGATAAAATTATCATCAATTTCAACACCAAAACATTTTTTCTCATATGGTTGACAAAAAACACCACCTTCAATAATTTTAATAAATGGGATATGGAAAAATCAATCAAAAACTGTTGGATTGAATTAGTTATCCAATTATAAATAATTTTTTTTCCATAATGGTAATATTGACTTAGAATTTATTTTTAATTTTTGTTCATATAAAATTACTTTACTTTTTAATAAGATGGATTTATAGGAAAATATAGGGAAATCTAAAAAGTTGGATTTCTTATCCTTATTAAGATACATTATATGTTTTCATTATACATTAAATACATAGAAAATGCATAAAAATATATGACATGCATGAGATAACATTGAAATGAACATGGATATGTTAAGGAATATATTTTATCGCTATATAACTATTCCGTTTAAAACTCTGGATAATTCCATTTTAGAGTCTTGTGATTGAAATCAAATGGTAATGTGCCTATGTATTTGATTATATGATTATAATTTTTTTTATAGTGTAATGTATTAATAAATTTAATTTTAGAACAATAAATAACATTAGTCAATAGAATAATACATGAAATAGTCAATAGACATTAATTAATAATCTTTTTTTTTGAATTTCTCGTTTTAGATTACTATTTTCCCCCATATATGGTCACATATAAAATAAATCATCCCCTTTTATTATGGCTGAGTTTTTTTTTCAAGTAATCAAATTAATAATAACATATTCAATTTTAGAACACATAATCATGTGTTATTTTATGTTCAATGTGGTTTGGCATCATATCAAACATGAAATCCAATCGAGTATTTTTTTAGATAGATAACAACATGTCTCAATAGTTATTAATTGCATATTTTAGTCCTAGGCACCCATTTTTTGTTTAGTAAAATCATACTAGGAATATTTATTGTATGATCATTTACCATGTATTCAAATTATTTGGATATTTTATTCATATATATAACCTCTTTTTCATGTGTCCCATATGAAGCATCTATCAAATCATTAATAAAATTTTTTACCATTATAACTGATAAACATTATAATATATTAAATTTTAGGATCATGAATTATTTATAGGATAAAAAATCATAGTTCAATTCACAAATATTTATTACTTAAAATTTTTATTTATAAATTCTACTCTGAATTAGTTTAAATATTTACATTTTGTGGTATTAAAAGAAATAGTTACTCTGATAAATGGACACCATTCATGAATGGTGTGAATAAAATATCATCTATTAATAAAGAATACCTATAATAAAATTACCAATGTAAATATATAATGTCGTATTAATGTAATTTATAAGGAAATATGTATGAAAATTCATTATGATGGTGATTTTATTGAGTTAGATTAATCAACTAATTTATAATTGAATCACATCATTGAAACTAAAAGACCATTTGAAGAACCCATTCTAGTTATTTGTAAAATAATATAAAATATCCATATAAAGATAATATCATTATAGAATATTTTTATGATACAAGAGAATTATCATTTATCTCTGCTACATTTACAATAGTGGATTTAGATTCCATCTCAGTGAGAATAATAAATCCTTCTATTTTTCAGAATTATTTAAAAAGTAAAACGTAAATGATGAACCTATCAGTATATTTCATTAAATACACACGGAATAATGGAAAAAACCCACTCTGTAATTTCCTAAAATACGTTGGTTGAGAGGTATAATAAGGAATTTCATTACTTTTTTTTCTTTACATGATTGAGGGTAGGTGTATTTCATTATCAGTCATTGTGGACCAACAATTAATGTATGATTGATTTCAATAATTATTTATATATCTAGAAGAAAAAATCACATTGATAATTTAAACTATTGGTATATAGATTTTTTTGAGTATATTATTTATGAAAAAAGATAAAATTAATTGAGTGAATCTCAACATAAAAATTAGATAGATATTCAATGAGTGTTTAGAGGGAAATATTCATCTTGATTATAAAATATGGAACTGAATATATAAAATGTGTTTATCATAATTTTTAATGTTTATAAGGGATATTAGGATTCATCCCTTTGGTTTGAGTGACTATGACCACATGTTGGAGTGGTTACTATAATAAATGTAGACCATCTATTGTAGATTTATGATTCCAAACTTATACGGTTTGATTTATCACATTTATCCATATTATGTTTTATATGGTAACTGTATTAATTTATATTAAAAATTATCTTAATATACTATATAAACTATCTAAAATAATGATTCTTCTCATATATTAATAATTTTTTGGAGTGATTCCATTTTCAATATAAATTCTTTTTATCAATTTATAAAACAACAAATCATGGGATAATGATAGAAATAACTTATCTATTTTGTGATTACATTTCAATCAGAAAATTTATATGTCTCCTTGAATAAAACATGACTCTTAAAAATAGAATTTTATGAAATGATTAATGTTAAATTAATAAAAAATTATGAAAAGTAAATGATAACTATTTTCATAAAACATGTTTTAAATACATTTTCATAAATAATGTTGCGATTATATAGTTGGGTTATCTCTTATGACATCTATTATTGGATTGACATAGGTGTTAAGTCTGTGTACCCCATTTTGCATCATCATGATTTAGGGTTATCCTATTAAATAAAAGGTCAATGGGATTTTATTTCCTTATGTACTTGTTCACATGTGATGGTATATATATATACTTCAAAAATTTCATCACTATGTTCCAAGTGATTAAAGGTAGATCATTCATGAATTGTACGTGTGACTGAAACAAATTTCATGAAGAAATTATGTACCATGAAATGGTGGAATCATGTTTCTTGTACATGTCATATAATCTAATATTTTTATGGAATATTGAGTTGAAACAATTTTCCCTTAATTCATCACACCTAATGATGATGTAATTGAAATTTTCTAGATTGAAATATATTAATTACTAAAATTGTGTATTTTTTATTTTGAAATCAAAATTTTAACTAATCCATGAAATAATCATTATTAAGAGTGAAGTATTAATAAATAACTATGTCTATCAATCAAATTTTATTTAAATTTAAATAGTTTATTTCACAATATTTGTAACTATTATTTATTCTTTATACATTATACGAAAGGGTTTAGAGAGCCGTGGATATTAATTTTCTACTGATTTCGTTCATGTAATTTTAATCACAATAGCCCATTTCTTTTTCATCCATAGTCTATGGTCTAAAAAGATGGTAAGACTCATGATTTAGGGGCATATGGTCATCACAAATTGAAAATTGTAGAGGTAACCATACCAAATAATATTAAAATGGCAACCATATATGTGTCCATGAATCTGTATGGCATAAGAAAAGAATACACTTTAGGTTCATACATATTGGAAAATATTCTATTTTTTACATTAGAGGATTTACAACATAAACCTTGTTTGGATAATGCTAAACATATTGTATCTTATAATAATATGAATTTTTAATTAGATTATATGTGAGAAAATTGTTTGACATAAATTGTGTAACCAATACTAGAATAAAAAACCTAAAAATTTAGGAACCATAAACACTGTCTAGGGTCAATGTTCTTGGACAATGTTAAATATATTTTGTTTACAGTCATATAGGTTTGATTGAATATAGAATTATAGTTTTATTTCATGGAGAATAAAAAAAGATAGGTGGGTTACTTTAATTCATCCCTTATATAACATTTATTATATAACAATGAATGGAAATTCAAATTGTATTTAAAATATCCTTTAAGGTGATAGAGGAGGTAGAATTCAATGATATTTAAAGAACGAGTGTTATTTATATTTTTAAACAATTCAAACACATGGTAATTTGATAATGTAAAATATATCATGAGATATTTAATCAAAATATGATGGAATTATAATGTATATTCTTGTAAAATTGTTTTTCATGTTTGGAAAATGGTTTTGTAAATATATTGTTAGACAAATATATCATAGATGGGCATTTACATATTTTGAATGATGGGTTCCATGTTTTTTTTGTAATATTAATACGAGGTTATAAATTCATTTCTTAATTCATAATACATTCACACGTTTGTTTATATGAATATTTTATATTTAGAAAATATGTTATCACTAAGAAAAAGGGATTCCCTTATGATATGATATATTCATTACAAATAGATATGAATTATTCAGATACTGTTGATATTTATGATTGTAATGACCCTGATTTTTCCATGTACTTTTTTTAAATTATATGGAAATATTATGAGTCCGAAAAAATTGAAATCGTGTGATTTCATGGCCCAGTGTGGCCAAAATGAATTTCTGAAATAACTTTTTAATGTACGTTCAGAAAATGCGTGAGCGACATTTAGTAACTTCTAAACCGGTGATCAAAATTGAAATCAAGGGATACCGTTGAAATCGCAGTGTCAATATTCTCTTAAAGATACCTTCACCTTGACCGCAGTAGGTCGAGGGTGGTAGTCAGTATTTCAGTTTTTTGTGTGAGAAGAAAAATAAAATAAATAACATTTTATTTATCTTTTTGAATCCTAATTATGGAATTTTGGAGGTGGTGATCACATGATGGTGGTCATTCATTTAAGGCTAATCATTAAACACCCAGTTTCACAAATTATGTATCCTAAACTCTATATAATTACTAGAGTTATTTCAAAGTAAATTAATGAAACAAAATGTCAATTATGAGATATTTTATAATCTGTTACAGTGGGAATTGAGGGGTTTCTTTCCATTGTCGAACGGGAGAGGAGGTCTTTTCTAAAGAATCCTCTAACGAATAAAATCCTCCAACAAAGAACATTCTCTGACTCAAGAAAGATGATGATGCCTGAGCCCAGGCTAGAAATGTGTTGTCGTTGTGACGAGCATTGC
The DNA here is from genome assembly GCA_963277665.1 of Viscum album. Taxonomy (NCBI): domain Eukaryota; kingdom Viridiplantae; phylum Streptophyta; class Magnoliopsida; order Santalales; family Viscaceae; genus Viscum; species Viscum album. Next base: position 1,208,951,642 of record OY728159.1, read on the forward strand.
AGCCCCTTCATCAATATCATCCTCTTCATCTCGTCACCTCCAACAAGAAAACGAGGTAGAGAAATTGTGTAAATCATTCTCCATGATTTTACATTTATTACTTCATTTTGAATCACCTTCTATCAGTTAAAGAGGATGGTGCAGAACCAAAAAACATGGCCCGATCCCTCAACAATCCATCTTGATTTTTGGGTTCTTCGTGGGTGCATGAAGACACACCAGGCGGCCATGACGATGGAGGTGGCCCATCTACACCTCCGAAGAAAACTGTCGCCAAACTGCCATGGTGGATGAATGTGGTGGCTGAAAACTGGTCTGCTGTGTGGAACTGGGGTGGCGCATCTGCACAGCTAGTATAGAAGGAGGTCGATGCATGTCTTCCATGGCAGTTGGAGGACGGCGGCCAAAATTCCGGTTGGGCACGTGAAGGCAGGACGACACAGGTCCACACCACTACTAGAGGTAGATGCTGGACCCGAAGGCCATGATGATGTACCAATGTGGCAGGAACTCGGGAGGGAAAGGGAGGTCCGCAGTGTTGTCACACCTCTAGGAGGAGGATTGACTGGGTGTTCGGCCAGCCGCGACACACTGAGAGGGACCAATCCGGCGGTTCCCGAGCACCAGCAGGTGCTAGCAGAACGGTCCACCCACTATTCAGATTACCAGGAGGCACCTCTCCTCTAGTCGCAGCTAAGGAGGGCCCCGCCATGTCAGGTCTCACCCAGCCGAGTGGGCCGCACTACATCGGGACAGACCCATGTCAAACCGTGCAGGTCCGGCTGGGATGGATCAGACATTGGCCCAGCCGGACCCAGTTTCACCTTTTGGCCATAACTCGTGATCATGGCGAATGATTGAAAAATTTTCGGCAGAACCATAATCCTTGGATCCAAATGGTCCTTTTGGTATACTCGGAAAGAGTTTGGGATACATTTGGAGTATGACCAGGTAGGATTGAACAAGAATCCAACCAGGCCCTCGAAACTAAAAGGTTAATAACTTACAGAACAACCATCTAATTGATGTGACGTCTATTGTGTAGGGTTAATTATGACATGGTGGACCTTTTTTATACTTCTTCTTGAGAATTTGTTGCATTTGATGTATTGAATGATGGCTTGATTATCAGATCCTCCCAGAATCAAGAGTGAATAGTGCTGGAACCCTATGGATGGTCATACATGAAGAGTCTTCAGATCACGTGTGGGTCATCTGCGAATCCAGTGTGGGTCATTGCACAGCGATGCTGTGTGGGTCAGCACATAAGGAATCTATGTTGGTCATCTCCAGATCTTGTGTGTGTCATCTCCATATCTTCTTTTTTTCATCCCTAGTTCCTATGTGGGTCATCTCCAGATCTTTTGTGGGTCATCTTCGATAATTTTGGGTCATTTCAAAATCCTATGCGGGTCATCTACAATCTAGTGTGGGTGAAAAGAAGAGAAAATGAAGAAGTACTATTATCTAGTAATATAGCTAATCATCTATACATTACTACATATGTTATACCTGTTGTGAGATGAGTCATTACCTTTGTGGTACACTTATGTGTGGTGAAGTATTTGTGGTATTCTTTGGTGTGGAGTTACCTTTTTGGTAATTACATTTGTTATGATAGATTTGTGGTATTCTTCTATGATGTGATACCTTTTTGGTACATACCTTTTTGGTGTTACCTTTGTTTTATTATTTCTTTCGTGGAAAAATTGAACTCTTGGATAAGGTTTTGGGCCTCTTTTATCATCATGAATGAGATGGGTATACTTGATTACATAGTTATATGTATGGGAATATACCTATGTAAGGTTGAATATTGTTTCCATGAATTTTGGTTTATATTTTTCCAGATTTTGAGAAAACTTCAAGGGTCACAGGATCCCTACTGAGTGTTGCAATACTCAACCATTCACGGTTTATGCTCGTTACTTATTGTGCCTTGTGCAGATGATGGACAACACTGACTGAGGATAGGGGTACCAGGACTAAAGGCTGCATGGTGGTAGACTTTAGACGAGGCGTACCACAAAGAAGAATGTTCGAGAGTTGTACCTACCATTCCTGTAGGATCCTTTTCGGGTGTTCACAAGATTTTTTTTCTATTTTACTTTTACTTTTCAGTTGGGCCTGTATTCTGGGCCCTTTACTAATTGTACACATTATTTTTTCTATAATGTTTATAGTGTGTTTTATTATTCTGTTTGCACAGTTATGTGAGTTTACAGGTTATAAAGACAATACATTCCTGGTTTTAGTGATAAGAATTTTTGGTTCTTGTCGCCAGCACCAAGCCTATGGAAGGTTGGATAGGGGACGTCACGGCACATGCCCCGGGGGACGGGTCATGACAAATTGGTATCATTGATTCAGTTCAACCGAAGAATAGGGACACTGATCTTTTCCGTGTATCAATGTTGACAAATGTGGTAAGTGTGGTTTTTAGATTGGGGAGTCCAGTGTTTGTGTGGAGGCCGACATATCAATAAACCAGTCCCATGACTTCTGATTTCTTAGTCAGTGTATGAAAACAATTATTTCATGTGCGTTTTTTATATGTTTTAATTTTGATATCTTTTATTCATCTCACCAGGTATAACATACTGACTGTGGAACACCATTTTCACTAATGATTCCACCATGTAGACAACCGTACAGGGTTCTTGGTAGTGTACGTTATGATAGTCCACCGAGCGATGATGCATCATTTTAGGCCTCCCTTATCGTAGTTGTACCAACAGGTGGTGTGCAAACAATACCACTACCGGATAGGTAGCTGATGCCACCAGCCCCAACTGCAGAGGGTGCATGACTCTTGAGTTAATTGCAAGTGTTTCAGCACAAGAGGCCACTGAGGATCTACGGAGAGACCTTTCTAAAGGTGGATGAGGACTTGATGGAGGTTGTGGTTAGTTTTTTTCAACTAGTAGGGACACCATCTATTCTCATAATGATTCTGGCCTCCAGTTTTCTTCAGGCAGCAGCAGGCATATTTTGGAGCTTGAGGTCCCTGCTACACAATGAGGTCACTCTCATCTAAGGAGACATTGAGAGAGTTTTTAGGGGTAGTGTTTGTCCCAGTGACCTTATGATCAGTGCGTATATAGGAGCTTCACTGGCCACTCATGATACTCCACTTAAATAGTTATAAATCCTATCTTCGGGGTCCATACCAATGAGCAGGGGCTCAGACAGGATATTAGAGATTTAATGATTTCACTTAACATCCCGATGTAGGTGGGGGTGTTAGAGTGAGAACTCATACTGTAGAGTTTCCTTTCTGAGCATTCACTAGCATCGATACCCACCACCAGACGTCACGTAGCAGAGTCATCTGCAGCTAGCTACAGATAGCTGATGCAAAGGTCCATGATGACCAGAGCTGTAGGTGGATGACCGCAAGAAACATTTTCAATTTTGTAGGGCTCTCAAGACAGAGTAGGACAGTTGAGAAGCATGCAATGTTACTCATGTAGCAGGTAGGGTCACATCTCTTGTGACTTCTAGAACTATCATACGAATGATCTGTAGATGGTCGAGGGGATTCCTGGGCAAAGGTGGAGATTCAATCGAGGAGGTACGCAAGTAGGAGGCGCACATGGAAGAGGAGCTAGCCGTTCAGCTGGTTGTGGGTTGTGATTGGTGGTTCTATGGCCACCACCACCAAGTGTTCCACCTAAGACACAGGGAGCTGGTGCACATGGATGTGCTCATCTTTAGGCAGCTAAGTCCAATGAACACAATGCTCCTGAAATGATACGAGGTACGATCTGTGTCTACTCTACCATAGATGTTGTAATTATAGACACATGTTCCAATCACTAATTCATTGCTATGGACCTAGTTCGGAGCTTGGAGATTCCATTGGAGCTGTTAGATCGATCCTTACAGCTAGATACTCTTATGGGAGAGTATTCGACGATTACACAATGGTGCCGGTAGTGTGAGCTTACTCTACGAGGTAAGATATTTAGTTGTGATCTCTTAGTAGTGGTGTCAAGGCATTATGGTGTCATCTTGAGAATGGATTGGTTATCTACAATCCATGCTCATATAGACTGTATTTGGCGCAATGTCTGGTGTGTCTACAAGGATGGGACATGGTTTTCCTTCACCGATGAAAAGGGAACCTTTGTACCATAGTAATGTCATACCTGGAGGACTGTACGACCGATCACACTTCATTAGGATAGCCTTACCCTTTGAGCAGTTGATGTAGAGAGACAGATCTATCCTGAAGTGGTGGACCAGTATGCTGATGTTTTTCTTGATGATGATCTGGGTCTACCCCCTAGATGAGAGGTGGAATTTTATATCGACTTGTACCCCAAGAAATCACCAATATCTACACTAGAATATCAGCTGACATCTAAAGAGCATCAAGAGTAGTGAGTAAAGCTGGAGGACATGCAAAGAAAGTGGTTAAATTGTCCCAATGTTTCTCTTTGGCTAGCCCAGATATTGTTCCCCAAGTAGGTGAATGAGATTTTTAGACTCTGTGTGGAATATCAACTCCATGACTAGGTGACCGTGATGAAAATGTGCCCACTACAGAGAATTTTAAATCTATAGGATTGGCTGATGGGATCATAGTGGTTTTTGATGATAAACCTCATATCAGGATATCACTATCTCATGGTATGAGTCGAGAATGCACAGAAGACGAACTTCAGAAGTTGGTATGGACAATATGAGTTCTTGGTTATTCCATTCGGCATGACCAATGACCCAAAAATGTTCATGAGACACATAAATAGGATATTCCATCCATACATCGATCGCTTTTTCATAGTCTTCATCGAAGACATCCTGATATACTCACCTACAGTGGTTGAGCATGCATATCATATATAGATAGTTCTGGACACACTCTGAGTGAACTAGCATTATGGTAAGCTCTCAAAGTGCTAGTTTCGTATCTGAGATGTTCATTTCCGAGGACACGTCATCTCAGAGTCTTCTATTGTAGTGGATACTATGAATATTGATGTTGTGATTTCTTGGGAGCCACCCAGAAGCGTGAAGGAAGTGCGATGTTTCTTGGTACTTTCCTATTACAACTAGAGGTTTGTGCCTCTCTTTTATAGATTTGTGGCACCCTTATCAGCGTTGACAATGAAGGGGAAACCCTTCATGTGGTAGGATAGATTCCAGCGAAGATTACATGTTATGAGGAAGAGACTGTCGAGTTCCCCCATGTTGAGGGAACCAAAGGAGGTGGATCTGTATGTATTCTATTGTGACGCATCATGGACCAAGATTGGATGTGTCCTAATGCCGGAGTGAGTAATCATCATGTATGGTACTATAGAACTAAGAAAACATTAGAAAAACTATGCTACTGATGACCTATAGTTGGCAGTAGTGGTCTTCTCCATGAAGATGTGGAGACATTACTTCATGGTAGAATGTTTTACAATCTACTATGATCATAAGAATCTCTATTATATCATCTCACAGAAGTACCTGAACCTAAAACAATGATATTTCCTTGAGAACCTCCAGGACATTGAATTCGAGACAGCCTATACACCTGGGAAGGGGAAGGTAGTAGCAGATGCAGTCAGTAAGAGATCAGGTATATAATTGCTGACAGAAGAGACTGTGCAATTAGCCTCTTTTTGGATATCCTACATGGATCGAGATAGTGGAGCTTATCATCATTCTCTGAAAATCACTCCTCCACTCCTTTAGCGAGTTTGGGAGGCACAATTTGGGGAAACCAACTATGAGGCTCGACGTGCTCATATATTTTTAGGACATGCACCTGATGGATTTTCTGAAGATGGGGCTCACATCATCTAATTATGAGGACGTACTACAGTACCAGTGGTTCATAGAAAGGAAGTGTTGAGGATGTTTCATATGTCCCCTCTATTGGTACATTTAGGAGTGGTGATGTTGTACCAGGACCTCCTATGTCAGCATTGTTGGTCGAGAATGAAGAAAGCAGTATCCGAGTTTTTCTGTTAGTGCCTCACTTGTCAGCTAGGGAAGCTAGATCATTAGGTTGTAGTAATCTTCGTTCTGACACTATAGGTTATAGAGTGGATGTTGGACGTAATTTCTATATACATCGTGACATGACTTGAATGCACATCAAGGATTCATGATTATATTGAGGTGATCGTTGACCGAATCACCAGTTCGGCCCATTTCCTACCTATTAGAGATTAGGGTTGAGTAAAGGGATTGGGAAATCTCTACGTGGATGAGATTGTGCTGCATCATGGGGTTCCATCAACGATTGACATAAATTTTAATGCATGTTTTACTTCCTATTTATGGAATAGATTGTAGGTGGAATTCATGACACAACTTCGATTGAGCACTCCCTTCCATCCTCAGACGGATGATCAGACCTAGGAGACTATTTAGTCCCTCAAGCACATGTTTCGTACTTGCGTCCTAGATTTCGGTCGCAGTTTATAGGATCAATTGACCTTGGTGTAGTTTACATTTAACAACAGTTATCACTCAACTATAGGTATGGAACCATTCAAGGCGTTGTATGTCTGACCTTGTAGAACACCTCTATGTTGGACTGAACCACGGTAGTCAACACTCTTGGGACCACAGAAGAAATGGGATACAATGGAGAAGGTTTAGATCATATAGATGTAGATTAAGACTACATAGAGTAGGATGAAATCATGTGCTCAGAGGAGACGCAGAGCTCTGGAGTTCGAGGATTGTGACAATGTCTTTCTACGGGTCTCACATCGACGAGGTTTGTGGAGATTTTTCTTGATAGGCAAGTTATGTCAATGGTTCATCGTACCCTTTAATTTCCTAAAAAGGGTTGGTGAGGAGGCATACAACTTATCACTTCCACCTCACTTTCACCAAGGGCACGACCTTTTCCATGTATCCCATCTGAGGAGATACGTACATGATCATTCACACATCATTGACATGGCAGATCTCAACCTCGACGATGGGGCGATATTTATGGAGGTTCCAGTGGAGATTGAGGATTGAAATGTGCGGGTCATTATTGGGTGGTTGATACATCTTGTGTACATTTTTTGGAAGCACGATAATCTCTAGCAGGAGCACATGAGAGCGAGAGCCTTAGATTCATACACAGTACGCCCACTTGTATCCCTAGTTTGTGTTGTGGCATTTGGGGACACAAAGACCTATGGTGGGGAGAATGTAAAGACCCAGATTTTTTCAGGTAATTTTTTTAGTTATATGGAGATATTACGAGTCCCCGAAAATTGACAGTGCGTGATTCTAAGGCCTGGTGTTCCCTTAATGAGTTTCTGACCTTTTTTTGTTACATTTAGTAAATGCACGAGCAAATTTTTGAAACTCCTGAACTGTTTCTCTGAATTGAAATTCAAGGACACTATTGAACTCGAGGCACTGATATTCTATTAAAGAGACCTTCACCTTGACCATAGTTGGTCAAGGGAGAATGTTAGTTTTTCAGTTTCATGTGGGATATGAAAAATAATATAAATAAAATTTTATTTTTCTTTTTTAAACAATATTTTTGATTTGTGGAGGTGGGGAATAGACAAATGTATTCGATCATTTAAGGATGGGAATTATATGTCAGGTTACAGAAATTATGTAACCACAACAGTCATTAATTAATATGGTTCATTAAAAATCCTAATTAATGAATCAAATTGTTAATTAAGAGTTATTTTATTAACTCTTCTTGAGGGAATTCAGGGTTGTTTTTCCAATGGTGAAATGATGTAGATGACTTTTCTGGAGATTCCATTAACAAATAATTTCCTCAAAAAAGATCTTTCTCCAAATCAAGAATGAGGACGATTCCTGTTCCATTATTAGAAACATGTTTAGGGAGAGGCAAGCACTGATGCCCCCTTCCTCGACTTTATCCACTTCCTCACACCACCTCCAACAAGAAAAGGAGGTAGTGAATTTTTTAAATCATTCTTCATGTTTTTACGTTGATTCAATTCTCTTGAACCACATCTTATCAGTTAATGTGAAGGGTGAAGACCAGACAAAAACAGCCAGATCTCTTTGAAATCCTTATTGATTAATGTGTTCTTCATGGGTAGTGACCGACACACTAGCAGGTTGTGATGATATCGAAAGTGAAACCACACCACCGAAGGAGACCGTGGCCAATCGGCCACAGTGGACGAAGGTGGCGGCCTGAAACTAGTTGATTATGTGGAACCAGGGTAGTGTGTACACAACTTCGGTAGTAAAGGAGGTCGCGTCTCAATGGCGGTAGGGGTGGGATGAAGGAATTCAGCATTCCAGTCGGCCATGTCATGGCAAGGTGGTGTGTGTACGCGACGCTAGTAGAAAAAGAGGGTGCGGCCCGAAGTCTGCGGAGTCGCACCAAGGAACACTTCAACCAGCCAATCGAAAGAGCTTAGTGGAGTCATCACGCCCTAGGGAAGATGGCCATCCAGGAGTCCAGCCAACCGCGACACGCCAAGCAGTACTACTTCAGGATGTCCCACATCCTAGAAGGCACCAGCCGAACGATCCACCGACATTTCGAAATACTAGGTAGGGGGATGCCCCAGGTTACGACTAGGGTGGGACCCACCACTACGTCCCACACATAGAAGTGAATGTCGCACCCCTGTGGGAAATGCATAGTGGATCGGGCTGCAACCGGGTCAGGCCGGGTCGGTCTGATTGGGATGGACCGGACCGAGGCCCATTCAGACCCAATTTTACCTTAATATTGAAAACTTGTGATCAAGGTATCCAATTGATGAAAACACTATAGCGCTGGAATCCTTGGATTGACATGGTTTCTTTGGTATACTCCACTTGAGTTGATGATAATGTTGGTGTATGGCTGGGTTGGATCGCACCCGAATCCTACTGGTCCATTGAATCTAAAAGGTCAATAACATACAAAACGGGTGTCTGATAGACATGATGTATGTTACGCTGGGTTCCTTATTATGTGATAACATTTGGGATAATTCTTCATGGGAATTTGCGGTAGTTGATGTATATAATGATTTCTTGATGAGCATAACCTCCTGGAATTATGTGTGATTAGTGTGGGGACCATGTGGCTGGTTGTACTTAAAGAGTCTCCAAAAACTATGTGGGTCGTCATTAGATCATGTGTGGGTCAAAGATCAATGATCCTATGGGGTTCAGTCCATACCGATCATGTGTGGTTCATCTCTAGATGTTGTGTGATTCATCTCTAGATCATGTGTGGGTCCTCTCTAGATCATGTGTGGGTCATCTCTAGATCATGTGTGGGTCATATCCAAATCATATGTGGGTCATATTTGATCCTGTGTAGGTTATCTCTAGATCATGTGAGGGTTATCTTTGATCTGGTGTGGGTCAAAAACAGTGCTTCTCGATAATGTTAGGTGATCGAAGAATACATGTAATCTTCTATACATTTTTAATTATGTTATACATGGTGTGATCTGAGTCTTTACCATTGGGGTAATATTTTGTGTGGATTTACCTTTGTGGTACTTACCTTTGTGGCGATACATGTGTAGTATTATTATCTAAGGATTTACATTTGTTGTTTTATAATCATTGTATTCTTTCCATCTTGGAACAATTGAGATTTTCGATTAGGTTTTATGCCTTGTGTTTTCTCATGAATGTGATGGGTATACTTGATAACATATGTATATGTATGGGAATATACCTATGTAGGGTTGAATTTTGTTTCCATGCTTTGTGATTTATCCTTTGTATATTTTGAGAGACCTTCGGGGTCTTGTTGTCCCTACTGAGTATTGTTATACTCACCCATGCATGTGTTTTCCTGCACCTTGTTGTGTCTTGTGAAGACAATGGACAACGCTGAATAAGGATGAGGGTACCAGTACTGGAGGATACTCCGAGGAAGAACTTATATGATGCATATTGTAGATGCGACCATTTGAGAGCTGTACCAACCCTTAAGGCAGGATCCTTGGCGGGTGTTCACAGGATCTGTTTTCATTTTTACTTGTACTATTGAGTCTTTCTTGTAATTAAGTCCCTTTACATCCTGTCAAACACTCTTTTTACTATATAGTTTACCTTGTGCTCGTATCCTTCAATGTTATTGGTTGTGTGACTTTACAGGTTATAAAGGCAATGCCTTCCTAAATTTAGTGATAAGCCTTTCCAGTGCTATTCGCCAGCCCCTGGACTATGGAAGGCGGGTTTGGGGTAGTCCCAGCATGAGCCCCAGAGGAAGGGTTGTGACAATGATTTAAATAATGTCAAATGGACTTAAAATGATAAATGGTATAAAAAATAACTCTTGAAAAAATAAATTTATATATTAAAAGGTGTTGAAAATATGATGGTTTTGAATGAAATATTATGAACTATATTTCAATAAGACATACATGTGTCATAATGATTCATATGTGAACATGAATCTACCCATGAATAGTTAGTTAAATGAAAAATTTGTCTTGAATAATATTTTAAATGAACCCTAAAATAAATTGGATAGCCCAGACCATAGAATGATATTATATATTAGATGTGATTTAAAAGAATCTTTTGAGTATTCTATGGATAAAATTTCATGTTATCATCAATTTCCATAAAAGTAATTATCATAAATAGAAAACAAAATGTGAAATTTCATTTCTATATAATATAATTATTTTTTCGAGGGATAGTTTGAATGTATAATTTATCTTTGGGGCTAGAATATGAGATATATATGTTACCATATATCTAATGATAAAAAAATGAAGAAGTAAATATTTATGAAAATTCATTCAGTAAGGATGACTGGTAAAACCCTACATGATTTAGTAGGACATAAACAATAGTGTAAAATGGATGATTGAATAGAAAATAAACATATATATTGCACAAGGATAGAATATTTAAGAATAAATATATTTCCAATAATAATATGAATCAATTTTAATATTCTTCTAAACTTTTGTTTTAATTTTATTTTATGTTCAATAGAGAGAATACTAACATGAATTAATTGAATCATGTTATATAAATTCATAAATTAGTGATAGAGTGGAAATAGATTTTATATATATTATTGTGATATGAATTCCATGAATTTCTACATATACATTAATAATATAATTCAAGCCACGTATTGTTCTGTGAATATGGTATTTTTTCAAAGTTTCTACAAAAAATTGTGATTTTATAGAGATTTCAATCCAACATAAGGAAAAATATTTCATTAAATCTCATTAAGAATAATTCAATCTATATATAAAACCTATGTATAAATTTATGAAAGAAAATATAATATAAGGCCATACATAAAAAATTGGGCACAATATAGTTTATGGTCATACAATTTTAACATTTTTCAGTCACTTTAATGTTATATGATAAGAACATATTAATATTTCATGAAATTTTCATATGAATTACTTTTTATAGAAGAATTATATGGTTCTAGAGTCCATATATTGAGGTCAAGGAGTAATATATAATATATTAGAACATGTGCATGATATAATTACCTTCCCATTTTTGATTAAACTATGGTTCATTCATTCCAAGTTTCATTATCTATTTATATTCACATAACACTTACCCATGAATAAATGAACATTGATGATTTATTTTAATGAATTATTAATCTATATTTTTTATTGAACCACAAAAATATGTCTGTGTTGCATTCTTTTCTCATCATGACCTTCTATCTGCTTACATAAAATTTGAGATTAGTCATCATCAATCAATTGATCAAAAAAATATATTAAATGTGGATTCATGTATCCCATTATGAGAAGTATCTATTTGGAATCATATACTAGGGAATCTAAGGTGTCTTATATATGTAAAATAATGGGTTTTAAATAAGTCCATAAATCACTGAGTATCATATGATTCCAAAAAAAAAACTTATACCAATCCTTAATTTTCTATTATATAAATTATAGTGTCTTACTTAATGCCATTAGTTTTCTATTATAGCCAAATGATTTTGAGTTGAATGATTACAATAGGTATTGACTTATAAATAAAAAACCATTATTTTGGATATATAAATGTTAATAATGTTATATTTAAGAAAAATGAGTGGAATTCAAAATTAGTGATGATGTTAGATTCCTAAAAATATACCATGGGAATTATTATTACCTAAATTATGTATTTTATTTTAATCTATTTGGATAATAATTTCATTATATTGATTATTAATTGTAACTTTTTAATGTTTTGAGGTTGATAATGACCCATGTTAAATATTAACCATATAGAAAATAGTTAAGAGTAAAATTTACCATGTAACATCATCAGTGGATGATGAATGAAGTACTCATATACTTTTTATACACGGCACACCATTTTGACTTCCACATTGAAATACATTATGTATTTTAGCATTTTGAAATGTGATGAAATAATAATTTTCTCTTTTGGATTCTCATGATGATGGAATGTTAATTTTATCCGTATTTGTGATCTATGATATTTTTTATTACCACTTTAATTATTTCAGAATATGGTGTTTACCATAGAGTGAATGTTTGGTAGAAATTTGAGTTGTTTGAATTTTCTTGGAATATATAATATTTAATTAAGTAAATATTAATTTATTCATGGTTATTAAAACAATGATGTTATTTGAATAAGTAATTGTATTGAGATTCCAACAATTAAATTTATTCTTAAATGGGGTGTTTTCTTATTTGATGTGTAAAACCTCGTCAGGTTCTTATATTTGAGACGAGTTCTTTAAATGGGTGTTTAATAATATCTTATCATAATTTAATTAATTAATTTATTTAATTTACAATCCCCATTATATACTATGTAAGACTAAAAGTGTTGGAGGGAATTATCTCACACAACAGCCAACTTGAGCAGATAAGTAGGAGGAGCCACCACCAGATTCTATCCTCTGTGTTGATCAAGACCATATTGAGGTGCAACAGCTTCTGAGCACAGAATTAGACCTCACCAATTGAAATTATTACATTAAACAAGACCCATATAATTTTTTTCCAAATATTTTCTTTTCTCTATAGTTATTATGTTATATGATTTTATTATGGCTACTGGGGACTTAGTGTATGACCATTTATGTTTATTTTTGGGAAAACTATGTGTTTTTTAGGATCACTTTTCTTTTCTGTGAAAAATCCTGATCAATCAGTTTGTGGTTTAGAAAAAAAATTATGTTCATTATATTAAGGTAGAATAATGTTTTACATCTACATAACATATACTCAGGTTGAATGTTCTGTAGTGCTGTAGGGACATTTGACCAGGCACATGAGCAGACATCAGATGTAATGGGAACCTACTTGTGAAGTTATATAGGACATGAACAATATATCTTCTATTCCATAAGAAGTACATGACAAAACCAAATGGGTTCCCTTTCCAGGTATAAGTATCAAAAAATAACAAATTTACCTAGGTGATACAAATATTCATTTCTATGGGGGTGTTTTATGAAGTATACATCATCTACTTGGGGTACATTTCACTAACTACTCCCTAATTTCCCATTTGATAATTTTGGATGTTTATTCCCATAGAATATAGAATTTAAAATATTAAGAGTCTATTAGAAGTGTTTTTTCATATATAACATGATTGTATATCCCATGGATTATTTTTATGCCTTCTAAGAATTGATTCATGGTGTTAATGTGATTATTAATTCTATGGGTCTCTAATGACTAATATAAGGAATTATACCAAGATATGATTCATGAGAATGACTATAAAACATGTAATAGTTTCACCAATGTCCTTTTTCTGTTTTATAATTTGATAGTTCTTAGTTATTATGACTATGATATCATTCTTAGAGACAAATTTGTTTTGATTTTTGGATGACCTAGTGAAGCTTGAAAACAGCAATGGGATTAATGTTATCAAATATGTGACTTATTTAATTTTATTATTATGAGGTAATGGGAAATTAAATATTTGATTATGGGATTTGTTGCCTCCCAATATATGGCCTTTGTCCCAAAATACTACTATATGAATTTGGGCCCCACGTTGGATTCCCCAACATTTGTTCTCATATAATTAATCTTGAGAGGGATATCTCAAAATCCATTGAAATTATGAGGATCCCATGTGGGATTTTTCCGTGTATGTGTTGACCAAAAGGAACCATATTTTTGTCCTTGATAGGTATACCATGAGTTTTGTGTGTTACGTGACATTGTAGAGATTTTCATGGGTGATTCCATGAACCTGAAATAATGTGATGGACTATGGGAATGATATTTCGGTTAGATGAATCGGTGTTGAACCGATCCTTGATATAATTTTATTTTATTTTATTTATTCTAAAAATTAGTAACCTCGTTAGGTTTATATTTTTATTAATATATGGAGAATACACTCTCATAGTTATTGTGATATGATCGGGATGACCTTTTTATACACGGTGATGTGTTGGAGAATCCATGGATATAGAGATAGATATTTGGATATCCATAGAAATAAGAGACCATTATATAGTGGAGTATTCCATGTATTTGTAGAACATATTATACTATTTGTAGTAATAGGTTTATGTCATAGTGAAACAACAATTAGTTGGTGAAAATTTGAAAATTATTTTAACTTATGATTTCTCAATATTCGTCAGAGGATACTTCACATTATATTTATAACTTATATTTTTTATATTTGATGTAATATTTATATTTTCATTTGAAAATTTTATAATGATGATTATGTTGACCATCAAATCATTCCTTTTTGGATTTCCTTTTTTCTCTGTATGGATTCATGTGTAGAATACCTATATTGGTGACCCACACATGATCATTCAATCCTTAAATGAAACAAATTTATTTATGGGTTAAAGAATGGGGAATTAATTAATATTAATTGTTCATGTTAACTATATAAGTTATTTCTAGAAATCCAATTTCATTAGAGGAATAAATGATGAGGAATAAAGGTGGGAAAGTCTATAGTGTGCAATGATTCTAAAATCTCAGTTTTTAACCCCAGCCAATAAATATAACAATTGATACTTAGATTAGGGGTTTATGTTAAAATATTATCAAATTTTATATAATCAATTAAATAATACAATAAAAATTATCATACACCATATTATATAATTATAATATTATTATTATTTTTGGTGGGTGTTAAGTCAACCAATGATAAATATTCTTTACAATCATGGATGAAAAATATCCCTCAACAAATACAATAATGGACCACTCCAATTCCTTTACATTTCTTGAATACAAAAATTATTATTTATTTTAATATTTCATTCATTTATAAATAAATAAAAATATTTTATTCGTAATCTATTTAATAGATATTAATAAAAAACTCAATTAATATGATTAATATTGTTAAATAAATTAATATTTATTTATTACCTTTTTAATATAATTAATTAATAAAACTAGAGTTGAATTATTCCTTTCAATTGAGATTAATTTTAATACAATCAATAAAATTCAAATAGATTTTAATTAGGATCAATATAAACATGTCTTGTGTGACTGTCCATTATTCCTTATTGTTATCATTATATAGGCTTGTATAACATCATATATTACTATATACTAATTGTAAATGTACTCCGGAGAATAAAATCAATGTCACAACATTGACCACCACATAAAAATGATCATTATATGATATAATCACTTCATCTCAATATATTATCAAAAAAGATTCACATCTTTTCCATCAACTGATAAGCATTATATGACATTCATTTTCATTTTGAAATAAACAAATCATCAACCCTTGGAAAATGAATTTAATGTGATGGAATCTTTTTAATCAATTGGATAAGATATTAAATTCAATAAAGATTGAGGGGGGAAATGCTCATTATTATTATCCATTAACAAAATGTCATTTTTGAGTCACACAACATAACCTTATTCCTGCAATCATATGGGTTCGTGATTTTTCTAGAAAATCTATGTGTGTGATTTATGGTATGCATTAATGATAATGTTAAATTATAAGGACTATTAGAAATAAGAACATATATGAATATATAATGTCACCAAAATATGATAAATTCTTGTTGGTGGGTCTATTCTCAAAATATCTCATCTTATATATTACCAATATTGTTAGGTCCACAAGGCTGAATACCCTGAGAGGGGGGGGGGTGAATTAGGGTATGACTAATTAAAAAATTAAAGCCAATTCTGATCTTGTTTCGCTGTTAAGCAAAACACTCTTCTCTCTCCTTCCTGTTGCACAATATAAATAGAATGTAAAGCAAGCACATGAAACAACAATTTTACTTGGTTCACCGCTAAGGGCTACGTCCAATGAGCATACGCCGTCAGGTTTCCGGTCGTACCAAGTCTACTAAACTTCACTAGCTGTGGATTACAATGTTCGGGCTATATCACTTCTATGCCCATGCTCACTGCCTTTACAAAGATTAGGTTCAGCTCACTACTTTCCCAAGGGTCACTCCCTGTTTCTCTCTCTCTGTCTCACTGCCGGTGGAGAGGATCACCTTCTTCCTCTTCCTAAGCTCACTGCTCTTGGAAGGGAATCCAATCACAGTTTATAGACCTGTAGGACTCTTCATTTCCATTAAGGAATGCATATTTCTCTATATGTAGATGCTCTGTTGAATTTCAACTTTCATCCACTGATGAATACCTCGTTGCCTCTGAACACTGGGCAATTCCTTTTGGAAACACCTTCGCAAAGCACCCTACTTCGCGAAGCTCCCAATTTCGCGAAGCTCAAACAAGCCTTCGCGAAGATCCTTCCATTTCGCGAAGCTCTATCACGAAGCTCTCTCCTGATGCTCTCTCGCGAATCACTTTCGCGATGCTCAAGCCACCGCAAAGCAACGACCCTCATAAAGCTAAGTAAGCCAATGCGGAGCTCGCAGGTTTCGCAGAGCTACAATAGCCGCCGCGAAGCACCTCTTTCGCGAAGCACGCTGGCTCCGTGAACCACCTTCGCAAATCGAGAGTGAATGATCTTCTATGAAAATGCTCTCATCTTCACTCGAAGGGGTCGGCCTCTATTTATAGGCGATTCCACCGACCCTCGTCCATTCCACGCAAAGTCAACACCACATCATCTTAAATCGCGAAGCTCCAAAGTTTCTACTGGAATTCTGTCCAAATCGCGAAGTTCCACTGCAATTTTCCGTTCGCGGAGCTTGACGTAGTCGCGAAGAATGACCATCAACATACCTTCGCGACATCGCCGCGAAGCTCCCTCACGAAGCCAAACATTCATTTGCGCCTTCGCCGTGAAGCTCCCTCGCAAAGCCCGTTAGCGCCGCGATGCGCTTCAGCCTCTGCAGTTCGCGAAGCTTGACATAATCGTGAAGCATCACCGCCTCCATTCTTTTGGTCTTTGCAATTTTCAAACCATGCATCCTATCTTCGTGAAATTCATGCCTTTGCCAAATGAAATTATTCTCTTCATGGAAATCCACTTTTCACGATGCTCACCAAACTCCAAATTTTGGACCCCAAAAATTTGGCAAACACTGGGAAACGGCGCCACCTTGTACTGCTCTTTTGTACCACCTCCAGATCTTCCATTCCTTTGTCATCGTTCTTTGTCAACAAGTATTGTCAACAACATCTTGGGAACTCGACAAATATCCATGAAAACCTGATTTGTCAACAAACACAATCAACCCAAAAATACTTCATTGTTACCTTGAGGGATTTTTTCCCAACAAATATAAAAAATTATATGTAGAAGCCACATTAGCATAACAATTGTCACACAATAGACTCTATATATTGTGTTCCCTATCATATAATGTTATATAACTATAGAACTATAAATTAATAATAGTTTCAAATAACCTAAATATTCTTATTATAGTGGGAAACTATTATATCATTATCAATGTGATAGGTAACCATTGAAATTATTACAATAAATTAATGTAGATCAAAGAGATTCATTTACTAATATGCTTTTATTAATTATAAAATGTTCAATTATTAATGTATTAAAATAATAATCACTTAGTTTTATGAAAAAAGCTCCATAAAAATCCCCCTTGTAATAGATAAAACTACAAATGATTTTCAGTTATAAAGACCTCACATGAAAAACATGTATTTTATATGTTAAGGTTTTTTTTCATGTGGTGTACCATATTTTTTATAATTGACACTCTACCCATCGTAGTCTCAGGTCTCTGAGTAAAACACCACAAGATATGATTCTTATGAAATATATGACTCATTTATGGATGTGACCACATGTTTTTATGGGAGACGCCACTATAGTATGATCACAATAAAGTGTCATGACATTGTTACTTATTTATACACCCTAATGATCATTGGAATATTTTAATATCAATACAAACATATTAGTATCCTCAAAATCTGTAATGTACCTGCAATATTCTTTATAATTTGGGACCTCATCTTTCATTTAGAACCCCCTTATCACAACACCTACATTTAATGTGAAGATGTATACAATGATTGATTTGAAATCATCTTGATCTTTTGGGAAATTACCATTCTGATATTCTCCAATTACTTATTCCTCATATACCCCATTGAATATAAATATATCTGTCATGATCCTAACTTTTTTATGGATAATCTGGATGAAAATACAATGATTGTACTTTGGTTAATCATGATATCCACCAACCCCACATAATGTGTAGGATACATATTTCCTAGTGCATAAGCAATAATAAAAGACTAATCCTTTTAATAGAACATATGAAATCCTTGATTTTCAATGTATTTATCCATGTGACTATAAGAAAATTTTCATAAGAAGATGAATATCATGTGACATTAGAAACAATCCACTGTTTGATTTGTTTCATAAAAAACTAGTATAGTATCATTTCAATACATGTACATTGAGTTATTATAAAAAGTCTCCTAGATCTATCATGATGAATCTGGATCCCATTAATATATTGTACCCAGTATAATTAAATCATGCAGAAAAAATTATTCAAAAATTATTTGGAAAATTACAGTACTGTTATTTTATTTCCAATATATAATATTTCATTGACATAAACTATATTGAAAATAACCAATATCCGCCAAAACTAATTATAGAAACAAGGGTATAATTATATATATATATAAAAAAATTATTATGGAGTTACCAATCAAACTTTTCAATGACATGATTCCATAATCTAATTTATAAATGGATATCATAACATGCTTACATTAATGGCATCCTTTTGTGCCGCAAAACATTTTTAAATATCGACATATTCTTGATGATTATCGATAACAAAGTCTATTTTGACTTCTATTTTACAAATCTCATATTCATGTAATGTTGAAATCATAAGAAGAATTTGGTTTTATTTTGGCTTCGAATATATTGAAATTGATTTATAATTGTTAGTTAGATGATTATGCTTAAACACTTTTGAAATCTTTCATTAATTTTAGGTTATAGAGTTTTTATCTATGAAAATATTAATCTTGATTACCCATTTATAACCAACGATCATTAAATCCAAAGGATCTTATACCAAAATCTAGCTTTATATTGGTATCTTGAATACCTTTTAGAATGTATTCCTTCATTACACTAGGAAACATCAGTTCTACACACTCATTATTTTTTGGATAGACTATTATAGTATTCCAATAATAATGACTCATTATCCTCAATGTGAATTAAATCATGCCGTTTCGGTTATCAAAAAACTATTTTAGTCATAAATTGTATTTTTGTCTCTAAAAGTTATCCTTCTATGGGGTTGATTTTGAATTTTTACAATAACAATTCTTCTATACAATGAGAAAAACAATTCTTCAAATTATATCCCACTTCCACTATATCTT
This sequence comes from Viscum album, assembly GCA_963277665.1. Taxonomy (NCBI): domain Eukaryota; kingdom Viridiplantae; phylum Streptophyta; class Magnoliopsida; order Santalales; family Viscaceae; genus Viscum; species Viscum album. The sequence continues at coordinate 1,208,971,366 of OY728159.1, forward strand.
TTATGAATATACTCCCAATTAAGAAAAATTATATTTCATTCATCAATTATCCAATATCTAAGGGGTCTTATAGTTAGTATCCCATAGCTACATTGTGGTATCCAATAAAGGTATACTTTACTCCCCATAGTGAATGTTCATTACCTGATCAGTATTTAACAAATGTTTTGAAATTACTTACTAGTAAGTATTAATACCCATTATTCCTTTAGTTACACAATGGTATGGTATATTATGTACCTTTTGAGTTTGAATTTGGATTTTATTTGTGATAATGTTTTTAAAAAAATCCATAAATTGAAAATTGAAGAATTGCATGACATATCATGGATATGACCATGTCCAATATGATACATTTCCCCTTTTATCATAAAATATAAAATTGTGGAGTATAAAGTGTGAGATGTGATAGTTTCCCAAAATCCATTTAATAATAAATAATGCCTATATTAATATACTCTCTACCATTGTCAGGCAATAATTTCTTATTCTTCTTACCAATATGTTTTTTTCATTATTGAATCCATTAAACCACTCAATGGAATCTAACATGTACCTTATCATGTAGAAATGTCCATATATAATTAAATATTTCCTAATTTTTATGAATAATGAGAACCCCCCCACATGATTTAATAAAAAATAGTCCACATACATCAATGTGGTATAATTCAAGAAGAATCCTTTCCATTTCACCAATCTCACTGAGATTAAATTTACGTATCATTCATTGTATATACGTGTGAAAAACAGTAAGTTGTTTTAGTTAAATAGAATCAAAATGAACATCTTGGTTCTATTTAGTTATTTTTTTATATTATCATGACCTAGAAGGTGATGCCAATGTTGGGTGTGGACTGTATTAAGAGATGTAGTTTCATTATCAATTTCTATTACATGGTTTTTGTAATTAAAAAAATAAATATAATTCATAAATTTTCCTTAACATAAAAAAATACATTGTAAAATAAGAATAGTTTATTCATTAAATTTAAAATGAATCCATCTGTATCATGTGTGGATATATAAATAATTATCATCATGACAGATGAATGAAAATATAAATCCTTCAAATAAAAAACATTCTCACTACAATGTGAGGTTGAAATATTCAATATCCCCAATAACTAGTTTGGCTCAATGGTCTTCTTTTGTATTTACCTCCCCATAGTAAATTTTTTATCTAAATAATTATTATGTTTAAAAAATATATTGAACCACATGTGTAATTGAATACCCAATTTTTTTAAATAGAAAAATCATAATAATTAAATGTTTTTAATTATTCCCTGTGATTATTTTCATAGGTATGGTTTTTATTCTAATGGTTCTTCTTTCGACGTAGAAATTTTTTTTGTTGTTCTGTGTCATTCTTTTTGAACATTCTCGTCTGTGAAAGTTGGGAACTAAAATTCGTATCAGGGCCTGTCACATGGATATTATTTTTATCACCACTCATGAAGAAGGAATTTTTTACATCATCTAATTATAAACATTGTGATGTAGTTTTTTCATATATGGTAGATAATTCTCTATGTTTATTATATTAAATTTTATAAAAAAATGTTGGATATGCTAAGTGTGAGTGATGAAATAATAAGAACAGATAACAATTCATCAGGGTCTTTAATCCCAATATCATATATGAACTCAATGTTTCCCATGATATTCAATATTTGAGGCCCAAATAGAGAACTATCCATATGATTAATTTTAAATAATAAGTAGGATATCTAATATCATTCTTTAATTACTCTATCCTAGTTAATATCTTTGAGAAGATCAAGAATTATATAAGAATCAATATTTTCAGAAGATTTACAAGATCTCTATATATAGATGAATTCATTAAACATTGATCATTGAATTAGTGAGTCATGTATATATCTTATATTTAGAAATCTTTATCATTATAATCTATAGTAGGCGGATCCTGTAATGAGGATTATAGAATGTATGATATAATTTAAAAGAGCAACACAACATAAAGGTGTTTGATTTTTTTTGTAAATTATTCTTAATGAATATATTCTCCCTATGAAACAGATATCACAAGTATAATGTGGATGAAAATTTATAAATTATTATAAGAAAATTATTATAATATTGTTACTTTTTTTGTTGAAAACTATTTGAGATATAATTACTATTAAATTTTTATTAATTCTCCTAAATTTTTTTCATGTCTCAAAAAACATACAATTATACTTAGAATGCCTATTTCACAAATTTTTTAATTGAAATGACCCATACACCCCTTCACACAACCCTAATGTCTGTTGGTCATGATATGTAATGAACCATAGGTAGGAAGTTCTTTTCGAGCATTGAGAGTCTTTCTATTTGATCTTTTGAGTGGAATATGATATCATGAAATCCTATCATGGATTTCCTCCACAATTTAATAAAAGATTGAAAAGCATAGAGAGGCATATATATATATACATATCATATAATGTTAAGCACATATCCATTATTAGAAATCCCTTTTCACATTATTTTACCAATGTGGTTTTTTCAAGCCTATATTCAAAGGATTTCATTCCTAATCAATTAATGAAATTCCAGGTCCAAAATAATATTTTTATGAGGTATTTTATTTCTTATGAAAAAAAAATCATTTTTTATATTATACTAATTTTTTCAATAATAAGTGGGTTTTACAAAAGTGGTTAAACATGTTTTTAGAAAACATTTTCACATAACCCGTTAATTTATTTTACATCTTTTCGCATTAATTCATTTAAATTAGAGATATGTGTATTAACGATATAAAATAAATAATTTGAATAACATAAATGAATAAATAAATAAATTACTTAATCATGGGGCAATCTAGTCTTTTATATTTTGAGCAGACAATATATAAACTTTTGACCTACGGGAAAGCCTTAAGCTGGTCTTGGCACAATTTGTAACCTTCCACTAGTACATCTTTGTATCACAGGAGTTGTATTCATAATAGTTAAATCTCTAAACACTTCCTAGTTTATTGGGAGACTACATTTATTAAAATTATTTATAACTCACAGTCATGTAATGGGATGATAATGAATATTTACGGGTGATTACAGAAATAACAATAAAACCACAAGTACTACATATTAATGGATGGATGGATGTCTCACAAGACATTGGATTTCATTAAATAATTTATAAATTCAACCCCATGAAATAATCATACGTAATTAAAACCAATGAGTACACATGTATTTTTCATTCCCATGAACATTCATAAACAAGTATTTAATATATAATATTAAAACTAGTTAAAATAAATATCTTTTTTCGTTATTATTAAGATAAACACGATTACATTAATTAATTTATTAATATTGTTTATTTGGACTAAATGTATATATTATCATGTAGGTTAACATTATAAATATTTTCACGGATTATAAATAGAAGGAAAATAATTACATATAATTATAATTAATTAATATGGAATTTAATAATTTATTAAAACCATTAATCAATTTTCAACAACAATAGGATCTAATAAAATCAATATGTTTTTATTAATAAAATTAATAATTTAATGTCCTTTAATTATATTCATTAATGGTATACTACATGTTGTTTACTTATGAGATAAAAGACAAGTGGATTGGTTCTAGTGTGCCCAAGTTACATGCCATGGGAATTAGTATATATGGTGGAATGATTACACAATGTGTGAAATCTTGCTACATGCCATGTATATCTCTTCCCTATTCCTAAGATAAATTTATGTTTATTTTTCATGTATCATAGTTGATTCCAGGGAATGTAATAATTATATACATGTTGTGGGGTCTGAATCACAAATTTCAATGCAACCCACTTATGGACATTGTCTGGTGTTCATCTTTTGGACTACAAAACATGTTATATCCTACTACATACTAGTTATCATACATGTTGTGTATATGCATGTCTCCTAAAATGGATCATCATGTACATCAATCTTGGAAAAAATATAATAAATTTCTATATTTACCACCTATGTATCATGTATTTCCTATTCCCCATGGATTTTGGTATCATATTGTTTTGAATGTGTATAATACCACTTGGAATGAGTGAAATTAAATATTTTACCTTTTAGACAACAAATCATGTTCATATAGTTAACACCATGTAATATAACATACCATGTTACATGTTGTTTGGATAGACATAATGGTTTTAACTAAAGCACCACAAGTTTTTATTGTTTGGTATGTCTTGTATACCACATATATTAACATAAAAATTACAAAAGGCAACATGACATTTACTCTAGTTACACATCAATTACAGATTCCTTGACACTTCTCGGTGAAATCTATGATTTTTCTGTATATATTTTTATCCCTTCAGGAAAATAAAATGGTAAATTATTATTATTATAAATTATAATAAATTATTAATATACAATTAAATATTGAAAGATTATTAAAATATAAATTTAATAAATATTACACAATTATATCAACAACTAAATATATAAATATAAATTTTTATCATTGTATCTTTAATAAAAAAAATTGGATTCTGGTGTAGTGTAAGTGCCTTGGGTGGAATATAAATCCAATATAATTTATAGTTATAATTTCATTGAAACATAGAGATTATATTTCATGTTAGTTTTATAAATAATTTATTTATGTTTTGTAGAAAATGTTACCACGTTATATTAATTTTCTTTGACAAAGAAGTTGTTGATCATCCAAAACTTATTTTAGATTACCTATATTGTGATATATGGATTAAAATATAAAATTACTCTATTAGTGACCAGCATCTTCCACTAGTGCAGAAAACGTTATTTACGTCGCCATTTTTTACGTCGGTTATATATGACCAAAGTTATAATCTGTGAAACGTGGTTTTTTACGTCGGTTATTTCATAACCGACGTAACAAAAGCGGTGAGTAGATATTTAACTTCGGTTATTTTAATAACCGACGTAAAAAATCGCGCGTGTTTGGTTTTTACATCGGTTATAAATTAACCGACGTTAAAACTCAAAGCGCGGGGTTTTTTACGACAGTTATGTTAAAACAGACGTAAAAAACCAATGCGTTGGGGTTTTTTAATGATTCATCTGGTTCGAGAAATAAAGCTTTGTGGACTTGTATATCTTCGATGGATGTATCCTTTTGAAAGAAATATGAAAATATTAAAGCGGTATGTTAAAAATCTATATCGACCTGATGCCTCCATTATTGAAAAGTATATTTCTCAGGAGGTAGCAGAGTTTTGTACGATCTACTTGGCTGCGGCGCAACACATAGGTTTGCCTCCATCTCTCCATGAACGAGTTAATAATGAGGGAAAGGGGATTCGCGGCTTGAAAGTCAAATCATTGACAGCTGAACAGATGAAGAAGTTGGAATCATACATCTTGAATAACATAGATGATGCTCAACTATATATCATATTGCATATTAATGAGTTGAAACAATGTCATCTAAAGAAGAAAGAAATGTGGATTCTGAATGAGCACAACAAAACGTTTTTGTCATGGATTAAAAAGTCATTTCTTGGTAGATCAGATGTATCAGAGACATTAAAATGGATAGTGGGTGGTCCATGTTTAAATGTGATAACATGGTCCGGTTATGACATTCATGGTTATACATTTCATACGAAAGCTTAGGACAATAGAAGTGCAGTTCAGAATAGTGGTGTATCATTGTTTGCAGAAGCAATGCATTTTTCGAGTGCTAAGGACAAAAAACCAATTTCTGTATCAAGTGCATATTATGGAGTGATTGAAGACATATGGGAGGTTGATTACATTAAAAATAAAGTTCATGTTTTTAACTGTAAATGGCTTAACAGTAACAACAGTGTCAGACACGATGAATTTGGAATGACACTTGTTAATCTGAATAGATTGGAAGACAGAACTGATTTTTTTATAATGGAAATACATGCACAACAAATTTTCTATGTAGTAGATCAATCAGATATGCAGTGAGATGTTGTTTTACAAGGGAAAAACAATATTTTGGGGAGGATGATCTTGATGAATATGTTGATTTATGTGAGATCTCTACATCAATGGAAAGATTAACATAACATAATGATTATCATGTTGAAGACATAGTTGGTGCCATAAGGAATGATCACAATGAAGGAATTTGGGAAAACAATCCATTTGTACATTCCTAAAATTACAGGTGACATATGTTTATTTCTTATTTACATTTATTTTTTCCATAAATGTTAGATATTGTAAGTTTTTTATTTATTAAAACATGTTTTAAAACAAAATAAGTATATGTTTTTGTTTGTTTTAAGTTTGTTTAGTTTACTTTATCATGTTTATAACCATTACATGAATTATATATCTATTTTTTTTGTTCACTGACAATTACTTTACCATGTTTACCATGTTTACCAGGTATACCATTGTTACCATTTTTACCATTGTGACCATGATTACCTTCTTTACCATCTTTACCATTGTTTAACATGCTTACCATATTACAAATATTTACTATTATGTAACTTAGTACAATTTTATATTTTCTTATTACAGTAGTATTAAAATTTTTGAATTTGTATATTTGTGAACCGACATTTATTTTTTTGATTTGAACGATAATGACAGATCGTTCATATGATCAACCACATGATTCTGGAGAAGACCATATTGCTGGTCGTACCTCTGGGGATGAACATTCACATGCTCCTATTACGACAAAGAGTTCATAGGTTGGTAAACGTGGGTGCACACGTTTACAAAAATTATCACTTGCCCGTACACAGGATCAGAGGATAGTCGTTGAGTTTGGTGATGATGATATTCCTAGAGGTCCGAACCCAAAAGATTTTATGAGTTTTGTAGCAACTCAGGCTAAGAGCAAAGTAAGCATTCTGTATGATGACTGGAGAAGTGTGGATAAAGCGATTATCTATCAGTTGTGGGAGATGAATTTGGTAAGATCTTTTGTCATTGTTTGACCATTATTTTAATGTTTCTAGTATATATAATATGTTTAAACACTTCATTATCAGATGACATTTGATATCCCTAACACTAGGGGAGTCAGGAAAAAATGTTTATCGTTGGCTGCCAGGAGATGGAGGGATTTCAAATCAACCCTCTCATCTGACTTCATTTGTGGTCATAGGATTCATGACAATCCATGTTGTATATATCCTTTAATAGATGAAGACACATGGAGACAGTTTTTTGAAAGTAGAAGAAAAGAGTCATTTCCGGTAAGGGAAATGTAAACTTTTATAAACATTCCTATATAAATAATTTTATTAATGTTTTTGTTAATGATTTGTTATTTTTAAATTACAGCAAACAAGGAAGGCTCATCAGAAGATCCAATCTAAAAATGTATACCCTCATAGTTTATATCGGGTTGGGTATGCATTATTGGAAGAACAAATGATGGAGGAAAAATTTCAACAAATAAGAGCTGAGTCTCTAAGCTCTGGAGAGGTGGCCCCTCCATCCCCTCCATCTAGACATGAAAAATGGAAGAGAGATCAGAAGGGAAAAAAGGGAAATATCATTCAGAAGAATTGAGAATCGTAGCTGAGAAGATTGTAAGATATCTATTTAATTTATTTAAGTTAACTATTTTCTTTATATAATTTCAATCATTACAGAAATGTTCAATTAATTAATACATGAATCTCTTGAGGAGCAGAGTTCAGAGGGGGCATTTACATCTACTGGGAGGGAAGATATTTTATTTGCAGCATTGGGAAGGCCTGAACATCCTAGTCGTGTAATAGGATATCCAGCAGGTGTATCTGCAAGAAAAGTGTTGCTACGTTCTTCAACTTCTAACATTGAGGGGGCTTATAAAAAATAGAATCCTTGGAGGTTGAAGTTCATAATATTAATGCGACGATGGAGGAAAAGATTAGAGAGTCGGTTCAGTCTATGTTTGCAGAAATGCAAAGATAATTTCAGACTGCAGCTCCCACTCTTCCACCTCCCCCTGCAGACCCCATTATTTATCCTCCACCTCCGCCAGTAGCTCCCACTCCCCCACCTCAGCTTTCGTACCTCATTTTTTATCCTACGCCTCCGCCGTAACTTCCTACATATTGCGTGTTTTATGTTGATGATTCTCAACATCATATAGTTGCATATGGGTTGGTATATTGTATAGGTGATACCGTTCATCATAAACAATTAGAGGTCGAGAATCAGAGGGTCACTGTACATGATATTATAGATAGATCAGTTATGGTACCAATACCTACAGATGAGGTGGCGACAGTTGGACAGAGTATCAGCCATTTTTTATTTTGGCCATCCAGACTTCTTCGACTCATTACCATAGGGGTATGAATGTTATATCTTTTATTTTATTTTTTTATTAAAGTTGTTTTATCATTTGAATACTAATATATTTTTCAATTTTTTTTACAGGAATACTCCAAAGGTAAAGAAATACTGTATAGACAACAACAAAGACAAATGGCTATGACATCAGATACAAATTCAAATTGTCTTGAAAAATTTTCAAGATATTCGCATTTGCTGTTGGGTTATTATGAGTTTCCAATGGAAGATCATTTTTGTTGATGTGAAATAAGTGTGGGGATTATAAAAATAGATATCATGGAGCTTGTTGCTGGAGATAAGTTGGGCATCAACGTGGTGAAATTTTTTTCCATGTAAGTCTTATCACCTTTTCCATGCGTTATATTTATTAAAAATGTATACTTATGTACGTTTTGTATTAGGTATCTTTATAAAATTTGTGAGAGGAATGAGCTGACAGATGTATATGGATTCATGGACCCGCAATTGATTTCCCCTGAAGCATGTTCATTGAATGAGGAACAAAGAATGGTTTATATTGTTGAAAGATTTGAAAAGAATATAATCACACAATGTTGGATGATGCCTTTTTGTGAGAGGTATGAAACACATTTCTCTCAAATAGTTCATTATCTTTTAACATAAAAAACCACTAATGTTAAATTTCCATTTATCAGTGATCATTGGATGTTAGGGGTTTTTTTCCCAAGGGAGAAAGCTATTTATTGTATATTCTCTATCCAAGGTGATGTGTGGGAAAGTTTTAAGAATATATTGGAAAGGTAAGTTTCAATTTCTCAATAGTTTTATATATTATAATGAATTTTAAATTTACCCCATTCATATTATTTTCTAATAGTGCATGGGCCTACTTTCTAAAAAACACAAAGAAAAGAAATGCAAAGATCAAATATGTAAATGCGAAGGTAAATTTCCATTTATAATTTTTACTTTTTGATTTATTACATAAAAATAATATATTTAATTTACACTCATTCAAACAGAATTATCATGAACAACAAGGCGTCATCAAATTAGGATATTATATGTTAATATTTATGTGTGAAATAATAACAACTGGGATAGTTGTGAATTTTGACCTGGTACGATTTCCTCTAAAACTTTTCCATAATATTTCAATTTTATTTATTCATTATACACGTTAACTACCTTCTATTTCATTTGTAACTTTTTGATGACCCTAATCCTTATACTGTTGAAGGCATCAAACACTTACAAGTAGAGTGGTCAAATTATTTTACAGGTTTGATTGAATTTTAGTTGTTTGTAATGTAAAATTTAATTTTGAATATTGTCGTTGTAATTGTGTATTTGGTAGTTGTTTAGGTTGGATGTAGTTTTTTTTATGTTGACAGTGTAAGTTTTTAATGTTATATAAGTGAATGTTTAATTTTTCTCTACTTATTGTTTTGGTTTACTTTTGATGGTTTTTCTGGTATGGATTTGGGTCTGTGGGGGAGGGGTTCCAAGGGTGTGGGGGTGTGTTCAGTGGGGTTGGGGGGTGTCCAGCGGTCTGGGAGGGCTGTCCGGTGGGGTGGGGGGACAGTCCTGGGGGGTGGCAGGGCTGTCTAGGGGTGTGGGAAGGCGGTCCAGGGGTTTGGGAGTGTTTTCTAGGGGTGGGGGGTATACATAATGGTGGGGGGGTTGTCCAGGGGTGTTTGGGGCTGTCAGGGGGTGTGGTGGGGGATGTCAAGTGGGGTGAGGGGGTGTTGTTCAGGCTGGTGGGGGGTTTTCGAGGGGTGTTTGGGGCTGTTCGGGGGTCGGGGGGCAGTCCAGGAGTGTGGTGGGGGATTCAATGGGGTGGGGGAGGGTTGTCCAAGGGGTATACATGAGGGTGGGAGATCCAATGGGGTGGGGGAGGGATGTGCAGGGGGTATACATGAGGTTGGGGGCTCCAACGGGGTGGGGGAGGGCTGTCCATGGGGTATACATGAGGTTGGGGCCTATCTAGGGGGTATGTTTTATATGTTACCAATGTACATGCTTACTTTTGATAAACATCTGTTTTTGTGGTACAATTTCTTGAATTGTTTTCTGGTTGATTCCGATGGAGAGTGGAATGACTGCATTCAATTTTTTTTTAAAAAAAAATTGGGTTTATCACATCGTTTATTTAATAATCGATGTGATAAAAGGCCTGGAAAATGGTTTATCACGTCGGTTATTTAGTAACCGACTTGATAAAAGGCATGGAAAATTGTTTATCACGTCGGTGATTTAATAACTGACGTGATAAACCACCTCCCGCTGTTTATCACGGTGGTTATTATATAAACGATGTGATAAACCCCACTCCCCCGGTTTTTCACGTCGGTTATATAATAACTGAAGTGATAAACACCCCTGACCCCGGTTTATCACATCGGTTATATAATAACCGATGTGATAAACACCCCTCACCCTGGTTTATCATGTTGGTTATATAATAACCGACATGATAAACACCCCTCACCCCAGTTTATCACGTCGGTTATATAATAACCGACTTGATAAACCCCCTCACCCTGGTTTATCACGTCGGTTATATAACCGACGTCAAAAACGTTATTTATAACGTCGCCCGTATAAACGTCAGCTAGAAACCGACGTAAAAAATGAAAAAGAACCGACATAAAAAACGATTTCTGCACTAGTGTTCCAATTTGATCTCCATACAATGTTAATTAATTTTTTGGTGATAGAGTATTGTATCAATTGTCATGAAATTTTCATGTTGATATCTTTCAGTTCCATTGAGCATGATTAAATTACATTACAAGTTCTAATTCATTGGGGGAAGAATGTATGTGGAATGAGGATGTAATTATTTTGTGGGAAACAATTATCCAATTTCAATTTTTATCAAAATATGATGTCTTAACCATATATTTAATTTTCTATGGTTTAAGTTAAAATATTATTCAAATTAATACCATCCCTTAAATAAAATAATATTAATTATAAAACCCCATGGATTATAATACTAATACCATTATTATAATAATTTTATGGAATTCACTAACTCACATAAAGATAAAAAATATATACAAACCACAAAAAAAATATTTTTCACTATATAAATTCATTTTACGCTTCAAATACTATAAAATATTTGAATACATGAATACATATTTCATTCATCAATCAACACATTAAATATTATATTCTCAAACTATTGAATAATTTTTCTAAAATTTTTAAATAATAATATACATACTTATAAATAAATATTTATTTATTTATTACAATGAAAATATTTGAATCAAATAATTCATGAAAAAAATTACATCAATATTTATAAAACAAATTATCCCATAAATTAAAATCAAATAGAATTTAATTATGATTAATGGAAACACATAGTGTGTGACCCACTATGATAATACCTCATTTTGATTTATCTACATAATATTAGGATAATGATTACTATCTATGAACTCGTCAAGGAACCAATGACAAGGAACATAGTGCCATAACATATAAAAAAATATAAAAATTACCATTTTGCAATACATTATGATTGTTTTAACATATCAACAAGTAGGATTCACATATCTATCATTAGCATATAAGAATGACACATATTTCATTAAATATCGGACATAATCACCCCATTACATGATGGCAAGGGACTTTTGTGTATTAGTGTTATTCTAGTATAATTTTAGAGATATCAACTTCAAATAGAATAGAAGTGACCAATATGTCCTCAAATTAACCATTAATAACATGTAATTCATAATTCACACAACATACCATACTTCCCAAAAATATATTGCATTAATGTATGGAATTTTAAAAATAAGTGAACTAGTAATGAAATCAACTAAAGATAATCGTAATGTATTAGGACTGTTATAGTTTACCTGAGACAGGAATATCTAATAAAACATAAACATATTGAATTCCAACAGGTAGTTATTTTCATAAAATATCTCCTATTGGATTATTTCATGTACAAATTCATCATAATAATCATCATCCATTTATGAGTAATCACACCTAATTGTATACATACTATATCCCCTATCATATTACATTATCCAATTATATATATAAATTTTTTGAATATCATCATAGCACTTCACTATTCTCATCACAGTAGTGAACTTCTAATAACTGATCAATGCAACATATACTATATGAAATTATTATTATAAATATAGGTACCATAACGACTAACATTTATTAATATATTATGATATATATTCAAATCGTAAAATATAAATATAATGAATATACATTCAGATGGAATTATAACACCAACTCCAACAAGATCTTCTACGGATTCCGTGCTCGAATTATAGGAATTCCACAGGTTATGTCCCCAGATACATGATGATAATATTTATACCAATAAATGATTTCAATATCAACTGATAAGAATGGCATAGTATTTTCCCATATAGTCATAAGGTTACAATTTATAAATTTTTATATTAGGATTTCAAATGATAGAACTATCAGGTTTAATATCCCAGATATCATGAGTATATGTTTTTCAGCTTACTAGAATTTAGAGAATGGATGATAAGGATATCATGGGTTACACCATTATAGGAATGATGATATAAATATGATATTATATTTTGTAGGATCTTGGTTGATAAGACTCTCACGGGATAGGTCCTTAGAGTTTTGAGGTTATGATATGGCTTCCATTGATTTGGATCCTGCATGTTACTTTGAGGGTGTGGTCAACGAGACATACCAAATGTCTCCCTAAAATATGATAAAGAAGGTATATTTTATTGGGGTCAGTTTCCAAAGGATAAAAAGTGTTTTTATATTTTTTTTATCTTTTTTTTAATAAATTTATTTCACATTAATTCATTTATTATTGTATAATAATGCACTTATCATATGTGGTTATAGGAACACCTTTTGGCAAGGCCTACAGAGATTCATTTCTCACCCCCTATATGTGATCCATGATGTGCATGAAGACCATATTTATTCCATTGGGTAGAGAATAGATGAATTATGTATATGTTTTTGGCCTTGTACTTCATGATCATATTGATGTTCTACTACGGGGTCATTTGAGCTTTCCAATATAGATCGATATGTTTTTTAGAGACCACATATGAGGTAATACATGATGTATAAATCAGATCCAAATGTATTTATTTTGATATTTTAAAAAATTATATGTGATCTAACCATTGTTTTATTTTTGTATCATGTAATATATAAATGTTTAGGAATTTATTTTATATAATTTTCTAAACGTATTTTATTTTAAATTTTCTATCTACAATGTTGGGTATTTAGTTTGTTTTTTACTTGTGATTTTACACTCTAATATGGGTGTATAATCTCCTCAATATACCACATTACATAGGCACTACAACTATGTAGCCTTTGGATTATGATGTGGGGCTCATGTAGTCTTATGGAGAACATGGCAGTTTATAGTTTAATGTGGGTTGGTATAGCTTGTTTCAAACACAATCATGTATCATGGAAGACCAAACTATTTCATGTATCATCATTTTTTGATAATGCATAGTTTCTATTTTATGTATGACATATGTTTTAGTTTGGATTTATTATATAATAATTGTATAACCTTGACGGTATCATCTCTTTCAATGCACCTATGAAGGACACCATTAAGGCCATATTTATATAAGATTTTTTGGGATTTCAGGTGAACATATAGGTTAGTGATAGCTTCTTATTGGTGAATTTTTTATTTCATAGGACAATTATCTAGAAACATTTTACACTAATGTTAATAGCCCTTGAAAAAATCATTTCGGTTTCTTGGTATTTTTTCAGAAATGGTTATGAATAAATTCAAGGGTTCTTCAATCTCATATATTCATTTTGAACCATTATTGGAAAGAGTGGTGATATCCCTATTATGTGTAATATATATGGTTATTTAATATTATTTAGGGTTCATATTAATTAAATATATGTTATCAAAGTAATTCAAATAAGAATTTTTGTATCATGAGATATTATGTATTAATTGTTCTATGGAGAACCGAAACATTATATTTCTTAGATAGTCAATAAAATATATTCGATCATCTATTCTAATTGAATGCTCTCTTTTTATTTATGTCTCTCCAATGTTGGGTCAAAATTGATTGTTAGCAAGGTTACAAGTATTTTTACAGTTAGTTGAAATCCCTTGATGATGACTTGGTATAACCCCACTATTATTAGTGATAACATCCATTAATAAGAATCAATAATGCAAGATTGAATTTCCTAAATAATTGAGTAAAATAAAAAAATCGAATGAGTTTTGCATCCTCCATCCTATATCAAGTTGAACTACAATTATCTGTATTGATGTATATTTCCCTTATGTATGAAGTGTCATTAACATGAAGGACTTATATATTAGAGAGTTCTATATAAAAATTGAATTCCTCTCGTGAATGATATTAGACAAGAAAGTCGAACAATTTTTTCCTATTTGTTCCTTTGTAATGAAAAAATAGTTATCAAATTATTAGAGGATGAAAAAACACATTATGAATAGCTATGTAAAATTATTGTAATCTATTATATATATATATATATATATATATATATATATATATCATAAGACAGATATGAGAGTACAAGTGACATTCATGATGATTAATACAATGATGTATATTTTGTATCACAAATATCATGATTAGGAAATTATTTTAAAATTATTTTATGTATACTCTCAGCCTCTAATAAATTGTTTCAAGGAATAATGGTTTTTTTATATTCTTGTATCATTATTTTGTAAAATTATGTAACTAAGTGACCATTATAGTGTGTCTATATAGTGGATATGGTACTTTTATTAAATTGGATAATTAAATTATAGGTTTTGAATGAAATATTCTATAATGATGTAAAAAATATACTATAAATATTTATCATATTGGAAAAAAGAATTAGCATCATTATTACTTTTTTGAAGATCTGTATATTTTTAAATTCATCAATAATTAAATTTGATGATATGATTTATATTATTTTAAAATTTTCTTATAAAATTTTTTTCCTACATTATAGGTATTGTGAAGTATTTCTATTGTATTTATGGATCAATATTAATAGATTAATGAAAAATAATAAATTTTCAGAAGTGAATATAAGTGAATCTGAATTCACGTTTCAATGGATTCATTTTTTAATTTTATAGTTAGTGTTTATAAAATACAATTTCTAATTATCCCAATTTATATTTAAACTATATTAAATTAATGAAAAATTCAATAATATATGATTTATTGGTAAAATATATTTTTTTATTGATGATATTCTTCCTTCTTCATTTTGATGTGTGCCTAGAATTATATAAAAAAGAGAAATAGATTTTTATCATTACACTATTTGGGTTACCCAAATGGATATAAATTATCCATCCTCCTTAATCATTTAGATTTAGTAATAATAAGAATATCCATCTATGAATTATAAAACATGAAATATGATTATTACACTAATTATTCATTCTATGATTAAATAATGATGTTATATATAGTAAAATTAATGTTTACCTTCCAAAATTCAATATGCATTCTATTTTTTTCTTATAATTCCATTTATCTGTTTATTTATTTTAAAAAGAATATTTTATTCACTACCAAAAAATGGGGAAGTCTAGCGCCACCCTTTATCAGTGCTAATGAAAAAGAAGTAATAAAGGTACCCCCATTAACAAAACATTTTTTAGCGCTGTTAAAGGATAACCCTTTATCAGCACTTTTTTTAGATGCACTGATAAAGGAGGGCCTTTATCAACAGTTTTTTAAGCGCTTATAAAGGGAATACTTAAAATAATCATTAAAAAATTAGTAATATTTAAAAATATAGATATAGTTATATTGATATTAATATAATATATATTTTTTAAATATAATTTTAAAAATATATTTGATATGTATTAAAATAGAGTTACACTTAATATATAAGATATTTAGTGAAAACGGCTTATAAAAAAAATTAAAAAAACTATTTTAAATTAATAATTTTTTAATTATTATGTAGTAATAGTACTTGAATAACAATATGAAGACTAAAAATATAAAAAAAGTAAAAAATGATCCATAATATGTTGACAACACAACTCGAACATAAAACGACGAATACATTTGATCCAGGTGTCCGTTTGAGCTCTACTACATATCAAATCGAAGCATGCGGCGAGCTCTACACCCTTAATATTTAGGGAACACCAAAAATAGTTTTTTAGGGGCTAGAAAAGTCCCATAAGTCCTCCAAAACTGAGTTTTCAGTCGTGGTACCCCGTTTTTTTAACATTTTGAGGACTTCCAGCCTCGTTTAATGGGGTATTATTGGCTTATTTTGGTGGGGACTAAATTTATTCCAACGTATTATATTCATAATGATATTATTCCTCTGAAATTTTTTGTTTTTTATAATGCACTGCTATTTATAATCAAATATATAACAATATATATATTTCTTTATAAATTCACATAAAAATATTTAATTATAGATACAAAAAAAAATATATTTACATATAAAATATATTAGCTTTATCTAAATAATAACTAATATCCATTTTATTTAAAATAAAATTATATTAATATTTATATACCTTTATATTAATCTAACTATATATATATATATAATAATCTTCCTATATTTATATATATTAATATAACTACATATATTTATTAATATTACTATAAATATATATATTAAGATCACTATAAATATATTTACTAATATTACTATATATATATAGATATCATGAGATGGAAGAAAATAAAAAATATAGGAGTGGTAAGGGCTTAGGAGCTTAGGGGGGAGGTCTCAAGTTCAAAACCTGGTGGAGGCAGGGTCGCGCGCACATGAGGGAATATGGGAGCTAGTGCTGATGAAGGATAGAGGGGTGTATGCGGGCCCTGGAGGGGTGCGTGCGGGCACTAGAGGGGGCAGAAAAGCACTGTAAAGGGGTACTTAATCGCTATAAATCCCCCCTGATTGGAAGGATTTTTATTTTTATTTTTTTGATTTTTTTATTCTTTTTATTTCATTAACTTTTATATGCGCCTTTAAGAAAGTGATGATAAATGTCGTCTTTTATAATTGCAAAAAATAAAGTGCTGATAAAGGACCCTTTTATCAGTGGTTTGTTTTAGCGCTGATAAAGGAACACTTTTATCAGTTCTTTTTTTAGCACAGATAAACATGGTCTTTATCAGTGCTTTTTGGAGCGCAGATAAAGCGGAACACCTCCCCATTTATCTTCTCCAGCTTTAACAACACTTTTATAGCAATGATAAAGCCAATTTTTTTCAATGATAAAAGTGGTATTTTTAGTACTGATTGGTTTAGAGGGAACCCATACATGTCCCAAATGATCTACATCTTAATATCCATTTAACATTTCATATCACCAATTCAATCTAAAATCAAATCGCATTACATTTCCAATGGAAGAATTATCTAGACTACTGCCCCTTTATATAATTAGTTGTTTAATATTACATGATTTAAATAGTACCATATATATATCACATTATTACTATATTAAATGATAATATTAGTACACATCATATTAATGGTGCTACATTATATGTATAGTTCCTTCTACATTACATATATCGTACTTATAGAAATCCGACCGCCCCAAATTTGGCATCCGCATATTAACCGTGGTATGATGCAAGATAATGGGGAGAATATACCTCCTAGTAAATCCCACACTATAAAAACCCTAATTTGTTTATTATTATTTTTTACATTTAAAAGTATAAGAAAAACACTTGGGGTATTACACCATTGAAATTAATTTTTATTTCATCTTCTTATCTACCGTCGTATCTATATTTTAAATTTTAAATGAATGCAGTATTCTCACTCAATATTTTTAGCATTGTTTATTTTCTCGTAAACCTAAATAATGTGAAAAAACTTTTGGATATTAACCTATCATTTTAATTCATTTTGTAATTATGTCGTAGTGTTTCTTAATGATTAGATCTGAAGTATTCTAAAAAAAATTCCCCTTGAATTTTTATCAAACATCTTATGGATATAAAAAACTCAAGAGTTTATTTGATATTATTATATCATATCAAAATTAAAATACTATTATGAATAATTTCAGTTGATAATAAATATGTTTGTCAGTGATCATATGAATCAAAAAAATATACGGTTTTAAAAAATCCAACTAAAAAATAGATAAATTGGGGGACTCTACTAGTAGGATCAAATCATTTGAAGTTTATTTATCAGAGAATAGGTGTTACATACCATCTATGTGATTTTCAATTAAATATGACTAATTTTGTATCCAATAACATATGAATGAGATAATTCATTTAAGAAATATTTGTATACTCATGAAGATCAGAACTAAAACCAGGTATGTCGGAGTACCCCATGAATGTCTCACTATCACGTACTTACAGTTTGGGAATTTAATGGTGTAATAATGTGATATATATCAAGACAATAATAACGTGAAAACATATTTTTTATTTTTAATATAATAATGATTATATTTACTTCTTACCATTATGTTATACACTACTTTTTTTATCTATAAATTACAAAAGATATATTTTAATTTTTTTACTATTTAAATGAAGACATATATTTTGATGAATGAATGATTTTTTTAAATAAATATTATTTTTTAAAAAATAATTATTTTAAATAATATTTATCAAATGTAAGTGTTAATATAATTTTTATGGGGATAAATGTTATTTTTTAAGGGTTTGAAAACTATTATTGTCAAAATATAATGCTTTTCTCCCAAAATGCCAATTATTATTTTATTTTTAAAAATAAAATTATTTTTAAAATTACGTTAATAAAATGAATATTATTTTTGGAATAATAACATAAAAATTATCCAATTGAAGTTTTTCATAATTTTTTTAGACAATAAAATTTCCGGGAAAAAAATAAAAAACATAAAAATATACATTGTGTATTATGACTTAAAAAAACCCCAAATGATATAATAACCACTATAATAGGTATCAAAGACAAAATTTATGTTTTCCATTTAAAATACATTTTTTATATGGTTATTTTATTTCTTTTATAAATCCATAATGAATCCTCCAAAACCATTAATATATTTTAAGTTTTTAAAATCATTTCATTAATATTATTACACATTTCCACATCAAATAGGGTATTATTTTATTATGTTTGGATAATGGACTTAGAAAATAATTATTTCCACGAAAAATTATTAGAAACAGTTAGAAAAAAAAATGTAAGGAATATTTTTATTATATAGTATAATTTTATATCTAAATTTTAGAAATAATAATAAATTCTCCAATAATTCCTTATATAAACCCACCCAATGTCACATATATATTAAAAAAAATTCGTCTGACATAGGATTCCTCTGATATCCCCACTAAATTTTCATCCAATGTTCCCCATTGGTCTCAATATACTATTTCCAAGCATTTAAAGTCACAATTTCAATATAAGATATCTTTTCAATATCCTATTTATTTATGATTCTTTATTATCTTATGCATTATATTTTCAATTATTAGTATTTTTATATATTTTTCCAATATGATATTAATTTATATTTTCATTACATATTAGGATATACCCCATTATCTCTTACTAACCCATTTTATGATTTTTTTGTGACTCTATGATGCTGCTAAAATTCCACTGTAGTTTTCCATGCCAAACAATTGTATAGTGAATACTCGTACCCATTTTCAATTATGATTTTTCACCATTATGAACATAAACATATTTATTATGTAATTAAATTTAATCATTCTATGATAAAAGGAAATGGAATAAAATGTTATGATAAATGATTCCATGTTTTGTGATCTATGTGGAACATGTAGGCATGAGAATGAAATGAATGTGATGGGTGGGCCGAAAATTCTATGGCACGCTAATGCATTGGGTAATGTTTACTCTCATTAGATGTCATGATGGGATATGGATTGAATCATATTCTTTTATGGGGATTCTTACATCATTATGTCTTGGTATTTACATTGAATGTAGTACATAATTCTTTACTTTATGTTTTCAGTCATTTATCATGATACTATTATGAATATCAAGAACTATAATGGTTTATTTTTAATGATTATGATTTTAAATCATTTTATATCCCATTGATATTCCAATTATCTTTCCTTTATTAATTTATTCACATTATTCAGTTTTTATTCTTTTAATGGTATTTAAACCTCAATAATTTTTTTGTATGTCCCCATGTTATATCATTTTGTTTAAAGAGAATTCATTTTAAGGTTAATTAAAATAAAGATAACAATTTTAATTTTTTAAGTTGTTATATAATGTACCTAATTCCAATATAAACGTGAATTATTAATATTGAGGGTTTTAGTTTGTTTAATTTTAGGTAATAAATCATGAATTGATGTGTAATAAAGATCATGGTTGTTATAGTTTATATTTGAAGAATAGCTTAGTACATTTGGTATTATGATTAGAAAAATCCCACTAAAACCATAGAGATAAGAACAAGTATATAAAAAAATCACTAAATTTTTTAAAGTATAGATTTAATTTTTTATCAAGAAAATATATCATTTTATGGATACTATAAGTGTATGTCGCTATGGCACATATGTACATAGGGATAAAAAATGAAAACACAGTTTTAAGAAAGGCTCGACTGGGAATTGGTCCATGATGATGTGCCTTGATATAAACCAGATTTGACCATCAGTGGGGATATGCATTGTAAAATTATTAATATCATTAATTATTATTTATATATTATCAAAAAATTCCCATAAGAATATAGTTTATGAAATTGATCATGGATGACATTGATTAAAGCATAAAAATTAAAATGTTAAATAAATAAATGTTATTTATATAGAATCTCTTCAGTGTCCTTGGTTTCTCATTTATGTGTTTAATATTATAAAAATAATTCACCCAAATTTTCACATTATTCGAGATAAATGACATAAATATAAGGAATCAGGTAAAAGATCAATTTGATGGGAAATGTGATAATGGTCCCGTGAGATTTCCAACACGATGGGAGTGAGAATAATGTATATTGTGATAATAATCTTGCAGTAGACTCTGGTTATGAATTGAATATTGTATTAGGGGGAGTGACCAAATCCACAAATTAAATAAGAAGATGAAATAGATTGATTTGTTTAACAAAGACCTCTACCTTCAAGAGTTTTTTTGATCCCTTAATCATGGAACAATGGAAAAACCTAATTGACAGGATATTATCCATACATAACTGTTCTGAGAAATAGAAGGTTGTATAATATTTTTTATTCTATGGAGGGAGAATCTGATTACTAATAGACATTGATCAGAAATATTAATCTAGAAAAATATATTAAAGTGATTTGGCGAATGGAATTCTAGAAAAAAATAGATAAATATTATTCTCTCCATCTCAGACATAATATGGTCTGGTATTTACATTCCTTACGAAAATAAGAAAATTTCATTATCATGAAGTATAAGGAAAACAATTCATGAAATTCATGATAAGCCTATAGATTTTTTTACCCCTAAATGAAAGTTTCAATGATTCGTTGTTGGGATAGATCCTAGTCTATGAATATCTCTTATGATAAAAAACATTTATAGATATGCGGAAAAATTATAACATGTCCCAAATGTATAAATGGAGATAATTGAAATTAAAGGGTAGTATGATGATAATAATATTAAAGTTGATTTTAATTCTATATGTTCGATGTAGAAATATATTAGATGCCAAAAAATTTAATTTACCACATGAAAATGGTGTTGAATGATGCTACCTAGAGTTTACCTAACGTGAATGAGAAATTGCATTAGGTGTAGAAAGGAAGGGCCCATAGATATAAATTGTCTATATGATGAACCCAATAATGTGGTGGAGAACGAGAGTCCTATAGTCAAACCTTAGTGAATTTTTCATTTCATCAACTAATACAAAACATTATATTTTTTAAACCAACATAATATGCCATTTGTTAACTAATCAATCAACAACATCTAAGGGAAAAAGGGTGATCATTTCTATTTTAACCATTAAAGAGGATCCAGAAAAATATGTTTACCAAGGTGAAGAAGTAATTTATTCAATAATAGAAAATTTATTTTTGGATTTTAGTTCTATGAATTCAATTATATCACAAATACATAGTAAAAAAAATTAGAAACCACCAAAAATGTAGATGTAGTGTATTCAGTGGAAATAAAAATGGGTAAATTATTTCATCCTAATTATATGAATCCAACCCTATCAAAATTTGTGGGATGGAAATCTTAGATAACATTGAGAATCTCTCAATAGTTAAATTTTATGCAATTCTAGGTATGTATTTGAATTCCCTATATAGATCAATCAAAAATTTATGTGAAAGGAAAATCACAATCTGTATTGTGAATTGGAGTCTAATTCAATACAAATCCAAGGATATAGATGAATCTCATTTAAAAAAACATCTCATGAATGTATCATACATTTCTATAAGGAATCACATCTTTAAAAAATTATTGTGTACTAGGAAATGATCATCCATGAAGATATTTCCAGTGTGAGGGTATACGCTAATGTATTTCTCCATGAATTACCTAGTCATAATCTTACAAGGGATGTTTCGTTTTCTATAGAGCTTACACAACAAGAGTTAACATTATCCAAGACTCTATATAGAATGGATATTTTGGAGCATAAATAGACACACAATAAACTATGGTAGAATATTGATAAAGGGTTAATACAACTAGTTGCTTCACCGTAGGGTGCACCAGTCCAATTTTTTCAAGAAGACGGATAATTCAATGGAAATTTGAATTGATTATTGTGAGATAAAAAAGAACAAAATAAAGAGAAATTATCCCCAATCATAGTGGAAAATCCAATAATGAGTATTATTCACTATGTATAATGGATAATATAATTATATCATTGATACAAATTTAGAGGGATCTAATATTATTATATTTTTAAAGGATGAAAATGGTAAAAATACATGGTGGACCATATTTAATCATTTCACAAATGATTTTTCAACCATACCTTCTAAATACGATATAGGATTATCAAATAGATTTTGTTGAAATTTTGATGAGCATAGATATTATATAAAATTGGAAATCCATAAAGGTCAATGTCATCAATGGAGTTGTAATATTTTGGTAACTTTATTGTGTACCATCAAATTATGGGTTAAAGAAGAAGTTTGTGTGTTATGCACATATATTTACCTTATATATCTATCCTAGAATTATAATGATTTATTGAGATATCTGAGAGCACTATTATTTGGAAAAATATGAAGAAGGATTTTGTAGAATGTACTTCAAGATCTATTATATTTCAGAAACTGAGTGTTTAATGGGAACCATCGAAGGTGATGATGCAAACATTTCTGATACCAATATGTAAATGTGAAAAAATCACACTGGGATTTTTCAAGATTTTTATAATGACATAATGATGAAAATATGATATATGTTTTATAGTGGATATACATAAAATGACTGCACACATCATTGAAATTTGAGAGGATTTTTCCTGTGTCAACAAGAATGGTTTTTCATTAGAGATGAGGTGCTTCCACATAGATCCCCACTGTTGATTTTATATAATTGAGAACCAATATTTACCACTTTTAAGAGAGTATACAAAAATATATAAATATAATGTTGTACACCATCAGGTCTAACCACCCTCTATGTAATTTCCAAACATAGTATACATACCTATCACTTGATAATGTACTGGTAGTATGCTTAATTGACTTCAAAAGAGGATGTGATAAAGATATTATTATGGCTGAGTTCTCAAATAATAACACTTTACACTATATCATCCAAATGAATCTCTGTGAAGCACTTTATGGGAACCATTGCAGAACACGTGTATGCTAGGATGAAATTGCGAACAAAAAACTACTATGTCGAGAATTGGTTATGGAAATGGTGGAAAAGGATTAAGAGCATTGATCAGCACATCAAGGATTATCAGATTTGGTCTAATAATGATGATGATAATCATATAAGAGTCCTATATTATAATACAGGTTAAATGGAATCCATTTATATATTTCAATATAATAATGTCTGGATATTTTGGAAGAAGGGAATGATTTTTCCAATATATATCAATCTCTTTAATATCCTTGATCACATTAGGGAAGTGACCTATAGACATGAAATCCCGCATAAGCATTATCATGAAAATGACCTGTTGTATGTATCCTTCTGAAGAAAATACAATCCAAACCCCTCACATGTACTAAAAACATAGGTGGTTCCTTTGAAGAATGACCTCTCATCTAATGAGAAGCCAGTGAATATCATAGAACATAAAGACAATGTTATATGAATTAAGACCATGAACATGGTAAATGTTCTCTGGAGAAACCAAAATATTAAGGAACTGATGTTAGAACTAGAGGATGTGATACACAAAAATACCCTCTTCTATTTTACATTGGGAAAAAATTGAGCATAAAATTTTTGAATGGGGGAAGACTATAATGACCATAACATTTATAAATTAAATTCACCATTCATTTTAAAAAAATTCATAAAGATATATAAAAAATAAGAACTTATTTAATTTTATAATATCATAAATTATTTTAATTAAAATTATGCATCGTTACTATTGATAGTATATCTGGTTAACATTGATCAAATTATTATTATAAATATTGGATTTTAAAAAAATAAAATTCACACATAAAAAGAAGTGATGGCCCAACCTGTAGTATTATACCCTATAAATCCCATTTAGTACTAATCAATATGGAGATAACTTTTATGGTATTTTCCATAATCAATGTTAATGCCGATATAAAACTATATATGCATAATTGAAGCAATTTATTGGAGAAGTTCAAGTTTATCAACTTCAAGAACCAAACCATGTAAGTCAAACCACCCCATGAAGGTCTCACTATCGTACACATTACCCTTAGGGAATTTAAGTAGGTAACAAAGGGTTATGTATCAAGACAATAAATATATGAAAATTAATATTGTATTTTAAATATAATAATTTTAATATTTTTTTCTTAATGTTTCATTATAAATGATATTTTTTTGAACAATTAGACACAAAATATTTTTTAATTATAAATATATTTCAAATAATACATTCATTCTAATTTTATAATGGATTTTATATATAAATATTATTTTAATAAAATGATATTATTATACAACTTTTATTTTATATAATTTATCATATAATTTGTATGATGTCTGATATAATTTTCATATGCCTTTGATAAAAATTATTGTAAAAGTTGATTTCTTAATAAATACCTATAAGTATTTTAAAATTAAAATAACATTAATTATTAATATTATTTTTATAAGACTAATATAATTTTTTTGAATAAGAACTTCAATATTATACGATGGTAAATTGTTCCTAATTTTTTGAGATAATCGAATTTCCAGGTAAAAATTAAATTCAATGTCAATATACCAAGTGTATTATTACATAATAACGACCCAAAAGTGATGCAATGAATAATATAAAAGATATAAAATACCACATATATGTTTTAATTATATATTTTTTTGTTTTATGTTTATTTTATTAATTTTATAAAGGGTTTATGAATCCTTCAAAACCCTTAATATATTTTTATATTTAGAAATCATTTTTTAAGAGTATGACTCATGTCGTCATTATAATTGGTATTATTTTATTATTTTAATACCTTGTAACTATTAAATATTAAAAACACATAAATATAGTGTAAACTATGTAAACACAGTGTATTGATTTTGTATTTTTTATTTTGTTATATATAGTCCAAAACCAAAATTTCTAAAATAATGAATAATTATCCAATAATTTGTTATATAAACTCAAACAATATCCCATTAATCATCACATTAAACAATTGGATAATATCCTTACTAGTCTCTCAACACTCTATATTTCCTCAATGGTTCTACCAATCTCTTAAGATGCTTCTCCCACGAATTTGACTTCCCACACTCAATGTAACAGATCTATTGATTTCCCTATTATTGAAATTTAATTATTAACTAATCCAATCTATTTATAATTACTATTATGAGGATATTTTTTCCATGAAACTATTTCTATCCATTTCCAATAAAAATTTTGATATTCTATTATTTATATCATCAACCCATTTTATGAATTTTCATGTATTTTCCTTCAGTTTCCTAAATTCCCCATAGTTTTCTATGTCAGTATATTGTTTAATGAATACCATTACCAGTTTCTTATCAGGTGTTTTAACCATTATGAATATATACTTATTGATTTAGGAAATCCATTTATTCTGGTCACATTTCATTATTTTGGAATAAGATTTTATTATAAATGATTTAATGTTTAATGATTTATAAAGAAAACATAATCATGAGGATTAATTTAATGTGATTAGTGCACCCAAAAACCTTGAGCTCTCGAATGCATTGGTTAATGTATAGTTTTATAAGGAATCATGTTGGGATATTGATTGAATGTAATTCAATAATATTAATTTTTCCTCATGAGTTAATGGTTGTTATTGTTGACCAATATTTATGATGTAGTGTTTTAAGTTTTCTTTTAAGTTCCCTTGTTGATATAATTATTATCATGTTATATCATTCCTCATTGATCAATATTATGATTCACACTCATTTTATGCCTCACTAGTATACCCCTTTTATAAAATTCTATACTTTCTTTTGAGTTAATTAGATTTTCCTTATGAATTTTCCATTCCTTCATACATAGGGGATATTGTTAAGAAAATATGGTTTGATTATGACTTGACCATCCCCTTGTGTTTTGAAAATCACATACACCTTATCTTAAGGAAAATCGTGTTTTACCCAGTGTTTTACTTCTATAAGGAAAACATTCCTTCCCCACGGAAATTTATCCTTACCATGTTTATTGTTCAAATAATTATTTATCTACGTATAAAATTCATTGTCATATCTAAATCCTTATAATCCTCTAGATTCTAGATATGAATCATTCTATTTTCAAATCCGAATTCTCATTATTCTAGTTATGAACTCTTCTGATTTATTACTCCAAATTCTGAATCATAATTCTGGTTACGAACATCACTGAGATCTGACTCTAAATTTTGAATATGAATTCTAGATACGAACTTCTCTGAGTTCTAACTCCAAATTCTGAATATTAATTCTAAATAAATATTTCTCCATGTTCTGACTCTGATGTTCTCTAAATTTATACCCTGAACTCTAATGATTTCTGACACCGAATTCTCATCTACTCCGACTCTAGACTTTGTATGTTCATGTTTCGAATACATGAGAATCCAGATTCTGAATTTCATTGAAATTCATAATCCATAATTCTATAGAATTAATTTTATAAATTCCTAGAATAAATAACTTGAATATTCTTGTATTATAGACATCAAATTCATTTTTTGTTAGACACTGATCATTCATTTAATTACATTCCGAATATCAATTTTTGCTTATTCTTAGAACTGTTTAGCTATAAAACAATGTCGTAATTTCAGTTATTCACTAACCATTTTTTGAGTGAAATGTGTACTGGTCCCTTCAAAATTCATGAAAAAATAAGATATTTGGAGGAGGGAGTCGACCATTGAATCCATTCCTATAAATATGAGCTCATTTGAAAGAGCTCAGGATGGTTCTGTGACTCTAGAGACCACATGCTATTGAAGTGATTTCTAGAGAGAGACTTTCATTACCTTGTGCATACTTAACTACTTTTTCAGATTTGACTCATGCATCTCTGATTGTTGTTGTGTACAATCGATGGCTTCCACGGATAAGAAGACAGAGGTGCTGACTACCTTGAAGTTGAGGGATTCCTTGTTGTGGAAGACAAAGGTGCTGACTACCTGACAGGTGAGGTCTTGTAGGGAAAGCAAGACAGACTCTATTCTTTATATAGAGGGCTTATCCTGGTGTGAGTAAGGCATAATTTCATGAAAGTATAAATCAAGGGACCTTTATAAAAGATTGTTGGATATCCTTCTATTTGGGTTAAAATACATACTAATTGATACTTAATTTGTTACACGTTTTCCGCTGCATTTGTATTGTTGAGGAAAGTATAACTGACTTATACTTCCGTATACTTGAACTCTGAATTAGATAGATTCTATACACTTTAAGGTAGAATCTAAATTGCTGAAAAATGTTGTTGAGTTTCATTTATAGAATCACTTTTTTAGAATCACTAAAGTTATTAGAACTTAGAGTTGTTTTGAATATTGGTTATACAAAATTTCCTTAGATATTTTTTTAATGTATACAATTCACCCCCTCTTGCGTTTGGTCATCACATCTTTACATATTTGATCCTATATTTGGTATTATAGAGTATATCATACTCGCATTCCATCTCAACACATTCTTCTGGTTATTTAATTTTTATTCCTTTACGGGGCTTTAATGATTTCCCTTTTCTTGTGTAGGTCCCCATGTTATCCAATTCAATTTTAAGTGTGATCATATTAGGAAATATATCAATTAAAAGGATTATTTCATGTTTTAGGTTTATATATAATGTACCTAATTCAAAAATACAATAGAAATATTGATCAATGAATTTTTATTATGTGTATTTCAATGTAATATATCATTAATTAATGTGTAATAAATAGAAAGGTTTTTATACTTAAGGAATGATATATAGTTCTCTTTCCCTTCAAGAATCATGGATCTTGATATTGATGATGGTATTCATTCTTCGTATTAGACTAGTTTACATTCTATATATCATTAAAAATGTTATATATTCATTCATCAACTATTAGTTATGAATCATAATGGTCTTATCAATCGTCAATATTATATATATTGTATTTAATAAAATCTTGTGTTAAAGATGCATTCATTATATTTCCATTATATATGCCTAGACTTAAACAATAAAAAGTAGATAAGAGTCCTTCTGAAAAAGTTAAATCATATGAATGGAATTAAATAATTATAATACATACATATTCTAATACATGTATGTTATCATTTCATAAAATACCATTGACAATGTTGAATGATTATCAGTAAAATCTTCATTCTTTTAGGGTAATTGAATTCTAGAATCTATGTGAAATAATCACACAATAATCTTCTCTTCGGTAAATATTAGTGGTTCAATAATCCCACCTTTTAAGAATTGCATGGAATGAAATTTATTATTTTTTTTTATAAGGGGGTCAATTGATTTCCAAAATATATATTAATATATTTAATCTGATGGGTCAGATATATGTAATTTTTAATAAAATCATTCCGTGTAGAGATATAGTATCATATATGATACCATGAATCCACACTCTGAATCCAATGTAAAAAACATTACCATCACATTTCTAGCTTTAATACTAATAATCATGACCAAATTTCTTCCAACCAAAAAATTAAACGTAAAATTAAAATATTTGATCATTTACATTTACATTATCATTTAGTTTTATTTTTTGGACATTAGGAAAACAATTATTTATTAAATTACATATCTATAATTGATAAATATTTTAAACTGTCCCTATATTTTCTTATGCCACATTAATTATTAACACTCATTAACATTGAAACCACTTAGAAATATCTAACAAAACATATTTCTTTATAACTATGGTAAATAATTCATAATATTGGTGACCAAAAATAATGATTAAGTGTCAATATCGAAATTAAAAATTTAATGTCTTTAATGATCACAAGTTGATCTTTAGTGTATGAGAAATATTCGAAGTGTTTCAGAATAAAATTCGAGGATTCGTACTTATCAGGACCTGTAACATAATTAATTATTTGGGGAATGCAACATAAATAATATTTATGATACATTCAAGTCAAAACATATAATCCTTTTCAAAATAATCAATGATTAAATGAAACATAATAACTTACTGCAAGAATAGAAAAACATTGACGGAAACTTTTAACATCAAACACACATCATAGAATAAATAAAATAGGTTAAATACATTATTATAATAACAGTAACATAAAATAGTTTAGTCATTAATATATTGAGAGATACAAATATTTAGAAAACATTATCCCATATTAGGAGTAACATAAAATAGAAAACTCATTCATCTCTTAGAAGTGACATAGAATAGATAACTCTATCACTTTACCTAGTGAATTTAACTAATATAACGGACCTAATCATTACATAATTAAATTAATGAACTCAATAATAAACCATAAATATGTAAAAGTACCATATAATGAAAAAATAAATGTATAATATGTCACTTTTTTATTATAAAACCCATAATAAATTGTCATTCTTGTATACCTTGTTAAAACATTAAAAAGGATAAAATATTAGTGATAATATCATTTAACAATCATAAGAGATCCTCAGCATGAAAAGGATTTATTTATTAAAAAATATTGTAATTAAAGAGTACAAAAATATATATTCTATTTATATAGATGAATAATATATTTAAAATAAAAAATAAAAAAACTAATTGAAAAGAGGGAATTATCCTTTTCCATTGATAATGTTTTAGTTAAATTAAATGAATATTTAGTATAATTTTTTTATAAAAATAAGTATGTAAAAATTTAAAGGAAACATCAAATAAAATAATATTTCATATTATGGTGAATTATTTTCATTTGGTAAATTTTAAAAAATCTTCCATTTATCAATTATAGTAAAAAATTATAACCATTAATAGAAAATGAAAAAAAAGATTCCACTAAAATATTTTAAAATAATGTAAAATATAATTCAAATTAAATTTTTATAATAATTTTTTATATAAAATAACATTCTTCAAATCATTTTAATGATCATTGTTTCGGGAGATAATATATTCCATAAAAGATAACTATGGTCAGTTTTCATTAAATAAATTCATTCAAGATTCATATGTATTAAATTTAGTAAAATTAAATGAAATCATTTATATATTATTTATAAAAATAAAAGAATAATATCTATTTTTTCAAATAATTTAATATCGAATAATTTCACTTAAACGATCTTTGATCATTGTAAACATATAATTGAAATTATTTTGTATCATAAATCATTTATATATTTGGTATCTTTTTAGTCAAAAGACGTAGACATAAATATGAAAATATATATATATATATATACCACGTATTAAATTATGTAATTATATAATATTAAATAAATTCATTGCATGTATCCTATACAATGAAATCATGGTTCACATCATGAATCATGTATAATTAAAATGGTAATGATACAAATAAAACTGTTAAAAATATAATTACCTTTGAATTTATAATTATTTAATGAATTTATTAATTAAAATATGTAAATACACGCTGAAAAATATCAAATAAAACATGATATAAATTATATATTATTTCACATATAATCATTGAATTTTTCTTCCAAATTAGTAGTGTTATAACACAAAAAAACTACATAATGTTTAGAAAAACCATTCCCAGCATCTATAAATTATATTTACATCTTTCACATTCCCATATAATAAACTTATAATATATATATTTCCATTTAAATCCCTCTATCATTGTTTTGACCTAAATTATAAAACCATTTTTTCACATACAATAATGAAATATTTAATTACATAATTAGTTAAGTTCACATCAAATGTTTTGAGGAAATTCTAATTATAAATTTCAAAATGAATAATGTATGTTGAACAAGGAATAGGGGAAATATTGAATAAAATGAACAATAATACTGAAATAATTATAACTATTATATATCTAATATTTTTTATATTAATCCATGAAATGAGGTAACAAAATAGAAAATGTTTCACCTCGGGATGTGGTAGTCCACACGTACACCCGGGCAATGTTTATACATTTATATAGATGAAAAATAAATAAATCAATATAATTTAATATTTTCCTAATTGGTATCATTTTAAAATAATCTATTATTATTATTAAATCTTCCTACATTACCATCTATGATAGGTGGTTTTTGAAAAAAAAATATCGGTATGTGGATATGGTAGTTTGTACCCACAAAAGTATGATGATTCCATTTTTAATTACCGTTATTATTTTGAATATATTTAATATATTATATATTAATAATAATAATTATGTCATTAATATTATATTTATAAATTAAATTTAGTATAACAACCATCTATGAACAGTGGTGATGAGAAATGAAATATATTGTTCTAAGAGGAAGTTGTTAGAATGTACAGATGAATAAATGTTTCATTAATAATTTTATTGAAATATGAGCTGAATAATGTTATAATATTACCATAATAAAGTCTATTATTATGAAATAATATATTTTTTATTTTTTAATGGTTATAATATTATTAATTGATGTATAAGAACAATTAAAATGAAAACATATGGTTAAGATGATTACCATCCCTTTGAATAACTTTATATTGATATATTTTTAAGGACTATATGGACGATATTATAAGAAATCAAAATCCTATATAACATATATAAAAAGTTATTTAAAATTTTCAATTTTGTTTTTGAGTTATGTGGACTGTGATGTATATTTAATAATGTAAAATATGTGTACTTATATGGAATTGGAGAGGTGAACGCTTTGAATTATTGAATTTAATAAATTAATAAAAATTTATTTAATGTAAAAGAGAACAGAAATGTTATAAATAAATTATATGATATGTATAAATCAGAATACACTTATGAAATAACATTTTACAGTTTTAAGTGAATCATTATCCTTTATTTTAAAGACATTTCAATCCTATTTATAGATTACCAGGATAACAATATATTTACACCTATGGGTTTAAGAAAGACATAATAAAAAATCAAAGTGACCATAAATTGTATAATAGAATTAATTATGTATAATATCCATTTCACTTGGCCAAAGATAATATCTTTTATGAATTTTATGTCATTTAATAAAACATTATTCAACGTAAAATAATATAATGTTATTTTTAGGTCTTTTTATATAATTTGAAATGAAAAAATAAAGATATTAATGAAGTTAAAATATAAAATTTTAGAACATCACTAAAACCATATATTTATATGAAAAAACTTTTCTCATCATAAATTATCGAAAAATTATTAATGTTTTACATTTAAAATCATTTATATGATTTTCTAAAAACATTCACAAGCATTATGTCAGTGATATTTATGAATTTATGGTACTTATTTCATAACATAAAATTAAATAATGCTTATTATCGTATATTAAAAATATTAATATTAAAAATTTATTTATTAACCATTCATTACTTTTTTTCTATAGAAATTAAATATTATAGATATTAATAGAATGAATGAGATATTTTGGAATTTAAATTCATATAATATAATATAATTTTATTTATAAGTGGAAAATTCCACATAACAATCCATATTATTATATATGTGACGGTTTGGTAGAATTAAATTTTTTTAATTAAATATTGGTAGTTTTATGTATTCATTTTCATCTTTATTTCAATGTGTTAACCATATTATACATTTCCAGCATTTACCATGGTCATAACATAATTACATCAGGTTTTTTTACATTATGACCAAAAAAACTAAAATTATATAACAAATATTTAAATTTTTATTCAAAATATGGAATACATTTTATTAATTTTTACCCTAATAATTTCTTGTAATTATGTTGATAATTATCCTATAAACACAATGAAAAATTATGTTTCTAGAAAAATTCATATCAATGTAAAAAATTGTAAACAAATTATGAATTGTGTGTATTCAAAATTCATCAATTTTAATATATTAAATCAAAGAAAAAAAATAAATTTTAAAATGAATTAAAAATAACATGGTACGTTTTAATTAGATGAATGTAAAAAAATATATAATCAATTTTTTAACTATAAACTATAAAATATTCATTTCAGAAAAAAATTTCACCTCAATTTGATTTTAATATCATGATTTCAAAAATTCAATACCATTTATAATTAATCATTTAAAAATGTGGCTAAAATTAATTATAATTTTCAATCAAAAAATTAATCAATCCCATGTTTCATAAAATTATATTTTTTATAAATTAATTATCATCACTAGAAATATATTAATTCATTACTAAGAATTTTTCAATGAATTTTTTATTATATCTATCTATATATATATATATATCAATATTTAATTAATCCTGTTAATGCCCATAAATTTAATGTCTACATTATAATGGATAAATAAAAATACTATTTATCACTTGTTAAATCTTGGTGTTGAATTTCAAGTAAACAATCAAACATAG
This sequence comes from Viscum album, assembly GCA_963277665.1. Taxonomy (NCBI): domain Eukaryota; kingdom Viridiplantae; phylum Streptophyta; class Magnoliopsida; order Santalales; family Viscaceae; genus Viscum; species Viscum album. The sequence goes on from OY728159.1 coordinate 1,209,005,814, forward strand.
TCTTAATTAAATGTCATGGGGTATTATTGATTCCAATATATTAGAAATAAAGAACTATTTTCTCATTTCAAACTTTTCATGTTCCCCTTCACTATTATAGTATCCTTCCTTATTGTTTTACTATTCAAAAGATTCAAATGGCTATTCATCATCATAAAATAATACAATATTCGTAATGATAGAATATTTCAACCAGTAGTTGTATAAAGGGCAGAATTTTTTGTATTAGTTAATCAATTTACATAAAACAAGTACTTTAGTAAGTCTATTGGTGAACCACTACAAATATGGAGTCATGCAAGGGATGCATAATATTTTTTGTTAGCCTTATTTTTCAATATGCTTTTCTAATAAATAGAATTATTTAATAAAATTATTTAATTGAATGTAGATATGAAAACATATTTGTTTCCCAAATGGATAATGGTTTATGCTAGAATGATAATTATTCATGAACTGTTGTCTACTGCGGGTTAATGGATATTGATATCATTATTAATTTACATCAAATAAAAGGTTGGAATATAACCCTATATGATTATCTATGAACCGATCATCATATAAAATTTTTCATAATGAAATTAATCTATCCAATTTCAGTGTGATTTATTTTTTTAGTGGACAAATTAGCTACAAACTATAAATTAACAAAACATTTAAAAGGGCCTCTGTAATTTTTTTGGATAAATGAAATATTTTTATAATTGAAAGATCTGTTTAAATAATTGGAATATTCTAGGTTAAATTATAGATCAATGAGAATACTTATCTGCATCACCCATTAAAATATATATTATCAGAATAATTTTATCCTATCCATTACTTTTAAAATCATGTAATTTATTTTTATTGAAAAATACCCATTACTCAAATTAAATTGGATTATAAATTCCATTAAAGGATGAAGGATAATATTTCATAAAGTGGTCCAATGTAGTTGTTTCACATTTTGGATGAACAATTTTCACTGTATGGGAAAGATAATTTTTTATAACATTAGTCAGCTTCCCTAAAATTTCCATTATCAAGTCAACTCTAACAGTCGTTGTATTGCCTAGTTCATAAGGAAAATCCCAACATTTAATAAAAGTGTAGATATAAATTATCTTTGTTCTTCTAGTCATAATCACATAACAATTTAACAGACATAATATATATGATTATATCTGAAATATTCATCCATGAAATAATAATCGCATTATATTATAGAACATTATTAGGGTTTAACATAATGATATTGATTAAAACATTATTCAATCATTAAGATCCCATAGGGACTACTCATCATACTTTGATACCAACCATGTCAATCCCAACTATGGTAACTTATTGTTAATGATAACATTTTTATATATGGAATATATTCAAGAGATAAAAAAATTGATCATTCTATTTATAATTATTGGTAATCTATATACATACATGATTCATATATTACCCCGTAAAAAACAAAGTAAGATAAATTTCATGTGTTCTTGAAAATAAATAAAATATTTCAACATTATAACCACTGAAAATTAAAATAAATAAGTAGTGATCTAACATGGTATATAATAATTACATGCAATAGTATCTATTATGCGAATTTAGGAAAACAAATAAGGTAGAGTAGATTATCAATAAATATTCTATTAATTGATTATCCAGAGCATCAAAATATATCAAATGAAACTATCAATGTAATATTCATGTAAATATTTATAATTTTAAATACTAAAAAACTAATTGGTTTATGTAAGAAAGTGGGATATTATAATAATTTCCTCATTCCAAAGAACCATGAGTCTCATAATTTAGTACTTATGTGAATAAAAATTATTTAGTGAATATGTATAACTGAAATACACAACTGATTTGGCCAAATGTTGTTCTCATATGATCTATCAAAAAATAAGTGTTTTATCAATAACCAAGATCCATGTTAAACACACATGTGACTAATAAATTCCTCATAAATGTATTCAATAATATAAAAAATAATAAAAATTAATTATCTATCAATAAATTTCCATTGGGAATATAGAATATATAACATCAATATTTCCCTAGAAAATGTAGACAATTTCATAAAATTATTCCACCAACTTTCAAATTATGTTGAAATGGTATTTGGATATTAAAATATAAAAGTAGTATTATTTATACTGAATAAATCCATGATAACAAATATATAGGCATGAAAGAGAAAAATAATGACCAATAGATAATGGAGAGTAATAGGGAACATTGTCTGATGAAAATGGATGAATTGAAAATTTGTTAGGATCCATAAATTATTGATATATGATAGAACAATACAGATTCCTAAAAAATGATGGGTTTTAATTATTGGAAAATATTTTTAGAGTTATATAGGAAAATAGAGATGAAATATAAAAACAATTCTCAAAAAATTTTTACTTTGGTTTAATATAAAATTTATAAGTCTCATCCAAACTTCAGTTAAAAAATCATAAAATAAAGCATTTTATTTAATAAAAAAATTAATTCATAAAATAAGATAATATTATATTCTTCTATAAAAATATAAAAAATTTAGATTTATCTAAATATATAATATATTTTGGTATGGTTAGTCAACTTGTCTACATATTATTTATTTTATATAATAATTCCATTGGATCTTTTTTAAAATGTAAAAAAAATGTTTTTTGGGAAATTTTTAAGAGTTTCAAATTAAATAATGCAGTGGGAGACAAATATATAGAAATATAATTACAAAAAATAAAAATTAAGCTAAATAGTAATATAAAATAAATTAATTAATACGGTTATTGAAGTGAAATATTCCAAAAAAAGATTAATAAGTGTGGATTTGATTAAAAATACTCACTCAGTATTTCAATAATGAATATAGAAAATGTTATAATCAAAAATTTAAACCCCATAAATAACCATATTGTTATAAATTATAATGATATTATAATGATAAAGAGGATATAATTATTATAATGTATATTTTAACATTGAAAATTATGAATAAGACTGAGATTGTAAAATAAACAATTATTAATTTTAGAAAGTTTTAATTAAACCTATTTAAAGTATGAATCGTTAGTTTAACCATTTAGTCGAATGAATAAATTTCATTTAATTATATAATATTTCAGAAGGTTTGTTTATAAACCATATTATATGAGTTAGGTGTATAATAATAAATAGGTCTTAATGTTGTAGGAATTTGTTTGAAAAGACCTAGAAATGTATTTTTTATTATCTAGATGTGTTATGTCAATATAAATAATCATCATAAATTTACTACATACATAATTAATAACTCATTTTTCAATTTTAAATTTAATGATTTCTTTTTTTATTCATATTTAATCCACACATAGAATATATATTTCTTATGTAGACAACATAAGGTTATTTAGTAAATGTTTTCCAAATTAATTTTATATATTGAAAATAGATAAAGGTGTAATAATTATTTTACATAAATCATATAATTTAAAATATCATAAATATAATTTTTATTCATAATATATAATTTAACCATGGTAATTCAATGTGGCCATTGAGAAAGGAATAACATTACTTTGTGGATGTATTAATACACATGTTCTCATGACTGAAGTTATCAATCTCTATCAGATGGATTGATATGAATGTAAATGAAATATTTTATTTATAAAATCATAATTAATTGATAAACATAATATATTTTTATTAACTAAATATGTATAACCATATATTTAATGTGGTGATAAAAAAAATTGTATCCTCAAATGGAGACTATAGTTTGTATATACACATAAGTGATGTTTTAATTTTAAATTAGACGGAATAAACATTAAAAATGGTTTCCAATTAAAATTGGTACATATAAATTATTTTATTTGGATGGATTAATTATGTGAATATGTTATTTTAAAATCATAATGGGGTTCTAGAATATTTGAATTTATGATATTTCAGTAAGAAAATATACCTCTAGTTTTGTTAATATATTTTGAATTACAACATATACTTATTGAATTTGATTTTTCCTAATAAAATAAAAATACTGTTTTTGTATGGTTTATGGTTATATTTTTGGATAGTTATTATTAGATATATGAACAATAAAAATGATAGATAATTTAATTTATTTTGTTCCGATTTATTATTGTGTTTGGTGGATACTATGTGAATACAAAAATATGTTATTATATAATATAGGTCTTACTCTAGTTTAGTGGATTTCAATTTTCAAATTTTTTAATATGAAAAGTTTAATATTTAAATAAATTAAATCAATGAACATTATTCAATTATTATTTTTATTTAAAATCCTTATCCCTTAATTTTAAACCCATTAATTTATTTTACACTTAATCTGCATGATACATTTATTCCAATGTTACTCTTTATTAAAATCAAAATATAGGATTAAATAATTTCTCAAAATTATTTATTATGATTCCAAATGCAGAATTGATTTTAAAATAATGAATTCCTATAAATGGAAAAAATTAAATTATTTATTTAATAAAAGATATGAAAATGCATTTTTAAAAAAAAATATTCTTCTGATTATAAAATTGATTTTATATAAAAATAATATATTATATTAATTACTAGAGACTTAATTAGATTATGTTAAATCAATGGAATCAAATTTATATCCAAGACACATATAAATATGAAAGTAAACTTATGAATACATGATTAGAAATATAACCGACAATATTTTATATTTTAATAAAAATATAACATAATAATCCATATTGTCAAACACAGTTTTATAAGATCACCAATATATTATTATATGAAATATATATCATCTTAATTATATATTTTTTTATAAAATAAATTGATATGGATTAAATAAATTAATCTATGTTTATAATGTCATAAAAGTGATGATATTTATGAAATCTATAATTTTCACTATTCACAGAAATCTTTTATTTCTATAAATTAACAAAAATATATAACATGAAGATAATCTGTAAATTATAAATTAAAAAATTATTTTCTTTTATTAATATAATTTTTCTAAAATAAAATTTGGATTTAAAAAATTGTATTTCTATTATTTTATATTTACCTTACTAGGAAAATCATACTTATTATAATTATATCATCGTTGTTAAATTTATATTCTTTGTTGTTCCTTCATACATTATTATGAATTGTCATGGTTGAGAATACATTTTATATTATTCAATATCAATGTCCAAAGAATTATTTTATTTATTTATTATCTACTGGTATTCCAGTATCCAGCAACATTAGTTTATACCCTTTATTTTTTCCACATCATGTTAAGTTTATTGTCACACCTTTTATTCTACTTCAATTATTATTTTTAAAACCATAAATATTTTTTGGAACTAATCTTATCTGTCATGTAAGAATTTTTTGAACCGGTGAAAATAATAAAGATCCATATACTATTTTTTACTCTTAGATGAATTGATAGAAGACTAGGGGATTTTATCATTCTTTACCCACAAACGATAACTAGAGAAAACCAGAAAAATGTCATCATTGATCTCCCTCTCTATGAAATAAGTCCCTAAACCTGGACCTATTTGAAAAGGGTTTTTCTAAATAAACTCCAAGTGATGGAATGAATGACCGTGACAAGGAATTCATCATTCATGTAATGTGTACATTTGAGGGGACCCATTAGTTACTATATAGTAGCACAATAAATATACATGAAACTTGAGAATATGGAATAATGTGAAGAAAAATATATACAATTCAAAATAAATATTATCCAAAAAACTTATGTAACTATTAAAATGAATATAAATTTCACTATAAATGCCCAGGAGGATATTATTTATTTATAGTGTAGTGTAATTATATTATTTTATCCACTGATTTGAAGTATTATATTGTTTGAAATGTTTTCATACAACCAATATTATTCATATTTATCACTTAAATCACCAAAACAATATTCCCTTAAAAATTATTGACTAAAAACACCGTCACTCACATAAAATTACTATAACATTCAAAATGCCGAATGTGATATATCCTCATTCATACAGATTAAGTCACATATATCATATCCTATAATCCATTATGTTATGTAACAATCCTTTAATTTTTAACATACCTTTTGTAGACCCTATATTGTAAGGTATTTTTATACATTTTCCTCAAGTTATGTGGATATGATTTGATAAAATGGTATGGGTTTTAATTTATATGAAGCATTTTATTATAATAATCTACTATCAGACCCATTATTATTTTTCGGTTTTAGGGAGGCAATTATTGCATGTTTCTTAATTTTTGTAAATTTATTTATATATTTTTTTTCCTTCCATTAACATCAATAATTTTTCATTTATCATTTTGGTTCTTCTAAATAATATTCACAAATATTTTTGTGATATTATTATAAAATTTAATATATGATTATATGTTTCAATTTATATGTTATATCTAATGAGGAATATGATGTATTATAAAATATAAATATGTAATTAAAATATAGATTGGAGTATAAAATTATAGAAAAAAAATCCTATATAACTGGCAATTTATTTTTATGTTGTAATTATTAAATTATGCACTAATACAATTAATTTATCAATATATTATATTCAATTGATGATATGTAATTTATTTGATGATATTAGGATAAGTAATACATGTATTAATGGAGGAAAAAATTATAGTAAAGCGTTGTTAATAAGAAGAGACTCCTTGAATTAGTAATTTATTACAATGAAAATTATGATGAACGTATTTAGATTAATTCTTCATTGTGTTTCTATTCATTAACCAAGAATATATGTTGATGCCGTTGTTTTTAATGTATAGTTGGGAATTGACATAATATTTGTAAAAATGTAATGATTAATAGAATAAATGGAATTTAATTATGATAAATTATGGTGTCTAATTTTATTTAGGTGCATAAGTGAGTGGTAATGACACTCTATAATGTTTTTTGATTACTAGTTTCAAATCAGTATACAAGAGAATTTATATTTTAATGTTGTGTTATAATAGAACATTAGTTGTGTGTGTACTATATTTAAATTATGTATAATTTGTATTATTCATTAAAAATGATTGTAAATGAAATGTATGAGGACCTAATCAAATAGTCCCCTTGTATATCATGTGTTATCTTATTCAGATTTGTACTAGATTAGTTGTAGACCTAGTGGGGTGAGGGATGGTGCATATTAGTAGATTATTAATGGAGATGTTAAGGTGTGACAAGTTGTTTTATGGCACGAATTGATACAAATAACACAACAGATAATTGCATTGAATATGGATCTATATACCCGAAGATGGTGGGGCATTGACTTAGATAGAAACAATATAATGGTATGAGTCAAAAGTAGTTTGGTCCTGTGGTAAAATTATCATGACCTTTATTCCTCAGGGCCTTCGGCCCATGCATTTTTAATTTTTTTCCATTATAAGGGTTCCTCCTAAACCAAATTAAATAGAAAAACTACGAAAATAATTAACAATTATTAAATACGTATATAATTTGGAGTTATTGACTCATTAACTGTCATTATGGCTAACATTTACATAAGAGGATACTGTTTGGGACTATGAAGTTAGGTTTTATCTTGAGTTATCTTATTTACATAGCAGTTTTTTATAAACTAGGTAAAATTTATTTAGATTATTATTCAAATAGTTAATAAGTTTTTTAATTATTGATCATAATTTTTTTTTAATATTGAGTAGTGATATCTTGTGTAATTTGGTGATGATTTTATACCATGTAATCTTATTTTATCATCAGTTTCATTGGTACTTCTTATAATTATACATTTTTATTTATCATTCAAATTATTATATATTTTTTTATTTTTTGATTGTTTTCTTGTTTTATTTTAATAATGATTGGATTACTTCATGTTTGGATGATATCAATTTTATGTGTAATATTATGATAATATTCCTAAAAGAATTTTTTTTCCTATTCCAACATGTTCCCTAATGGTTTATGTCATGTTAACTTATAATTCTGTTATAATTGCCCATTCTTATCACATATAATTTCTTTAAAGGATATAGTGGTTTACACTTAAGATATTAAAATATATAAATAATCATTTTGTAATAGGTTAAGGTATATATATATATATATATACATTTATATATTATAAAACACTATGGTTTTGAAATATGTTTCTATTTATGGGTTGTGATAAATTAATGTAATAACAAGTACATATTTCTCTCTGGTTATGATGACTTTGGATTTTGTGATAACTTTTTTCTGAGGTTGATTAAAGTTATAACATGAGTAGGGGAAATGATGATTTAGTTGTTCAAACATGGTTTTAATATTTATGATGTGGTGTACTTATGATGATGTGGTAGTTGTTATGATGTGGTGTTGTAGTGATGATTTGGTTGTTTTAAGGATGTGGAAGGGGATGTGATGAGAATTTAATAGTGACATGGTTGAATTTTTTTGATCATTTAGTGATATGAAATATACTCTTCTCAAAATGATTAATTTTTTATTATGGTTAATGAGTGGAATTTTCTTATTGGGTTTATTTATTATTCGTATGCCAATATTGAATCTTGATATGATCATTATTTGTTTAAACTAATTGAAGAATAAATTAATATTATATAAATATTCAAAAAAGGATAAATGATTCTATTCTTCTTCTTATTTTATTTTTATAATCCCTTATAAATCATAATTCTCTGTAGTTAATTTTCTTCAATCAAGTCATTGATCTTATATGATTAATATAGTATATGATGTTGAAGTTGTATATATGTGATTCCATAATGTTGATAATATTGAATACAATGGTTGATCCTTTTTATAAAATATTTTTTATGAACCCTTTTACTTATTTAATGACTTCACACATGCCTATTTGTAAACAATTATTTCACATTGATATAGATTTTTCTGATATATGGTAGTAATAAGTTTTCTTATGTCCTCACCCATCTATATATTTTACATGTAGTTATAATTTATAGACTAATGTGTATTGGGGATATTGTTATTTGGTTGGGTAGTCACGATTCTATGAATTCTTCCATGCATGTATTGGTATTAGTTTATTTAAATTCATGTAGATATGTGTTTCTTATTAGAAATATTTACCCTTTGGTCAATAAATAAATAATTCATTGGTGGATTTTATTTTATTATAGTAGGAATTTCTTATCAGAATTACTCAAATGTGTGAAAAATATATCCTCTAGGTTATTCATCATCCCATTGTCTTTTCATATGGTGTTTATGGTGAAAACACTACAAAACATGGTTAAAATCGTGAAATCGATGAGGAGCACAAAAATATATATAGTGATAAAATGATTTTTATAGTTGAACTTTTTCATTAAATAAATGAAATATTCATTATTATATAATACTTTTGAGCCAATTCATTTTCCCTATTTCCATTCACAAATACATGAATTCTTATCAAAGAATAATAATATGATAAAAAATTGATATCACCATGACTAAATTAAAATTAATGGTAATTCTATTTAGAATTATTGAACTTAATTTCATTCATTTGTGTTACACCATGTTTTCTTATTATGGTTTTATTTTTTTTATTTTTAGTTCTTTTGGTGTTACATTAGTTTTCCATTGTCATAATGGTGTATCTTGAGGTCTTTGGAATATACAGGATTGAGGTTGAGACAATTAACGCTATTAATATGGTGGTAACATCATGAACTTCCCTATTAAATCCCCATGTGCTCTTTTCAAGGGGTTTTTTATAGTATGAATATTGGAGGAAATTCTATGAATGATCGAAATATAATATTAATTTTTTATATTTGTCTTTTCTAAAATGATATGTGCATTCATGATTTTAAATTCCCATGATGAGACCCTTCACCCCATGAATAAATGGATCACATCATGAATGGATCAACGAAATTTAATATTTTTTTTTGTTTTTATAAAACATTCCATTTTTAATTTTATGGTTTTCACCCCTATCATCAACAATTTCCATTAAAATAATCTTGGGAACACATTAGTGGATCTCTACCTTTTTATTCTTCTATTATATATCTTTTAAAACATTATTTTATATATATTTCATAAATTGTGACCCTCTTTCTTATTGTTTCTCTTGTCTTCCACACATATCCAACTCCCATTCAGTATATATCTCTCATTTAAATCCTATTTTTTGTTCATGAATCATTTAAGGATATATTATTATTTTTTTTTGTTTTATTGGTTTTTAATGTCATAAAATATCTTTTTAGATATTTCATTATTGGATGTGATGACTTACAAATATATTTTCATTGAAATAATGTATGTTATTTTGGGTGTTTCCATTAATTGACATAAAATTTTATTATTGAGGTTTCTAAATATCATATTTGATCAATTATTTTAATCTGTAAATGAATAATAATTTTTTTTAAATGTTTACGTGTCATTGAACACTTTTCATAAATGGTATTTCAAAGGGGTTCTAGATTCTAAATATACTTTAACATTCAATGTGTCTATAAAATGGATATAATTTATTTTTTTATGTTTCATTGGTGCCATAAAAGGACTTCGACCGATTTGGGGGATGAATAATATTATGTAATTGATTTGGATTGGTGACTATATTTAAGATAAAAATGTTTTTTGTTTAAAAAACATATGTATTTTCTGATGAAATGAATTTTTACAATTACTAACATTGAAATGAAATTTCAAAGGAAAGAATAAGTGGATTAGAAACCTATGTATATTATTATATGTCCAATTTGGAAATATTAGATTGGATTTTATGGTTTCTGTGAATGAGATCCTCTTGAATCCCTTTATTTTTCCCATTATATATATATTAATTCCTGAGGTTCATATCATATTTTAATATTATTTGAATTAGTTGGTTGAGGGTTATTCATATGAGGTCGTTAGAGGTGAGTAGTGATTTATATTATAATATTATTTGTGTTATGTGACTAACATGATTTCATAACCTCCAGTTATTTCCTTATCGGATCACGAGGAACTATATTAGAGTTAATAGATTTATTCTGTTATGATAATTGTTCTCTCCTAATTTCCCCTTATTTGTGCAGTACATAAAGACTATTGTAATGTCACCCCAATGTTATGCTAGGTGCATGCTTCTCAGGCGTATCTTACTAGATGTATCATAAATTAATAGGGATTCCCACATATTTGGTGAGGTCGTATAAAATCATAACATAAGACATATTTTGTCCCATTGAGACAAGTTGATACTACTTATAGCTACTATTTTTTTTTATTTTGGGTTCCCTAGATTTATTGGAAACTATAGAAAAGTGATTTTTTATACTTTATTAATTTTTATAGAATGTATTCTGTTACATGGGTTTTTATTTTGCCTTTCTAGTGTTTAACATTATTTTATTAAAATATTTCTTAAAAATATTAAAATTAGTACTAAAAAAGAGGATTTAAAAATTGATTTCTAATGGGTGTCATGGAAAAAATATAATTGGACATATACATTTCCTATGTGATTGTTATCATTTAATAAAAGAAATAGATGTTTATAAATTGGTTAATGTGTTGATTTTTTAAGTTATTTATTAATGAAGAAACTAGTCTCTCTAATAATATAAGAATATCATAAATTAAAATTCGTTTGAAATGGATAGTAGAAACATTAGATGAAAATATAATTATACTTTATTTCAATGAGATTATATCTGAAATAGTTATTTAATTGTAGTATACTATTTTAATTTCCAATAAGATAGTTTTTTTATGATTTTATTTTGTTTTCAGGTAACACATTATGGTTTTTGTGGGTAATGAGAGTGACCAAGTCTCACAATGTGATTTATGGTATTATATGGGCTTGGGATTTCATTTTTGATTTCCTATTTTGATTCATTTTTATCAACATCATCGGCCTATATATTCTATTGGACCATATAGATGTGATAATGATTTATTGTGCTGTTATATCGAGTTAATAATTTATTATAGTTATGATCTTTTTCGGTAGACATATATTCTATTTGGTTATTTCTTTTAAAAATTGTATTGTAAGAGCGTACTAAATATTGTGTATCCTTGATACTAGGACACTAGTTTTGTGCCCAATAGGATTTATAATTACCTTCTTACCTTGTTATAAGCTATATATAGTAATCAGATATGAGGAGTCATATGTTATATAGTGAAAACATGGTTTCAAAGACTATGATCTTGGGAAATGACCTATGATCCAAATATAATATTCCTATTATTGATTAAATAACTTTATAAGTAAAATAATAGAAGCAATGGGTCCCAATATTTTTTTCAGGAATTGGTTAAAGAACACTACCTTCCGTTTTAAGGCATGATTCCCCATATAAATTTTTTTGAGTATTTTATTTTTATTTCATTCATCATCATTTACAATATTTTGAGGAAGTGGATTGATATTTGGAATCACATATTGTTTTGTAATGTGATATTGAGGGTGAAATTTAACAATTATTTTTATGTTTAAAGGAACCAATATTTGAAGGAAATCTCATATCAAGAAGAAAAGCCACTGGGTATCATAAATTATGATTTGGAGGACTTCATAGATCCTATAATATTGTTAGTGAATATCCCACCATAACTTCCTACTGAACCATTCCTAACTCTATATCCTAGTTGGGTTTAGTTTTTATTCATATAGATTCTAGAATGATATTAATGTCCATACACATATTTTTGATGGAATTTAATATGAATTTTTTATTTGAATTTTTTTAATTAGTGTTATTATTTCTAGAATTATTTATTTTATGATTGGTATGTGTCTGAAATTAAGATGATTGTTTTTGACAGTATATTTTAATAAAATGATTTGTTTTAAAAATTATATAATTTATTTATCATGAAATTTAATTGTTTTTATCATGTAAGATAATTTATAATGTTGTTTATATTAGTATGGTATACGAAAATCATAGAAATAGAAATTAATTATTATATGAATGTTTTTAAAGGACCATATGGTTTCTATGAATTTGTTTTAAAGTACAATAATGTTCAGAATTTATTTTTTATAAAAATATATTATATTTTTTTACGAAGATGGGAATAATTTTTAGATAAGGTGTTAGTTTTTCCAATGGTTCTCTTTGATATATCTTATTTTAAATGTCATCTTTAAATATTGTGATTTAAATATAAAGGGGCTGTATATTTTAAGATATATGTTTGATTATTTATTGAGAAGTTTTTCTTGTTTATCCCCTTGGTGAAGATTATATTTTTTAGTGTTTTTAGGTTATATAATTGATTATGTTATTATAACTGGTTATTTATAATAGTCTTCCAAAAAATCAAAAAATTAAGTAAATATTTAAACTTAGTGGATAATCATGATCATTAATTCATGAATTATTAAAACCTGTTCATTTTCCTTCCGGACTCTACCCAGACTATGAAAAAAGTGGTATTTACATAACCATCTATACATATTACCATGTCTTTTGGGGGTGTCTTGGAGGCATTTTCATTTGGTGGTTCAAAGCTATGGATGTAGAGGTGCATAAATCTCATGAGATTGAGGTCTTTCATCAGGGTTAAACTATTGTGAATTAGTTGATGATTATTTCATAGTGTTGGTGCATCTATTTTTTTTACATGAATGATTTTAACAACTCATTGAATAATAGTTTTATAATGTGATGTTCCTTTCTAAAAAATAATTTTTTTAGGGATTCTAACCATATAGAGTCTAGTGGTTTCTCAGGGGATAAGAAAATATTTCATATGATAGATTATGAATAAAAATATTCTTTGGAGTATATGTGAGTTAGGAGATCAGATAATTTATTAGGTGTAGTTTTTAGATGTTTTATCACTTTTTATGTGAATTTGGATTATAATGTGGTGATGTTCAGGAAGAGGATATCATAATGAGTTTCTGAGTGATATTGTGGTAGTCAAATTCCTTGATTGATTTTTGTAGTTTGATATTTGATCATAGATTTGTTACATTTGAGTGACATTTGAGTATATGATTTAGTAACTAGGACTATTTTTTATTCTTGTTAATAATTTAACGGTGTTGGATTTATTATAGGGATTTACCATCAGTCGGTGTTCTATAATTGAGATCCTATTGCATTTTTTCTACCGTCATGACACAAGTCTATAACCCATGTAGTTTATTATGTTTTTTTATAATTTTTATCATGTTATATTTTACGTAAAACTTTTAAACATTTTATTCAGTATTTGTGATTATAAATGATAATTTTTTTGTGAGATCATATAAGTTTGTTAATTCTTATGGTTTCTATGAGATAATATTTATTTGTATCGATGATGTTTTTCCATGGTATTATTTTCCACATAGAAGTGTCATCATTTTCTCCACCATTTTATATGAATTTAAATTTTTGGGGATACCTACTATAGGAATTTTTTCCTTTGATGTATTTTGAGATATATATTTTTAGTTTGGTGGATGATTTTAATTGGTATATGTAGTCTTTGGATCGGATTTTATTTGTTTTATGGATTTTTGTTCGATGTTTCTCATTATGGATTATTTAAGTTGATTCGTTATCATTAGTCTCAGAATCATGTTTCCCCACAGACCCACACATATTATATTTCTTGTGTGCTTGATGATGCATCAGGAAGCTACACATCTAAACATATAGTTGTTCATGTCAATATCTGGGTGGTCATACTATGATCTACCCTTTAGTTCATCATTGGGTTCTTTGTAAGGGTCAATGTAACATCCCAGGTAAATAAAGAATAAATAATTTTCATATTTGTTAATATTTACGAATTAAATATGACTTTTACTTTAAAGGGGTTTCTATGTTCGATAGCATACCCGATACGCAACGATGAGTTCCTTTGAAAACATATGTTGTACACTAGTAATATAATAATATTATTTTAAATGGTAGTTAACATGTAGCTGTTGTATTGGCGGGAATGAATAGAAATAACTACTATATGATTATATATGTTTTTTAAATGTTTTTACATTTATCCAATAAAATATAAAGGCTTAAAATACGGATAGAATTCAATTTTAGGCATTTATACACTAATTTTCCCTGAAGGATCACTTATCACCTTTTGATGGAAAACCGTCATTAAATATAGTTTTGATTACTCTTATACGTTCTATTGGACCAAATAGAACTCTTTTTTTGAATCGGCACATCAAAATTAACTTTGTGTAAATTTTTGGTATTTTTCCGATAAAGTTCATTTTTTTAATGAATAGTGTAAAATGTTGTATTTCAATTCAAAACCTCTTTTTAATATAATTTATTAAGATGATTAGATAATATTTTCAATTGTTTTTTAAGTGAAATTAGTATATATTTTTACCACTTAATCCAATAGTGGTCGTTGGAATTAATTTCACTTTGAAATCGGACATAAACTAGTGTCAATCTTTTGATACTTATTGTTTCATAAAAACACGCTATTTGTCATGAAAATTGGAAATAATTATCAAATTAATTAATGTGACTTATATGTTTTGAATTTTGTAAAATAGGATTCATTTTTGAATTTGGAATATCAAATATAGCGTAGGGTGAATTTTGGTATTTTTCTGAAAAAACATCAATTTTTGATGAATAGTGAAACCATTAAGTGGTACTTATAAAAACTGATTTTTCGTTTAAATGAAAATTTACCACTTCTGTGTCTTGAATATCAAAAATCCGACAAACATGGTCGTCATTATGAAGTAAAATGTGGTTCAATCGGATTAAAATAATTTCTTTTGTGAATAGTAACTTATTAAGTTTTTAATCGCGATTAGAGGTAAATAGTGTAGGTTAAGGTAAAAATAATGTTTTAATAATATGAGATGAGCATGAAACATGTCCTACCCTCATTGGATGTGTCATGGACGACCAATACAATCCATGGGTCAACTTGGGGACCCCATGGAGCCACTTTGGAAGGAAAATGACATAAATACCTTTTATTTAACGTTAAAGTAAAAAATGACACAAACATGAAATGTTTTACTAAAAAAAATATACACGGGGTTATAAAAGTCATATTTTTTACTATAAATAGTCATTGAAAATATAAATAGATTTCATACATCATATTTTTTTATTTATAATTTTAGAAATTAAATAAATTAAATTATTTATGACATCATGATGATGCAGCGATGACCTCATTATTTAACGATTTAAATAAAATGGAAAGATAATTTAAAATCAAAGACCAACTCATGTACAAAACCTGTTGGATGGGTGGATTTAGAACCCTTATCACCTTATCCTCGAATTATATCAATGTGGGACCTCTTAAATCTGAATACCATTTTAAAATAAAGTGACTTTTTTTACATTCCAAGAGTGCCCCTCCTCTCCTCTTATAAAAGGCCCCCACCTCTACCTCCTTACCCACACTTCCAAAGCTTTTGGCTCGGCCAACCTCTGCCCATTCTGTCCTCGACTTCCCTCTCTTACTCCTTGAAACCTCACATTGGGCAGAAGTCTTCCCAAGGAAGCCTTTGAGCTCAAACCAAAGGGAGTTACCCAATTTTAAGGTAATGTCTTCACTTGAGTCCTTTTGTTTTATTTTTCGCTTCCAACCCCCTAAACTCTTTTTATTAATTTATTTTGTAAAAACTCCAGTATAATCAATATACTAGGATTTTTTTATAAGAAGTATTCGAGCTACACTTACACACACCTACATCTAATGGTTAAAGAACATACTGTTCTTGTGGATGGGGAATTTTTGCCTCACGAAACGATGATTGTTCAATATTCTTCTATCACCTCCAAAGGCGGACATTAAGATGTCACTATATTTATATATGATATATAATATGTTTATTTTTTCCTTAATCTTCTGTATTTTTCATTTATGGAATAACTTTATGGCTTCCATTATGGGTATACACGATATCTTCATTTTTGGAAGTGCGGACTACCACCCCCTCAAAGTGGGTTGATTCGTTAATGCCATATGTGGAAGGTATAAAGGATGGATTTAAAGTTATTATATATGATGTTATAATGGAATTATAATATACCTTTACATCATTATTATTTCATTCCATTAAAGTATGATATTGAAATGAAAGTAGCGTTCATGCGTACGTACGGCTTACCGTCTCCATGAACGGTGCATTTCATTTCTTATCCCCAAATTTAATGTACTATTATAAGTACATGTATATAATGGATACATATTTTTTATGATACATATAAATTATTAATATAATTCTGGAATTAAAAGATACATACCTCTCATTTAGTTTGAATTCCATTAATATGACTATGAAATGAAAGTAGCGTTCATGCGTACGTACGGCTTACTGTCTCCATGAATGGTGCATTTCATTTCTTACCTATAAATGATTATGTAATATTATAAATACATGTATATGATGGATATATATGATATCCAAATCATGAATATCATTCTGGATATAATGATCCTTTGACCACACGAACAACATGTAATTATAAGAAGTCCACTTTTGACTTAAGAACCAAATATCGACAAAACAATCATTATTAACTTAAATAGTTACCTAATCATTATAACATGTCAACAAGTGATATAAAAGGAATAATGAACTTGAAAAAGGTTCTTAAGCAAATAGAAATTAACTCAAGTTTATTATCCAGGTCGTTAAAGAACGATCGAGTCAAGTCGGACCCGAGGTAAGGGACTTCGTCTCAATCTCCTTTCATTGAGGCATATTTTGTTTTACACACAACTATCTTGTATATGGTGTATAAACCCCTTTGACTTTTACTTTTATACAAAAGGAATCATTTTCTATAAAGCGTTTTACTAAACGACAAAAAGGAATGTTTCTTTTAACGTACGCGGTGACAACGACTTTTTCCGCCACTGTGAGTATTATTTGGTCTTTGGCTTCCTCAACATGCCGTAATGTTTTTAAAATAAAATAAATACCATGTACACTTTTATGTATTTTGGTTTTGAAAATGGTTTTGATAAAGGATTCTATTATGTCAATATATATAAATGATATATTGTGATTGAAATGTGGAAATGTTATCATTCCTTTATATTGGTTTTATGTTTATTGATTTTATATTGGAACTTGGACATTTGATGGGTGGTTACGTGATAAACCATATGACGGGTGGTGCCGTGAATACCAGGATGGGTGGTTACGTTATAACCTCCAATGCATTGGGTATGAAAGTAGGTCGTATGGCTATTCCATTAAGTATGTATGGATGTTGGCCATATGGCTATTCCATTAAGAGATATGTGTGGAAGTCGACTATATGCTTATTCCACTTAAGTATGTTTATGTCCCAAGTTACCTTTATATGTTATGTGATATTTTTATGGGTGTTATGTTATTATTTTGGTTATAAAAGGGTAAGTAATGATATTTTATTCAGTGAAGAGTTTTTAATACTTCATACAGGTGAAAAGTATTACTTTGTTAAAGTATACATGGTTTACTTGTTGTTTTGATAAACTAACTTTTTTCATTCTTTGTGTATCCCTTTCTGAGCTTTTTGTGCTCACCACAAATTTCTTTGAAATGTTTTTCATAGGAATTAATGTGGAATAGGGTCAAGGATGGAATCAAGGGAAAGTCATGCAATATAAAACATGGAACTAGACATGTTTCTTTTTAATAGTTTTTATTTTATGGAAACTTAGTCTTCTTTGAAATATTTTGAGACGTAACAATTATGTCCTAATTCTATAAAACTGTAAACCTGAAAAGATATTTAAGGTGAATTATTCATTTAATTCAATAATAAGTAAGGTTTAAGGATGGGGACTTATAGTTGGTATCAGAGGTCGGTTTAGATAACTTTAGGAGTTAGAAATCTATTAAATTATAATCAAAAAAATATTTTTTTTAAATGATATAGCATTTAAAGATTACCATGTTGCTTCATATGAGACATGTTTGTTAAGAATGGTTTTTCATAGAGTAAATAGAACATCTTTTCTGGGAAGGAATAAAGAGGAAAATGACCTTTCAAATCAGTATCTTGAGATGGTCAAAATCAGAACTAAATAGTTTGTTGTAGTGATGGCTCAGTTGAATCAGGTGAAAAATGTTGGTTGTTTTTACTGATGATATTTTGGTGTTCTCTAAAAGTAAAGAGGAAAATGATAGTCATTTATGGATTATCTTGCAAACCATAAAATAAAAGAAACTATATGGAAGATTCAGAAAGTGCGAGTTTTGGTTACAAAAAATTTCATTCCTTGGTCACATTCTTTCAAAAGATGGCATAACTGTTGATCCTTCTAAAACAAAAGTGGTTGAAGAATGGACAAGACCCACAAATGTAACTGAGATACATAGTTTTCTTGGTTTGGAAGGTTACTACAGAAGGTTTGTTGAACTTTTTTCACGATTATCTAGTCCAATGACTATGCTAACTCGGAAGGGTGTTAATTTTATATGGACAAAATCATGTGATGATTGTTTTTAGGAGTTGAAAAGAAGATTGGTGAATGCTCCAGTTTTGGAACTTCCTTCTAGGAATGGTGAGTTTGTTATATACAATGATGCTTCATTGAAGGGAATTGGTTGTGTCCTTATGCAGAATGATCATGTAATTGCTTATGCTTCACGTCAGTTGAAAACTCATGAGGTAAATTACCCTACACATGATTTGGAATTAGATGATGTTGTTTTTGCTTTAAAAATTTGGAGGAATCATTTGTATGGAGTAAAGTGTGAAATATATACTGATCAAAAAAGTTTAAAGTATATATTCACTCAGAAAGAATTGAACATGTGACAGAGGAGATGGCTGGAATTAATCAAGGAGTATGATTGTACAATTCACTTCCATCCGGGAAAAGAAAATAAAGTGGATGATGTTTTGAGTCTAAAAAGTAATGCATCATTAACCATGCTACGTTTGGAATGAGATCCTTTGGATTTTAGTTTGTTGAACTATGACATAGAATTTGATGGTGCAAGATGTTCTTCTGTTTTGTTTTATGTATTAGTGAGATCATCCCTATCAGACAGAATTAAGCAAGCACAGAGGGAAGACAATGAGTTGCAGAAAAAGGTAGAGTTGGTTCAGAAGGGTAAGTTGCCTGAATTAAACATTGATAATGATTGTTTTTTGAGATTTGGGAAGAGATTGTGTGTGCCTTGTGATTCACAGTTGAAGAGAGAGTTGTTATGTGAAGCTCATAGTTCTCCATTTTCATTTCATCCTGTCAGTAATAAGATGTACAGAGATCTGCGGGAGTATTACTGGTGGGATGGAATGAAATGAGATATTGCTGATTTTACTGTGAAGTGTTTGACTTGTCAGTAGGTTTATGTAGAGTGGCAGTTACCTAAAGGGATGCTTCAGCCTTTATCAGTGCCAAAGTGGAAATGGGAAAATATACCCATTGTTTTTTTCATGGGATTACCGAAGACATCTAGAGGTAATAATGAAATCTGGTTTATTGTTGATCGCTTGACTAAATCTGCTCATTTCCTTGCTATACGTGATACTTTTTCCCTAGATCAACTTTCCGGTTTGTATCTTAAAGAGATAGTCAGGTTACATGGATTTCCTCTCTCCATTGTATCTGACCGTGATCCCAGGATTAATTCTAACTTTTGGAAAGGCCTTCAGAAGTCGTTGGGTACTGAATTAAATTTTAGTACAACTTTTCATCTGCAATCAGATGGCCAGTCAGAACGAAAAATTCAGAAATTGGAGGATATGCTACGAGCTTCTCGATGGAATATCAGGGAAGTGGGGACCAACATTTTTCATTGGTTGAGTTTTCTTATAATAACATTTTTTATTCCAGTATACAAATGGAACCATTTGAGGCATTATAAGGGAAGCGGTGTCAAACTCCAGCATTTTGGGATGAAGTGGGTGAAAGCAAGCTGATGGGACCAGAATTGGTAGAAGAGATGACAGAAAAATTTCAGTTGATTCAGAAACACATGAGAACAGATCAGAGAAGGCAGAAGAGTTTTGCGGATAACCGGAGGAAAGATCTATCTTTCGAGGTAGGTGATCATGTTTTTATCAAGGTTTCTCCATGGAAAAGTGTGATGAGATTTGGTAAGAAATGAAAGCTGAGTCCAAGGTTCATTGGACCATTTGAAATTTTGGAGAGAGTTTGATCAGTTTCTTACTGAGTGGCTTTACCTCCGAGTTTCTCTCAGGTACACATTGTTTTTCATGTTTCGATGTTGAGGAAGTATATGCCAGATCCATCTCATGTTTTGAGTCCAGAGGTAGTTCAGCTGGAAGAGAACCTATCTTATAAAGACCAACCAGTCCAGATTCTTTACCGAAGAGAGAAAGTGTTTCAAAATAAGGTAATCCACCAGGTAAAGGTTTCGTGGAAAACCCATATGGTTGAAGAGGAAACGAGGGAATCTGAAAATGCTAAGAGGGATAAATATACCCACTAATTTTGATAGGTGAATAAAATTGCTAGCACACAATTCCCAAAAGGGGGCTGGAATGTAACATACCAGGTAAATAATGAATAAAGAATTTTCATATTTATTAATATTTATGAATTAAATATTAATTTTACTTTAAAGGGGTTTCTATGTTCAATAGCGTACCCGATACACAACGATGAGTTCCTTTGAAAACATACGTTGCACACTAGTAATATAATAATATTATTTTAAATGGTAGTTAACATGTAGCCGTTGTATTGGCGGGAATGGATAGAAATAACTAATATATGATTATATATGTTTTTAAATGTTTTTACATTTATCCAATAAACGATAAAGGCTTAAAATACGAAAATAATTCAATTTTAGGCATTTATACATTAATTTTCACTAAAGTTTCACTTATCACCTTTTGATGGAGAACCGTCATTAAATATAGTTTTTATCACTTTTATACATTCAATTGTACCAAATATAACTCTTTTTTATAATTGGGACATCAAAATTTACTTTGTGTAAATTTTTCGTATTTTTCCGATAAAGTTCATTTTTTAATGAATAGTGTAAAATGTTATATTTTAATTCAAAACCTATTTTTAATCTAATTTATTAAGATGGTTAGATAATATTTTTAATTGGTTTTTAATTGCAATTAGAATATATTTTTACCATTTAATCCGATAGTGGTCGTTGGAATTAATTTCACTTTGAAATCGGACTTAAACTAGTGTCAATCTTTTGATACTTATTGTTTCATAAAAACAACCTATTTTTCATGAAAACGGGAATTAATTATTAAATTAATTAATGTGACTTATATGTTTTTAATTTTTTAAAATATACTTCATTTTTGAATTCGGAATATCAAATATATCTTAGGGTGAATTTTTGGTATTTTTCTGAAAAACTTCAATTTTTGATGAATAGTGAAACCACTAAGTGGTACTTATAAAAACTGATTTTTTGTTTAAATAAAATTTTACCACTTCAGTGTTTTGAATTTCAAAAATCCGACATAAATGGTTGTCATTAAGAAGTAAAATGTGGTTCAATGGGATTAAAATAATTTTTTGGTGAATAGTAACTTATTATGTTTTTAATCGCGATTAGAGGTAAATAGTGTAGTTTAAGGTAAATATAATGATTTAATAATATTAGATGAGTATGAAACATGTCCTACCATCGTTGTATGTGTCATGGTCGAACAAGAAAATCCATGGGTCAACTTGGGGACCCCATGGAGCCACTTTGGTTGGAAGATGACATAAATACCTTTTATTTAATGTCAAAGTAAAAAATGACACAAACATGAAATGTTTTACTAAAAAAAATTTTACATGGGGTTATACAAGTCATATTTTTTTACTATAAATAGTAATTGTCAAGCTAAAATGATTTCCTACATCATAGTAATTTTTTTTAATTTTTAGACATTAAATAAATTAAATTATTCTTGACATCATGATGATGCATGAATGACCTCATTATTTAACGATTTAAATAAAATGCTAAGATAATGTAAAATATAAGACCTATACATGTCCAAAACCTATTGGAGGGGTGGATATCGAACCCTTATCACCTTATCCTCGAATTATATCAACGTTGGACCTCTTAAATCCGAATACCATTTTAAAATAAAGTGATTTTTCTTTACATTCCAAGAGTGCCCCTCCTCTTCTCTTATAAAATGCCCCCAACTCTACCTCCTTACCCACACGTAAAAAGCCTTTGGCTCGCCCAACCCCGGACCATTTTGTCTCTCCACTTCCCTCTATTAGACCTTGAAGCCTCACTTTGGGCATATGTCTTCCCAAGGATGCCTCTGAGCTCAATCCAAAGGGAGTTACCAATTTTAAGGTAATGTCTTCACTTGAGTCCTTTTGTTTTATTTTGCTTCTCCAACCCCCTAAACTCTTTTTATTAATTTATTTTGTAACAAATATAGTATCATAAATATACTAGGATGTTGTTATAAGAAGTATTCGAGCTACACTTACACACACCTACATCTAATTGTTAAAGAACATACTTTTCTTGTGGATGGAAAATTTCGGCCTCACGAAATGATGATTATTCAATATTCTTATAACACCTCCAATGGTGGCCATTAATATGTCACTAAATTTATATATGATATATAATATTATTATGTTTTACGTAAGATTATGTATTTTTAATTTATGTCATACCTTTATGGATTCCATTATGGGTATACACGATATCTTTATTTTAGGAAGTGCGGACTACCGCCCCCTCAAAGTGAGTTTATTCGTTAATGCCATATGTGGGACGTATGAAGGATGGATTTAATGTTATTATATATGATATTATACTGGAATTATAATAAACCTTTATATCATTTTTATTTCTTTCCATTAAAATATGATATAGAATTGAAAGTAGTGTTCATTCATATGTACGACTTACCATCTCCATGAACGGTGCATTTCGTTTCTTATCCGCAAATGTAATGTACTATTATAAGTACATGTATATAATGGATACATATTAAGTATGATACATATAAATGATTAATATAATCCTGGAATTAAAATATACACACCTCTCATTTATTTTTAATTCCATTGATATGACAAAGAAATTAAAGTAGCGTTCATGCGTAGGTATGGCTTACCGTCTCCATGAATGGTGCATTTCATTTCTTACCTCTAAATGACTATGTAATTTAATAAATACATGTATATAATGGATATATATGATATCCAAATCATGAATATAATTCTGGATATAATGAACCTTTGTCCACACGAAAAACATGTAATTGTAAGAAGTCCACTTTCGACTTAAGAACCAAATATCGACAAAACAAATATTATTAACTTAAATGGTTACATAAGGTTTATAACATGGCAATAAGTGATATAAAAGGAATAATGAACTTGAAAAAGGATCTTAATCAAATATAAAATAACTCAAGTTTATTATTCAGGACGTTAAAGAACGATCGAGTCAAGTCGGACCCGAGTTAAGGGACTTCGTCTCAATCTCCTTTCATTGAGGCATAATTCGTTTTATGCACAACTATCTTTTATACAGTGTATAAACCCCTTTGAATTTTACTTTTATACAAAATGGATCTTTTTCTACGAAGCGTTTTACTAAACGACAAAAAGGAATGTTTCTTTTAACGTACGCGGTGACAACAACCTTTTGCGCCGCCGCGAGTATTATTTGGTCCTTGGCTTCCTCAACAAGCCGTAATGTTTTTAAAATAAAATAAATACCATATACTCTTTTATGTATTTTGGTATTGAAAATGGTTTTGATAAAGGATTCTATTATGTCAATATATTTAAATGATATATTGTTATTGAAATGTGGAATTGTTATCATTCATTTATATTGGTTTTATGTTTTATGATTTTATATTGGAACTTGGACATTTGATGTGTGGTTACGTGATAAACCATATGATAGGTGGAGTCGTGAATACCAGGACGGGTGGTTACGTTATAACCTCCAATGCATTGGGTATGGAATTCGGCCGTATGGCTATTCCATTAAGTATGTATGGAAGTTGGCCGTATGGCTATTCCATTAAGAGATATGTGTGGAAGTCGACCGTATGGTTATTCCACTTAAGTAGGTTTATGTCCCAAGTTACCTTTATATGTTATGTGATATTTTTTGGGAATTATGATAATCATTTGGTTACAAAAGGGTAAGTAATGTTCTTTTATTCAGTGAAGAGTTTTTACTACTTCATAAAGGTGAAAAGTATTACTTTGTTAAAGTATACATGCTTTACTTGTTGTTTTGATAAACTAACTGTTTTCATTCTTTGTGTATCCCTTACTGAGCTGTTTATGCTCACCCCGAGTTTCGTTGAAATGTTTTTCACAGGACTTAATGTGGAATAGGTACCAGGATGGAATCAAGGGAAATTCATGCTATATAAAACATGGAACTAGACATGTTTCTTTTTAAGAGTTTTTATTTTATGGAAGCTTAGTCTTCTTTGTAATCTTTTGAGATGTAATAGTTATGTCCTAATTCTCTAAAACTCTAAACCTGAAAAGAACCTCAATGTGAATTATTCATTTAATTCAATATTAAGTAAGGTTTAAGGTTGGGGCCTTATAGTCATTCATTCGATGAATATTCTATGTAAAATTAATATAATGTATCTAGGTAATTCATTATAAGAACTATGATATCATGTAATGAAATTATATGGGTGTACCATTCATAAATGTACTAGTGGCTCTCAACATTAGTGGGTCTGATGATTTTTTAAATATTTTTGTTTTCCAATATTTACCATTTTTTAATGTAAGGTGTTTCAACCCCATTGATACATCAATACGTTTTATACTAACCAGGTCATCCGTGAAGTTATATATCTCTCTTATTCCTTCTTTGTTTTTATTATTAAATCCTTGGTTTCATATATATTTCTCTAGGTGAGACCCTCCTCCCTCTTTTCAATCAATTCTTCTTCCCCTTCCCCCATTATCCTTGAGTATATCCATATCCTATGAACCTTATGGACTACTATGGTAAATTTTTCAGGTTAGGGTGACTTATTCTAGGGGTTATTAATGATATGGACATGGGGGGGTCTCTTATCACATGATGTAGCATTATCCATTGATGATGGTGTCTTTTAATTATTATTTCATTGAACCAAGGTGGGTTCTTTTGGGTATTCATTTTATATGCTATAGTATTTGGTTAATAATACATCATAATGGTGTATCTATGAATATATTTCTATATATGATAGAAATATGGTATTTATAAATGTATTGTAGTGATTTATATCATCTAATAAAGAGTATTTCAAATTGGTTTTGTTTTCTGACATTGTTATTTATACCATGTGTCTGTAAAAATGATTTAACGACTTGATAAAAAAAGAATATCATATATTAATTGGATCTAAATCCATTTTTGTTTAAAATTGAATAAAAATAAGGTTTCGATTGATATGAATGTATTAATATGAAAATTATTTTTGTTCAAAATAGTTTTAACACTGGTGTTTAAATGTTTGATCTGAATTATTGACATTTAAATAAGATTTAAATGGAATTATAGGGTGTCATAGAAAAAATATTCTATTTTTATATAGACAATTTTTATGTTTAAATTTGGAATTTATAGTGCGTGTATGAGTTTCAATTTTATCAAGCACCTTTATTTTAATTTTTGATATGTATTATGTCTTTATGGGGATACCTTATATTTCAGGTGACACAGATGAAACTTTTTAAGTGGTTTGTAACAAGGGTCTTAAAATGGATGTGGAAGTAATATTCTTCTTTAATATTGATCATGGGTCTTACTTGATTTCACCCATCATATTTCTTCCCTCATAAGATCATGATTTATTGAGTGAGAGGTGTAAATATATCATATAGTAGATATTAAAGATATAATAGTTCCCGAAGTTGTGTGTTATGTTTGGTAAAGTCTAATGTTCCACATATGTTAAGATATGTACATGATAATTAGTTGCCTTGTGTAGTTTGGATGTACCATATATCAAATATTTTTCCAATGTATTTGGTAAATTTGTGTACCAGATTTCGTAAGGTATTACTTTTTTACACCGTATACTAGATGATAATCTATAGGGATCCAACTTTATTTTGTGTTCATTGGTTCAATATTATTATATAGAACAATGATATGTTATACCAAATTTTTTGATTTATTATAATGGATATGTGGTTCCATGTTTTTTTATAATTCTATACATTACACTGTTTTATTAATGATTTTATAAACATTGTAAAAAATTGTAATTCGTATGGGTACATGAAATTTGATTTAAAATTTAATTTTCGGTAATATAGGTATTTGTTGATGTGATGTAATATTTTTTATTGTTTTCTATTAATTGAAACAAATTTACATTTATAAAAATTTAAATAATATTATATTAAATTTTATGTAATTATTAATGAAAACAATTTTCCCGAAATTTATTGAAAATTATATTTCTTTATAAATGGATAACAAAACGTTTTATGTAAGATCCTACTAATATTAGTTTCTCTTATACACTGCATACACAATTTTTTTTGTCCCCCTCTCATGGATAATTTTTACGATATTTTAATTTATATTCTTTTTATTTTTTTACGTTGCTCATGATGATTGTAATAGGATGAGGAGAGTAATTGAGGGTTAGATAGATATTGATGTTTGTGGTTTGAATTAGGAATCATTTTGGCTATTATTTTGTGATCGTCATATTTTGACTCTTTCCATTTAATTTTTTCATTGGACTTTTCTTTTAATTTTTTGATGATTATGTATTATATATTTTTAAGATTTTTATTATGATAACTATTTATGTTTTATTTATTTATTAATTATACTATATTCATTGGTTAGTTATGTTTTTTATCGTAAACAATGGGAGATAACATTACCAAGAGATTTTTTAGGATTCTTGGGATCTAGTTTAAAATATATAAGGATCACCATTTCATTTTAGTTATTTCCAAATGATAGGTTGTGTGCCTCACTGAGATATAAATATCCTTGGTTCATGGGAAAATGGTATTAGTGCCTTTGTTGTTTCGAATTTTCATTGATTCCTAACAATTTTCTCATACACATTGAGAATTATTTTGTTATATACATAATATGTATATCAAGGATCAACAAATACAATATGAATTGTTTATTGATCTCCACTTTTCATGAAGTTACTGGATTCACCACCAATAGATGGGTTTGAGTCATTTATTTTATTTTTTTCATTGATAATTTGTTTTATTATGATAAGATTGAATTATAACTTAATAATTGATAGGTTTCCAAGTTATTTTAGTGGTCCCATTACAATTTGGGGTGGAAATGGAATAGGAACCAATTATACATGCATAGCTCACACTGTCTCCTAAACAATGTGAATCTCATTAGTAATTGTAATAAGGACTTCATAGATCATATTTTAATGTTTATGAATGACACATGAAATAATGTGGAACATTTTTTACATATCTCAAAATCCCACTCAAGATCATTCATTTTTATTCCAGTTTCAACTAAAAAATAATTAATTTTAGTCCCACTTTTGTGGAGATGTTGATTAATGATTAGATAGTGTTTATTTTGTTGTAATTTTTTTTAATTTTTACTGTTATTCACTGTGTATATTTTATATTTTGTGGCTTGTTTTGGATAAAATGTATAAATTAAAATTTATTTGGTTTAGAAATTCTTTTTCTCGGTTATCTACGATATAATATCATTATTTTAGTAAATTTAATCTATAATGTGGTTTATTTAATATTTTTATTGGGAAAATAATTTGAAAAATAAATAATTTTTTTGTAAAAAATATATTTTGTTAATTTTCCTTTGAAATAGTGTGACGTTGCAATAAAATTGGGAAATGATTTGTTTTATTTTAAAATAAATTATAGTGTACTTATGAAGGATAATTTTTTGTAAAATAGGGGGGATTATTTTTCCAAAGGCATCCCTGGTAAAATAGATTTTAAAACCCTTTTTGGAAAATGATGATTTGGAATGCATGTTTTTTATATTGTATGATATTTCTATCTTTTTAAGGAGTTTTTCATTTGGTTGTGTCCCTCTTACAAATATGGGATAATTTTGGTCAATGTTTTATGCATTAATGGGTTATGTTCATGAATAAGTTATTAATAATATGTCTTATGGAATTTCAAATAATGATAACAATTGGTTTTACTTCAATAATAATACACAAGATGTGTACAATATATTTTTTTAAAGGATTTCTTAGTTTGGAATGTGCCCAAACTCAAAATAAAGCGGTGGACAGAGAGCCTTCTATTCTTTTCACACACTCATCGAGGATCCTAATGGTGGTGATAATTTTTGGGTTCTAAATTTATAATGTGATTGGGAAAATATATTTCTTGTTTTGGGAACCCATTATACTGAAATAATAATGATAGGGTTATTGACCATAATATAATTTTTATGTAACTTATATTTGTAGTGATATTATTATGGCTCATTGAAATATCATTTCATCAAATGCAGGTATATTTTTTAAAACCTTGTTCATCTTTTGGTTCATTCGATCTAATCCATGTGGTTTCCCCCGATATTAGTAAATATTTTCTATGATAAGGCATGGATGTTTAATCATCTGTAGGGTGTCAATTAGTTGGTCTATCTGAGGAGTTCTTATGTGTTGTTTTCTCATTGATTTTTTCTAACATTTATATTTGGATTATGCTAAGGATGTAGTGATTTGTATATAAATTCTTTCTATGTTATTATATCTTTCCTTTTTTTTGGATATTAGTTATTTTCAATTTTATTATAGATGTGAATAACATGTGAGAATAATTGGTATGTGATTGGGCTACATGGAATAGTGTAACATCTCAATGAGAACATAATGTTTCTTGTTTTACTAAGTGGGCTCACCATGAGATGATGTGATGTAGTTGAGGTCCTAATGAGTCAATTTTAAGTATGGTGATGGATATATAGACCCCAATTTGGTCACAATGTGATTTTTATGAGATTTTAGATCCCATCCATTTTATTTTAATTCATTCAGTAGTTTGGTGATGAGTTCTAATTATGTATTTAAGGTTTACGTAGGAATTGTATTCATTCATATTTTTCATCTATTTCCATGTGAAAGTATTGTTTCTTAGTGAATAAGGGGTCTACTCGGTGACATTACTATTAAGATTTTAGTAATATATTTTGAGTATATTTTGTGGTGTTATATCATGTTCATTCAAATTTTTTGTAGGGCTTGATAATCATTAGTGCAAAATTTATATTAATACACACTATGATCAGGGTTCTCAGATCATGAACTACCCTTAAATGCATCTCGAAGTTATTCATAAGTTTTATTCACAACTTTAATAAGGGAAAATATCATTATTGATCAAGTACGATTACATTTTTTGTATAGGTCAGGCACTCCATGAATCAGGCATCGCACCATGAATTTATCGTGGTTTGGTACATCATGTCATGAAGTAGTGTTTCATGTATTTAATTGATCTACCTGGTTTTTGAATATTTTTTCTCCAAAATTTCCTTGTTAAATTTTCTATGGTTCAAATCCATTTAATATTAATTTATCTTGAGCTTAACAGGAGAATACATGAGGGATTATATCCCACTTATCCTAATTTATTACCCTCCGATGCTCGATTTATAGTTTATTACTCATGATGAGACTGAAATTAATCTTATTTATGTCAACTTCTTCTAAAATACATATTTTTCATTATTAATTCCATCAACATTAAAAAATGATATTGGATTTGGATTTATATAATGAGGTGTCATATTATTTAGTGTTTCAGAGTATGACTTGTGGAGGGTCTATTATCACTAGTAGGAGTGTTCACCTTCAACGATGAAGACTTATGGATTAATTTCTACATAACCAGTGTTGGTGATTTTTTGTGATTCTTTTATTCAACATTTAATTTGGTTAGTGACGTCTCTAAATGTGTTATTTTTTATTTATTAAGATATATAATAGAGAATTTGAATTTCCAAATTTTTTGGAGTTATATCTTATATGGAAAAAAATGTATTTTAAAGGGTTGTTGTTTTCGGAAGTCATGGATGTATTCCATTTGTCGGTAAAAACGATTAAATTCATTTTTTTTCTATTTAAATTATTTATTTAAATGAATTTAACAAAATTTAGGTCATAAATATAATAATGGGAATTTTTTCATCCTTGAATGGTTTTATGTAAAAAAAATGATAAAAAATGATTCAAAATTCCATGTCTAAATTAGTGTTATTAATTATTGACATGGGGGTGTGATTTAAAAAGAAATTAAAAGTGTCCTAAAATCCCAATTGTGTGTTGATATTACAAATTTTGATCTATTAAAATCAAATTTATGGTGTGTTTTTTATAAAATTTTGTTTCATCATGATTTTAAAATTTCATATGTACTATGGCCTATAAAACATATATTATATTTAATGTTTTATCGATGGATTATTTGGGGCTATCCCTTGAAAAGAAATTATAGGTGGGTGGGATTTATGTACTTATTTTATATAGATCATTTTAGATTTTTGAATTACCACATACTACTGAGTGAGAGGTTTTTAATTATGAGACACTATATAGTAGTACTCTATATGTTCACACATAGTTATACAGTTTGAAAGGGCTACTAGAGATTTCCCACTATTTCATTCTTTATGAAATATGTTTGGGCGTATTATGTGGTTTTGAGGAAACATTTTCCTGTGTTCCAAATAATTTTGGAGGTCTATGTAATTGTGATATTCTATTCCTTTATTCCTGTTTTATTCTATAATGTTGTTGATTCCTTAGATATTTTTTTCAATATAGAATTTAAATTGTTTGTAGTAATAATTTTCTAGTAATACTCATAAACTATTCTTGTAAAACCCCATGATTTCATAGTGTGTTCTTTCTTCAAAAAAAATCAATAACTTGCACTACACGCAACACCGAGTTCAAGCGCACCATGACTTACTAAACAAGCTGTTTAAAAGTGATTACGAATAGTATTAACTAAATTTTAAACTTTATATAATCCTTATAATTTTAGAATCCATATTATGAATTTCTTAGACATAATGTAAGAACAAATTCATTTTCAGTATTGCACTTTTATAGACTTCTACTAGTGAACCCTTTTTATATCCAATATTTTAAACTTTTATATATTCAATTTGACTAAATAAATTTACTTTTTAAAATGGGGACTTCAAAAGTTTACAATGAAACATCCCAAGCTTCTACGGTACGCTTCTCTTTGAATAATGTGGTAGTGTGTGTTGTACACAACATCGAGTTCTAACACACTACAACCAATAAAACTATCCATAATGAATATTAATACCTAATTTTTAAAATTTTATAAATTTTACCTCTCAAAATGGACTTCATTTTTCGATTCGGAGTATCGAATTTAGCCTAAGGTGAAATTTTGGTACTTTTCGGATAACTTTAATATTTTGGTGAATAGTGAAAATTACTAAATTTTAATTAAAAACAACATTTTAAATATAAATAATTAATAGTGAGAAATTTTGAATTTGAGTGGTTTTAATGTTTAATTAGAATATATATTAACCATTTAATCCAATGGTGTTCATTAGAATTAATTTGACTGTGAAATTGGACATAAACATTTGTCAATCTTTTGATATATATTGTTTCTTAAAAAACACGCTATTTGTTACGACAGCAGGAATTAATTATAAAATTAATTAATGCAACATATATGTTTGGAATTTTTTAAAGTATACATCATTTTTGAATTTGGAATATCAATTATATCTTAGGGTGAAATTTCGGCATTGTTCTGAAAAACATCAATTTTTGATAAATATGGAAACTACTAAGTGGTAGTTAAATAATTGAATATTTCATAAATCATAATTTTACCACTTCGGTGATTGAAATTTCGAAAATCCGAGAGACATGGTTAATATTGAGGATTAAAATGTGGTACAATTAAATGAAAATAATTTTTGGTGAATAGTAACGTGTTACTTTTATTTTCCACAGTTAAAAGTAAATAGGGTAATTAAGGGTAAAAATGATATTAATATTACCCTAACACATGTTCTAATTCTATTGGACAAGTTTATCTCGACCAAAAACAACCTTAGGAATAAAATATTATCATTTAGGTCCACTTGGATTAGATTATGACATTTATTATTATTTAATTCGAAGAAGAGTTAAAAGAGTTAAAATCAAAGTTCATTTACTAAAAAAATTTTAATATAGGGTTATACATAAGATAAATTCTATTTTAAATTTTAGTTATAAAGATAAAAATATTTTCTACATAATGATAATTTATATATAATTTTTAGACATTAATAAATTTAATTTATTTATGACACAATGATGATGCAGTAATTACCTAATTAATGAACAATTGGAATAAATGATATTATAAATACCCAAATAAATGTAAAATGAGACTTTTTATAAATAAAAAAAATATAGGATTATATGACATGTTAGGATTGATTTAATTAAATTTTTTAGAAGTAATCATTCTTTTATGATTTTTACAAAAATCAATTATTGAATAGTTTCAAAATTGACATAAAATAGTTTTTAAAACAAATATTATATTATTAATTGATATTAAATTCCTAAAAATCGATGGTTCGGCCAAGAGACTTATATCATGATAGGTGTATCATTCTTGGACTACTTGGGGGTCTCTTGGATATATATAGTAATTTTATTAACCATATAATATAAAAATACAAAGAGACATTGTAAAAGTGAAACTAAATAACTTATACTTAATACTTAATGATAAGGTTATTATATTTTCCCAAACCTATCTAAATTCTATTGGTTGAGGGGTTTTGACCCATCCCAACCTTAAACTTCAAATAATCCACTTTAGAGTCATTAGAAACCGAATATGAATTTATTATAAAATAATATTTCAAGCTTTTCCATAGGTTCCCTCACCCCTCTTACAAAAGAGAACTCTCCCTTCTCATTAACTCACACCTTCAAAGCCTTTTTGTTCGGCCAACCTCTGCCCAAATACTCTCTCAACGTCCCTCAATTCATCCTAGAGGCCTTCCATTATTCATAAAGTCATCTTATGGAGTCCTTTTGATCAAATCAAAAGGATGAACCCGAAGAAGTGGTAATGATTTCACCACCCTTTTTCAAGTTCCTTTCTTCATCCACTTCTTATTTCTTTGTTATTACCATTCTAAAATAATGAATCCATTATATACAATATAATTTAAAATTATTATAAATATGGTATGACCATATTCTGTATTCTATCCATCCTATAAATGACATGTCACCATGCGTGCGTACGTACGACTTACCGTCTCCACGTCGTGGTGTAATTGTTATTCAATATAATATTATTTGGATGGGTATAATAATGATTTGTAATTCATGTAAATAATAAATATATCATTATAATGATTCTGTATATATATGATATACCATCCAACTATATATTATTTTAATATCAAAATAATGATATTTTCGCTCGTACATTCGTACGGATTAACGTCTCCACGATGCGATGAAATTCATTTCCAAGTTCACCATTCATCGTCGATTATAAAAATATATATTACTAATAAGTATGTAATTAATGACATAATAATGATACTAGAGAGATATATATATATATATATATATATATATATATAAGGATTTATTTACTAACATATATCTTATTCATTTACTTCCTTTCAATACTACATGAAAACAGAAACAGCGTTTATGCGTACGTACGGACTACCGTCTCCATAAACAGTGTTTTCCATTTCATATATATATGTCTATTATACATATTTATATTCTAAATATATATGATACATTTCTCATGTTTTATATTCTGGAATTATTTAAATCACGGTCTATGTGATACAACCAAGAGTGACAATTTAAAACAGGTACAATAAAGAAAGTGATTAATAACCAAAATGTTAACCTAACATGGATATTATTATTAAATGGGTAATATAAAGTCATAAATGAATCAGGTATGATATCATAAATATTAATATGGTTCTGGTATAATTTAATAACATAATACGATCTTCATACATGAGTTTATACTTACCCTCGACTAAAGGAAATTACAAGGTAAGGGGTTTTCATCTCACTCCTAATTCCCGTGAGATTCATGTCATATTGCCACTATTAACTTTTGTGTAGTGTATGTACTGCCCATAATTATATTCTTTTTGTAATACACTTTAATTTATGTGTATTTACATATTCATTGTATGATTCCTCTTTCATAGGTTGTATGTTTCATAAGTTACCAAACTGGTAAGGGTTAATTTCACAACATCTTTATTATCCATGGTTGTTTTTACATAAGTATCTACCGGGACATATTTATTATCCATGTACATGTTTTATTAAAGTGTTTTCAAAGATATTATTTTAAGGTACTTTTTTCTAAAACATCATTTCAAATGTTTTAAATATTTATTCGTCTAAATTTTTCTCATTAATGTTCATGTCTTCAAAATGGGTTTAAAGGATTTATTTATATGGACATGAATGTTTTTTAAAATGTTAATTCCTTTCAAAAGTTTCAATGTGGTATGGAACCCATTGATTCAAAAATGTATTTAAATGACTTCTTTTCTAAATTGTGTGACTTTGAAATGTTTTCATGAAAAAGGGGTATTTCTCTCGAGGAGTTTTACAAATCAATCTCTTCTATGTCAAAATTCTTTAATAGATTTTAAACTTGTTTTGAAGTTGATTTATCGTGATACAAATCAAACATATTGTGTTGTAGGTTTTGTGATATATTTGACTCTGGATGTGTTATTTTTATACCATTCATGGTTTTACGGGTAAAGTGTTGACATTTCTCATGCTATTTTTAATACAAATTTTTATGTTATATTTCATCCTCTTCTTAAGATGAATGTGTTGGACTAGTATGTTCTGGGTTGGGTACCAGTAAAAGTAAGCCCTCCGGGTTGGTGTCTAGTTATTAGAGGCACTCGAGGTCAGTGTCCGGTTATTAGAGGCACTTTAGGTTGGTGTCAGATTATTAGAGACACTCCGGGTTGGTGTTCGGTTATTAGAGGCACTCCGGGTTGGTGTCTAGTTATTAGATGCACTCCGGGTAGGGTTCCGGTTATAGTTAGACCCTAGTCCTTGGCACGAGCCCTTGATAAAGAAATTAAAGTACATAATTATACATTACATCATTATGAAAGTGGTTAGTGATATTGCATGTGATTATTCGATTAGTAGAATATCCATGTGAATAAGTAAATAGAATTACTGCATTTTATTTATGCCATATTATGCTGAAGTTCAAGTTTAAAAGGATTTTGTTTTATTTTTATACATTGCCTTAAATTTTTATGCTTATTTTTGAAAGTTTCCATTGTATTTCTTACCCTTACTGAGCATTTGAGCTCACCCCTTTCTATGTTTTATTTATCCCAGGATTCCAAGAAGTGTAATGTGATTGATATGCAGGGTTAAGACAAGGGAATAATGGAATTCATAAAGGATTATTTATGTTGTTTTCTATGTTATTAGTGTAGTGTAACATTCATGTATATAATCTATTTTCCAAGACTGCTAAACTGATCTGTTCTTCGGGACCTTGGTCCTTGTAATCATGCCAATGTATTAAAATAATGCACCGACTCTGGGTCACTGGGGTCAGGGTGTTACAGTTGGTATCAGAGAAAGTTTAGCAATAACCTTGGAAACTAGATTTAGATAAACTCTGATTAGAGCACATAGTCCTAAGATAGACTTCGAGGAATAGTATAGAATAACATCCTAGAATTTTGGTATTGTAGTGATTTTGTGAGTTTTACGAAAAATAAATCTCTGTCTAGATATGAGTAGGTAGAGGTGGCTCTGGCACATATGTATCTAGGGGTAAAATCCGAAAACACCTCTTTGAGATAGATTCGAACGAGAACTGGTGCACGACAACGGGACTTGATGCACTCTTGGTTACGACAATCCTGGGGGATATGCTTAGGATAATTTTCATTTTATTTAAAAAACACTATGAAGGGCTCATTAGTATATACTTACTCAAAGAAAAAAATTTTTATGATTATGGATTATATCCATAAACGGTTCAATTTGAATTAGGAATTAATTATTGCAATTCATAAACTGACCTTTTTTATGCTATTGTATAAAAATGGCGCCCCGTAGAAGGAATGTGAACTCCAGTAATACGTATTATCCAAAGCGTAAGAAGGATCATATCGTTCATGGTGTGAAGATATCATGTAGAATGGAAATAATCTCCCAAATATTATCATCATATGAATAAATAGTATCATGTGTGTATAAGATTACTAAAGAGTTTACTGAGTCCTATGGCTTTGACGGGAATCAAGAGAAGAAAAGGATGGGAGAGACAAAGATGGATAAAGGGACGAAGGAAAAGAATAATTTCCCCATATGTGATAAATGTGGGAAGAAACACCCTGGAACTTGCCTGAAAGGAATGGGAGTTTGTTATATGTGTGGAGGAAAAGGGCACATGGTACGTGACTGCAAGGGTAAGAAAATGGTTTCAAATGTACAATGATTCATTTGAAAAGAGTTTGGACACTACACGAACCTATGTCCCAGTCATCAGACTATGCGGAAAATGATGCTATTAGATAATAATAAAGTTATGATACTACCACAAATGAAGAGGAATGATTAGAGTTCTTTTGTTGATTTTTTGCATTTGATTGTTGTATCACAAATGTACTTGTTATAATAATAATGGAGTATATAAGGATTGTACTGCAGTACTATTTCATTAAGTACTTGAGATTTTGTGGAACAAAGAAGAGTGACTCGATAACAGGATAAATTGTTGGAAAATATATGGTTTAGAGAATGATAAACC
The DNA here is from genome assembly GCA_963277665.1 of Viscum album. NCBI lineage: Eukaryota > Viridiplantae > Streptophyta > Magnoliopsida > Santalales > Viscaceae > Viscum > Viscum album. The sequence goes on from OY728159.1 coordinate 1,209,043,516, forward strand.
ATAATATAGTTCTGATACCGAGGTAGTGATTTTAGAATAATAAATTATTTATTTGGATAAATTATATTGTATATTCTTGACTACCTTGAATCTAGTTACTGATTTTTATATTCCATCATTGTTAGAGTTTACAACATTTTTGGACTGAAGGAGTATATCAATTATTATTTAAGGAATAAGGGTTCATGAATGTAATCAATAAGGTTTTATAGTAATTCAGGATGTTGTAGTGTTTTAAAAGTATACATGATGAAGGTGTTCACATGTTATTACGCAGAAAAAATGATATTCATTTTTGGACTAAATCATTTTGGATAGTTCTAGTTTGGATTATTTGTGGATTTCCATAAAAGGAAAACTCGGAGGTTGGGTGGAAACCTGTCACGTCCGGCAAGGCTGCTAGACTTGAACCCACAACCGAAGGGCGACAAGGGTGTATCACCTACCACTGGCCCACGAAATGTCCAGGATTAAATAATGTAGGTTTTTAAAAGATCTGGTAGATGAATTATAAATTTGTTTTTTTTTGAACCCTATATGAATAGGATAAATAGAATATTTGTTTACGTTCTATTATCATTTAGAGTGAAAGATGAGTTTGTGGTAGAAAATAGTTAAAGGATGGAACTCTAATTGTCAAGATTATATTTTTATTCTTCTCTTATTCTATGAAGAAATTAATTCTTATACTTTATTTAAGGAATCCTAAAACCAATAATGTGTTATCCTAATACCCTATGTTTTGTTGAACCGATGGTATTTCAAATCATCATAGATTGATGAATTTAAGGACATCAATTTTACACATGTTAGTGATTTATGACCTCAATCACTACCTATAAATATTTACGTTTTCCCTCCAATTATATGTCTCTAATTTCCACCAATGTTCTCCGAATTGAGATCATAATTTGGTGGTGACCCTTTCATTTCTCTTTTCATCTTACTAGGACTAAATTTTATTAACCCAATTTCTGATGTGGGTTTTCCCACAAATATAATTCTATATTCAACCTTTTATTTTCGAAGAACAATTTAAAATTGTAGGGACGCAATTTATTAAAGGACGGGAGAATGTAACACCCCAAGATTTCATAGTGTGTTATTTCTTCAAAATAATTCAATAACTTGCACTACACACAACACTGAGTTCAAGCGCACCATGACTTACTAAACAAGACATTAAAAAGAGATTATGAATAGTATTAAATATATTTTAAACATTATATAATCCTTATAATTTTATAATCCATATTATGAGTTTCATGGACATAATGTAAGAACAAATTCATTTTCAGTATTGCACTTTTACAAAATTTTATTAATGAACCCTTTTTAAATATAATATTTTAAACTTTTATATATTCAATTTGACTAAATAAATTTACTTTTTAGAATGGGGAAATCAAAAATTTACAATGAAACATCCCATGATTCTACAATATGTTTCTCTTTGAATAATTTGATAGCGTGTGTTGTACGCAACATCGAGTTCAAACACACTACAACCAATCAAACTAGCCGTAATGAATATTAATACCTACTTTTTAAAATTTTATAAATTTTATCTCTCAAAATGGACTTCATTTTTGGATTCGGCGTATCGAATTTATCCTAAGGTGAAATTTTGGTACTTTTCGGATAACTTTAATATTTTGATGAATAGTGAAAATTGGTAAATTTTAATTAAAAACAACTATTTTTAATCAAAATTATTAATAGTGAGAAATTAAGAATTTTAGTGGTTTTAAATTATAATTAGAATATATTTTTACCATTTTATCCAATGGTGTTCATTAGAATTAATTTCACTTTGAAATTGGACATAAACAATTGTCAATCTTTTGATATATATTGTTTCTTAAAAACACGCTATTCGTTGTGACAACATGAATTAATAATTATAAAATTAATTAATGAAACTTATATGTTTTGAATTTTGTAAAATAGACATCATTTTTGAATTAGGAATACCAATTATAGCTTAGGATGAAATTTTGGCATTGTTCTGAAAAACATCAATTTTTGATGAATAGTGAAATTACTAAGTGGTAGTTAAAAAACTAAATTTTTCATAAAACATAATCTTACCACTTCGGTGATTGGAATTTTGAAAATCCGAGACACACGTATAATATCAAGGAGTAATATGTGGTTCAATGAGATGAAAATAATTATTGGTGAATAGTATCTTTTTACTTTTATTTACCACGGTTAAATGTAAATAGGGTAATTAAGGGTAAAAATGTTATTAATATTACCCTAACACATGTCCTATTTCTATTGGGCAAGTTTATCTCGACCAAGAACAACCTTAGGAATAAAATATTATCATTTAGGTCCACTTGTATTAGATTAGGACATTTATTATTATTTAATTCAAAGAAGAGTTAAAAGAGTTAAAATCAAAGTTTATTTACTAAAACATTTTTAATATTGGGTTATATAAAAGATAAATTCTATTTCAAATATTCATTAGAAATATAAAACGATTTCCTACATAATTATATTTTATTTATAATTTTTATACATTAAAAAAATTAAATTATTTATGACACAATGATGATGTAGTAATTACCAAATTAATGAAAAATTGGAATAATTGATATTATAAATACCCAAATAAATGTAATATGAGACTTTTTATAAATACCAATAATTTTATAGGATAATATGTCATGTTAGGATTGATTTGAGTAACGTTTTTTTAGTTATCATTCTATTATGTTTTTTACAAAAATCAATTATTGAATAGTATCAAAATTGACATAAAAGAGTTTTTAAAACAAATATTATATTATTAATTGATATTAAATTCTTAAAAATCTAAGGATCGGCCAAGAGACTTATATCATGATAGTTTTATCATTAATGGACCTCTTGGGGGTCGTTTGGATGTATATAGTATGTTTTTTAACCATATAATATAAAAATACAAAGATACATTGTAAAAGAGAAATTAATTAACTAAGAGTTAATAATTAATGATATGGTTAATATAATGACCCAAAACTGTCTAAATTCTATTGGTTGAGTGGTTTTAGACCCATATTCACCTTAACCTTTAATTAATTCACTTTGGATCCTTTAGAAAACGAATATGAATTTATTGTAAAATAATATTTCTACCTTTTCCAAAGGTGCCCCTCACCCCTCTTATAAAAGGGAACTCTCCCTTCTCATTAACTCTCACCTTCAAAGCCTTTTTGTTCGGCCATACTCTTCCCAAATACTCTATAAACTTCCCTCACTTCATCCTAGAGGCCTTTCTTTAGTCATAAATCCATCATAAGGAGTCCTTTTGATCAAATCAAAAGGAAGAACCCAAAAAAGAGGTAATGATTTCACCACCCTTTTTCAAGTTCCTTTCTTCTTCCACTTCTTAATTATTTGTTATTACCATTCTAAAATAATGAATCTAGTATCTCTTATATACTATAAAATTATTATAAATATGGTACATCCATATTCATTATTCTATCCATCCTTTGAATGACATGTCACCATACATGCGTACGTATGTCTTACCGTCTCCACGTCGTGGTGTAATTACTATTCAATATATTTTTATTTGGATGGGTATAATAATGATTTGTAATTTATGTAAATAATAAATATAACATGATAATTATTATGTATATATATGATATACCATCAAATTATATATTATTTTAATATCAAAGGAATGATATTTTCGCTCGTGCGTACGTACGGATTACCGTCTCCACGACCCGATGAAATTCATTTCCAAGTTCACCATTCATCGACGATTATAAAAATATATATTACTAATAAGTATTTAATATATGAAATAATAATGCTAATATATATATATATAAGGATTTATGTACTTACATATATCTTATTCATTTACTTCCGTTCAATACTATATGAAAACAGAAACAGCGTTTATGCGTATGTACGGACTACCGTCTCCATAAACGGTGTCTTCCATTTCATATATATATCTATTATAAAAATTTATATTCTAAATATATATGATATATGTGTCATGTTTTATATTCTGGATATTTTTAAATCATGATATATGTGATAAAACTAAGAGTGACAATTTAAAACACATACAATAAAGAAAGTGATTATTATCCAAAATGTTATCTTAACATGGAAATTATTATTAAATGGGTAATATAAAGTCATACATGAATTGGGTATGATATCATAAATATTAATATGGGTTTGGTATAATTTAATAACATACTACTATCTTCATACAGGAGGTTAAACGTACCCTCGACTGAAGGAAAGTACAAGGTAAGGGGTTTTCATCTCACTCCTTATTCCCATGAGATTCATGCCATATTGCCACTATTAGCTTTTGTGTGGTGTATGTAATGCCCATAATTATATTATTTGTGTAATACAATTTAATTTATGTGTATTTACATATTTATTGTATGATACCTCTTTCATGGGTTGTATGTTTCGTATGTTACCAAACTGGTAAGGGTTAATTTCACAGTCTCTTTATTATCCGAGGTTGTTTTTACATAAGTATCTACTAGGACATATTTATTATCCATGTACATGTTTTATGAAAGAGTTTTCAAAGGGATTATTTTAAGGTACTTTTTACTAAAACAACATTACAAATGTGTTAAATATTTATTCATCTAAATCTTTCTCATTAATGTCCATGACTTCAAAATGGTTTTTAAGGATTTATTAATATGGACATGAATGTTTTTTAAAATGTTAATTCCTTTCAAAAGATTCTAAGTGGTATGGGACACTTTGATTCAAAAATATCTTTAAATGACTTCTTTTCTAAGTTGTGTGACTTTTAAATGTTTTCATTAAAAAGGGGTATTTCTCTGAAAGAGTTTTACAAATCAATCTCTTCTATGTCAAAATCCTTTATTGTATTTTAAACTTCTTTTGAATTTGATTTATCATGATTAAAATCTTCCATATTGTGTTGAAGTTTTTGTGATATATTTGATTGTGGATGTGATATTTTTAAACCATTCATGATTTATGGGTAAAGTAATGAAATTTCTCAAGCTATTTTTAATACAAATTTTTATGTTATATTTCATCCTATTATAAGATGAATGTGTTGGACTAGTATGTTCCGGGTTGGGGACCGGTAAAAGTAATCCCTCCGGGTTGGTGTCCGGGTATTAGAGGCACTCCAGGTTGCTGTCCGGTTATTAGAGGCACTCCAGGTTGGTGTCCGGTTATTAGAGGAACTCCGGGTTGGTGTCCGGTTATTAGAGGAACCCCGGGTTGGTGTCCGGTTATTAGATGAACTTTGGGATGGGTTCCGGTTATAGTTAGACCATAGGCCTAGGCACGGGGCCTTGATAAAGAAATTAAAGTTCAGCATTATGCATTCCATCATTATGAAAGTGGTTAGTGATATTTCATGTGATTATTCGATTAGTAGAATATCAATGTGAATTAGTAATGGCATTATTTAATTTTAATTCTGCCATATTATGCTGATGTTCAAGTTTAAAAGGTATTTGTTTTAGATTTATACATTGCCAGAAATGTTTATGCTTATTTTTGAATGTTTCCGTTGGATTGCTTACCCTTAATGAGCATTTGAGCTCACTCCTTTCTATGTTTTATTTTTCCTAGGATTCCAAGAAGTGTAATGTGATTGATATGCAGGGTTAAGACAAGGGAATAATGGAATTCATAAAAGATTATTTATGTTTTTTTGTATGTTATGATGTGTAATGTAACATTTATGTATGTAATCTATTTTTTAAGACTTATAAACTGATCAGTTCATCGGGACTTGGTTCCTTGTAATCATTCCAATGTATTAAAATAATGCACCGACTCTGGGTCACTGGGGTTGGTGCGTTACAGTTGGTATCAGAGGAAGTTTAGAAATAACCTTGGAAACTATATTTAGATAAACTCTGATTAGAGCACATAGTCCTAAGACAGACTTTGAGGAATAGTATAGAATAACATCCTAGACTTTAGGTATTGTAGGGATTTTGTGAGTTTTACGAGAAATACAACCTTTTCTGGATACAAGCAGGTAGAGTCGCCTCTAGAACAGATATACCTAGGGGTAAAACACAAAAATACTGCTTTGAGCTAGACTCGAATGGGAACTGGTGCACGACAATGGGCCCTGCTGCACTCTTGGTTACGACACTCCCGGGGGATATGCTTAGGATAATTTTCATTTTATTTACAAACCATTATTAAGGGATCATGAGTATATACTGACTCAAAGAAAACATTTTTTAGGATTATGGATTATATCCATAAACTGTTCAATTAGAATTAGGAATTATTTATTGCAATTCATTAACTGATCTAATTTATTCTATTGTATAGAAATGGCACCCAGTAGAAGGAATGTGAACTCCAGTAATACGTATGATTTAAAGAGTAAGAAGGGTCGTATCTTTCATGGTATTAAGACATCATTTAGAAGGGAAATAGTCTCCCATGTATTATCATCATATGAAGAAATATAATCATGTATGGATAAGATAACTAAAGAGTTTACTGAGTCCTCTGGCTTTTAAGGGAAGAAAGAGATGAAAAGGATGGAAGAGGAAAATATGGATAAAGGGAAGAGGGGAAAGAAGAATTTCCCCATATGTGATAACTGTGGGAAGGAACACCCTAGAACATGCCTGAAAAGAATGGGAGTTTGTTATTAGTGTGGAGGAAAAGGGCACAAGGTACGTGACTGCAAGGGTAAGAAGATGGTTTCAAATGTACAATGATTCATTTGCAAGGATTTTGGACACTACACGAACCTATGCCCCAGTAATCAGACTATGCCGCAAATGATGCTATTGGATAATAATCAAGTTATGATACTACCATATATGAAGAGGAATGATTAGAGTTCTTATTTTGAGTATGTCATTTACGTTTTGTATCAACAATGTACTTGTTATAATAATTATGGAGTATATAAGGATTGTATTGTAGTACTATTTCATTAAGTACTTGAGATTGTGTGGAACAAATAAGAGTGACTCAATAGCAGGATAAATTTTTGGAAAATATATTGTTGAGAGAATGATAAACCATAATATAGTTCTGATACCGAGGTAGTGATTTTAGAATAATACATGATTGATTTGGATAAATTATATTGGATATTCTTGACTACCTTGAAACTGATTAATGATTTGTATATTCCATCATTGTTGGAGTATAAAACATTTTTGGATTGAAGAAGTATATCCATTATTATTTATGGAATAAGGGATTATGAATGTAATCAATAAGGTTTTATGGTAAATTAGGATGTTGTAGTGTTTTAAATGTATAAATGATGAAGGTTTTCACATGTTATTACGCAGAAAAATGGATCTTCATTTTTGGACTTAATCATTTTGGATAGTTCTAATTTGGATGATTTTTGGATTTCCATAAATGGACAACTCGGAATTTGGGTGGCAACCTGTCACGTCTGGCAAGGCAATGAGACTTGAACCCACAACCGAAGGGCAATAAGGGTGTATCACCTACCACTGGCCCACGTAATGTCCGAGATTAAATAAAGTTAAATAATGTAGTTTTTTTAAAGATCTGGTAGATGAATTATAAATTATTTTTTTGATCCCTATATGAATATGATAAATAGAATATATTTTTTTACATTCTATTATCTTTTAGGGTGAAAGATGATTTTGTGGTATAAATTAGTTAAATGATGGAACTCTACTTGTCAAGAATATATTTTTCTTCTTCTCTTATTCTAAGAAGAAATTAATTCTTATACTTTATTTAAGGAATCCTAAAAACAAAAATGTGTTATCCTAATACCCTATTTCTCGTTGAACCGATGGTATTTCAAATCATCATAGATTGATGAATTTAAGGAACTCAAATTTACACTTGTATGTGATTGATGAAATCAATCACTACCTGTAAATATTTAAGTTTTCTACCAATTATATGTCTCTAATTTCCACCAATGTTCTCTGAATAGAGATCATAATTTGGTGGTGACCATTTAATTTCCCTTTTCATCGTATTAAGACTATATTTTATTAACCCAATTTTCGATGTGGGTTTTCACACAAAGATATATTCTATATTAAAACTTTTATTTTTTAAGAAAAATTTCAAATTGAGAGGATGCAATTTATTGAAGGAGGGGAGAATGTAACACCCCAATATTTCATAGTGTGTGATTTTTTCAAAATAATTCAATAACTTTCAATACACGCAACACCGAGTTAAAGCACATCATGAATTACTAAACAAGGCGTTAAAAAGAGATTATGAATATTATTAACTAAATTTTAAACATTATATAATCCTTATAATTATAGAATCCATATTATGAGTTTCTTAGACATAATGTAAGAAAAAATTCATTTTCAGTATTGCACTTTTACAAACTTTTAATAGTGAACCCTTTTTAAATCCAATATTTTAAACTTTTATATTTTCAATTTGACTAAATAAATTGTCTTTTTAGAATGGGGACATCAAAAATTTACAATGAAACATCCCAAGCTTCTACGGTACGCTTCTCTTTGAATAATGTGATAGTGTGTGTTGTACGCAACATCGAGTTCTAACACACTACAACCGATCAAACTAGCCGTACTGAATATTAATACCTACTTTTTAAAATTTTATAAATTTTATCTCTAAAATTGGACTTCATTTTTTGGATTTGGAGTATCGAATTTATCCTAAGGTGAAATTTTGGTACTTTTCGGATAACATTAATATTTTGATGAATTGTGAAAATTACTAAATTTTAATTAAAAATAAATTTTTTAATCAAAATTATTAATAGTGAGAAATTATGAATTTGAGTGGTTTAAAATTATAATTAGAATATATTTTTACAAATTTATCCATTGGTGTTCATTAGAATTAATTTCACTTTGATGTTGGACATAAACAACTGTCAATCTTTTGATATATATTATTTCTTAAAAACACGATATTTGTTGTCACAACGGAAATTAATTATAAAATTAATTAATGAAACATATATGTTTTTAATTTTGTAAAATATACATCATTTTTGAACTCAGAATAGCAATTATAGCTTAGGTGAAATTTTTGCATTATTCTGAAAAACATCAATTTTTGATGAATAGTGAAACTACTAAGTGGTAGTTAAATAACAGAATTTTTCATAAAACATAATTTTACCACTTCTGTGATTGAAATTTCAAAAATCCGAGATACACGGTTAATATCAAGGAGTAAAATGTGGTTCAATGAGATGAAAATAATTTTTGGTTAATTGTGACTTTTTACTTTTATTTACCATGGTTAAATGTAAATAGGGTAATTAAGGGTAAAAATGATATTAATATTACACTAACACATGTCCTAATTCTATTCGACATGTTTATCTAGACCAAAAACAACCTTAGGAATAAAATATTATCATTTAGGTCCACTTGGATTAGATTAGGACATTTATTATTATTTAATTCAAAGAAGAGTTAAAAGAGTTAAAATCAAAGATTATATACTAAAACATTTTTAATATTGGGTTATACATAAGATAAATTAGATTGTAAATAATCATTAGAAAGATAAAACTATTTCCTACATAATTATATTTTATTTATAATTTTTAGACATTAAAAAAGTTAATTTTATTATGACACAATGATATGTAGTAATTACCTAATTAATGAAAAATTTGATTAATTGATATTATAAATACCAAAATAAATTTAATTTGAGACCGTTAATAAAGAAAAATAATTTTCTCAGATAATAAGACATGTTAGGATTGATTTAATTAACTTTTTTATAAGTAATCATTTTGTTATAATTTTTACAAAAATCAATTATTGAATAGTGTCAAAATTGACATAAAAGAGTTTTTTTAAAAAAATTATATTATTAATTTATATTAAATTCCTAAAAAACTAAGGATATGCAAAGAGACTTATATCAGGATAGGTGTATCATTAATGGACCATATGGGGGTCTCTTTAATGAATATAGTAAGTTTATTAACCATATAATATAAAAATACAAAGAGACCTTGTAAAAGTGAAACTAATTAACTAAGAGTTAATACTTAAAGACATGGTTAATATAATGACCCAAACCTGTATAAAATCTATTGGTTGAGTGGTTTTAGTCACATTAAATAATCCACTTTTGAGCCATTAGAAACCGAATATGAATTTATTATAAAATAATATTTCTAGCTTTTCCATAGGTTCCCCTCACCCCTCTTATAAAAGGACACTCTCCCTTCTCATTAAATCACACCTTCGTAGCCTTTTGGTTCGGCCAACCTCTTCCCAAATACACTCTCAACTTCCATTAATTCATCCTAGAGGCATTACTTTATTCATAAATACATCTTATGGAGTCCATTTGATCAAATCAAAAGGAAGAACCCGAGGAAGAGGTAATGATTTCACCACCCTTTTCCAAGCTCCTTTCTTCTTCCACTTCTTCTTTATTTGTTATTACCATTCTAAAATAATTAATCTACTATCTCCTATATAATTTAATATTATTATAAATATGGTACATCCATATTCATTATTATATCCATCATTTGAATAACATTTCACCATTCGTGCGTACGTACGACTTACCGTCTCCACGTCGTGGTGTAATTGTTATTCAATATATTATTATTTGGATGGGTATAATAATGATTTTTAATTCATGTAAATAATAAATATAACATGATAGTTATTCTGTATATATTATATACCATCCAATTATATATTATTTTAATATCAAAAGAATGATATTTTCGCTCGTGCGTACGTATGGATTACCGTTTCCACGATGCGATGAGATTCATTTCCAAGTTCACCATTCATAGACGATTTTAAAAATATATATTAATTATAAGTATGTAATATATGACATAATAATGTTACTGGAGAGAGATAGAGATATATATATATATAAGGATTTATGTACTTAAATATGCCTTAGTCATTTACTTCCGTTCAATACTATATGAAAACAGAATCATCATTTATGCGTACGTACGGACTACCGTCTCCATAAACAGTGTTTTTCATTTCATATATATGTCTATTATACATATTTATAATCTAAATATATATGATATATTTATCATGTTTTATATTATGTAAGTATTTAAATCATGATATAAGTGATACAACCATGAGTGACAAGTTAAAACACGTACAATAAAGAAAGTGATTATTACCCAAAATGTTAACTTAACATAGAAATTATTATTAAATGGGTAATATAAAGTAATAAATGAATTAGGTATGATATCATAAATATTAATATGGTTCTGGTATAATTTAATAACATACTACGATCTTCGTACAGGAGGTTAAACGTACCCTCGACTAAAGGAAAGTACAAGGTAAGAGGTTTTCATCTCACTCTTTATTCCCGTGAGATTCATGTCATATTGCCACTATTACCTTTTGTGTGGTGTATGTACTGCCCATAATTATATTCTTTGTTTAATTCACTTTAATTTATTTGTATTTACATATTCATTGTATGATACCTCTTTCATGTGTTGTATGTTTCGTAAGTTACCAAACTGGTAAGGGTTAATTTCACAATCTCTTTATTATCCGAGGTTGTTTTTACATCAGTATCTACTGGGATATATTTATTATCAATGTAAATGTTTTATGAAAGAGTTTTCAAAAGGATTATTTTAAGGTACTTTTTACTAAAACATCATTTAAATTTTTTTAAATATTTATTCTTCTAAATCTCTCTCATTAATGTCCATGTCTTCAAAATGGGTTTTAAGGAGTTTTTTATATGGACATGAATGTTTTTAAAATGTTAATTCCTTTAAAAAGATTCAAAGTGGTATGGGAAACTTTGATTCAAAAACGTATTTAAATAAATTATTTTCTACATTGTGTGACTTTTAAATGTTTTCATGAAAATGAGTCATTTCTCTCAAAGAGTTTTACAAATCAATCTCCTCTATGTCAAAATCCTTTAATGGATTTTAAACTTGTTTTGAAGTTGATTTATCATGATACAAATCTTCCATATTGTGTTGAAGGTTTTGTGATATATTTGACTGTGGATGTGTTATTTTTATACCATTCATGGTTTATGGGTAAAGTATTGACATTTCTCATGCTAGTTTTAATACAAATTTTTAGGTTATATTTCATCCTCTTATTAAGATGAATGTGTTGGACTAGTATGATCCAGGTTGGGGACCGGTAAAAGTAAGCCCTCCAGGTTGGTGTCAGGTTATTAGAGGCACTCTAGGTTGGTGTCCAGTTATTTCGGGCACTACGGGTTGGTGTCTGGTTATTAGAGGCACTCCGGGTTGGTGTACGGTTATTAGAGGCACTCTGGGTCGGTGTCCGATTATTAGATGCACTCCGGGTTAGGCTCCAATTATAGTTAGCCCCTAGGGCTTGTCACGAGGCCTTGATAAAGAAATTAATGTTCTGCATTATTCATTACATCATTATGTAAGTGGTTAGTGATATTGCATGTTATTATTCTATTAGTAGAATATCCATGTGAATAACTAATTGGAATTATTTCATTTTACTTCTTCCATATTATGCTGAAGTTGAAGTTTAAAAGGATTTTGTTTTAGTTTTATACATCGCCTTAAATATTTATGCTTATTTTTTAAAGTTTTAGTTGTATTTATTACCCTTACAAAGCATTTGAGATCACCCCTTTTTATGTTTTAATTTTCCCTGGATTCCAAGAAGTGTAATGTGATTGATATGAAGGGTTAAGACAAGGGAATAATGGTATTCATAATGGATTATTTATGTTGTTTTGTATGTTATGAAGTGTAATGTAACATTCATGTATGTAATCTATTTTCCATGACTACTAAATTGATTGGTTCATCGGGACTTGGTTCCTTGTAATCATGCCAATGTATTAAAATAATCCACAGACTCTGGGTCACTCGGGTCGGGGCGTTACAATTATTCTTATATTGATTTCAAAAAAATGGTAAATAATGGGTATTTTGGTTGATCAGGCATGGGATAGTAATTATAATTCTAAAAAATGGTAATTATTGTAATTTTTTTGTATGTAACTTTTTCCCAAATGAGTTTTAAACCACTATAAATGAAATTTATTTTGAAAGGAATAACAAAAACACTTTTCTCAGGTCCCATTAAACATAGATATGCCCACACCCTATATAAATCATTTATTTTATATAAATATTTTAAATTCTATTTGTATGATACATATTTTATTTAGGGGATTTTCATTTCTCAGGATGGTTTTCTTTGGATGAGGTTAAAACATATGGGTGAAAAGAAGATTTATCATGGTTGTTTAGATTAGGTTGACATTTTTATTTTATTTTTTGATGCTCTGATATCGTCTTTAAATTCCTGGTTCTATGTGAATTCCATACATTTATCGATGCGATGATGATATATTATGTATTTATATTATGTATATTATAATTTTTGTTTTTATATTATTATTTACATCTACGTCTCTATAATCAGGTCAGTTATTTCTTTTAGCATGGAAATTGGGTAAAACAATTAAAATCTGTTATTATTTGAGTCCCATGAACTAGTTGTTAGTCTGTAGATAAAAGGAATCCCTTTGAGTCTTTCCTAGATAAAGATCAGTTTCCTAGTTTAATGGTTACTGAGATTAGTTTGTGATAATTCATATACTTAATTGGTTATTTTCTAATAGACAATCTATCAAATATCCTGATATGAGTTGGATTTCCATTAATAGTTCTGGGATTATACATATTCTTGGAGGAAACTCACTATATATTCATGATAATAATTTTGTATTTATATATTTTATACTCTTTTATAACTTCAAGACTTCATATTTTTCACTGAGGATTACTAGAGTATGTTGCTTCATAACAATATTCATTCAAATCACATAAAATTTTAAGATGAATATATATGATATATGTTAATTTTTTCTCATCCATTGAAGAGTATTATATTTATCGTGGTGGTTCCTATCCTCTTAACACTAGGAAATAAATTCCCTGCAATTTCTTACCAATTTATGTAATGATAAATGCTATTCATGTTCATCATTTTTTTAACTACATCAATTGTGCTAAATATTGGATGTAGATGAAACATAAAGCGGTGTTATTTTATATACAAAGAGAGTTTTAGTTACGATTTCTTGATTCAATCATACCCAAATATCATTTGTATGATTAATTCAGAGGCTTTCATGTTATCAAGTTATAAATGTTTTTTGAATATCTATCTGGTATATCTTTTTATTCTTCTCCTCCTATAAGGATGATGGATCATACACTTTGCCACATGATATTAGGGGATATATAAATCTATGTTTTAATTGTTCAATATGTTTTAAAAAAATTTAAATATGAAACCCTTTTAGATCATGCTTACTAGAATCCAATGAAGGGGATAATAATTTGAATGATTATTCGGACCATTTGATTCTAGGTTCTTAATTTATGATAATTCCATAGTTGTATTATATTTAAGAGATGTTGTACACTAATTAATATCCACTAAATATACAATATGTTTTATTATTAATTTTTTCAATGGTGTATAACATGTAAATAAATATTCCATAATACATGATTACATTAAAATGTGTTCATTTATTTTATTTTTTCATAGGATTTACTATATTTAATAGTAATAGATTAGATTGTGGATCATGTTTTTATTAAATTTTGAGAGTAAAAAGTTTTATTTTCACTTTTATATAAATCCATAAATTTTAATTTATTATTATATATAATTTTGTAATTATTCACTTGATAGCATCCTCTAGATGTTTTGTTATTATAGAAAATACTCAAAAGAAATCCTGGTACTTATTATGTTTGTGCGTAGTTTGTAACTTATAATGTAGGTTCAAAATGTAAATTCCTAATAATTTCCACATTGGATGTTAAATTTCCATGTATTATTTCATGCAATTTTATTAGGTGTTTAAATCTATACATCATTCTATGGAATTTTTCAATTTAACGGAGCATGAATACATATTTTCTTTAGTTTGGAATTGAATTGATATAAAAATAATTGAAAAATCTATTACATATAGAAAATTTACCAAGATGATAAATTATTAAACAAAATAATTGTAAAACCTTCTAAAATACCCATGAATCATCAGATCATTTATGTTTCATATTTAGTTGGAGTTACAATCATAAGATAACAACTATATTAAATGTGTGTGATGTGATGTTCCAATTATCCTAGTGAATTTAAGGTTGATAATTTTTGGATTCCATAACTGGTTGGAGGATTCAAATAAATATTGTAAATCACATAATAGGGGCAGTAAAAATATAACTGAATTTTTTTATTAATTAGTACACATACTCTAATAGTATATCATTGATGGAATATTATCTAGAGGAAAGGGAGAATGTAATTAATTGATTATTTTATTTTCTATAAAAATTCAATAATAACTGAAATTATGTGTGTCAAATATTAGAAAAATGATACATAATAAAATGGTCTTGAAAAAAACATGTTGTAACATTCCCAATTAATTATTGATAAATGCTTCAACATTCATGAAATTAATATACTTTTAATACTATATATTGGGTATTTAATAGTACTATAAATATCCTTCCCCATCTTTATAAAATTGATATTTTTTTTGCACTGATAGCTATTACCATTGATAAAAATATCATTGAAAAAATAATCCTTCATTAGACCTAAAAATAATAGATAAATAGGTAAAATTATTATTGAATCATATATTATGGGAAAAGAGTTCACATTATTATAATGTTTTAGCCCTGATAAGGTGACCTTTTATCAATCTTATTAAAATCATCGATAAAATTAATGTGTAGAAATAGGATAATCAAATTATTGAACAATGTAACATTAAATAAAAAATTTAATTTAATTTACTTTAATTTATAAATATTTTAAACAAACATCATATTAAAAAAATATAATATATTATTTTTTATAATTATATTTCAATGTAAAATTTAACACATTGATCATCAAATAAAAAAATTAATATCTAGTTGTCATTTCACTGAAATCCCTTCTCAAAATTGACTAGTAAAGAGAAATTGTTTTCCAAATACCACCCAAACAAATGAAAAATGGATTCTACTACCAATTATATTCTTATTTTAGAAATTCTATTATTAAAAAAATTAAACATAAATATTAAAGAATGAATATATAAAACATCAATATTATACTAAAAATATACACATTGAGTTGTACACGGAACATCATATTTTGGATTAATGGGTGGATGATTTATACACATAAAAATGATTTCACGTTAAGTACTCTATATTATTGAAGAAATATTATAAAGTTTTATTTTATTAATGTATGTGTTATATACATTTTACTAAAATGATATGTTTAAATAAAAACAATAACATTAATCCAAGCCAACCACATGGTATATTAGATTGAGGAGAAAAAGATTTATACATATCATGAATTATGTATTGATCAATTTCCTTAAAAATCAACAGAATCTATGATTGTTTTCATGTTATTAAATGAGTGAAAAAATTTTAAATTGAAATTCCAAGCTTAAATAAGAAACATGAACTTTAAATCATATTGATCACACCATTTATCATATTTAATTTAGAATAAATCAAACACATAAAAAAATTTCATATGGTTTTTATTAATAATATTTTAAGGAAATATAATCATGTTTTCACTTTTTTCAAGAAAAGTACTTGTTTTTAATTGATTTTTCATTTTTAAAATAAAAATAAATATTTGGGTTCATACTAGTCTAATATTTAATTAGATTGATGTGAGGCTAGATCTCATAAATAACGTCTGACTTCTGGATCATTTTCTTAATGTTTCAAAACAATTTGAATGTGTTTTCTTGATTATTATTATGGTACATGTCTTTCATAAAAAATGTATCATTAAAAAAATTATTCTATTATTCAAATCTATCACACCCTGATTTGGATTTACATGTTGTAGATTCATACATGTCAAAAAATGACTTATGGATCATTTTTCGAATGAATGAAGATAATACTGGTGAGTTTTTATAAATTTGACTATGTGACTTGTATTTTGAACTTAAATTTTATTTTGAAATAAATTTATACACATTTATTTATCACTGCTACTTCAAGTTTCATATTGATGTTTTGTTGATTAAAACATTTTAAAAAATATATATCATTTTACTAAAAGTAAAAAATAATATTATCATGTTTTATTTTTTAAGATAGTGAAATAAATATATAACTAAAATTTCATTTTGAAACATAAAACACACCTTGAGTTAAACCAGCCACAACATGTGCCATATTGACGTATGGATGATTCCAACATGTTAGAAATGAAATATGGATCATTTTAAAAATGTATGAATTAAATATGAGAATATTTTCACGGTTTTAAATGAGAAACATAATGTTTTACCTAAAATGACATTTTTAAACTGATAATTAGATCGTTGAGGTTAAATGTTCACACCGTCTGTCTGATTGATGTACAGTTGATTCATATATGTAAAACAATTAATTATGATTTGTTTTATTAATGTATGAAAACTATATATGTTTCTTCATGATTTTCAGGGAGCATAAAAACTTTTTGACTACAATTTAATTTTTAAAATTAAATTAAGCATTTTGAGTCAAAATAGTCACATCGAGTATTTGATTGAGCTGAGGCTAATTTTTTTTCCCAAAAACGACATTCAGGTCATTATACGAAATTATAAAAATGATCTGAATGTGTTATCTATGTTTGGAGTGTGTCACTTGTATTTAGATCTAAAATATAATTTTTAAATAAAAACACAATCTTTTTATCATTCCAACCACACTACATGTAAGATTAATGGGTGGTTAACTATTACACATAATTATAGGCCTAATGATAATTATCATAACATATCAGCAATTTTAGATAACTTATTCATAGTTTTTATTATGAAACATGTTTTTCGAACTAAATATATATTTTAAACAAAAGCATGCACTCTGAGTCATACTAACGACATTGTAAATAAGAATAATGTGGAGTTTATTCTTGCAAGTCGAAAATGATTAATGGATATATATTTTAAGGTATTAACACTATAAATTCTCTTTTTATCATTTTTTAGTGTGTAACACATATTTTTAATTAAAATTTCATTTGTAATCTATAAACATGCACTTTGAGTATTACAGGTCATACCATGTGTCAAATTGACGTGATGCTAATGAATATATGTTAAAAATTTAAATGGATCATCTACAAAAAAAATAACGACTGTATGACTGAGTTATATTAATTTTAAATTAACTACACATAAAACATACTAAACTGATAATTTTAAATTGAAAACATAAAGTATGATTCATACATGGAAAATTATTTTTCTAAGTTACATTTGTAAAATTCATACATGACAAAAATGATGTGTGGATAATTTTACAAAAGTATTGAGACAATATGAGTGATTCCCTATGTTTTAGTATGTTAATGTTATTTATCCAAAAAAAACAAATTTAATCTAAAAATTTACCATTTGTGTCATTTCAGTCACACCATGTACCATTTTCCTAAAGTATCAATACATATAGACGTCTTTTATTATTTTTTAGTGAGAGCGGCATTTTTTAAATAAAATATCCTTTTTGAACTGAAAATATTAAATTTTTGTCATTTAGGTCACACCATGTATGTGATTCATATTCATATAACTCCAACATCATACAAATGTGTTATGGACCATTATCTTAACATATCATGATAATATAAATGGGTTTTCTTAGTTTTGATTATTGCATATATCCTATGAAATGAATTTATATTTTTAAATAAGAATACACACTTTTATTAATAACATATACACCATGTTCTGGATGGATGTGAGGTTGATTATTTCATGTTATAAATGATATATGGATCATTTTCATAAACAATACATACAATATGAGTGTATTTTCATTGATTAGGTTAAGTGACACTTGTTTTAAAAAAAATTCAATTTTAAATAAAATTGTGATCATTGATTTATATTATCCACATAATGAGTCATATTTTTCTACACCTAAATCTTACATATATAAATTTATCTATATATCAATTTCATAAAGTATCATGTCAATGTGATAGTGTTTTAATGTGTTTGAATTTGTGAAAATTGATCATGACTGAAATTAAATTATCTGGAAACACACAATTTGAGTTATTTTTAATCTTAATAAAAAATATGAATATAATATTATTTAGTTAGATATAAATAGTTTTAGAAATATATTAAATATAAATTCATTGAATAATCCATATTGATGACTTTATTAATATTTTCCCTTATAATTTTGTTCTCTTAATAGATTACAAATTGGGCATAGAAAAAACATTTGTCAATATAATAATTTATTCATGATCTATGTAAATATTTAATATTTATATATTTATAAAAAATGATATAGAAATTAAATTACAATTTTGTTAAAAAATGATAAAATCAAGAAAATAATTATTAGGAATTCACCACTTCCGAATATATGCAAACATGTTGACACCATGTATTCTACCCATTCATTGATAAAAATATATATTTATTTTTATGATTACATATATTGTCAATAAACCTTATAGTTCTATAAAAATATAAATACAGAATGGATTAATTAATATTTTCAATGAAATTTGAAATTTTCCTCAGAAATACCATTTTAAGGATGATAGTTTTTTTATGGAACAAAATAACTTTCATTAATTTTTAATTAGTCTATCGAAAATCTTCTCCATTTTTTTCTAAATTTTTTCTATGAATCATAAATATAAGTTATTTTTTGGATATATATTATGATATTGAAATTGTATTATATATACTAGCATATATTTCCACATTAATAATTCGATGAGCATCTTTTTCCAATGAACAATCATTATTCCATGATTTGTATCATTTTTAAATTGAAGCCTATAATAAAAAAATTATAATTATAAAATGATTAAAAAATATAGAACATGATTATTAATTTAAAATTTTTTCATGTAGTGTACTACATTTTGATGAACATTATCACTTGTGTTATATTTTTTGATATTAAATCATTGGATCCCAAAAAAAAATTCGTTGTATCCAAATTGATTACAATGGGTCGCTAATGCTGCCTAAAAAAGGTAGTACATAATGAAGGGAATGAAAATATATATTATGTTAATAAAAGTTATAGTTTTACTAGGAATATTTGGTATAAATAGAATTATGTCATCTATAAGATTTTTTCAATCATTTTGTAATGTTTTTCTGCTACTAATGAATATTCCCATTATTCAAATGTCCATTTTTTATATAAACTTGATGATAATTCTAATGAGTCTAAATATTTTTCACAGATATATGCCTTTTAATAGTGGTGGAATATATTCTTGTAAATAAAAAATGATTAGGGTTTAACAGTAATTAATATAATATATCAACTATTGGATATAATTGGAATCACACCACTAATATAAATTTAAAATGGAGACACGTAGTTATCCTTTCCTAATGATTTAATCAATATTATCAAGACCAAGAATGTTTATAAAATACTATCAAAACATTTTTTTCACCAAAATCCATAAAATTTATATCACCATAAATGAATATATTATATACGTAGACCTCAAAAATAAGTGAATATACATGTTGAACAAGTAGTTTAACGGTACTTTCTAAAGCTATTTTCGATTTATTGGTTAATCCTTTAAATTATTATCTTCATCCTTATATTTTTCTTTTTTTTCATCATCTTTATTTACATTCTTCAGTTTAAATTTTCTTTATTTGTTAATATTTTTACAAATAAAATAAATCAAAAAGGATTACATTTTATTTGACATGTTATTTTAGAGGTCAAAAAATCATTATAGGAATACTTTAATAGAATTTTTGACTATTAAAAAATACAATTATTTATGGGAAATGAGTATATCAATGCACAAATTGGGAACAACATGAATCCTTAACCTGTCATGGCCTTTTAGAATTTTTTGATGCATAATCTCTTAATGGGTATATTACATTGAAACCCTCATAGAAAAGAAATTGGTGGACACTGAATGATATAATTCAAAACTATTTTTTTAACTTTAAAATTTGGATACATTAAAGATATTATTTTTTACAAGATTCAAATTCACTAAATCTATTATGAAGAAATTTAATAAATTTGATAAAGAAGATATTTGATGGGAATGGATTTCATTAAATTTAGGGGTGGATCTTTGGAAACATCTTCCTTTTGATTTGTTTCTTATCTTTTGTTCAGTCCCAAAAAATTCAATTTAAACTCAAAATTATATATAAATTTTTCTTATGGAGTATTTATTTCTGTCTCCATATATTTAATTTTCTAAATATTATTACCATTTAATAATCGTTTCTCAGAATATGTTCATGTGAAAATCCAAAACATACACCTTTGATATAGCCATATTGTTCTGTCTGCCTCAATACCACTAAAATTATTCATTCATTGGGTACATACCATGAATATTTTTATGAATTAATCATATAAAATGTAGTAAAATATGTAATCATTTTTTTGTAATTATGACTTGAAGGGGAAGTTTTATTTATTTTAACAGATTTGTTAATTCTTCAAATACTTTTTTAGTTTCTCAACTATTTGACATCAATTATTATCTATATGATAAAACTTTTGTAGATCATTATATCAGATAAAAGTGTCTTTAGTTTTTGATTCATCAATTTTCATATAAAGAATTGTATAAAATTATGTTTTCTTTTAAGGAACATAAATTTATTAATTGAGATTCAAAATAAATACTATATTTTGAAGTGATATATATAGAATTATTGTGTTACAATTAGGGGTATTAGTTCTGATGCATGCTACATATTTTCAATACTCTGTTGATTTTTTAGAAATTCAAAATTTTTAAAAAATGATTAATTCATGTACTATAATGAAATATATTACTAGTAACAATTTAATTTAAAGCATTTCTCCTTAAAACATCTAATAAAAACATTACACAATTAATTTTTTTTCATGTGTATATAAATTTAAAGTATCTGTTGCATTTTTCCATTCTATATTACTGAGGAGATTCTTCAAAACAATAGTCTGAATAAATTTTTGAACAATTATTGTGACTATTAATTGAAATTCCATTCATTGCTTATCTAGTATAAATGCACTATTCAAGGGATAATGAAATGTATATCAACATTTAATTATTATATTTTTATGTATGGAAGAAAAATTATATCATAATTTTATCCTAATATATTTCAAAAAAATTGCATTAATTATGGTGACAACATTACTACATTTTTATAAATCAATAAAAAAATTTATTCTAGTGGTTAGCCCAATGTAACTAATTAAAATATAAATATTAAGGTGAATATATTGCTTTTTTTCATTCAATTGAACATTGAATTTTATTCTTATTTTTGATATATTAATAATTATTTCTAACATAATAATTCTAAAAATCATCTATATTTTCTTGTAAAAAGGGTTTTCACCTTTTCCTATTTCTTGGGATTTAAATTAACATGTTGTTATTTATGATTAATAACATTGGAATTTGTAGAAAATAATTATTCTTATGCATTGGGTGCATAGATATGTTTATAAAAATATTTTTCCCCTAGATGTGATGCATCAACATTTTTAGAAACCATTATCTGCATATATTCCTGAAAATTTAATTTCATTTTTTTAAATATAGTAGGGAATGAATAATAGCATCAGGTAAAGAAATTTATTTTAAAAAAATATATAACCTCCTTATGTAATTTATGTTGTCAATAAAGGGTGAAGGGATTTAAAATATCCATTGAGTAACAAAATCCCCCAACTAAAATCTATTATTACATAAGATGCCATATCTACGTTGGGGCCACCATGATTTTTTTGATATCTTAGAAAAAGGGCTATATATAATAGATTAGACATATGAAACATTACTTTTTTTCATTAATTAAATAGTCATGGACTTTATATTTATATGATCTATAACATAATATATTGTTATTTAATTTAATTCAATTATAAATGGTTTGTCATTAAATCCTCCCATATTAAATTCCATATTCAAAAATGTGAATTAATTAATTTTAAATGTACTTTTTTATCAAAACACATGAATTAAATAAATATCCCCTGGAAGGTTCAATAATTCGACTCAAATGTTTTTATCTGATTTAAACATATGTCATAGTCATAGAAATTAGATTTACAAACTTTTCACCAGATACATGCATCACATCGAAAACATTTGTAACTCAATTATTTTTATTTTACTAGGTTTATCATATTCTCGTGTATATAATGTTGAAATATTAAATATATAATAGTAATAACATAATTCATTCCTATATGGTCCTCCATGTAGCCATAAAAGTCATTATGAGATTGAATTTGGATTTTTAATTGAATCTTTAAAAATATGGTCTAGAAACAATTATATAGACATTTTCATGTATGCATTTAAATCCATAATTTAAGCATTTATGGATTCAAATGCCTTAAAATTTCATTTTTTTAAATATAAAGGAATAACTCTCAAATATTTTGTAAATTTTAATGGTGAGTCATCTCGATCTTTTTAATATTAATTATTAAAAGATATATTCTATAAATTCTATTAACCATAAATCAGATGTTGTGATGAGATTTTGGTTGACTGATTCTTTCAACACATAAATTATTATCAACATCTAATTCATTATATTCCTCAAAATATTATCACTACAAAATATAAACTTATAATAAAAATTAATTCATTACATGCCTTATCAAAATCATAATATTCCATTCAATGTGTTATATAGATTTATTATGAATGGGGTATAATATTAGGATATCTATAACCAAGTAAAATGTCAGGTAAATGATCATATCAATAAATGATGGTGGAAAAAAAAATTGACATAATATAATTGTAATATCATTTTCCATAGATTGAAATTTAAATGGGCCTATAATAATATAATATATATATATATTTGAGAAAGGAATAAAAATTTTTATAAATTTTTAAGAAAATAATTAGGAAAATGAACACTAAATATAGAGAAATAGATCATTCATCCCAACAATATTTTTTTGTGATATAAGGCCCATTACCATTAAATCAACCATGGATAATATTTCTTGATATATCATTAATTAACCATTAAAATATTTATATATTTCGTGATGATACAAAGATAATATTTCACCTACATGGAATGAATATAAGAAGTTGTTAGATGAAAATTACACATATCACCCTTCATCTGTCCAAACTCCAATCATATCCCCATATAAAATCAGGATATTTTTTACTTAATGTAATCCACTATTTTTCCTTATGTATTTAGTAACATGCAATTGACATAATTAAATATAGTTTTTACACATTATGGATGTTAGGAAAATTTATATCATGTAAAAAATTCTTTTATATAAAAAAAGTGATTCATTATTCAATCCAATTAACAAAATATTTTATGTATATTTACCAAAAAAAATGATATATAATTTACATTCATAATGAGTTGATCAATGCTATTTTTCGGAGTTATATTTATTTCTTCTGGTTATAAATGAATGAATCACTAGAAAAAACCCATTACTGAATAATGAAACATTACAATGTGTGATTATTATTCAAAAACAATAAACCCTTTGTGTCCTATAATTCTATATATGGAAAAAATTTCAATAGAAGTAAATGCATTTATCTTCAAGTAAAACATGGATCAAAATATAGAATATCCACTCCTATTACCAACATATAATTGAACACGTGAATCCAAAATAAAATTCAAATATATGTTTAATAGATCAAAATTAACATCATTATCAATACATAGTTTTATTGGTTCTATACTTGGAATAAAATTAGAAATTATTTTTGTTTCATGAATTAATAAGTTATAAAGATATTATTTACCATCATAATAGACCTTGTTCTAGGGATGATAAATTACGACCCAAAATGATTTTCTTAATCAATAAATAACTAAATTTGGAGGTTTTAATGCACATATCAAAATTTAAAAAACTCATGATAAAATTTCATACTCTTAGGAGAGTCTCCTGGGTAAATTTGTTTCCCATATTGAATTAATATATCATTATTTCACATCATTTTTCTTCTTGTATCAACACTTATATATATTTATTAAAACTATGGAATTGTTGGAAACTAGAATAAAAATTAAAAATACATGATTATTCATTATTTTAACAATATTTACATCTCATTTGAAATTTTTTATGTGATTTATTGTCTTTATGAAAAATTCTATTGTAATAAAGAAAATCATGTATTAATTTTTATATCACAATAAGTATTCTATTTACATCTTGTGGCTTATCATAGAAAAAATGAAGTTATTTAATAAAGATAATATCATTTCATATGTTAATAAATATTTACATTATATAGCTACATTATAGATAAAAAAATTTATCATTATTTTAATCAGGAAAAAATTGTGACATTTCATAAATCTATATCTTGTGAAATATTTTTGGGAAATTATGTTGTTCCACTTCAACTATCATTTTTAAATATGTAATATAATCTTCATCATTTTTTATACTTATAATAATATCCTCGATACCGTCTCCATCATTGTTAACTATTTTAATCATATTTGATGATCAATAAAAAACAGTATTAGCCAAGTAACTAAATCCATTTCATCAATTATTTATAATTTCTGCCTATTCTAGGACAGAACAAGCATTCATCTAACTCCTTTGGAATAATTAGTCTTGAACAAAAAGAATCTAAACAGAAAAAGTTATTTGAGAGGGTTTATATGAATTATAATTTTCAAACATGATGAAAATTATCACCACATCCTGATATTATTTTTCTATATCATTGGAATCCATCAATTTTCAATTCAAATCCTTCTTATGTGATTAGTAATAAACATTTATTCAAAAACTAGAAAATGAACAGAAATTATGAGTTGGGAAGCCTCAATTGTTATTCGTTATTTATATACAAATATAGTCATCATATTTGATATAAATATTCATTACATAAATAAAATGTCACAATATATAATGATAAGGACTGCAATGAATTTATGGTACTATAACACTTAATTTTAAATTAAAATAAGTCACATATCATAATAATTATTTTTTAAAATTTTGTTCATCATGGTAGATGATTGAATCTCTTTAATTATCAATGATATCAAGAAACCCTTTGATTTTTAAAATAGGATATATATTATAGTTTATGTTGTAATATATCACTATCAATCCATATATAATTACAATTTACATATTTTTCCTGATATTTCCACCACGTTACAAATAGAGAAATCACATTTATTATGGATATTATATATAAAAATTTATGAATGATATAATATTTTAATTATTCATCTTGTAATAATGAAATTAATATATTTAATATTCCATGAGATTTTGAAAATAAATAATATTAAAGGTATATTTGATGAAATGAATGTTTTAACCTAAGTAACAAAAATTATCAAATTGTAAAACCATGAAGCTGATTTATTTAATAAATTATTAAATTTAATGATTACTATGATTCAAAAATTTAATAAAAAAAATTTAAAAATATTGGGTGAATTATATTAATTATAATATCAATTATTAACTGAATATAATCCAACAACTAAAATATATCACAATAGTTTATCAATTTATCGGTCTTGGAATATTTTTGATATAATAATTCAGTTTCATAATTTCATGATTAATATTGTATAATTAACTTGATAATGATGTTTCATAAAATCCTATAATTTAAAATGATATTTTCCTTAATTTTCATTGTAAATGTGCGACTACATTTGATTAAAAATCAATCTCATGGGATATGGATTTATAAAAAGGAAAAGATAAATTCATGAGTAATTTAATTGATTTTCGCCGACTCACAACAAAGTAAACACACACCTAGTAGTTATATTATATTAGCTCATGATATTCAATCACATTTATAATGATCACGTGGGATAAAAAAAATTAAACACAAATAAATCCACAAAGCACATGAATGATTGAATGAGATTCCATAAAAACATATTTCTAATTTTATACATTCAATTTCATGGTACATGGTGACCAAAACGATCGACTTCTTTGGTAGCATTACATTAGTTTCACAAAATATTGGGTGTGTTGCGATGAAGACACGATCTTCTATGATTTTCATTATAAATTTGGTGAGGTTTTTATAAACCCTTATTGAAAGCACTGATAAATATATATTTTATAAATGATAAAATCATTATCACTAATAAAAATTTCGTTTTTCATCACGTTCATAGGATTGATAAAACATAACACATAATAGTGCTCTAAAATTGAGAAAAAGGTTTATTTCTCAACGCTTATGTTTTAGTTTTGATAAAATACACAAGTATCTATTCCTAAACTAACAATCAGAAAAATGAAAAAAAGATAAATAAATAAATAAATAATATTAATTATAAAAATAATAAAATTTTAAAAAATGAAATTAAAAACAAATTTAAATTACATAATTTTGAAAATATTTAATTAAGATGGATTAATTATATATTTTATAGTAACATTAATAATATAGAAACATTATAAACAAATATTTATAAAAAATTATTAAAAAATTAATAAGTCTACCAATATTTATAATTAATAATTATCACAACATAATATATAATATTGAATGAATGATTATTAAATATGAAAAAATACATTTTAAAAAATAAAAAAAATATATAACTCATAACATTAATTTCATAACATGAAAATACATCAATGATGAGTAAAATGAATTAATAAATAATAATATTTTTATAAATTAAGAATAAAATACTAACAATATTATCAATTTAACTTCAAAATCAAAAAAATTAAATATAAATCAATTAATTCTATAAATTTAAAATTTATAAAAACTGCTAAAACAATTTAAAAAATTATAAATAAATATTGCTCATTTAAAATAAAAATGTAATGAAAATATAAAACATCATAAACAATTATGCATAAACAAATATTATGAAAATATTACATTTAAAAAAATATAAGAAAATAATAAATATTAAACATCATTCATTAATATTAGTTGAATGATTATTACCAATGAGTAAATTAAATTTAATATATAACCAAACTATTCAAAAAATAATAATTCATATGATTAGTTACATAAATTGTTCAAAAAAACAATGATAATGAAGAAATAATAAAAATTATATAAATTATATAATAAAAATTATTAAAAACTTTTTATATTAAATATTTAAATGAAAAGTATATTATAAAATGTATTTTTATAAGTTAATTATATAAATTTTATAATTTTAAATATATTTATATTTACTAAATAAAATTGAATAAATATAAATCATGTAAATTATATAAAATTTGAAAATACAAAAACATTGTAAATAAAAATCAATATATAAATTTTCAAAATTTAAAAAATAAGGAAAATATTGAAAATTATGAAATAATAAAAATAAATAATTAATATTAAATGAATATATATAAACAATTAATTAATATAATTTAATGAATATAAAAAATTATTTATAAATGTGAATTTATATCATTAATTTCTTGAAATAGTGGCACAAAAAAATGAATAAAAATATTAAATACCTAATATTAATTATAAAATGAAAAATTAATAAAAATGAATTTAATTATATACCAAAATATTTTAAATTTCATATAAAATTATATAAACAAATTAAATAAATCTAAACAGTAATAAAAGTATTAAAATGTAATGATTAATAATTACTGAATATGAAACCAAAAAACTTAATTCATTTTCTAAAAAGATGTTGGGGTCATTCCACATGATTACGAAAATAAAAAAACCTCTTTAAAGATGAGGGGAAACACATTACATGAAAAATCGTCCTAATGCATCATAACCTGAATGTTCTAGGAAATAAAAAATAACAGTCAAATCCCTGAAAGAAAAAATCCCCAAAAAGAACCCACATAGGCCTAAATAGCCAGAATCACATAGAAAACCTAGACTACAGCCACCATTCCTTCATGCCTTTAATTTCTATTTTTCTTGTGTCACTTACCTGAAGGCACACACATAGATATCAATTCCAAACCACATCACATAGAATACCACATCTTGTTTCCCACTATTCATACATCATAAAATCGTTGTGGAGAATGTAAGAGGTAACTGAGAACAATTGAGTGAAATAGTCATGAAATCCTATTAAAATGAAAGTCCCATGCTAGCACTTCCTAGACACTGAAAGAGAGTGACATATAACCCCATCATCAACATTGTGCATTCTTCATGTTTGAAGCCACAAATATGGGGGGATCTATCAATAATCATTCTGTTGGAAGACTTTATAGAGAGAGACAATTAATAATGATTGTCACCACATTAATTTAATTATAAAAGTTTAACACCCTACCATTATTCCACCATTTATTTTGGTAATAGAAATTTAATTGAGGTAGACCAAAGGAGGATCCGGGAATGCTATAAAAGGGGATATCCTCTAACTGATTATATCATTATATTTAGAAGCAACACATAATCATTCTTGAGGGAATTTTTATTGAGGACATTATTCATATTTAAAATAGATAATCTTTTGAGTGTCATACCTTTATAATTAATGTTGAGTGATTACACTAATTTAACCATATTGAAATATGTTTATTTTCACATGGTTTTTTACCTCATTTATTTTGGTTTTTTTCACATTACTTCCATTGTTCATTTTAATTCCACGATTTTTCACATTATTTTTTATCTCTCAATCAATGTTTTATATAAGGGATAAAAATCAAGATCCTACAATAGTCTATTATAGGGAAGAGGTTCTTGCTAGTGGAAATTCTGGGCTGACAATTTGTCCAGATGGGTGTGAAATTTGAGATCAATAAAATCAATGGAAATAATTTTTCATTATGGAAAACAAATATGTAAGAGCTGATGTGGACAATTAATATTCATACGGATATTTTAGATAAACGGTTGGATATGAAAGAGGATAAAAAGAATGACCTAAATGAGAATTATGTTACAAACATCCCTTTGGTTTGATAGATGGGGCCCTGTCAAGCATTGTAGAAATGAAGGAATCAAAATAAATTTGCGATATGATGAAAAAGAATTATGGGAAAATTTTTCTCTATAAAAAATAATGTGAAGAGAAAATTATAAACTATCTAAATAGAATAATCATAATTAGTGATAGACTACATTAACACACTCAATATCCTTTTTTCAGCTTATATCATTGTGCTATAAAATTTTGTACAGAGAACGTACAGAGATTCTTCTGTAATGATTTCTAGATTCATATGACCAACATATCATCAACATCAATAATAATATCCTAATGGATAATATTCCCTTCAATTTTGTTTTATCCTTGTATATTTAATAATTAAATCGGTGAAAGAATAAAAAATATATAAAATTGACTTCATACAAATTTCAAATTCTGGAAATGTGAAGAAGATTAATGACGGAACGTGGTTCCAGTGGGAACCTGAATCTTGGATGGTCTAAATCAAAGAGCAAGAAGAAAAATTTGAAATGTTACATTTGCAGTATGATACCTAATGATATAAAAGACTATTGGAATAAGAATATTGTTCAGAAGAACCATCACAGAATTAATGAAAGTATATCTGGAAGTTGGGACGTAGTAGTCAGTGAATCGACAATGACTACTAAAAGTAGACAACATATTGAAGAAACATAGATTATTAACTCAGGAGTAACATGGAACATGAAATCTTGTGGGGAATGGTTTAATCAAAATGAAACTATATCATAAGTACCTGTGTATATAGGTAGAGACCTTACATTTAATATTGTTGGATTCAGACCATTAAATTAAATATGCATGATAATATAATATGAACAATTCTAGGAGTATGCCATGTACAAGGCCTCATGAAAAACATTTTATCCTTGGGTCAATTTGATTATATCAGATGCAAGAGTAACATAGTGAAATGGGTGATCAATATTGTGAATTAATATCTTTTGGTGATGAAGTAGGATATAACTCAAATAAATTTTATGTACATATGGGTAAAATGTACATGAAAAAAGTTTTATTTGTCACAAAAACTACCATGATAGAAGATTTGACAAGGTTATGGAATAATATCCTGGAAAAATGTTCAAATGGGGCCTGAAGATTCATTCATATTAGAATATATTTTCTTTTCCTACAATGGAATATTTTCCATTTTGCATGAATTCTGTTTTTATTAAGAAACACATGTTGATGTTTGGAACATCAATGGTTAGGAGTAAGGAGGTCTGAGAGTTGAACCATTCCAACATTGGGAAAGCACCAGTTATATCCCTAGGATGAGAAAGGTATATTGTATATTTAATTGATGACTATTTAAGGAGATGATTGGATTTTCCAATAAAGAGAAAATTATATGTATCTGAAGTCCTCAAAGCATTAAAAGCATAGAATTTCAATGAATTTGAAAAGAAGATCAAGTTTTTAAGGAATAAAAATGTTTGGGAATTTGTAAAATACAATTTTTATTATTTTTCTGAATAGGATGTCATTTATAGGACGTTTAAAATGGAATACACTCCTCAAAATAATGGATTGGCGGTTTTGATGAATATAACAACGTTGTATAGAGTAAGGGTGATGTTGAATAATGTTGGAGTTACCATGATAGTCATGGTAGAAGCCGTAAATATAATCTAATATGAGATCAATTGATAGAATTTAGTTGAAATTCATCTGAAATAATTAATGGAGATGTGGACTGGTAAACCCGCTGATTATTGTCAAAACTGTATAATTGGATGTCCTTTATATACACTATTTTGTAACTAGGATAGATCATAGATGTACTCAAGATCCTTTAAAAGAAGATTCATTGGATATGATGATGGTCTTAAGGGGAACCATTTTTAGAATCCCATTGCCCGAAAACATATCATGATTTTATATTTATTTTTCATAAATATAAAGTGAAATTTATGATTAATAAATACATGGATAAAGAGAGTACAAAAACTAAAATAGTCGAGTCGAAGGATAAAAGAAATGAATTACATGATTACTCCAGGACATTACCATATCATAATGATCATTTACCAGTTGATCCAAGGTAATGGTAGTCAAATTGATAGAAAAGGGAAACAACGTGGAACTAAAATTATTTCACTGAGAGAAATGATGCATTCTTTTTATTGACAGAGCATGGCATGTCATTATCTATTTTGGAGGTGACCTTCAGTGCGGATATATCTTCATGGATGGCGGTGATATTGGAGGAGAATGAATCACTACACAAGAACAAGACATGGGAACATGTTACATTACATCATAGAAAGAAAGACATTTGGATAAAATGGTTATTAAAGATCATGAGGGATGAAAAAAATGGTGTGGATAGATATCTATAAATATTGATGGTCAATGGATATTCCAATAATGAAGTTATAGATTTCACTAAACTATTTTCTCCTATTTTTAGCCGGAGGATTATTCGGTAGTGCTAATGATTTATTTTCCCTAAACACTACATCCATAGAAGCAAGATGTGAAAATAAATTTTCTCCATGGTGATCATGATGATGAAATATATATTCTCCCACTAGAAGTTCTATATTAATAAGGTATATAGAACCTGGTTATTTGGGTTGATGAAATATTTGTACGATCACAAAAGTTGGTAGATATGTTGGTAAAAGAGATTTCATTCATATATCATGATACATTGATACAACAGACATAATTCAGATCCATGTGCATATTTCAAAGGTCTAGAAGGTGTGGATTTTATCATACTACTCTTGTATGTTGATGACATTTTTTTTGTAGGCCCCGAAATGATCAAATCGATGGGACAAAGGCTCATTTGGATACGGACATCAATATGATTGACATGGGATGTACAAACAAGATTCATGGGATATAGATTTACTGAGGTAATAATTATTGAAATATTTTTCAATCACCAATGAATTATTTTTGTAATGACTTGAAACGCTTCAATATACAAGACATTAAATAAAGTTCTACCCCTCTTACCATTAATTCAGTGTTTTCATCTATAATTAGTCCAAATAGTGTAGTTGAGAGGATGAAAATGTCTTGAGTGTCATACACATCAACAGTGGGGAGTTTAATGTTCAGTATGGTTTGAACAAGACTGAACATTTCTCTTAAAGTGGAAGTAGTTATTTAGTATATGGAGAATCTAGGATGGAATCACTGGATCATGGTGAATGTGATCCTGAGACACATCAAGGAAAACTCAGATGTGGAATTATATATTAGAGGATCATATTTCACTATCATCGGCTATAATGATTCATATTTTTCCAGTGATTCTGACAAGATAAAAATCACTAAATGTTTTGTGTTTTCTCTTGTAGGAGAAGCATGAGCATGATTTATATGTTACAGTCAGTTGGGGATATATCCACGATGGAGGTGTAGTAAACGGTATCTACACATGAATTAAAATTGGTGAATGGAATTATAATGTTATTGTAGGTTCTTTGGCATAAAACATATCACATTTTACTGTTTTGTGATAGTATGAGTTCCTTACACATTTCTGGATAACCATATATTCATTCCAGGACAATGCACATTAGAATACAATTACATTTTGTTCGATATGTAGTGGTGGAAGGATGTGTGAACCTGTATAATATTCACTCTAATGAAAATAAAGATGAATTCTAAATGAAGGAAATTGGTTCAAATAACTTCTTATGATGTGGATACTCAAATAGATAGGTAGAGAAATGAGCAGATGGTTTGGAAGAAAGAATGGTCATATGAAGATGTGATTGGAACTTAATGAAAGCAATAAGTCTGAGACATGTTAGAATATGTTATGGAGAGAGAGAATTAATAATGATTCTCACCATATTAACTTCATTAAAATAGGATGATGCACTATTATTATTCCACCATTTAATTTAGTAATATAATTATAATTGAGGGGTGACCATGGAAAAGTGAAGGCATGCTATAAAACAGGATATCCTCCAATAGTTTCCAACATCGGATTCAGATAACTACATATTTATCCATGATTGTAATATTTTTTGAGGTGTTCATCCATATATAAAAGTGATAATTTCTATAGTGTTTTCTCTTCGAAATTAAGAGAGGGTTGTACCCACATTTTACAATAGTTAAACCAATATATTTTCCTATGTTTTTTACCCCATTAATTTGGGGTTTTTTCCAGGATCCATTTAGTGTTCATTATAATTCCTTACATTTTCACATTATTTTTTATCTCTCTATTTTCGTTGAATAGAAAGGCCAATTATTTATGATATTAATAGATACCCTAGAATAAGTGAGTTTATTTGTAATTCGTCCAATGAGGTCACATCCAAAAAACATATGATGATCCCATGAGAATAAGAGAAAACGTATATGGTTCCCACATCATATTGGTTATAATAATCCATGTCGCTTGTGACTTTCAAAAACAATCAGACTGAGGTTTTCCATATGTCACCTTCTGCAACCATCCACATTATCCATCTAACATCAAAAATAGTGGTCTTCCACTAATAAATATTTAATATCTCACCACTGACCTCTCCACAATTCTAGGGTTTGTTTCCCACAATCATATCTCCACAGCATGTGGATTAGCCCTAATAAAGGAGTTTTTTTGGTATCATTTTCTACATGAACTATGTATTTCACACCAAAATGATTGGCCTTTTTTTATGAAACCCAAAACCACAAAACAGTATAGTTTCAGGTCTTCTATGGCCAAACATACAGTTCCACAAAATAAGGTTTTCGTAGCACAACCCTTTAACACCATAAAAAATGCTCATAAAGGGGGTACCTTTATTAGCACTTTTTAAACACCATTAAAGGGGCCCCCATTATGAGTCATTTTTGCACTGATGAGGGGGGTCTTTATCCATATTTTTATTATAATAGTAGATAAAGGGTATATTTAAAAAAAATATTTCATTAAAAATATTATATTAATATATAAATATATAAATATCTTTATATTGATATAAATAAAATATATATTTTGTAAATACATTTTAGATAAGAATAAATTGACATTTACACTTAACATCTATGATGTTTAGTAAAAATGCATTTTAAAATTAGAAAATTATATTATTAATTAATAATTTTCTATTAAATATTTATTAATAGTGATTTAATAACTATTTGAATAAATAAAAAATCAAAAAATTAATAAAAGATCAAAAATAAGTTAAAAACATAACTCGGACATCAAATGGGCCTAATATTTGATCTGGGTAACTATTTGAGCACTACGTCACATCAAATCTAATTTTATGATTAGATCTATGTCCCTTGGGATATAATTAAACCATTATCACATTTTTTGATCCCCAAAATGGCCCTGAAAGTTTCCAAATATGAGTTCTTACTTAGGATACCTAATTTTTTAACGTTCGATGGAATATCATCATGCTTTAAGGGGGTTTTATTTCTCTTTATCGGTATGGAATTAATTTAATCCCAATGTTTATAATAATGTGGATATTATTTCTTTGATATTTTATCATTTTCACAATGTATTGTAATTTATAATCAAATATATGACAATATATAAATATTTTTATAAATTCACACATATATATAAATCATTTAATAAATAAATAATTAAATATATTTACATATAAAATATATTTTTCAAAATATAAACATTATCTAAATAAAAAAATATTTCCTTTTTTAATATACAAATTTATAATTGCTGATGTACCTATATAATGTGTGTGTGTCTATATTTGTTTGTATCTATATTAATTAACTGATTTATATTATCTATAAATTATAAAATAAGCATATACATATTATTGTATAATATATGTAAATACATATAAATATATATAAATATGCGTAATTATACTTACAAATACACGTGTATAATATATATGTGTGTGTGTTTGTATGTTGTACATATGTATTAATTACATTATTACCACACACAAAAACTTGTCTTATAAATGTATTTCAAACAGATATTATAAATTTATATTAATATATGAATAAATATAAAAAAATAAAAATACATAAATATAACTAATTATATACGTATATATTAATATATATATATTAATATATAAATATTAATATATATATATATATATTAATATAAAAATATAACTATATATGTATATATATTAATATATATATATATATTACACATATAAATATATATATTAATTAACACAACTATATTTATATTAATATAAAAATATATATGAATTAATATGACTATATATATATTGATAAATCATTAAATAGAGAAGTTAACAGGAAAAGTGAGTGATAAAGGTCCATAAACGCAGGAGGAGAAGTCTCAGTTTCCAAACCAAGTGGAGGTAGGTATTTTAACTAGTGAATGGGGGGTGATAGAGCTGTAAAGGGGTGGGGTTGTGTGGGGATAGGGTGTTAGGGTTCATGAAGGCGAGGTTGTGGTTAATACGGACTATTGAAAGGGGGTAAAGCACTATTTCCCTCTGATTTGTAGAGTTTTAGAATTTTTTGGTTCTCATAAAATGGACCCCCCCCCATTTTAATAATTTTTTGATTGTCAATTATTTTTATGTTGTAATAATAGATTTTTTTACGTTGATAAATCAAATTTTTGTAGTTGAGATAATGGCCCTATTCTTCCCAGTGGATATGAGGTCACCACTAATCCCTTACCAAGGATTTGTTTAACTCTTAATGCCTCTCTCGGCCTTTCCCACAGAGGGATCCCCAGACAATTTAATGTCAAAATTTTTAAATTACAAACATAATAAATATTTTAAAACATAGTAAATAAATAAGAATAAATTTGAAATAATGACTAACTTCCATAAATATTAACATCTACTAAATATATAAAAAAATTAATAACACTGGAAATTCAAATAACATTAAATTACATGAAAAATAAATAAAAAATAGATTTAATACAATTAATTACATGAATATGAACTCATAAAAATGAATAATAATGATAACATAAAGTATAATATTATTCATAATTAATGATGTAAGTATTTTATTCGTTTTTATTTATAAAAATATAATTAATTGTATACATTAAGTCTTTTATATGATAAATAAAAAATTTATTAATTAATATATTTTTATATATTTAAAAATGTATAAATAACTATCAATTTTTAATGTTTCCCAAAAACATTAAAAATATATATTGAAAATAAATTAATATAAAAATTAGATAAATTACAAAAAATACTAAAAATGAAGAAATATTAAAAATGAATTAATAATAATAAACAATTAAATAGACATACACACAAACACATACGCACACATAGACATACACATAATGATGCAAACATGTACATTTACACGTATATACGTACACAGACACATACACATACAGATACATATACACATATGAATAAACATACACATACATATACACAGACACATAAATGAACACATAATAATATGTAAATTATAGACACCTATTCCTTTTCCCATTATTATTATACAATTTATAAACATTATTATAAAATAGGTATATCCCAAATGAATATGTGGCTTAGTTCCATTGGTGGACTAGGATCATATTTGATCAAAATGAAAACTAAGACATGATATCATTATTTCATTGCCTCTAACAAGATTCTAAAATCATTTTAGCAAATAAAAAAATATAGTATATCCAAGGGGATATATAAATGAAAGGGTTTATATATAAATCCATATAATGAAATAATCATGAAAAAGAATCATAACATGTGAGTCCAGATTACAACATGATATCATAAAATACATGGCAGTTTAGGAATCAAAAGAAATAATTACATAAGAAATATTGTATCATATAATCATAATAATATAGTATTTATGGAAGAATAATAGAACATGAAATGAAAATGATTCATAGAGAACATTCTATACAACAACACATGGTGTAAAATGTCCCATAATTGACAGGTATACTTCTTAATCTTATACAAGAAACATCATTGGATAAAAACATTTCCCAATGAATTGGAGTACTATCTAGATTCAACCATAATAACATGTTGATGATCTATTTCCTCCACATAATGTAATTAAACAAAAATTTATAATATAATAATTACCCATGGAATGAAGATGAGTTGTATAATGTAATCTCAAATCATAGTCAAAGTAAATTTCATACTGAAGACATTTCTAAAATAACCATAACACATGCATCACCTTTTTAAATGACTGGAGAATAAGATACGTATATATATTATATAAATATATATATATATATATATTTCATATTCATTACATAATATTAAATACAGAAAAAAAATTAATTTATAAATTTATAGAATTAAACCGATTAAAATGAGATTTAGGGAGATCTTTTACCTCTTTCCTCATTTGTCACATGTGTTCTTTATCATATAGAATAATATAAAAAATTTATCTATTTAATATATAAATAATTTTTTATTATTCTTTTTATTTTATTAGTCACTATGTTATATTAAATCGCTTATTTATTTATGTTTGGGTAGGATTTTTTGCGAATGTCGGCTCACTTGTCAAAAATCACCTCAGATTATTGAATAAGGTCAAAGAGAATATTACTAAATAATATCCATAATAATAATAATGACGAAATTATAATTATTATAAATAAATTATTCCTTTATAAATAATCATAATGGATGGATATAAAAAATGAACAATGTTACAATCATAGAGATGGTAGGTCACACACACACTTGTGTTATTTTTCCATCATTGAATTTTGTTATTATTTTTAAATAGATGGTATGGAGAGAATTTATATGATATATTATTTTTTCCAAATAGAATAATATGTCATTAATATAATATATAAAAAATACACCCATAATCAATAATAGTATTGAGATGCGATGATTGAAAAAAATTATATCAGTTCAAGAGGTGGTAGTTTTCCACACACATAATTGATTTATTTGTTTCACAATAAATGGAAGATGATAAGGATTTATGTAATGTAATTAAAATAATAACATCATAATATGATTCAAAATTTTTTTTCATTATATCACCAGGAAAAATATAAATTTTATATATGTGAAGGTAGAAATAAAAAAAAGAGATGTTATGTTAAGAATGACACCTCTTCTTCAGAATACCTCTTCACGACTATTCTTAAAGTATCCAAAGAATGTATTTATGATAAAAATAGGGTTTCATGGATGTTTATAGCTATTTAAAGATCATATTTGATTAGGTATTGTATGAAATAGAATGATTTATAAATTTAAATTGAAGAGGATATGGGGTAACCTATTATAAATGGGGAGTGGAAAAAACAAGGAATTTTCAAACTAAATTGATAAACACACATTTTATGTCCAAAAAAGGATCCAAATAGGATAATTATTCAATATATGTTTATATATGGTTTATATATGGACATATAATAGGATTTGGAATGGTTTCTCTCTCATTTTAACCCTTATCTTTTTAGTTTAACCCTTAGTAAACCTGTTTTATCCAAAATTATAGTAAGTTTTTTTCATTCCAGTACTATTTATTATGAAAGAAATTATGTTTATATTTTTATATAATATTATTTAATCTTATTCAAATTATAGAATACATTTTTCAACAATTCTATTTATATAATTTTTTAATTTAATTGAAAATTAAACACTCTTACATTGTGAAAAAATGATTTTTCATTTAATGATGTTTTATATGTACAAAAAAAATTATATCATAATTCAACAGCAATTTATACAACTGATCTAATTGGAAGGAATAATAAAATTATTTAATAAATTTTACATATACATATTTTTGAAAAATATCCCATTTCTACGAATTAAATGAATATGATGTTTTCAATAAAATATATATATTTCTCACTAATCATAAAAAAATCCACATAGTCCAAAAAATATCCTATGATAATTTCTACATGTTTATTCAAAAAACGAAGTGATTTACATAAAATATATTTCATATAATTGTAAAAAAAATAATTTATATTTAAATAAAAAATAAATAGAAAAATTTGAGAAAAATTATTTTCGAAGCCTATAATGTTTTTAATAAAAATTAATTACATTTTAATCAATAATTTTTTAATGTCATTCATGCATAATTTTTAAACTATATTAATTCTGATAAATAAAAACATTATAAATACAATGATATAAAGACCATTTTATATAATATTATTAATATTATATTTTTAGTTGTTAAAACATTTTTTGGCATGTGACATATTCTATTAGATATAGAAATATTTTATAGAAAAAATATTGTTGTTATATTCATTACCGCAACAATTACATAATCAGTAAATTTTGTGTTACAGATAAACATTTAAAATGCATAGGGTACTTATAATTTATTTATTCCATTAATTTTGAGGGGGAATCATTGAATTTATGGTTCTTACATAACACATTTAACAGGTTAGTCATAATGTTCATATAAAATATATATATATTTCAACATCTTCACCAGATTATCCTCATAAGGTAAATCATTTTCTTGTTTTAAAATCTTTTAATTTAGTGCAAGTGAAGAATATTTTTTGTTAATCTTCGAGAGGGATACATTGAATATTTCATTTATGTAATAATGGGTTATTCGGAGTACTAAATTATATGAAGAAACATCCTAAAAATTGAGAATATTAGAGGGGCTGCAATAAGTAGTTGGCATCCCACATAATATTGATATTATTCATTTTCAAATAATAAATAGTTAATTTAAATGTATGAAACAATTTTTTTTGTCAGAAAAAATAGGTAATTATTAGTAACCAAATTGTATATATTATAATGTTCATGA
Organism: Viscum album; assembly: GCA_963277665.1. Taxonomy (NCBI): domain Eukaryota; kingdom Viridiplantae; phylum Streptophyta; class Magnoliopsida; order Santalales; family Viscaceae; genus Viscum; species Viscum album. The sequence continues at coordinate 1,209,084,232 of OY728159.1, forward strand.
GAAAATCAATCCAACTCCTAAAATGTTTTATTTAAAATATAATGTTTGAAATTGATACATAACATGGGAATTTAAAAATATGGGTATGAAAACCACTATTTTCATCCCTTTCAAATATTCTGAATAATAATCTATAATCACAAATTAAAATCTTGAACTGATATCCCCAATTTACATCTTGAAGAGAGAATAATCCACATGATTTTATTCCCTACAAACTTGTGTATCATCAAGTAAAATACATTCCACAAGAGGAATAAAATAATTCCAAGAACGCAAAATTCTCCATTTGACATTACTAGAATTTGATATCATAATTTCAACTACCAAAATGAAGTCATATTCCAAAAATAGAGACTTGATCTAGGATGGGAGTCATACTAGACATCCATTATTATTTCCCACAATTAATCTTTAACTGCATAACCATTCACATTGAATCAGTAAAATCATCACTTAAGTAGACCTTGAAGAATATGAAAGATTCTACGACAACCTACGGGCCCTGATGCACCTAAATTGTCACCATCAACCGTCACATTCTATCACACATTGATTGGTGGGATCCATATGACATATTTTTTCACCAATGGATTCTTGTTCCATCAACAAACACCATTATATTTCAAGATAACTAATTAAAAGAAACCATTATTCATAGTTACATTATAAACATTGAAGGTATCTATAATATCACTATGAATTTTAGTTAATTAATCAATAAAAGGAAGCACATTATTCACCCTAGAAAATACATTCTATGGAATCCAAACATAAGGTATTATTGTCATTGCACCTAACAATAATAGTGCATGTACCTGGTCACTACAAGACACATTGAAAATGGAATACATCACCACTTCAAAACTCTCACAGCGTAATGTGTTTCCAAGAATTTCATACACATTCTTCCAAACCCTGCATGTAATTAAATAAAACAAATAATTGATCATTAGTCTCTTTATATTTCAGAAAAATATAAAACTCATAGGCAATATTAATCCATTTAGGATAGATAAATCTATGAAAGGGAAATTGATACATCCTAATTTTTATGTTGTGGGTAATAGAAGATGGTAAAATGATTGGATTCTAAAATACCATGAGCTATGAAGGCAACATTATAAGATCATCACAATAGTACTCGTAGAGATTCATGGAGTGGAGATTCTAGTCAGAATCGAGGTCACAATAAGAGTATTTCAATCAATGTATTCATATCATCCATGATCCATACATGAGCTGAGATGGATTCAATTAAGTCACATTACCCTAACATTTAATATCATAAATTGAGTCATTTTTCATTGAAAATGGAATATCAACCTACTCATTAATTCTAAATGAATATCAAAAATCACTCCATCAATTTAATTAATATTTCTTATAGACCATACACCACGATTATAGCATTATGTCCTGATAGGCTTTCTTAATAGCTGACCAAATAGGTGAAGGAATACACATTAAATACTCCTTTTTTATTTTGGTGATAAATTTTTTGGAATAATCTCCAATGAAAGGCCATAATAGAAAAATATAATATTGGTAATTTTTTAAGAAATATTTCATTTCGAATCCTATGAAATTTTATTTCCATTCCTCCCATATCGATTGGTAAAACACCTAGATTCCCAGAATCATTGCTAACATAATTTCATGGATTTATCCACTCCACTAAAATTTATAATCATGAATTTAAATTCCATGATGAGTGTTATTGGCCATATATTTAATGAAAAATCATATAAAAATAGAGAGGTTATGAAATATTTGACGAAAAAAATTCTATCTTACAAGGACATAGTCTTCCAGATATATGTTTCCATTTTATTGATTAATTTTTAGTATAAAACCTCTATATTGTGCTTTATCACCTTTCCCCAAATATGTGGTCCCTAATTATAAATAAAGTTAAGGGAACCTCTCTTGACACCAAATCACCAGAAACTCTTTTTTTCATAAATTTTTTTCCTCCCTCTCAAAATACCATATATAACATAATCTATCTGAAAACCTGACCTGAAATATCATCATAGTCACCAAAAATTTCATTAATAACTGAATTTACTTCTTTCAGCAAGGAATAACATAAGAATATCATTTACCTATAAAATAATGGATGGTATAAAAATCCTCTTCCAACCAATAACTTTTTATTAAGTACATCAAGAACAATTTTATTAAGGACAATACATAAATAATCCTCCACAAATAGAAAAAAGAATCCTTGAATATGGAAACACTTTCATTAACCATCAAAAAATCTAAAATTATTTCCTTTTATATCTATAAAAATGAATAGATTTGATTTCCTTCATAAGGATACAATTGAAAAAAATAGATAAAATTTGATAGAAATCCATTGATTCTCATAAAATAAAAGAGAAATTTCTACTTTATTATCTCAAACCCCTTGGAGATATAATTTTTAAAATACATATTACAATCCTTTAACTTCTTCCACATGATATTAGGAAATTATGAGGTAGTTTGAAGGTCAAAAAAATTGCTCATATAACGAAAAATGATAAAATGGTTTGCATTGATAAAGCCCATGGGAATCCATCCCATTCTACAAACAATTATTTTTATAATTACCTTTGAAATTTAATTCCCAGTACAAGTAGGTCTAAAGTCCTCAATTCCCAAAGATATTTATTTATTATGAATCAATGAAATATGTTGTAATTAAATGCATAAGGAATGGAATCAATGGAGAAGAAATCAAATTAATCATTAATAACCATAAGAGGACAAATTATCCATTTAAATATTAATAATTTGTTGTAAGCACCATAATTTCTTAAAAAACTATCAAATTTGAGAGAAAATAGTGTGGAATTAATATCGTTTTCATTTATTTCCACAAAAAGCCACATGTTTTAATGATCATCAATTCTTGGAGAACATTTATTGATCGTTGTTTAATTGTTTCCTTCACCTTATTTTATAAAAAAGTTCTCAATATAATTGTTAAAAGAATTTTAAATTTCATTTTTATATCTAAAATAATTCATATCAATATTAATTGAAGTGAGACCTTCTAATTCTTTCTTCTCCACATGCATACAATGAGTCTTTATAAAGTTTATATCTATATTCTTTTTCCACATGAAATTAAAATTATTTTTACCAACATTCTACATAAGGGTAATAGATCATAAATCTTATAGAATGATTTCATTTCATCATGAGAGAGAAAATCATGAACCTTATTAAGTTCAAGATACTGATAAACATGATTTTTATCCTCTATTCCTTCATTGTAAATATTTTGAAAAAACATTTTCTATTTTGTTTGAGGGTTTAATAATAATATTTAGATTGGTGGCATGAATTTTCATGGGGATTCCATAAAAATAAACAATCCAAGATTCTTTAATTATTTCCATACATCAAGGAACTATAATCTAATAATTTATTAAAAAAATGAAGAGAGTCTGCCCAGGATTTCATGAAACAAATATCAATGAGAAAAGAATTATGATTATAGTTTAATTTAGATAGAGTGAGACCAAATATCTCAATAACAACATTTATTTCATCCACATTCACAAAATATCTATCATTATTATTTTATTGTTTTCCATTATTTGTGTACCTACGCCATGTCTAATAAGCTCCAGAAATTGAAACTGTAAACAAGAAAAATTTACTAACAGAATATAATAACTCATTTATATATTGAATAAAAAAACTTCTTTTATATTTTTATCTATGTCTACAAGTAGAATTAACGTCCCCACCCAAGATCCAACTCTAACAAATATTCTTATAGATTCAGTCCATATTTTAACAATGATACCCAATAATTTTATACGTATTAAAATCATAGATAAAGGATATATTGAATTTAATAGAATTCATTCTAATAAAATTTTTAATTGAATAGCGATCAATAACATTAGAAATAAGGGTAATTATGTCATGATTTAGGACATGAATAATCCCCATAGCACCATTATACTAATTTTAAGTAACAATGGAATATCACAAATATTTCCATTTAAAATAATTCCATCTATTCAATATCAATCTTATTTTAACAAGACCGAATTTCATGGGTTTCTTGGTCATAATGAATTCCCAATGTGTTGTGATCTTGGGAGAGTTCCAAAAGCCATTCCAATTATAGAAGATAATATTAACGGAAGATATGATTTTATCCTTATTCGTGGATTGTCATGATGTTTCTAATTTATTTGATCATTTTTAAACGAAGATTTGTTTTCTGATTACACTTATCTACTTCCAATTCATCAATATGACTGTCACCATCAATTGAAACTAAATCATTCTAATCATTCAATGATTTGGATGATTCCTCAACACATTAATCCCTAGAAACTCAAATTATAGAAGTTTAGAATTAATTTATTGGATAAGGTCATGATTAAGACCCATATGAATATTGTTTATCATAGATTAATATATTTGAACCTTTAGAAATGGACTATATACTTGATGGGAAGGGAAAAATAAATTTTATCAAACCCCATAATTAGAATTTGATTCATTTTCAATATTGAGTTTCAAGTTTTGTGCACATGAGATAAGGTTGAAACACTGATATCCATCAAAAATATAAATTAATCAAGTATAATTCCCTGATAAACTAACCTACATAGAAAGTATAGGAGGAGACCACCCTGATGGCTAAAAATAACTATGTCAATAATAATAATATTAGTTACCTTATCATCATAATCATCGTCTGTAGAAGTACCCCCTTTATTATTTAATGAAAATAATGATTTTAGATTCATCTCTGGAATCAACCACATTAGCTCCATTAACCAGTGGATCTGATTCACCAATAAGAGAGAGAATAAATGATACATTTTCAATTCCTACAACAACATCATACTGAACCACAACATTATGCTCCATACATGATATAAGAAAAATAAAATAGTCACACTCATCATAATTAGGGAGACTAACTACCTAAAATATTGTGAAAGTATCAACATCCAAATATCCCCCATCATTATGATCCATAACTAATGTGATTAAACCATATTATTCATATCATTGATTCTAATGAATATAATTTTTTAAAATAACTTTAGCCCCATAACTAGATAGTACTAGATCACATTCATGAGGCGTAAAATGTGGTACCTTACCATTACATTTCCTCCTCTTACTTGTAGTACCATAATGACTCTTAATTTTAAACAATAATATGATTTTTTTATTTTCCATTAAATATTTACGGTCCAAAAAAAATATCAATTCAATAAAAAATTGGTTTTATATCATATTCATCCCGAAGTTCTATGTTATCATCCCTTTTATTCATCACCATATCATCAACTAATGTGTTAGAAATATCAAACACCACATGTAAGGACCCAAACACTTATCAATGAAAATTCCTCTTGATATAATTTAATGTCTTGTTATGAAATATGGTTATATAAAATAAGAACATCCTTGGTTTTATGTGTTTGGTATTTCAAAATACTATTATGAATTGTTACCATTTAAATAAAATCATTGAATAGTTATCACATGATTAGTATAAATATAGGGCTTTGAAAAATCTAATTTTCTCTGACAAAATAAGTGATGGCCTCATCCCGTAGACTTTACCAATACGAAGACCATTTTTCAGTGCATGTAAAAGAGGTGGAATAATTGGGAAACACTCTCCACCAGGCCCATGATTAGCATCATCATGTTAAAATAGAGTAGAACCACTTATGAGAGAAATGGTAGTTGATAAAGATTACAACCCAAACAATGTTATCTGAGCCGACCAAAGAGTCTCTCAAAATCACTCACCTTACCCTTCAGTCTTATGTAGATTTTATGGGATATCAAACAAGACCATAACACTATGATTTAGTGTATTTTTTATATAATAATCAATATACATTTATCTTATTTTTTTATGTTGAAAATAATATTTAAGAAGCAACAATATTTTTAATTAATAAATATATATTGGGGAATTAATGGTTTTTTTAATTAAATAATATTTTATTTATACATTATTACAAATTAACTTGTTTTATAATATAAATGATCATATAATTATTATGAATGAGATTTGGATTTTTATGGTTTGAAAGATATTGTTTCAATACCCATTAATTTTTTATATATGTTTTTTATTTTAAAATGAACAATCCACATAATAATCACATTATTTAGAAATGGTGAATATTATTTGTTGAATTAGGATATTTGTAAGAACCTGGATCTTATTTTCAGGTATGTTTTTCCGTTTCTGGCAATTTTTTAGAAAATGAAGAAATGTTGAAATATTTCTAAGTAAACGCCTTGTACTTTACGAGTACATGACGTGTCCTTTCCTCCCATGTGAGGTCGTGTGTTTTCCATGTTCAAGAAACACAGACAATGTGTATCGGTGATGTAGAGGCCGCTTATGTGGTTTACATAAATAGAGAGTACATACCGTGTACTTTTATTTTTATTTCATTAATCGGACCAGGGTCACATCATAAACCAATTTTCATCTTCTATTCCAACTAATTACATCCATAGCATCCAAGGAGTCCAAATCATCTCTGAGTCACCTATCCATCACCTTTAATGCAAGTCTAATGTTGTCGGTTGTAATTGAATCGAAGCACTGAGTTCTTGGTTGTTCTTTGGCCATGTTTCCTGATTACTTCTCTTGTGAGAGTTACATGAGGTTGAACGTTTTAGATGTGTTTGAAGATATTCTCTATTCTAGGAAGATTCACAGTCCTAGGTTCATGTATATCGATCTCCTAGGACCGAGGTAGGTGGTTTGTTTCCCTACGTTGAATGTCTTTGTGTTTTTTGTGTAAAAGTGATGGATACCCATGTATCGAGTATCTCGGGTTAGGTTTTTGATCTTGTTTTGTTATTTTCATTATATTTAATGTATGCTTGAGGTTATTAGATGATTTATAATTTCTTTTTTGCATGTTTTAGAATCACCCCATGGGTGTTCCCCCTGTTTTGGCTGTTTATCATTGTTTGGCTTAGGTTTCCGGTGAGGCATACCTTGTTGCATTGTTTTCCTACATTTATATAATTGATTTCATGTATTTCCTTTGGTTTATATGATTTTTATGCATTGTAGATATTATCCAAGTAGTTTTTTGAGCTTACATTGTGGTTCTAAAATTCTATTATTAACAACTACACTACTTAGGGCTGTGTGAATCTGGTGTGGTAGACTAAAGAGGGAATTTACAATTAAGGGCTTACCTGGAGAGTATATTATAAATTAAAATCATTCACATGACCTAAAATAATCGGCCTTTTTTCTTCTTTACTGTGTCCTTAGTAACATATCAAGACTATAGGGGGAATTATATGTACGTGATTCCTAAGAGAGTCTATAGTTATCCTTACAAGACCGCATGGGAATTGACGGTGAGAGCTTCCCAGAGTGTTAATGCCTTTGAATTTTTACTTGAATAGAGGGGTCTGCTAGTGTGAGCCACCAAGAGAGTCACCATGATTATTGTTTGGTTGGTTGTGACGAGTCCACCATTCCAAATAACATGCATGAGTTTGTACTGATTGATGTTAGTTAGTTTTATGAGATACATGTTGCATTGCTTTCTATGCCATGAGAATATAGTGCTATTTTCTAGATTCCTTGGTTGATAAATTAATGATTGAATTAAGTTGATATATAAATTTAAATGATGATTGGTAAGATTTTTTACTTTAGAGTACTCTTGTTTCTCTACATTGTTTATTTCATTTACATTTTCTATATTCCTCACTAATAGTTGGGCATATATATTATGTTGATTTCCTACTGGGAGTAGTCTCACACCCTGTTTGGGTCATGCTTTTCGGACCAAACAGGTTATATGGTTGTAGGTACAGATAGGTATCGTGGCCCGTCTACTTCAGGTTCATAATTTCTGGTTGGATATTGAGAGCATTGGACCGAGCTTAGGATTGTGATGCTCCTGGAGTTTTTGTTTACTTTTAGTTCTTTTCTATTCATTGTATTTTAGAACATTATTGTGTTTGCTACTTTAAATAGATACGTGTACCATGCTGTGTCATTATTATATTATACATTGCTTCTGATGTTTAGTTTCATTTGTTGTATGTTGTTTACTGCTTCTGCTATTGACTGTTATTTTATGTACATTTTTTACCTTACCAAATGAGGGCATTATTTCCCCAATAACATAACAAGGCCCTCGCTACTAGTTGGTAGCCTATGGAGTTTGGGAAAATGTGCTTGAGGTCATGTGAAAAAATGGGCATGGGGCACCAGTTGAGGGGCTCCATATTCGGGTTGTTACAAAGTTGTATCAGAGGAGTTTTTATATTTTCCTATAGAATTACTGTTTAGTGACATTAGATAGTGATATGATGGAATAAGTAAATGGTATATAGATGTGAACAGGGGTTCTAGAACCCGTGTACATGAAAAAATCCAGATTACCTCAAATATTCCATTTTTTTAGTTTTTATTAAAATGTTACAGTTTAATTGATTTCACCATTGGGTGGAGCATATGTTTTATGCTATTAATGTTTGTATGATTGTGGTTCTATTTTGTTGCAACCCGATGAGATGAGGGTATTACATCTCATGCATCATATAAGAACATGTTGGAAAATCAAATGTCCTGCATTTTTCCATGCCATCTAGATTGCATTAGAATATTCATGTTGTTGTTATAGAATTTATGATATAATATGCATTCTATTGTGATAGCTGCTGTGATAGAATGCATGCTATGTTGATAGGGTATCGTTTGTTTAGAGCATCTTTACAATGGATGCCAAACATTGGTCATAGAGTTGTTATGGGCCCTCATGTATCAGAATTTGGTGGATTGTGAGTTTTTATACTTTTTACTTGTTATATCCATTGTTAGAATTCCATGCTTTGATTAGGGGGAAGTATAGGCCCCCATAGATTGGAATTTGGAACCTTAACACTTTTTTTGTGTTTTATGTGTTCTGGTGCAGTTCTGAAGATATTGTCTCAAAAAAATAGAATAAACGGAATGTACATTATGCATACACGCCGTGTGTTTTTTAGTCGTATCCCTTACTGTGTTGGGAAGAGAAACGATGTTGTAACATTTCCTGTAGGAACACGTCGTGTACCAGCTTAGTACGTCGTGTAGTCTTGAATAGATATCTGGTCGTGTCACAGACAACACGAGATGTGGTTTTCCACTAAGTGTATGTAGATTACCATGATAACACACCATGTATATTTGAACACGTAGCTGGCTGTGTATCCAATGGAATAGTTTGGTGTTATCTTCCGCATACACACCGTGTCCGAATGGAACACGCTGTTTAGTGTCGACCGTCTGTCAGGCTGTGTCACTAACAACAAGCGACATGTAAAGAATTTAAAGTACACAACATGTCTCCATTGACATGCCATGTATTAGTAGTCTGTGTACTTATTCGTATGACTAACTACATAGACATTTGAGAGATCTTAAGGACACGCCGTGTACCGGACAAGAACACCATGTAGTTTTTAATTGGGACAGTCTGTGTTCCCTGCCGTGTAGGAGTGAACGGGAAAGGAGGAAAATGGTTAGTACACACCGTGTAGTTTATGAACACATCGTGTAGCTGTGTGGTTTAAAAATCCATCTATAGCCATGGTACATGCCCAGGGTAAAATTTTAAGAAACACGTCGTGTAGTAGTACTACACGCCGTGTAGTCATGTTTTCCCTTTTTTTTAATGTTTTACTCTCCTGGTTTATTTTTCTCTCTTAAGTATCATCTGTGTTCATCATTAATGAAGGTGTTCTTTTTTTCCTTTCAGAGCTATGGCACCAATAAGTCCTCTTGTTGTAGGTCAGGAACAAGACAGTGATCGTATGCTAGATACAATAGTTCAGGGACTACAAGTAGTTCCGCCTATTGTTCCGGACATGGAACCTACAGTGATTCTAGACACTAGTGTCGATGCTCAGTTCAGAGAGGGTTTCATGAGATTCATTCTCACTTTCTAGGGAGCTCAACATCCTACCCAATATATGAAAGATCTGACATGGGTTATTCAGTAGCAACACCCTCCCACGTTCAAAGGGGATAGAGGACCATAGGCTCCAGAGTCATGGATAGAAGCCATGTTGTTTATCTTTGAGAATCTGGAGACACCTTCGGATATGAGAGTGATGATCACGACTTATATGCTGTGATATTCTGCGAAGAGATGAGGGGATGTTGTTTTGCAGACAGGGCGCCAACATGATATGGCATGGGATGAGTTTTAGCGTACATTCTACGACTAATTCAACACGGAGATGCTGATGGCTGACATAGCCAGAGATTTCATGGACCGGCAGCAGGGTACTGTCATAGTTATGGAAGTTTACTCCCACTTTACAGAGTTACAGCATTTGACCCCCCTTCGGGGGAATGACGAACTGTTTCTATCAAGGATGTTTTAGGAAGGACTCAGAAAAAATATCCGGTCACAGGTGAACATATTTTAGTTGACTTATATGACTCTGATATTAAACCAAGATCTTATTATGGAGATAACCACGAGGGATGTTGGAGCTTTGGACTAGGGTGGTTTAGAGTCCTAGGTTGATTCTCCCCAGACCGACATTAGGAAGCTCCACTAAGAGTCTACACTAGGTGACCTAAGGAAGCACGACATTCCTTCTGGTAAACAAGATCATCCCTCTAGAAACCATTTGGTGTGTTATCAATGTTTTACAAGTGGGAATAAGAAGCCCCAATGCCCAAGGGTCCCAGTGTATTGGCGATCTAGGGGCAAGATGGGTCATCTTCAGTGCTTCTAAAAAGTTCTTCTTCCAGCGGCCTGTGAAGGAGGATCAGTTTCAACTCCGCGTACATTAGTAGGATTACCAGTTCCGTAGTAGACTAGGGGATGGAGTTCTTCTGGTCATTCAGGATAGGGTAGAGTCCACAGACATAGTGGTTAGGCTCATGTAGGAGCAGTACATAGATATCAGGCTGCTACACAGGGCCGCGGTATAGGCCAGACTTTTGATGTAGTGAAGATTCATCAGGAGCAGGAACCTGTACCTTCTACTATTAGAGGTATGATTTTAGTAGCCTCTGTTTTATCCTATGTAATTTTTATACAATAGAATCTCATAGCTTTATTGTTGTTCATACTGTGGAAATACTTAGACATATTGTTTATACATCTGAGGATATGATGGCGCTAGACACTCCCATGGAAATTAGTACTACTAGCGCGCGTCAGTTATTAGAATTCCCCCTCGAGGTTGGTTGGTGTTATTTTTCATGGAGTCTCTATGTTTTGGAGATGGAAGACTATGATTTTATTCTTGAGATGGACTGGTTTGTTCACTTCTATGCCTTTGTCGATTGCTATGGTCGTATGGTGAGTTTCACATCACGAGAGGTAAAATCATTTCTTCACAAGGGAGAATGGGATGAATAGGAAAGCAGAACTGGACCAGAGCATCATGGGGTGGGCGGTGTTACGTCCCTGATTGCTAGATTATATCTTCATGAACACGATACTTCTTCGGTAAATTTTCCTCCGGTGGTGGATCTCTTTCCATATGTCTTTCCAGAAGAATATTCAGGTTTTCCTCTAGAGAGAGAGGTAGAATTCTCTACTGATCTTGTTCTAGGAGTGGCAATGGTGTCCATTCCTCCTTATAGTATAGCCATACCTGAGTTGTAGGAGTTCAAGAAGCAGTTGAAGGAGTTCAGACAAGGGGTTTCATCCAACCCAGTACTTCTCCTTGGGGTTCGCCTGTCCTGTTTGCGAAGAAGGCATACGACACCCTTAGGCATTGTGTGGATTATTGGAGGTTGAACTTATTTACGGTCAGGAACCGATAACCATTTCCATAGATAGATGATCACATTGATCAGCATCAAGGAACCAGAGTGTTCTCGAAGATCAACATGATATATGGCTACCATCAGTTTCATGTCATACCATATGATATTCCTCTTACATCTATCCAGAGCAGGTTTGGTCTGTATGAGTATTTTGTTATGCCGTTCGGTCTCACGAACGGGCCATCAATGTTCATGGCACTGATGAACATAGTTTTCCATCCTTACTTGGATTCCTTCATGGTGGTTTTCATGGACGACATCTTGGTGTACTCTCACACATGACATGACCATTCTACTCATCTTGATATCGTTTTGTGTACATTGAGAGAGCATCAATTATATGCTAATCTCTCAAAGTACCACTTTTGGATGGACGAGGTTCACTTGCTGGGTTATGTCATCTTAGAGGCAAGAGTGTCAGTCGACCCAGAGAAGGTGAGAGTGGTAGTCACCTGAGAGTAGCTGAAGAATTTCTTCTAGTTACGGAGTTTCTTAGGAATGGCTGGTTACTACATGTGTTTTATACCGGACATCTCACACCTAGAAGCACCGTTGAAATGCTCCCGAAGGTTTCTCACTTATTTCCGATTGAGGATACCTTCAGTGTTGATGAACTTGGACGGTTGTACATCTGTGATATTGTATGCATGCATGGGGTTTCATGTACGATCATTTCCGATAGGTACTCCCACATCACGTTGCATTTCTCGGGAAGGGCTACAGAGGGCTTTGAGTAAACATGTACTTTTGAGTATAGCTTACCATCCCCATATAGATGGCTAGTAAGAGCTCATGATTTAGGTGTTATAGGACCTGCTACGAGCATGTGTCCATGATTTTGGAGGTTCTCTACAGAGACATATACCTCTAGGGGAGTTTGGCTATAATAATTGTTTTCAACCAAATATTCAGATGGCGCCTTACGAGGCTTTGTATGGTAGGTTGTGCCGATCACCCTTGTGTTGGTTAGAGGAAGGACAAGAAGCTATACGGGGACCTCGTCATGTTCCGGAGACCACAGAGTAGGTGGAGTAGATTCGAAAAAGGATGGCTACTGCATAGTCTCGGTATAAATCTTATGTTGATCAGTGGAGATGACCATTGGAGTTTAAGGTCAGGGATCAGGTTTTCCTATGTGTTACCTTGAGGTTGGGAGACAAGAGGATTAAGAGATAGGTTTGTCTTTCACCGAGATACATCGGGCTGTTTGAGGTTCTGGGGAGTGTTGGGCTAGTTTTCTTATAGGTTTTCGTTTCCTTAGAGATACCAGGCTATGCACGACGTCTTCCATGTTTCTCATCATCGCCGCTATTTCTCATACCCATATCATGTTTTTCATCCTGAGTAGGTTGATTTGGAGAAGGATAAATCATCATAGGAGCATCCTATTAGGATTGTTGATCATAGTGAAAATATACTCAGTGCCTAGTAAGTTCCTTTGGTATGGGTGTTATGGAAGCAAGACCGTGTACAAGACGAGAGGTGGGAGAGGGAGGTCGAAATGCAATCACAATGGCTAGAGTTGTTTGAGGTTTCTTCTTCTCCACCAAGTTAGGAATATTCAGGGACGAATTTCATTAAGGGGGAAGTTTGTAACAAACTGAATCTTCGTTTCAGATATATTTTTCCATTTCTAGTAATTTTTGAGAAAAATATAAATATAAGGAAATTTACAATGTACACGCCATTTAGTTTTCTCCCGCGTGAGGTCGTGTGCTGCCCTTGTCCAGGCCACACATACGTTGTGTATTGGTGATGTGGAGTTCACTTATTGAGGTTTACAGAAAGGTTGAGTACACTCTGTGTACTCATGATGTACACACCGTGTACTTTTCTTTTTTATTTCATTAAGCAGACCGCAGTCACGTATTATACCTATTTTGATCTTTTTCCCCGCCAAATTACATATAGAGTATCTGAGGAGGCCGAATTGTCTTTGAGCCACTGATATGTCAACATTTATCTGAAATGAACGTCGTCGGTTTCAATAGAATCGAAGCGGTGAGTTCTTGGTTCTTCTTTGGCCACATTTCCTGATTCCTTTTCTTGTGAGAGTTATTTGAGGTTGATTGTTTTAGATTTTTTTGCTATATTCTCCATTCTAGGAAGACTCAAAGGCAGATATTCAATTATAATGATCTCCTAGGATCTATGTATGTGGTTTGTGTCCCTACGTTGAATGCCTTTTAGTTTTCAGTGAAAAAGTGTTGGATACCCATATATCGGTTATCACAGGTTAGGGTTTTGATCCTGTATTATTATTTTCCTTATATTTCAAGTATGATTGAGGTTATTAGATGATTTATATTTTCTTATTAATATGATTGAGGATCACCCCATGGTTGTTCCACCTGTTTTGGTTTTTTATCGCCATTTGGCTTAGGTTGCATTTGAGCCATACCCTGTTGCATTGTTTTCCTGCCTTGATATAATTGATTTCATGTATTGTCTGTAGTTTATATGCTTTTGATGAATTGTAGATTTTAGCCATGTAGTCTGTTGAGCTTACATTTGGGCTGTTAAAAGTCAACTACGCACGACTACACTACTCAGGGATGTGGGAACCTGGAGTGGTAGACTTATGAGGGAATTGATGATTAAGGGCTTCCTTGGAGAGTCTGTTATAAAATAGAATCGGTCGTAGGACCTACGAAAATGTGAATTTGTTCTTATATAGAGTGTCCTTAGTTATATATCTAGAATATAGGGGGAATTAGACGTAATTGCTTCCTTAGATAGTCTATAGATATTTTTGCAAGACTGCAGGGAAATTTATGGTGAGAGCTTCCCAGTGTGTTTGTGCCTTTGTATGTTTACTTGACTAGAGGGTTCTGCCTATGCGAGCCATCTAGAGAGTAACAATAATTATTGTTTGGTTTTTGTGACGATTCCACCATGCCAAAGAAAACGCTTGAGGTTTTACTACTTGATGTCAGGTAGTCTGCTGAGATACCTATTGCGTTGCTTGCTATGACTTGAGAATATAGATCTATTTTCTAGATTCCTTGGTGGATTGTTTAAAGAGTGAATTAAAATAATTAATAAAATGAATGGAGATTGGTTGGATTGTTTGCTTTAGAGTACTCACATTTCTTTGCTGCATTTATTTCCATTACTTTTTTAGTATTTCTCAATGATAGTAGGGCACAGATCTTGTGGTGATTGCCTACTGGGATTAGGGTCACACACTGTTTGGGTCCGGATTTGTGGCCCAAACAGGTTATATGGTTGTAGGTGTGGATATGGATTGTGTGCCTTCTACTTCAGGTACAAGATTTCTGGTTGGAGCTAGATAGCATAGGTCTGATCTTAGCCTTTTGATGCTGTTGGAGTTGTTGTTTACTTTTAGTGCATTGTTCTGAGTTGTATTTCAGCACGTTTTATTTTCTGCTTCCCTTAGATACATGCACCATGTAGGATCATTATTATATTATACATTTCTTCAACTTTTTAGTTTCAGTGGTTGTATGTTGTTTACTACATCCGATGTTGACTGTTATTTCATGTACCTTGTATACCTTACCAAATGAGGGAATAGTTTCCCAAATAACATACCAAGGCCCTCACTGCTAGTCAGCAACCTCTGGCATTTGGGGGAAATGCACTTAAGGTCAAGTGGCGAACCGAGCATGAGGCACCAGTTGAGGGGCTCTGGATTTGGGTCGTTACAATATCGAAATTATCCAACAGTGAATTTTTCATAATTTTCTGAGACTGCTGACCATTGTGGTAAAAATTAAATATCGTATAAATATATAATTTGGTTTATGACGTCATAATGAAAAAATAGTTATCAAATAAAAAACTATAAACATTATGTTCTGTAAATATATTTTCTTCCATTAAAATAAAGTGATTTATTTTAAAATGTTATAGTGGAACCTTCAAAATATATATTACAATTAACCTTAATAAAATGATTTCCATTAGAGTGTGAGTAACCTCCACATAAGCAACACTCTTATTTTATGTTTTTTGGCCATTTTCCTTATAAATTATTATTTTCCCCTACCAATTGTATATAATTGTTGGAAAAACCAATGGTCTTGTTTGTGATATGGATTAGCATAATGTGTGTGACCCAAAACTAAATATTAAATAACTCCCTCTCTTTTCCTGTGTAATCCCACACAAGATCCCAGTATCACTTAACTCAAAGCCATTAGAGCTCAACCAAGCCCTTCCCTCCTCTCTCTAGAATCCCCCAAGTCACCCCAATCATTCAAGAAGCCTCTGTCAAGCCCCTAATAAGTTATTGTGATCAAACTGTCAAGTACGAGATTTCACCCTTTCTTAATTGGGTATAAATTTAATTATTTTGTAATTCCCATTTAAATTCATTTATAAATGATGGGGAATTATTTTTTACATCACCCATACTTCCCTCATTATGTTTGAATGATCCTATTCCCCTTTATTTTTCATTAATTAGTCCCAATACAACTGTTACCATGTCAAAATTCATTAAGAGATTTCTCACTCTTCATTTACATTCAAGAAAATCATTTTTATTCTGAATCTAAATTCCATTAAATATGTTGGTACATGTATCTATATGACCTCCTTATTTTCCATTTAATTTAAATATTATGGGACACCCCTTACATTCCCATTAAACATTTTTATGAACTCTTATGTCACACTGTTATGCAGCATAAATTGATCCGCAATTTTCATAGCCAAAGTCATTGTGTAGTGAATAAAATACCCATTTATCTATCAAGGGTATTATCCTCTGTGATCATTTAAATATGGATTATATAGATTCATGTTTTAATCCTATATTCTTTATCGTGTAATAAATTATGATGTTTTATGAATCTAGGTTATATGATCCATGTGGCACACTTATGCATGAAATGAAATGTTTACAAATGTTGTTCCCTAATACTACTTCAATGCATTGGGTATGTTTAGTATCATGATAGGTCATGTGCAACGAGGTTTTACTAACTCTAATTCAAGTGAAATGTGGTTTTTCTCATGCTCCATTTTCAATGTGGCTTGGATCATGCAAATACCATTTTAATAGTTGTTTCAACATTTCCATATTATCATGCCCTTTTCTTCAGGTTCCTTTTATTCTCCATTGATATGCCTATTGAAAAAAATGTTTTGTATTATTTGTGTTATGACTATTTATCTCTCTTATTGGTATTTATAGCTCACCCTTCTTTTCTGCATATCCTCAGGTTACCCCATGCAATGCTTTGTATATGGGAATGTAGTGGTCATTGTAAAATAAATTTTCAATAAAGATGTTATGTTTCAGGTTTTAATTCATTATGTATTGTTCCTAATCCCGAAATACATTAGGCCTACAAATATTATATGTTGTTTAAAATGAATATTTTATATAATAAATCACTTATATGTGGGTAATAAAAAGTAGTGTTGTTATAGTTAGTATTAGAGGATAGGTTTAGTTATTTTTGGGATTATGATTAGAAAACCCTAGTGAAAGAATTAAGGAAAAGACTAAATATAATAAGAATATCCCAATATTTTATTTAGTATTGATTAATTGGTTTATCAAGGAAACACATCCCTTTCTGGATATGAGTTGTTAGATGCATTTCTGGAATAGATGTACATTGTAGTGAAAACTCTGACAATGAGTTTCAGGCTTGACTCGGGGTATCCTAGTTCAAGAACACAGGCCTTACTGCAATATTAGTTATGACACTCTTGAGGGATATTCTAGGCTAAATTCACAAGCTTAATATGAACCATTTTTATGCGAATAAAAAAATTCCCCTAATAATTTGTATTAGAATGTAGATTAGGGATAACATAGATTGAAGGCTACAGATTCTTATGATTATGAATTAATACTTATTTATAAGTCACCTTTTTTCCCTTGGGATTATCCTTTATGTGTTACCCCTAACTTTCCATTTATTCAATCCAATGACACTTAATATGAGGACACATGCTAACAACCGATGCCATGTTCAATGTGATAAATCTAATAATGAGATTCCCAATCAGATGGGAGTGGGAATCATAAACATTGTCACGATACTCATTCAGTTTACTCTAGCATTGAATAAAACTATGGGTCAAGAGAAATGTTCAACCCCCCCCCCCCCCCAATGAATGAACAAGTCATAATTGAGAGCTTCATGACAAAGGACCTCTATATTTTAATGGATCATCTGATACCTTAATTACCGAACAATGGATGAACACCATTTAAAATATATTATCTATCCTTCAATGTTCCGAACAAGAAATGATTCTTTAATCTACTTATCGTAAAGAGGGTGAATATGATCAATGGTGGACATTGATAAAAAATATGAAGCCTGGGAGAGAGATCAAGGCATTGGAATGGAATGATAACAAGAATGAAAAAGTGGAATTCAATGTTCCGAACAAGAATTGATTCTTTAATCTACTTATCCTATAGAGGGTGAATATGCTCTCAAGGATAAAATTGAGATCCGAGAATCTCATGGGAATCAAAGGGATAAAAATCAAAATGTGGAATTCAATTATATAGGTTTAATGGATAAATCCAATGGTGATATGAGAACCAAGCACCCCAATTTCCAATGGTGAGGATATAATCGAACTTCAAATTTCATTAAATGGATGAGGCAATGCTCTATGTGTGGAAGAGAAGGGATCCTAGTCCTTAACTGCTGACAATAGAAAACCACAGTTGCGACAGAGGAGTGGAGCACACCATTCATGAATCAACATGATGTTAATTTCTTCAACATCAATGTTTGAGGGAACCTTGAAAATAAAGTCCCTAAGCTATGGTTTTTTGTAGGAAACCAACAACCTCCATGGTTGCGTGGGTGAGTTCGTTCCATCACTACTACAAAAGAGAGCCCCTTTAAAGAAGTGGTGACATGTAAACTAGTTATTCATTCAATAATAGAAAACATACTATTTTATTTTGGTTCTACATATTATTTTATATCCATAATTTTTTTTAAAATTCCAAAAATCACCAAAAATCATTGATGTAATGATGTTGCTGAGTACAAGAAAATGGGAAAATCACTACATCACCTAATTATAACTCTTCCCCTTTTATAATTTGTGGTGTGAAAATCCATGTGGTCCTCGTCTTACTCCATCTGGTAGAATTTTATTGAATTCTTATAATGGATTTGTTTTCCTTATACAGAGCTAACATAAATTTCTGTCAGAGGGAAATCACTCCCAATATTGAGAATCGTCCGCCGATTCTATACAAGTTCAAGGAGAAAGATTAATCGTTCTTAGAACCATATTCTCATGTGTGGATATTATTTCCCAATGAGAACGTGTATCTGGCTTAGATGATTGTATCTAAGGAATAACCAATCCTTGAATATGTTATATTGTGATAGAATTCATTGAAGTGTCTCTCGAGGAATTGTATTGACTTCTTCCAAAAAGAGATGTTGAATTATCAATTAACGATTTACATAGGGCATTTCCAATATCAAGAATTCCATATAGAATGGTTTTTGTGCATCATGAGGAGCTGAAGAAACAACTACAAGAAACTCTAGATAAAGGGTTTATAAGCCCAAGTGCTTCACCACGAGGTGCACCAGTCCTCTTCATCAAAAATTAGTATGGGTCAATGCGCCATTGTATCGATTATCTTGATCCTAACAAAATAATAATAAAGAATAATTATCCTCTTCCTTGAATTGATAACATGTTCGATCAGCTGTGGGGATCACAATATTTCTCCAAGGTAGATTTGGACTGAATATATTATCATGTAAGGGTTAATAAGGAATATATCACAAAGACTACAATTCCTACAGGATATGTGAAATATGAATTAATAGTAATGCCTTAAGTACTCACAAAGTGTCTAGAAATATTCCTGGTCTTGTGGAATATAGTCTTTAGAGACTATCTCAACTAGTTGGTGTTAGTAATTATAGATGATATTCTAATATACATCAAAACCAAGAATAGACCATGATTAGCATATAAGAACTATCCTAGAATCCTTTTGAAAGAATAATCTCTATTTAAAGTATAGTTATTGTGAATTATAGGTGATTGAAGCCTAATTATTTGGTCATATCATCACATACAATGGGATATCTGTGAATCCATCAAAGTCAACTACAATTGAGGGATGGCTAATGCCAACATTGGTAACAGATATCTATAGCTTCTTGGGATTAGCTAGATATTATCATTGATTTGTGAAAATTTATCACAGCTGTCCAACCATCTTAAGAAGCTAAAACGGAATAGAGTAATGTTTTCTAGGAGTGTTGAATGAAATGACAATTTCATGTATTTAAAAAAGTGGTTTATCAATTTTCATGTGCTCACATTACCGATGAGTGGGGATCTTTTTGAAATATTTAGTGATGCTTCAACGAAGGGAATGGGTAGTTTGTTGATGTATAATGATAAAGTGATAGACTACGCCTTGAGGCAGCTGAAAATCCATGATAAAAACTATCCCATGCGTGATCTGGAGTTGGAGAAATTTTTCTTTTCATAGAAGATGTAGTGGAATTATCTTTATGGAGTGTAGTGTGAGATATATAATGATCACAAGATCTTCATGTATATATTCACCCAAAAATGCTATAATATGAGCCAACAATGATTGATATACCTCCTAAAAAATTATGACTACCCAATACACTACAATCATTGTAAGGCCAACAAGGTGGCATACGCACAATGTTGAAATGATCATGTATCTTTATCAATGATCTGAATGGAATAGTATCAAATCTTCATAGATTCGTAGATGATGAACATGGGAATCATTAAGGAAGAAACATCATAAATACATTCTCAAATGATTTCTCATCCAACCCAAATGGATAACATAATGGGTGTTTAATGAAATGATGTGGAAATTTTGAAAAGGGTGGAGGATATCAGAAATGGTAAATCCTCAGTGTTCATGGTTGAAAATGTTGGAATTGTGATATTTTGGTCATGATGATATATACCATCAGATACAGAGATAATGAAGGAGCTTCTGAATGATGCATATTACTGAACATTCTTTATTCACATGGGGACCACAAAGATGTATCAAGATCTATGAGAAAACTTTTTGTGGGTCAATATGAAAAGGGAAATTAGTGGATATAAAAAAAAGTGCATGGTATGTTAGCAAGTGATGGATGAGTGGAAAATGTATAATTGGATTACGAAACCACTACCCATACCAACCTGGAATAGGGTGAACATTACCATGGACATTATCACTAGACATCCAAGGAAATACTTATGAAACAATGCTATATGGGTCTTTGTGGATCATCTTACAAAGATATCTCACTTTTTCGCGATTCGATAGGACGTCCCATTGGATCAACATGAAAGAATTTATATCAAAGAAGTGGTAATGAATCATGGTGTACCAAAATCTATTCTATCTGATTGTGATCTAAGATTCACCTTAATTATCAGGAAAGTTATTCAGTATGCACTAACAACTGAACTGAACTTTAGTAAGGGTTATCATCATTAAACTGATGGCCAATCTGAGAAAACTATTCAGACACTGGAACAAATGTTAATATCATATTCTATGGACTTCAATGGGGGATGGGACCAAAATCTTCCATATATTGAATTATCCTATATTAATAGTTTCCACTCGAACATTAGAATTGAACTATATAATGACCATTATTGGAAAAGGTGTAGAACACCAGAGTTTTGGGACGAAGTTGATGAGCGTAACATTTTAGGACCTTAAACGGTTAGGGAAATGGTAGAGAAGTTGAAATCCATTCTGCAACATATCAATGCAGCCCAATGTCAATAGAAGATTTATTCATATTACTGTCAATGAGTCCTTGAGTTCAATGTTCATGACATGGAATTTCATGATATATCACTGTGTAAGAAATCCATGATGTTTGGAAAGAAATGGAAGTTGGGTCCTAGGTACATAGTCCCCATTGAGATTTATGATCGTGTTAGAGATGTAGAATATCAACTAGCACATCCACCTATTGTGTCTACTGTACTTGATGAATTTCATATATCCCTCTTAAGAAAGTATATACCAGACCATTCACATGTACTATCTTCGGAGGTAGTACAATTTTAGGATGTTATTTTTTTCGAGGAGTAACCAGTGATGATCTTAGATGATATGGAATATGTTCTACAAAATAAGAAAATTCCCCTCATTAAGGCATTGGGGTGAAACCACATGTTTGAAGAGTCAACATGGGAACCAGGGGAACTAATGATGGAGAATTACCTGCATCTATTTTATTGTTGAAAAATGAAAATTTTAGGGAAAAATTAATAATGGGGGGAATATTGTAATATATAAAACATTTATCAATGAGAATTCCTCTTGAACTAATTAAATGAATTATTATGAAACATGGTTATATAAAATATGCACTTCCTTGGTTTTATGTTTTTGGTATTTAAAAATAAAATTTTGAATTGTTATCATGGGTAATATAGCACTTTAAAAGTGATCACATGATTATTATAAATTTAGGGCTTTAAGAAATACAATTTACTCAGAAAAGGATGTGATGTACACTTCAAGTGGGCTTGCCAGATAAAAATCCCATTTGTTGTAGCTCAAAAAGGAGGTTGTGTAATTGAGCTTTGCTCTTGAACAAGCCATATTTGAGCTTCAACACATTAAGCTCAAACGGAACCACCTACGAGAGAAGTTCAAGTTGATATAGATTACCACGAGAGCGATGTTATCCAAGCCACCCCAAGAATATGTCACAATCACACACCATAACCTTCATTATTATGTAGGTGTTATAATTGGTTATATAATAAGACCTTAGCATTATGATTATGTCCATTATTTTGGTATTTAATAAATAATATAAACTTGTTTTATTATTTTTATGATGTAAATAGTATTTAAGGACAAATAGTATTTTTAATTAATATTCAATTAAGAAATATAATTTAATGAATTAAAGGATATTTGTATTAAATAATATTTTAATTAAATATAATCACCAAATTATGTTTTATATTATATAAATTACCATATAATTATTATGAATACAATTGTGATTTTTATGTTTTGAAATCTATTTTTGATAAAAACTCGTTAATTTTCTATAAATTTCAATTTTTATATTTCAAGTAAAAATTAAAATATTTGGAAATTAATTAGATAAAATGATAATTATTTTTTTAATAAAGACATAAAAAGTGTACAATGGGGAATATATCATATTTTTCTAAAACAATCGATTTTTTGTGTAATAATTAAATACCATTTAAATAAATAATGTGTTTTGTGACATCATAATGACACAATAGTGATGTAATAAAACACTATAAAATTTATCTCATAATATTTATGTTCTACCATTAAATTTTTTTTTTTAGTTTTTAATGATTTATTTTTCAAAGCATTAGTGGACCCATCAAAACATATAAAACCGTTTACCTTTTCAAATTGATTTCCATGATACTGTGACTCACTTCCATATAAGCAAAACAATTATTTAAATAAGTACATCCATTAACATATAATAATTTTTTATCAACTCCCCTTTAGCATAGACCATTTTAAAAAATAATGGATTGATTTTTGGTTTGGATTAGTTTAATGTGTGGTGACCCAAACAAAAATAATAATGAATTATTACTCTTTCCCTTTATAAAACCATCCAAGATACCATATCCTCTTCACTAAAATCCATTAGAGTTTCTCCATGACATGAACTCATATATCTATAATCCTTCCACGGATCCCATGTTCTCAATAAGACTCTATTAATCCCCTCCCAATTTATTGGGATCATACTTCCTAGTAAAAGATATCTTCCATTCAAAATTTTCCCAAATTTCATTTTGTTTTAATGCCATTTTACCTTCACCAAATATTGTTTGGGTATGATTTCAATCCTCAAGGATACATCCCTCTTTATGATTTAATTATAATAAACCCCTTTATCTCTCATTAATTCATTCAAATTACACCTGTTACCATGCCGAAATTTCATAAGGGTTTTATCACTCCACATTTACATTCATGAAATTATTTTGTATCAAGAATATTAATTCCATTAAATATGTTTGGAAATGTATATATATGACCCCATTACATTCCATTTCATGTAAATATTATGAGATACTATATCCTCTCTCATCAAACAATTTTATGAACTCTTTTGTCACGACGTTATGATGTCAGAATTGCACATCAATTTTCCCTGACAAAGTCATTATGTAGTGAATACTATGCTCATTTATCTATCAAGAGTATTACACTTTTATGCACATTTTCTTATTGATTATAGAGTTTCATTTATTAATTACTTATTAATTTATATTGAAACAAATTATTCTGTCTTATGATTCCATTGTATAAGATCCATGTGGCAAATTAATGCATGAAATGAAATGTTTACAAAGGGTGTGCCCTGATAGCGCTCCAATGAATTTTGTAAAGTATAGTATCATGATAAGTAAATAGAATTGAGATTTTTCTCATGATAATTCAAGTGAAATGATGTTCTTTTCATACCCCATGTACAATGATCATTGGATCATGCCAATACCATGTTAAGTGTTGTGGCCACATTTACACGTTATCATGGTATTTGGTTTATGTTTCTTTTATGATCCATTAATATGAATATTTCCTAACATTTGTTATATTAATAATGTTATTCCTTGTATACTCTATTACTAGGATTTATAACTCACCATTTATTACGAATGTTCATGGGATACATCATTTAATGTTATGTACGATGGAATGTAGTGGTCATTATAAAGGAAGTTGTCAATAAAGATGTCATGATTCTTGTTTTATGTTGTTATTTGTTGTTTTTAATTCCACCAGACACTATAACTCTCGATCTTCTATGTTTTTTCATGTTAATGTTTTATGTAATAAATAATTTTTTTTGTGTAAGAAAAATCAAGGTTTTTATACCAGAAGTGTTCTTATATAATGAATAAATTTCATATTTTCTGACGGTATGTACATTCTTATAGGGTTTCAAATAGAGGTGGAAATATCCCATATTATTTGAGGTTTCTAGTGTAAAAAAATTATTTTAAAAATTATAATCCAAACCTTAGTGTTGTTGATTTGAACATTTCCATGAAAAAATTTCTATCACATTCATCGATTCTAGAGAATCCAAGGATTCATGGAAAATAATCCAAGACTTCAAGAATTCCATTTTCATTCATCAGAGATAAATAAAACAAGATAATAGTCATGACAAATTTTTTTCATCCTCCATTCATCAAAACACCATGGTTCTATGATCCTTATAATGAGAAAATTCAATTACCATATCCTTGGCCCATTTTGAATCAAGACTTTTGCTTTAATGGAGTAATTTGATTATCCCATATGTTCCTCAAACAATACCTCAATTGAAAAAAACATGAAATATTTGACCTTTCTTGATAACCTTTCTAGGTTGAAGATATTCGATATCATAGAAAGAGAAGACCCGCAATGCTTTCACCACATCTAAAAAATACTAATTAGACCAAAAAGCTTTAGGACATGCAGGATTCACCACATTCACTTTTTTCTGAACAGATGATTGATAACACCATATGATAATCATAATTTAGCAATTAAATAACTAAACCAAGATAATATATCTTTTCACATGAATCTGGATCAATTGATTTAGGTTTTGCGTATTTCTCCCTATCCGGGGCTGATATCCCCTATAATGGATCAAAACATTGGATTATTATATATGATATGATTTATTTGAAATATTTATTTCCAAATTATACAATTTTAAACTAATATAATGAATCACATTTTTTAAAATATTATGAATAAATTATGTTATTATATATATTTTTTATTTTTTGAATTAAATTTTAAAGGAATAATAAAAATTAATGATTTCCATTGAAAACTAGATTATATATTAATGTAATTATAAATTAAAATTCAATTTTATAATATTTTAAAACTATCATTTGTTCCTATTTTAATAAAATAATACATTTATTATTTTTATAATGAAATTTATACGTGAATTTAGTATAGAAAAGTATAATACTTGAAAAATCATTTTTCAGAAAAAATGTATTTTATTGTGTTTTGTCAGTTTAATTTTAAATTAAATTCATCAACAATATTTTTTGTAATTTTTTATTATAGATACCCTATTTAGAATTTTTTTTATAATTTTTAAATACTACACTTTTGTTTTTTGAGAATATTACTAGTAACCATATTTATTAATGTCACAAAAATAAAGGGCAAATATTGTAATTAAAATTAAAGATAAAAATATAAATACTAAAGAATTAATATAACATTTTTATTAATTTTATTTTTGTGTTATATATCATCAAAAAACATTAAAATTTCAAATATAATACTTTTTTCACATTTAGACTTGATTGTACCGATTATAGTATTTTATGTAATGTATATTAAAAAATGCCACTATTTACTTAAGTAAATATAATATTTTTAACATGTGTATTAGTAGAGGATATATTCATTTGGAAATAACAAATATAAATATAATTGATATATATTTATTATCATAATTTATTTCCAATTTTTAGTGAAAAAATTAATACACTAAATGCATACACAATTCTAATGGAATAATTAATCAATTAAAGGGAAAATGAAATAAATGATACTAAAAATATTTAACAAAGTATAATTGGATATAGATACATTGATAAATGAATTTTATAAATAAATATTTCATATGATATGTGATTTAATTCCTTGTATTCAGATATCATTATTATCATAGTGTAATTAATGTGAATGTAAATGAATAGATATCTAATAGACATTAATGATATTTATATAAAATATTATTTTAATAAATGATATAAAATTCATAAAAAATTTATATTATTTCAAATTATTGGTATTTTTTCAATTTAGTAATAAATATTCTACTTAAAATAAATTTCCCAATTTATTATAAAATTAAGAAAAAAGTGTATAAAACCTTTATATTACAGTATTTGTCCAAATATTAATAGAAGGGTTCAAAACAGATTATATATCAAAATGTTGATATGTAATTTCCCAAAAATTATTTTTATGATCTCTTTTTGAATAATTATAATATTAAATTTGAATATTTTCTATTTTTAGATTTTGAGAAATCAACAATAAATTTATCATTCTAAAAGGTTATTTTCCAATTGAGGAAGTACAGACTTTACCACATGTTTTATTTCTATTCAGAAATAATAATCAAAAAATATACTTCAAATTTAAAAAATAATATATTTCCTATATATACAATCATTTTGTTTTTTTAAATGTACAACCTACCTCTATCTCCAATATCCATCATTTTGGAAAAGAATTTATTGTTCCCATGGGTGGGGGACTACGATCTTCTGTACTGTGTAAATATTTTTTCATCACTACCTCTCATATATTGTTATAATAATGGGATTAATTGTTGTATATTATTTTCATTTAATATTTAACATTCTAAAGATATAAAATATATTTCAATTTTTATCCATTCTATTCATAAAAAATGATTAAGTCATTCATGTGTTCATGTGGACTACCACTATCACGAAGTGATTATATTAGTTTTTCATAACCAAAACACAAGGATGAAATATGTATTTATCATTTAATATGTTAAAATAAATTTATGATATATTTTTCATCCTAGAATGATATAATGATACATACAGTTTTTTGATAATGATCAATGAAAAGTAGTAATGTTATTCATGCTTATGTAAAACCCATAATATCCACGATTTAAACGTATTTCATTTTTCTTAAAAATATTTATTTATTTTATTTAAAATTATAATTCATGTTTAGAAATTATAATTATGAAATTGTTTTTATTCTGGAGAATATGTAATAATTACCTCTTTGTTAATTGTAAACATACTGAAGTCATTTTAGACTTATGAATGACATTTTTCCAAAATAACATATTACTATAAAAATGAGTGATTAATTTTTATAACATGGTAATAAGTGATATAAAAGGAATAATTAACCTAAAAATTTACCTCAAAAAAGAAAATATTTAATATAATTTTATTATTGAGGATGATAAATAATGTACGTCAAGAGTTGGAATAAAGGTATCAGACTTTCTTTTATAAAAATTACTTCCATGTTTTCCTAGAAAAAACATTTTAAAAATTGAATATTTTATAAAAATTATTTTATAAATGTTTTATTATGTACATAATTGTATTATAATCAAACATTAGATTGAATTTAATTTTTATTATAAAAATAAATATATATTAATTTTATTTATTGATTTCAATATCATTAAAACTGAAAAAAATGAATGTTCTATTTTAATATTATGGTGACAACAAATTTTCACATCAATAGAACTAGTTCTTAATTTTAGACTTTTTTTTAATATTTCATTTTATATTCATAAAAAAATCACACTCCCTTTTTTATAGGAATATTAGTTTTCAAATATTTATTTTAATCTAATATATATAACAATATCTAAAAACCATTTTTAATGGGTTAGAAGAAAATTTTATAATGTATTATTATTAGTACATTCTAATAGTTCATGGGAATTTTTTCTGTGGATAGTGGTTCATTTATAATACATGAGTGGGTGATACTATTTTATCTCTCCAATGAATTGGATAATGTTATGTAGATAAATGATTTGGTTTCTCCTAATATATTAATTTATGTTACAGTGAAGGTTATCCGAAATAAGTGAATGATTTAACCAAATATGGTTTTCCTAATATAAAATGTGGAAAATTATTTTGGTTATTTAAAAATTTTTCATGTGTTAACTAATTTGGTTTCTCCAAGTGTATAATGGGAATATATTGTTATGGTTATTTCAAGTATAACTATGTGGTTATTTATTGTGTAACCATGCGGGTTACTCCTTATGTATGAGTGAGATGAAAATAATAACCCAATTTACAACATTTTTATTAATGATTTCTATGGGTTTTAATATGTTTTCTTTTTAAAAAATTTATATGGAAATGATTTATTCTATAAACACAATGAATAATGTGATAACAATTTATTTTATATGGGTTTCTAGGTTTTTCAATAGACTAAAAAGTTTCATTTATTTGTCCCTTATAGTGATATTTGTGCACATTGGAGATTTTTAAATGTTTTTCATAGGATGTATGGATTATAAATACGAAGAGATAATACATTACAAAATTTATGAAAATATTTTATGATAATAAAACATGTTTAGCAGTTATAAAAAATATTCACTGGATAAATGATTACTAAATATAATTTCCCTCATTATAATATATATGTTCATTATGTAAGAGTATAAACAAATTCTATAAAAAATATAACTATATTTTCTTTATCAATAAAATATAATAATTTTAGTCCAACGAAACTAGATAATATAATTTATATGTTTGGGAACATAATTTTTGTCTCCGAAAATGTTTTAGATAACATTGGATGGGAGGATAATTCTAATAGAATAACCTTAAAATATTTTACTTAATTTTAATGATGAAATAATATATCATTTTATGATTAAAACTTTGATTAATGTAATATAAATTTTTTGGAATGTTTTTTTATAGAGGGAACAAATAAGCTGATGGAAGAAGGAACCAAAGGGACAATATCCTTCGGAATAAGCATCGAATAATGGATGGATTTTAATCTAGTTTTTTTTACAGTGGCCAATCAGTTAAAATAGGATATAAACATGGGAGGTATTCACACTACATAATATCTAGATATAACAAATAGTAACATTATGAGAGTATATTAGTTTATAAGATAATAATATCTTGAATTCATTGGATCTTCTGACCTTTTTGTTACTGAAAGATGGATTAAATCCAATGAAATGATATTCTATTTCATGGGGTATTATGTTTAAAGAAATTTATGTCTTTATATTTTCTTCTTGATCTCGAATATAACTAATTTTTGGAAATTATAAGCAATTTCTGAAAAAATTGGAAATTTATACATTGAAATGAGATGAACATCAAAATATTTTCCATTATAGTTACTTTACATAAGTAATTTGACATAGGATGGAAAATCAATTTTTTATAGTGAAAATTAATTATTAATATTTAGTAGTTTTGATAAATAAAATTACACACAATTGGAAAGGAATGTGCCATATATATATGAAATATTTATAAAAATTAATCGGTTTTAATCAAGAATGAATATATAATATCTATGGACATTGGAATCCTATGAATTATAATTTTAGTATTAACATGTATGATGTAATTAGAAGGTAGAAATAGAAATTTTCAAGGATAATTTACATATCATAACCCTAAAAAAATTCATATATGTGGTATAATGAGAGAAATAATTGATTAATGAAATATGATAATATGAAAAATAAGTTTTTTTGTTTGTAATATTCATGTTAAAAATAATTTGGTAATGAATTTTTATGTCATGAAATTTTTTATGACACGGTATGATTATAAATATGGGTCATAATTATTATGAAATATTTATTGATAGTGGAAATGAAAATTTTGAGAGAGAAGAAGTAATGTGTTCTATATTTAATGAGATGTTTCATTATACTGATGTCTATCCGAATAAAAACAAAAACACCAAGAAGAAGCTAGACTATAAGAAGAAAGGTGTTGTAATATCCTTTAATACAACCCTATATGATGTTTCATCGTTGAGTGATTAAATATGATGTACATTAATTGTTAATTTAGATTATACTAATTAATATTTTATTCAAAATCTCAGTATTCGTTCATTTTAGATAGATTTTATTAAAAAATTGGAAATTCCACAATAAATATTGAATCCCTAAATTATTGTAAAAAACATGGGGAATGTATTATGGTGAAAATAAATTATAACAATATTTATGTTATTTTTTTTTGAATGATTTCTTTTTGAATATCATTGTCGTTATCATAGTATCTTTTCTTGTTATTCTGGGAATGGATTGGATCACTATTAACTATTCTAAGAACGATTGTATTGGTAGATTTGTTTTATTTAAAAATAATTTTTGTTTTCAAAAAATAATAATTCCATAACATTGATAATATCTCAATATGTTGGTAAATAGCTAAAAGATGGAATTGATATTTCACTTTTTCATTTAGTTGAAAATAATTGAACTATTACAATTAATGATGTGATGATAGTTGAAGAATAATCAGATGTTTTCTATTAATGATTCACATGTTGTTATACCAAGATATATAGTTGAATTTATTATAGACATATATCATGATTCTAATACAATTTCCAAACACCCTTGTCAAATTTCTTAATTGGATCCTCTATAATTGAAAACCTAGTTAAAGTAGACTCTCGAAAAAATATTCATTCCTCATAAAACGTTTCTATGGGTGGCCCTATTATGTTTGTTAAAAAAATTCAATCTATTATTCAATGAATTGATTATAGATAATTGAATAATAGTACTCTGAATAATATGTTTTTTGTCACATGTCTAGGATTTGAGTGATATGATTTAATGAGCCAAATAATTATTATGGGTTGATTAAAGTATTAGGTATTATCTGTTGATGGTAATGAATGATAACAATTCAAAAATAGTTATTTGGACTAAATATGTGAATAAGGTGTTTATGGAATTCTCTTTAGGTAGAAAAATTATGCAACATTATTTCTAGATATTATGAATATAATATTCTATTGATGTTTGGATACATTCATTGTTTTTTTATTGATGAAATATTGAATTATTCAAAAATATATAAAGATCTGGAAAACCACTAAAATATTTTTTTGAAAACTCTAAAAAAAGATGTTATACAAGAAATTTTGAAATTGAAATTTTTCTTCAAATAAGTTTTTATTTTTTAAAAATATCATAATTTTAGATTTCATAATAGTCATCCCTTAAAATATAAAGTGGTTTATAATTTTATAGGGCCAAAATATATTATTGAGGTTCATAGTTTTCATGGATCCGTTGGTTATTAATAGTATTTTGTTGAAAACATCGGATGCTTATCTATCCTACTAACTATGTAATCATGAAAGGTGTTAGTTTCATCGGTAAAAAAGACTTTGATAAATCGTAAAATGAAATGAAAACAATACCGTGGAATAAAATTATTTTTATTTCCCTCAATAAATGGATAATTAATCTTATCCAATAGTGATTTATTAAATGGAATTAGTTGTGTCATGATAAATAGTGATCATTTAATTTATTATTCTTATTGTAAATTTAAACCACATGATAAAAATAATCATACACATGTGCTCAGAGTAATAAATTTTTTGTTTTCGTTATAAATTTGGAGACATGATTTATATGCATCCAACTATAAAATATATACTGATCATAAATGTTTGAATTATATATTAACATAAATATATGGGAACAATATAAAAAAAATATATAGATAGAATCAATAATTTTTTGTGGATGAAAAATTCATCATCACCCTAGAATGGAAAAAATGTTCCAATTTATTGATGTGTAAATTTAATGTTCTACTAAAAAAATTGGGTTTGTAATAAGACACTTTTGTAAATGATTAAATAAATTTTGACCTTGACATTATTGATGCATTAAAATACTCTCTTTTGTTTTATGTTTCTATCAATTATCATTGTCATATATAATTATGAAGTCTCTCAACGAAGACTATGAGTCACATAAAAATGTATAATTGGTCAAGAAGTGTATGTTTTCTAATTTTAACATTCATAAATAAAATGTTCTGATACTTCAATATAGATAATGTTCTCCTTATGATACACATTTTGAGAGAGAATTATTGAGAAAATCTCATAGTTCACAATTATTCTATCATCATTAATTTGATCTAATTTATAGAGACCTTCAATATTATTACTGATGGGATTGAATGGAAATAGAAAAGTCTAATTTTTCAAAGAAATTATTCACCTGTCTATAGTTCAATGAAGAATGAAAATTTATAAATGGACACTAAAAATATTACATGTGTTGGAGTCTAAATAGGAAAATATATCCATAGATATTATGATGGTATTAAAAAAAATTTCCCTATGTAATTATGTGATTTAGGATATTAATGATTGATTACATAAATAAATTAATTTATTTACCATGAAAGATATTATTTATTGAGATTAGATTTCTCATATTTGTCTTAAATATATAATTAGGATAAATTGAGTTCCACGCTTAATTGTAATTAAAAATGATTTAAGGTTGACTTATACTTTTTTGAAATGACATCAACAATCATTGATAACTGAATTATAATTTAGCACAATGAATCATCCAATGGAAAATAGAATATAAAAAAACAAACATAAAACCGGGAATATCAAAAAAATTCTTATAAAATTGATTACCAGGGATGAAGGAATCAATAACATTATTTATATGATTTTTATTATAATAAATATAATTTCATCAACCCTATTAGTCTGAATATAGGGCCATAAAATATTAAATTTCTAAAATAAATGACGGTTTTCATCCCAAAAGAATAAATAGTTGAATTCTTTGGGAATAAAAGAGACAATCCAAATTTTACATTACATATTTAATGTAAAATAGCATAGAAACTCCATTAAAAACATTGATAACTCTCAGATTATCCCAAAAAGTCATTTATAATGTAAATCTTCACATCCAGGGAAAAAAGGAAACAAAATAAAGGGGTGATATCCTATGATCAGTAAGGGTAAACAATACAGTAGAATATATCATATACGTAAAAAATAATGCAATGAGAAAAACTATTACACATGAAAATAACACATAATCTTGACCATAATATGACATGAATAAAAGCTAAAAAAATCACTCCTTTTAAATAATGTCATGAAACATAACCATGGATATTATACTAGTCTAATAATAAAAATATTTATCAATTAATAAAATAATAATGAAGTAATTCATGATGATCAGAATTATAAACATGACATCAAGGACTCATCCAATAAGTCTCAATAAATGGACATGGCCACGGAAAAAATCCTAGTCTTGTATTTATCAGAAGACCTATAGATGTATCAAGGGGATATAATGGGAAACACTCATCACTTACAAAGTCCAATGCAATAAAAATTTGGAAAATAAAATGATATATTAAAATCAATGTGTCTCATACAACATTTAAATATTGGAATCATAAAATTAGATGAATGTACCCTAATAAAATCATTTAGAATTTGTTGAGAGAAATACACTTTTTTCATTTTCAAATAAGAGTTAATGTAGAAAATAATTTGTATTTGTTAGAAAATAATATTATAAACATTTATATCCATTAAATAAAAAGGGATGGAAAATTGAAATTTATTTTATGAATAAATTATTTCCAATTTATGTGAAAAAATGCAATCATGATATTTTATAAACATTAGAAATGATTCAGTGTAATGTAGTTTTAGGGAAACTTAGAAAGATTATTTGATGTAAAAAAAAGATGTAATTTTTGAATAAAAAATAAAAGAAAAAGTTTGATTTTTTTCTTGATAAAATGTGTGACTTAAAAAATGGTTTCTTAAAAAAATTATGGAGTATACTTAAAAATTGGTGGGAAATCGAGAACTTCACTTCAATCTGGCATTATTTTTTGAATGAATTTATAAAAAAGAATTTTTAAAACATCTATTTCTAAAATAAATAAGAATTATACGATCGTGATAAATTCTATTTGAACACATACGTAGAATTCAGAATAATTAAATAAAAATAATAAATAATTAAATTGTGGTAAAGAGAGAGAAATCGTAACCTGAAGGAAAAATGAATATGATGATAGAATCACACACCACTTTGAAAATAGTCGATCCATAAGACACATAAAATTATTTACCATTAAATGAGAAATTTAATACCATAAAAATAAATTGATTCATATATGATACATCATATTTATGATCAAATACCACAAACTCATCAAATAGTGGTAAATGAGGCATATATCTTGGAAATAATAGTTAATTGTTATAACAGTTACCTTATGTTCAAATGTGTTATACACATACATTTTATGTCCTATATAATGAAATTAGATTAATTAATAATTTAATACATATCCTCTTCAAAATTTATTTGATTTATTATAAATTTTTTATATTCATTTATGATCATTTTTATTTGTTATAATATTCAACATCATTGTTCAGAAGTGTTTGTTTCATGAGCTTGAATGATTGGCTCACTAGTATACATTTATGAAAGATCATGTGAACTGGAAATAAATATCTATAATTTAATTAATATGTTATTTATGAAAATCTGTTTTATTAAATGGTTATGTACTTCTTTTAGTAATTTTTGTTGATGAGTTATCGTTAGATGTTCCCTTTGTGATGACAATTAAGATTATTTTATGTGGTTTTTCGATCTTCATAAACTAGAATTGTATTATTAGTTAATATCATATATATATATATATATAATTCATAATGAATACCAAATAACTTATAATATCTTTAATAAAATATTTTTTATTCAAAATTATGATTTTAGAACAATCATTGAAAGCATTAATCGAAAATGAAATTGCATCATTCTTGATGGTGGTCAATCCCCACACATTAGAAATTTTTTTCTCTTTAAAATAAAATGGAGAGGAGAAGGGGTTTCATGATAAATATTGCATTGAAATAATAAAATTCAACTATAAATGAGATATTATACGAATCATTATTGAAAGGACTCAATAGTTAATGATAGAATAAGAAAAAAAATTTAATAGATTGAAATATAATAAAAATGATTTACCTCTTCAATTATTCTTTCTTGAGAAACTCTATTAGGAACATGCATATTGAAATTTGGAAAAACCAGAAAGACAAGAACCTGTGGTAGAAGTTTTAGAGAGGAAATGGTCAGAATATAGGTATGATTCCACTCTTTGTAAGTGTCTGGATAAGGGGTGGTGAGTGGTGGTATATATATTGGTAGAGTTGTGTGTTTTTTTAATATTTTATTAATTTTTTTATTATGTAGGCTCAAAAATATTAATATAGAAGGAAATATCAAGAAATATATTTATTTATATAATTATATTTTGATATTATGTGATCAAATCATACATTAATCAACTATGAATATATTAATACATGTTTTTGTTAAATACTGTATTTTAATATATTTCACTATTCATGGAAACCTAAAATATTAAGGATAGGTATCAAAAATTCAACTTACCATCTTCTGATGTTTGGAATTAGAAAATGGACAACATTTTAAGAAAATAATATTCTTAATATGATAAAATATTTTTTCATTTAAAATAATCATTTAATTGAAATATACCAAATTTAACATTATAACTAATTTTAAAATAAATTCAAAAATTTAATATGGCCTCATAAATAAATTTTATAGTCGTATGATATCCCAATATAAACTTCTTAATTTATTTTATGCGAATAATGTTTTTTATAATTCATTATATTTATTACAAAATTGTAATTAAACATCTATGCATTATAAAAAATTCAAACAGTTTATTTATTATTTTCACGTCATTTATTTTCTTTAAAAATTATATTATTATATTATATATTCATTTTTATGATGGATTATTTTTATTTATTCTTTAATTGGAGAGGTTATTTTTATAATGTATACATCTCAATTCTTACGGGTCACATTATTATTTCCACGATCCCCTTATTATTCAACAAAATACATATAAAAAAATTTTAAAAAATTAATCAAAGTATGTTTTGCTATTACATTTTCTAAAATAATATTTATTTTTACTAATAAAATTTATTATTGTGAAAAAATTTATATTTAATAAAAGTTTTCCTATAAAATCTATTCAAAAATACATTTATAACAAATATCATTTTTATGTGTAAAATTGGATTTATTCTAATATTATTTATTTAAAAATAATTTGGAATAAAGTAAAAATATTTTATTGAATATATAATACATAGACTTCATAATTTTGTTCATACTATTCCTTCCCTAGAATTTAACATCTATATTATAATGTTCATTTCCAAATAATGATATTTAATTTTATATCATTGTTCATTTAATCATGCTGTTTTGTTAAACAAAATTTGGTGATGAAATTAAATGTAAAATTATAAATAGCACTAAATATTTCATATTTCATTATAATTCCATTAAAAAAAGTGAATCCTTCAAATTTTAATTTGAACAACGCAAATCATGGTTTCATATGATTAAATTTTATTGTGGGAAGTTCACATTAGAAATTGGGTTAATAATATATCATCTTAATAAATGGAAAGCGGAATACAAAGGTCACCAAAAATCTGGGAATTTGGATAGGATCATTTTTATATGAAGTGAAAACTTGGATATAGATAAATAATCTATCTGTCATTTTCTAATGGATATAGATAGATAATATGGCCATTATAAATTTATGCATCTAAAAGAAGTAAACTTTTGATCTGTTAAAAGACAACTGATTTCTCAAAATAAATATAAACAGATATCATTTAAGTTCATTAATTAATCTCCCTAGTGATAGATAATTATTTTACTTTTCAAACAATGACTTTATAAAATAATCATTATAGATTACATTCAGAATCATAAGAATAATATCATCTTTTTTTGCCTCTGTATCTATTTTCTCTTCATCCCCTAAACCATGAAATGAATGTCCAAATTGATTTTCACACCCTTTAATATATATTAGTGAAATATATAGTGATCAAATCATTTATTATACTTTTGAATGATTACTAAAACAAATAAGGTTATCATGTGTTATTAATGAACAATAATTTCAGAATTTTTACATGATCTATTCCACTAGTAGTTAATATTAAAACTCTTCTAAAACCTTTTTGCCTTCTTATAATAACAAAAAAAATAGTAGGAAGGCCACTAAATATATAAAATCTAATTAACAAAATATCTCCAAAATAATCTATCTTTTATTATCACTTATCAATTTTATGAGTGCACTAATGTCATTTAAAAAATTATGATACAAGCTTTCTTCAAACAGTAAAATATCAAATTGTTGAATATATTCCCAAAATCCTAACATAAAATAATTCCAACATAATATAAACCATCAATAACGAACCACATTAATTATAACCTACACTATCCCATAACAATATATTTTTTATTATCGTCACATAAATAACATGTATAGTGTTACATTTCTGAAGTTATTTTCTTTCCAGAATATTAACATACAACTAAATCACTTCTCTTAATTACTTGTGTTATTCATCCAATGTATCAAATTAGTTAAAGTATATGTACTTCATTACAATCGTTATATATCTCATGGTTTTTAGAACCATAAATTTAATGATAATGTAATAAAATTACTAAATTCATAAATACAAACATTGGTATAATAAACATTCCCCTTCGTCATTTGAATTAGAATATGCTAGACCATGATCCAATGTCCCCTTTTAAGATAACATCCTTATACTCACAATAAATATTATTTGATGTGTATCATATCCTTTATGGTAAAGAATTACACATTATATACATCATTATTACCCTCTCAATCATAACCATAGTGGCCTCTCTCCCCAAACTTGTTGTAATCACCCATTCCTTTTAAGAAAGTTCAAGGGTGTTTCTTCCCACATTTATCACACGTGGTAATGTAGTTATTTATATTCATTTAATTATCAATAATTTTATCTATTATTCCACTCTTCTATTTCATCATTTATATGTAATAAAAAATTGAATATTCTATCTCTGCATTCATAGAACATGATATTATATACTCACATGCTGATAATTTTTTGTAATACTTTTTCTCTTCGAATGATTGGAATAAGACCATAAAAGATTTGAAAATTATTACAAATTTGATCATGTGAATGGGTGAGGTTCCCATTACATCTATTATTTCCCATTTAAAAAATGGCACAGAATGAATTTGGTTACTCATAATCATGATCAGTAAAAACACATAACATAAATTGAAAATTTATGAATAACCAATCTCATATTCATAAACATGGTTTCATTGGGAACATATTCACTTTTAAATCCTTCAAAAAGGTTTCTAGAAAAATGTGAATTATGAAAATAAATAACCATCAGGAAAATCAAACTAGGTGGACATTAATGCACCCTATCATTTACCAGGTTACATTGAGTCAGGACCAATGCACCTTGTAGGAGTTATTACTCATGGGTGAGTCTGTACCAATACTGCATATATGTATAGCCTCCAGACATGGATGTATTTATAGGAATACCAGTATATTCTCAACCATACCAAAATTCTACAATGTAATTATTTTCTAGTCCTAAATATTTATCTTAGGGTTATGTCCCCAAATATTTGATATCAAAATCTAGTTTCCATGTTTTCTACAAAACATTTTCTGATTCCTACTGTAAATCCTGTGACCCTAGTATCCAAAATCTAGTGACATAAATTATTAAATTGGAACTATATACATGTTTTCTCATCTCAATAGACCGAATAGTTTTATAGTTTTAAAAGAATAGATAAAAAAATAATTTTTACATGACATATTGAATGTAAAAAACAAGATAAAAAAACTATTGTAATCATATTTAACTCCATGATTATCCATGGAATTCATTCATATTATACATCTTCGTATCGTAGGGAAAATAAAACAAAATAAATATATGGTCTTAGATGACCAGTAAGGGTAAAAAATATAGCATAGGCTATCATTAACATAAAAAATAAGGAATTGTGAATAACTTAAGAACATTCAATTGAACCATAATCATGTTCATACTATGGATGGACTAAAAACTGAATAAATAATTCCACATAAATAATCACATGAAACATAACCATGTATATTATATTTTTCGAATAAATAAACTATTAATCAATTAATAATATCACAATGATTGAATGATTAATTTTTTAAAAAATAAACATACGATAAATTCCTCAATTATAAATTTTATATAAATGGGAAATGCCTCAGCTAAAACTGGGTCTAGTTTCTCTAATGAGATCTAATGTTTCTTTATGGGGTTGTATAGGTCCCCTCCTATCACATAATAATTCCTTTGCATTCATAAAATTTCTAATAATAATATATTTTAAATTAAATTATTTCCATAAAACTCTGAAATATTTTAATCATTATCATATATGAAAGTGCTCTGATGAAATAATTGATAAATTCATGAGAAAATACCTTTTTTGACTTTTTTAAATAAGAGTTCTTTTCAAAAATCATTAGTATGTTTCATAAAATATGGAAATAAAATTTTATATCCAATTATTGAAGAGGTTGGAAGAGTGAAATTAATTTTTAATAGAAAATAATTTACAAATTAAGTGAAATCATGTAAAACAGTCATTTAAGAAACATAATAAATGAGCTACTTTATTGGTGCACAAGGAAAAAAACTAAAGATTCTTTAAAATAAGAAAAGAAATTTTTTTTTTATTAAAACTAGGACTGAAATGGGATATTTTTTTACGATAAAATTTTTTATTAAAAAAACAATGGTGCCATAAAATATATTATGGAGTTCACATGAGAACTGGTTCGAAAACCGACAATTACCCTTTATCTAGGTTTTATTTTTTCGATGAATTGTGAAACTAACCTTTTTAGAGACATGCATTTTCAGGTAATTGAATAATTATATGATATAGATATATGATTTTAGTACATATAAATATAAATTATATGAAAAACAAAAAATAAATAAGATTTACATTGGGGGTAAAGAGATAGAAATCGTAACCTGAATGAAAAATTATTATTCTGGTAGAATTCCTTACAAAATTGAAAACAGTTGAACCATAAGCCCCATAAAACTAGAGATCAAAAAAATTAAAAATTGAATGATAATAAAATAAACATATTAATGATATGATAAATCACTAGTCAATAAAAACCCACACTCACTAAATAGTTCTGAATAAGTCATATCTGTTGGAAATAAAAGTGAGATAAAAAACCCATATCTTCTGTATAAAAGTATTCTTCACCTACACATAATGATATGTATAATGAAAATAGATAAATTAATAATTTAATTAATAAAATCATTATCATATAATTTTTTATTACAATTTTATTTATTTCATTTATAGCCTCTTTGATGTGTTATAAAATTCAATTTCAACATTTATATGTCTTGGATTCCTTGGTTTCCATGACTGGTTCACATTATGTATGTATCAAAGATCATGTGAAATAGAAATAAATATATATTGAATTGACTATAAACTTTGTTAATTAACATACATAATATTAATTGTTTATATAATTCGTTTTTTTATTTGGGGTTATCATGAATCAATTCATAATACACTAGTTATAATAATTTAGATAATTTTGGCATTTTTTCGTTCATCAGGAATTAGTTTTGTCTAATTTGTTAATTCTTGTATATATACTGGTAACATAACACTAAATAACATATAATATGTATAATAAAAAATTATATAACCATAATTATGGGTTTATAACCATCCATTAATGCGGTCACGGAAAATGAAATCTCATTATCTGCGATAGACGTAAATCGGCACAACTTGGACGATGATTTAATTATTAGAATTATAGTTAGAGGTTAAGGGGATTCAATATGGATATTATATTCATATAATAAAATAATATTTTATTTATTAAAATAGATTTATCTTGAATTCATGGAAATAATAAGTATGGATAGAATAAGAATTAAAAAAAATTAAAAAAATATGAAAGAGAACGCAGAAAGATTTACCTCTGGAATTCATCTACTTGAGAACCTCTTTAATGGAAATTGAGATGGTATTTTATTACGAAAATAATTACCATAATGTTGGAGATAGTTTTGGGATGGGAAATGGGTATAATATAAGAAATATTCATTAATTTTTATGTGTGACTAAAAGGGTTGGTGATGGTGGTATTAATCAAGTCGGAGAGGTGTGTTTTTTGAATATTTTATTTTGTTTGTTTATTATTTATCTCAATACTATGATTTTTTTAAAATAATAACCATATATTTTAAAATAACAATGTATAAAGCGAAATTATGGGCTTAAATCAGTCATATATCATCTATGGCTCAATAAATATTTTTTGTGTTAAATATTGTAAGTTTCTATATTTCACTATACAATAAAAATTAAAATAGTTTTTGAATCATATCAAAAATTAATCTTAACAATATTTCAACATTTATAGTAAAAAATTGGACTTCCATTATTAATTTTTTTTATAAATTTTAGAAATATAATTTTTAATTATAATCACAATATATTTGAAAAATATAAATATTAATATTATAACTAACATTATTGCACTTTCAAAAATTATATAATGTCTCATAAATTGTCAAATTATCACCCGATAGAAAAATATTTACAAAAGAATTTATTTTATGGGTTAAAGTTTCCAATAATTCTTTATATTAGTTACAAAATGTTAAAAAATTATTTATGCTTTATAAAAATAAAATAAAACATGATTTACCGTTTTCAAATCATTTATTTTCATATAATATGAAATAATTATATCATATATTATTTTAAAGGATAGATAAATATTATTTATAATTTCATTGGTGATTTTATTTTTCTAACTAACAAATTATTATTCTTATAAGTAACACTATTATTCCAAAGGTCACGTTATTATTTATCAAAAATAAATATTATAATTAAAATAGAAAAAACTAAACCATGTTAAAATTTTATATTATTCATAGAAAAATAATATTTATATATTCTTATAAAATTTAAAAAAGTTTAATATTTAATATTTAAAGGATGTTCTCTATTAAAAGGTGGGAAATATGTATTTAAAAAATATAGCAAATTTTTTTAATTAGATGTATTAATAAATAGTTCCTCTAAAAAAAATTTGTGAATGTAAAAATATTTATTTTATTATATAATATAAAAATTAATATATTAGTTAATATTATTAATTCCCTCCAATTTAATATCTATGTTATAATGTAAATTTTAAAATAATGATATTTAATTTTATATCGTTGGACGTTTAAGCATGGTTTTGTGTGAGACCTATGATGTCAAAAATAATAAATTTAGAAATATACATACCCAAAAATCATCGGTTGTTACAATAAATGTTTCTATTATAGTATAGAGATGTCGAATTTTGAGTAATTAAATTTAAAGAGTTGTTGAAGTCCATATTTTTGGGATGGAATAGGTGAAAGGATGTATATGGGTCCAAAATTGGTAAAGAAAATGTAACACCCTGAAAATTCAAATACCCTAAATTTGTAGACAACAGCATGTAAGACGAACAAAACATAACCGATAATATAATATAATATCAAAAAACATTACTATATAGATACTATTTAAAATAAATCCATTCAATTATATATAATGCAATGCCTGTGATATTGAGTTTACATAAATCACATGTAACAATTAGTTTCAAAAAGGGCTTTCATTACGTGCAAGAATGAGTTTTATTGAACTAAAAAATATTTTTAAAACATCAATATTTAATAAAACATAATATTACCGAAATTTTAAATTATATTTAATTAATAATATAAAATTACATACGAAAATATATGGTTTACACAAATATAAAATTAAATCAATGGTTTCAAATAAATTAGAAATAAATATAAAAACAAATTGAATATAAAGTATAATGTTATATGATTACAAACATGTTCTATCCTAATAAATTGAATTTATTAATATTATTTAATGATATAAATAATATAAATATATGATATATATTCAGTCAAATATCATTAATATTCATCCAGTTGAATTTTTAGGCATAAGATAAATACAACCCTAGTTTAACACAAAAAACTATATTTTTCGACCAATAGTTTTACCTCTTTTTAATAGAGATCCTGTTAAAAATAATTAATTTCAAATTTATAAATATAATATTATTAAATTAATATTATTTTCGAAATATTAAAAAAAATTATTTTAAGGTGAAATTTTTTAATTTTTTGTGACATTTCAATTTTTATTAATTGTAAAAAATACAGAAGTTTAATTCTAAACTAGTTTTTCATCAAATTTATTTACATTGTTTAATTATTTCATGGTACCTATAAAAGTTTAATTAAATAACTAATCTATCAATTGATCCAATTTCATTAATTCAAATAATTGTTTTGTAATGTTTACTGTAAAAACATTGAATGTTTTTGATCATTTTTACATTAAATACCTTCTTTTTTCCCATCTACGGTGTCAAATTTAAAATAATTAAAGACACTTCTATGAATATAATTTTAAAAAATGGATTAAATATTTTTAATAATAATAATTTTAATTTATATAAATTTTAACGTGGTTTTCTATAAAATATTAGTGTAAGTGTTTACAAATAATTATAGGGATTAAGACAAATATTTCTCTATTAAAGGACTAATCCATAATCATACGAGCCAAAACTACATTGAAAATGGTCCAAAAATAATTTTATGTCCAAATGTATATTGTATACAAAATTTTATCTTATTTTAAACATTTTTTATCAAATGCATTTTGGAAAAATTTCAACTGTAATTACTTTTTAAAAAATTTACAATAATGACCCTACTCCCCCATTATAATAATTCACATAGCCCAACTTATTCACAACTCTCAATTTATTTTTATCTCCAAAATTCTGATCACATAATATCCCAACATCTCCCATAATAACCTAGTATCCTCAACTTGGATATAAATCCATCAAAGCATTTCTTTTTGTATAAACTACAAGAATTTACCTTAAAACTATATAACATTCTTCAATGGTCGCATTATTTTATTTCCTTCTCTACCACCAAAAACAATTATTATATTTTTATAATATAGAATACTATGTCTCCAGAATATTTTGAGATTTTATACTCTATTTTATATACTAACACTTACACACACTTTACTCTAATAGGTAACGATCTTACTATTCATGTACTGTGAACTACCGCCTCGGGAAAAGATGATTGTTCATATTTTCTTTACCACCTCTCATGGTTGAAAATAATGATGGAAAAAAGTACACATATTATATATATGTTATTAAAAATGTATTTTTGATTATTTAATATTTATATAAAAAATAAAATAATTCTTTTCCATTTTATGTAAATTTGAAAACATTATTTGTGGATGTATATACTACCGCCTCGTCAGAGCGATGTGATTCATACATGTATACATGGAATGTATGAATAGTGGATTTAAATAAAAATATGTATCATTTAGGAAATATATTTCATATTTTAAT
Source organism: Viscum album (assembly GCA_963277665.1). Lineage (NCBI taxonomy): Eukaryota > Viridiplantae > Streptophyta > Magnoliopsida > Santalales > Viscaceae > Viscum > Viscum album. Next base: position 1,209,129,135 of record OY728159.1, read on the forward strand.
TCCAATATACATATATATCATTTAATTTTCATTCTTTTAATTATGTAAAACTAACGAAATTTCTATTGAAGAGTATGTATATACTACCATCATGATGAACGATATCTTTCATTAGATATATCCAAATGTTATGGATTATTATAAAAACATATATACTGGATATATAAAATATTTTCATCATCATTTAAATTATTTACATGTTAAACTAATGATCTAGTTAAAAATAAATACAAGTAACAATACGAAACCTAGTCAAGAAATAAGTTAATTATCTCCCAAAATAATGAATTTAATGAATGATTATTATCAAACCGGTAATTAGTTATCATTTGAAGTCAATATATGTTATTATTAATATTATTATAGTTATTATATAATATTTTAACATTATTAAACACATTATACCATATATTAATGGATTTTGATGAAAAAATAAATGCATGGTAAGGAATTCAGGTCTCACTTTCCATTCCACAAGGAATACACCTATCTAACAACGTATTTATTTTGTGTGGTGTACATAAAAATAATATTTTATTTTATATATTTGATGCATTTATATTAATTTTATTAATATTTTAATTTATGTTTATTTCATTCATGGGGACAATAATTAAAAAGTTACTAAGTAATAGGGGATTGCGTCTCAATTTTCATTCATTGAGACCTATTTTATGGGTGTGAACCTGATTTTTAATATATTTTATATATAATACCATGTTGAAATATAATATCATGAAAAATTAATTATTTAAGATGTTGTTAGTTTTAAATATATGTATTTCATCAATTCTTATAGTAATGAAGTGTTTCCAATTTTAAAATAATTTTATAACCTATTTTCTTTTGATTATGTTATATTACATCCTCGTATTTTCTAGATTTTAAAATATTTTGTTCGTAATCAATTTTTAAAATTTATTACAATATTTCGAATTTTAATATATATATTTACAATTTTCAATCAAAATATATTCATTAATTTCTTATCGCATAAACTTTATAGTATTTTTAAGGGTTTACATCACAATCTAATATAGTTTGGGATTATTTAAATATGAATTTTTCTTAGAGAAAACTTTTATATAAATTTCTTATAAGTGGATTCATATTCATCTCCTATGGATATTCATGAGTTTTTTCAAGTAATCATACAATTTTTCTACTCATTTGTAATCCAAATTATTTAAAAAGTGTATTTAAAAAAACCTGACTGGATTTCTCTCTTTAGTCAAAGAACCCATTTGTATCCAAAGACAATTATTTTAAATGGTTTTCCAAGATGTTTTTAATAATGAATATGTTATTTTCCAAAATAAGGTTTTAAATATATAATTTTATATTATTTTTATTAATCTTTTAAAACTACTCGTTAATTTTACTCCACTTCACATATATTGTATTGATATTGTCATTATTTTATCTTTAGATGGATTATGATTAAATTTTCTATGTATAATTTTGATTTTCTGTTACATTAATCATTTTAGTAAAATTTATATATTAAATTTCCAATTATTATTATACATTTAATTTCATAAAATTATATATACAATTAATCATGTATATTATTGTTTCCTAAACCATATTTCCTTTTTAAATATGTTGTTCACTATGACAATTTTTTGTTTATTTGGGGAAATAATTATAAATTATATTCATTTATTAAATATGTATATTTAAAGGGGTATAATCTCAAAAATTAAATCAATTAATTTATATAATTATTGCTTTAAACTTGAAATGATTAGTGGGGCCCATGAAATATAATCCCCACAACATATTGATAGGTCCTGATGAGACCAATATGTTATGAAAATTAAATACGATTCTACTAGTTGTTTATAACTCTCTGGAGGAAATATCTTCATGGTTGAGGCTTTTAGGTACATGAGTCAAAAAGTCCAATAATTAATTATTACCATCATTTTGATTCAATATATATTATTCATGATATTTTAACTATGATAATTCAAATTTATGCATTTCATGCTCTATTTATTGATTAAATGAAATGTTTTTTAGTTTAATAGACTAACATGTTGATATATCCACATGTTTTTATTTAAATGGATTTTCTTGTAATTTACCATTCCATATTGTTTAAATTATTTCCTCTAATTTTATTTATTAAATGGAATGTCTATGATGATATTTAAATTTCCATTTTTATTAAGCTCAATGATTCATAATTTCAACCTCGGTATATACCATAACTAAACATTTGAGATCACACTTGTTATTTTTATTTTCATATAGATTCTATGAAGTGTTCTAATAATGATATAAAAATATATAATATATATAAAAAAGTCATCACTGAAGAGAATTATGTATTAATATTTTTATAAATTTATTTAATACAAGACTCTTGAAGGAATGTAGTTTTCAAATACTAATAAATTGATTTGTCCTTTGGTGAGTGATTTACTTATATATTATGAAACTAGTATGTTATAATGACACCAACTCTATGGTATATGGGGTGGGGTTGCTGCAGTTGAGATAATATATTGTTTGTTAAAATCCTTGGGAACTATAATTATGAAAACATTGATTACGGAACATAACCCTATGATCATATTTGAGAATACTTATAGAAGTACATCCTAGATTTTTTATAAGATAGATTATGTGGGGATTACTAGACATTCTTCCTTGTATGAATACTAAATGTGGATAGTTTTCAGGGATAAATATACCTTGGGGAAAATTCTCGGAAAATTTTATTCCAGCCCAACTCAAGAGCAACCTAGTATATTGCAATGGGCCTTTCTGCACACATATTTTGACACTCTAGGGGACAATATTAGATAATATAAATTTCCCTTACAGACCATTATGAATTATTTGGATATATAATAAAAATGAATTACCTATGTTAATCTGTAGACCATGGAACATCTTATGTTGATATAAAATAGTATAATTATTTATGGGGATTCTATAATATAATTTTAGAATTATTTTTTTACAAACATCATTTTTTAAAAAATTATGAAATGTATAAGGATTTTTTAATATTTAAAAGATCATATGTAGACACCTGGCCCTGATATCTTGGATCTGGAGACTTTTTTTATAACATTACAATATATTTAAAGAACGATTCATGAATGAATGAATAGTATATTATATTTGGAAAACCACAATAAATTTGATGTTCAAATTACAACATGAAAAGAAAAAAACATATAATTTCCATTGGGAACATCCAACAATCTATGATTATCCAAAAAAGTCAATCATAACATACATCATCATCTACTGGAAAAATTGAATCATAATTAGGGTTGAGATCATATACTCGGTAAGGGTAAACATTACAACTAATCATAACATAGATATTAGGCGTGGTGAATAATTTAAACCCTATGACTTTTAAAATAATCATAAACATAATATTGAAGAAATAATAGTTATGTAAGTATTTCAATAATAAAACATAATAATTTTTATTCTACTAGTTTAATTATCTCATAAATAGTGAATTTAATGCTTCGTAATGAGGGAAATTCATATGTTGGAAAACCTGAATCATTATGTCTAGGGCTTGTCCTATACCTTGAAAAATGATTAAGGTATCATCCAAAATCACATCTAAAAATGGTCAAGGCTGCGGCTAGGTAAAAATATATTTGTCTCATTAAACCAAATTATGCATTTATGGTCTATTGTGGGCCCCACCACTCACTTACTATGTTAAATTCATTCCTCATATGAATGTGGATAATCATAAACAACATATATTCATGGGATGTAAATAACATTTCCCAATCTGTAACATAATCACTATCCAATTTTAGTAGTAAGATGAATGGTATCAGATTAGAACATCCATGTTGAAATTGTTCATAAAATATTCAATATAATATTTAATATTCACTGATAAATTATTAATTCCAATAATAAATAATAATCAACAAGACTGTTGAAATTGATGAATATAATCTTATAAAATCATCGAGTAAATATTGACATAAATAATATTTTACATTGAAATGAATACTTCTTTTGAATAATATTTCTTTAAACCACGAAGTGTAGTATGAAATTATTTTCATAATAAAATGAGTTATTTTAGAAAAAAAAAGGTTTCTATAAACAGATTATATAGTCCACGAAAAATAAAGTATGAATTTGGAAATTCCCCTAGATACATGCTTGTATTTTGGGACGAATTTAGAGTGATCATTTTAAAACATGTATTTACCATAAAAGAAAGAAGGATTTGGGTTATTACACATAAATATAACACTAAAAATAATAATTATTAGGATTTCATAAGAATAATTGAGATATTGATTCATATAAAGAGAGACAATGGGTAACCTAAAAAAATGCAGGTTTTGGTAGGAAACCATTACCTTAAGTCCGAAGGTGTTCATCACATTATCATAATGACCTAAATAATCAAATTTAGGATAATGAATTAATAAATAATGAAACTTATCTAAATTTAATTGATGTATTATTACCATTTATAATTCATTTACAGGTTTTTTAATGGGTTAATATATTCAATTTCATTTTCTGGGTTTGTTTTATTCCTCGGTTTTCATGATTATATTAGTAATATTCATGTACATATAAACATGTAGAATGAGAATAGTTGTCCAGAATAGAAGTTATATGTTATTAGTGAACAATATGAATATTAAATGGTTATAAATTTATTTTTAATTGATAGGGACGTTGAATCATTATATAAAACCTAAATGACTATTGTATGGCTTAATTGAATTTTTTTTATCACAACGAACTCATTTTGATTTATAAATTAATATAATGTGTCAAAAAGACTCAATAACATTTAATAATTTATAATAAATTTATTATATATTTTTTCAACCATTAAATTTTTTTCATTACCATATATTAATATGGTAAACGAAATAGGAAACTCTTCATCCTTGAATGTGATAAATTGACACATCTCAGCTGGTGTTTAAACATCAATTATAAAAGAAGCGGAAATGAGGGATGATGAAGAATTATTTGTTTAATATAACAAAATTTTATAAATGTATACTACTAATGTCATAATAAAAATTGGATAAAAAAGGTGTGTAAGTAAAAATATTTAAAAGGAACTTTAAATAAATGAAATGAAAAAGGGTGTTTACCTCTTGAAATTATATTCCATGGGAAAATTTTTAAAATTAAATTTTTGGTATTTCTATGATACCAAGTGTTGTAGGACATGGGTGACGATCTTGGGAGAATATTTGAGTAAAATATATTCCATGACCAAGGCATAATTGGAGTGATGGGAAATGGGAATGAGAAGGGTTTTTATATTGGAGGATAAGTGTGATTTTATAAAATCTTATTCATTTTTTTATTATTTCCCTCAAGAAAACTAATATTGATGATTCATGTGACCGATAACAGTAATAATAAAATGATAGATGATACTAATTGTGTGTAAATCATGATGATGTTAGGTATAATGAATCTAACTGAAAATGTATATATACCACAAATTACCATATTTTATTATTCATGAAATATTTGAGTATTTTGGAAAAATACCAACAATTCTCCCTTGAAATTTTTTGATGTGTAAAATTTAAAAAACGCCAATTTTTTTAAAAATTATATAAAAATTATTTATTTATTCTTTAAATAAAATAATAATTTTTCAAAAAATATCAATTTTAGAACAATATTTTGTTTTATATCACCAAGAAAGTTAATGATGATCTAATTATTTGATAGCATTCAGACAATAAAATAATAATATGGTTTACAATTAATATGGGTCATATTAATATTCATAATTTTATGTTATTATTCAACAAAAATTATTTTTGTATTATCAAACTATAAATATCATACCGAATGAAAATATGTGTGTAAATTGTTTTAAATTAAATTCATAGAGTTGGAACAATTAAGTTTACTCAAAAGGTTTTAAACAAGTGGTCATTCATAGAGACTCAATGATTCTTGTATTCAATATTAAATTTATTTATTAATCCATTGGGAGGTTCGTTCTCCTCCGTTACAAAAATTTTATCGTCGAAATTCATAGAATGTTAAGTCATAAAAATATTTGGGTAGGTCTCCATTATAAGCTCCATAGGCCCCCATGTTGCTTCTTCAATTGTATGTTTTTTTTCCAAAGTACCATAACCAGTCATATTGTACAATTACAAAAAAAAATCCTTAGTGTCATGAATTCGGATAGGCCCTTCATAGAAGGATAATTCATTTTCCAATTCTATACTTTTATAATAGAAGAAATGCATTGGGTCAGGCATGCACTTTCTCACCAGTGACACATGGAACACATGTGTACATTTGAATTGCAAGACGGTATAGCCAAATGATATTAAAGAACTCCGATTATATCTAGGATTTCAAAAGGACGAATTTATATAGGGTTAAATTCCCATTACATCCCAAATCATATAATTCTCTTACATGGTGATACGTTCAAGAAAAAGTGTTATCCCACTTGAAATTCCAAATCCTTCCTATTATTATTGAAATATTTATTTTTCTTTCTTTGAAATATTTTGAAATGGGTTTGAATATTCATTACCTTTGCTATTTTTTCTCTATAATCATTGATCATAGTAGCTTCCCTTCACCAACAACATCCCAACATGTTGGTGTATGTCATCTTTTCTCGTGCAATGCATTATATGGTTCCATTTGAATACGTGGATGAAAACTATTTTTTCCCCAAAACTTCACTGAAGTTATATATTGATCCAGCATACCATGAATGTCATGTGAACATGATATAAACATTTCTTCTGAGGATTAGATTAACTTATCTTATTTCAAATCAGTTTGATGTTGACATGTAGTACTCAATGAAGGCTCATTATCCAAATATATCTGAAGACTTTTCTATAATATCAATGTAAATTCTGGATCACGATCATACAAAATTGATATAGGCTCTCCATGAAGTCTCACATCATTATTTATATAGAGTTGTTTTAGGAACTACAGGGTAAAATCATCCCTTAAAATGAGGAAATGTTCAGATTTCATATGTCAATCAGTAATTACCCATATAACATCATTATTATTTATAGGTTTGGGTAATAATGTTACCTAATCCATTGCTATGTCATCTCATTTCCATGCAGGAATAGGTATAGGAGTAATGACTCCTCTATTATGTTTTCTTTTTCCTTCATTTATTGAAAAACATAATATCTTGATACATAATCAGTAATTTCATGCCACATGTTGTCCCACATGGAATTTTCCTGCAGATCACTATAAATTATAGTGCTACGATGTTGTATATAGTTATATTAGTTAAGGTAATAATCTAATAAGTCCCTTTTTATCCCGGGTCTAGAAAGAACACATAGCCTCTTCCCAAATTTCATAATTCAATATTTATAAATGATGTGTTTTAGCTGCCCATCATCCTTATCAATAATTTCCTTTAGATGATTTTTATCATCATGATGATAACATTTAATTCATTCTAATAAATATTTATGGGAAACCAATTTAATAAGTAATGATGTTTCACCATTTTTGATAAATTCCATTTCAACCCTAACTAGATCAATGAATACATGATCCCAATAAATCTCCATATTTTTAAACTCCATTATCAATTCATATAATTTAATAAAATAATTTATTTACATTTCCCGGGTGATACTATATAGAATTATCATGATCATTTATTAGTTAGATCCATCAACTTTTCATCATGATGAGTTATTTCCATGAGAAGATATTCTTCACACACATATGATCCGTATACAAATAACATCATTCACGATATAGATATTATCTCCATATTTTTAGAGAAAATGTCATAAAATCCTATTCAATATCATGAGTATTATTGTTTTGTTCAAGAATTTTTACATTCCTTTATGAATAGATAATAACTCTTTCATTATGCATAAGGAAACAACCAAGTAGTCTATTTGATGTTTCAGTTGAGATCAGAAATCCACCATTCCCCGATGGTAGATTCATGACCGGGGCATTAACTTGTCACTAATTTAATTATTATAAAAATCACCCACAATCAACATTACATACAATCATAACCCCTTTAACTGTATGCTTTGTCATTGGGTTGGATAAATCAGTGATATTCATAATGAAATGCTGATAATATCCTACTAAACCAACAAAACAATGCACTAATGTTATGTTCTTTGGAGGAGGAAAATTTTTAAAAACCATTGTCCTATTCGGATTATCATATATTCCATCCTTGGAGACAATGTGGCCACAAAATTAAATATATTGAATCCAAAATTAACACTTTCAAAAATTACCATATAACGAATTTCATCTAGGAATATTTTGAATAGTGCATATCTGATTTTCCGGATCTTAATTTCATTTGGAGTATTCCAACATATCATCAATAAATACCACTATAAATTCATCATGATATACAGTGAAGACAATATATATTAGATCCTTGAAAACATAGTGTCCATTTCTACGTCCAAAAGGAACTACTATAAGCTCGTAATGAACATACATAATATGAAATGGTGTCTTTGGAATATCTTCCATCATCACTCACAATTGACGATATCCTGATAGAAGTTTGATATAAAAAAATATTGGTAACCTTGAAGATAATCAAATAAATCATCAGTGTGAGGAAATGGATTCTTGTTCTTTATTTTTATTTCATTGATCTCCATGTAGTCAATGAAAAAACTCATAGATCCAACTTTTTTATTATTGAAAACAATATGGGATTCCTATAGAGACACACTATGGTGAATAAATTATTTATCAATAAATTCCTCTAGTTGTTTCCTCAATTACACTAACTCTGAAATGGAAAATCTATAAGTAGTCCTTGATATAGGTCTTGAACAAAAAATTAAATCTATAGAGAACTCAACATCCCGCTCTAGTTGATGTCCAGATAAATACTCTATAAACACATCAACATATTCTTGCACAATATGTATAACCTATCTCTGAGCATTCTTTTTCCTCACTCATAAATATAAATTTTGTACCTTCCCAATTATTTGATTCAGTATACCTAATTGGGGTGGATTTAGATGTGAATCAAATGTTGATGTTTCTTTTCTAAAGAAAGTAATTATACACCATTCTAAAAAAATTTAACTACCTTCTAATATGAATTTGTTTTTTCATCATATTTAAAAAGTTAATCTGTATTGTGGATTATATCAAATATGATTGTGGGTATAATGACAATATTTGGAACTATGGAATGTTTATGTGTCACATGGGGGATTGATCAATAGATATATATTGTAAGGATAATTTACTTAGTAATTTTGGCAGGAAACTCCCTTATTAAATCAAATTGGAAATATCTTATTTTCATGGAAAACTGGGAAGATGTGAAGGAATACGATCATCCAAAATAAAATAAAACATTATCTATGATTGAGGAAATAAATAATGTACCTTCTAATATGTCCTTTAGAAATTCAATATCATTTGATGTGATCTCATAAGCTTTTCCCCAAACCCTTGTTCATTTTAGGCATGTTTTCTAAACAATTTGGAGAACCATTTGAGTTGTGCCCCATATACCTAAAAGTATATCATTGAACATTAATTTATTCATTCATTCCCTTGAATTCCCAAGCTGGATGGCCTTTCTGTCAACACTTGTAGCACCCTCCTTTTCCTTTTATGTAATCACCATGGTGTTTCCATAAAAAATCATCATATGGTGGAAAGTCAACACATCCCTTATTCCAAATATTATTATTATATTTTCCATATATTTTATCATCCCCATTCTTCTATTTCATTCATTTAGTGTCTTTGTACATATAGAGCTCCATTTTATTCTTGATTTCACATGAGACTATGTCTTCATATGATGAGAATTCTTAGAAAACTTGTACCCATCAGAGGAATGGATTTAGGCCATCAAATAATCAATCAATAATTATCTTTATATTATATATGTAGTCTATATCGTTCCATTATATCATTTTGATGTTTGCTTCATACTTTGCAACATTATTATCTTTATTTTACCTCAAATTCCAAAACTGCCTTTCCCTATCCTCTTACTATTCACAAGAAGTGTATTTCCCTGTGAAAAGATATTTAAATTTACTCCATTCCATTTTTTATATTTCTTCATCATCATTTGTGTTTTTAATTTGTGACCACCACTAATCAACATCTCTAAACAGACGATAAACTAAAATGACATCCATATCTCTTTCGATACTTCCCAAATAGGGAAATATCATCTATAAGGGAGTTATCCATTGTTCTACTACAAATGGGTTTTTAGTACCATTAAATAATGTCAATTGTTTTCACTAAAACCAATCTAAAAATGCTCCTTCGGGTTTTGGATCGAGATGCTTCATTCGGGAAAAGTTTTTTTTCATAACCTAAGAAAGTTCTCCCAGTATAGTTATATGTTTCTTCACACCAGTATCAGCTCTACATCCAACCTAAATATCTTTCATAGGAGGAAATTCACTAGATTGGATATGCGCATTGATTCAGTTTCCATTCTGTCCACTATGTAACATTTCTATATAATGTCACACACTATATTTGGTTATAAATCACAATGTACAATCACATCATAGAATAATACATAACATTAATTGATATCCTATTCTTAACTAATCTCATTATAAAAAACATGGTTTCATTGCAGAAAAATTTACATTTAATTTCTTCATAATTGTTTGTAAATAAATTGTTAATTAGCTTATGCATATACACTGGTAGTGTAATACCAGGTGAGTAGTAAGTCATGTTGTTGTGTATCAGGACTCCCCAAGTCAAGCCCAGAACTCCATGTCTGATCTGTTACTCCTTGGTATATCTATACCAAAAAAACATCAACATGTAGTATCCAATCATTAATGTATTTTATTGAAATATCCACATAATATATTCCTTACTGAAACACTAGGACATTCTGGTATGTTTATATTCAAAGTTAATAATAGGGTTTTGGTCCTTCATCAATCATTTCTAAATATCATTTCTATTTATTCTACAAAACATCTTCTAATACCAAATATAAAGAAATGAACCTAGTTTCATAATGAAGTTCCTTTTTATCATACATTATCATGATTACATGAACATAATATCCCAAACAGATGAACATTTTATTATATTTGGAACACCTGAGACATTAGTATGTTCAACATTACAACATAAAATGAAAAACAACATATAATTTCAATCGGGAACATCCATGACTCTAAGATTATCCATGAATGTGAATCATAATATTCCACAATATGTCCCGAAAAAAATGAAACATAAGAAGGGGGTGAGCTCAAATGCTCAGTAAAGGTAAAAATTACAACATATGATAACATAATACATTGGCATGGTAAATAATTGAAAACCCATTCTTTTAAAAATAAGCTTGAACAATATATGGAATTCATATATGCTAGGTACACATTTCCATAATAACACATAATCATGGGTATTCTAGTAGTTGAATAACCTCAATAAATATGAATTTTTATCAGCATTATAAGAAAAAAATCATATGTTGGATATTCTAAAACATAATGTGAAGGACATGTCCAATACAAATAAAAATGATTAAGGCCTCGGCCAACACCATATCTTAAAATGGGAAAGGCCTCAGCCAAGTCAATATTTATTTGTCTCACGAGTCCTATTGATGAATCTTGGGTATATAGTAGTACCCATACATCATTTATTAAGTCTAATTAATTCATTATATTAATTGGGATAATCATAATCATCATATATATATGATATGTAAATAAATTTCTCCAATCCTAGCATAATCCTCAACTGTTCTAGGTAGTAAGATGAATAGTACCAAAATTGCATATCTTCAATAAAATTGATCGTAAATCATTAAATATAATATATAATTTTCTATCATAAAATAATATTCCAAATAATATGTAAGAATAAAATAGTGTGTTGAAATAGATTAAAATATTCTTCTAAAATTATTGAGTAATTCTTGAGAAAAATAATCCTTTACATTGTAAAGAATAAATCTGTTGGAAAAATATTTGAAAAAAATAGAATTTATGTAAGATAGTATTTTCATAATAAAATAAGATATTTTAATAAAAATTATTTATTCTAAAAAATATTATATATATCTCATGAAAATATGTAAGAGTTTGATAAATTCTCTTGAAACGAGCTTGTATATTTGATAGAATTTCGATTGTTACATTTATAATATGTAAGAACCATAGAATAAAGATGGATTATGGTTTGAACAAATTCATAAAACATTCAAAAAGACCTTATGATGAGTAAATAATAATAATTAATAAATTACTTGGAATAAAGAAACACATCTATTGACCCAAAAGATAGTGTAGTTTCAGGTTGGAATGCCTTAACTTAAGAATTAAGGTGTTCCTCACATGATTATAAGGTAATGAATAGCAAACTTTATTATAAGAAAATAAAATTTTATTATCCTCCTATATATATAATTTATTTATTATAAACTTATTAGTTTCATCCATGGCCTTTTGATAAGTTAAGTGATTCAATTTCATTTTTTGGAAGCGTTTTTTCCTTAGATCCCATGATTGGATTATTTATATTCATGTATCGATAAAAAGGTTCAATTAGAATATGTGTCAATTAGATATGTTTTATGGTATTTGTTTACCACCATTAGAAAATATGATTATAAAAATCATTTTATAATTGTAGTGAAGATGAGTCATTATATAAAACATTAACTACAATTATTCGGGTTAATAGGTAGTTTTTTGTAATAATGAACTCATTTTGATTTATAAATTAGTATAATGTCTACAAAAGGATTATAGATCATTAAATATGTTAAAATATGTATATTATAGTCATGATCCACCATTAAAATGAATTCATGTCCATAATTGAAGACGTTAGAAGAAATAGAAAACTTATAGTTCTTGAATTTGAAAAATTAACACATCTCAGATGGTGTTTTTATTTCTAGTATAAAATATGGGTAATGTAGAGATGATGAATAATTATTCATTTATCATAACAAAATTTTTAAAATGTAATGTACTGTTGTCATCATAACATTTTGATAAAAGGAGGTGAGGAAATAAAAATAAAATAATTAAATATTAAATAATATAAATGAAAAGTGGAATTTACCTCTTGTTGTAATCTACCACGAGAGGAGTGAACGGAATGTGAGTAAGGGGGTTTTTAGTTGATTAGAGGGGTGATTTTTTAAAATCTTATTTCTTATTTTATTATTTCCCTTAAGACAACCAATAGTGTTAATTCATGTGAACCGTAATAGTAATTAGTGAAGATCAGTTAGAACAATGAGTGTTTACATCATCCATGATTCTAGGAATAGTGAATTTACCCGATAATGTAAATATATGGTTAATTACAGTATTTTTCTATTCATTTAAAATTCTATAATTTTTTCAATGTATCAAAAATTCACCTTATCCATTTTTCAACATGTAAAATTCAAAAATGAACTCCATTTTTTGAAAATTATTTTTTTAAAATTATAAATTTAATTTTTCAATAAAATCCTAATATATTAGATAAATAACATCTTTAAAACTATAATAAATTTTATTTAACCATGAAATATAAATCAATATCACATTATCTAAAAACCTTAAAACAATTAAATAATAATATTATTTACTATTCATAAGGGTAATATTACTAGTCATAAGTGTATGTTACTATTCCCCAAATATTATGTTTGTATTATTATAATCTTAATATATTATTGAAGGCAATCATTTAAGTCATCTTTTAAAAAATCAAATCATAGAGGTGGTAAAATTATGTTTACTAGATTTGTTATTACAAAGTGGTGTTTTCTAATGACGCTGGGTTTCTAGTATTAAATATTAAATTTATTTATAAATACATGGGGAGTTAGATCATATGTCTATATTAACATAATAGTGATGGATACCATCATGGGGTTATGAGATTATAGTTGACCATAGGTACTATTTATTATACATTTTTTATGTTTTATGTTATTAAAGATACATCATAAGAAAATCATTGTAATACCACTCATTAGTTAAATATTTTATTACAGGAAAATCTATTTGAGATATAATTCTCTTACATTTTAGAGATATCAATTTAGAGTTATTTATAATCAATTGTTATTAAAATCATTAATGTAAATGTAATAATTGTCAAATAATTGTTTTAGTCTTTAAAAAAAATTATACACCATAGGGAAATGGTTAAAAAATATGTAAATTTCTAGGATTTCCATCATATTTATTATAGGTATTATATTAATATGGTTAAAAAAAATTAAATCCTATCTATCATGGGATGACACATTAATATCTCAAAGGTCATGAGACATGAACACATGATGGAAGAACGATAATGGTCTAACACCACTGACAAATATAATGTATTGGTTACTATGTTATAATCATCAGTTAAAAAAATTAATAAATAAATATTAATGATGAACATGGTATGTTAATTTTTTGGATTATATATATTTCAATTTACAATATTGAATTTGGATACTGTTTAGAGACAAATTGAATGAGTCGTTCCTATTTCTGGGTCTCACAATCTGTTAAAAGTGTATTTTAGTGCTTCATGTAACAAAGTTAAATAATTTTTTTCCATTTCATAGAGTATTATAATATAGGATATTCATAACAAACATAAAAGAATTAATTTTTTTTATATAAATATGTCATATAGGTATATTTTCTTATATTCATATGCAGTAACATAATTACTCAACATTATGAAAATGGTAAAATGTTTTTGTCATAATTCCTTATTATTTTTCAAAATTATGTTCTTAAAAATCAACAATGAATTATGAATTTTAGACCATCAACATTCCATTGATAATACTATTGTTTATTATTTATAATCTCAATAAATCCTCATAAATATTTAGTTTTTTCCCTCCAAGTCCATATTTTAGAATTCCCTTAATGTTTTCAATCATAGATACCTAGTTATTTATTGAGTCTATGTGACCATTTGACATCCCATTCTCTATTTTATTTAGGACGTTTTATGATCCATTTTCATTATGTGTATAACACCCCAGATTGATTAATGGTTAAATGGATAAATTACCAGACCCATGTCATTAAGGTACACCTTTATTTTTATCAGCCTACCAGATTAGAATTCTATAATTATACATGCTTGGGATGGAGTAGGGATCAGGACAGGTGACCATATGGGAAGCATCTCAAGGTGTATGTGAATGGGGACAAAGCACAGTGAAAAGGACATGTGTTGGCCATTGGAGATAGGCTTTAGTTAGGTGACCCATTCGGGGACATGGGGTGGCCCCAGGTTGTGTAAAAAATGAATATGAGGGAACTAGTTTTACCTAGAAGGCCATGCCCCAATGTCCATGTTATGGCAGGTTGTGTGTGTTGTCATTAGGGCCCAGCTGTTACATTTGATAGTATTGGTGGCACCCATCCATAAGTGTGGTTCACTCTCTAGGATGAGATATAGGGCACACAATGAGGATGTTGTCATCTAAAAGGGGTGAGTGTAACACCCTAGAATGATAAAGGGTAAAATGGTAAATTATATGACTCATGTCAATATGGTACAACTTACTTTTTGGGAGCCTACCTGATTAGATATCCACAGTTATGTGTGTTTGGGACTGAGTGGTTATCTTGATGGCTGACCTTCGATGAATTCTCTTATTTTGTGTTTGAGTGAGAAGAAATCACATTTCGAATGACATGTGTTGGTATGCGGGGACAATCAGTAGTCAGATGTCCCATTAGGGCATGTGGGTGGGCCCCAGGGTGGGGACAACATGTATGCAGGCAAACTCGTGGTACCTGGTGGGCCAAAACCCGACGTCCACGTTATAGTAGGGTTTTTGTAATATCAATTTGGCCTAGCTATCACATTTTTTGATTTAATCCTTTGAAATACCAAATAATCTATTACTACGATTGAGTTCATACTGCGACGAAGTAATTTCTTCAATATGGATAAAATGTAACACCTCAAAAATTCTAAAAGAGAAATTTTTTTTAAAGAGTGTGTATCAAACACAATATCAATAGCATTATTTAATATAATATCCCAACACATTAAAAAATATTTATTGTTTTATAAAAATCGAATCAATTATATAGAATACTATGCATGTGATATTGAGTTTACAATAGTTTTACACAGAAATGAATTTCTTCAACGGCTTGTATTGAAAGAATGAATGAGTTTTACTAAAAAAATATATTATTAAAACATTACAATTTAAAATAATAATATATAACATAGCCTCCAAATTGGAGATTTTTTATAGGGTCAACTAGAAAATGAATATATGTAGATTACAAAAATATAAAATTTATTAATTGGTTACTATGTAAAAAATATGAATATAAAAACAAAATGAATATAAAATAATAGTTTTTCTTCTAAAAAAATGTTTTAAACTATTAAAATGAATTAATTAATATTATTGAATATTAAAAATGATATTTATATTTTATATATTATATATAATATCTTTTACATTCATATAACAGATTTTATTAGAAGAAGATAAGAAAAAACTCAATTTTACACATAAAAAACCTATATTTATCTAATGATAGTTTTACCACCTTTAAATGGATAGACTATTTGAAAAAAATATATTCATTTAAAATAATTATATGTAAAAATAGATATCAATTTTAAAATATAAGCATCATAATTCTGTAGGGGATATTTTTTTAGTATTTCATTGTGATGTTTCGTTTTTTATGAATTGTGATTATACTAAATGTTAATTCAAAACTATTTTTTTGAATAATTTATTTATGAGAATAAATTATATGGTTTATTGGATTTAATTATCAATTATATAAATAATATATAAAATAATACAAATTAGGTTATTTTAATTTAATTTTACGGTGAAATTGACTAATAAAACACAGAAAACATTTGAACATTTCTACATTATAAACATCTTCTGTTTCCCTATATATTGGGTTATAATCAAATTAATTTCTACGGATTCTGTGAATGGAATTTGGAAAATTGGATTTAATAGTCAGAATAAAAATAATTTATAATGTATAACAATTTCAGCATAGTTTCTTACAAAAATGATTAGTAAAAGTGATTAAAATTAATTATAGAGAATGATAAAAAAATATCCTAATAAGAGACTACACCATAAATATAACATCCAAAATGACAGATATACTTTTCAAAAAAACATTTAATATCCATATGAAGACAATATAGTCAATTTTATTGATTTTTTACTATTATTGTATCCCCTTTCATAGGAATATCATTCATGGAATCCAAATTTAAAAAATTAACATGAATGCAACTCCTCCATTATAAAAAGTAACTCACCCCTCCTACATAATCATACTTATGAATTATGTTGGATCAACCAATATATACTCAAATACGATCCCAAAATCACTCAACTCAATATAAAATCCACAAATTAGTAAATAATACATCCATGAATGTCACACCCCGACCGCGGATGTCTGTAATTGTTCTCCTTTCTTGGACCCGGTTTAAATTTTTCGGAGTTTAATTGCGATTGGTGGGTTTGCGCCGGTGCGCGGTCCCCGCATCGTTAGTGGTGACCGTGTGTTCAGCCCGGGTGACAGTGTGTTCACCCGGTGATTTAAATATTATAATTTTTATGTTGGTATCTTATTATTAATACCTTTTTATATGTGTTATTGTTATTGTATATATGTTTATATATGTTTATATATATATGCGTAATAATGTATGTATATGTATAGATCTATATATGTATAAATATATATATATGTGTGACACCTTTAAATTAATTTATAATTATTATTTTAAATATTTGGTCAAAAATATTATTATTTGAATTAACTAATTTGTTATTTATTATTATTATAAGTTTTATTATTGTTATATAAGTTTTTTTTATTATATAAGTTTTATTGTTATTAATATTATATGTTTTATTATTATTATTATAATTATAATTATTATTTTTATCATATATATATATATATATATAAACCTAAACTAAACCTACCCTAATCCCTCTCCCCGTAGCCGCCACCCCCCCTCACCTCTCTCTCTCTCCATCCTCTCTCCCTCACCGCGGCCTGCAAGCAGCCCCTCCAACCCAACCGAACCGCCGCACCACCTCCGCCTCGCCGGATCCCGCTCACCCCCGGCACCTCCGGCTTCCGCCGCACCCCGCACCCAGCCGCCTCCCTGGCTTCCGCCCCAGCGTCCCGCTTCACCCCCGTCCCGGCCCTGCCACCTACCTCCAGCGTCCGCGGCCTCCCGCTCTGCAGCTCCTCCGCTGGCCTCATCCCGTCATCGTCCCGGCTTCCCCGCGCAACTGCCTCCTCCCTCACCCCGTTGCTCCGCAAGCCCCCTGTAAGTATGTTTTTATTTTTATTTTATTTTTAAGTTAATCTTATATAACATTTATTATTTTTATCCTATTAATAATATTATAATTATTTCATTATTATTATGTTAATATTATTCTATCAATATTATTATTGTATTACTATATTATTATTATTATTATTATTATTATGATTACTAGAATATTATTAATATTATTTTATTATGTCATTATTATAATTAATGTTATCTTATTATAATTATTATTATAATTATTATTATATTATTATTGTTACTATTGTTATTATAATTATTACCATATTAATATTAATAATATTATTATCATTATCATTATTGTTATAATTATTATTATTATTATTTAATTATCATATTATTATTATTATATTATTATTGTTATTAATATTATTATTGTTATCATTATTTTAATGGGTATGCTAACATTATTTTTATTATTATATTAATATTGTTATTACTATTATATTATTATAATTATGCTAAATTATTATCGTTATTATTATTATTATTATTTTGTAATTATTATTATTATTACTATTATTAATATTGTTATTATTGTCATTATTAATTTTGTTATTATTATTATTATTATTATTATTTTCTCACTATTGTTATTATTATTATTATTATAATTACAATTATTACAATTATTATCATTATTATTACTCTGGCTTTCACTTGTGCTTTGTTAGGGGTTTTCTTCATCAACTTATATTTGTTTTTGGTAGGTTTAGGATTTTTAGGAACCGCGCAGGGCGTTTCCGAGAGAGCGCCATCGCTGCGCCTTGTTTCCGAGCTTCCGCCGTCTCCGTGCCTCAGTTTCGAGAGTGTTGGACTTTATCACGTGGCTTCGGACACACGTCGTGTCATCGCGCCTTGGATCCAAGGTCGTTTTACCGTCGCACTTGGATATTGAGGTAGGTCTCCCTTTGCACTCACCTTTAAATTTAGAATTTATTTATTCCTTGACTTTTTATTAAGTTTCAGTAAATTAAAAAGTATTATTAAGTAGTTATCTATAGTTTGGTGATCTGTTGATGATAAAAGTTGTTTTAATTCCAGCATTTCATTAAAAGCGTTTTCTTGGATTTGATTGGTGCTTCCATGGTAGTGTTGCTAGATGGTTCTTCCTGAATAATGAAAGACATGTTGAATTGGGTTCTTAAATGTTTTGGCGTGTGTAAATTAGTAGATGTATTGTTTATGGAAAATGGTGTTTTCTTAGAACCTTGATTAGAGAAAACGTCGTGTGACCCTTTGAAATTGTTTTTTGGAAACATCATGTGTGGTTCCTGGTTGATGAAAGATGTTTTCCTTTGTTGTGTGAACAAAAGTTTTGATTTCATTTGAGAAATAGTATTCCTTAAAAGGTGATTAAAGGCCCGTTTGTCTCTTGATAAAAGTGGGGTGCGTTTTGATATTAGAAAATAACTCTACTTGTGAAACAATTGTGTTCCAGGGTGATATGCTGATTTGAGTTTCTTAAACAAAGTTCTAAGTGTGTTTTGGTTTTCAATGAAATGGCGTGTGTAATATCCCTTTAGAAATTCTTTAATATGAAATGGTCAAAATGTAAATGATATGGCGGCCCGGTTGGCACTTTAATAAACGTGAAGTGATTATACATTTATAAATATATATATACGTACTTGTGAGGGCATTTCTACAGGGGGACCTCCCTTCGAGGGTTGTCGTGTAGCGATGTCCGTGTAAGGGGTTGGCAAGTGCGGTGAGATGAGTCATGCGTGCGAGGGTCTCCCACTTACACAGTGTTACAAAAACCACTATGGGTTCCTGGGCGTCTGGTAGATTATCGTGTGACGGTTGCTTGCTAACCCTGATTAGACGGGTTGGTACCCTTTGGAGTTGTGGACAGGCCAGGTGGGATGTGCCACTGGTTGGCTATTAGGGCGGCCAGTTGGTTATTGACTGTGGAGTACCATGCCGGCAGGTAGTCTGAACCTGAGTACGTCCAGGGGTTTTCTAGGGATGTTCAGGATCGCCCATGGTTATTGCTGATAACTTCTTGATTATTATTATTTTTACTTGCACTTGGTTTTCCTTGCCTGTTTACCTTTACATTCACTTGTTTTCCCGGCTTGTTGCTTTCAGTCATATTTCACAGCCTGTACTGTTAGACTTTGGGAAAAATGGTTTTCAAATGAAAATGCTTTATTCTCTTTGGGTTAGATTTGAAAATGTAATTCTTTGCTTTTCGGAATGAGTTTAAAACTAATGAAATGGAACTAACTTTCGAAAAGGAATAAGGGAAATGTCTCGTGTTTGATTTTCAAGTAAAGCATTATGAAAACTTACTTTTATACATTAAAGTTCAAACCTGGATTATGTAGATTCTTTATTTACTGGAAGTGCATTGGGATTTGTTGTGGGGCTCACCTACTGAGTACTTTTGTGCTCACGCCTATCTTTTACCTTTTTCAGTTGCAGGTCCCTTGTGTCCAGGTTTTTCCTGGCTTGAGTCGCTCAGTGAGGGAGCGACGTTGGTTGTAGTTGGGTGGTGACCCGTGAGGTCACGTGGAGGTATGTCGTGGTATAGTTCTGTTCGTGTCTTTAGTGTTTATTTGTTCTGTTCTATTTACTTTTTTTGGGCTGAAATTGTTCCCATCGATCAAATTTTAATGCCCGACACTTGTTGTCATCCCGGGGGGATCGGGAACGCCCCTCGGGACTTGCCGCGGACCGGCTCGGGTGACCGGTTCAGGGTCGACCCGGGCTGGTTCGTGACAAAATGGTATCAAAGGAGGTTCTTGTTATTTGGGTTGTTCGGTAGAAGGATATTAGGACTGTCAGAACTCGAGGGGTAGGTACGGGAAGAGCGTCGCGAACTCTTGCTCGCACTGATCCTCGAGTTACCAGGGGTAGTTCGGGAATTGTGTCCTTGTCTTTTCTGGTTTGTCATGGATTGAGAGATGATAATGGAGGCAAGCCGACACTACATCGCAATTTCACATGGATTAGTGACCCATGTGGAGTCCGAGTATGTGGTTTGAATTCCTCCTAGTGGTCGACGCTGACTTGGGACATGGCCCACTACCATGTCGCTAGGTTGAGCGTGACTACTAGTCCCTCATTTCAGTGATCGATGAAAATTTGGATGTTGTTTTCGTTTTGGTCTGTGTGAGTGCGTAGTTGGAAATGAAAAGGGGTTTTTGAAAATTGGACTGGTTTCTTTTAAAGGACTTTAAATGTATAAAATGGTTTTTAAAACTAAAATCTCTTGATTTGGAAATCTGTTGTTTTCTTGGAATTGGTTAAGACTGGTTTGGGTTGAAACCTCGGTTCCTCTTTATGAACGTTTGCACATGTGTGAGAATGTATGGAATTTGTGGGTTGATGCACGTATGAATGGAATGTGGATGAAGACATGTGCAACGGTTCATGAGATTACCTGGGTGTGTATTTAAAGTTAAAGGCTTGACTTTGTTTTCTAAATTGGTTTTAAATGGGAAACAGTTTTGGAAAGTTTTGGGTTGAAAGTGGATTGGTTTTTGGAAAGTGATCTTGAGAAAGGGTGGTTTTGAAATCAAAAATGAAAAGGGATTATTAAAAGAGGAGATTTTGTTTGGGGTTGTGTTCGTATTTGTTTGGTCCTTGTGCTGACAGTTTTGATGAAGGCGCTTTTATTGATGTTGCTTCGATTTGATGTTGGTTTTGGCTTTGTGTTTTATATATCGCTCAGGAAATGCTGCCCAGAAAGGTCTCTAAGGATTCGGATAGGTCATGCCCAGTTTTTGGTCCTCCTCAGACTTTGCCTATTCTCCATGGTGATCAGGGTCCGTTAGAGGCAATGAAATGGCTCGAGGAAGTGGAGCGTGTCTTTAGAATGTTGGGAACTCCCGATAATGTTATGGTTCGTGCAATTATGGAGTTGTTTGAGGGTCCAGCTCTGGACCAGTGGAAGAGGGTTACCCCATCATCAACGCAAGTTGAAATGACGTGGGATGTCTTTAAAACCGTTTTCATCCAATGGTTGGTACCTGAAGAAGTGAAGCTGGAGAAAAAGAGAGAGCTTGTGCATATTCAACAAGGTCAACGAACGGTGAAGGCATATGTTGACCATTTCAAGGAACTGATTCCCTTTTCTCCAGAGGTAGCGTCGCATGAGCTCATGAAGGTCTCTCTTTTCACTGGGGGTCTTCATCCAGAGATCAAGGAGCGAGTCCTCCCTTCTAAAGACCTTTGTTTCGAGAAGCTCGTAGAGGAAGCATTCTTGGCTGAGTTGGTTTCCCGTGTGCAGGTGGTTAATACTTCAGTGTCCCCTGTTGTTGTTCGTAAGAGTTCCCCCTCTGGTGAGGAAAAGGCGCCAGAGATACCTGTTCCAAAGGAGTTATCTCCTTTGGTCTCAGCTTCCAGTTCATTAGATCGTTCGATGGTATGCTTTCAGTGTGGTCGTTTTGGGCATTTAAAGCCGTCTTGTTGCAACCCTCCGATGACGTGTCATCGATGCGGTTGTCTGGGTCATCTGGAGAAGTTTTTCAAGAAGCGTCGCATGAAGAGGACGCTGTGATGGGAGAATGTCAGTACCTGACTATGAGGCAGAAGATGCTTCATCCATCAGAGCCCCAGCCACAAGTCTCGGGGTGAAGCTCGCGCACAGTCAGGAGTCCCCAGGGGTGTGAAGCCTTGGTCCAGGTTTTGTGTTCCGTGTTAGCAGTGGAACAATCACGATCTTTTAGTACTTGTTTTTCTACTGTTATGTTTTGACGTTGTTGTATGTTCATTGTTTTACCATGGGGTTATCATGGACTTGTTCTATTATAATCCAAGTAGTCTGGATTATGTAAATGTGTTGTTTTTCTAAAAAGTGACAATGGACTTGTTCTATGATAAATCTAGGTGGACTTGTCGTGTGAATGTAATATTCTAAATCGTGTTTCCTTCTTAAAAGTGTGTTTGACTCTCGTGTGGGTTGACCTCGTTTTAGTTATGTTGTTGATGTGGTTATGCTTTGTGGACTTCGGTGGATCATGTCTCCAATTTGATAATGGTTAAATTTTTTTCTATGGATTTTCCCTAGTGTTTAAGGTTGTTGACTCTGGTCGAGGATTTAATGTCTTGACGGATGTGTTTTTTTAATCGTGCTATAAGAGTTGGTTTGAATTGGTTGGGAGTTCCCGCGTCGACCCCCCTTTTTCATAGGGTTTTCTATTTAGATGGTCAACTTTTCTGCACTAGTTAAGTTCTTGTGGTGGGGAGAACCCCTTCGTGTTCTCCCCTCAATCGCGGACCCCAGTTTTCTCTTGAATCGGTTAGGTGTGACCTGTGCTGAGTAAGGTCATCCCCGAGATTCTCAGTTCTCTATAGTTCCTTTAGTTCCTTTGGGGCATGGACTTAAATCTTGATTGACTTTTGGCCTGGTGACTTTCTGGGGGCAGAAAGTGTCTGTGGTGGGGAGAATTGTCACACCCCGACCGCGGATGTCTGTAATTGTTCTCCTTTCTTGGACCCGGTTTAAATTTTTCGGAGTTTAATTGCGATTGGTGGGTTTGCGCCGGTGCGCGGTCACCGCATCGTTAGCGGTGACCGTGCGTTCAGCCCGGGTGACAGTGTGTTCACCCGGTGATTTAAATATTATAATTTTTATGTTGGTATCTTATTATTAATACCTTTTTATATGTGTTATTGTTATTGTATATATGTTTATATACGTTTATATATATATGCATAATAATGTGTGTATATGTATAGATCTATATATGTATAAATATATATATATGTGTAACACCTTTAAATTAATTTATAATTATTATTTTAAATATTTGGTCAAAAATATTATTATTTGAATTAACTAATTTGTTATTTATTATTATTATAAGTTTTATTATTGTTATATAAGTTTTATTTTTATTATATAAGTTTTATTGTTATTAATATTATATGTTTTATTATCATTATTATAATTGTAATTATTATTTTTATCATATATATATATATATATAAAGCTAAACTAAACCTACCCTAATCCCTCTCCCCGTAGCCGCCACCCCCCCTCACCTCTCTCTCTCTCCATCCTCTCCCCCTCACCACGGCCTACAAGCAGCCCCTCCAACCCAACCGAACCGCCGCACCACCTCCGCCTCGCCGGCTCCCGCTCACCCCCGGCACCTCCGGCTTCCGCCGCACCCCGCACCCAGCCGCCTCCCTGGCTTCCGCCCCAGCGTCCCGCATCACCCCCGTCCCGGCCCTGCCTCCTACCTCCAGTGTTCGTGGCCTCCCGCTCTACAGCTCCTCTGCCGGCCTCATCCCGTCGCCGTCCCGGATTCCGCGCGCAACCGCCTCCTCCCTCACCCCGTTGCTCCGCAAACCCCCAGTAAGTATGTTTTTATTTTTATTTTATTTTTAAGTTAATCTTATATAACATTTATTATGTTTATCCTATTAATAATATTATAATTATTTCATTATTATTATGTTAATATTATTCTATCAATATTATTATTGTATTACTATATTATTATTATTATTATTATTATGATTACTAGCATATTAATAATATTATTTTATTATGTCATTATTATAATTAATGTTATATTATTATAATTATAATTATAATTATTATTATATTATTATTGTTACTATTGTTATTATAATTATTATCATATTAATATTAATATTATTATTATTATTATCATTATTGTTATAATAATTATTATTATTATTTAATTATCATATTATTATTATTATATTATTATTGTTATTAATATTATTATTGTTATCATTATTTTATTAGGTATGCTAACATTATTTTTATTATTATATTAATATTGTTATTACTATTATATTATTATAAATATGCTAAATTATTATCGTTATTATTATTATTATTATTTTGTTATTATTATTATTATTACAATTATTAATATTATTATTATTGTCATTATTAATCTTGTTATTATTATTATTATTATTATTATTTTCTCACTATTGTTATTATTATTATTATTATTATTACAATTATTATCATTATTATTACTCTGGCTTTCACTTGTTCTTTGTTAGGGGTTTTCTTCATCAAATTATATTTCTTTTTGGTAGGTTTAGGATTTTTCGGAACCGCGTAGGGCGTTTCCGAGAGAGCGCCATCGCTGCGCCTTGTTTCCGAGGTTCCGCCGTCTCCGTGCCTCAGTTTCGAGAGTGTTGGACTTTATCACGTGGCTTCGGACACACGTCGTGTCATCGCGCCTTGGTTCCAAGGTCGTTTTACCGCCGCACTTGGATCTTGAGGTAGGTCTCCCTTTGCACTCGCCTTTAAATATAGAATTTATTTATTCCTTGACTTTTTATTATGTTTCAGTAAATTCAAAAGTATTATTAAGTAGTTATCTATAGTTTGGTGATCTGCTGATGATAAAAGTTGTTTTAATTCCAGCGTTTCATTAAAAGCATTTTCTTGGATTTGATTGGTGCTTCCATGGTAGTGTTGCTAGATGGTTCTTCCTGAATAATGAAAGACATGTTGAATTGGGTTTTGAAATGTTTTGGCGTGTGTAAATTAGTAGATGTATTGTTTATGGAAAATGGTGTTTTCTTAGAACCTTGATTAGAGAAAACGTCGTGTGACCCTTTGAAATTGTATTTTTGGAAACTTCATGTGTGGTTCTTGGTTGATGAAAGATGTTTTCCTTTGTTGTTTGAAAAAAAGTTTGGATTTCATTTGAGAAATAGTATTCCTTAAAAAGGTGATTAAAGGCCCGTTTGGCTCTTGATAAAAGTGGGGTGCGTTTTGATATTAGAAAATAACTGTACTTGTGAAAAAATTGTGTTCCAGGGTGATATGCTGATTTGAGTTTCTTAAACAAAGTTCTAAGTGTGTTTTGGTTTTCAATGAAATGGCATGTGTAATATCCCTTTAGAAATGCTTTAATATGAAATGGTCAAAATGTAAATGATATGGCGGCCCGGTTGGCACTTTAATAAATGTGAAGTGATTATACATTTATATATATATATATATACGTACTTGTGAGGTCATTTCTATAGGGGGACCTCCCTTCGAGGGTTGTCGTGTAGCGATGTCCGTGTAAGGGGTTAGCAAGTGCAGTGAGATGAGTCACGCATGCGAGGGTCTCCCACTTACACAGTGTTACAAAAACCACTATGGGTTCCTGGGCGTCTTGTAGATTATCGAGTGACGGTTGCTTGCTAACCCTGATTAGATGGGTTGGTACCCTCTGGAGTTGTGGACAGGCCAGGTGGGATGTGCCACTGGTTGGCTATTAGGGCGGCCAGTTGGTTATTGACTGTGGAGTACCTTGCCGGTAGGTAGTCTGAACCCGAGTACGTCCAGGGGTTTTCTAGGGATGTTCAGGATCGCCCATGGTTATTGCTGATAACTTCTGGATTATTATTTTTTACTTGCACTTGGTTTTCCTTGCCTGTTTACCTTTACTTGCACTTGTTTTCCCTGCTTGTTGCTTTCAGTCATATTTCACAGCCTGTACTGTTAGACTTTGGGAAAAATGGTTTTCAAATGAAAATGCTTTATTCTCTTTGGGTTAGATTTGAAAATGTAATAATTTGCTTTTCAGAATGAGTTTAAAACTAATGAAATGTCACTAACATTCGAAAAGGAATAAGGGAAATGTCTCGTGTTTGATTTTCAAGTAAAGCATTATGAAAACTTACTTTTATACATTAAAGTTCAAACATGGATTATGTAGATTCTTTATTTACTGTAAGTGCATTGGGATTTGTTGTGGGGCTCACCTACTGAGTACTTCTGTGCTCACGCCTATCTTTTACATTTTTCAGTTGCAGGTCCCTTGTGTCCAGGTTTTTCCTGGCTTGAGTCGCTCAGTGAGGGAGCGACGTTGGTTGTAGTTGGGTGGTGACCCGTGAGGTCACGTGGAGGTATGTCATGATATAGTTTTGTTCGTGTCTTTAGTGTTTATTTGTTCTGTTCTATTTACTTTTGTTTTGGCTGAAATCATTCCCAACGATCAAATTTTAATGCCGGCACTTGTTGCCATCCCGGGGGGATCGGGAACACCCCTCGGGACTTGCCGCGGACCGGCTCGGGTGACCGGTTCAGGGTCGACCCGGGCTGGTTCGTGACAATGAAAATATTTTTATTATAAACAAAAAGGTTTAACTCGAAAATGGGTTGGCATTTTCCGACGATCACATTAGTTTATTTCCTCCACCCTCCTAATTTTATTTCTAGTGAATATATAATAACCTATTTATCCAAAATATCTATATATTTTTTATTATATTTTTTACACTAACACATTCAAATACTTTCTTCTAATGGGAAACAAACATATCAATATTTTATGGTGAATTACCGCCTTGCAAAACAGTGATTGTTCATTTTCCTTTTACTACCTCTTGTGGTTGAGAATTATGTTAGACACACTCTTTATATATTACATATAATATATTTATAATTTATTTACTATACATTAATTGTATAAAAAATATACCATAATTCTATCAATTTTTAATAAATATGATAAAATCATTTGTGGATCTGTGGACTACCGCCTTCTCAATGTGATGTGATTTGTTTACACAATACATGGAATTTATAAAGGGTTTTTATTAAAACAATGTAACATATATATAGATTATATAATAAATTATTTATAATTTAACATTACTGGAAAACTAACCTTTACCAATGGTTTCGAACCGTTGGTATAGGCCTCCAAACCGTTGGTATAGCCTATACCAACGGTTTGGAGAACCGTAGCCAAGTAAGCCGTTGGGATAGGTCTATACCAACGGTTTTCCAAAAAACCGTTGGTATAGGTAATATGAAATCTATACCAACGGTAATGGAACCGTTGGTATATAAATTCCAAAAATAAAACATCTGCTAGGATTTGATCCCAGGACCCCTCGTTTATCATTGAACAACTCAACCACTAACGTAACATGACTTTTGCGATCAAATTGTGATTTATATAATGTTATCGGTACGAAGGTCTGATAAAAAAATGAAAGTACCTATACCAACGGTTTTAACAACTGTTGGTATAGGTATTTGTTTTTTATTTTCATTCTGCTGTGGGTGTTGAATTTTTGGCCCACTTTTCCCAGCGGTTTGGCCAAACCATTGGGATAGGTCTACCTTTCCCAACGGTTTGGCCAAACCGTTGGGGAAAGTGGCATATTTAGGGAGCATTCCCAATGGTTTGTCCAAACCATTGGGAAAAGTGGTATATTTGGGGGGCCTTTCCCAACGGTTTGGCCAAATTGTTGGGATAGTTCTACCTTTCCCAACGGTTTGGCCAAACGTTTGGGAAATGTGGCCAATTTGGGGGCCTTTCCCAACGGTTTTTGCAAACTGTTGGTATAAAAGCGTTGGGAAAGATCTAATTTCCAGTAGTGTAATGTTATATAATTTTCTTTTCAATATTATAATTATGTAAAATAAATGAAATTATTGTTCATGCATACGTACGACCTATTATCTCCAAGAACGATGACTTTCATTGAATATCTCCAAATATTATGGAGTATTATAAATAAAAATATAATTGATATATATGATTTTTAAATCATGTATTACATTATTTAGATGATTAAATCATGGTCAAGTTATTATGAAAACAACTAAAAACTCAAAACATACTTAAGAAACGAGGTAATTTACACCAAAAATAGTTAACATAATGATTGATTATTAAGAAAAAAGTATTTATATGTGAAAATAATTTACTATAGTGTATCATAAATATTATTATGGTTATATTATATATTAATTACATTATTAACAAATTTATATAGGATAATAATGGACATTCATCCAAAAGGAAATCCAATGTTAGAAATTATGGTCTCAGATTACTTTCTATGTTGCATACAATATTTATATCCCTTATATAATTTTTTGGGTTTCTATATTACATCAATTTCATTTTATAATATATATATATATATATATATATATATCTTCATGGTATTTATAATTTTATTTCGAATTATTTCTATAACGGGGGATATAATTCCAAAGGTATCATATAATAAGTGACATCGTCCCAACTTCCATTCATTGAGGTATATTTTTTATTTGTGCACTTAATTTATTTTATATGGGGTAAATAATTTAATTTTGGAATAAAATATCATGATTAAATCATTTTCCCTAATATTTTTTGTTTCTAGTTTAATTATTTCCTCAAAGGGAGTTTGAATGGAGTGTTACTAAATGGAAAATATTTTCATAACACAATTTATTTTCACTTGGTTATTACATCCTCATTGTAATTAAAATTCTAAAATTATGTGTGTAATTAATTTTTACAATATATTTTTATATTTAAATTTTTTATGTGGATCTCAATTTGACAAAAATAATCAATACATTAATAGAGTCTCACATCATCATTATAGCTTATTTAAGTGTTTACAAGAAAATATCATATTTTACAAGATTATTTATAGTTGAATTTCAATTCGTGGAAATTATAATGAATGTATTCGATAATTACATTAATATTATTCTATTTCTATTATTCAAGAGATTTTTCAAGTAATAGTGCCATTTTTCCAATCTATGGTTCTCAAAATGATTTAAAAAATGTTTAAATAATCCCAACTCTATTTGTCTCTTCAGTTGGATAACATGTTTTCTTATAAAAAAATGTCTTTTAGAATGGTTTTAAATTAGTTTTTTTATATAATATGATTCATTCATAAATAATATTTTTAGATGATGAATTTTTAATATTTCCATTCATCATAGTAAAAAAAAATTATTTTTACTCTACTAGGAATATAGTGTATTGATAACATCATTATTCAAACACTAGATGGTTTATGAATTATTTGTACAAGGATTTATTTTACGTTCATGTCATTCATTCCATTTAGTACCATTTAAATATTCAATTTTAATTGATAAATGAATATTAATTTTTCCCAAATTATCCATGTAATTTTCATAGATATTTTAATTTCCTAAACAGTATATCATATTAAAATAAGGTTCTTACATTGATAGTTATTATTATCTTGGGAAATATTTATAAATATATATTCTTTATAGAGTATGGATATTTTATAAGGAATATCATCTTCTAATTAAATTGATTACTTAATGTGATTAATGTTATGTACATATAGTGATGATTAGGCCTCAGAATTTATATAACCCCTCGATGCATTGACATGTTCTCCCGATACAAATTAGTTTTGAAAATTAAAGTGGTTCATACCTATAGTTATAAACAATAAAGTATATATAAAATTACAGTAGAGGTTTTCATTAACATAATACAAGATTTTCAATATTTAATAATTTTCATACAATGGAATAAAAATTTATTATCCATGAAATATTTACTATGATAAAGTATCTGGGTGAATTTAATTATCAATTTATTGATTAAATTCAATTTGTTTTTATTTTATTTCCATAACATATAACGGTTTCGTTATATACTTATTTAAATGGGGTTTTTTAGTTAGATACCTTCGCATATTTTTTACAAACCTCTTTCTTAGTATATTAATTATATGGCATATGTGATTAGGTATTTACCATTCCATATTTATTACTATAATTCATTAAAATATTTAATCCACTGTACTCACCCATACATATAATTTGATCTCACCGTTCTTATGTTTCATTCCCCAATGATTCCATGAAGTGTGATAAGAAATACTAGTAAGGTTACACTAGATGGAATAAATTCATCCTAAAAAATTAATTTTTTATTACTATATTCATTTATAATACAAGACTCATGTTTTTTCTAGTTTATAAATACTAATAAACTATTCATTCTTTCAGGATGTGATATACATTTATATTATACCAATTTAACGGTAGGATGACACAAGCTATGGACATTTTTAGTATATGTCACTATAAGAAATGGTTTATGAGGATAAGTTAATTAATCATTATGTAATGGATAATAAATGTATGTAGAAGAAGTATGTGAATAACTGGTGTAAATATCATACTTTGGGGTAAGTTGATCATGTTTTTATGAAATTTTTTTAGTGGAAAATTTTTCTATGTTTTTGTAATAATGGGAAGTAAAATACACTATTAATTTGACATTATAAAATCTTAGAGAAATTTGGATTATAATCCTAACGAGATTATGAACCTATGATTTTATACCAGGTACAAAATTTTATTATATTTCGATGTTAAGGAAGTATATATTAGTTTGAACTCATGTTTTTATCCCTGACGATGTTTAGTTGGATGATTCCCTTTCAAATTTGGAATAACATATTTATATTATAGAACATATAAAGTGTGTATTGTAGAATTATTCAATTCAAAAGGACATGCTTTTGTCAAAACCGTATATGTGTAAGGAAGAAAAATAAGAGTTCTAAAATGATACAAGGTAAAGATATACCCACTTGTTTAGTAAGAGAATCAAATTTTGAAGTTGAAATTTCCAAAATGCAGAATATTGTAACATCCAAGGTAACATTGATATAAATCATTATCATTTGTTCCTTGATGAATTATAAAATACCAGAATGTCTTTCGATATAAAGAAAATTATATTTAATTTAAATACATTTGATCATTATATATTATATGGATTTCCTTAAATTATCTATTATCAAATTATTGAATTTATCTTTAAAAAATGATCATTATTTATTATTATAGCCTAAAAATTATTCATATGATTTTTTTATAAAAAATCTTAAAAAGTTTTATTTTTTTATGAAAAATGAAATATCCTGAAATTTATTGTAAACTCAATTTTATTTTAATATAATTATAAAGGAATTTTTTTTAGAATAGTTTTAAAATGTAGTTACATCCATTTGATTTAATTTAATCCAATTACGGGTTTTAAAATAATTTCTATACTAGAATTTTTCATAAAAATAATTTATATATAATATTAATTTTTTAAGAAATTATTTTCATTTTATTTTAAAAGTTTTTATTATATAATATATTATACTACAATTTTATTTTAAATTTTCAAACATAAATTACATATTTATAATTACTGGGTCTAAATTTGGTAAATATTTTATGTATCATCCTAAATTTTTAAACATAACAAAACACTCATTGATTATTACATATGTTTTTTTTTTCTAAAAATATTTTTCTGAATTAAATTTAGTAAATTGGGGACAAAATGAAAAAATTTAAAGTTATAACCCTTACTAACAACATGTAATACGATATTGAATTTTTTCATATATAAGTGTTGACTAACTACTAGATTTAGTTCTTCGAAGAGCCTTGGTTTTGAAAAAATTAAAATATAAATTACATTATATTTTGTGCACTTGATTTATCCAAAATATTTAAAAATCTCATAATTATTGAATCACATAAGAAATCAGATTCTGTAGTTAGGTGTCAATTGTTGGGTTTAACATAGATGAGACGTAAATTTTTTGTGACTTGAGTGTTTGGTACGATCCCATGTGATGATAAAATTTTTAATATTTTTTATATAATATTTTTGGAAAAAAATAAATATCTCTCCAATGGTGAATCATAAAATAAATTAGAGACCACATTAACTCCTGATGTACAATTTTTACATAAGACAAGGCATATCATTTTTGTGGGTCATGTGTTTGGTCATTTCACGTGTTATAATAATTTAATAATGAATTTTATAATTAATTTTTATATTTATTAAATTATGTAATATCCTTCTTCATCTATAGGGACTGTGACAATAATTTTTAAAACAATAATGCTTTCATAAACCCTAATTTATCACTCTTTATTATCATTAAAATATATAAACACGCTAAAAATATTAAATCAATGACATTACAATAATTTTTATTTTCAAACATATTATGTAAATGGGTATTAATTTTTTTATTAACCAACACACAATATTTGGGGTTTATAATTACCTTACCATTATGTTCTGCTATGTAGGCGATCTAGTTGAGTCTAAGCGACCCTCGATATCCCTTTCTTATAGTTGGGGATGGTCTTTTCATTGTTCTTGTACTTCGTGGACTGGGTGGTGCATTGAGGTTTTCCTGGTGATTCCATGGTGTGCCTCTCTTATGCCCGATAATGTTAATATAATTTGTTTTAGTCATTTTATATTACTAATTTATATTATTATTTCATTTTATTCATTCATTAAATTAAATGATTAGATATAATTAATCATTATAAACAAGGAGTTATCAAGAGATTGTTTTCATCATTTTATCATGGATAATTGATTATTATCAAAAGATAATTAATTTTAATTATTCTTACATTACTATAAAATTAAAAATTCTCTTTTATTTTTTAGGTGTTATTTTAACCAAAATTATCATTGTTAATTTATAATTCATAAAGGGATATGGTAAATCAAAATTATCAAACTGAAAATTATTCACTATTATTAGAGATAATTATAATGAATTATAAAATAATTATTTTATCAAATTATTCAATTTATTTATAAAATCATAATCACGTTGAATTTTCATTTAATAAAAAAATTATCAAAGGATAATTTTTAAAAAAAACCACAAAAAAATAATCACAATATTATAAAAGGGTAATTATTAAAAATATGAATCATTATTCAATATATTTTCAATGGATAATTTAATTAATAAAATTTACCAATTGATATTTTTTTATTAATAGATAATTGGGAAGGATAATTTAAGGAAATAGTAAAAATATCAATCAAAAATTTTATTTTAGGGTAAATTATAAAATTATTATTATGAAGTATAATTTATAATAAGTTAGAAGAATATAATTTATAACAAATTATTAAGTCAAATTATAAAAATTTACTATATAAGAAATTATCAAGTGACAATTATACAATGGTAACATGTGAGAAATTATCAAAACATAATTCTAAATAGATAGTTCTTAATAAATTACAAAAAAGATAATTATGGAAACATTTTTTAGGATATATTATAAAAATATTTTTAGATAAAATAAAATATCATTTCAGGTTTTACCACTATGATAACTCAATAAATATTTAAGATAGATAAAGTATCATCACATTTGATATTATGTTTTTTTAATAAAATACATGGGTTTATTTTTAGGGATAGTTTTTTTACATCTAGTGTTAACTTGTTAGAATCTATTATAATATGTAATGTGATGAAGTTTTATTGATTGTAGCTATTAAAACTCCAAATATCTAACATATTATTTTGGATTATCATTTTTTCATGTGGATGAATTTTTCTTGAATTAATTTCCATACCTTACTAGGATTTTTTACAAATTATTTATTAATATGATTTATGGGAAGAAATATTTTATAGTTGTCCTGTATTATGATGACATGTGGGTGTTAGTATATCCATTTTTCCTTTTTTGAACATATTACCAAGATTTCTTTGTAACTTATTATTCATGTTTGATATTGATGGTTATTACTCTGGTGTTGCCTTACTTATTATTATTTTATGTGCTTTCCCATGTATTCCACCATGTTATGTTTTCTTTTTTCGTATTGTTCTTAGAGCCCATGGAATGTTGAAAATCAAGACATTTTTTCTTCATAGAATGGGAGTGGTAAAATCATATGATGGTTATTATGTGGGATAAATAAAAAGGTTTCAGTTATGACAATGCATTGTATATTCTTTGTTATCCAATTGATGCCTATAATATTTCAAGTGTTATGTTCACAATTCCTAGTTAATATTGAGAAGCTCCTAATTACTATAGAATTATGAGAAAAAATGTTACATGATTCCTATTGTTTGAAGAGTAACATGATCACACAGTTCTGAGTACTATGAGTTATGACCCTCATCGATAGTCCTAGATTCTTTGTACACCTATAATTTCCAACAAAGGGAAACAACCCCATAGAGTAATGATGGGATAAATAATATAGAGATCGTGGTGGAATAGGAAGGACACTGGTGGGGCCATATGTTAATTTTTATATAGATTTTATACTTTATATAATATGTTTATTCATTAAACTTTTAGATAGAATTATTTTTATTACACGTATTCTATCTTTAGTTTTCCACATGATTATTATGATTATTTGCTAGGTTGGTTATTTTTTATTATTGATACTATGACATGATATATTTGGCATATTTTCCCCACATACGGACTCAGAATATCAATACTAGTGGACATCCTCTGCCATATGGGGAGGTGAACATGAGGTCATGTAACTCTCTATTTAGGTCTTGGAGGATCAATCCAAGATGTTTCAAAATAGTATTTTATGATTAGGACTCACTAACATGAATCTTATTGTTTTTTGGATTAGGATGTAGTGTAGAGGATTTACAATGGTTGGGAATTGGGTAGGGTAAATATGATTGTTCTTGGTCTGTACTCTATAGTGGACCTTCATGTGTTTAAAATGTGTAGAATTTATGTTATTCCCGTTTCTCTTGATATGGAGACCATGTGTTATTTAAATGGTTTTAAAACATTATTTGTAATATTTCTGGTGTATTTATATATCATGACTATAATAATAGGCACACATTCCATATATATATATTCATATATTATCTTGTTTCATTTTTCTTCTTAATTAATTTTCATGATTAATTCTACGCGTTTGGGATAGTTTCTCAAATTGTTATATTTCGATTTCCATATTTTTTCATATATCATTATAGGAAATGATTAGTTGAATAGATAATGATAATATATATTTATATATATACTGGATATGAGTTACATGTTAGTATAGAATAAAGGGTTACTGGTAGGAGTGTTATGCCTTGGGTTATGGTTATACTTCTAGGATAATCATTGTAGATCCAATGGATTATTTATGTAAAAAATTGTGTGATACCTTATAATGATTGGTGAAAATCATAATGAATTTGTTGCATTTCTATAACTTTTCTTTGAATGGACAGATATTTATCCTACATATAGTCTTCAGTGACTAATTTGAATGTAGTTCAGAATATATAAACAAGGGGTTTTGTTTATTATTTACCATTGGATATGTTGGAGAATTTAGTTGAGCATGAACCCACACTTGTACTATGGATCGGGTAGTAGGGTAGATTCAATCAAAAGTCATTCCCTTAAATCATCCTAGAGGGACAAGACTATATAATTATGGATAAATAGTATAATATTTTTAACTCTAGTATTTTTCTTCCTTTCCTATCATTAAAGGACGTAAAGATACTGAATAATGGTTGGAAATTCATATTTTTGATTCATTTTCCTTATATAGGCTCTGAACGAATGACATATTATTTTGATATTTAGATAATGTTTGTATCATATCTGTTTTGATGACTCATATCTTATGGTACATATTGAGATGAAGTAAACAAAGTAATTTTTTTGAGACTTTGAGATGAAAGGATTTATCTTTCCTAATACATCACTGAGGGGTGCACCTATTTTGTTCAATAATATAGTGTATGGTAGTCATAAGATATACAGGGATTACTAGAATTTGAACAAAGTGATGGTTAAGAAAAGATAAATATAACCCCTGAGAAATTATTTATTTTTTATTATTTACAGGGTGCCCAGTGGTTCTCCCTGATTGTGATTCAATTGGGATATCACTATTATTGAGTTAGACAAGAGTTCATCCGGTTCATGGATTTTCGAAAAAGTTATAGATTGTATCATTACATGAAAATGTCATTCAAGATGATGAATGTGATGGAATTGTTTTGGTTCCTCATGAATGTGAATTTCCATCCACACTATGACTAATGTTTTCATGATATACTCATCTTGTCACATAAACTTGAGAATCATTTTGGGCACCCAGAGGTACCCTAGAGTACCCTTCAACCACACAAACATTAATCCATGATATCAAAATGTTACTTCTAGATTAGAGAGGTGATGTGACTAAGATATGTAGTTCTTGATATTATTATATTTTATGAACTGTACAATTTTGAGGCAATAATATCTTGGAAGTGTTCCAATTATATTTTTGATTTTCATATCTTTATCATATTAGAAACGTATTACCCACTTTTTATCAAGGACATCTCTTAAATATCACTAATGATAACAACTCGAATAATTATGGGAGTTATTATCAATTGATCAGACTTATGAGAAGAGTATTATTGTTATCTAAATATATGGTTGATGATAGTATTTTCATTGACACTACCAAGTATTGTAATTCATTATGTAGTGTACTACGATCTGTTATGAATTGTTCATGGAGTGGTGTTGATGAAGGTAGAGAATGTTCTACCCAAGGTTTCACAATATCTTTTACACCATGAGGGGAACTATGATACACATTGAATAGATCTGGAAGATGTGGTCCATTATAGGATATATTGAAGACACTATCTCTTCTCTGAGAGATTTATTGTTTAAATGGACCACAAGATACTTCATAATATTTTCAAAAAGTTGGACCTTGTCATAATATATATTCACAATGTGGAGTATCTATAGACGATCAAATTTGAGATGGAGTGTGAATCAGGGAATAATAATGTCATTTTGGATTATCATTTCAATTAGATAAATACATTATAGGAACATGGTGAGAGATCATCATTAGAAAAGTGGTGCAGGATGAGTTTATTGGCTAACTGGAGGTTTCATGCCTTAGATGTATTAGTTTTAATAACCTTTTATTCTATCATTGTCACATCATCATATGTTGAACATTTAAAGGATAAACTTTTCTAAAACTCATAATTTCATATTATGATGAAACAACATGTAGGTGATGAATTAATACAAAGATTTTAAATGGTTGAAGATGATTTGGTCTCATTACGTTGATTTGTAGTAGTCCCTACTTCCATCATAGAGAATCTGATTAGGGATTACCATTCCCATTTATAGTTAGTAAAAATTGGTGGGACAAATTTTTATCAAGACATTAGGTGAAAATTAGAGTGGACATGGATGAGGAGAGATATTGAAGGGTTTTTTTCATTTAATAACCTTTTAGTATGAGAACACTGAACTCCATCATCCTAGTTGGTTTTTGTAGCCACTCTAGATACAAATATGGAATTATGAGGATACCAAAATGGACTTTGTGTGGGGTTATCAAGGAATATTAGGATTACTAACATAGTTTGTGTGATTTTTAGTTATTTAATGATGTATTATCACTTATTAAAGATTAGAGAGACTCACTAAGTGAAGGAGGCAGTAAAAATCGCTTTATGATAGAATTTACAACTACATGGAGTTACCATGATCATTGTTATAGATATAGACTCTTATTTGACATTGAACTTTTCTACGCCTTCCACATATTTTATGGATTCAAATATGATTAATAATTTCATACCATCCTTATACTAGCATAATAAACTGTGAATATACATAATATTGCAAACATATTACAACATTTTCATGATAAATTACATAATATAGATAAAAATACAAGATCCAATGTTTTTGTTTCATTGTAATCTTATGACCATATATCACTTTTAAATTTTAAAACATATAAAATTATTTAAATTATTATTCAAAATATTTATACAACCACATGTTCTACTTAGTACATGTAATCACCTAAGGATATTCATCAAATAATGGGCTTGTTATTAAGTTGAATAAGGGAAATGAATCAATATAATATGTGTGAAAATTTTCATCATCATAATATCACAATCATATGATCATCATCAATAGAATGTAGGTATCATGTGATAAAGTCATGAAATATGGGAATAAAAAAATGAAACATCATTTCATAGTGGTTAAATACAATGCATAGTTATGAACAATGGTATAATAATGATCATAAATAACATATGTTCATAACCAAAAAGTCCTCATTATGAAAAATAATGGATTCATGTTCATGTTTTATACACATTATATAATTATATACATCACATTACCTAATTCATTAGAAGGATATTGAATTATTTAACCACATATCACATCATTATATTTAAGTAAGCATATGTCCCAACTAGAATATTTAACAATCACAGATAAAAAATATTCATGAAAATGAATGAGTTTTAGAAGGATTTAAAAAATATAAATTCATGAATAAATATTCGGTCACCCAATTAAAAATTCAATATCATACATTTGAATAAATGTTAATTTTAATGGGTTAAGAAACAACACACGTGGAGTTGGCAATTTTTTTGGTAAAAATTTGTGTTTAGAAAATCATTATATTTGGATTTAAAATGTTTATTG
This sequence comes from Viscum album, assembly GCA_963277665.1. Taxonomy (NCBI): domain Eukaryota; kingdom Viridiplantae; phylum Streptophyta; class Magnoliopsida; order Santalales; family Viscaceae; genus Viscum; species Viscum album. Next base: position 1,209,168,574 of record OY728159.1, read on the forward strand.
AAAACAAGTATATTATTTAATGGAAATTTAATAATAATGAATTTATATTTATTTAAAATTAATTTCATATCCATATTGATGTTTTTTTAATGTTGGAAACCCTAATGAAATGGAGATATGTTCGAAAATCAACATATCATTATTCCTTCTTTAATTCATCACTTATGTGCCCCATGGATAACTAATATATATTTAATCAAACATTAATACAAAAGTGAATTAATTTATTTTTAAATGTATTTATCAAATATTTTAATTGTATTATATTTCATAATTTCCATGGTTAGAGTGTAATCATTTTGATATAGTGTTTTACAGAAATATTTCACATTTTCCCATGACTTCTCTACATTATTCAATTTAATTTATACATTATTGTGATTAATTAATTATTATTATGATTCAAATAATTATGTGATTATATAATATCCATCCACGATGATGATTATATTTTTTACATATAAATGTCTCTGTATGTGTTTAACTAACCATTAATGGGAAATTGTTGGGAGAGCATGAAATTGACATTTGAGATATATATATATATATATATATATATATTAAATATGATAATTATTTTAGGTTATAATAATTATTTTAATTTCAATATACTATTTATTTAATCTAAAATGGATTTTTTTTAAAGGGGTGGTGAAATAATGAATGTGTATATGACCAAATGTAAATATAAAAAGAGTGGATCGGAATATTCTTAATCCAAATTTTACATTCACATAGAATCTACTACATTTCCCTTGATGATTGGAGTTATTTTACTCTAATAAAACCATTGGTATTATAAGTGTATTTATGAGATGGATTTTAGAATAGGATAGTCTTTGGTAAATGGGGAATGAGTGGGTTTTCTCGGTTAGGGGGATCAGTTATTATTACATGGGGGGAGAGGTATTGTTAAAATAAAATAATATATTTAATGAAAAATAGGTAATAATAGATTTTTGACATTATATGTTATATATTAATATAATATAATATTTTTATTACATTAAATCCCTTTATAAATAGAGGTCATTAGTTTATTAAAAATTAATTTTGATGAATGTGATTTTTTTATTTATGGAATAAATTTTTACTTTTGGTTTCAGAATGATTTATTTCTATTTGGATATTGAGATTAATTTAATTTAATGAATAATTTATGATACTAAATATACAATTTCTAAACCTCATGTTCTAGATAAGATTATATCATTATTACATCATGAATGATTTAATTTGATATACATCAGTTACATGAAAAACTATAATTATACTATTCACAAAAAAATTTAGTATATATGAAAATTAATAAAAAATAACGAATAAATAATTTGAATTTTCTGATTTTGAAAATGATATATAATTTATAAAAATAAATTTCAAACATAAATAATGTCATTTTCTAATGTAAATATTATAATTTATACTAAATATTAAAAAATACATATTATTAAAAAAATTATTATATATTCAATAGGATTTATAATATGGATATTTATTTTTTGGAATACTAATATTAATATTTATAAAATATAATCATGTAATATGTTTTTAATATAAAGTTTTATTGTATTGAGGTTATATTAAAATTCCAACTATCGTGTTACCATTCCCAATGGACATGTTATTATTCTAATAGTCACATTACTATTACAATGGTCACATTACAACCTTTTAATACATCTATTATCCACAATTTTTTATTCAAATCAATTATTATCAACATTCAATATTTATAATTCTTCGTATTTTTTCTTATTTTAATAATATATTCATCCTTTTAAATATATTTTGATGTTGGGGTGATAATTTTAGTAGATTAGGGATACATATTTTACCATTCTAGATTTTCTATATCATATTTTTTGTCTAGTTGAAAAGTTTTTAATTGTAAACTGTTTTATTACTTATTAATGTAATAGTATATATAAATGGAACAATTTTATTTATTTATCTATACTCTTTATGTGCATATAATTATATATTAAAAAATTCATACCATTATTTAGTAAAAGAAAATCTACTAAACATGTCATCATTACAATCTCCCACCTTTATAAATTCCACCCATTAAATATAAAATCCTATGCTCCATTGAGAATAAATGAGGATACTTTCATTTCATTTTTTCATAGGGTTCACATTTCAACTCTTAATAATTATTCTTCCTTCACAAAACTTTCACAAGGTGGTTGGTCTTTCGACATAGAGCATTTTTCCTGTGGTGGAAAATCTGCACAAGTTTGTCTTCATATGAGAGGTCATGATCCAGTTATTCCACCTCCATCTTTAGTAAATGATATGTACCATTTATGTACTTCTTCAAGAGTGATACATGGAACACATAATGAACTTGAGACATATTTATTGGATTTGAAAGGTGATAGGAAAATACTATTTTGTGATCAAAAATCCCAAAGGGCTAATGTATGTTGGCTTAAGAATATATTTTCTCCCAAAGAGTATGAAAGTCTTCCATGGTGATATTAGAAGGAAAACATTATCTCCAACTTCAAACTCCATGAACCATTATTGTTTGTTATTATATATCATTTTCCACACTGAGAATCTTTTATCTGTTGTTGGATGTCTAGATCCTTCTTTTTTATCTCTTGTACAAGATTTGGTCCAATTATATTTTTTTCTATAACATCATCCCAAAAATATAGAGTTCTACATCGCCTCCTTTGCAGTGATTTGTATGGATCTGTTAGAACACATGAATAGAATATAATGTTATATGATAACTCAACCTATGGGCGATTTTCATCCCATCCATCGTTGAATTATATTAATAAATAGCTTAGCATGTATTTGATCTTATGAATAGTACATTTTTATTTCATTTCATTTTGATGTGATATGATCTGATGAGAAACAATTCAGTAATCGAAGCATGTTAAAATCATCCTGAAATTTGGATTTAAACTTGTATTTCATTCAAAGAAACATTAATGTTCAACACTGTAGAGCCTCATCACATTTTTCACATGTTAATTGAATGTTTCCACATGATAAATCATCCCTAACAAAAATGAAGGAGGATGTCTTGCTGAGTCGATCCAAAAAACCCCATATCACATTTGTTCCATTGGATATCTTCAGGAGAATAGGTAAATGTCCATTATAACATTCTCATATTCCCACATGGTTATTTGAAATGGTTTCATCATCCCTTTTTCCTTATTTTTCATTGATTTAACTAGATAGAATAAAAAATAATATGATATATATTCTTCAATTTCATTATTCATGTTTCCCCAACCAAATTGTTCTCTAGGATCATGATTCTTCATTATAATTCCAATATTGATTGATAATGGTGAGATATGTCCATTATTCACTATGTCATTTATTATATCATGTAATGAAGTCAAACAATAGTTCATTCCGAACTGAATCACGTCATCCTAATAAATGTGGATCTCATGAAACATACCATATAAAATATTATTCCCTTATTTTGAAAATATAGATAACTATTTTTCCCCTGTTATTATCTCTTTGATTGATGGTTTGGAAATTATTTAGGAAATGTTGGATGTATTAATTTCCATTATGATTTCATGATCAATCCTTTTCATATCCACGAAGTTCTAGTATTTATCAATCTTTATCATGAATAGAGTATCATGTTATTTTTTACTAAGAGTATCAATCACCTTATTCGCATTTCTCAGATGGTATTGACTAGAACAATCATAGTCCTTTTTTAGCTCTAACTGTCTTATTAGACATGTTTTTATCTCATTTAATGTGAATATATACTTTCGAATCTTATGATAATTATATATTTCATTCTTATCATAATAGTGATATTTCCACCATATTTTCATTGCATAGATCAAAACCACATGCAATAAATGTATTTTAAAAATTTAATCATTTAAAACAAATTTTTGCTGTTTTAAGAAAAATACAATAGTGTTTTCAAAATATAAATGGGAAACTTATTTTATATAAAACTATGATTGAACCAAGAATTTTTTTATAATAAAATAACTAAATTTATAAAGTAAATGGTGGCTTAAAATATTGGATATCTTGACCTTGAAATTGTTTAAAAATTTGGGATATTCCCTTAAAACAAGTTTGCTTATTATAAAGTATCGAGAAGGGATTCACATAAAAGCATGTATATACCCATAAGAGATTGAGGGATGGATAATGAATAAAGTGTTTGAATCATATAAAAATAATTTATATGTTTTACATAAAAATAAAATACATCTTCAGTTGGGTAAAATGAAATATATAGAGACCTGATGGAATTAAGGCAGTTCGGGTAGAATTCCTTACGGATTATCAACATGGTATCAAGTGTAACTAAGAGTGATTGAAGAGAATTAATGTCATAAATAATAACATATAAATCATGTGGTTAGTATGGGTGAGGTGAGAAATCATAACCCATCATTAGGTATTACACATAAAATGTAATAGTACAAAGGACATCATTGAATAAAAGTGAAATGGTGAGGATCCCTTACCTCAAGTATGATAGTGATATTTTATTGAACATAATGAGATGAAAAATAATATTATGTTTATTAATTAACAATTATTTAACCTATTATATATTTTAATATTTTTATAAATTTTTTTATTCAATTATATCTATATAGATTGATATAGAATTTCAATTTCATTGTTCAGGTCTGTTTGCTTACTTGGTTTTAATGATGGGTTATTATTTGGATAAACATGTATGATGATGACAGTTGTCTGGAATTCATGTTATATTTTATTAATTAAAATAGGTAATTTTAAATTGTAAAAAAATTAATTTGGTCACATAAATTGAAGTTGAATCATTATATAAAACATTAGTGACATCCTTTGGGTTATTTGAGGATTTTTTCACCATAAATATAACATTATGTTTTATAATGGAAAAAATGTGTACCAAAGTACTACCTAATAATAGATGAGGAATAATACATATTTTATATTCTAGTTCAACAATAAAAATTGTTTCATGACTGTAATTGATGATAGTATTAGAAATCATTAACATGTCCTCCTTGATTGTGTTAAATTAACACATCTCCAATACTATTTTAATTTCAGTCATATAAAAGATGGGTTATGGAGAGAATATAATTAATTGTCCCATTATAATAATAGAATAAAATTACATGTATTTTACTGGAGTTATTATACCATTTGAGACAAGAGAGGTGAGGAATAAAAAAAGAAAAGAAAATAACATTAAAGAAATAAATAAATTGGAAATAGGAATTTACCTCTTGAGTTTACATCATTTGAGAACCACTTAATGTGAGTTTATTTGGTATAATTAAGGGAATAAGGGCTCTAAGAAATGGGTAAGGTTCTTGGAAAAAGATTCGGGCCGAATATTGGCATGGAACAAGGATTGAATGGAGTGAATAAATGAAGTACATATGGGTGGTATTTATAGTGAATGGGGGAGGGTTTTCAAAATATTATAATCATTAATTTATTATTTCTTCACAAAACAAGAAATAGAGATTGTTCCCTGAATTATAATAGTAATAAATTAATGTGAGTTTAAGAATCATTTGTATAAAAGACTTATGATGTTAGGAATTGTGGATTTAAAAAATAATGTAATGATACAGGAAATTAATGCATTTTACGATTCCCAAAAATTCCAAGTATTTCAGAAAAATACAAAAAATTCACCCAAACCATTTATCAATATGTATGATCTAAAAATTAATTCAACTTTTGAAAAATAATTTTATAAATATTATTAATTTAATATTTAATTAAAATCATAAGTTATTCATAAAATAAAAATTTTGAAACATTTATTTTCTTATTCCATGATATAGGTATGTCGTACTCCCACTAGGATCATATTTATATACTATCACATGTGTGGTTACTATTAATTAGGTTATTTAACTATTCATAAGGATAAAATTTCTATTCATAAGGGTATGTAACTATTCTCTATAAAATATGTTATCCATATTAGACTCAAAATAACTTACTTATCACAATCGTGTTTGACAGAATTTTTAAATTCAAAAAAAAATTGATGTACTTATGTTCAAAGGTAAAATAATACGTGGATGTTCATTGTGTTGTGACATCATGTGATTATATAACATATTTATAAGAAATGAATTTCCATTGATAATACATTCGTTCATTACATTCTTTCCCACTTTTTGAAATTTCTACCTCAAAATTTCATTTTATATTCTAATCCTTAAACTGATAAGGTTATTTTTCCTTCAACTCCTCTTCTAGTTTGTGTGTTGCCTCTTCGTACTTGGGGTTTCTCCAATGTACATTTACCAGGCCAGTAGTATAGTTTCGTATAACTTTATCTATATGATCCAAGAACTTCAATGGCTCCTCCACAAAAGAAATATCATCATTCAACTTTACTACCTCTGATGAGAGTATATGTCATGGATCTAGTATGTACATCATTAAGAGTGATACATGGATGATATCATGTACTTTGTCCGTGGAAATTGGAATTTCTAGTGGATTAGACACAACCCAAACATGTTCATAAATCTCGAAGGGGCCTATATACCTAGGATGTTACTATCCTTTATTTCCAAACCTCATGACTTTATTCCATAATGATATGTGTAGAAATACCATGTCTCCAATTTTGAACTAATGATCCCATCGATGATTTTCCTCATAACACTTCTTTCGACTTAGAGATTCCATTATATGAGGCTAAATTTTTTTGACCTTCTCCAACATTTCTTCAAAAATTTCTAGTACTAACATCTTACGCTAACAAACATCTTCCGAACACGCTAGTGTTTTGAATAATTTCCCAAAAATCTCTTCATATAGGTTACATTTGTATAATAAAGTTAATAATTTTATTGTAGGATAATTCTGCTAGTGTAAGATGTTGCAATCATCAAATTATATGTCCATAGAACAATATATCAACATATATTCTATTGTATGAATAGTCAAATCATTTTGTCAATTAGCTTGAGGTTCAAATGCCATACTAAAGAAATAAATAAATGAAGATGATGAAAAGCATGATGGAGACATTTATATCACATCATAGTGAATTTCTTATCGTAATCGAATACAATAGATTGTGGTAATCTATGAACACATACCAATTGTTAGATGTAAATTTTTTCAGGTTAATCCATTGAAAAGTCCTCTATAAATGCAATAAAATGCGATTTATTCATAAAATGATCCATTATAACCCATAATGCATTGATTCCTCTAGATGTCCTTGGATGTCAAGTGAAAAAGTCTATGGTAATGATTTCCATCATCCATGATCATATTGTTAGTGGATTAATCATCTAAAAATACATTTTCCTCTCATCATTCAATTTATGACATATGAGAAACATTGATGTATATTCAGCAATCTCCATTTTCATATAGTCCCATTAAATGTTTTCTCGGAGTTCTTGATACATCTTTATTCTCCCTTCGTGAATAGAGAAGGTATACCTGTTTGCATCACCCAAATGATCCTTCATTATCTCTAGATCATATAGTATACATAATTAGGACACAAATCATAAAAATAATTCCTAATTAACCACATTCATTTAGAATTTCCCATTTCTAATATCTTCCACAGTTTTTAGAATTTCAACATCCTTTATTTGAACATCCTATATTTTCTCTTGGAGGGATGGTGGGGTAATCATCAGAGAAAGGATTGATGAAGTTCCACCCTTAATGAATCCCATGACCATCCTTTAAAAATATAACGATATAAAATTCTTTTCAATTATCATCATTGATAATGATGTAGGATCATTTATACATAGATCATCAGTTTCCTTATCTTCCTTACGAGGGTGGTCGTGGATTGAGTATTCATAATCCTTAATGTTCTTTATCCATCACATTTGCTTCATATTATTCTACTTTTGTGTGAATATTTATTTGAGACTCCCTTGGTGAGTGTATATCTCACACATCTCCCCATCATGATAATGCCACATAATTTTCAATGCAAATATCACAATCACCAACTCGAGATCATGTGTGGGATAGTACATCAATGGATTTTCTGTAGCCTTGAGCCGTAGAATATAAATATATTCATTTGAATTATGACACATCCTAAGAGATTATTTGTAGAATAATCATACACCAAAAATAGTTCTACACATGTTGGGAGTGTGATTACTGGCATAGTGGTAAGCATTTTTTCAACTCCTTGATAAAATATTCACATTCCTGGTCCAAGAAAACATTACTCCCTTTCATGTCATCCTAATCAGTGGTTTGAAAATTGTTAAAAGGTCTTCGCAAATCATTATTAATACCTATATATAAGAAAAAATTATTTTAATCTCCATTACATATGTTTGAATGGTCTACTCTTCTATTTCCTTTATCTTGGAGGGATCCAATGATATCCCTTTTCTAGTGATAAGATGCCCAAAGAATGGTACTTCCTCCATTTAGAAAACACATTTACTATAATTTTAATATAAATTATCCCTTCTCAATGTCATTAACATAGTGTTCAAATGATCCTCATGGTCCACTTTTCACTTTGAGTATATAAAAATATCACCAACAAATACAGCCACAAAATTTTAAAGGTAATCACTAAAGACTCTATTCCTCAAATCCATGAAAATTTATGGATAATTAAGGAGTATGATGGTCATCACTATGAACTCATACTGTCCATATCTCATTTCAAATAAATTCATGGGATTATCTTCCTTCATCACCTTTAATTGTTGATTTCCATATCAAAGATCATCCTTAGATAAATTTTAAGCCCCACAAAGCTGGTAGAATTAGTAATGTATCAGTGGAAGGGCATACTTATTCATTATCATGATTTTATTGATCATAGGATAATTAACACAGAGGCACATTGATCCATCATTATTCATGATGAAGTGAACTGGTGCACCCCCCTGTGAGCACTTTAGAGTATATACCCCTTCTCCAGATTCTCCAAAAATTTCTTCGTCACCTCTTCCCACTCTACGGTGGCCATTCTGCAAGGTGTCTTTGATATAGGAAGATATCTTGAAATTAGTTCAATTGAGGACTCAACCTGTCAGTTAGGAGGAAGAAAATGTAACTGTTTAGAGAATACATTAGTGTAATCCCTCACGATGGTCATGTCTTCATGAATGAATCTCACTTTTTTCCCAATCATTTGGGCTACATTTGCTTTCTCATAAGGAAGAAATATCCACACATGGGACGATTATTCTATTAGAGTTTCATCTTCGTCCATACACTTGTAAAGAATTTTAAAATGATTCAGTATGGGAATAGTGGTCTCACTTTCCCAATAGATAATGTTGTATTGTTATATAGATAACAAATTCATACCCAAAATATTTTCAAACTCCACTAATGGAAGTACGACAAGATTTGGTGCGAGATTCAATACCGAAAAATTAACTAGGGATGAATTATAAAACACAGAATCAATAATTTTCCTATTAGATATTATCAAATATAACATGTCCTCTGAATAATGATGGGTATTTTTAATAGTTCTAATAAACATGCAAGATATGAAACAATTCATAGAATAAGAATCAAATAGTATGTTCACTATTATTGAAGGAATAACTAGCATACTTGTATCCTCATCGTTGTCGAGATCCACATTAGCAGTGGTGATAGAATAAATCCACCCTTGTTTCCTTAGAGTTTATTGTTGATTGACTCCATTATCCCCTGGCTTAGGGAAATTGTTTTCATAATTCCCACGCTCCATGAAGTTGTAACACTACACCAATGGTTAAGAGTTGATCTGCACAATTATTTAATCTTCTACATTAGAATTATCTTACATATACCATCATTAGTTTTTGACCAGATGTCTTTGCTTTCTACATTGGAATAAATTCATTGTTCCCTTTAGATATTTCCCTCTGATACTTCTTCCCAGAACTTTTACATGTGGGTATTCGTGCCTCGTTCTATTATGAAATTTTTTCGGTGAACCAACCATATTATTCTATATTTTTTTCTTCTTATCACTGGGCCCAGGAGTCCACTGAGAGTCTCCAATCCACCTTTCATTCTTGAGGGAACAGTGTCATATCTCCTGATAACTTTCGATGTCTAAAATCAACCACTCCTTCAACAGACTCATCTACTGCCCATTAAAAAAGTGACCCACCTTGATTTAAGAGTTCATTAAAAAACCAAATTCATACCATGAAAGCCTTGTAATGTGTTTTTTATACACCAAGAAGGACTCATCTCCATTTTACATATGATGAGGAAGTCACTTTCTATCTTGAGATAGAGGGTTCGAGGAAAATATTTATTGAAAAACATCCTCTGGAATTCCTCCCAATCCATGTAATCAATTTCTTCTTGGGACATTTTCTTATTGATCAGTGTCCACCACGGATCAGATTCCCCATCAAATCAATAGACCACTAGTACAATGTTCTATTCTTCTGCACAATAGTGGAGGGAAAATATATTTTCAATTGATTTAATCAATTGTTATGTGAGGAGGGTATCAGAAGATATGAAAAACATGGGAGGAATTTTCCACAAGAAGGATTATACATCAACATGCTATTTCCATGGAGGAGGAAGGCATTCCACATGATTCATGTTGTTATTCATAAATTGATCATGCTGAGCAATTACTGACATGATTTATTGAGAAATAATACTCATTATATCATGTATTTCATTAAGAAAATAGAAATATTGGGTATCACACTACTTGATGTAACATGTTCTTATATTTCCAGTTAATAACTAAGAAAAATAATGTGCAATTAGAGGGCCTTAATACGTAGTTATTTAAAGGAATCATTAAAGGACTAACAAGTAGATGAGATGTATAAACTAACATGTAGTTACTTATGCTTAAATCTATGTTATCCTTGATATATTTCTTAAAATATATTCTTTTAGGATTTTTTTATTCCATTAAAAATGTTTTGTACCCAGCTTATCAATTTACCAAAGCTTTTCCCCCGGGATTGTCAAACCAAGAGTGCATTAAGGACTGTTGTCATGTAACAAGATACCTAGGGTCACAACTGAAACTCCTTATCATAGTATTCAATTTGATGTACATCTATTCCAGATCAACTTTGACCAATACGTATCTATATATGGATTTATTTTTTTGATAACCCAATAACTCTATACTTACCAAAATTTAGGGATGTTTTCTTATACTTCCTCTCACCTTTATGGTTCCTACAAAAGTTCCATATTCCTACCCTCCCAAACTAAATATACCATCCTATAATAAGAACTATAACAACCATATAATTTTACATATAATATTACATTATTTTATGTATAATTATACATTATAGTACAATCCAAGGTTAGTGAAGTCTAGTGTCTTTTAATTCTAAGTACATAAAATAGAAAAAATGAAACTAAATATTATATATATTTATTTAGTCTTTATAAAGAGATCCAAACATATTTTGATTCTTTTCATCAGCATGGGGTAACCAGGGTAGTAACATGAATAAATTGATGAGCTGAAAATCCCATTAAGAGATTAACAATAAGAACAAAGCATTAGCACATGGGATAGAAGGAATGACATGATGATATAAAAAGGCATGTAGCATATGTTATCATAAAATATAAAGAAGGGGTCATTTAAACATGGAATCATATAAACGTGGAAGAATCATATAACATGAATTTATTATAAGTCAAGGATAACTTCCAATAACTTTTCCCATATATCACAATCCAAGGCTAACTGCCAAGACCGTTTCACATAGTAGCACATGCCAAGGCTAACTGCCAAAACTGTCACACATAAAGTCCCATGACTTAAAAAATTACCCAATACATTATAGCTCTATCTGGGATGACCCATCTTACATTTTATGAATATTTATTCAACATAATGAATCATTTTTAATCATTTTTACTTAAATATAAGGTTCACACATGTAATTAATTAGGCACCATAATCATTACATAAATCATAATCAATTAGTGTATCATAAAAGTGTTCATGAAAGAAAGGACATAGAACATAAATTGACATTAATAAGGTAATATAGGAATATGTCATGTAATGTGATTTCAAATAGATGTAAAAACATGTAACAAATTTATTTGATAAATTGTAACATTTAAAACATTTTTGTGTGGTTTTAAGGAAAACACATTAGTGCTTTCAAAATATAAATGGGAAACACAATTTATATAAAATATAAAGTGCACCATGAAATATTTCATACTAAAATGAATGAATTTATAAATTCCATGGTGAATTGAAATAGAGGATTGATTGAAATTGAAATTCGAAAAAAATTTGGATAGTTTCCTTAAAAGAAGTTTTCTAATTATGATGTATTGAGAAGGGATTCACATAAAAGAATGTATATACATTAATGTTAATGAGGGGTGGATATTGAAACATGAATTTGGATTATATAAAAATCATTTAAAAGTTTTACATATAAATAAAAGATAAAATTATTTGAAATAAATGAAATATAGAGCAACCTAAAGGAATAATGGTAGTTCTATTAGAATTTCTTATGGATTATCGGCATGGTATCAGGTGTACATTAGATTTCATAATGAGAGTGAAATTGGTTTATCATCACATAAAAGTAATGAGGGTAGTATTGGGGAGGAGGTAAATAATACCCCATTAATCGGTATTACATATAAAATTTCATGACATTGATGAAATTCTTGAATAAAAGTGAAACCAAAAGTATCCTTCATTGTAAGACAAATTATGAGATTTTATTGAACATAATGACATGAAGAATTTAATTGGGTTAATTAATTAATAATTTAAAAACCTATTATATATGTAAATTAATTATTTGAACATTTTTCTTGTTCATTTATAAAAATTTTGATGGGTCAACATATTCAATTTGGTTGTTCAGGTCTGTTTGCTTGCTTGGTTATAATGATCAGTTCATGTTCGAAAAAATTTGTATGATGAAAGTGTTTGTATAGAATAGAAGTTATATTTTATTATTGAAAATAAATAATTCTACATGATAGAAAACATTATTTGGTTACTTAATGTGAATTTGAAGCATTATATAAAATATTAATGACATCTATTTGGGTTAATTGACTATATTTTTCCCATATAGGACACATTTTGTTTTATAAACAAAAACCAATTGTAAAAAGGATTCCAGAAACATAGATGTGGAATAATACATAATTTAGGTTCTTTTTCATGCATGAAAATTGGGTCATGGCCAAAATTGAATATGATAATAGAAATTGATAACTCGTCGTCCGTGATTGTGCAAAATTAACATATCTCAAAGATTGTTTTCATTTATTTCAAATAAAATATTGTTAATAGAAAGAAGATAGTGAATTATATAATTATTATAATATAATTCTAGTATATGAATGTTTTGGGAGTTATCATACCATTTACGTGAATTCATTTTATAAAAAAACAAAAAAAATAACATACAAGAAATAAAATAATCGGAAAGAGAAATTTACCTCCTGAGTTTTCCACCATTGAGAGCCTCAAAAGGGGAGAGGATTTGGAATATTTAATAGAGTAAGAGATGTATTTAAAGGGGATAGATCATGGAATGATATTTGGGGAAAATATTGTAAATTCAGAAGGTTTGAATGGAGTGAAGAGAAAATGTACGGATTGGTGGTAATTATAGTGGTCAGAGGAGAGTTTTTATAATATTATAAACATTAATTTATTATTTATTCACAAGACAAAAAATAGTGAGTTTTAAATGACCAAGAATAGTAATAAATTCATTTTCAATCAATATTTGGGTTCTTACTTCACTTTTGGTGTTAGGAATATTTGATTTAATTTATAATGTGTTTATATGGTAAATCATTGTATTTTACTATTCACTAAAAATTTAAGATTTAAAAAAAATCCCAAAAATTCACATTGAATATTATTTAATCTGTAGAATCAAAAAATAATATCATTTTTTGAATAATTATGTTCTATATATGATTAATTTATTTTTTAATTAAATTCATAATTTATTCAATAAAATAACATTTTTAAATCCTTTAATTTATTATTCCATGATATAGGTATATTGTACCCCCATTTGAAACTTATTTATATACAATCATCGATAGTATTAAAATTAATTATGGTATGTTGCTATTAATATTGGATACATTACAATTCAAAAAGAAATGTTTCTATACAACAAAAAATATTTTGGTCATATTAGACTCCAAATAACTTATTGATCACAATTTTTTATGTCAGATATTCAAAATTCAAAACACTAAAGTGAGAAAGTTATGTTTAATGGTCACATAGTAATTATTAGTTCATTTTGTTGTGATACCATGTGATTATATGACATATATGTATGAAATTAATTTTCATTGAAAAAACATTTGAACATTACAAATGATCCATAAAAATCCTCTCACATGTTAAAAACTTCCCCAACAATGAGACTTGTTATAACCAAAAGTCAATGTAGATGAACATATGTAATATTTTTTCCTTATTAAATGTCACAATAACAATACATAGATCCTCATAATGTTCATACATCTACAATGATTAAATGAGAATATGTTCAATAATAATAACACAAATTTATTAAGATAGTCTATATAGAATCTATTCATCAGATCCATGAATATTTTTGAGGTATTAGTAATTATTAAAGGAATCACTATGAACCAATTATGGCCACACATTGTATGAAAAAATAGTATCCTCAATATCTTTAGTCATCCCCTTTAGTTGATGATGTCAGAAATGAAGATACACATTTTATAAGTACTATGTAACTCAATGTTGATCAAGATAGTCATTAATCGATGGAATATGATACTTGTTTGTTATGTCGACCTTTATAAGATCATGATAATTGATACAAAGTCGAATTGAAACATCATTTTTATTTACAGATATAACCAGAGAACCCTAATGAAACTCATAATGGTGTTTTTACACATTGTCCAAATTCTATTCTAGGAACTTCTTTAACTCCACCAATTTCAAACAAGGACATCATTTATGGTGATTTTAAAATAAGGGTGGATTTGGGTATGAGACATATTAAGAAATAAACCTCATGATCTACGAGATGTTTGAGTAAACCTTCATTAAATAAAATAGTCTACCCCTAACAATACATAGTTCTTGAAGCTTCATACCTTCCTTTGACTCAATGATTTGGGAATGGTATTCTTCATTATAGGTTATCAATACCCACCCCATTGAGTGATTCTATCATCGAGATTTATTATATTATATATATATTTATATGAAAATTGGATGGTTCATAATAAGAAACTATAGTTTACTTTAAATAAACTTGATGGGTGATAAATATAACAAGATCTAATCCATCCAAGTATATTTTCGAATTCCAAAAAGGGATGTAAAATGAAATTATCTATAAGATTCTTACCTCATATTCTAAAAAAATAGTCTAGTACATCGGTTAAAATTATTACATCACTTTTTATATTTACATATTTCACTACAAAATGTAACAATTTTTAAATTCCATAAAAATTGAAAAATAGTAGGATATAGAGGAATTCATAGATCTAGAATGAAATAAAACATTATCATTCTTGAGATAAAAGTAACAATAACTTATTTGAATTAATTTTTATTCATCACATCTATTGTATTAATGGTTTAAAATTTCCAGTTATCCTTTATCTTTGGTGCTTGGAATCAAATATTACCCTCAATGACCCATGTTATAGTGAACTATCTTTCATAGTCCCCCTTCTCCCTACAGTTTAAGCATTGAACCATGAGGGGTGCATTTAGAGGTGCCTTACATTCCTCTAACATGTTAGTGGTCATCCTCATATCTCATTGACATTCATGATTGTTGTGACCATCCCTCTAATAATTAAATCATTCCAAACCCCCTTAGATATAATTTCCATGATGCTTCATCCCACTTATTTTACATTGTTCTTGTTATATCCTCTTTCCAATTTTAAAATTTAATCCACCATCATGAAACCTCATTCAACCCTTCATATATATATAACAATGATACCATTATCTGATGTCTTAAAATTCATTATGAGAAAATAAAACTACTTATTTACAAATTCCATTGTATTTGATATATATAAACTTTTAAATATGTAATTTTAAACCAAATATATATATATATATATTCTATAATTTTTTATATCCAAATTCAAGGAATGTATTTTCAAAACATGTGATTTTTTCCTCATATGTTGTGAAAAATTTACCTTCCATTATATTTGGCTCTCTAATTTCTTTATCTTTATTATTTTAAAATGTTATATGGAACTAATTTTGAATATATACTTTATTAATATCTTCCCACATAAAATATTCCACTTAATCCTTCATCTTTGTGTTCTTTATCACTATCCACCATTCATCAGAATCTCAATACAAGTGATAAAAATATAATCTACATTATCCGTACTAGAACAATATATCACACTAAATTCCATATACATTCAATTATCCCACTATTTCAAAAATAGTGGTTTGGAATATCATCTAAATGTTAGTGGTAGTATCCATGTAAATTTATCACTGGACATTTGTTATTTATTAGGTGAAGGATGAATTTCCACATATTTCAGGTTATATTTCATAGCCTGAGAAAACTAGTTAATCATTTCTGGAATATATTGAACTCCACCACCCATGGAATTGGGAATTTTAATCTCACAATCCTTTAATTGTATCACAAATATGTTGTCTTACAAGTATCCCATAGTTCCCACCATTATGTAAAATTTAAAATATTTAAAAAAATGTAATCCATGTAATCATGGATAAATAATTTATTTATTTGTTCAATAAGCTATAATGTCCTGTCTTATGGAATCTCTATGATTAGAATTTTTTTAAAAAAATTATTCAATTTTTTTATAGTTTCATTAATACTAAGTGTTTTTGTTATCTTTTATAATCTTAATTTCCATATTTACTTAAATGAACAATAATACCAAAAATAGTGACACTAAATTTCATTACATAACTATTACATCATTTTTATGATAGATATCAAAATATATAAACAAATATTATCTCCAAATTATTATTGTCATGATAAAATTATGAATGTATATAAGTTCTACATAATAATCAAATAAATGTATAGATTCATCTTCATTATCCTTCAAAAGTATTGTGTTCTCCATATTTAATGTAATCACTTGTGGATATACGTCAATGAAATTGGTGATCATAAATAATAGTAAGAAGGTAAACAAGGTAGATACATCAATATTAAATGGTGGATCATAATCATCGAAATCATATCATAAAAATACATTCATCATCAACATCATTAGGAAATCATGTGATGCTATCATGAAATGTGGAAATGTGTTAAAATTAAGAAACAAGTCATACTGGTCAAATTACAAAAATAGTTTTGAACAATGATATCATCAAGTTCACACATTACTTACGTTTATAATCATAACATCATATTTGTGAACAAATCATGAATCATTTCCATTCATAGTACACATTATATCATGAGATATATCAATGTACCTAATGCATTTGAGGGATATTTTATTTTTTCCCACCCATAACATTATAATATTTATATAATCATGCATGCCACATAGAACACATAAGAATCATATTTTTCTAATGACTGATGTAAATTAATGGGTTTCATAAGGAATTCAAAAAGAAAACATTCATGGAAAAATATATGTGATCAAAAAAATTAACGGTAGTTCATACATTGGAATAAGAAATCAATTTTTTTGTATAATAAACAACATATGAGTATTTGATGATGTTTTTTGGAATGAATTGGATTTTTTTGTTAAATCGTCCTATTTGGTTTAAAAAACATTGTTGAAAACATGTATTTGCCCTAAATTAAATTTTATGAATAATGAAATGATATATAATTAACAATAAAAGATTTTTCATAATGAAATTTATGTAAATATCGGAAAACTCAATGAAATTGAGTTGGGTTCATGAATCCCCATACCTTTAATCCCTCACTATTTCATATCTTTTTCTCCTCCAATATAATAAGAATATATTTAACAAAATAATGATGAAAAAGTTATTTATTGTGATTATTTCCTCTATCTATTAGTTATATCAATCTTATTATAAATGTTAATATCCATGGTCATAATTTATTAATTTTTATTTCCTGACTTACATAAATATTTACTATTTTCTATGATTTCACTACATTGTCCAATGTGATTGATACAAAAGAATAACTACTTCGAATTTCCTAAAAGACACATAATTATGTTTTTATATATTATATATATTTTATAGTGTCCATCCATGATGATGTATATAAATATTTACATGGAAATGTATGTGTAGGTGGTTGAACAACAATCGATGACACATTTTGGATAGAGATGGAAAGGGGTGTTTAAATATATATATATATATATATATATATGATATATAAATTAGTATTCCATAGTTAATAAACTATTTACAAACATCATTGTTAATATTTTATGTTTTTTTAAAGGGTAGTTCATAAAAAGAAATATCATATGAAGATGAAATATAAAAAGAATAACTAATCAAAATACACTTAATCCTTATTATGACCTCTTTTTTACTCCACTAAAAATACATACATTTTTTAAGTTAGATTACCCTCTAATTTCCCTTGATAATAAATTTTTTTTAAATTAAAGATATTGGTTGAGGATGGGCTTTGACATGTGGGGAATGAGTGGCTGGCAAAAGGAAGGGAGATGGGTTATTTATACTTGAGTAGAGGGGTATTTTTATGAATTAAATATTATATGAAAGCTAAAACATGTCATAGATAATTTTATAAATTATTAATGATATATAAAAATAATATAATGTGTTTAAGACCTTAAATACCCATTATATTTAGATTTAATTATTTTAATTAAAATAAATGTTCACACCAAATCATTTTTAATTTATAGAATAACTTCTTATTTTAGTTTTAGAAATTGATTTTTTGGATTTGGAAGTTGATATTATTGTATATTAATGAAGAATTTATGAAATTATATATACCATGTCTGAACCTCATGTTCTAGAAATTATTAGGTCAAAATTACCTCATGAATGATGTCATTTGAGATACACGAGTAATGTGAAAAAATGAATATTTATAATTCTTTTAAAAATGTATGTATTTAATAAAATTTCCAAAAAATTACCAACGGTTTTGAAAGGATGGTTTTTAAAATTCATTTCATTTTATTAAAATAAATTTCAATGATAATAAATTTTCAATTTTAATATTAGTTTTTTTTATTTTTATGTAATCCTTAAAATTCAATTTATTAAAAATCTCCGTGTATTTTATATCATCTTTTTAATCAAGATATTTATTTTTTTGTATTAAAATGTTTATATATAATTATGTCAATCATCATAAATAGTATTAATATCACAATTACTTATTTTAAGTTTATATTACCACTCCAATAGATATGATATAATACCCAACATACAAGTAACTATTTACAATGTTTATGTTACTATTCCAATGATCATGTTACAATTTCAATGATTAAATTACCCCTATAAATAACAATACATTATTTCATTCATTATTAAACTAATTAACACTCAATATTCTTCATTTTCTTTTTAAATATGGTTGATAGGATTATTAATATATATTTTATTCTATAGAGTGTTTTTACAAGAGGTAATGATTCAGATAGAATGGGGAGATCCATATTTTTCAATTTGTGATTTCTTATTTTATATTTATTTCTATTTGTAAATTTTTTAAATTTTAATTAATATCATTTCTATTGAATTTAATATTTTTTATTAATTAAATATTGTTTTTTTCTATTCTCTATTCTTTCGTGGTGTATAATATTATATAGTAGAATATAGAATATGATTATTTATTAAATAATAGTAGTAATAAACACTTGGTCCTTATAGAGTGTCTTAGTATATTATACACAAATTGGATTATATTATTCAAGGTTGTGTGGTAGAATTCACTAGATCCAAGGTTGATCACAATGTCTCAATTGAGACCAAATTCAAAAAATAATTACAACGGTTTGATTTAGATGGAACCTTAAAAGGCTCCCCACACGAGATCGTTTCAATGAACCCTTGTTGAAATGATGTACATGAGGAACCAGTTGGGTCCAGTTTGATACATGATGAATCCAATAGGGTTCATATTATGGAGAACAAAATGATTACCACTTTTGTATAAGAAAATGATTCTTTGTTAACTGTGTGGGAGAATTGTGACAAAATGGATTTCCAAAGTTAATGAAATATCTCATTGATAATTATATATGATTATTTTCATGTAATATTATAGATTTGAAATAAAATTAAATAATTTATTATATATAGTGTTCTTGTAATTGGTAAAATCTCAGTTAATGCATAGGAAAAGCTATTGAATACTTTTAGAGGCAGGTGTTGAGTGAGTGCACAAATCTGAGGACCATAAATCCTTATTGAGTACAAATTAATAATATTACATATATTATATTACAAAAGAGTTATTTGTCCAAAATATTTGTATTTATTTGGAACAGTTCATTTAAGGAGAAATTTGAGTCCACAGTTACAATCATTACATTATCATTTCTATATGTGCTGCATCAATTTTATGTGTGTCGGGTATTTGGTAAGATCACCTATTATAATATGATATTTAATAATTTTATCATTAACTAAAACAATTTCAAATTTTTTTCCTCCTCATGGAATTTGACATCCATAGACTGCACACTGAATCTCTCCAAACCCCTAATTTTTCACTATTTTCTACCATAAAAAATTTGAAATGCTTTAATAAGTTGAAATCAATGACTTAAAATTGATTTCAATGTTGAATAATTGTTTAGAATATGGTATTAATTTTATATTTTTGAACATGGGTCATGTTGAATAAATCCAAAAAATCCACCATTTGATTTCGGATTGTTGTAGATCTAGTCGAGTCTAAGCATCCCCATATTTCTGTTACAAGAGGTTGAATATGGTCCTTTACCATGCCTTTTCATTAGGGGACCTGGTAGGGACACTGTGTAATCCTCAGGTGTTTACATGTCTCCACCTAAAATAATAAGGTATTTAGGGAGGTTTCATTTCTATAGTGTTTTCCAATCCAACTATCAAACCACATAAGGTGGTTTATCCTTTCCATTGACATCGATGAATATATTGGTTTTATGTTCATTAACGTTTTCTTCTTTTATACACATGATTACTTAATATTATTTTTCTACATACATATTTTACTATTGTGTTATATTAAGATTGAGTGTGGTTGTGGTTGTGAAGCCCTATGATCCTTTTCATTAACTTGTTTCCATGAATAATTTATAGATTCATATTCATGTTCAAAGATAATCACATGTATTTTTTCCTACCATACATATGATGATGACTTCTACATTCATATGTATCTCACCAAGCTATGTCTGGTTCTGTAGTGATTTTCATTAATCATAATGTATGTGTACTATCATTACATATTTATCCCTTATAGTTGTAGTGAGAACAATTTTTGATAATGAAAATGAGGTACCCCTGAATAGGGTTGGGATTAATTAATTCTTCATGGATTACATGTGATTAACACAATACATAGATAATTCCAAGGGGTATGTTATCAATTCATTGTTAATGAAGAGTTTATCCCCATGACTAGAGAATAACAATTACATGACATCCTTGATGACTAGAGTATACCATATTGCATGATATCACAACACAAAGTTGCATGATTTATGATAATCCATGATAGTTCTAATTATTTTGAAACCATGATTAAAATTCATGAAAAGACCCAAAGAAGGTACATATGATGGTATATAGAAACATGGATAGATTAAAACCCCTCGTTTTTTAAAAGTGTGTTTCTATACTTAATAAAAATTTAATAATATTATGGAATATGATTGTATACTAGAGTATATCTGGTTAAGGATGGATTGTTGGTTTTGAAATAAGTCTTGTACTCATACCGTACATAATAATTTTTGATCTCCTGTATATTTATTCATTGGTTTAGTGAGGGGAAAGTTATTGTGGTGGAATATTGTGATTAAAAATGTAGAGCTCATAGTGGTATGTGATAGACACAAAAGGGACCTGCATTTTATCATTGGTTTGTTTTTAATTATTATTTACACTGGTTATTCATTCCAATTTGGGTCCTGCTTATTTTTACGACATGCATACAATATATACCATTATATATGTTTAATATGATTATTTATTATATGTCTTATTGTTGATAATTGATCCAATGATATGATACCGAGTATATTGTCTCCCCACTAACAGATGCGGACCCTCACTACTAGTCAGAAGCATCTTACGTATGGGGAGGAATACATGAGTTCATGTGACCATTAAGAATAGACCTGTATTTATTCTTTAGTTCATCGATGGTCTCTTTAATTTTTGGTTAATATAAATAAGAACCTTATATATCATTGTTATCACACTAAAGTGTAAATATAGTAATTCAGGTAAAAAATTAAATGATGAGGACAAAATAATGATTATAACAAATTACATAATAATATTATATGGGTATATATCATCAACAATGAACCAAATTATGAATCTATGTACTTTATTACATTTTGATGTAATTATAACCATTTATAATATTTTATGTAATGACATGAATGACATTTCACACTCATATTTTTAAAAAAAATATATTTATAACATCAGGGTAAGGAAAGTAAATGTTTTGTTATAACTAGTCATTTAAAATATAAATGATTTATCCTTAATCATGTAATTTATTATAATTTTTTTGGAATAAATAATTAAATTAAATGATTAAATCAAATTAATTTAATAATTTTTAAATTGATGAGAAAATTGGTATATATCATATTAAATGTAATATAATTTGAAAAAATAAATGGGGAACTCAAATTTTACAGATAAACATGACATATTATAGTGGTTTTATGAATTTCATTCTAATTCCATTATTGTATTATTGTTATTAAATTAAATATATGTGAATAGTTCTCAAATTGATATTAATGGTAATTTATATAAAACTGTATTTTATAAAATGATTTAAAATTAATAAAAAACATATATTCATTAAAATTTATTGTATAAGGTTAATTACATTATCCATGATCCATTTAATTTTTTTTCATATAGTTAAATTATGTTTCCTTTAATTGTACAATACATAAATATTATTATAATTTTCACAATGGTTAAAGAAGGGTTAAAAAGAACGATAATGGAGAGAATGTTATCTAAACTTGTCCAAATATTATTTCATTGGATTATTTAAACATATAATCATATCATGTTCTCTTATTTTTCATTTGGGTCTATTTGGGAATTAAAAATAATTTATAATTAATTATACTTTAAAAAATTCCAAGAGTGCCCCTCCTCTATCTTATAAAAGGTAATCACTTCTTCTCTTTTTTAAGAGTTGAAAGTCAATTTTTCTACCAATACATACTAAAATTTCTTCCCATAATAACAAACCACAATCTATAGGCCATATTTTTATAATAAATACCAATATTATATGTATTAATGTATTAAACCATGGAGACATTCCAATGAATATGAATATATTTTAACCAGATGTTTATCATTAATTTCATCTTTCAACTCCTTAAAATATCACTCAACCATTATAAAATAATAACACCATTTCTAAATATAAATTGATATGTTATTTTGTTAATGTATTGACATATATACATTTCCAAAATCCATAAATTGTGAAATGAATTGATCATTCATGTCTACAGTGGACTATGGCCTCATAGACAAATATAATTTATTTTCCATCACCACCTCTCTCAGAATTCTATAAAAATAGAATTATTGATTATTTATGATAATAATAACATACATATCATTATAAATTACAATATATCATTTATTTTCATTCCATTACATAGATTTAAAAATGATAATGTCATTCATGTGTACGTATGGATTACCACATCCATGAAGCGATATTGTTCTTTTTTCATCACCACATCACGTTGATGATATATATATATAAGTATAATTAATTATATATTATTATATACTATATATATTATAATCATTATATAAGGATATAATGGCACTAATCATTATTCAATAATGATTTTCAAAAAATGGAAGCACTACTCAAGTGTATGTATGGCCTACCATCTCCATGACTATGACATGGTTCATTTTTTTATTAATATCATTCATGATCATTTTGAAAAGTATAATTGATGGATATATTTTCGATTTATTAAATTATTATTATTATTTAGATGATATAATAATTAATACTTTGTCTATTGTTGACTTACTAAATTCATTTATGACTTATTAATTGGATATCCTTAAAAAATTCAACAAGAACATAAATGATTAAGTAAGGGTGTTGACATGTTAATGACTAAGATAATGGAATAAAAATATTTAATATGTTCTAAAACAAGTAAATTATTAGCATAAGTATGTTATTCATGAATATAATTAATATATGTAAGGATTTGTGTTTAATGTATGATAATTTCATTCAAAAATCATATTTTATTGTTTTCCCTTAAAAATCTCTTTCTTCCAGGTAAATTTTATTATAATTAATTTATGGATTTGTTTTTATGAACATATGTTTCATGGCCTATCCATGGGACCCATACAAGGACTACCCCAAACCAGCCTCTGTTAGGCCGGGGGCTGGTGACAAGCGACGAGTAAGAATATCCCACAAATGGGAGGCATTTTCCTATGAACTTGTACACACACCTAACTCCAATCCATATTGGATGTATAGACAAAAAAGTAAGTAAATAAAATTCTGTCACACCAATACTACCCAATAATACAGTACGAATGAATGTAATGTATTAATGTATAATCAGGCCATAATATAAGGCTATTAAAAGAAATAAAATTGCAATTTCTGACCAATAAACATAGACACTAAAGCTGTTGTAGGATGCTGTCAGAAACTCCTCAGGTCATATAATCTCACAAGGCTCCATTTTGTCATGGACCTCATCCTACTCTTACTAGAACTCCACCATAGCATCGGTCATCTACTTAAGTCATGACATTTTTTGTAAAAATATATATAGGGGTGAGGAAAACAATACTCAATTGGACACATTGAAACCCACAAAAAAACCATATGAAAAAATACACAAGTTATAGTCTGATCAATATAGGTTTATTCCCATACATATACCAATAATATCTAGATATACACATTACATGAACTAAGAATCATGAGGTTCCCACCTCATACCCAGCAATGGGATTCTCATCACAGTTCGTAAGGTAACACATAAAACTCGGACATCACACCCCAAGAGCTCTTCCATCCTAGATGGAACCCATACAAGAGGTACACCCCATCGGAAAAAAACGACCAATCCTACTGGTACGTCTGATAGAACATTCACTATAAGGAATACCCTACTAGGTCTATCTCCACTTCTCAACACTATAGGTTCAATCATCGATGTCTTGCGCCCATCACAACACTAAGGAAATCCATGTGGGGAATCCCTCAATACCCATTGTACAAATATGAGGTATAAATACTCCTAACCATCTTGTGAAACCTCCATCACACCTTTAAAGAGAGACCCACACCTTAATCCATCAAGGGAGAACTGGCTCTTATATAGGTATCACTTAAATCTAGTGGATGGGTCCTCTACTCGTAAATGATTATGACAACTGAGGGAGGCCCAACTCTTATGGATAACACACTCTCAATTTCTTCTCAGGATAGGGGAGTGCAACTTTATAAGTGAGGACTCGTACCCTGATCCCATAGGGGATTAAGAGTCATGATGTAATGAAACCCTGATACCACAGGGGATTAGGACTGTGTTTTTAGAGGACCCATACCAAACCCTGTAGGGGAATAATACTTAGTGAATATATGACCAATGCCCTGGTACTATTTGGGGGTACCTACTATGTATGTTTATTTATGGAGTACCCACATCCTTGAACAATAGGGAGTAAAAAATCCAATAATAGATGAACCTCACCCTTAATGTATGGGGAGTACCGAATCCTCGTATGTTTGATATGGAAGACATGTGCCATTATCCTACATGGAATTAATGACTCCATAGATGGAGGAAGAACTCCCTGGTCCCATAGGGTAGTACCTACTCTTCCATTATGAACATAACTAGGAACCCATTCCCAAGTCCTTCAATGTAGTAACACCATTGGAGAATGCTACGTAAAAGAAATGAACACACTCCCACGACATGGAGAGTCATATCATTATGAAGCATGCCAGTTTTAAATTTGGTGTTCAAGTATTGGGAGGACCTACTCATAAAATCATTATATTTTATGTAAACATTCAAGAAATATCAATTACAGTATCTCAAATTGACGGTCTCATCACAAGAGTCCAAACTCCGCATACAGCTCAACAAACAGACACTCTATTTTAATATAATGTAAATTTCAGCGAAAAGGGGAGGGTTGGGCTCATGTTCGGTCCAAGGCAATCAGACCAACCCTAACTAACCCAATTTGGGGTTCTCCACCGTGACCTAGTTTGTTAGGTCTATCCAGACTTGATGTGCCCAACCCGATCCGCCGGCCCGACCCAACTTACTAAGGCCGAGCTGTTCAACACTCTGGGCAACCACACTGCCCAGTTTACCCTGTTTAGCCCGCTTCATGCATGTTGGTCTCCTATAGCATGTGTCTTGGATGATAGATGCATCACCCAATTATAATGTTTTCACTAAACCCCACCATAGCATGTCATCCCGCTTACACATACAATGATTCTCGCACACAGTCCATCAACCGCGTGCCATCGACTCGATGCTCTATTTCCACATTGTCGGCCTGCTATGCCACCGCCCTTCTGGGCCCCAACCCCTTTACCACCTGTAGCTCAGCCACCACATGTTCCTCTTGCTTCTACTACACTGGCATGGTAGTTGGGTTTTCTGTGGGCCACCGAACGCGCACCAGTTGTCTTTTATTTTGTCCGAAAGATGTTTCAAAATCCTTCTATCACCATCTTCACTATAATGGTCTTCAATCCATTACATGATCCATCTAGATGGAATTTCACTCATGAAATGATATTTTTGCACCAACTCATTCTATTCCCCACTGCGGTTGTCATAACTCTGTCGTGTTGCATCAATATGAGGTCTAGGATATCACATCATTGCACATTGGAACGAATGTGAAATATCAATTGATCGGGGAATTTCGAGTCACATGCCAAACAAATATCGCCCATGGAAAACGATGAATTGTGGGGAGGGATGAACATTGTCTAATAATTGTAACAAACCTCAATCAATGTTATTTTCGATCTATATCTTTTTCCTTTAGAAAACCAACCAAATAATCCAAAAGAAATCACAAAGACTAATCTCTCGTTAAAACCCCACAAAGATGAATCCATTACTACAATTCACATGATCCATAAATGATTCTGTTTTTTTACTGATTAGCATTCATAGTAGAAATTTTCATATAGGTAAATGTCAAAAGAAACGACCTCCCCTCCAGAAGGTTGGATTGGTCGGTGTCATAGTTTGATCGATGATCCTTGATCCATGACACCTTGGATCCACTACTCTATGATTTGAATTCTTCCATCGAGCTTTTAATCCATTGGCATTCACTGGAGGGGATCCTTCTTCATTCCAAAAATTATTCCATGGTTAGGAAAATAACCTTGGAAATTATGACTAGATGAATATTAAGTGAAAACCCACATTGCATCAATTAAAATATTTTTATGAATATTACAACTAAAAACTATCTTTCACACGTGAACTATGACAGATGATATTATGCCCCATCTAGGGTAAATTCATTTTTCCCAAAAGGAATAGTGCCCTCATATTTCATATTTGGGAATCTTTTGGAATGATACTAAATTTCAATGTTCTCCATTGAAACTCTTTTAAATAACAACTGAACATTATTTAATAAATTATTCTAAGAACACTGGGCCTATGAATAGAAAATTGTGTAAGAATCTATCCTCTATTTTTTGACATTAAATTATAAATATAAATTTGGGAAAAATATGTGTTGGTACATTCTCCCCACATCAGGGCTTTTCATCCATATGAAAAAAAATCCAACACTCCTGGAAAACAATGGTCTCTTTACTAAGATCACATGCAAGTGAGCTCATATAGGGTATCTATTCGGCATAAAAGCACACACTCGGAGGGAAAACATGGATCAACCACTCTCATGTCCATCAAGGCTAACATCATGCAATAATGGCACAATTATCTTTTATTATAGTAAGTGGGAATTCACAAATCACCATTATCCACCTACTGTCATGGGGTCTAGCGGGTCCCCCCATGCTAAACTTATGCAGGTACTCACTTAACACCACAGTTCTCATCCACCCAAGGATGAACTATACATAACCTCTATCAGTGTTACTCATTCTTAGTTTATGGTGAATGTTCATGGGATTTGATGAAAAAACATGCCTTCCTAAGAGGGAGCTTAGGGTCCTACTAGGCCCACTGTCTACAACCTCCAACTACCACACATCATTCTATAACCAAAACAATTCCACAGAAACACGTGGAATACTATATGAGTATGGATGGTAATCAACCATTCCATATAATAGAATCATCATGGGGACTAACTGTTTCACTAAAAAAATGATACCAAGAAAAAAAAGTCAAGTAGAAACAATCCATTGGCAGGGCCATGATCAACTCAAATGCTTCATCGTAAAATCACACCCAGAATAAGTAAGACCAGTGTAGTTCTTCCGCTTTACTTGAATATTGGGTTTTATGGACCACCTTTCTAGTATTCCCATTGAGAGGGTTCACGTTGTTGTGCCTGGGTTTCCCTTTCATCGATAACGAAACCATGTTTCATCATTGTGAAGCTTCTAACCCTTCACCAAAAACAGTCAATCTAGTCATGAATGGTAGCAGTCCATACTAAGGATGATGTCATAAGGCCTCGATGATACAAACAAGATATCCCAATAACATGCCTCTCCTCCAAGAGTTGGGTCACACTATTCGTGCTAGTGTGTGACTATTCGTCCTCCTCCAACCAGATTAACTAATCGTGAGGGTCATGTCAACTGTTTGATTGGAGTCTCTACATTTCAAACTGGACACTTTGAAAAAGGAGAAAGACTAGAACATGTATCCATTAATAACATAGAAAAATTGGAAAAGTCATATGTTATACCTCATATCACCGCTAGATCTTCTAAGTCATATTCCATGAATGCAATCAACTATCCTCGCCCATTTCCTCTGGATCAGTGAACTTGGAATGTACCACCTCCTACTGCTCCTCCAGCTCCTCTTCTTCAACCACCATCTTGCGTAACTCCTTAATACATGTGTTTTATCTTCCAAGGAGGCCTGTCAGTCGACTCCCTCTTAATAGAATGGTGGGTTGAGCAATCTCTAGTGAGATTCCCCCACCCATCACAAGAATAACACCACCTATCATTTGGTTGATTGGGTCCTTGACACTGATCCTAATCCATAGATCCACACCTAAGATTTTGGTAATGGGTATGAGTCTTACACCACAATACACTCACCTATCGTGAGTTATATCCATAATAAACTTATATCTCATGAACATTATTATGGATAATATAATTGTTTTCCTCTTCAATGAATCACTCAACCACTTGGGTTCACTCTATTACTCAAACATATGTGGGATTACTCAATGTAACTACGGTCATTATAATGTGTTAGCATAATTCCTGCATGAATGTTCAAGATTTAAATTTTTTTTCTTGCACCATACCTGTTGAGTACTGCGACAAGTTGGTGAACCTCGCCGAAAAGTCCACCGTTGTCTAGTTTCCGGTTGAGGGTTCATATTCTCTATGATATATAATAACCTTAGAATGGTAGAGTAAAAATATTCCCTGAATAGTTGTTTGAACTCCTCACTTGTGAGTGTCACCATATCATGTGTCTGGGTCACAAAACTCCACCATCATACTACTGATCCTAAAAGAAGGCTTGTGTCTAAGATCTCCATCTAATAAAGAGGTGTCGTCAATAAGGGGAATATTTGAGTGACTACCTTGAGCATGTCATCTAATACCTAGTGTCTGATTCATCCTGGTATCTCAATGGTCACTACCTATAGAAATCATATAGTTCACTCACCTAGCACGCATCCTTGTACTAAATTACCAATAAATCATGTTACTATGTCGGTGGTGGAACCACTGGAAAACCACCGATAGGTAACGTTTCAAAACCAATGTCATGTAATGAAACCTAATCCAGGGTAAATCATTATTACAGTATGGTACATATACAAAATATTTCATAAGAGGCGATATCCTATTGTATTGAGATGAAAAGAGGGATATCCAAGTCCCAATGAATTGATATGCCACAGGTATCCCTGAAACTAGAACCATTTGCCTAATAATCAAAATCAAAACAACTTTACAAAGCCGCTATATTACCCAAACCACACTCACAAAATCCTTGTCCCAATGTGGAATCAAACAACCTCTAATACCTCTCTTTTAAAAACTATCCCCAGGGCCTGTTTCATTACTACCCTAACACCACCTCTAATTTCCAAGGGCTGGAGACTAAATCTATGTTGCACATCACAAAATGGGATGAAATTTCTAGTAAACCTGTACACATGCAACAGACTCTGATGAAAAATGGCTGGAGAGCGAAAACACTAAGAAAATAAAATGCATGCATACAACTACAACCCAACAACATAGTATGACTGAAAGTAAAGTAGTAATGTACAACTGGGGTAAAATACTAGACCACTAAATGAATGTTATCAATAATTTATGAAATGTAACCACATGTACATTTGTTGTTGTAGGAAGATTCCAAAAACACCTCATCTCATTAGATCTCACAATGCCCTATTCGGTCCTGGTCGTGGTCATACTTCACTTATGACTCCACCAATGCATTGATCCACTGCACAATACATGACCCATGTGGGAGAATCCCATGCAGGAGTCATAAAAACAATAATATATATGACACCATGATAACCATTAAGGAAAACAAAAAGAAGAAATACCCATGTAAAGACAACTCTACATAGGTTTAAGCTCATACATATTCCAAGAACAACCAAATATAAACTTCTCAGGAAGTAATAATCATTAGGTTCAATCCTCTTTTCTAGCAATAGGATTCTCGTTTTAGGTTCACATGGTGATACATAAACCCCATATATCACACCCAGGATATCATCTCTCCATGATGGAACCTGTACAAGAGTTACAATGCATCAGGAATCACACTACCATAAACAATGGTATGTTCAAGAGAATGAGCTCCATCAAGACCATCCTACTAGGCCCAACTCTATTGCTCAGCTCCATATGTTCAATATTCGTTGTCTTGCACCCAATTCAAGACTGAGTAAATCCATGTGGAGAGGCCCGCCTTCCCCACTATACACCGATGAGGGAGAAATGATCATTACCATCTTATGAAACCTCTATCACACATATAAATATTGACCCACACCTCAAACCATTGAGGAAGAACTAACTCTTTCATAGGTATCATTTACATAAAGTGGATGGTCAAGCTTCTCAGAAATGTTTCCGAGTGTTGTGGGAGCTCCAAATCTAAAGGAGGACCCACTCCCCATAGCTTCTCAGTATGGGGTAGTTAAACTCTACAAGTGAGGACCCACACCCAATCCCCACAGGGGATTATGACATGTGATGAACCTTCACACTGATCCCACGAGGGAGTATGAATTAATATGTTGGGAACCCACACCATATATGATATGGGTGTACTACTCAATGATTAGAGGAATCACGAAATTTAATAATAGAGGTGTACCGACTCTGTCAGTTCATGTGTGGAGGACTCACACCCTGGAACAATAGGGGAGTACCGACTCCAATAAAATAGTACTCGTACCAAACCCAATATAAGAGTACCGACTATATATATGTAATATATTTATGAATTTTTCCATAGTCTTATAGGTGAGTACTGACTCCACAGATAGAGGACCATCTCTCAGGTCCTATAAGGGTACACCTACTCTTCCTTCGCAAATATCTCTAAGAATGAATTCCCGAGACCTTTGAGGGATTATAAACCCCTAACTAATGTACCCAAAGGATAAAAACATGATCCCACTACTAGGAGAGTCATATATTTAAATAACCCACTCATTTTCATTGAATCATGCTAGTATCAGGATGACCTACTCCGATAACCATTATGTCATCTGCCAACATCCACAAGAACTCACTTAGAGAATCATAAAAATATCGCCTTGTCGCAAGTGTCCCAATGCTATAGATATCATATAAAATGGACACTTCATTCAATTATTATGGTCATTTTAGAGAATATAGGCCAGTTGGGCCCGAGTCTGGTCTAACCCGACTAGACATGGCACAGGGTCCGCCGACCCAACCCGGCACGACGAGTCCAACCTGACCTTCCCTTCTATGCCTGGCCCTCCCTAGTAGAGATTGTTCCAATCCGCCGACATGGGCCACCTCGCAGCCTAGTTCACCCAACCCATTCTGGGTCAATATGGGAGGTCTCTTCCAGCACGCAGCTCGACCATGTTCTGCATCAACCTGATAAAAGGGGGCATGCCGCCCCCACCTCATCCATATGGCCCACTTATGTAGATTGTAAATCTCGGACGATGTCCACTGAATATGTACCATCACCTCAATGCGGTGCACAACATTTCCAGCCCACTTCATCATCACCCACCTTGGCCATAACCCCGTCTCCACCCACGGTCGAGCCATAATGAGTCCCGATGATTGACGTCATGGGTTGTCATCTTCCACCACACTGACATGCAGACATCACTGTGTGTTGTCGACATCATGTTGGGGTATTTCATGGGCCACTACATGGTCGTTTGTTGTCTGTTAATCGATCCGGAATATGTTATGGAATTCTTTGGTCTCCATCTTCACACATGTGGGATCAAATCCATAACATGATCAATCTGTGTGCAATTTTGTTGGAGCAGTTATATTTTTTTTGTACAACCACTATCTGTTCACCACCAATTATGTCATATCACCATCCTGCCTCATCAATCATAGTTCTGCGATATCGGAACGTTTCACCAAGAGACGTTATCATAATGATCAATTTATCAGGACATGTCATGTCTTTGTCCAAATGAAGGAAACATGCAATGAATGATGAATTGGGGGAGAAAACCAGTAGGACAAAAGAGATGAACGACTCTTTATCAATGGTTTTATTGATCTTGATTTGTATCCATTATATATACAATTGAATAAACCAAAAAATCAATGAGATAAATCATCTATTTAAAACCCCACAATAATAACTCCCTTCTAGAAATACACACAATCTATAATCAATATGTTTGTCTACTAATTCACATTCGTCAAAGAAAATAAGAATGAAAAATATCGAAAAAACTACTACTCTACCTGGAGTTTGTATTAGTTGTCTTTAGGGTTCTATCTTCGATACATAATCCATGATTTATTCGATACACTACTCTCTCATCCACCTTCTATCCTTGATCTATCAATCTGTTGGTGTTCGTAAGAGGGTATCGTTCCCCATTATTAAAAGGATTTCAAGGATATGGAAATAATGTAAGAAATTTTGAAAAAATACATAATAATATAATAAAAATGTTACATTAATAAAGATATATTTTTTTAAATATTTTAATGATGATTATTTCAAAAACTATCTTTCACCCTCAACCTGAATTAGACGAGGATAAGCCCCACCTCGGGTAAGGTCTCTATTCAAAACGTAATAGTGCCCATATATTTTTGAACCAAGAATCCATTTGAACGATACTAATGTTCAAAAATAGTTTCCTGAGCATTATTAATTTAAAAATAAACATTATAAAGTGATATATTCTAGGCACACCGATCCTTGGAATCAAAACCCTTCTCAACACCTAGTCTCGTAATTTTCCAAAAAAAAGGATAAATTTATATTCCATAAAAATCAAGGCCATTAAAATATGTGATTTATAAATATTGACAGTGTACCAATATATTTTCTATAATAATTTTTCCTAAATAATCATTTAATTGCATGTTATTACATTTTTCACAAAAGAGAAAAGTGATTTTATATTTTTCCACATACAATAGAAATGTGTTTCACCACCACTAATACCATTATTTAATAATTGAATTTCTTAATAAGAAATCAGTTTTTATTCAAAAAAACACCTAAAATATCAATTTTATTGGGATTTTAGTTTTGAAAGAATGGTTTTAAATTAATGATATATATGATTATATGAATATTTTATTTAATCAGTGAAGAAAGTGTTTTATAATGGATTATTTTATAAAAATTGTTATGGTTATTAGGAATTGAATATGAGTCTTGGTGGTTATATAATAAACCTAGATCTTGTGATATATTTATATTTCATAAATGCATTGGATACATGCATTGTGTTAACAAATTAGGTTTCTCATAAGAGCATACTGGAATATAAAACGATGGTTATTTGGAATATGGGATGGGGTTTAGATATTATATTTTTCTGAAGAAAATATTTGAATATAATATTATTATTATTAAAAATATTGAATATAGTTAAAAAATGTAATTTTCTGTAATATATTATGTAAATATACTACAATGGTTATCCCATGTAAAACTATTATGGTTCTTCTATGTGTAACACTGAGGGTAACTACATATATTAGTGGTATTTAAAAATGATTCTCAGGTTTCCTAAATAATTTTCTATTAATTATATGGGTTTTAATGTTTCCTTTGAGTAAAATATCTATTTTTTCAATTGTAGATGATTTAATTTATAGTCTCCAATAGTAATGTGAAAATCGTAATTATGTTATCAATTTTTAATTTTTTTTCACTAAAATATTGTATTCCTAATTTTTTTTGCACCATAGTAATAATTTTTTTCATCATATCATATTTTAACATTTTTTCATAGGGTTTAAATACTGGTAATAGAAAATACAATGCATTAATTAAAGTTATAAAATTCAAACAAGTATCTTTTTAATCATTTTTTTGTGGGATTAATTGATACTAAATTGAAGTGGTCATATTGGAATATAATGTTTTTTATTTAAGATTTATGACCTATCTCTGTATAACTCTAAACCTAACTGGCCTTTGGGAATTAAGGAAATGAATTGTCATTTAAATACACTATATAATGTAAGTTTTATATATGGTTCCTATTATTTTCGGAATAATTTCACTTCTTCCAAAATATCATGTCTCTCTTCCATGAAGATATATAAAAACTCATTATCCTCATCCTAAAACCATAATTCCCATTCATGATTTATAATCATTGTAGTTTTGTCAACTCATAGTATCCATAATATGATGTTTACTGGTATTGTCCCTTTATACCATATCCTCATCCATTTCAGGTCCAATAATATTATATTCCCCAGATTTATACTAATACTAGGGTTTTCTGTATATATGACTATAAAGTGATTCATTAAGATCCATTTGGATCATTAGGAGGATATTATTTTTTAATGAACAATCAAATAGAGTAAGACATTAGGTGAATCATTCTTTGACAAACATCAAACAATCTATCAACATTTCTTCTATTGTAGGAAATGTCCGATCAGATTGGAAATCAGTTTGTGTGTGATAAATTGAATTGATGTTCAACTCGGTATTTAAACATTGTTGGAGGATCTCCCATAACATAGAGAAAATTTTCAAATCACAATCAAATGAAATTGATTCTGGTGTTCCATATAGCCTCACTAACTACATAATATATATATATACAATGATGTTGAACTTCTTATAAATCCTCTCGAATTTCAATGATATGATAATTAATTGTAAAACCTTCTACCACCCACCATTTGCCATTGTTTCTTCTTATTATATTAGGAAGACTAGGGAAATAGTCCATGGTGATGTTTTCCCACTTCTATGTGGAAATCATTAATGGTTTCATCGTCACATTGTTATTTTTCCTTTTATCATTCACTTGATTACATAGAAAATACATTTATATATGTTATATGATATCCTAATTTATAGATTCTTACAAATAGTGATATCAAAGATCTCGGTAGATATTCATGATATCTTGGTAGTTGGAGAAGGTAAATATAAGTGAATAGTACAATTAATACTGCATTATCATGGGATATAATGGTAGAAAAAGTCATGACATGAATCATTATAATCATTCTCCATCAATTAATAACATCTTGGATTTCTAATTATTTATGGATTCCAACTTATTCTGAATTCACACACAATTACTTTATGAATATATTAATTTCAGAATATGTGATGGTAGAGAAATCAATTGATAATGGAATGGTGATTTTCCATGCTTAGTGATTCCCATGTTCATTAATTGCATGTCTAATAATTTCGGATCCTTCTGAATTATCATCATTGATAGATTCACAAGATCCTTTCTACACAGAGTATCTTCGATTTTTTAACGTTATAGTATTGGGTTGAGAATTTATATACCTTGATTCTCTCTAACCATATTCACAAATTAATATTAATATAATTTTGTTTGAGTGTGTAATTGATGCTCTTATAGTACATATATACTTAATACATATCTTTACTGAGGTAATGTCACCAAATTCTTAACATATATATTTTTAATATCAGATATTGTTCTGGTTGGGAATAACTATTGAGTTCAGTTATTAAATACCATGAGGAATTTGATATAAAATTATCATTATGCATCAGTAAAAAATCGAATCCATTCACTGAGTCATCATTGATAGAACAAATGCATACCAAAGAGAGGGAATCCTGAGGAAGGATGTTGTGATATTCCACTTTGTCAACTCCATAAATATGTATAAACATTCATTGTTTTATAAAATAATTACTCCCTTATGTGTTATTTTGGATAATTGGTTTGAAAATGTGGAGATTTTAGTCCCAAATAATCAATTATACCCAACTATTAGATGGAAACTATAGATCTCTATTATATATTTTATGTCAAAAGTTAGAGAACAATTTCAATTTTCATAGATGGGTCCATATATCTCCATTTTTTAGTGATAATATTAAACAATAAAGGTACTTATTTCATCCAGAACTAAAATTGACATTTTTCAATATATCTTTTCTATTTTAATATCCTTAGAAGTATTATTTCAATTATTCACAAACACATCCATACTTTTAAATAAATAAATAATATTTCAATAATGACTAAAAAAATAATCAAGGTAATATAGAAACACACTTTTCATTAAATCAATAAATCTTGCTATAAAATTATTGAGTCTAAATGGATTCACTATGAACTCGGGTTGTCCATAACATATTAAAAATGAAGGTTTTTTTGAATATATTAATTCTTCACCCTTAATTAGAGATATCATGGTCTAAGGTCAAACTTAGTGGTTTACTCAGCCCAATGTAGTTGGTTGAAACATTCATCTATCCATGGAAAGGAGTATTGGATCAGTATCGTGATATTTTACCACACAGTAATCAATATAATTGATTATGGATCAATCATTCTACATGATAATGGGTATTGAAACATCCCATAGGGATGTAATTTGGTATATAGAAGCCCTTTCCATATACTTTCGTTACTATTAATTTAGATTTTCCTACATAATAGTAGCTATTCTATATGAAATCTTTGATAAGTTTAGAGATCCTGGGACAATATCACTTGTTAACTCAACCTCTAGGTCATTAGGTAGACCATATATATCATTAGGGGATACAATAATGTAATCCATCACAATGGTAAATTATTCATATATAATTCCTTGCTTTGATTGAATTATTTGATATAAAAAAATTTTATTATAGGGATAACAGATCTATAATTAAATAGATAATTACATGGGATATTATTCTTCTTTCTTATAATTATATATAATCCATGAATTAATTGTGATATAGAGAGTGATATTCCTCTATAAATAATTGATCCTTGGTATATATGTGTGTGTGTGTGTGTGTGTGAATGAGTGTGTGTTTGTGTGTGAATATCTAATCTATACCCAATATACAATTAATCTTCATTGAAAAAAATTTGTGGTTTTGTAGAATATTCTATCCACAATAATTATATTGGGAAAATTTATATACCAAAAATTTAACTATTTAACCTTTTAATACCCTCAAAGATATATCAAAACCTAGTTTGTGAGGTGGTTGTTAAATAGTTGTACTAATGATTCATGTTATGAAAGAATTCACTCAACAAAAATAAAAATAGTACATTATTTATTCTTGAATTATAAAATGTCAAAATTATCACCACATCATTATCAATATCCACCTTATTGTTAGTGATATTATATGATCTTCCATTATCTCTATTCGTTATAGATTATTTTCATTGATTGTCTAAAAAACCCTTAGATCAAAACATTGGATTTTATAATGACTATAATCCTCACAATTTAAACACATCACTATATTTTGGGTGTTTATCTAAACATTATTTTATTCATCCTTACTTTTGGGTATCATCATTTCCCACAACCACTAGTTATTCTGATATGATAATTTTTTATATTAGAAACATATCATGGTTCCCAACATGCAGTTTCTAGAATTAATCATTCCACATATTTAAAAATTTTGATTTTTTATTATCATTCTTTAATTGGAATTTGTTTAAACCTCTGCCTAAAAAACATTTTAATGTTTTCATCTCCAAACCCATTAAAAATAATATTCAATTATATCCATTATTATATTGAGGCAACAACATAAAATATCTTAATAAATATAAAATTCCCAAATAAGTAATTATTTTAAATGTCTTGGTAATAATCCACTAAAAGTGTGGTCCAACATATGTTCATTTTTGATGAATAATCTAGAAGATCACTTTACAAGTTTTTGGATTATTTTCCTAATATGTGTCGATGAACTCATGGTAATCATCAATAATACCATATAAATCCCTATCCATATTCAGATGGTGAGTTTGGGGAAAATATTTAATGAAAAATATTCCCTTATAATGTTCAAATTCAGTGGAATCAAAATTGTATTTGGACATTCTATTCCTAATTATTTTCCACTACTAGTCGGCTTCTCCATCAATATGATGAATAGACCACACAACAATATATTTCTCAAAAAATTAGTTGAAAAATAATATATTATCAATGGAGGTAGTAAATATTTCCTTGATGAGGGGATTTATAGTTAGCCTATATGTATGAGGCCTTTGTATGATAAAAGTCAAAAATGAGAATAGATCATTCATAAGATAAGTAAGGTATTTTACATTGATCATTTTATTGTTCATAACATGTAATTATTAAACTAGAGGTTTCATAAATGTATCATATTGTTCTCCCAATACAATATTAATATTAATTGTACAATCATCACATTACCTATCATTTAGGTTGTTTTAATGGATTCACCTATTTCCAACAATTAAATAAAAGAATGAATATAGAATTTGAATTAATTTACAAATAGACATTCAAAATGGAAACATACAAACATGGGAGTAATATTTTATAAAAGATATATATATTATATTTTATGACATTATAGGATTATATCACAACAACAAAAATAACTTTTACGAACAGAAATTTATTGGAAGACAATATATATGTTTGTAAAAATGTGCAATTAAAACAGATAATAAGTTTTATTGGTATTAATTATTAACACCAAAATTTATTTTTACCAATAGATATATCTTTTGGTATTAATCACTCTATATCAACATATCATTTTCCAATAGTTGAATCTATTGCTTTATCCTACTAATACCTACATTTTTTACTAACGTGTGTATTTATTATTAATAACGCTATTACCAATAAATGTTTTAACGTTAATAAAAAATGTTACAATAAACCATTCAATCGAAAAATGATATTATCAATAACCAATTAATAGAATCATATTATATATATATATATATATTATTTTAACGACCAAGGTAATTTTTTATTTCGCCGAGTTTTATTAAAAACATCTCATTATTTATTTAAATTTTCAATTTTATCAAAATATAAAATGTTTGTATATTTTTAAATACTGGTTCTTCAATTTTCTTGATATATTAATTGTTTTTATATTTTTCATTATTATTTATATAATAAAATTTTAAATACATTTTATGAAAAAATATATATATTTGGGACTCCATTTCCACCCCTATATGCGTTCGGCATCGCCACCCAACACCCCGCCACACTGCCCTACCCTACTCTGGCCTCTCATCCAGTCGCCCCACCTCACAATCTGCCAACGTTCCCTATTTTGGCCTCACATCCCACCGCCTTCACATCTTGCTTCCCCGCTTCACATCCCACTACCCTGACCTACTCTAGCCTCACATCCGGCCGCCCCGCCTCATATCTTACCGCCCCGCCTCACACCCAACTACTCTTGCGCCTCTCAAAACCGGGAATGCATCGCCTCAATAGTGCCCTCTCTAAACCCTAAATTGATTTTTTTATTGTCTCCACCCCTTTTACCCAAATTTTGGTCTGTTGCCACATGTTTACCCCATTTGGATCATCCTTCAAATCTGCTATCCATTCACCCCATTACCTCCCCCCTAAATCTGGTAACCATTCAACCCCCCCACGGTTCGTGGCTAAACTGTTCTTCACCATCCTATTCATCTCAAGCTGGTCTCCTCTCATCATCCCCAAGGTAATCACAAATGGGAGGTAATTATTTTTTTATTTGATCAATTTTTGAAATTTATATCATGGTTTCTCAATTTTGGGTTGTGATTGTTGCGTGAATGCCTCTATTTTACATTAAATAACTCATAGATAAAAGAAACATGATTTTCCTCATAAAATTGATGAACCCAATCCATGTAGTAGATATTAAGGAGTTATTTTGATCTTTCTAATTCTAATACAGTGTTTTCATTTAAGAAAACATCACCTTTTTTACGCATGAAAATTACTTATTGCACACTATCTTTGTTTTTGAACAGGTGTCAGGGCCCCATGATGATGAATGTGTACATAATTGAAATATAGAATTTACTAGACTATTTTGTAAGATTCATTCTATGTTCTAATTCCATTTTAATTGAACTAAAATGTTTTTATTATATACATAATAGTAAAACATAC
Organism: Viscum album; assembly: GCA_963277665.1. Taxonomy (NCBI): domain Eukaryota; kingdom Viridiplantae; phylum Streptophyta; class Magnoliopsida; order Santalales; family Viscaceae; genus Viscum; species Viscum album. The sequence continues at coordinate 1,209,209,592 of OY728159.1, forward strand.
AATCCACAAAGAAATTTTACACCTATAATTGGCATAGATTGGATTTTTTACATATGAATGTGCCCTCAAATCATATTATTAGATGAGAATTAATTATTAATTTTTTGAATAATTTTTTTCCATTTTTTAGTTGGTTACAATTCATTTTTTTGATTTGGTGTGTCCAATGCCTCAATGCAGTAATTTTTCTTGATTAATGCATGGTTCCCATTCAGTTTGATGAGTAAATACATTATATTCATTTTATTACGTTAATCATTTGGCATTCTATTGAATTTGATATCGAGAGTTTGTATTTATTTGAGTCTTTACAATGTCTTCAATATCTTCATAGTTTTAATTTGTAGAAATATACATAGAATATGATATATATATTGAATTTAATTTATATTTTGAACATAACAATTATATTATTATGTAATTATTAACCCTTATTGATTCATGTTAATGAATAAACCTTTATTTTAGTATTTAATATAAATTATCAAATGTGTTATTTGAATGTTAGTTTCTTTTTTAGTATTCAAATATGAATTTTTATTAATTTTTGAGCAACATTACCCTCATTCTCACTCAGAAACAACATCAGTTTCTACTCAACATGCTTTAGTTTCTTTGTTAATATATACTTATGACTTTTTATTAATTTTTGAGGAAGGTTATACAATTTATCAGTAATCAGTTTCCAGTCAACATGCATATTTTATGGTTTCATTCATGTGAACATTTTTGAAGAGAACGATGTGATCTATTTCATTCGCTAGAGACGTGTTCAAGATGACTTACTTGGAGGGTAACACTCATTCTCACTCATAAACAACATCAGTTTTTACTCAATTTTCAGATTTTATAGGGTACATGTAATCCTCATATCATGGATGTGGCATTATCTTTTTGGGTGTTCTCTAGATATTTTTTCAAGAACAACGGCCAATAGATTGTATTCTTCTAATTTTTTTATATATTTGACAATTTTTTTTATGAAAAACATTTTTGTTAATTATTTAAATCATTTTAAAAAAATAGCCTTTTGCAATCTTCCTTGAAAAATCCCTCAGAAATATTCTGTTCTACATGGTATTTACTTAATGGTTTTAGGTTTTGTGGGTGTTAGTTATACCCTAATATCATATGTGAATGATTTTAGTTCATCAAACCTCTTCACAATGTTCACATTACCGAAACTTCTCTCAACCGAATGTAACCCAACATCTCTTTTTTCTGAAATTGTGGTTACATGAATGAGCAAAAGTTACATGTTTAGCTCTCTTTAGCCTTATAGATAGGCTCTGATATGACTCTAAATGGATAATTTCCCCCGAAAAATGAAATAATGACATTATTAGTTTAATTATAAATAAAGAACATATAAACATGATAGGTTATATGTAGTTCATTAGTATAAGGTGTGTGTATATGTTGATATATCAAATTGATTTCAAGTTCCCTATCAGAGGTTGTTATTACATTCCATATACTAGATCATTCAATATCAAAAATCAAATGTGGGTGTATATGTTGATATTTATGTCAGTGAGTCAGTATAAGGTGGGTGTATATGTTGATATCTCAACAATCAATTAATTGTGTGCCTCTGATTTTTCAAGAACTCTTCCTTTCATAGTTTTCTTGGTCATTCACTAATTATCATCTCTATTGTTTCATTTTCCTTGAACTGGTCATACTTCAGTTCATGGTATATAATTGGAATTGCTATAATGTTGATTCTATTTTATGCCAAAAACATTTTTGTTTTGACAACTGCAAAATTTCTTAGATCCTTTAATTTTGTGTATTGAATCATAATTATTTTTAAATTGTTGTGAATATTGTCATGAATTAAAAATTATGTGTTAAATTTTTGGTTTTGAAAATATGAATCTCTCTTGAATGTTTTTGTTATTTGATACTACAACTGAATTATAATTTTGATCTTGTATTTTCTGGTTATCTTTCATCTTTCTATGGAATAGAATTTGTTATGGAATTTTCTTACTAATTATTTATATTCTGAATATGAAAATGATCTTAATATGTAATTTAGATATTCCATATTTTTGGTTTTTATCGAATAATTGCTATAATATTTGTCTCTTGGTAATTGAGTGATGTCTTGAATAGATTAAGGATGATTGATTATGTTTAATATTTAATTTATTATTTTTTTGGTTGTAGCCAGTTTCTTGGAGCAGCGCCATTCTCATAATTCCTGCGTGTATCAAATTATTTCCCCACTCATCTTGCCATGATATCATGGGCTCATAAGGTACCCAAAAGTTTTTTTCCTCTGTAGCTGGTTAATGATATAATATCTGAATTTTTGGGCATCATTATTCAAGTAGTAAAAAGGAAGAGACATGTATTGTAGGAAATATTGTGATTCGGTGAAGGAATTTGAAAAAATGAACATGGGAAACACACATATTTCAATAATGAAAACATTGATATTCTGGTTAAATAATGTATTTCGCACTTCCTTGATATGTAGTACTTAATAAGGTATATATATGAAGGAGTGGACATTCAAAACCCAAGAAGTACCGATCACTATGGGATAGTTTCTCACCATCTATCTATTATGTGATACATAATCTCGAGTCTGATATGGAAGGAGGGGTCAATGATTCCTCAAGACATTCATCTGAGGCCCAGCTGCCAAGAGGAACTTTATTTCAAGAATGATTATACAGCACTGGAATCCTATATGTCTAAAATATATCTTGATTTGATTGTGTAAAATATCATAGATTTAATTCTGAAGAGGCATTCTTTCCATTGTTTTTGAACATGGTTCAGCAGTATTACCCTTTGTATATTCCATGTATTTTCTGGAGGGAACATCTGCTGATCAATTAATTACACCGGATTTGATGGAGGAGCATACATGGTAACTCATCAAATGTAGGTGGTGTCCAATGCTCTATTAACATTTATTATGAGGTATGATAATTTCCTAATTTTTATGTCTATACAGTATTTAAGATGTGTTTTTACAGGGATTGTATGCTACAAAGGGTGAAAATTTGATGTGATGTTTTAGGTTGGTTGAAAAAAAACGTAGTCCCTAAGATCCAGTTCACGACACTAAGCTTGGTACGCATTTAATTATTTATGTCTATCCTATTTTTGTTACTAGTCACATATTTTTTAACAAATTTTTCTTTGTTAAAAATAATTGATATTGTAAACAGTGTTTCTCTCTTGGAAGATTCAATTCAACTAGCAGGTATTGCAACACATAACAAAATGTATGTCTTATTCACACAATAACCTAAAATTTAAATTAAATGAAATTGTATTATGAACGAATGATGATATCTAATTGGTATATTGATGTCTGCAATTGGCATGTGTAACGGTCATGTTGCTGGGAGCATGAGCGAAATAGATTTCTTATGTTAATCACTACAGCTGACAGATGATTTTGGAAGATCAAATATGGATGCTAGTGGAGTATGAGATGCAGTTTGGGCCTTGAAGCATGGTGCTGGATGGGGATGTTCATGATACTATATCAAAACATATGTTTCCAATAAATGTTATACTTTCTTTTATTTGGATCTAGAGGTGACTAGATGGCATGGTTGGGGCACTGGATCTTGAACATACTGGATGGCATGTATGGGTTTCTAGCATGATTGGGGCGCTGGAGCAGGAGCTGACTAGATGGCATAAACAGGTCGCCTAGATGGGGGAGGGGTTGGACCTTATTGTGGGATCCAACATTGGTGGGGGGGAGATTTGGGGATCCAACGTTTTGCATAAAATATTTCATTATTAATATAATTACTTGTTTTCAATGTTCAAACATGTGTTAAAATCGTATTTTTTGTATTATATATGATAAAATAATAAATATAATTTGAAATTTTACTAGTAATAAAAATTTATATGTTTTATTCAAATCTAATTTATAAAAAAATATATATTATATGTTGGTAATATTATTACCAACATAAATATTTTTCACCATACTATGTTGTTAAACACATTAACCAACATATATATTATCTGTTGGTATAATTATAATTGCTACAGAACTATTTTATCTGTCATAAAACATTTAGCGACAGAGTTTTTTCCAATAGTTTAGTGACTGGGACATATATGCTAGTAAAACGTTTTACTAACAGAAAATGCACTTTTACCAACAGATATGTCTTTGTTGGAAAAAATGAAATATTTTTTAGTGTATATTGGTTATTCATACTACCTCCCATATTAGGATTTTTAACCTAATAGTTTGTGTAAATATTTAAAAATGGTTTTTAATGAGTTTGTGGAAATTTAAAACACTCCCCCAGGAATGTAAAACTAGGATTTTTGCAATGATTCTTATCGTGATATGGGTGATGATCGAGTCAAGATCAAAGATAAATTTTTTGAATTATTACCCCCGCTAAAACAGTGCCAATGATACATCAACTTGTAGTATATAGACATGTATGTAATTTCATGGAACCCACTCACTTTGTATTTATCTAGCATTTTAGGATATTTTCCTATTATTTAAATTTTCCATATATTTATCCCTATTGGTGTCACTATGTTATTCTATTCTTAATCCTAAAAAACTGGAAATATCCCTCTCTTATACCAAATTTAGGGAACCAATCCCTTTACGCTTACTATTAAATGATATTTTAAATTAAATTTCTAATCCATACTAACTAAGAGATTGTGAGGCGTAATGTATTTAGAAAACTAGATTTATATTACCTCAAATGGATACAAAAATTTGATATCCATATTTTAATAACCATAGTAAGATCCAAAATCCATTTTATATACTAAAAATGCATTTAATAAACTAGGGAATACATAAAATAAAGAGGTGAGTGAAAATCCTTTTAAGGTAATAATCTTCATAATGAATCATATCTTGTTAGTAAAAAGTATAACATCATATCATAAAAGATATGTTTCATGAATAATAAAAAAAATAACATAAAGGTCATATAATAAATATTTAAGAGTGATATAGTAATTATGGAATAGTCATAAACTTGATTCAAGGCTAACTACAAAGAAAAAATCACATGGTGGTAGAAATCACATAATGGATTCAGTTTACACCGTAATACCATACGAGACGTATCATGAGAATAAAAAATGTCCCATTAAATTAGTGTTATATTTTGTTGAAACCATAAAAACATTTTCATGATCCATGTTATCCACACAAGGGATGACTATTGTAAAGAAAAACATAGTAATTAACCCTATAATGGAAATTAGTTTCATACACTTATCTAATATAATAAAATAAATTTAATTATTGATGGATTTTTTCTATTCATCATATGTACCATTTTACCACGTAAAAGGAAGGGAGAAAAAGCTATGTATATATGTTAGAGACATATATACGATATTTAGATTAACTATATAACATTAAATAGATATATAAAGTGAGTTATATAGATAATAGTTATAAGCTCATAAAAATAGAGGTTCCGAGAGACCCCTTAACCAGAGCTTGATTTTTCATCTGTTTTAATAAAAATAATAGATTATAAGATTATGTTATTTATTTCATTTATTACTATCATTTTTATTTTTTATTTTTCATTTTATTTTATTAATATCTATCAAATATTATATTACTAATTAATTTATGTCCAAATCTAGCATCTTGAAGTCGTTTGACTCATATATCCAAAAATACCTTTTAAATTTTAATAAGTTAAAAGTGATAGTTATTTAATAATTTAAGGAATAATAATCATGAAATAATTATAATTTTTATAAGTAAAATATAAATATATTACAATTCATGATGGAAGGTATTGAAAAATGAACTGTGTAATAATCATGTAGATAGTAGGTTGTATGTTTACATTGATAACATTCCAATTTTACTGTGATCAAGAATAAAGAAATTTATGTGTTATTTTATAATTAAAAATTTATTATTGTATCATAAATAAAATATTATTTTTATAATACACATACATATACCATACATTTTATGAGGTAATAAAAAACCAATCAAATCGCTTCACGTAGCATTAGTCCACAGTACACATGAACAAAATTATTAATTTTTATTTGATGGTATCATATGAAGTTATATGATATATTAAATATATATATTGATTAATATTACATTATTATAATATATATATAAACATTAAATCCATCATCATTAATATTTATGGGGGATAATAGAAAATAAATGACATTCATTATCGAGGTGCTAGTCCTACTTAGACATGATCAATGGTTTCATTTCCCATTTAATTCATGTGTTGGTGGATTTTTGAGGTAAAATTAGAATAAGAAAATGATAGTATATGGTACATACAAATGATATTTTATTATAAGTACTGATTAATATTTTAAGGTTGTAGATGATTAAATAAAACAATTTTTCTTGACAGAAATGATACATCTTCTTCAGACCACCACTTTATGATTATGTATAAATATTCCAGAGGATGTGTTTATTGTATTTAAAAAACTATAGGAATCTATTGGTGGTTTATTTATGGTATTTGTTATGATAAATGGTGAAACGTCTATCAATATAATTTTAAGGTGGATTAGACAATGTGTTCAATATTATAAGTGGAAGAATGAAGACACTTGAAATTTTGGAAAAGAAAGTGTCATACCCATGTTTTACACATAAAAAAGGTCAAAAAATTACTCAGTATAAATACTTATATTAAATTTCATAACATTATTATTCAACAATATGATTTGGTAATTTTTATGATACTTAAACCCTTTACTTTTTAGTTTACCCCCAATAATCAGGTTTTATCCATAACCATAGAAATTAATTTTTAATGATTATAGTATTCATTATAATGAATAATTATGATGAATGTTTTAGATAATATTAAATATGACTATTAAAAAATGGAATTATTTTTTAAATTTCAATTCATACATGTGGGATATTTTTGGGAAGAATACATCTAGGTGACATATAGTTTTTTTGGTGGATTTAATTTGTTGACATAGTATGTTTCCATGACCATATAGGGAGACAAAGAGGGAATTTTTACTAGGTATGTTGAAAAGAATCTAATAAAGTTGTATGGTTTTCATGTAAGTGGTACTAAATAAATGTACACAAGGAGATACCATTTCCCAATGTCTATAAAATTATCAGGGTCCAAAATATATAGTATGGATAGCATTTAGAAATGTGGATTTCATTGAAGGACATATTAAAATTTGGAAAAGGAATGACTTTTGTGAAGATGAGAATCATGAAGGTTATTTTGAAAAGGATCAATGAATGTTGGCGGTGATCTCTATGAGTAAAACAATAATCAAAAATGACAAAGGTAGGATCATCATGGTGGTGCGAATAGTTTGTTGGTGATCTCCGAAATTACAACAACCATCCTGTATAATAAATTTCTGTGGAGCTTCGTAAAAAATGGAGTGTCATGGATAAAGAGACTGACCAACACAAAATGGTAATGATTTGGTTGGAAGGATCTAGAATCATTTGAGACACCTATAAATAGGACTCTAATTCCATCAAAAAAACCAGGGAGACATAACACATATAATGTGGCTCTAGAATTATAATGGCAGTTTGTGATGGAGTTTTGGAAAATAGTTTCTTCCCAAAAAGTTCAAAAAGGATTTCAAACCCAACCATATATTCTGAGTATCGTGGAATTTGTGAATTTTTTATAGTTTATACAATGTAGTTTAATTTTTTTGAGCTTCATGACGTCTTGTTGATCTTCACTAAATAGGTGTAATTTTTTTAGGATAAGTGATCTTCACGAAGGGTAAGGATTTTTATGAAGGATACTATAGCTTCGTGGAAGTGTGACTTTGTGAAGGAAATGAGTTTCACCAATGTTGTTTATAAGGCATTCCCTAGTAAATATTAAGTAATTTCATATTCAACAGTGGATAAAAGAGTGGAATCTACAGAACAATTATCTATAATTGATGATATATTGATTTGATATAATAAACAGACCTAGATTTCCACAAACACTTTTTAAATCTCTTCAATGAGAAGTGAGTAATGGAAGAAGAAGTTTGTGATCTATTCTACCACAAGTGTTCTAGGGAATGATACATAGTGAGGGACCCTTAGTAATGTAGTGATCTGAACATAAACATTGTAATGTCAGATAGCCTTGGTATATAAAAGATCTTACTCAAACAACCATTCTTGGTGGTGAATCATAGTGCATTTGGTACAATTTTTACATAATCATTGTGTTCTCCCGGAATATAGATCTATGGGGTGGACCAAGTAAAAACTGTAGTTTCATGTGATTTTTTTAATTTCCTCTCATATATTGTTGACAAAAAGAGATACGAGTGTTTTTAATGATGAATAAATATTCAAAGGAACATTATTTTGAATTTTCCATACCTTGATTCTCCCCCCCCCCCCTCTTAGGGTATTTTACCTATTTGGTCTTACAGAACTTAATTTTAAATTAAAACCATGGAAATGATGAAAAAAATATATTCTAAAGAAATATTCTTCATAAGTATAAGAGTACATTATATAATAATTAGAAATTAAATGATTAAAATAAACAAAATTTGATTAATAATGACATAATATAACTAATGTAAGAAATTAATAATTTTGGAAAACAACTTTCAATGATTTAAATGAAATGATTTTTTTAATAAATACTATAAACTTTTGTATTCATTAAACCTGATATTATTAGAAAAATAATAAGGAATTAACATAAAAAATTATGAAATACTTATTACCAATATGATATTTGTTTTTGCAAAATTATATTATAAAATTTAAATAATTTATTTATATTATGTTCAAAAAAATTAAATAAAAAATAATTTATTGAGAGAATGTATATTTGAAAACAACATATGATATAAATCATATTAATAACAAATGTATATATATTTTATTACAATTCCTACAAAAATTTTTAAACTATGATTATACATATTTTGTCAAACTGTGACCATGATATTTTGTTTATTTTATTTATTTTTACTTATATCGTGGTATTAAATCATTTGGATAATGTTTGGGATGGGTCCCATGAGATAATTTTTGTGTTTTGGAGGTTTCAGGTAGTTTTTGGCCCACTTTACGGTTTGTGTATATCATTTGAGGAGAAACAGTGTGGTTGGAGAATGTAGTTGTTGTTTGCAATTCATATTCTTCATAAATGGGTTTTCATACAATAAATATGTTGGTATTAGCTGAAACATTGTGAGAAAAAGTAATACTATAAACCCTTTTGGCGTTCAACATATTGGTTTCAAAACTTGTACATTATTAGTAGAAAATACATGAAAATTGTGTGTGGTTGTCTTCATTTTTTATAGAAAACAATTCCATGATTTCGGTATGGTTTCTAAATACATGCATCCAAATCGTGCTTTTACATTCCTTCCAACATGGGCTTCTGATTGGGGCATGATTTAGTAAATTTTTCTTCAAAAACATGCAGCTAACAGGTATTCTAAATATTTGTGTTTGCATCATTAAACTTATTTTTCAAACAAAAATAACATATCAACACCCTAATTTTGTTTTGGTGTACCTAGTGGGCTCTGAAACCCCACCCCATGTTTCTATATCAAACATTGAATATATTGTTTCTTCCAATGTATGTTTCTCACACTTTTTTGTTAATATTATCCGATTATCATCTTACAATGTGGTTTTTGTTATTTTTATTTGTTTTCATTATTCTAGTGAGAACCCTTTTGTACTAATTGTATAATGTGGATTTATTTATTTTATCTTTGGGTTCATGCTTTTCTTATTGGGATCCTTCGTTCTCCTACAGTTTTGTCACATTTTAACACCATCGAATTTGGTGTTTCTATCCAATTCATTTCTGAAAATAAAATTAGAATCTTCAAAATTTATAAATTACATTTAAATTTGTTATTCATGTTGTTGATTTCAAATATTTATTTATTATGTTTTTTATGTAGTAAATTCTACAATAATAGTATTTCAAATAAATTTCATAGTTATGACTATATGTATATGAAATCAATGTGATTGATAAAATGTAAAATGGTATTTTATAATGAATTTGATAAATTTGATTTTCTTTTTAACCTTATTTGATATATGATAGTTGGAGGGAATGTGTGGTTGTGAGTTTTTGGGGTTTTTTATTTATTCGTTCTTATGTGTGGATATGGGTAATTATTGTGAAGCGTATTGCAATTCATTAAATTCAAACCACATGTATTTTGAAGGTTTTCTATATATTTATCATTGTTTGTGTTCATGTTTATATGTGCATGGGGTACACATTTGGATATGTAGACACCTATATAAGTCCATTTCCAAAAAATACCCAATTTGACCCCCCCACCATTTTAGAATACTCTTATTTTATCCTCTTTATCTATTCAACCTTGACCATTCATTTTTTTACAAACATCTAAAATTAAATAAGTAGTTTCTTTATTTTTATGTGGCTTCAAATTTTGTTTCAAAATTAGTTTTCCAATTTATGGACTGTTTGGAACCATGAATTGTAATTTGGTATCTTAATGAGAAAAAAGGGTCATTTGGAACATTGTGAGGATGCATTATGTTTTTTTCATTGTTTGGGGATTTTTTTTGGAAGGAATTGTATTTTCATTATAAGTGGATTCAAATTGTAAATTTTGATGATCGGTTGGTACTTTTGATGTCTTAGAATGTACTTTTAAATATATAATATATGGAGGCCCAGTTAGAATATTTGGAAAGGGTATATGTGTGACAGACACCCCTGTGGCTTTCCTTCCAATGAGAGGGACTACACATAATTGGTGTCAGATAATGTGAAACACATGGATTTCGGAATCATCTTGTTACATCATGTTTTTGATGACCTCTTCACTATACATTATATAATTATCTTGTGAATATTGGATGTTAAAAATAGGGTTTAGTGATGATTTCTATCTAGTAATGATTATATAGGAGAGAAACCCCAAGATAAAAGACTATCCAAATGGGAATTTTTACTAGTGAGGTGAGTTTATGTTATCAAGGATGGTTGTTGACTATAGAGTTTCACTATACACTGACAGGTGTCTTTGAACAATGTTCATCTTAGGATTTCCTATAGAGATGTTTTATAATTTCCCACGATTACATGACTGTATTTTCCAACTTATTTTTATATCACATTGGTTATATGTTCTGGTAGTGTTATCTTTTTTTATATATTTAATGTTTCATTGTATTTCTAGATTTATTAATATTTCGATGATGATATTCAAATTTTTTGATGTATAATTATTTTATGTATTATATGGATAGTTTTTCATCTTGGTAGTTGGTTTTCCAAAAAAAATATTTTTAAAAATGAACAATATGGTTTAATCATTAAATGTTTAGAAAATATATTCACTAATATATTTTATAATTAACAATCATGTTCTTTTATTGGGAAATTAAATGTATATATTATAGGGATATTACCTACTAATATATTTTGTAATCACACCCTAGTTGTTCCACTCTCCATTGGTATACCATTTCTAAATGGCATGATTAACTTTTGTTTAGGTTTTTTCGTCGAGCAGGTTGGATTTCGGGATGGTGATGGATGCAATGTAACATGAAGACCATGTCAGGTTCAGTTCTATTTTTTTATTTCATTTAAATCCTCTACTATGGTATTTCGATCTATTAATACATTTATATTGTTCTTCTATTAAATTATCAATTTTTGGTGTCATATTATGTGTATTATTTATAATGATTTTGTAAAAGATATATCATTACTTATAATATAATAATTGATGACAAAAACTAGTTTCAATCATTATAGGATCAGTAACACATGTAGATCCTTGTCACAGGACATCTCAGGTGGCCATTTCCGGTTTTATCTTTTCTAGTTAATGAAAAAATAGTGTTAGAGAATCCCTTTATTATTTTGGGAATCATGTAGAGTGGAGGTAGAATAATCATAACTAAAGTGGTTAGTACAAGTACTGAATAAAAAAAATATAGCATGTGATGAGGCTTGTGGTACCAGGGATAGTCTGACACTTGAGACTTCTTCTATTGGTTTTTGGTTTAATGTCATTGGTATATGTTTATCATATGTGATTTAAATATTGACAAAGTAAGTGAACCAATTCTATAGAGTGTGATTTCATGGAGTAGAAAGGCATATGGAACCTGATTGAATGGTTTATCATATTTAGATTGGTTATTTTTTTCTCAGCGCATGGAATTATTAATCATGGGGATGGGTTATTCATGTGAACTAGTTCCCTATATCAAGGGTTCAAGTGTAATTTTTTTGATTGATTTGGGTTTCTGTATGATTATTTTGATTGTAAAATTTTTTTTTGAGAGAAAGTATTTCCAAAAATAAAAAATAATGTTTTGAAATTTTTATACTTCAATTTTGTGATTTGTTACTTGATACTGATTTGACAATGAGTTTATGTATATTTTGAAAATGGATTACAAGAAAATGGTTTGAATTTTTAATTTAAAAGTAGTATTTGAACGTGGATTTTTTTTCCTTGTAAAGTTTACTATATTCTGATAATTGTTTTATTTATAATTACATTTCGGATAAATATTTGGTTTCAGTTGATTAGCTTTTATTTATATTGTGTTATACATAGTAAGACACCTCAAAAGGACCAAGTGTTTCCTATAAGTCCCTTCTATTTTTTTATCTATCGTAGACACCTGGTGGATTCTTGGAGTCAGTTAATTATTTGGTTTTTCCCATTTTTGGTGTTGATATAGGTCTTTTATAAGCTACATAAATTATAGAGGAATTCGAAGGAGTTTTTCGGCCTATGGGAACTACCAAACCCTTGATGGTGGGATCTGTACCGGGTTCGATTGAGGATCTCAGATTGGATCCGTAAATGGTGCATTTCACATCATCATTTCAATGTTGGATATATTATGAATTTTTTATGACCACATTTATCTGATGGTTCATACCTGAGGTAGAGAAGGTGAGGAGTTTATCAGAGCTATTGGGTGTTCAGTAATGTTATTGGATTGTGAAGGCTAATTTTGATCCTTTTAAAAACATTGTTTGTTTTTATCATGATATATTATAAATGGGTCTGCTGAAAGAAATTTTCACCATATAGGGTAATTTTATAGACATTAAATATCATGTTATATCATTCAGGGAGGTTTGGTTTGGAAAATCGATGGATTTCATATTTTTTTGAGCTATTTCCTGGAATACATTATGTAGTAGTCAGAATCCTTATCACTCATAGTGTTCATAATGGTTCCCCACCGAGAGAGAAGTTTATGCAATAAGAACATATTAATGAGAAATATTTCATTTTTAATTCATTATTCTCATTCATCATTCAATTCAATCACGTGCTTCTTATGTCATCAGATTGGGAATTTGAAGATGTCCACAATCATCATCCAATTGTGTTCAACAATGTGGCTATTTGAGGAACATTGAGATGTTATGAAAGTATTATTTATTTAATGGAATCTATTTTTCTAATACTTTTAGATCCTCAAAGGGGAGAATAATATGCATGATGACACCATAGATCTAGCCATATTACCTTGAGCGTTGATCTGCATGAATTCATAAATATCTTTGTGTAGTTTGGGTTAAAGGCCCGAATGTATTCTCAGTTTTTGGTACTAGGAGGATTTATATTTCCCTACTGTAGTATTATTTGTTATTGAAAGTAATTTTTAGTTGTATAGATCATCATAGACTTTCATTCCGGATATATGTTACATTGTGAATGTGAAATTTGTCTGATTGTCTATATTTTGGGCTACTATTATATTTTTATGTGGTTCTTTTTTAGATTTTCATGTCTTGTGGAAATAGTAAACTGGGTCGTAGTTAGATCATTCATTTGAGTTTCTTTGTTGGGGTCATCTCATGATGAGTTCTCTGCTGTTGGTCCCCACTGATATAATTTTTAATAGTGGGGAGACACACCATGGTTATTCTTGTGGTTCTCTTTAGAGTTAGTTTGGAATGAGTTGAGGAGTTGAATGGTAACAACAAGTTTCATGTTTTTTAGCCTCTTATAGTTTTAATTTCTAGTTTTTTTCATCATTTGTAAGGGTTACTATCTAGAAGAAATTTGGTTTTTTTGGTAGGGAGATTAACACTCCCCAAAAATGTTTTTATTTTATTTTATTTATGTTTATTTTTTTGATGGTGTATAATAATTTTGTTAAGGTTTTGGTTGATCTCCCAGTGATAATTATTGAGTTTTGGTGGTTTCAAGTCGTTTTCATCCATGTGCATGGTTATTGTGCACAGTTTTGGTAGAAACCATATTGTTGGTCTAGAAAGAGAGTGTTTTCAATTATTTTTTGTTCATTCATAAATTGACATCCAAGGCATTTGCATGATTTTAACCAAAAAATGCGAGGCAACAGAGAAATATTGTAGCTTTTGTGTCGTGATAGGGACATGGTGCAAGGCTTTCCAAGGCTAATAGAAACTTAGAGACATGTGATCATGAGATTCTCCGACTATTGAAAAATTGTAATTGCAAGATGTCATTCCCATTATGAAGGTAAATCATATATTCTTATTATTTATTCAAATATATGTCAATTTATAAGTATATATTGGATAAGTTCTCTAATAGGTTATTGTTATTGGTGTTCTGTAAATTTTCAGTAAATTATTGTTTTTTGACAGGTATTTATCGTTGTGTTTCACATTGTACCATCGTTAAATTCTCTTTGATTAATTTAGATGAATAATTAAATTATTTGGTCCTTTTTTTGGGTTTCCCACATAGCACCTTATTATGGTGTGAGGTTTTCTACCATAACCAGAGCCACCCATGAGGTGTGTTTATATATCTTCATTATTACTTACAACTTGATAGGGTGTGTGAGGGAGATCTCCATACAATATAGGAAAGATATGAATTAAATGTGACTTTAGAAGAGTGATTATGTATTATTTCCATGTGATTTTGTGTTGTTAAAATGATTAAATGGAATATTCGGAAAATGTGGAATGAGTGGGATGAAATCATGGTTTGTAAATGATTTTGAAATTACCTATGAAATGGTTATGATTTAATTATATTACTTATACATACCTACTCATTGGATTTGTAGAATATGTGTCCTACATTTTATTACGTAGAATGACCTATAAATTTTCTTCTCCATAAATTCAAAATGATATTGAACCTGATGGACATTTATTCTCCATTAATGTAGAATGATAATTAATTTCATTGAAATGTATACTAAATATATTCAGGATTATATTAGATTCCATGAATATTTTTCCTTCATTGGTCTAAATATTATTAGATTTTGTGGGTATTACTACTCCTTGGATCTGGATGTTGGTTCTGAAATAAGAATACTCTTTATAGGACCTAATGTATGTTTATAATGATCTATAGAAATCCTTGTTATATTTGTTTGTTCACTATTGGTTAACTATACAATATTTATTTTACAATAATTGCTATTTCTTATTAATTTTTATTATTTTTCTAAATTGTACGATACTTAGCTTATACACACGGACTGAATTTTTTATTGACACCATTGGTAGTGGGATACTGTGTGATATCTCTCACACTATTTGAGTAGCTATTGAGTACCCATATAAACATCATGGATATAGGTAGGACTAGGAAAAGAACACACTTATTTATTCATGATTGATTATTATAAGTTGAAGAGGAGTATATGACTGATTTATGATTATTATTCTATGTAGAGGTAGATAATTTTTTCTTAATTTTACATGTTTTTAACTATATTCATGTATCCATATAACTTGGTTATAATTATTTCATTGGAGTATCAATACCATTTTTGGTGTACTTACCAAATTTTCCGGAATGTGAATTAACATTCCGTATTTTCCCTATTATAGTTGATTTTTATCCACCATTGGGTGATACACATGATATGTGAAGTTATTATTACAGTGATTGAGTTTTGATGTTCCTTGTGATTATATATGTTTATACTTACTATGATATGATGAGGTAATCAAATCTCATGCATCATATTTAGGCACTTGTTGCAATTAATATTACATGAATTATGGCATGCCATATAGGAAGAATTACTAGACTATATGACATGATTTTATGTTTCCTATATGATATAATATTTTTAATATTAGTGTATCTTATAATATATGTGGAAACATAATTATTATATAATGTTCCAATCATGACCTAAATAGTTCATTCTGAAATATTCTATAGAAGACACCATAAGCATTCAATTATTACATGTTGATTCATGGACCATTAGTCAAATAGACTAAAAAAGTTATTGTTGGGAATAAATAGATACCACAATTATATTTACCAGCTATATGGGCCCTAATAAATTCTATTTTTTGTTCCACATGGTTCAACTATATAATAATAATCATAATATAAATACAATTTAAATTTAACTAAAATTATAAAAAGGAATGTCCACCATTAAATAAATTTTCAAATTGATGTTGATAATGCCTATTCTGGAACTGTTTTGTGAAAATATGAACATGACCAAGACAAGAATTTAGTATTGTGAATTAGACAATGTACCTAGTACTCTTTATGATTATTACTTTTACAATGTCTATTATTTAAGAGGATGAATTTGCGATGTGGCTAGGTAATATGAATTATATTACACATACTATGTTTACATTTGTGATCTGGTTGTCTTTGAATCATTTTTAAGGATTATAAATTATATTTGATGAGACTGTGATGAACTCCATTTTTTTCATATATGATGGTGGTGATATCCTTTCTCTTAGGGTTCTTGTTCATGATCCAATAGTAGAACCACCATTATTTGCACTTATTGAACCAAACTTTATATCAGATATGGGTTTTTATTACTACATTTATTGGATATTTCTATACCTTATGAAAAGCATTTATTGAATCCAATAGCTATAAACCTCTATGGTAGAGTTAACATTGGTTTTCCTACAACAGAATCCACCATCGTATTCAAGGTATGTTGGTTCGTAGGATTTTGAGATGTTCTTTGACATTATTTTATCAATTATTTAGCGTGTGGAGACACATCCTGAGTGTTGACTGATTCTCAATATGTATATTATTTAAGGGTTATCTATGTGGTGGTTAGATTATATAAACCATGATGATTATATTTGGTATAGAGTTTGGAGGGATTTCAAATTCAGGTATGATTAATAAATAATTCTATATACTCTGAGAGATGAACGAGCTAGTGATTTTTTGCATATAGAGCTGAGTGTGATTACTGTTAAAGAGTTTTCTGATTGCTTTTGAGATATTTATTTCATTTCAACCATGTATATTACAATCTATCTTTACAAGGAGTTATTTTTTAGGAAGGTCTCAAGAATTATATATTGTCACAGGTTAACAAGCTTTTGTTAATTATTATTACTGAAATAGTGAATCAGATGCTGATTAGTGAGTGTAATCTGTGGGATTCTAGAGTCCATGAGTAGGGATGTCAATTTTCATGACCAATTGGTTCAGGGTAAGTTGGTAGAAAGTGATTTTGTGAGAATTATATTGAGGGAATAAATATCAATTGTTTGATTACTTGATGTTCTATCTTTTTTTATTAATCTTTGAAGAGATTGATACATGAATAGATAATGTGATTACGAAATATCCATGTCATGAGATGTGGTATGATGGATCCTATGTATATATTTTGTAGTAATATTCACTACCAGTTAGTGAGAGTGGTTCAACATCATCTGCACAATTAAGATACGGCTTCATAACTGAATAGAAATACGGGATCCAATGTACATAAAATCAATTAGGGTGAGCAGGACTCTACATAAAGGGGATCTCTCAACTAGTTGTAACTCAATATTAGAGTGTGATTTCTGAAGGTAGTTAGACTATTTCACAATGATATGGATTTGGAGAGATATATTCTATGATGGCTGTACCTGATGAGTTGAGCATCAGGCCATCTACTTTGAGTCATACATTCCTAGTAGCTTCTACTCTATTATATTCCATTATTATATAGATGTATCAAATTCCTTAATAAATTTAACAATTATGGTGGTCTATTGGATTTATTTTTAGTTTTATAATCCCATTACAAAATAAATAATGCTTCTAAGAATCAGATCAGTGTGTGTACACTAATGAAGGGAATTCCCCTTTGAGGTAGGTGCATGTCTCCTCATATAGTACATCATTTTCATTGATATGAAAATGCATGACATCGTTCATAGGATGAGTTTTTTAATTTCCTATCATGATTTTGATGATTTTTATTATTGTTGGGTTACCATCAGATCAGATTTTGGTGGGATTTTTATTTACAATTGTTAGTGTGATGTCCATGTGATCCAAGCAAGAACTATGAATCATGGGTTGGATGAGATGAAATTCTTGATTTCTAGATTGTATATAGTTGATTAGGGTTCACAATATGTTGTTTTTTCCTATAGTGGTTAATAATTTCATGGAATTGTTTCTAAATTAATTTAAAATATTATCTCTTAAGTGAAATATTGGGTTCTCCATCGAGATATTGATATGAGATGATCATTCCCCATTCTCCTTAATAAAATGGATTCTACAGAGTTACATGAGTTCAAGAGGATTCTAGATATATTGAAAGAGATTTTTTATCTAACATAGTATTTTTCCTTGGGGTTCCCTGGTCCTTTTCATCGAGAAGGAGAATGAAACCCTCAGTCCATATTGGGATTAACAAAAATCTATCCTTTTGACAATTAATAAACAGTATCCCTTACAAAAGACTAATGAAATCTTTCACCAACTTTGAGGATCATGGGACTTTTCAAAGATTTAATTGAGGTAAAGTTATGAAAAGGTGCATGTTCAACCACATGACATAGTTTGTATAGCAATTTATAGAATTCCGGGTCTATATGAGTATCTGCAAATGTTATTCGGTGTTAAAAATTTTCCATTAGTTATTATGGAACTAATAAATCATCATTTTCATCCTTATTTGGATTTGTTTGTTGAGGTATTCATGGATGATATATTGAGGTATTCTCAAAATAAACATGACCATGTCAATCATCATTATATATTTTTAAACACAATGAGAAAATATCAATTTTATGATAATATCAAAATGCTCAATTCCTAATAGATAATATTCACATACTGGTACATGTTATCTCAGAGATTGGTGTATCATATGGCCAAGAGATAGTGGGAGTAATATATTATTGGTAGAAGTCCATGAAAATCATTGAAATCTGAAATTTCATGGAGATGACTTTATATTATATAAATTTGACATAGTAATAAAAAAACTAATAATAATCTATTACGTTCTTGGTTAAGAATAATTTAACGTTCTCATGATTAGGTTACAGTGAGATATCCTTTCAGGAGATAAAGTATGTCTAACATCTTTATTTTCCCTGATTCTTCCTTAAAAGGTTAGAGGTATAATGTATATTGTGATGCATCGAGTATTTGGATTGATTCAATTTTTCTGTAGTGGTAGTGAGTCATCGTATAATTTTCACATCAGTTGATACCAAAAAAGATAAATTACACAAATGATGATCATGAGTTAGCTATTGTTGTACATTCTATCTCATATTGGAAGTATTACTTACACGGGGCGTATTTTGTGGTGTACACATATAGAACACATCCTCATGTATGTCTTTACATATAATAAATTTAATCATTGTAAATAATTATGGGTAATGTGGATATTTTATTTTGAAAAAAATATTTTATAGATTCCATGAAATGGGAATTCATTTGTCGAGGCACTAAGTAGGAATACTCAGATACATGTTGTTCATTAGGCATGTTGTGAGTGGTGGATTATAGCTATGTTTACAGATACTCACTTTAATTTTAATGATTATTAATGTTATACATTTAAATCAAATTTAATATTGATTAACACAATTCTAGATAGAGTGATGATGAGAGAGTTTTCCGATTATGTGGGCCTAGTACTTCGAGAGGGCATGATTAATTATGTCCTACAACCAAATTAAACTATTTGTGAAGAAGAAAATTTTATCGGGAATGGCGATGTATTGGTCCAAATAAACATAAATGAGGATTTTATGTGAGAGTAACATGCCTGCTAATTGGAATACCATCATTATATTACCATGACCTATTGATATTTACACCATTAGTATTGGTGGCTTGGTATTAAGTGAGTGGTCTCTAGTTTTTTCATGATATGTTTCATTGTTCATCTAGAGATGGAATGAACCCAATGACCGACCAATTTAATATAGAGGATTCTTATCCCAATGTGGAAATTAGAAAAATTTGATATGTATTTATTAATTGGGTTTATGAGTTAACATAGAGTGAATGATGTTTTATGAATTTTGTTGAATATATCATAAAATTAGACCACTTCCTACGGATTGGGGAGACCTTCTCAGTATAGTATATTGGTAGACATTGTGTATATGATATTTTATATCTATATGGGTTTCCTCATTCAATTTTTTCAAATACAGATATCTAGTTCAAATCTTAGATTTGTAAAGGCTTTCAATGGGTGTTTGGAACACAATTTCTTCTTTGCACAACATACCACATTTTAACTGTTGTCATGTTAGAGAAGATGATATTGGTTCTATAATAAATTGATGGGGAATGATTCATATTTTTGGGGGATTTTTGGAGGGTCATATATTTATTTTATAATTTTTCTATAAAAATGTTTATCATTTGAACAAAAATTAGGATGATTATGTGGATTTTTATTGCTTCCCATTTTGATCACCTCTATTCTATTTAGAGGAACGAGAGGAAATGCTTATTAGACTACATCTCATGTATGGATACTAAATAACTTAATTATAAAATCAATTATGACAACCTTCATTGACATATGGAGTTCATGGTTAGGGATCTTGCTTTTACATATCTCACCCAGGCTTTCGTGTAGAGAGATTCAAAGAAAGGCTAATATTTTACCATGATATGGT
The DNA here is from genome assembly GCA_963277665.1 of Viscum album. Lineage (NCBI taxonomy): Eukaryota > Viridiplantae > Streptophyta > Magnoliopsida > Santalales > Viscaceae > Viscum > Viscum album. Next base: position 1,209,230,486 of record OY728159.1, read on the forward strand.
AATCTGTTTTGTATTTTAGAGAGAGTTGGGACAATAGAGATTTTGGTAGCTATTAACTCATAGTTTTTGAGCAATTAATGGTGTATTATATGTATCTCATATTCTATTTTAACATTCAACTTAATCTCATAATATTTAGCAATATGTGGTTGGGTTATAGATTGATAAATAAATTAAGAAGCATTGTATATTTTTTATCAATCAAGGAATTAAGGTTATCTAATGTCGATCATAACCTATGTTACATGTGATATGGTAGCACAACAACATAAATTAAAATACATGGGAGTGGGAGTCTAACATACATTTCATGTGGATATTGTAATTATCAAATGATTATCCACCACCCTTATAAGCGAAATTCAGTTGAAAATTTATTTATGGGGAAAGATTTTAGGATCTAGATTTTTTATCAAGGTAGGTATATCATTAATTTGAGAATAATTACATTGTAATTTCTCTATATGATTTCTTTAAGAGGTCATGGGAGTCTTGGGGTGTTTGGGGCATGATCGATGGAAAAAGACCATGTTTTTGGAAAAGGAACATGATCAGATGATTACTATTAACCATATAAGTCATTTCAGAAGGAAGATTTTGACTACATAGTATGGGGAAACCATGAAACTCTTCCAAACACCTTAGCAGGGCTCTGATATTTTTAGAAGAATCCAAAACTATGGTTTTAGCATTGTGTCTCATATCATTCACATGAATCATTCATGGGAGTATATTATATAACGAAGTGTGCATGGTTTCAGAACGGTCTCTTTTAAGTATGTAGTAAAACCATTAGTCCCATGTATTTTGTGTGATGTCATATTTTCACCTTTAAAATTACATTAATTTCAAAACTATTCCCCCCAATTTTTTTCATTTTAAAGGGGTTTTTTCCTCATCCCATTTGGGGGGTTCATCATGCCTGAAGTGGGTCATCAGTGATGATTCTCCATCTAACCTCATAATCGACTTCTGATAGTATAATTAGATATCTACTTGTATGTTCATTACTCCTTAGTCTCAATTTGTTTCTTTCATTACAAAAAACAATGTTATTTTTTGTGCAATTTGTCAACACCAATTTCTTGGCTATTCTTAAATAATATATCTTTCATCAAATTAAGGTTGAGTTAGGAGTCCATATTTGATGATTTCACTATATCAGACTTGAGTTAGTGGTATATAATTTTTTCCTAATGTATCTAGTTGGTTTATAGATAGATTCAATTAAGCCTCATGATATATATTTTAGTTCTTCTCTTAAATTATATTAATGGATATATTTAATTATTTTTATCCTTTTTTTGCATATCCCCATGTAATGGTTTGAGGTTTTAAAATTTAACCTATATGTCCTTTAATGTGTGTTTCTAAAATTTATGTAGAGTTACCACCTATATAGGTGTGTGTGTGTTGTGTTGTTTCAAAAATTTATTGGCATTTTAATTTAATTAAATTCGAATTTAAGAGAGTTATTTTTCCTACATTCAATATGATAATACGTTTTTAAAATGATTAGAAGGTTAAATTGAAAAAGTGGAATGTGTTATATAAAATCGTTTGTAAATGATTATTAAATGTATTAATAACTGACTAATTAAATGGTTTTGATTTTATTGATTATCTTTTAAATTTATACTCCTTGGATCCGGACACTAATGGTATGATATTTTATTATATTGAATTACATGGACATTTGTACTCCATGCATATAGAATTATATTTAATTCATCGGAAGTATATATTCAATGTATTTAGATTGATATCAAATTCCACGAACAATTATACTTGATGGATTCATGATTATATAAAAATACATGGATATTTATACTCCATGGGACTAGATAATATTGGAATCCCTTGACAGTACTAATCCTTGGATCTGTTATTTGGGTTGGACACATTATTACGTGACATTTTTCACAGGGTATAATTATCATGATTTATAGAAAGCCAGGGTATGTGTGTTTCTTTACAATTGGTAGATTGGATAGTATATCCATCATATGAATCACTAATGCATGTTTATTACTTATATTGTTTTATACAACACACTACTCAGAATATATAATCATATTATTTTTTATTGCCATTTTTTGTGGTATTTTGAGTGTTATTTCTAACACTATTTGGACCGTCATTGTTTACCTGAAGAGGATTCATTGATAAAGGAGGGACCAGGGAAATCACCAACTTCATGATGCTTGATTAATTATGAATTAAAGAAGTGGGTCAAATGACAAATCTTCACTCATGATTTTTTGGGGAATTTTATTCTTGGTTTTTTATTTTTATATATTTATTTTACTAGATTCATTTCTCCTTGCATTTCATAATTTTTGCTATAGATACAGGACATATACATTTTGTTCATTATTATTCCTTTTGATTGAATTATCTTTACTATTTCCATATGTATATTTTTATTATTATTCAGATATTTTATTTGAATCTTTTATTGATTGATATGATTACACCGCTTTCTTACACTCTAACATAAGGTAATATTTTCCCCACACACACACCATTGGTACTTACAATTTTTTCAGAAGCCTCTGGAGTATTGGGAGGTATCCTCGAGGCCATGTGGGGTTCCATTTAGTGGATCTTGGGATGGGACATTAAATAGATTTAATATAATTCCACTGATATGGAATTATTGACCATGTGAGGGAAAATTGAAACATAAAACTCTTATAAAAATGAAATTCGAAATTTATTAGTACCCTATACTATTTTAAAAAATTCAAAAAAATCATCTTTACCTATGAAGTCCTTATATCACAATATATATGGATCCATATTTCCAGTTAAAAAATCATAAGGAATGGTATAATTGGTTATTATAAATTTAACTTGAGCTTACCTATCTCTAGAACTTTATTTCACATGTCATGCACCTTCTTCCACATGAACCTAAATGTATGGGCGATTATTGTATTTGTTGAGGGTGGATGTTTGTAATGCTAAACAACACAATTGGATGATACCCTACTCCCTTCATCATCACACAATGAAATCCAGTGAATCCATTCAAAAAATTTGGATCCAACTTGATCTTTATCGAATAATTGTGATAGTGATCACATGAGAAATAAAAATCATGACCCAATAATGAAATAAACCAATTAGAAATGACATCATAAACCTCCATAGCATCCATGAAACCTTCACACTCCATAGAAATTTCACCATTCAGAAATTATCTCATATCGAAATTGATATGTACCTTTCTTATCCATACATCAATCACATAGACCAATGATCTTGATCTAGTAGTCATCTCTTAAATAAATCATAAACAGACAACCACATTATACTATATCTCAAAGACCTTAAAAATTAAATTTCTAATATAAGGACCAAACATTATTAAATTACTTAATCATGAATTTAGTCACGAAATAACATCATTTCAAATTGAGTATATTTTCATATTAAGATATTTATAGAATTAGGACATAATACATTCATAACATTACTCAATAATATAAAATAGATCCCATAATAACAACATTCATTTTTTCTAAAATATAAAACATTTCTATTAAAAATTATTTCAGTATAAATTATTAAAACATTTATCATAGCTTTCACCATTGTATTAAAAATTCTAATAACATTTGAAAATCATTTAAATAATTTAGATGGAAAAAAATTATCAAAACGGGATATAAAATTTACGAAAGAACACATTAGTCCAAGAATACTTATATCATATGAAATCATTTTCAAAATACATACTTGTCAACCATATATACTTACTTTGTGAACCTGATATTTCCAAAAGTTTAAAAAATAATAATAAAATAATTATAACCGTAATGGTGTCTTGGGGAATTATTTACATAATCGTGTAACCCTCTCGGCTACCATATAATTTGTAATAGTCATGAATACCTTATAATTTCTATTACCATCGGTGTTACACTTGGAGTAACCATACGACCAACATACAACATACACATACCTAATTAATTGGAGGGAGTTATATGCATCACCCTATATAAAAAAATTTCGTATGACCTATAACACAATCATACAACATGAATAATTGTGTACAACATTTACTTTGAATTTTGTAAAATAGAATTTTAATATGACTTAAAGAAAATGCCAATTAAAAATATCAAAAAAAATATAACTGATAATCAATATATGGGTTATAATAATTATATAAACATTAAATAAACATAATTAAAAAAATATAAAAAACCCATCACACAAAAATATTAATTCTACATAAATATCAAAGTACATGGTTGACCCAAAGACTCAAAATCTGGTTAAGAATTCCCTTACCTCGGGTTTCTATTAATTCAAAATCAGTTAAACATCATGTATAATGGTTAAAAGAGTGTTATTATTATATTAATGAAACATATTTATATTTATAACACATTATATTATCATTTCATTACATCATTTCACCCTTTAATTATTATTATTTTGTCTCTTACATTGTTTTGGGTGCCTTAATTACATGATTTCCATGATCGGATCAGGATCGATATTTATATCAATTGGAATAGAAACTTATGAATTGGAATTTAATGGAATATACATATATCCATTATCTTAAATTAAAACATTTGTCATTTGGAATTTTGACATGAGGATGATTCATATGATTGAACATTATTGATATTTGTTTAGGTCATTTTGGTGATTCTTCATTCGTCATGAACTCATTTTATTTCATAAATTTTTAACATGTGTAAAGAATGATCCAGAAACTCATATTAGATAAAATAGATATGTTATAATCAAGTTCAACTATAAAAATGGTTTCATCAACAATCATTATTTAGGTAAAATAAATTTAATTCACATCATCCACGATGTCGAAAAATAGACACTTGATGGACAATGTTTTAATTTCTTGAATAAATGGGAGAGGAGAAGATGTATAATTGTCATTCTTCAATAAACATGATGAAATGAATAATAGGTATCAATATAGATAGTTCATGCCTCTTGGATAAGTTGAGTTGAGTAATGAATAATAATATAACAAAAAATTAAATTAAATGGAAGAATACAAAAGATGATGTTATCACATAATATCTTATCATAGAGATTTTTCTTAAGGCCTTTGGTTATGGCCTTTTGGTGAGAAAAGAAAAAATAAGATAAGGTTATGTTACTATTCACTGAAAAATATGTTGGTTTTATCAGACTCCAAATAACTTACTTTTCACAATTGTAGATGACAATTTTTTTAAATTCAAAACATAAAAGATGAAAAATAATGTTTAATGGCTCATTAAAAATATATACTTAAAAAAGATTCATGAATATATATATATTATTAAAAACAATGGGGTGCTACATTATTCCCACCTTCCAAAAATTGTATCCTCACAATTTTATTTACTTATTAAACATGTGAGGGTACCTTTCCCTCATAGAATTCTTAAATTCCCATGTTTCTTCTTCAATAATGTGTTTTCTTCACTAAAAAATTTCCTGATTGGTTACATTGTTCCGCCATACATGTTCTCCTCTATCAAAAATTAGTAATGGTTTCTCATCATAGGAAATGTTCTCACCTAACAGATCTCATTCTCATCTCAAAACCTGAGATGAATATGGAACATTATTTTTTAACATCCAAATATGAAAAAAAATTATGTAAGTAAGATAAACAAGGAGGAAAATCTAATCGATCAGGAAATTTTCCAACATTTTGAAGGATTTGAAAAGGATTGATGAACTATGGACTTATCATTACATTCTTAAAAAAATACATAAGAAATTTCCATTGAGAAATTATAAGGAAAACATGGTAACCTACCTCAAAAGAGAAGTATTTACTTCGGTTATCTACATAACATTTCTGCCTGTTCTGAGCTATCCTCAAGTGCTGTTGGATCATCTTCTCTTTATCAGAATCTTTCTCTACTAACTATGGTCCCATGAACATTTTTTCCCCAACATAATTCCAAAAAGATAGTGTTAAAAACTTCTACCCATACAATGCTTCAAATGGATCCATCGATATAATGTAATGACAAATTTTATTATAAGACAAATCATATTTTTAATGATGATGATCCGAGATTCACTAGTAGTCCATAGAACATGCTCGATGAAAATTTTCTATGGTCTGAATCGTTCGCTCTCACTGCCCATCTGATTAGGAATGATTATTTTTTAGGAAATTTAATTTGTGCTGAATGACTTTTGAAGACCCTTACAAATTATAGTAGTGAACCTGGGATCCGGATCAGATATAATAGAAAAAATAAATCCATGTAATCTGACAATATCTTTGAGGTACAGTCAGGAAAGCTGATCTAAAGACACTTTATATACAATATAAATAAAATGTGTAGATTTATTATGTTGATCTATATAAACCGTAATCGTGTTGATGCCTCTAGAAGCCTTAGGTAGTCCCACCTGAAAATTCATGGATATATTCTCTAATTCCACTCTAGAAATAAAAAAGGTAAAAGTATCCCCTTCAGTAACTACAACTCATCATTAACCTATTTAAAAGTAAGACATTTCATTGTAAAATTAGTAGTATCCCTTTTCATTCCGTCGAACCAATAATACTCTCAATGGAATTTATATATATTATTACTTCTAGGATGAAATGATGTTGGACAACTATGAGCTTCACACAATAATTCATTTTTCAACGATAAAAAAAGTCCCCAATGACCTTTTACCAAATCATAAATCACAATATTTATAAAGGTAATATTCTAGATACACAAGACATTTTAACTAGTTTAACCATTTTCTATAGATCATAGTCTTCCTTCAGGGCATTATTAATTCTTTGTGATAATGATGACTGCACTTAAACTTGAAACAAAATAGAGATATTTCTTGCCCTAACAACTTTTAATCCCATATTCATCAAATCATTAATCAGGGTATCATGTTCTTAACGTAAAATGGTTAATGATGCATGATTTTTCATCTTGATGCATCTACCACGTTGTTTTCTTTTTCTAGATGGTATTTGATCATTAAATAATAATATCTTATTAGTTGATCCCATATTTTATGTCTCATGATTAATTAATATTTAGTGAATTATATTTGAAAATTTTATGATTATTATATAATTGACATTTGGATCTCTATAATTGATGCCTCAAAATATTAATCGAAAAAACCACAGTTGCGAATTCCAAATGAGGTGTGGGATAATTTAACTCTTGAGGTTTTAATTTTCTTCTATCATATGAAATTACCTGATCATTTAACATCATAAAAAACCATTTCCAATCCATTAAGCATAAATATTGATCACAAATTCACCATTTCCATATGGCAAATCCAATATAATTGAATTCTACTATCTATTCTTTAGTTCCTAAAAAATCACATTCTTCGATCCTAATAAGTTTAACCCCTTTTAAAGTTAACAAAAATAGCAGGCTATATAATAGTGAATCATTTTAACAAATTTTCAATAATAACATGTTAATCCAATAAAACAACAAATCTCTATAACATTTCTGGGTATTGGCCATACATCAATCACATTTTCATTGGTAGAATAATTTTTTATCCCATCCTCATTTATAATGTTCCCAAGAAAATAGATTTGTTTCAACCTAAAGTCATTGTTTTTCAGTTCTACTTATATTTTAAATTTTTATGGTTTTTTAATAAACCCTTATAAATTTATCATGATCGCATTTACTCTTAGAATATACCAGAATGTCATCAATAATCACAACCAAAAAATTATCCATGATCTCATGATATATTCTAATCATATGATCCATGAATAAAACATGTTAATTATTTAACAAAAATGGAAAAACAAAAAATTCATAATGCCCAAATATACTATGAAAATCAGTTTTTGAGTAGTTTTCCTCCATCACCATCAACTGATGGTATCCAGATCTCATTTCAATCACGGAAAAGTACTGATCTCCCTTGATCTAATCAAACAAGCCATCAATACGAGTCATATGATACTTGTTTTTAATAGTGATGTTATTCAAGGATCTATAGCAAACAAAATGTCCCGTAGATCCATCTTTCTATTTAATGAATAAAATAGTTTCAACCCATAGTGAAGTGAAATAATGAATGAATCCTTTATCATGAAAATACTACAACTTATTTTTAATTTCAATTTGTTCTATTTGAGACATTCAATATTGGTTTTTGAAATTGTCTTAGCATTGATAATTAAATCAATTCGTAATTCAACATCCCTATAAGGTATAACAGTTGGTAACTCATTAGGAAAAAATGAAGGTATTAATTTACTATTGGAACATCATTAATCTGAATAGTTCCCTTTTTTCAACAATATAACCTGAATATCATTTATTTATATCAAACAAAAATATCTCATATTCCAATTATGTTACCAATTTAATGGGTTCATACATTTATACAAACTGAAAATCATTCTAAAAAACAACTTCATTAGCTGTACAATCAATCTTTGCATGAAAAATAGAAATCCAATACATTCCTAAACTGACATAAAACTCTATAAATGGAAAACAAAATGGTTTTTAGGTAAATTAATTCCTCAAACCATAGTAGAATAACTCTTATATTTTTTGTTTTTTATAATATTTTCACTGGTGTTTTAATGATTAGTTATGGTCTAATTTTTTGAGGTTATATTTCCAATTTAACCGAATATTTCACAGTAATAAAGAAATGTGTATACATCTTATAAAAAAACTGAAAAATGTTAGTAAAAAACTACATAATATAACTTCATTAGATGGCTTGGTATCTGCTGAAAATGTCACAATGAATCTCTCTTGACCTAACTAGTTATAGTCTTTCTTTTTTGCATTGTTCATATCTCTCATTGGGCAGTCATTTTTATAATGAATCATCTTACAACATTTTTAACAATTTACAGTTTTATTATCATGATTATTCTTATGATCAATTTTATTACAATTTCCTACCCTATGTCCCAAGTTTCCACATTCAAAACACTTCCCAATTTTGGCAAGGCTTTCCCCATGGTTCTTCTTTGCACAAATTCACAAACTAGAAACTGGATCTTCATACCATCAAATTTCATTGGTTTATTTTAATCCATCGCTTTCCATATGGACCTCTTCATCTTCTTGTTTCCAAAATTCATGTGATCAACATAAAATTCCATCTGTACCCTCTCATCACATCAAAAAACATTATCTTAACTTTCGAATTCACGGGAGGCTAGCCCTCATAGATACATTGGATTCAATCCTGAGTAAAAGTGGATTATTTTTCTATCATGATCTATAATAATATTTAGATAATACCTCTCTAGTTGGGTGAATTTCACTTCATAGATTCCCTTGGGATCTTACTCCTTTTTCTTCGACTAAAAGAAATTTTTTCTCTATATTAAGACTTACCACCTTAAAAAAAATATTCAAAGAAAATACTTTAAAATTCATCCCTCTCAAAGGAAAACATATCCTCACTGTCCCTGATATTCAATACCATTGACCGTATGTGATCATATTCACCATCAAAATAAAAAATTTCAAGACATAACCTTTGATTATATGAACATCCCATAACATTGAATATCATTTCTAGGGATTTAATTCATCCTTCAGTTGATAGAATTTAATGGATTGATTGATATAAGGAGGGTGTTTTCTCATAATATTTTCAAATATTATCACGTTCTATTGTGGTAGATTTGATTTTTTACTTACATGGATTCCACAAACATTTCTTTCCTATATTAACTGAGCCATTACTATCACAAGCTGCTCTATTAGGATCCCTACAATTCTAGGTACCAGATTCAGAAGGATGTCATTTTTTCGGTGCCTCTCATCTTCAACTTCATTGTTTCTTATGAAGACATCCATTTTGAAAAAACATTTAATAGTTGAACAAACATGTTAATATTTTATTTATAAAACATTTCAAATTAATCAGAGTGAAAAATCATTTATTATATTTTATTAACATCATCCAAACCCCTAATGTTATTTATACTAGCCTCTAATACCAACTATATTGACTCGACCATATTACATTACATAATCTTGATTTTATTCAATAAATCATATCATTTTACATTGAGGATATTTATAGGATTAGATAATTAGAGATTTGGGCCACAATACATTCATAACATTACACATTAACGCAAAGTGGATACTATAAAAACTACATTCATTTAATCAAAAATATAAAATATTTCGAATGAAACTTGAATTCTTTGACAGTTATATTAAACTTTAACATATAATCTTTCATTGACATAAACATCATTATAACTTGTGAAAATCATTTAGAATCTGGGGATGAGGACAAAAATCTTAGTAAGGGATATCAAAAGATGTAAACAACACATTATTCCATTAATACTTTTATCGTATTAAATAATATTCAAAATACATAGTTGTCACCGATATATACTTACATTTTGAAACAATAGATTTCTAAAAGATACTAAATAATCATAAGAACACAAATAGAACAATAAAGTTATTTTGGGAGGCATTACTTACATAATCGTGTAATCTTCAAGGCTACTAAATAATTTGTGACCATCACGAATACCTAAAAATTTGTTTAACCATCGAATTTACACTCGGTGTAATGATACATCAAACCTCCAATATACACAAACCCAATGCATTTGAGAGAGATATAGGTTCAACCATTCATTATAAACAATCTCCATGAACCAAAACACAATCTTACAACATGAATTGTTTTCTCAAAACATAGCATTTTAATTTTGTAAAATGAAATTTTAAAAGAGTATTTTAAAAGATATTACCCTTATAAATATCGTATAATTAATGTGGTACGTAATATAGTGGATATAGCCAAAAATTTCAAGAGATGGGAAAATCCTGCTCCCACAAAATTATTAATAAAAAGTGATAAACAATAGAGAAACAACTCAAAGATGTGGAGCCTGACAAAGCCTTGTATAAACAACACCAGCACTATCACCGTGCACTAAGCCATTGCAATAACTAGGTAATACAAAAGACCAGCTAGAACTGACCTCCATAAATGATCTTTTAGAAAGAGCATCAGCAACATGATTTGCCTCTCTATAGACATGAGAGACATCACGAAAAATCCTCTCAAAAAGCTTGAGACACTTTATCCACGTAGGTAGCATTCTCCATGGAACATTCCTGGACCGATCCTTCAGGATATGCACTGCAACAGAGGAATACACCTCGAGCCATAACTTTCTCCAGCCATATCAGACTGCATGCCTGATTGCTTTTATAATCGCCCAATGTTCTGCTTCAATCGCATGCCCAATCCAAATGTAATGAAAGTAGCAGTCTTTCACAAAGCCCCGACATGTCCGAAAAATTCCACCACATCCAGCCAGGCCTGGTGCTTCATGGGTCGCTCCATCCACATTGACCTTCAACCAAACACGGATTGGTGGGATCCATCAAATGCACTTCATCACACACGACCGCCTCTCCCTGACACTTACACCAAGAGTCCTCAACAATGTAAAGTCAGAAATATCATTGTTCATGCTTCCATATTGATGTGCCGAAGCAATCTGAATGCTTCAGTGAATAAACTAAACAACTTCCGTAATCGTGGGGTTTTTATTATTAAAGGCCACACTATTTCAAGCTCTCCAGATGTATGAAAAACCGAAATAGTAGCAGATGTTAGCAGGTTTTTCACTTGCTCACATACTTCAATATGGAGCACCGAGTTGAAGAATGTATCAACCGAACAGAATATGAAACAACAGTGAAAAATGGACTGTAAATACAGCCATAATCGCGCATCAAGAGGACATTCAAGGAACAAATGGAGGGCAGATTCTTCATTACTCAAGAAAATAGGACACATCAAGGCATGATGTACACCAGTATGTTGAAGGGAAGACTGAATCGGTAACCTTTTCTTCCAGATTCTCCAAATCAGCAGAATGTCATTTGAAAAATAAAAGGCATGTGAATGCCTTTGAACCATGAAGGTATAGTAGATGCAGTACCGTATTCCAGCTTATAAAAATCATGACTTAAGAAAAGTCCATTAAATTCAGGTTTCCAAACAAGAATTTCATGATCATCATAGTCATAATTTGTAGTTTCCAGACAAAAGTTACTAGGTATAATAGATATAACAGGCATTCCTCTACATATCACATATAGACATTTGCCTCCAAGATGATGGAATATCAATGACTTCCTTAAGGGGAGAGGAAATCCAAAAAGTATTCCAGTAGCTCAAAGAATAATTGATACATACCAGCCATTTGGATTGTGCCATGAGTTGAGAATAGGTACTCCAGATAGAGATCCACACAGAGGACTGCAGGTAAGAATCACTATGATTATGCAAATTGTGAGTAAACCTGTTGATCAAGAATTCCAGGGATTTTTCTCCATTTATAAGTCTCCATGTATAAATAATTGAAATACATAAAATTATACATATTAAAAAAAATACTCATCTAACAAACAATTTTAATTCGACATAAATAAAGAAATTGAATGTTATCCCAAAGAATAAAAATTGGGATATGAATTCCCTCACCTCATGTTATTTTTACTTTTAAATTGTCTAAAACTCCTATATATTATTTAAAAGGGTGTTATTAATATCATAACAAAACATGTTCCTCTATATAACACATTATAAGTTCCTATCATTACATGATTTCACCCTTTAATTGTGGGTATTTTGTTCCTTTCATTGTTTTTGTTGAGTTCTTTACTTGATTACAATGATCAGTTAATGATAGATATACGTTTTGATTGAAATTGAAACAATAGAGTTAAAAATTAATGGTATTCACATATTTCCAGTAACATAAATTATACAATTTACTATTAATAATTCTGACCTGAGGATTATTCATAAGATTGATAATTATTTATATTTTATTAATATATTTTTTTGAATCTTCGATCATAATGAACTCATTTTGTTTCTTAAATTAATAACACGATTAAAAAAATATTCCAGAACCATATATAAACAATAATACATAAACTACATTTTGGTTAAAGATTAAAAGTGGTTTCATGACCTGTATTGAAGGAAGTAAAATAATTGAAATCACATCATCCACAATATCGGTAAATTGACACATCACATACAATGTTTCAATTTCATGAATAAGTAGTGGTGGAGAAGAAGTATAATGGTCAGTCTTCCATAAAAATGATGAAATCTAGAATATTTAAGATATTGGATCATTCATTCCTATTATATAAGGGGATGTTTGTAATGAAGAACACTATAAATTAAGATGAAAATAAAAGAAAGGAATCAAATGATTATGTTTTCCTCTTGAACTATTCTCCTTGAGATTCATCTGAATGCCTTTTGTTTTGGCCTTTTGGTGAGACCAGTAATTATAGGACGTTGAAAAGAGCCCAGAGAGAATTATTTGATAGAAATTATGTAAGTCTTAAGGCATGATAATTTTGGGAGAAAAAGGGGAATGAGGTTGGTATTTATAGTTGAAGAGAGCATTTATTTTACATTATTTTAATCATTGTTATAATATTTTTTCCCAAGACCCTGAATAGTCTTAATTTGTGTGACCCAAAATAGTACTAGTTTAATGTGAGTTATAACCATTTGGGATTACATCACTTATGTTGTAATAAATATTGTATTTAACAGATAATTTCAATATACGATATTATACCGTATTTTACTATTCATCAAAATCATGAATTTCAGTAAAATAACAAAAAACCACCCTAACAACTTTTTTACATTTTTAATTCAAAAATGAACTTCATTTTGTGAAATTTTTTAACTATTATGAATTTAATTTTATATAAAATAATAATTTATTCAACGATAACAATTTTAAGTCTTTAACACATTTTTAACACGTTGATAAATTAATCAGGTTTAAATTGACGTAAAACATAATAAAATAAAATAATTGTATAATTTACTATTCTTTAGGATAATATTACTTTTAGTATTAGTATTTATAAGGGAATGATAATATTCCCCAAAAAAGATGGTCCTACCAGACTCAAAATAACATACTAGTCACAATTGTAGATGATAATTTTTCAAAATTCAAAACATTTAAGTGAAAAATTTATATCAAAAGGATAATTATAAATATATACTTAAAACAATGATTCATTATTTTCTATTTATTATTAAAATCCTTGGTGTGTTATAGCTAAATCCTATACATTCTATGTAAAAAATGTCAGTAGAAAAATATCTATTAGTGTGATATTTTTATGTATCCCATTTTGGATCAAAAATAACAAAAATGAATAACTGATAACCTCATAAACACACTATCTAGGACTAGTGTACCAAGTTATTGAACCAGTTATGACATATTTACCCTACTAAAAATGATATATCCCTTGTATGATACCTATATTTTCATCAGAGTAGCAAAAATACAGAGTAATCTATCCATGGAAGAATATAAAATCAGACCATTCCATCTAATTAAAAATTATAAACATATCATCAATGGCCCGATCCTACTTTATTATTTATTATGTAGAAAAAAATACCACTTCATCTCACCACCTTCCGTGAGTAGATACAACTTGAATTTCCATGGATGCATTGAACCTTGATGAACGCTTCTCAGAATATGGATATGATTGGATACCCTCCATTATGTATCCCATTAATAAAAATAAACATATAACCTCCCTCAATATCTTTGATAAAACTAATGAAATAATTTAGAAAATCCTCTAGTAAATATTCAAGCATTATTCAATATGTAATGCAAGAAAACCTGATTTTTATCCAACATCTTAGTATCTAATTCTCTTACAATTACATATTAATGAAAATATGTGTTTTTAAATAAATTATTCATTATAAATAAAATTTAATTAAAATTTAATTTCAACAATGACTTATTGGTATTTTCAGACATTTTAAAACACATGAATTTTACATTTTCAACTTTTAAAAAAAATGAAATTTAATTCTCAATTTAATAGTAAGAAGTACTAAATATGAATTATTATACATAAAATATATATATAAAAGATTAGTTCAATTTACCAAAAAAAATATTTATATAAAAATTATATCTATAATTGGTTATTTAAATTCAGGTATATTTTATGAACACAAATTTTATTTATGCATGAAAATAGAACCCCATATTAATTTTAAAAAAAAAATTAAATGTAAAAATTTTTATTCTTTTTCAATACATTTCCAATGAGAGATCGAAAATTCAATTAATATGCAAGAATGATACATAAAATATAAATCCATATTTAATGAACCAATTTCATGCTAATGGTATGAAAAAAATATATATTTACAAACACAATCTTTCTATCACTTTTAAGCACTCAATGTAATATTTATCTTCCAAATTAAAATTAAAAATCAAAATTTTCCACCTAAAATTGAAAAAAAATTAATTGTGTCGTTAATGTGATGTTTTGAAACAAATATCATCATTTTTTTTAAAAATGATACAGCGTAATACTTTTCATGTATTAACATAGAAATAAATTCTAGGTATTCAATATATTTCCTTACAAGCGACCTTGAGTTTATATGAAAAACGATATAATAAACCATTATAACATTTTAGTTATATTGATTGATATGAACAATAAAAATTTCATTATTAAAAATATAGATAATGGTTTTAGGTAGTGAAAAAAAATATATTAATTCATAATAAGTAATAACAAGAATTTTACTTATTCCATTTCATTCTTCAAAAATATATTTTCTATTAAAATTGATTTAATCACATTTTTTTTCATGTGATGATTGAAATTAATTTATACATTTTTAGTAATTTTAATGGATTAAATAAATATCATTTTATAAGTAATCATTACAATATTATACAATACAGTGGGTTTTAAGGATTCTTCTAAAAATATTTATTTATTTGCTAATATTGAAAATTACTTATTTTTATGAAAAACTACCATTTAATTGAAAATAGAATAATTTTTTTTTCTAATTTGATAATAAATTAACCAAAATATTCATTGATTATTAATTATATAATTTTTAAAGGTAAATCATCAATATATCTCATTCTGGTATTAGTTCATCTTTGGACATAAAAATATATTTTTTTAATTGTGTATATGCACACAATGTGTTTTCATATTAATATATTAAACTAATTTTTTTATTAATGATTTTGATAAAAAATTTCTTTACTACTTTTAGTGAAATATTTATACATTAATTTTTTTATAATGAAATCAATAGAAATAAATAATGTTTTATTCATTGAAATTCATATTTCTAAAACAATTTTTCATTTAGTTTTTAACCTTTATTTAAAATTAAAATATGAATCACATATAAATTAAATATATTAAAATGGATTAAATACTTTTAATAAGAATAATTAATATAATATACTATGTTCAACTATTTGTTTTGTTGACTATATTAAAAACTATAATTTTTTGTTACAATAGAAAAAGTTAAGACATGTTTCAAATGGTTTAAAAAAATATATAAGGGAAATATTTCCAGGGAAACTTATGTAATTATTATTTGTAAAAGTTATTTAAACATTGTAATATATTAAAATTTAATAATTACTCATTTGGAGCATCATTCCCATGAATGGACCTTATATCATTAAAATATTTTATTATATTTTATGTTAATCAGTTCCATCACTTATAAAAGGGTGCATATTTTTATCCCTTGTTCACAACGTTTGAAAATTCTATCTTATAAAATATATTATCTAAAATCATACTACAATATTTTCCTTCATAATAGATCTTATGTTCTTCTCCTATGAATAAACTCTTAGGGAATTTGTTTTATGTTAAAATAGGTCTCTCTCGAAGATGTATAGATCATACCCAAAATCATTCCCAATTATTTCTTCTACAACATCTTCAAAAAAAATTTAACTATAAAAAAAATTAAAATTATAATATTTAAAATATAATGATATTTTATTATGATTATGACCAAACTATTTACAATATATTCTAAATAAAATATGAAATGACATTTTTGATCATTTAAATATATGGACTACAATTTCCACGCAGCGATACGATTCATTTCGTGCCACCAAAACACGTTATTGGTAATTACTAAATATAGAATGTTTATACATGGTATTAATCTCATTATAAAAATGTTTATGATGAATTAATAATTACTATTAATTTATTCCATCGATCAAAGAAATATATACTACTCTTGTATATACATATGGACTACCATTTCGACATGGTCTGGTAATTCGTTTTTCATCACTGCTTTATATGAATGGTTTTGTATAAATATATAATACATTTTTTTTCTATATATATCATTAATGTAATTTTGGATATTAAATAACTATTATCAATTTTTACGGACAAAAACATTGAAATGATTACATATACGAAAAAACAATGTAAATAACACCCAAAATGATGATAATAATGAATGATCATTAATGAATGGGTGATAATACATTATAAGTAAACAATGTATGGTTATATATGTGGGAATATTGTAATTATAAATATTTTTAATAAATTTATATTTTTATACAGGATGTTGTAGCACAATAAAATTAGGAAAAAAAATGAGGTAAGGGTCTAATGTTAAATTACCAATTTTACTGAGAATGTTTACTCATGAATTAAAGATGATTCTGTTATCAGATCATTCTATATAAAACAATAAGTTTTTATCTTCCTGTTATTAATTGATATTATAGTTTTACCTTTAATTTTTTTCAATTATAATTCATGAGACCAAAACATTATTTTCAGGAAATCGAAATTATTCATTCAATTTGATCAGTAATATTATCTTTTCATGTGAATATTTTATTAGACTTATTTCCAATAATAAATTTATAATCAAATTATTATTATAAATATTTACATTAATCTTTTTTATATTTATATAAAAATATTTGAAATGAATCTTTTATTAATTTTCTGAATGATATCTTTTTTACATTTAACAAAAAATTTGAGGAAAAAATTACATTTTTACAAACACCTCATGGATATATTTACCCACAATAATAAATTCACTTTTCCTTAATGAATTTATTTTATTTATCCTTGTTTCGTTTCTAAGAAATTATTCCCTTGATATTTTTTAATTTTTTAGATTTTATATATTTATTTCAAAATGAATATTCTTTTTTAAGAAGTTTTCCATTTATATTATAAAACTAATTTTTTCATCCACAATAATATCATTTGATATTTATTTTTATCTATTATGGATATGATCAAATTTTACCAATTTTATTACTTATTTGGATGGTTTTTGTATTTATTGATAAAAAAAATGGTGAAACAGATTTTCTTTTTTTTTTGTTTAAGATATGATGAAAGGACAATTCTTTTGAAGATTTTGTAGCATACCTATGAATTGATTATTATTATAATGCTATGTGTAGATCCTTTATAAACACATCATGAGTTTTTATGTTAGAAACTATGCAAAAGTGGGTGTTTTATACCCCCTCTACCACAATGGGTAATTATGAAGGATTTTAGAAACTCCTTAGAGATAGAAATAATAATATCTTAGAATGTGAACGAGTTAACTTGATTGAACATACATTCCAAAATAGATGGAAATAACTTGTTTAGAATTTAAATTATGGTACTTTGTGAAAAATTATATTCATTTGAGTGAACAATAGATTAGGAAGTTATTTTATAATGTTATGTGAATTACAGAAACATATATATTATTTTTAAAATAAGTTATAATGGATAATTATTTGTTATTTTAGATTCCATACTCCTATATTGAATTTTTTTTTTAAAACCATATACCAAAAATCATTATTATTTATCATTGACTGGTTATGTATGGTTATTTTATGTTTTGATCATATTCTCATACCCCTATGTATCTATTATTCTCCCTTATGATCATAGAATGATATCTTTTATATTTACCATTATTTAGAATTTAATCACAACCATTATTATTATTACATTCCCAATATTATGGAGAAATGATTTCAGTATGATATTTTTATGATGATTGATAGTTGTGAAGAATATAATGGTAAATGAGGATGAACTTTTATGTAATAGTTATTATATAACAATTTTTACAAATTCACTAAACATTTATTGTTTTAGCATAGATCACAATGGCATGTAATTAATATTCATCCATTAATATGTAATACATTAAGATGGTTGTTTCATTTAACTATAGTATGTATTAGAGAAAGGATTATAAACATTTGGAAACAAGGATAAAGAACCATTAGTGTGAAATCTTAGTATGTGATTAATTATAGGATATTGAATTGTTATTTTTGTAATGTGTATATTCTAATTGATTCTAAGAAATGCATCTTCTTATGGATAATAGAATTTGATGTCATTTTGGAATAGATAATTCTTATAGTATTGAAACAAACAAAATTTTGTTGAGTATATATCTTCAATCATTCTGGTTAATGGTGAATGATCCCTTACCACCAATATGGGTTGACATTATTGGGGAATATTTTTAGGTTTACTAGTATTTTTTATTAACCATTTTTATTAATTTGTATAGATAATAACCATGAATGACCTCAGTAAAACCTAAAGAGTCATAGAATGAAACGTTGGTGTTAATTTTTTGAAATAATATTAATTATCTCTCTATGATTATATGATAACCCACTTGGATTAGTATTTTCAATGCTATACTTTTTTATTCTAGTAAACCACTAAAAATTTAATAATCCAGGATATTGATAAATGAGTTATAAAATAAAATGATTTCACACCAAGGAATCTAAATGTTATGGGCTTAATAATTAAAATTAGATTTTTAATTCTCAAAAAACATTCTCATTATAGTAACCAAACTAAAAATTTCCCTCATAAATATAGGGAATGATGTACTATTTTTCCATTATGTGGAAACACCAAAATTCAATTAGTGATTCTACTAATCAACTACTATCAAAGTAATATTTTATTTCCACTAAAATATATTTTCCATTTTCTAGTTCTTGATACCAGAAAAATGGTATCATAGTTATTTATTATCTGGAAGGTCAATTGGATCAATTATGGAGTCATATCGGGATTATTTTTTTAGGTGTATAATTTTCTTATAACATGTTGAGAATATTTTTTCATGTGAATATTTTATTTTATTTTATTACAAGTGAATTTTGATTAAAAACCTTTTTGTATTTTGATGATTTTTTAAACTACAATGTTTTGATTTATATGATTCTTGTTGTTCAGATTTATAAGATATTTATCTACTCATCAATAGTTTATGAGAAAGTCTAAAAATCATTTATTATTACTCTAAAAATTCAACAAATTTGAAACTAGACTTTTAGAAACTCTATATTTTTCAGTTTTCAAATATTAATGTATTTATTTTACTGAAAATTCTAATTATATCAAAATTGCATAACACATGATTTTATATAAATATACCATTTTTATCAATATTTCATAAGATTACATCCATGCCTAAAATTGTATTTTTTCTTTTTAAATTATGTAATGTTTTGAAATTATGTTTCACATTTTTTTCCACAATGATTTTGATTCTATTTATTAATGATTTCAGGATCTTTAGATGTTTTTTAATATGATATGTGATTCTTTGGAAATATAATTTGTTTTTCTACAAATAAGTATTTTTGACCAAATTCAAAATATATTATCATGAGCCCTTATAAAATTGATGATGTTTATTAAAGTATTTTGTCACATATTTTATAAATTGGGCATAGTATGGTTCATCAACTCAATGTTACTATTCATCACCTATATGCTTTGTACTATTCATGAATAGTGAAAAGTATGGTTCATCAAATCTACATTAATATTCATCATCCAGACACTATGTTATTGTTCATGAATATTTCATAGTATGGTTCATCAGCCCTACATTATTATTCATCATCCATACACTCTGTACTATTAATTAATAGAGAAAATTATGGGTTTTCAACCCTATATTATTGTTCATGAATAATGCAAATGTATGGTTCATCTACCCAATTTTACTCTTAAAGAAAAGTGCATAGTAATGATCACCTACACTACGTTACTATTCATAAATAGTGAAAAGTATTGTTCATCCCTACCCTAAATTACAGTCCATGAATAGTGAATAGTATGGTTCATCCCTACACTACATCACTTTTCATTTTAAATTTACTGTTCTTTTAGTGCATTTTATTTTTAAATTGGATTCTTACATATATGTGGATTTTTTTAAAATATTATTCTCCTAGAAATGTTCTCATAAAATATAAGGATTATAAGAATATAGATTTTAACATTTTTAGTTCTATATTTAATAAGTAAAATTGATGAATTTTTCGATTACTTTTTCATAAAAATTTGGAGGATTCAAAATTGTTTAAATTCAAAAAATTTAAATTACTTATGAATTGTGCTACTAGTATTTAGGAACTATTTTGTCTAAAATAAAAAAAAGTTTATATGGATTTAAATAACAGTTTTAAGTAATCGAATGGTGTTATTATTTTGGAGATATTTTAATTTTAATTTTTATTATTAGAGATTGATTCTATAATTAAAGTACAACAAAGATGTGTTTTTCAGGGAGATATTTATGAATTCTTTTTAATCAATTTATTTTCAATGTACTAAATATGGGAAGTTTCTACAACTATAGAATATTTATTCCGAATATATATCATTCATTCTTCCATATTGTCAAAATACAATACAGTAAAATGATAAAAATTACAACGCACACATTAACATTTCTTATTCACTGTTTTTTAAGAGAAAGAGTTGTGAACTTTGATCCGGTTGTGAAAGCTACAATGTACTGTAACACTCTATTTCATCACTTGAATGAACTCTCAAGGGATAAATTAATTCTGATTTAATGAAAAGTTCCATTGATGAGATGAGATGATCTAATCCTAAATAACCTGTACACATGAATTAGTATTTAATGATACTTCATCTTTTTTTGAGTCTATACCACTCTTTCTTATCTCTCACACTCTCATTATTTATCAATTTATTCTTTTACACATTAAATCATAATTTTTTATTTTGTTTTTCTCAGGTTGTGTCTCTTGGATTTTGAAGGTATGATCTATGGGTTTTAACTCACTATATCAAAATTCAGGACTGTTCCGGTGGGGACATAGAATGACTATAGTTGGGTTTTAACGGTTGTGAGTCCCAAAAATAATTTGGTTCCGTGGTTATCCATACAGTAGAAAAGTATTTTTTTAATATTAGTTATGATTTCTTCATAAAAATCATTTTTAGTGTACACGTATCTCTCATCGAGTATAGAGGTAAAAGAGAAGAATTTGGACCACTTCAGATTGAACTACTATAATAATCATATCGTTATTTACTTTTTCTACTACAAATTAACCAAAATAATTATATTTGATAATTTTTCTATTAATAATTTAATATGATTAAATTTTTTAATCTAGTGTATTCATCCCCCCTCTATACCATCTTACTTTACTTATTCCAACCTAGTTGTTGGTATCTGAGAGAAATCCTTTTTAGAATTGATTTTCTCTATTATTCTCTATTTGATACTTTTCAATTCTTACCACAAGAATATTCCACTTCGAATTATCAAATCTATCTCTGTAGTTTGATTTGATTTTATTTGTGATAACAATTTCATATACCTCATAGTATAATGAAAATATCTTATAAGATGGGCTCATTAAACCATAGTGATTTTTGGATTTCTCAAAAGCCACCCCGCATTGATTGTAATCATTATGGATATAGGAGATCCACAATAGAGGATTACTAAAAGCAGTTGATCAATGCTCATTTTTCAATAATTTCAAAACATTATACACTGCTTGAAGTTTCACTAGACACTATTACTATAATTGATACTACTAGATATGTTTTAAATTATATATTTGTTAATAATATATATTGTGTTATTAATAGAAGAGTTTTTTTTCATGTTTCTTCTTTTATGATAGCTCATTAAATATAGAAGATTCTACAAGATACTCTTCCTGGGTTTGAAAAAAAAATACATACCAAGCTTGAATATCTATGTGTTGAGTACCTAGAATTCAAGATGGGTGATGATGAAACAGTAAACCAAATCTTCCTCAAATTCATAATCCTTATAAATGGAATTAATCCACTTGTAGAAGCTTTAGAAAATATAGTACTTGTTCGAAAAGTCTTACAATACTTTGAAATGAAATGTCATGACAAATGGTTTCCATTTATGAATGAAATAATTTAAAAAATAATCTCTCGATGAATAGATTGGATCTCTACTCAAATATAAACTCGATCAAAATAACATAGTGTTTGTGGAGACAATAAAAAGAAAAGGCGTCACATAAAAATAAGTGAATTTTATTTCAATTGAATCTTCTAATTTTGATCTATATGATTGTGAAAAGGGGGATATGGCTTAGATTATTACAGGTGTTTAAAAAATAAAAAAAAATAAATGATTAAATCATTAGTTTAAAAGAAACACTCAAAATGAATAATATAATGAAGATATGAAAGGTAATATGAATTATAATTCTTCATATGTAACCTGTTATAAGAGTAGGATGAAAGGGAATATATAAAAATGATTATCCTAAATTAAATATTAACGATTAATAGAAAAATAAAGACATAAAGACATTATACACTTGTTGGAGTTTTATAGAAGAATACGAATATAGTGGATATTCTGGAAATAAAAAAGAATATTGTAGCTAGTGCTTTATGGAATTGCTGGATAAGGTATGTAATTATCATTTTTATTCTACATATTCTGATTCTTAATTTGAATCAAGAAAATCTAATGTTTTTTAATTAAATAATGAAATATATTGATTAAAAAATGATATTTTCAAAGTCTCTTATCAATATAATATGATTAATGATAACAATGAGAATTTTTTTTATTAAAATAAAAAACATTTTTAATATAATGAAAAACTATGTAGAATTTATTATTATTCTTTTTACTTATAATTTTATGAAAATTTGAAATCTACTAATGTTTTACAAAAAATTAAAAATGAAGATTTTTGTCTTCAAATAAGATTATCTTCCTTTATTCAAGGTCGTTAAATATATAATGAGTTGATGACTTTAACAAAAACATATAACAATAAATATTTTTCTTCTTATTATAGGAGATTTCCACAAACTTATAAAGCTATTTTTATTAAAATTAAAAATTCTTTACTTCAACTATTACTTGTTATAAATGGGACATAAATGGCCTCTATGAAAATGGTTATTCTCTTACATTTAAAAAGTAGTGGATAATTAAAAAAACTAATACTTATAAACTCTTATTATATATAGTATCATAGAATACATTTTTAAATTCTATATGGGTACCAAAAAAATGTATAACTATTCCCATTAGACCCAAAGTACTTGGGTACCAAAATTTTCATGTAATTTATTTTTGTATGAAATATTTTTATGTTGTATCAAGAATGAAATATGGTACATGGACAGTGGATCCTTTATATATATGATCAGAGACGCATTAATGTTTACTATGTACAACAAATATTATGGAAGCACTATTATATTTGGAGACACATGCGAAGGCAATATAGAAGGTGTTGGTAAATTTGGTATTTCAAATTATACTTTTATTACTTATGTTTTATATGTTAATGGTTTTAAAAATAATTTATTTATTATATCACAATTGTGTTATGATTGAATGGACATTAATTAATAAAATGATTAATGTTTAATTTTTTAAAGATAAATATATATTATTTTATTCTAATCGAATGTATAATATTTATAAATTCATTTTATCGAACTAACATTTCAATATGTAATGTGTTTGAATACTATACAAAAAAATAGTGTCCTCTTACATCTATTCTTAGGTAATGTTAATTTCATATTTTTACATAAGATCTCAAAACATTAGAATATGTTAAGGCCTCCTAACTTGAAGAAATAAACACTTCATGTCTGAGATACCTTCTTAAATGGGGAGAAACACACAATTTATTTTATACATGTCGATCAGATAATTACTAATAAGTCGTAAAGTTATTACATATTGATTTATTTGACCCCAATCACATTTGTATAATTAGTGGTATTAAATATACTATTGTCATTGATGATGATTATAGTAGATTTTCATGGTTATTCTTTCTTGCCTATAAAAATGAAAAATGTAATAGATTTACAAATTTTCGTAAAATAGTTCAGAATGAAAAATGTTATATGATTATTTCTAATTATAGTGATAAAGGAGGTGAATTGTATAATTTATATATTCAAACAATTTGTGAAAATAAAGGTCATTTAAATAATGTTTTTGTACCTAGAACACCAAATAAAAATTCTATTTTACAACAGAAAAATAGAAATCTTATTGAAATAGCTCAAACTATGTTATGGGAATAGAACTTTTGGAGATATTTTTGGACAAGGAATGTTTTTTTGCATGTTATATTTCAAATGTTAATTAAATCGCATTAAACATTATTCCAAAATAAAAAACCTAATGTTGGTTACATTAGATGTTTTGTTTGTAAATTTTTTATTTAAAATTCAAATAATAATTTATATAAATATTATGCTATGAGTGATGAAGGTATTTTTATCATTTATTATACCAATAGTAAATATTTTAGAATTTATAATAAAATAAGTATGATGATTGAGTAATCTATTCATGTAATATTTAATGATATTGATTTAAAATTAAATTTTGTTTCCAATTTTTATGATGAAAAGTTTAGAGAATTTAATTTCGATGAACATTTTCCTCAATATAAGAATGACTAAATTGAGGGGGATCATACTCCCTATATGGCAGATCCAAAATACTAGAATATTCACAAAGTTCATACTGTTTAAAATGTAATTGGAAATATGGATTCTCGTGTAAAAACTAGAAATTTTGTTTTAAAATTTTGTGCCAATTCGGCATTTCATTTTGATTTTGTTACTTTTAATGTTAATGATTATTTGAAAAAACGAAAATTGTATTTTTGTGATGAATTATGATTTCAACAAACTTACTATAAATAATGTATGTAATTTTGTATAATTGACTAATGATAAGCATGTAATTTGAACTATATGGATCTTATGAAACAAGCGGGATGAATCTGGACAAATTGTCAGAAATCAAGAAAGGCTTATTGGTCAAGAATACAGTCAAGGATAACTTATATACCTTAAAAATACATTTTCACCTATTTTTAGGTTATAAGAAAATATAATTTTAAAGTATTTTTCATATTTTCAATGTTTTAAATCATATCAAATGGAAATAAATTTTTTTTTCTTAAATGATTTTATAACAGGATAAGTTTATGTTTCTGAACACCTTGGTTTTGAAAGGGAAAAACATCGTATCAATATTTTTAAAAAATATAATTTTTTTTATGATCATAAACAAGTACCTAATTCATGTTATGAATGACATTAATTAGTTTTTTAAATAATGGTTTCAATAAAAGTATTGTTGATGCAACTATTTTTATTAAAATAACTTCTGATGATATTTTATTTATTGAAATTTATGTTGATAATATAGTTTTTAGATCATCTAGTGAGATAAACTGTAATGAATTTTCATATTTGATTTCTTATGAAATTGATATGATTTTAATAGGAGAATTAAAATTCCTTATTAGACTTCGAATTTATCAATTAATATAAGGAATTTTTTAATCACTATTTCTATTTTAAGGATCTAGATAAAATATTTTGTCTTGATTTTTTAAATATTTGAAAATTTTTATGGGCACTAATTTTAAATTAAATACTGATTTTTCTAGTAAATCTGTTTATTTTAATATTTATATTGGAATGACAGGTAGTTTTCTATATTTAACTACATACAGACCCGACAACATTTGTAGTGTTTTTTATGTGCTAAAGTTCAAGAATATCCAAAGGAAATTAATATTAAATTTCTTAAAATATTAATTATATATGTCAATGAAACTGTTTGTTCTAGTTTATTCTATAAAAAATTTATACATTTTGATTTAAAATATTTTTATTATTCTGATTTTAAATGTTGTAGAATTGACAAAAAAAAGAACTTTTGGTATGATTCATTTATAGGAAAAATATAATTTCGTATTCTTCTAGGAATCATCTATCAGTTGCATTATCTAATATATAAGATGAATATATATCTACTTCTAGTAGATATAATATTTGAAGGATTAAACAAAAATAATTTGACTTTGGTGTTTAAATTGATAAACTAAATATTTGTTGTGATAGTGAATCTGTAATTTATATTTATAAAAACAACATTCAACATTCTCTAAAAAATCATATTGATCTCAGATTTCTTTTTAATAGAGTTCATGTCAACATGGGTGATATTTGTTTATAATTTATAACATCTAAAAATTAGCTAGCTGATATTTATAAAAAGTCTATAGAATTATCTCAGTTCGAAAAAATAAAATTTTCTCTTGCTATGTTTGAATTTTAATTTTTTATTTCCCTTTTTGTTTAGGGGGAGTTTTTTTACTTCTATTATAACAAAAAGGGGTATAAATAATAAGGTTTTAATTGTTTTAAAACATTGGTTTTGGGGAGAGATATTTTGGTTGAAAATGGGGTGCAATAAATTGGGTTAATGAAATTGGTTCTATACTGATTAAAAATTGATTTTAATTGTTCATAATTTATGGTTATTGTAATGGCACGGACCTCTCTGGTCCATTACTTTGTGAAATGTTGGTGTTGGAGGTGTTCCGGGAGGACAAGGGGACTTATCCCCAACACTTTGCCAATTTTTTCAGTTCTGTGAACAGTGCTTCCAGTTTTATGAACAGTAACAGATCGGTCTCACCGATCGGTCTCACAGATCAGTCTCACAGATCAGTTTCACGGATCGGTGTGACAGATCGGTTTCACAGATCGGTCTGACAGACCGGTTTCACAGATCGATGTGAGAGATCGGTTTCACAGATCGGTCTGACATATCCGTTTCACAGATCGGTTTGACAGATCGGTTTCACAGATCGGTGTGACAGATCAGTTTCACAGATCGGTATCACAGATCGGTGTGACAGATCGGTTTCACAGATCGGTTTCACAGATCGGTGTGACAGATCGGTTTCACAGATCGGTATGACAGATTGGTTTCACAAATCGGTCTAAGAGATCGGTTTCACAGATCGGTGTGACAGATCGGTTTCACAGATCGGTCTGACAGATCGGTTTCACAGATTGGTGCGACAGATCGGTTTCACAGATCGGTGTGATAGATCGGTTTCACGGATCGGTTTCACAGATCGGTTTCACAGATCGGTTTCATGTAAAGTAACAGTGGGTGAACAGTGTTTCTAGACACCTACAGTTTTTCCCCTTTTGTCGTTTCCTTTGACGTAAAATACTTTTAAAGACTTATTTTAAGGGCTCTTAAGTCCGTTTAAAATTCCATAAATCCTATATTAATTATTCCTAAGGCTTGGAATGTTTTACTTGGTCAAACCGCGTGGGTTAATGCGATCCATTTTTAATGGAGAATTAACCGGATCTTAAACTGTTGCCCATTTAATCTTCAAGAAGGGACGATATATCATTCTCCCTTGTTCTTTCTGTTTGTTCTCAACTAGGAGGCACTAGAACCTTTCAACCCTTTCCGTAGGAGTTTCACAATCAATCTTTACTCCTAGGATTGGTTCTGCTCTGTTTTGGATGCAACTGAGTCTTGTCGATCAATCTTCGATATAAGGTATGTTGTATCATCATTCTTTTGGGGTTCATCTTCTCGTATCCTCTTTTGCATAATTATACCATGTAATTTCCAAGATTCTAATGGGTTTTCTTGGGGTTGTTTTGTACTGTCGTACCGCAGCATCCTCCGGTGGATGCAGTTGCCGCGAAGGGAGGATCGTGACCTGTTGTGTGGATAAAGAACGTGAGGAACTGTTTTAGGTTGGGGATTGATGGCTTATCTAATTTTATATGTGCAATCGTAGAATTAGCATGATTTATCCCTTTGGATCACAATGAAATTGACCTAATTAAACACTTGAACCGGATTAACAGAATTGGTTGATCGCATGTTGTTGCTTTATACTGTGATAAGGGTTTACCTCATGTTTTCCTAGATATAATGATATATATGTTTTCTTTGATTTGTTCTTCGTTCATGATAGAAATTGATAACGAATGTAAAGCCGGAATTAATTGTTAATTAATTGGCTAAAGATAAAGAGGCATGTAAATTAATCTGGTTATTGCAGTTGTTGTAGTTGTTCTAATTTGAGGATAATCAAATTAGGTATGTAAGCATGGTTATTTAAATGGGATATCTTGCTGATTAGGTATCCGTGATTGGAACCTACGAATAACAAATCTTCCAATTCAATATGGATTAGAGAACATATTATGTGGGAGTTTCTAAAAGGGTTCTGAGTTACCCTCTTGTTTGTTAAAGGTTCAAGAGCCCATGATGTGATGTTTTTTTCCTGCTGCTTGTGCTGTGATGTGAGCCTGGATGGTTGTTGTGATATGTGGAGGCATAGAGGCCTTATGGTTATGGCAGCAGATGACGCCTAGAGTGGCGAGATGCATCGGTTTATGCATGTGGGTGTCGGGGAGGACACCAGGGGTGATGGAATGGGATGGATGTGGTTGTTGGTTGCTTGCAGTTTTCTTGAATGTTATTCTGCTTTGCTTTTCCCCACTGCTCAAGGCAGCTGGTCTTGCTACCCTTCTTCCGATGGAGTCGAAGACGCGCGGGGTATGCCACGTGCTTTCCATGTTTAGCCTCCCGAGGGAGAATGGGTATATGCTCTTTCTATAGGCAGCAATGACTCAAGGGGTAGTATATATACTCACCGTGTTGAGCCTCCTTTGTGTTTAGAAGCATATGATGCTTTTCTAGAATGCCTGGGAATGTGGAAAAGTAATCCTGTAAGGAATGTTTGATTAAATGGTAAAAATCCACTGGGATGGAGATGCTGGAATTAAAAGGTGGTGTTAATCTTAAAAAGGAGAAGTTGTTTTTGAATGTGATGCCAATTCAGTTTAATGTGGAATTGTTCATTCTTAAACAATGTTTAAAGAATTAATTAATGTATAGTGGAACTGATAAAATGAGAACGGAGTAATCTAATAAATCTCTTCAAATGTTTGTGTGCTTATAGGATACCTAGTCTTTGAAGTATCATCCTGGAGTCTGAGAGACGTTAGCTGTAGTTGTATCTAAGACTAGGTAATGCCCATAGTGTGGATGTGAGTTACATATATATTCTGTACTTTTTGTGTTTCTATATGCTACTCCACCCTGTCTGTAAGGGCAACTGACACCCCGGGGATTCTGAGCCCTGGGGGGTGTTTTCCCCAACATTCTTATGGGAAGTTGAATGGCTGACTACACCCTTTGGCTCCGCTCTGTTCTCTTGGTAGATACTTGTGCCATGAGGCACAATGGTTAGTTACCCCATATATGTGTGTAGAGGGCTGTAATGGCTTGTGTTTATTCACACACATATATTATGGATATAGTATCATACGGACTACTATAGGTGTAACGTGTATAGGCTATGATGGCTTGAGGATCCTTACTCGGCATATGGGTTGTAATGGCTTGAGGTATTATACCCGACGTATGATACACATTATGCGAGCTATGGTGGCTCCCGGAAACTACCTGGTTACCTTTGGTTGTGAGGACGGTGTGGTGCTTCGCCCAGGTGTCTGTGGGCAAGCCTTTGTGGTGCACGAGGTGCAGATTGTGGAGCTTAGCCCAGGTGTCTGCGGGCAAGCCTTCGGAGAGAGATTCACAAGACGTATGTCGTTGGGGAAAAGCGGAAAACCAGTGGGGAAGTAGTAGCAGAGTACCCTTGATATTCTTTACTATATGCTATATTCTTATATGCGTTATTTGGTGAGAGTAGACACGGTGAGGTTGGGAACATAATATACCTGTTTAGGTGACGAGTTAGTTTCACTTGTTGTTCACTGGTCTTTAGCATGCTTTCTTTACCTTTGCACGAGAGGCTTGGGGAGGATCCTACTGAGTATACTGTTATGCTCACCCTATGTACATATAAACTGTTTTTCAGGTCACTTGGAGCATGTTGGAGATCAAGCGGGTTACTACTAGCTTGTGGTTGGAGGAGGAGCTGTTCGGGCTCGTGGTCGCTGCCGTTTTTCTTTCTTTTGGGTACATTTAGTTTCCCCTTTCAGTTGTAGTTCTTTTGCATGAAATTTCATATATGTACTTGGGTTTGTTTTATATTTCAGTTAGGAGTTGGAGTTGGTTGGAGTCTATTCTATCTCTCTCTTCTGCATGTGTTCTCTTAGAGGGTAATGCCTCCTATTTGTATTTTATTATACCCTCGGTGCAAGTCGCCAACCCGGGGCCTACTGGAGGCGGGACTCGTGGATCATTATCTCCCTTTTCAAATTGCCGGCCCAGGAGGGGTACACTTTGTGGGGAGGGGGTCGTGACAGAGTGGTATCAGAGGTCTGGTTGAGGGATAGGATGGAGTTTGGAGTTAGGCACAAGTGAGGATGCATGGGATGGTAGGGAAACTGTGTCATTCATGTTTAGCAAGTGGGGTAAACACTGGAGACCGGCAGAGACATAGGCGTTCAGGGCCCCCCATGATCTGTTCCACGGACATTTATGTTTACGATGGCTACTAAACAATGTGATACTGGTTGCAGGGTAGAGACCTAGGAAAGGATCATGCATCATTATTCTTTGTGCCTGTATTTGAATGGATAGACCTTGGGATAGGTAACAAGAAATTAATAAAACAAATTAATTAATTAATTAATGTTGAGTCTTCCATATTCCAGGCTTAGGATCTCTAATGGTTTTATTTTACAGGTATGGCTCCAGGTCGACGTCCTCGTCATGTTTTCGCAGAAGATTCCCAACAGGCTGTTCCAGCAGATCACCGCCGAGTAGAGGTTGACGAAGATGACACTTGGAGGAAGACACCCCGAGAGTTTCAGCGCCAGAGTCTACAGAAGTACGGGGTCTCCGTTTCAGATGCAGTCACAGAAGACTGGTTGGAGGATATTGAGATAGGATTTAGTTTGATTCGTGCTCGGAAGGAACACTGGGTGTCCTTGGTTGTGACGATGCTGCGTGGAGCAGCGAGGCAGTGGTGGTTCTTGTTCCTCGGTGATCGTGAGGAGTCGGCAATCTCATGGGGGGAGTTTCGAGACAGTTTTAGAGTCGTGTTTCTTTCAGCGACTGCGAAGGCGTCCAGTCGCCAGGAGCTACTCACCCTTCGACATGGGAGCTCCATTGTTCGAGAGTTTGGAATCCGTTTCAGGAACCTTCTACGATATGCTTCAGACCTGTTACCCAATGATGAGACCAGGGCGAGGCATTTCGAGGAGGCTTTGCGTCCAGAGATCCAGCGTCAGGTCAACCCATTTATGCTAAAGACATATCTTGAGGTGCTGGAGAGGGCAGAGGATGTTGAGAGGGCTTTGACCAGGACCGGATCGTTATGAGAGGGGAATCCTCATGATTCCTTACAAAGAAGAGCTGTGGTCCGGTGTTCCCGGTTTTCAGGACAGAAGAGTTTCCGTTCACCTGGGGGTAGGTCCCATCCCTTCCCATCTCGTTTCTCCGGAGGTATCAACTCTCAGGCCTATGCCAAGGGATCATGTGATTTTTTTTCTTGTGGTGGTCGTGGTCATCAGCAGCGGGAGTTCCCAACTTTTCAGAGCAGTCATCGTGCACCAGGTGCTCCACTATAGGTTCCTCCGTTGAGGCAGTTCCAGCCGAGGCAGTAGCAGCAGGTTGCACCAGATTTAGATCACAAGAGGGTAGACGGTGCAGGCAGAGGACAACCCCATGACGCTCTACGTCCTCAGAGAGAAGAGCACGGCCGTGGTGGTGGTCGTCATCAGGGTCAGAGAGGC
This sequence comes from Viscum album, assembly GCA_963277665.1. NCBI lineage: Eukaryota > Viridiplantae > Streptophyta > Magnoliopsida > Santalales > Viscaceae > Viscum > Viscum album. The sequence goes on from OY728159.1 coordinate 1,209,263,266, forward strand.
CATGGAGGTGGTCGTGGTCAGCTTCATGCTCTAGCGTTGCCAGCTCCAGGCGAGCCAGACGTCGTCTGAGGTACCCTTTGCTTGTTTTCTACCTTGGTGTATGCCTTGTTTGATTCAGGAGCGACACCCTCATTTATATCCCTTACCCTTGTCCACGCTTTGGGACGTGAGGTAGAGAGGCATCCAGTGCCCTTGGCGTTGACTACGCCAGTTGGAGGTCGAGCTAGCTTGTTTGAAGTATGTAGAGACTGTGAGCTAGTGTTGGGACAGCACCGCTCTTGGGGAGATTTCCTGTGTTTACGAATACAACCATATGATGTCATCCTCATCATGGAATGGTTGCATTCGGTGCAGGCTATTGTGGATTTCTACAGGAAGAAGGTCGTTTTCTTTGATGAAGATGGATAGGAAGTAGTGTTTGATGGTGAGAGAGATCCTCAGATGAGTCATAGACGAGTTTCATCCTTATCATCCATGATGGCTGGGATGATGTTGAGTTCTTCATAGGTTCAAAAGTTGGCGTTTCCTAGGGTCGTAGAGGAGTACCCTGACGTCTTTCCCGAAGAGGTTGTAGCATTACCCCCTCGACGAGAGATTGAGTTTGGGATCGAGCTTCTGCCGGGAGCGTCTCCTATCTCTATGTCTCCGTATAGGATGGCCCCTTCTGAGTTATGAGAGCTACGTATACAGCTTGATGGTCTGTTGCAGTGTGGTTTTGTTCGGCCAAGTGTGTCACCGTGGGGTACACCAGTCTTGTTCGTGAAGGAGGCCGACGACAGTTTGCGGTTGTGCGTCGATTATCATCGATTAAAAAAAGTGACAATAAAGAATCGATATCCTCTTCCACGGATTGATGACCTATTTGATCAACTTAAGGGTGCAAGTTGGTTCTCAAAGATCGACTTGCGGTCAGGATATCATCAGATGCGTGTAAAGGATGAGGATATCCCGAAGACTGCTTTCCGTTGTCGTCATGGGCATTATGAGTTTGTTGTAATGCCATTCGGCGTGACGAATGCTCCAGCTGTTTTCATGGGGTTGATGAATGCGGTGTTCCGTGAATTCCTGGACAAGTTTGTTGTGGTTTTTATCGATAAAATCCTTGTGTACTCCACATCTGAAGAAGAGCATGCAGAGCATCTACGAGCTGTTTTCGGAGTTCTTCGCCAACATCAGTTGTTTGGGAAGTTGTCCAAGTGTGAGTTCTGGGCTCGAGAAGTTCGTTTCTTAGGGCATGTTGTGTCCCAACATGGAGTATTAGAGGATCCTTTGAAGATAGAAGGAGTAGTGTCTTGGGCAGCCCCCAAGACCGTGTCAGAGGTGCGAAGTTTCCTTGCTCTCGCAGGCTATTATAGGAGGTTTGTAGCCAATTTATCCCGAGTCGCGACTCCTCTGACAGCTTTGACCAAGAAGGATCAAGCGTTCATATGGACTGATCAGTGTCAGGCAGCTTTCGAATATCTAAAGGAGAAGTTTGTAAGTGCTCTAGTCCTTTGTCTTCCAGTGGAGGGAGTCCAGTTTGATGTTTTCTGTGATGCTTCACATCTGGGGCTAGGCTGTGTTCTCATGTAGCAGAGGTCAGTTGTTTCTTATGGGTCTCGGCAGTTGCGTCCCCATGAACGCAACTATGCCACCCAAGATCTTGAGTTGGCAGCCGTGGTGTTTGCTCTGAAGTTGTGGGGACATTACCTCATTGGTGAACACTTTGTGGTTTTCACCGATCATAAGAGTTTGAGGTATGTTTTCTCCCAACATGACTTGAACTTGAGGCAGCATCGGTGGATGGAGTTCTTGTAGGAATACGACATTGAAATATCGTATACACCTGGAAAAGGGAACGTTGTAGCTGATTCACTAAGCCGAAAGTCACGTAATGATGTTGTGCGTGAATCTGGTGATTCCTAGAGAGTGATGGAAGAGCTAGCAGCTGTGCATCTTGATATGGAAGAGGTTGGAGGTAGATGTTGTCTTTTCCAGATGACGGTGCAGTCATCTCTGATGCAGAAGGTGGAAGAGTCTCAGTTGGGTGATCTAGAGGTGGAAGTTTGGAGAGACAGAGTAGTTTGTGGGGAGGCCTCTGATGGTTGGTCGGAGGATGAACAACATCGAGTGTTATATCATGGCAGGCTTTTTGTTCCCTTGGCGATGTGCGAGATGGTTCTCCGAGAGTTCCATAGTTCACCATTGGAGGTACATCCTGGTGTGACGAAGATGTAACGATCCTTGAGGAGTCAGTTTTGGTGGCCTGGGCTGAAGCGTACAGTTGCAGAATGTGTGTCTTGATGTTTAGTCTGCCAGAAGGTGAAGGCCGAACACCGTGTTCCTGGTGGTCTTCTCCAACACATAGAGATTCCTCAGTGGAAGTGGGAGGACATCTTAATGGACTTTGTTACAGGTTTACCTCGAGCTCCAGGAGGACATGATGCTATATGGGTGGTAGTGGATCGTTTAACTAAATCGTCCCACTTCATAGCAATCAAGGAGTCGAGCTCAGTGGAGGTTTTGTCGAGGCAGTATCTAGAGGAGGTGGTGATACATCATGGAGTACATAGGACGATCATTTCTGATGGAGACCCTCGTTTTACATATAGGGTGTGGAGAGGTCTCTAACATGCTTTTGGCTCTCAATTGTGCCTTAGCACTGCTTTTCATCCTCAAACGGATGGTCAGACAGAGAAAACCATCCAGACTCTTGAAGACATGTTGCGCTCTTGTGTTCTTGATTTTGGAGGTTCATGGAAAAATCACTTACCCTTGGTAGAGTTCGCTTACAATAATAGTTTTCACTCTACCATCGGCATGGCGCCGTTTGAAGCCCTGTATGGCCATCCTTTACATTCTCCGTTGTGCTGGACTGGGGTCGGAGAGTCAGCAATTCTCGGACCGGAACTAGTGCAGAATACAACAGAGATGGTTCAGGTGATTCATGAGAGGATGAAGACAGCACAGGATCATCAGAAATCATATGCTGATCAAAGAAGGAGACCGTTATAGTTTAATGTTGGGGATCATGTGTTTCTGAAGGTGACTCCCCATCATGGGCAGCGAAGGTTTGGTCGTGGAAGTAAGCTTTCTCCCCGGTTTATTGGGCCTTTCGAGGTGTTAGCTCGTGTTGGAGCTGTGGCATATCGAGTAGCACTTCCCCCTCAGATGAGTCGGATACATGATGTTTTCCATGTATCACAGCTCTGTCGTTATCTTCATGATGAATCTCATGTTATCGATTGGGGAGAGATGGATATTGATGATGATGCAACCTTCGAGGAGCGACCTGTGGAGATCCAAGACCACAAGGAGAAGGTGTTGCGTGGGCGTTCTATCCCCTTAGTTCGTGTCTTGTGGAAACACGGTGGCATGGAGGAGAGTACCTAGGAGCATGAGTCACAGATACGTGCTCAGTACCCAGAGTTTTTCAATGTTTAACTCCTTTCATGTAATGATGTTTCCTCTCTGGTTATATCTTTCATGTTTTATTTATGTACCTTTGATGTGATGTTATGTTTGAATTGTTTGGGTATGGATTGTTTGTTCCCATGATCCCAGATGTCGTAGTATTGTTCCAGCTTTCGAACAACTCATGGTGGTTTTCCCCTGAGAGGTATCTTATGGGGTGTTTGTTCGGACCCATCTTTTCTTCTGGGTTAGTTTTTAATTCTCGAGGATGAGAATGTTTTGAGAGGTATCTAATGTAATGGCCCGGACCTCTCCGGTCCATTACATTGTGAAATGTTGGTGTTGGAGGTGTTCCGGGAGGTCAAGGGGACTTATCCCCAACACTTTGCCAATTTTTCCAGTTCTGTGAACAGTGTTTCCTGTTTTATGAACAGTAATAGATCGGTCTCACATATCGGTCTGACAAATCGGTTTCACAGATCGGTGTGACAGATCGGTTTCACAGATCGGTCTGACAGATCAGTTTCACAGATCGGTGTGACAGATTGGTTTCACAAATCGGTGTGACAGATCGGTCTCACAGATCGGTTTCACAGATCGGTGTGACAGATCGGTTTCACGGATCGGTTTCACAGATCGGTTTCACAGATCCGTGTGACAGATCGGTTTCACAGATCGGTGTGACAGATCTGTTTCACAGATCGGTCTGACAGATAGGTTTCACAGATCGGCGTGAGAGATCGGTTTCACCGATCGGTCTGACAGATCGGTTTCACAGATCAGTGTGAGAGATCGGTTTCAGAGATCGGTGTGACAGATCGGTTTCACAGATCGGTTTCACAGATCGGTTTCATGTACAGTAACAGTGGGTGAACAGTGTTTCCAGACTCCTACAGTTTTGCCCCTTTTGACGTTTCCTTTGACGTAAAATACTTTTAAAGCCTTATTTTAAGGGCTCTTAAGGCCGTTTAAAATGCCATAAATCCTATATTAATTATTCCTAAGGCTTGGAATGTTTTACTTGGTCAAACCACGTGGGTTAATGCGATCCGTTTTTAATGGAGAATTAACCGGATCTTAAACTGTTGCCCATTTAATCTTCAAAAAGGGACGAGGTATCATTCTCCCTTGTTCTTTCCCTTTGTTCTCAACTAGGAGGATCTAGAACCTTTCAATCCTTTCCGTAGGAGTTTCACAATCAATCTTTACTCCTAGGATTGGTTCTGCTCTGTTTTGGATGCAACTGAGTCGTGTCGATCAATCTTCGATATAAGGTATGTTGTATCATCATTATTTTGGGGTTCATATTCTCCTATCCTCTTTTCCATAATTATATCATGTAATTTCCATGATTCTAATGGGTTTTCATGGGGTTGGTTGGTACTGTCGTACCGCAGCATCCTCCGGTGGATGCGGTTGTCGCGAGGGGAGGATCGTGACCTGTTGTGTGGATAAATAACGTGAGGAACTGTTTGAGGTAGGGGATTCATGGCTTCTCTAATTGTATATGTGCAATCGTAGAATTAGCATGATTTATCCCTTTGGATCACAATCAAATTGACCTAATTAAATACTTGAACCGGATTAAAAGAATTGGTTGATCGCATGTTGTTGCTTTATACCGTGATAACGGTTTGCCTCATGTTTTCCTAGATATAGTGATATCTATGTTTTCTTTGATTTGTTGTTCGTTCATGATAGAAATTGATAACGAACGTAAAGCTGGAATTAATTGTTAATTAATTGGCTAAAGATAAAGAGGCATGTAAATTAATCTGGTTATTATAGTTGTTGTAGTTGTTCTAATTTGAGGATAATCAAATTAGGGAAGTAAGCATGGTTATTTAATTGGGATTGCTTGCTGATTAGGTATCAGTGATTGGAACCTACGAATAACAAATCTTCCAATTCAATATGGATTAGAGAACAGATTATGTGGGAATTTCTAAAAGGGTTCTGAGTTACCCCCTTGTTTGTTAAAGGGTCAAGAGCCCATGATGTGATGTTTTTTTTCCTGCTGCTTGTACTGTGATGTGATCCTGGATGGTTGTTGTGATATGTGGAGGCATGGAGGCCTTGTGGATATGGCAGCAGATGAGGCCTAGAGTGGCGAGATGCATCGGTTTATGCATGTGGGTGTCGGGGAGGACACCAGGGGTGATGGAATGGGATGGATGTGGTTGCTGGTTGCTTGCGGTTTTCTTGAATGTTAATCTGCTTTGCTTTTCCCCACTGCTCAAGGAAACTGGTCTTGCTACCCTTCTTCCGAAGGAGGCAAAGACGCATGGGGTATGCCACGTGCTTTCCGTGTTTAGCCTCCCGAGGGAGAATGGGAATATGCTCTTTCTATAGGAGACAAAGACTCGACGGGTAGTATATATACTCACCGTGTTGAGCCTCCTTTGTGTTTAGAAGCATAGTATGCTTTTCTAGAATGCCTAGGAATGTGGAAAAGTAATCCTGTAAGGAATGTTTGATTAAATGGTGAAAATCCACGGGGATGGAGATGCTGGAATTTAAAGGTGATGTGAATCTTAAAAAGGAGTAGTTGTTTTTGAATGTGATGCCAATTCAGTTTAATGTGGAATTGTTCATTCATAATTAATGTTTAAAGAATTAATTAATGTACAGTGGGACTGATAAAATGAGAATGGAGTAATCTAATAAATCTATTCAAATGTGTGTGTGCTTATAGGATACCTAGTCTTTGATGTAGCATCCTGGAGTCTAAGAGACGTTAGCTGCAGTTGTATCTAAGAATAGGTAATGCCCATAGTGTGGATGGGAGTTACATATATATTCTGTACTTTTTGTGTTTCTATACGCTAATCCACCCTGTCGGTAAGGGCAACTGACACCCCAGGGATTCTGAGCCCTTGGGGGTGTTTTCCCCATCATTCTGATGGGAGGTTGAATGGCTGACTACCCCCTTTGGCTCCGCTCTCTTCTCTTGGTAGATACTCGTGCAATGAGGAACAATGGTTATTTACCACATATATGTGTGTAGAGGGCTATAATGGCTTGTGGTTATTCACACACATATATTCTGGATATAGTAACCTACGGACTACTATAGGTGTAACATGTATAGGCTATGATGGCTTGAGGATTCTTACTCGGCGTATGGGCTGTAATGGCTTGAGGTATTATACCCGACGTATGATACACGTTATGCGAGATGTGGTGGCTCTCGGAAACTACCTGGTTACCTTTGGTTGTGAGGACGGTGTGGTGCTTCACCTAGGTGTCTGCGGGAAAGACTTTGTGGTGCACGAGGTGCATATTGTGGAGCTTATCCCAGGTGTCTGCGGGCAAGCCTTTGGAGAGAGATGCAAAGGACGTATGTCGTTGGGGAAAAGAGGAAAACCAGTGGGGAAGTAGTAGCGGGGTACCCTTTATATTCGTTACTATATGCTATATTCTTGTATGCGTTACTTGGTGAGAGTAGCCATGGTGAGGTTGGGAACATAGTATATCTGTTTAGGTGACGAGTTAGTTTCACTTGTTGTTCACTCGGCTTTAGTATGCTTTCATTACCTTTGCACGAGAGGCTTGGGGAGGATCCTACTGAGTATACTGTTATACTCACCCTATGTACATATAAACTGTATTTCAGGTCACTTGGAGCAAGTTGGAGATCAAGCGGGTTACTACTAGCTTGTGGTTGGAGGAGGAGCTGTTCGGGCTCGTGGTCGCTGCTGTTTTTCTTTCTTTTGGGTACTTTTAGTTTTCCCTTTTAGTTGTAGTACTTTTGCATGACATTTCCTATATGTACTTGTTTTTCATTCATATTTCAGTTATGAGTTGGAGTTAGTTGGAGTCTATTCTATCTCCCTCTTCTGCATGTGTTCTCTTAGAGGGTAATGCCTCCCATTTGTATGTTATTCTACCCTCGGTGCTAGTCGCCAACCCGGGGCCTACTGGAGGCAGGACTTAGGGGTCATTATCTCCCTTTTCACATTACCGGCCCAGGAGGGGTACACTTTGTGGGGAAGGGGTCGTGACAGTTATTTAATAAAGAAAAAGGCTGAAATTGTTTGTGCATGTTCATTCTATTGATTGATTACAAGGGGACATTGTGTTTCCATTGGCATGTTTTATTTCGTTTGATTATATTTGATTTTCCATTAAAACCAATTTTGTATTTTTATGTTTCGTAAACTATAGTTTTTGGATATCTATGATTATTTTATCAATTTTTTTTAATATATTTATCTAATTTTTATTAGTGTATGAGGAAGTCAAAAAAATTATTTTATATTACTCAAAAAAACCAATTATATACAAGAATTAGTTTTAGAAACACTATAGTTTTTCATTTTAAAATATTTGTTTACTTATTTTAATAAATCTACAATACATATCATATTTCCCTGAAACATGATTTTATATAAATACAAAACGATTTTATAGACATTATCAGTTTACATTGAAGTCTAAAAATGTAAATTTTTTTCTTTAAATTACATGATGTTATAAAATTTTGTTTAAAAACTAATTTTTTTTGCTGAATGCTTTTGCTTCAAATTTCCAATGATTTTAGTAGTTGTATAAGTCAGTATTATTATATTTAAGATTAGTTGGAAATATAATAAGTTTTATACAAATATGTGTTTTTTACCAACGTATGAATCTTCTGTTTAGATCCCTTAGAAATTCATTGATGTCTGTTGAATTATGTTGTCCAGTTGTTCATGAATAGTGTAATATATGGTTAATTAACCATATGTTATTTTAGAGATATTATTATTTTAAATTATTTTTATTAGAGAGGTATTCTACTAAAGAAAGTGGAAAATGTGATGTGTTTTTTCGGGGATATATTTATGAAATCTCTTGAATAATTTTTTTAAATATCCTAAGGAAGCAGAGATGTTACAACTGCTGAAAATATTAATTCACAAAATATATCATTCCTTCTTACAGATTCTCAACGTACAATACTATTGAAAAATAATAATTTCATGACAAACATTTAAATTTTTAAATGATTATTTTTTAAAAGAGGATGATTTGTGACCATTGATCTAGTAGTCAAATCTGCAACATCTTGAGACACTCTTTTTCTAAAACTTCATGATATCTCTGGAGAAAAATTAATTCTTCGTCGACAATAATTTACATGATGACAGAAGATGATATAATCAAAAAATAATAGTACATGTGCTTTAAAATTTCATCATATTTGTATCACGTAGAACCCAGTTACCTAGAGTCGGTGAATTATTACATAACATTAGCATGATCAGAAGGGATCAAATCCCGAAAAACCGATCAATTTAGTAGCCTTGTAAGTACAAGATACATTCTTAAGTTTTACATTATCCTGAAATTAATATGTCAACAACAGTTTTCCCTTATGTACACACTTATACCGTTAGCCTATCCCTACAGTTCAACCATAAAATACTTCATCACATCCAAGGAAAAATAAAGCATAGAAATGGGTGATATGAGATTCTCAGTAAAGATAAAAATATAGCGGAAACAGTCATAAATAAAAATAAAAATTTAAGAAAATATATAATACTAAAAAAAATCCTATTAAAATTAAAATTAAGAACAATATGAAAAAATATATCAAATAAATCCATTTAAATATACACATGGATATTCTACTAGTTGAATAATCACATGTAATATCAATATCCAATTTCGTAATGATGGAATGGAATATTCCAGACATTATTACCACATATGAATGGCCATGTGCCAATACTAAAAATAATTATTTGTCAAGGACTTCCGCCAAGACACTAGTTTGTATCATGAGACTTCCTTATGCATTAAAGAGATATATCAGGCTCTACCTATCACATACTTTGTCTAATTCATTCCTCATATAAAAAAGTTTAAACATAACATAAACATTAATATTAAAACTAGAATATGAAATCTCAATAAATTATCCATAAACCATTAATGGGGTAAAAATAACACATTTGAAATCAATCATATCACAAAACATTAAATACAATATGGATTATTTGTATCATAACAAATCATATTTAAACAAACTTCAAATCCATCAAAGGATGTGGACATAAGTGAAATCATAATGAAATTGAGAAATTTCTATTTCAATTTTGAAATCAATTAAGAGTCATATAATTATAAAATTAAACATTTATTTTGAAAATATTCATATATGATTGTGTGGAAATATTCAATGATGTTATAATGGAAAAAAGTAGACACACCCACCGTATATGTTAAAAACATTCATACCATAATTTATTTGAAAATGTTATAATGTACCTTGTTTGGAAAATGACGAAAATATTTTTTTCAAAACATATACAATAAAATAAAGGGATAAATGACCTTAACCCATAGTCTAGTAATCAATTAAAATTATTTGAATTACATTTTTAAGAATTCACAGATGTGGACGATTAAGAGGTCCCAATAGATATTTATGTATTAATAACCTCAAATAACTAAAGAGATTGTAGAATAAACCCTTACCGTGTACATTTCCTTAGTTGATGGTATTTTAAAATCATTTATATTAGGTAAAATATTTTATAAAAGTATAAATGAAGTATATTCATAAATATTATTTCATATATGATACAATAATATTTATTTGTTAATGATATTTCCATAGTATCATCGTTTCGGGTGTTCACTGATCAGTTTTACTTTATATAAAAGATTATGTAAGCCATGTATGTTATGGATTGGATGTATTTGATTCATATACATAATTAAATTGTGTTCATAAATATTATTTTTAATCAAAATATTCAATATATTATTGAATGACTACGATGTGGAATGAATCTCATCGCGTTGATGGAGACAATAATTGGTACGTACGCACGAGTAACAATATCATTATATTGATTGTGAAATCAAATATAATTGGATGGTATATTATATATAAAAAATCAATAAAATGTTATATTTATTATTTAAATCAGATATTATCATTATTATTCCCATCCAAAATGTTAAAATGATTGAATAACAAACTACACCACGACGTAGAGACGGTATGTCGTAGTACTCACGTATGGCGATTTTGTCATTTATAGGATGGATAGAATAATGAATATGGTTTTACCATATTTATTATAAAATACCTTTATGTATACGGTAATGAATATATTATATTTTTATGGAAAAAACAATGAAAGAGGATGTGGAAGAAGAAAAGAACTTGAAATAGGTTGATTAAATTATAACCTCTCATTTGGGTGTTCGTTTTGAGTTGACCAAAAGGGATACATAGGATGGATTTATCAGCAAATTAAGGACTCTAGGATGATGTGAGGGAAGTTGGTAGGATATTTGGGAAGTGTTTGGCTGAGACAAAAGGCTTTGTAGTTTTGAAATTATGAGAATTGAAAGAACCCTTTTATAAGAGAGGTGATGGTCAATTTTGGAAACTCTTGCAATATTATTTTATTTTAAAATAATTTTAGATTTATAATGGCTCTAAAAAGATTTATTTCTACAATAATGTGTGTATGTGTCCAAAAACACTCATCCAATTGGTTTTAGATAGGTTTAGGTCAACATATTATCCTTATCATTCAGATTTAACTCTTAGTTAAATTGTTTGAAATTTAACGTGTCTCATTAAATTTTTATATTATATAGTTAATAAACTTACTATAAACTTCCAAGTGAACCCCAAGTGTAAAATTATTAATATATTAAAACTTATCTATGTTTTTTTGTTGATTCTTATATTTTTAGTAATATTATATCAATAAATGATATAATATTTGTTTTAAAAGAACAATTATGTCAATTTTGACACTATTGTGTTTTTCATTTTTTTTTGAAATCCATAAAAACATTATCACTTTGAATAAAATTTATATAATAAATACTAACATGTCATATTAACTTATAAAATTATTTATTATATCAGAAACATTAATTCACATTTATTTGGATATTTATAATATCAATTATTTTAATAATTTATTAATAAGGTAATTACTACATAATCATTGTGTCATAATTAAATTAAATTATTTAATGTTTAAAAATTATAATTAAAATACGGTTTTGTATAATATCTTTTTATCTTTCTAGATAATATTTATAGAGGAATTTATCTTAGGTATAACCCTGTATTAAAAATGGTTTAGTTAATAAACATAGAATTTAACATGTTTAACTCATCTTTAAATAAAATAATAATAAATGACCTACTCTAATACAAGTGGATCAAAATGAACATATATTATTACTATTCTTGCTTTTGGTGAAATTATATTTATCCCGGAGAATTAGGACACATGTTAGGGTAATTATAAAATCATTTTTACCCATAATAACCATATTTATTTTTAATCGTGGTAAATAATTTTAAAAAATTACTATTCACCAAAAATTATTTTCATCTTATTGAACGAAATTTTACTTACTAATGTATACCGTGTCTCTTAGATAGTTGTAATTTAAATCATAGAAGTGATAAAATTATGGTTTATGCAACTTTTAAATACTCTTAGAAGTTGGGTAAATGAAGTGAAAAAGTTCAATAAATTTTTTTATCTCTGCAATTATTATAAAAGGACTCAACTGAATTAAATTGATCATATATAGGTATAATGTATCTATTTTTACCTAAAATAAATTAAAATAAAATTACTAACTATATAAATATAAAATTGGTTTTATACAATAACATAGTGTTTTTTACTATTCCTATAAAATTGAATGTTCTTAGAAAAATACCAAAAAATTATCCTAAGGTAATTTTGATATTCCAAATCCAAAAATGATGTCAATTTTGAAAATTATAATTTAAAAAATTTAAAAAGTGGGTTTTATAAATTCATAATAGCTAGTTTCATTGGTCGTGGTGTGTTAAATATCTAATTTGCGTAAAACCCAAGCTACTGCATTATTCAAAGGGAAATGTATCGTGGAAGTTTGGGGTGTTACATTATCACCTCCTTAAAATAATTCTGTCCCCAAAATTTCTAGAATATTAATGCATAAAAAAATTCTTGTGGTTCTTTATGATAAGTTCCTCGGGTTCCCGTGTTTCCTCTTCCATCTTATGGATTCTCCTTAGAACTTTTACAGGATTGGTCACCCGATTTCTCAGCACTTGTTCTCTCGTATCAATAATTTTGAGAGGCTCTTGAAACTATGACATATCATGTTCCAGTTCAATTTCTAAATAGTTGAGTACATGAATAGGGTCAGGCATGTATTTTCTCAACAGTGATATGTGGTACACATCATGAACTTTGGAGAGAGTTGGAGATACTGCCAAACAATAAGCTACAACTACAATTCGTTCAAGATTTTAGAAAGGACAGATGTATCTATGATTCATTTTAACCATCTAACAGAATTTTATATCACCATTACATGAAGATACCTTCAAAAAACATAGCCTCCAACTTGAAATTAAAAATCCTTCCTTCGGTTATCACCGTAGCTCTTTTGCCTACATTGGGCTGCTCTGATGTGGGTTTGGATAACCATCACATTTTCCACTGTTTCCTCAATAAGATATGTGCCTACATGTTTTCATTCACCAACATCATCCCAACAAGTTGGTTTGTGACATCTCTTTCTGTATAACACTTCATATAGTGCCATCTGAAAACTTTAATGCAGGCTATTGTTATAGGAAAATTCTACCACGGTTAAATATTGATCCCACATACCTTGAAATTAATGTGAGAATGGTCTCACCATGCCTTCTAAGGATTGAATAGTACGTTCTGATTATCAATCGGTTTGAGGGTTGAAGGTAGTGCTCAAAATAAGTTTACTATCCAGGGCCTTCTGATGACTTCTCTAGAATCATGATGTAAAATAGATATTACAATCAGAAACAATAGATAGGGGTACATAATGGAGTCTTACAACTTCATTAATATATATCATTTCCAAACATTCAAGTGGTAAATATCCTCCTATTGCAAAAAATGTGATGATTTCATAAGACGATTAACAATGACCCATATTTCATCATTCCTTCTATGAATCATTGGTATCCCTATTAAAAATTCCATTGTAATATTATCCCATTTGCACTCAGTTATGAAAAAAGGTAGCATGACTCATCTAGGTTGTTGCCTTCCAGCTTTCACTTGTCAACAAACCATACATATTGACACAAAATCATTGATCTCTCTCTTCATTTTGTCCCAAAAAAATGTTGCTTAAAATATCTATACATCTTGGTGCTTCCAGGGTGTATAGAAACGTTGGTTCTATGAGAAACATCATACAATTCCCATTAAATTTCAGGAATGTGAGGAACACACTGTCTCTTACCAAATTTCAAAATTCCATCTTCATGTATTATGTCAATCATTCTCCCATCATTCACAGCATTAATATTCTTCTGAAACTCCTCATCATCAGTCTGAGGAACACACTAGATGCTTGAATATAGTATCCCTTCCAACTCTCATCTTGTTCAAATATTCATGATTCATTCTATTAAAATCATATTCCACCTTATTTTCCTTCCCCAGGTGGTTGTGTATAGTGTAATAATAATCATTGAGTAGCTCAAGACATCAACTTTTCCTCATGTATTGTTCATTCTGTGAGAAAGTGTACGTCAGACTCTAGTGATCATTATAAATCATACATTTTTCACCATAAAGACTGTGTCTCTATATTTTCAACGAAAATATTACAGATCCTAACTCAATATCACGAGTAGTAAAGATTATCTCATTAATTTTTAGTTCTCGTTATGCATAGGCAGTAACACTATCATTTTTCATAATGACACAACCCAGTCATTTCATTGAAGAATCAAGATAAATAACAAACTCATAATTCATTGATGATAGAGTCAAATAATATAATTGACGAATCTTCTCTTCATTTCTTCAAAACATTCTTCAAAAACCTTTTTCAAATCAAATTTAATCCCTTTATGTGTGATCTTGGTAATTGTGTTTTCCAACTGGGCACACATCATGACTAAACATCGATAATATCTCTCTAAACCCATAAAACATTCTACCTCAGTTATACTCATCGATGCTGGAAATTCATTTATTTCCATGGTCATTGAAGGATCAAAAAAGATTCCATCCTAAGAGACAATATGGCCAGGAAAAAAATTTCTTCAAACCAGAATACACAATTTCTAAAAAATTCCCTATAATGGATTTCATCTGAGCATTTTTAGAATTATGTGCAACTGATTTTCATGATCATCATATCATTCTGAGTATACCAAGATATCATCAATAAATACTATTACAAATTCAACATGATAATCATTTAAAACTATATTCATTAGATCCATTAATATAGATGATGCATTAGTCAATTCAACAGACATTACTCTAAACTCATAATTCCAGTACATGGTTTGAAATACTATTTAAGGAAGGCCTTCCTTCATCACAGACAACTAATGATATATATATCGGAGGTCAGTCTTCAAAAAATATTATGCTCCATGATGTCAGAAAAATAAATCATCAATGCGAGACATGGGATACGTTTTTTTATTGTTATAGCATTGATCTCCTAGTAGTCAATACAGAACCACATTTATATTCCTTTATTCTTAACAAAAAGGACATGGGCTCCCCATGGAGAAACACTTGGGTGAATAAATCCCTTGTAACTAAATTCCTCTAGTTTCTTATTTCGTTGAACTAATTCTACAGTGGTCATTCTATAAGTGTTCTTTGATAAGGTCCTTGAACCAAGAATTAAATCAATGGAAAACTCAATTTCTATTTCTGGAGGATGTCTAAGTAAATCCTCTGGAAACACATCAACATAGTCGTGTACAATAGTTATGTCCTCTATTTAAAAATTAAATTCCACACCCATAGTGATTTTGATTATATTAATCCCCAATAATTTTATTTAGTAGAGCTATTGGAGGTGGATATAGATAAAAATCAGGTCATGATGATTCTAATATAAATTTAAGGTACTCTTTATCATCATAGAAAATTGTAACATTCTTATTCTTACAATAATCATTCTCATCGTGGTTTGAAATCCAATAAATTCAAAGGATTATATCAAATTCAATTATGGGTATGATGATGAGATTAGTAGATAAAGAAAATTTAAATTCACTGATGGGAACTGATTCACAATACATTGTTGCGATGATATTTATCTTAGGTGTTTTGACAGACAACTATTGGTAAATTCAAACTGAAAATACTAATTTTCTTCGCAAATTGGGAAGATATGAAACAATATGATGATCCTGAATCGAATAAATAATTGGATAAACATGAGGAAACCATTAAATTACCTGCTACTACATCTTTCAGAGCATAAAACCTAGCAGTAGATATTTCATAAGATTGGCCTAGATCCCTTGTCCTTTTCTGATGTATATTCCCTTGGTTCTTAGGAAAATTAATTTCCTAATTCCCCTTTTCTATAAAATTGAAGCATTCAACATTTACAGCCACTTTCTTCCACATTCAATCATGAGAATGGTGGCCTTTTTCACCACACTTGTTAGAGACTCCCATTCCCTTTAGGCAAGTACTGGGGTGTTTCTCCCAACATTAACCACATGATTTATATTCAACATTTCCATCATTCACCTTATTTACATTTCTAGAGTTATCAACATATCTCTTTTTCTCTTACTTTGCTTTAATGTTTTACATCTTAGAGAATTCATTTTCTGTCTTCATAGAACAAGAGACAATATCTTCGTATGATGAGATGGATTTTCAGAATAATGCTTGATTGAGAAAGGGTTTTAATCCTTCAATGTATCGTTCAATATTACTCCTTGGTTTAAATATATAATTTGTTTCATGCCTTGAAAACATTGTAAAACTAGCTTCATACATTTCGATATTATCATCCCCCTTTTTCCTAAGACTCCGAAATTGCCTTTATACATCTACTTGATGGACGTGTTGAAATTATTTTTCTAAGGAATTATTTTATAAACCCTATATTATATGTTCTATATTTATTAAACTTCCTTTATGATTTGGATTAATGACCGCCATTGATCTGCATCACCCAAGAGGCGATAAACTGCAATGAAAACATTTTCTCTTTTACTATTACCCAATGAATGAAATATTTTCAGTAAGAAATTTATCCATTGCATAGCTACTATAGGATGTATACTCCCACTGAATGTGGGTGGTTTTTACCTCATGAAAATTACTAACATTTATCTTCCACATAGTTGATCAGGGTGCACCATATGGTAATGTTATTATTTGTAACCTGAGTGAGTTGTCCCAGTACGGTGATAAGCTGATCCTCACCAGTTGCATCAACAACTCCACTATAATTATCTTGAGTATGAGGGAAACCCCTACATGAATTATGTTTGTTGATAAGACATGCATTCCTTCCCCTAGAAGCAATATATAAACAATTTCATAGAGTATATTATATTATGAATCACAATACATAATTCCATACATGTATAACACATAACATAATTTAAATTGTTTGTGTATAAAATCTATAATCATAATAATGTTTTATTTTTGGAGGTATATACTCAAAAATCCTTCATAATGTTTGTTAATGAAAATTTTAATTATCCAAATCATATCACCTTGAATGTATTAACCAAGATTGAAATAAGGCCCATTTTCGTGCACCCATTCCCATTCGAGTGTTTCTCAAAACATTGTTTTCGAGTTTTACCCCTAGGTACATTTGTGCTAGAGCCACCACTACCTTCTTGTATGCTGAAAGAGATGTATTGATTTGAAATCTAAAAAAATCTCTACATTAGAAATATTCAAGGATGTTTTTTATACTAATCCTCAAAGTCCATCTTATGGTAATGTTCTCTAATCAGAGTTTTTCATAAATCTAGCTTCCATGGTTTGTACTAAACATCATCTGATACCAACTGTAATGCCCTGAAACAAGTTACCCAGGGTTGGTGCAATATTACATACCATTGGTAGGATCACATGGGATCAAATACTGAAAGACCGATGAGTTTTATAGCCATGTAAGTACATGATACCTTCACATGTTTTACATTACATCATGAAAAAATACATCGACAACATTTTCTACCATTTTAACACACTTAAATCCATACCCTATACCTCTAGTAAATCCATAAAATACATCTTCACTTCCTTGGAATACTGGAAAATAGAGAGGGGTGAGCTCAGATGCTCAGTAAGGATGAAAATATAGCAGAAACATTCATAAATAATCATAAACATTTAAGTAAATGTATTAGACTAAAAAAATCCGTTTTAACAGAAACATCAGCACAATTTGGAAAAAATAAATTAAATAATTTCATTTACTTATTCACATGGATATTCTACTATCCGAATAATCACATTTAAAATCAAGATCCGTTTTCATAATGTTAAAATGTATAATGCTAGAATTTATAATCACATAGTCAAGGCATTCGGCCATGTTTACAGATAATATTATTTCAAGGCCTAGTTCCAAGACACTCATTTTTATCATGAGGCCTACCGATGAGTCAATGAGCAATTGGTGTCTCCACATGTCACTTACTAAGTCCAATGCATTCCACATATGAAAATGTTTAAACATAACTTAATCATTGGTATTAAAAAAAGGAAATGTCAATACTAGATCAATAAACCTTGGATGGTGTAAAAATAAAAAATTCATAGTAAAACATATCATAAAACCATCAATACAGTATAGAATATTTGTATCATAATTAATCAACTTCAAACAAGCATAAAATATATCAAAGGCTGTTGACATAGATGAAATCAAAAAAATTAGAGAAATATCTCTTTCTATTTTGAAATAATAAAGGAGTCATATTATTATAAAATAAACCATTTTTATAGAAAATATTCTTAAAATATTGTATGGTAATCATAGATGATGATATAATTTCATAAAATAGCATCACCCACCGTATAAGTTAAAAACACATTCTTACCTTAATTTTTCTGAAAAGGTCATAATGTACCTTGTTTATAAAACTACAGAAAGAATTTTTTCAAAAAATATATTGTCAATTAAGGGTATAAATGAGTTTAACCCATTGTATAATAAATTTTAAAAATGTTTTGAATAACATTTTATTGAAAACTTGGATGTGGATGATAAAGAGGTTCCAGTAGATTCATAGGTATTAACAATCTCGGATAAGTAATGAGATTGTAGAATTAACTCTTAACACGTACATTTCCATAGTAGATGGTATGTTAACCTCCTTAATAATAGCTAAAACATTGTTATTAAATTATAACATATCTATATACATAAATATGATACCATATATGATCTTATAATGTTTCTTCATCAATAACATTTCAGTAGTATCATCGTTTCGGGTGTTAACAGATTCGTTTTCATTTATATGAATTTTTACATAAGCCAGGATTTTTATGGATAGGATGTATTGGATTCATATAAAAAAATTTATTATGTTGAAAAAATTTATTTTTATACATAAAATAAAAATTATTCTTGAATTATTACGATGGAAAATGAATCACATCGCGTTCTTGGAGACAATAATCTGTACATACGCACGAGTGACAATATCATTATATTGATGGTGAAATCATAGATAATTGGTTGCTATACTATATTAATAGAATCATTAACATGTTATATTTTTTATTATATAATTTATACTCATTATTATACCCATGAAAAATAATTAATAGTTTTAATGTCAAACTACACCACGACGTGGAGATGGTTAGTCGTACGTATGCACGTATAATGACTTAGTAATTTATAGGATGGATAGAGTAATGAATATAATTGTAGAATATTTATAATAACATCATATTATATCGAAATTATAGGAGTTATTATTTCTTTAGTGAAACAAAAATAAAGATTATGTGGAAGAAGAAAAGAACTTGTAAGAGGGTGGGGAATTTAGTACCTCTCCTTTGGGCGTTTTCTTTTCAGATGACCAAAAGACTCCCTAGGTTGCCTTCTGATCAAAATAATCAATCTATGTTTATGTTAGATAAGTTTAGAGGATATTTGGGTAGGTATTTACTGATCCAAATGGCATTTTAGTTGTGAAATTAATATAAGGATATGTACCCTTTTATAAGAGAGGTGAGGGTCACTTTTGGAAAAAACATGAAATATTATTTTTTCATAAAACCATTATAATCTTCTAATGTATAAAAAATGATTTAAATTTGAGTCTAATGTGGTTATGGGTATAAAAACATTCATCCAATTGATTTTAGATGGGTTTCAGCCACCATATTAATCTTATCTTTTAGATTTAACTCCTAGTAATATAGTTGGACATTTACCATATCTCTCGGTATTTTTATATTATATGGTTAACAAACATACTCTAAACTGCCTAGAAAACCTCATGTGGTTCATTATTAATATAAATAACTTTATATTGGTCCTTTGGATGGACCATAGTTTTTTCAAAATATTATATCAACTAATAATATAGTATTTTATATAAAAACTCAATTATATCAATTTTGACACTATTTAGTATTTTATTTTTCTAAAATCCATAAAAGCATTAGAAATTTGAATAAATTTTTTTAGTCAATACAAACATGTGATAATTTCATTTACAATATGTATAATTCATCAGAAGTCTCAATTTACATTTATTTATATATTTATAATATTAATTATTTTAATATTTCATTAATAATGTAATTACTCAATCATCATTTTTTCATAAATAAATTAAATTATATAATGTCTAAAAATTATAAATAAAATTCTATTATGTATTAAATCTCTTTATCATTCTAATGAATATTTATATACTAATATAACCTATGTATAATCCTATTTTAAAAACGTTTTAGTTAATAAACATTGAATTTTTCTCTTTTAACTTTTCTTTAAATATAATATTAATAAATGTCCTAATCTAATATTAATGGATATAATGGTTAATATTGTATTCCTAATGTTATTTTTGATCTAATTACACATATCCAATAGAATTACAACATGTTTTATAGTAATTATAATAACATTTTTACCCTTAATTACTATATTTACTTTTAACTGTGGTAAATAAAATTCAAAAGTTACTAATCACCAAATATTGTTTTAATCTTATAAAACTTTGTTATACTTACTAATTTCATCTTTGTGTCTTGTAATTTTGAAATTAAACTAATATAAGCGGTGACATTATTTTTATGCAAATTTTTAAATGCTCCAAGTAGGTCGGTAAATGGCGGTAAAAAGTTCAATAAAATTTCATATATCTAAAATTATTATAAAATTATTCCAAGGAATTTCATTGAACATATATATTTATTATGTATCTATTATGACCAAAAATAAATTTAAATAAAATAGATAATTATTTATATAAAAATTCACTTTTAAAAAATTACTTACTTTTTTAAAATATTCATCAAAAAATAAATCTTCTTAGAAGAAAACCAAAAAAATCATTCTTAGCTAATTTTGTTATTCGGATTTCAAAAATGATGTCCATTTTGAAATTTAAAATTTAGAAAATTTTAAAAAGTGGGTATTAAATTTCATAACTGCTAGTTTCATTATTCCTGGTGTACTAAAAATCCAAGATGCATACAACACAAGATACTGCATTATTCAAAGGTAGACTTATCGTGGAAGCATGGGGTGTTACAATATTTATTTTGGTTCTGAGCCTGTAAAACGTTTTCATATCTCTCACATGAACTACATTTGTTTGTTTATGATTTTACAAAATAAATAATTATTTGATATTCTCTTTTTCTTGGGGTGTTACTCTCAGATTCTAATGATAGGATTGAATGGTTGTGACTCCCTGTATCTAAAGTGAGGATTTTTAGGTTGTGTGTCCCAAAGATTAAATTTTGGTTGTAAGGGTTGTGAATCCCTAGAGAAATGTCAGTTTCATTGATATCCCTTCACAAGAAAATTATTTTATAACTATGTTCTAATTCCACAATAAAAATTGTTTTTAGTGAACATGTATCTCTTACCAATTAGAGAGGTATAAGAGTAGAAGTTGAACCACATTAGACTAAACTACAATAAAAACATCCTTATATTATTTACATTTTTTGTTACTGATTAACCTCAAAATTTAGTTTTGATTGATTATATTCTTAATCAATTAATCTAATTAATTTGTTTAATAAGGTTTATTCACACCCCCCCCCCTCAAGACCATATTACATTACCTTTTCCAACCAAACAATGTTTAATTGGAAATAGGAAAAATTAATACCATATAGTGGAATGAGTTTAGGATATTAATTTTCAATATTTTAATTCAATATATTTTTCATATGAAAAATATTAGTAGTTCCTTGATCTAAATAGAAATGAGGATTAATATATTGGAACATATTTCGTAAATTTTAGATGACTTTCATGGAATCCTTCAAGTATAATATTTGGAATGTGGTGTGAAATAAATAATTTCATTAATGTTTAAAAAAATTATAAAATGTAATTATCCATAAGATAAATCAATAGATATAAAGAAATATGTAATTTTTATATCATGGTAGAGAAGAACTACTATAAAATGGGCCTTTAACAATGCTAGTAAAATATAATTATCAGTACAAAAAAAACATCTGATAATTTTAGAGATTTTAAATTGTTAAATTTCACAGCACTTGTGAAATAGTAGATAAAGTCCCCCTTTAACAATGAAAAAAAAGTGATTAAAAAGGGTGATTTTATCATCATTTTCTTATCACTGATAAAGGGTAGCATTATAACCTCCTTTCGTAGCTTTTTTGAAGGCCCCCTATAACAGCAAGAAAATAGTTGTCGATAAAGTCCCTACTAATAAAGTGTTTAAATTTTTTTCATGCCCCAGCCCACCCCCTTATCACCACATCCCCCACATCATTATCATGGCATTAAATAATACCACCCACTAGAGTGTTCCCTTAACTTTAGTGAGTTTTGGACATGAGACATCCATCTTATGCACCATATTGTTTTCCCTTACCTTATACTTTCTTATTTTACATTTTATTATTTACATATATATATCATTATTTTTTTATCCATATATATATAGTTTATATATATATTTATATGTCTATTTATAGATATGTTTATATATATATTTATGTATATATATTTATAAATACATATTTATTTATATATATTTTTTATAAATGGATATTAGTTTTTATTTATACATGGTATATATATTGAGAAATATATAATATATTTAAATATTTATAATTATTTATTTTTGAATGTAAATTTTTATGTGGGAATATGTAATAAATATATATATATTTTTATATATATTATTATAATTATCAGTAAATTGTGTAAAAATATAAAATTTCGAATCCATAATATCCTTATGAATGAAATCCATGATAAAATAACTAGTCTCTGGAAAAAAACGATAAATATAACCCCATAAATAAGACATAAAAGCAATTAAAATTTAAAACAACTTGGTTACATTGGATAAACATTCCATTTTTTAGGCCATATGGGATTTTGGCCACAAAATAATTGATTGTCCAATGGACCATGAAGAAATATCTATCATCGTAAATTTTTATTTTATGTGTGGTATAGGACAAACGAACAACAGGAGAAGATGTTATTAATGTTTTAAAGGAAATAAATTGTGAAAAAGTAGGGTATATTGATTATAAACATTTTTTCCTCGATAATGGAGATTGGGGTTTCTCTTTAGTTTCCTATTTGTACATTTCATCACAAAATTTTATTTTATATGAAGTATAGGCCGAACAGAAAACTGAATAATAAGTAATAACCATTTTAGTTTTAATGATTCAGGGTATGGTGACGAAAAATATTATTTCAAAGGCCTTCTATGCCTTTTGGGGGTGAAAAAAATGTATCCTCAGTCATATAAACTGATCATTGGTACAACATGGTGTAGGTATCATTGATGGATTTGACTTGATATGTGGTGGATGCCAAACAGACACCCAAATCAAATGATATGGTCATTTGAAATTCAAGTTCGATTTATGACATTTTTAAACCGTAATAAATTTTATTCCACCCATTATCACAATATTTAAATATTATGTTGTTTTATCTCATTTTTTAGTGTTTGATTTGAATGGTTTTAGAGTTAAAACAGGCTCCAAGATCATATGTTATGTCCATTTCATTTGTTTTAGGATTTTTTAACGTTTTAATGCGTTTTAAGGGAATGAAGAGTTATTATTAGATTTTATGGTTTTTGGGGATTGTGGTTATTTTCAAGAGTTGTAAGATATTTTCACTAAATATATTATATATTTTATCTAAATTAACATTTTTCATTATCAAAAATATATTTAAAATATATATTTTATATACATCAATATAAATATTATTATATATTAATGTATTAATATATTATTTTAAGGAAATAATTTTTATTGAAATACAACCTTTATGAGAACTATTAAGAAAATTCTAACAAAGGGAGAAGGGATTTATCATCACTTCAATAATTCATTGATGAATACCCCCCTATTAGCACATTTCTACTAGAAATGATAAATGCCACAATTATCATCACTCTTTTAGAAGCACTGTTACACCCCCCCCCCATCTGCACATTTATAGCAGCACTCATATAGGGTGTCCATTATCAATTCTATTTATAATCATTGATAAATGGATTGCATGGATGATTATAAAATAGTTGTTAAATACCCCCTTCAAAATTCCCTTTCGTGGCGCTATGAATGGGGGTGCTGAAGAGCACTTTTAGTAAGCACTGTTAAAACCCTATTTCTAGATAAACCTTGATCTGTAGTAGTTATAGAGACTGGAGTCACCCATCAGTCTCATAGTTTTGACAAGAAATGAATTGTGAAATTAAATGGAAATATTAACAATAAAAAAACCATGATTTATTATTTAGATGCTTCCATAATGATAGTAGATTGGAATGAAATATGTTGGTAATTTTGATAATTGGACTAGTTAGCATTTTAAATGTGGAATGAATGGTCTTCCTTCAAAATAGTAATTAAGTGATGTAAATAGGTCAATAAATGAAATGAATAATTAAAATTCACAATATAATAGACCACCCACAATCCATTGATAAAAATGGAAGGAGTATAGGAAATATATTTATATTTCCTCTAATCCTAGCTATACCAAGGATGATAGTCATCATCAACCTATAAATACTAGATATAATATGAAATATCAAGTGATCACTATTTTAGATTTGTTTTAAAAGAACAATTTGGTGAAATGTATACTTATATTCATCCATATAAGATTAAGGCTATATTTTATTTTTAGATATCCCATTAATTTATATATTAAAAATTTTCTAAACATTTCTCATTACCATCTCAAAAATTAAACGTTGAAATAGAAATAAAAACACCAAATGGAATGATGATCACAATGGAAGTCAATGAATTTTCATATTTTAATTTAATTTAAATGTGGTTCATGAAAATATTATTATTGATCCATTAGTGTAATTTGAAGTGATTTTGGTAAAATGTTGTCATTATTTATATAAAAAAATTGACTCGGGAAAGAAACATTTTTTATAATAAAAAACCTATGATTTTCCATAGATTCTGGGATAGATTTAAATTTAAAATGGAAATTAAACTAATTTCATTCATCATGATTCATATTTAGATTAGGTAGTTATCTCAGATGGTTGGGCTGAAACTCAGCATCATTGTTATAGCTTCTGTACAAGATTTTAGTGACATAATTCTGTAATAGATTTATACTCTTCCTCAAAATCATAATGTTGAGTATTCAATAGAATTAATACGTAGTTCTACACCTTTTTTAATGTCTCCATTTATCATTACCATGATTTAGTTCTTGGAATTAAATATGAAACTCTCTGAGGATCTTGATAAGGGGATCACTTGTCCATGTTCATCCCCTTGGGTAGAACTAGTTTTTTTGCTAAGTATAATTTTTAATGAATAAATCATTGTTTTAATAATAAGATACATAATAAGATATAAATGAATAATGAGTATCATCTTCATGATATTTATGATTTTGTTAGTCAATTATATAAGAACAATATTTTTCTATAATTGATCATTAATATAGATTCTATTAATTAACTGTAAAAAGTGAATTATATGCAGGATAACCATCATATCAATGTCTGAACTCTATGAAATTATTTTTATTTAATTTATTATTAGTAATTTTCCAACCAAATTTATGGATTCAGTGGATATATTATTTTTGGCATACCTTAATCAAATTGTGGAAATTTTTATTATCGATAATTTTATATATTCAATAATCAATAAAGAGATTCATGATCAATTGAATATTGTACAAAAATACCTAACGAAAGAGAAAATTTATAAAAAAATTACAATGTTTGAATTTTTTAAACTAAATGTTTCTTTATTCAATTAGTTAATCTCAATCGATGGTATATCTTTGGAACGATCAAAGATATAAATTATTTAACATTGTCCTTGAAAAAACACTACTATAGATATCTGTAGAATTCTAGTATTGGATTATATTAATGATACATTTTCATGGATTTATAATATCTATTTTTACCACTCATTGTGTAATCATGGAATGGATTGATGTTCGATTGGATATATGAATATTAAGAAATTTTCAAGGATCCTCGGAAAAGGGTATTCATTGAACCTATAATAACATTATCATATATTGTAGAAGGGTTAGTGATATATATTGATTTACAACAGAATGATCTATTAAATTTTATCATCAATAATTAAATTATTTTAGTATTTGAATAATTTTAATAGAATAATCATGAATAAATTTACTTGAATAATTATTTGGAGTCACAAATAGATATATTTGAATTAATGTTATGAAAAAATTATCTTTAATGAAAAGTGTGTGACATATTTGCTAACCATAAAATACTAAAGTATATATTGACCTAGAAATAATTGAATCTGAACTGTAGATGATTAATAGGTTTGATAAAATATTATAAATTATAAATACCTTATGACCCTAGGAAATAGAAAAATGTTGAAAAATCCTTGATTAAAATGGATCATGCTAGCTTAAGGATTATGATGATAAAAATGATCCAATGTTTATGTATTTTAAAATTATGTAACTTAAATTTATTTAAGTAAGGGGTTATATAATATATTTCTCAAATGTATTCTTGACTATGAATCCATATGAATATAAAAGAATAATCAAAGGGGTTGTTGAGTTGAAATGATTTTTTGTAATGTTTCTAACATAAATATTTATTATCATTAACTGTTAATTTTCAATTACAATGTTTATATATCTTCAATACACAACCAAAATAAGGAAATCTTGTAATAATATCATATCTTATAATTCTTTATTCATCCTAAAATTTTTATGATTAATAATGATTTAAATAGTATTTCTGGTGGGAAAACATGAGGATAGATATTGCAGAGTATATATCCCAATGCATGGTATGTCAGCATGCTATGTTTGACAGATTGAATCCCAAGGGAATGTTACAACCATTACCCATACAAGAATTTAATTATGAAAAAATTTCCATGGATACCATCATCAGACTCCTTAAACCATAACAATTCCATAATTCAATTTTTTATTTAGTTTATCACCTTGTGAATTTAGAACCACACATTTATATCAGGGTATACTTATCTATTAATAGTAATTATAAAATACGAATTAAGGAATTAGTAAGGATTCATTTATTAATATATGAAATTGTATGTGATTGGTAGTTGATGTTTACCTTGATATTTTATAGATGTATTCAATTATCTCAAGATATAGAGTCATGTTTCCGTATTTTTTATCTTACTAAAAATCATTTTTAGGACCTTTAAAACCCTAGACGAAATGTTGAGATTATATTCCCTAAAATTTATATGTGGTAATGATAAAGATCTACCCCAATTTGAGTTTGGTTAATACAATATTCTTATATATAGAATTTATATGGATTTTCATTATGATCTAAAGAGAGATAATTGTTGAAATTATACATAGTTCTAAAATTTTAGTGATTGAAATATATAAGTTATTAATATATATATGGAAATTAAATTGAAGGTTATATCAATTGTTCAACACATCATGGTATATTACAGTTGAAAAAAATATATATAAAGAATCATATGTGAGATTTGGAATCAGATTTCAGAGATACGGTATTATAAATAATTTCTCCATGGAACTACATTTTGATATTTAAAATAACGGGAAATATAATACCTATATATTTTTATCCATTAATGATTATTGTTTATATTGTGTTTATTACTTATCACATGGAATTCACACTTAACATGTCTAATGTTCAAGAAGAGTTTCATTTATCTCTCCAACGAAAGTACATACTTGATTATTATTGTGTACTAAAATCATAGGTTGTACCAAAAGATCATGACACTTCATAATTATAGAAATAGGTAGAAATCAAGTAACATATAGATAATTTCAAATGAATCCAGATTACTCAAATGGTCAATGTTCTTTAATGGAATAAAAAATTTATGGAAGCAACATTATGCACCCAAAGATGTGATGATGTGATGATAGCCCCATTATTTTCATTATAATAGTGCTGAAATTTATGAGGTTAAATTTATTTTAAATGAGGAATATAGTTACAAACAAATATTTTACATGAATTCCCATAGAATCAAATTTTATATATTTTATATCTTACCTTTCATGAAACCCTGAATCTATATGAATCATGATATAGTAAACCATTATAACCAAGTAGTTATGTGTGAATGTATGAAAAATAATAATAAGAGTATGAAAAATATTTATAAATGTTTTCCATTGTTAAAATGAATTGATTAAATCATGATAAATAAATACTCAATTTTTAGTAAATTCATTTTATGATTCAAAAAGACGTGATCAAACAAAATGGTTATTATCATACTCTCTGAAAGAGAACATTATAAATTATTTACAAATTTTTTAGACATATTATTTTTGGAAATAATTATATTTTATATAATTATAATTTAAATATTATATTGGGGTTAATTTTTTGGATATTTCAAAAAAGTTTTATTTTTATGTGATCCAAAAATAAGATGATTTTTATAAAAAAATGCATATAGATTTAATAAAATTTTCATTATTATATCAATATGATATTAACGTAACATAAAACTAATTTAACTAAAAATAATCTAGTAACTATATAATAATTATCAATATATTTTAATTTTTTTATATGTTCATTTTTTCCTTAAAATCATTTTCCAAAAAAAATTATCCACGCAATCTATTTTTATGTTGATAATTTGAATCTAAATATATTGATTAATTATATTAATGAAATTATTAGATTATATATTAAATAATATATTTTAACAATAATTTTAATGTTTTTAAAATGACTGGAATGTAATTAAATTATGTATTATGCTTATATATGAATTTCTATTAAATGAGTATTATTGTTGTTTGAGTGCTTTTTTAAATTTACCACTTATATAAATTTAATATGATAATATGGATTAAATATTTTTAATTATAAAAATTAATATAATATTTTATCATAAAAATAATTTTTTTACATTGAAATTAGTATGAACTATACCATTTTATAAGCTTGTTGAAGGTTAAAATAGGTTTATCTAAGGGCTAAACCAAGAGATAAGGGAAGGATTTCAACACATAACTATCTAAATTATAGTTTATGAAGAAATTTAGACAGTATAATAACATAAAAATTAATTCTTATCCATTATGATCCTTTTTCCTGTGTGTGTGACCTTATATCATTGAAATCTGTTATGAAATATCATTTCATCTCCACCATTCACTTATAAATAGTAACATATTCTCCTCTATTATTAACAACATTTATTCTTTCTATATTAGAAAATAACTTTTTCAAAACCTTCCTATAGTAATTAAATTCATCTTATAACTTCTATCACTATCATAATAACTATCATTAAAGGCATATATGTTATCAATGGAACTATTTCAATGTAGAGGAATAAATTTTAAACAAGTTATTTTTGTTTTATTCTTTCATATACTTCCCATAAACATGTTTTTCCATAAACAATTGATATATAAATTATGATAAATAAATAAAATATGGTTATTTCACAAACATTTAACAACTCTTCTTAATCAAATGGGAAATGATGTTATCACTCATGTGTATATGTTTACTACCTCACCCATGTAATGATGTGATTCAATTTCAACCATCATCATAAATGGTTTGTTATAATGTTATATTTAATATTCATAAATAATATTTATGTTGTAATAATGATTATTTAAAGGTGAATGAATATATATCTTTCATTCCTTCCATCCATATAAAATGGAAATATCACTGGTGCTTATATGCATAATAATGCATCCTCATAAGGATGTAATTACATTGTCGACAAATCTTAAAATTAATGGTTTTAAATTTGTATATAATTAATGTATTTAATATATATATATATATATCATATTTATATTTTTGATACAATGGAATCAAGATCTACGGTTATTGATAATAAAATTTAAATAAGAACATAAATGAAAAAAAACAGTTTAAACCCACGATGATGATTATATAGAATAACTGTTAACAAAAATTGGATAATATGTTTTATGTAAACCATATTTGGTATTATACGTATTAATATTTTTCTACTATATTTTTATAAAATGTTATATTTATTATAGTGGAGGATAGATCAATTATCAAAATGTAATGAATTCAAGTAACCGTATTATGTTATATTCACATTTTCATCAGAATTGATTATGCTTAAATGTATGGTGATGAAATAAAATGATATATATATCCCAAAAATAATGTGATCTCCTATCACATGTATAATAATGATGAGTAAGTGTTACCTTTTAATTCTTATTCTTTATTTGTATTCATGAAACCAAAATAAGATTTTTTAGGAAAATTAACCATAATTTTTCTCTTCTATCGGATGTATTTTCTGCTCATGTGAATTATTTCCGTTAAATTACTTAAAATAATTAATTTACCATTACTTAATGATTATAAAAATCATTTTCTACCAATGTTCTAATTTTTTATAAAATATTTTAAATTAATATTCTTGTTGGTTTCTCAATGAGGTTGTTTTAACTTTTTATAATAAATATGAATGGAATTTATGTTTTATCATAAACTGCATGAACATATTTCCCTCGATTATGAATAAAAATTTCCTTGTTGTTTACAATATTTGTTTCAGTTTTTATCTTCAAATATAATATTTTCCTTTCAATTTTTTTTTTCAGAGGTTTTAAATAACTGATTTAAATATAAAAAGGTCTTTTTCTCATTAATTGTTCTTCTGATATTTTAATGCTTCTTTATTCATCTACAATAAGATATTACGATGACTCTTAATTTGACAGGGAGAACTGTACCAATGTTTCCATATTTATTTTTTTTCTGGATGGTTATTTTTTATATTGATGACCTTTTTTAGAAATTTATTTTCCTTCTATGGGTAATTCACTGATGAAATGATAAAGTGTTCATGATCTTATGACAAAATAATAAATGAATTTTGATTATATTAATGGTCATTTTGATTTAAACAAGGGATATTTGGTTACATTATAAATCAAGGATGGTTGGGTCTTTGATAACCTCCATTACATTGGGAAATGAAGTTGATTTTGAAAATTCATAATATATAGAGGAATTGAAAAATAATAATGAGATATGAACGAGTTAATAGGATGAATTTTACTCTTTGTTGGAATGTTGGGAATGATTTGATATACATTTAAATTTTGGTATTTTGTACATTATTATAGTATCTGGGATGAACCTTTTATATGGAATTGATATTTTACAGATAATTGAATACTAAAAACTTATTTCATATGCATATGATATGTTATCTTGGCTCTTGATTGATTATTAATTGTTTCACCCTCTTATGTATTATGAATTTTTATTGAAATAACCTAGTAACATTATCCATTTTAATGTTATTTGACCAACAGTTTATCGTTATTTAATGATTTTACCATTTATCTTACCCTTATTCTAATATTATTCTCACTTATGATTATTGATCGACATCTATTATAGTTACATAGACTAAGAATTCGAGCTCGCTATCTGTTATGTTTCACTTCATGAGGTTATAATGAGGATTTTATGTATTATATTTATCAAATTGTACTAGTTGCTAGTAACTGAAGGAGAAATGTTGTATAACCATTATGTACGTTAAGATTATGTATCTATAATTTCAATGACCCTAAAACATAATATTTCTAGCATTGATCATAATTTTATGTATATAATTTTTATCTATTAAGATGTCATATTTTTGTAGATGTTTGGGGATTCTATAAAAACTCTTATGAATGTTGAATAAAATGATACCATAGTAAATTATTTCACATTTGGACTAAACCTTTCCTCATGTAATCAATCAACATTTTAAAAAATTACTAGTTTGATATCAAAAATGTTATGAATTACATGTATTGTTGTAGTGTTAAATGGATCAATATACAATAATACCAATAGTTGAACAACATCATTATTCTGAATAAAAATTAATTTTTATTTCAAAATGGATTTTAACATAAATGTGGGAAACCTTACCAGATCAAATCGGAAACTCATGAAACACATAATAAATACACAAACTCACTAAAGAATATAAAAAAATGATTTGAATGAAACACCATATATCACCCCCAAGGAAATAAAACTAACATTGTATCTAGAGTGTTCGTGATAGAATCTTCAAAGTGGATAGACATATTATCCCTTGTATGGAAATATTCATCCACAATGATCATCCAATCAATGAACCATCATGTTAAAATTATATCTTGTTTGTTAATCCAAATCATTTTCTCATCATTTAGAGCCACTTAGATAATTATATCATACATGTTTTCAACCTCCCCTATTGTATCCTTGATGCATAAAACCACTTCTTCAAATTATTCCTTAGAGTAAAGAATGGGCTCCATGCTTTTTCAATTTTCTAAAATTTCTTTTGTAAACATTGTCTTTTAAATAGACACTTCATTATGATATTTAAATTCCATCATGTCACAAATATTCTATTTCCCTCCATATCACCACACTCTTCCATATGTTTTTCACCTTGAATATAATTTACCTTCTTCTGTAATTGGTCCTTCATGGTAGATTTCATTAAAATTCCTTACTAGGATGACCCTTTTATGATGAAATTTTTCCATCCGTTTTGGTTAGTATGGATATTATTTTTTCTATTTATATTTTTTCCTTAGTGAAACAATTCATCTTCTAGAGTATTGGATTCTCTTTTTCACTTTCTTTATCAATGTTATATGAAGTTATATACCTTAAATTCGGTCTAAACTACCAACTGAGAGTAGGATGAATCTATCATCAACTGATTCTGTGTTGAATAGTACATGCATCAATTATTGGAAATCGACCTTCAATGAGATTGGCCAAATTTATTACAAGGGAATCCTTATTACTGCTCGTCCTTCCTAGTTACATTAACCACCCATATTTAACATCAGATGTGACTTGAATTTATTTTTCATCTCATGGTAAAAAATATCTGGTGCACACTACTTTTGGTTATGATTAGTCCTTTGGGATGATTGTGTTTATGCCCAAGGAACAGAATTCACTCACCCACATAGATCCCCCATGTTCTCTTCAACAATTATAGTCATTGAAAACTACTACTATGAACCATAATAAATCTTGAAATCCTTTTTAGTGAGGTATTCTTTATGTGTCTCATTTCCAATTTGTTCAGCCTCTGTGTGGGTGGTAGCTAGGAAATCATAAATTCAATGAATTAATGGACCTAAAGTACCGAACCCCTCTATAACATCTCATCCCACATGAAAATTCATATTTTAAATGCACTTTTACATATTCCATTTTAACTGACCAAGGACATACAACACATTGGGAACTATCTAATCTAGGAGTGACTCCTTCAGATATGAGACACCATTCTTATCCCTATATATCTTTTACATCAAACATAAATTATATTAAAGCAATGGATAATTTTAACTAGGACCTTCCCATCCGACTCTTTAAATTTGATGATGTTCCCAAACCTATGCATACAAACTACCTTCTAGTGTCCTAGATTGTTTCATAATGAACAGAAGTCAACACATAGCTCAAATATAGCATTTTTTTATCATAATTCTTCCCCTACAACAATATAAATGAAATTTAGTAGACTTCATGAATCATCATCTTCAAAAAAGATTATCGGTGAAACCAATAACAATGAACCCTAGATCAACAATTAGAACAAATAAATAGATCCCCTAAATTCCAAAATAATAATATAATTGAGTTATTATAAATGATATAGGGGGTTTAGAATGCTAACCCAATGTAACATAGTCAGGGATTCGCTATTCACGAATACACCATCTGGCTATTTAAATACGAATAAATGAGATCCACCGTTGAAAGGAGGTGCACTAGACTAGGATCAAGTCAAATCACTCTATAAATCAAGGAATATCATTATGTTCTTTTTATCATGGATTTTAGGATTGTCTCATTCCTACAAACGCCATGAACAAAGAAAAAATATGTCAAATCAGTATATTGAAGGTATTTGGCCCTTGAAAAGAGCTACCAACTTCATCCTATGGTGAGATAATGAAACCGTAAATTCGTATGTTTTGATCGATCATAGAGGAAATACCTAAAATAAATCCTATTTTGTAGGGATATGACTAATGTATTGAAAATGTGGAATATATTTGGGTTTATAATGATTTTATTTTATAGCCTTATACTATGAATTAATGATTCATCATTTTCTCATATTTAATTTCATCTGGGTTCCCCCTAGAAATCCAATTAGATTTGTGGTTGTTGACCTCCGAATATGCTAAATGTATAAAGGATTAAAGAGAAATGATAATTTAATAACCCCATTCTAACTATTATGACACACAACTCATCAATTATTCTCTTTATTCATTTAAATTTCATAACTAAAAACCACTTATTATCTAAAGATTCTTATTAACATGTCTATTGTATTTCAAAAACTCTTAATTTCCTTATAGTATTTTTCAAAACACATGTAATTGGTACATATAGTTATTTTCATAATTGATTCCTTCATTCTACATTTTTCTTAAATTAATTTGTTAATTAATGATTGGAGTTCACTTTCTAGTGTATACAAGCATAATAACTCATAATGATAAATCCTGTAAAATCCAATAATTAATTTAAATGGTGAAACCTTGCCTTGGATATCCAATAGAAAATTAACATCAGATCATAATGAAAACCACATTATATGTGTCATCAATCAAGAAATTAATCCATGAAAACAATTATAAAATTAATAAAATAGATTTTTTTAAAAAAATAATACCTTCTAAAAAAATATTTTTTATAAGAATGTTAAAAAAGTATATTTTATGGGTATTAAATTAAAAAACAAATAACTCAATAATATTAAAATAAGGTCATAATTACAGTTATCCCAAATAAATTAAACCCAAAATTACAGTAATTTTTTAATAAAAAGTCGTTGAAGAATTTAACAATTAAATTTGAAATTCTTTTACACATTTAACTAAATGAATTTACCAGATCTACTCAAGTATAAATAAAATCAAATATGATATGTTATAATTGGATGTTTTGTACATGTTTCACCCTCAAGCACTCAAATGTTTCAACAAAAATCATAATTCTGCATTTACAGATCACATTATATATGTTGAATAGATTTAATTTGTTAAAATATTATTTCATTCCAAAAATAGTATCATTTTGAACTCGAAATACTGAATATATTTACAATTTATATGTTCAAATTTATTTTCAATTTAATTAATATATTGACAGAAATGTTCAATACCAAGTGATAGTAGGGGTAAAATATAATATGATAATGTAAATACCCCCAAGGAGATTTGTAATTATATCATTTATATCTATTCATTTAAATCACTATATTTTCAAAGTTGTCTAACTCAATGTCTCTATTGAGATCCAAAAAAAATAGAATTATATTATATGTTTAATATAATATACAACCAATATAACAATAATCATCTTTGAATAAAATACTTCATAGAGATTATTTATCTTTGGCGTAATGGGGTTCTAAAACTATATGTTGAATCCCCTTTGATGACCAGTTGTGGTTGGATACTAATGGTATTTCTATACATCCTTGTATGTATGTAACATCCCATTAATATACATCTTCAAATAATCAATACTATGGTAAAAAAAATTTACAAATATTTGTTAGAAATAAAATAAACTAAATTATAAATCTTTTTAAATGAAATTTTAAATAAATTAATGGAAATATATGTTTCCACATTAGAGTGATTCCTTTATAAAATTCAGTTAGGTTTCTAATTGAATGAAATAATTATAGAGTATTAATGTGTAAGTATTCTCCAGAGGAACCAATATTTGATGAATTATCCCTTATTCTATCATATGTTTCATTTAATACTGAATATTAACAGGTTAACCCCAATTATTGTATAGTAAAAGCTAACCTTGTAGATAATAAATGTATGTGATCAAAACAAATAAAACTACATCTATATTTTACAATATTCTACATAAGAAACACCATAAATTATTTCATTGAAACCAAAAATAAATTGATTAAGTTTGTGTGTTATGTAAAATAGTTTCATGCATATGATTATTATTGTTGGATTGAGTAGATTTCTATTTACTAGCACTAAACTCTAAAAAAATCCCCCTCTTGTCTGATGTCCCATGTCAATTTCATCACTATGAACATCCAATGCATTAACTAATGTAGTATTAATACATAAAAATTTACAATAAATACCACTTCAACATCATTCATTATGTACTCACAAATAATTTCATCTCGAACCATATACTTGGATTTAAAAGTATAGGATATTCTTATTACACAAAGGAAATTAACACTATCTCCCCATGACCCATTTTATAAAAAAGTTGAACATATTTATTATCCATATTTATAAATTAATATAGAGTGACTTATGGGATTTTAGCACTTATGATCTAAAAATATTTTTCCATTTGTTCACACTATTTGATATTTGAATCCATATGAGTTACTCTTTCATGAACCGAATATCGTCGCCACTAATACCAGCTCTAAATCTAACAATGAAAAGGCTCGAAGGGCGTTCACTATCCCAACGTGAGAGAAAAAGATCCTATGTATCAATAAATTTTTTTTAGGAATGATTTACCCTTGTATGAAATCCTAAAAATTTAATAACAGTCAATAATATGAATCTGAAATTTTCATGCCAAACACGCCTTAATTTAAATGATATCTAAATACATGGATTTAAATAAATTACAATAGGCTCAAAAGTTATTAAATATAACATAAAATTATTTACAAAGACTCCACTTCACAAGGGGTCATCAACCCCGATCCATCTCCACAACACTGCACAATAGGAGGGGACTAACAACATGAACCACCTTGGCCTGAGGATTTTCCTTTAACTATTTCAAACATAATCAGTTCAACTTACAGCCATGGTTTTTATGTTGTATGTGATCCAAATACCAATATAATACAATTCAAATATTCCAAATATAATGCAATACAATGTGGAAAATCCCACATTTTCTATATGTAAGGAAAAGCGGCGAAAACTTCCAAGAAATATAACTTTCAATTGTAATTATTTTTTAAATAAATCATTCATAATGTTAAGACATCTTATTAATAATTTTTAGCTATATTAATTTACATACATGAATACACTAATACATTGGTTAAATACCACAAATCTAATGAGCACCAAAATCAGGAACACCCCTAAGAACTAGATAGTTTTGGGAAATATGTAACTCGTACCTCAGTGTAAAATATCCATGTCAGAATCCTTCCCCATTCCCAATACACTAGTAGGGAACAAACCCATAACCTATTGTTCCCTAAAAACCAACCATATTTTTTTGTTAGATTTGTCATTTTCCAAAATGCTAAGTAAAAAAAGGTAAAAACCCACACCATTTCACTATCGTACAAGTACATATCCACCAACATAGGTACTCAGGCTTCCCCAATTGTGATCAAACAATTTTTCCATGATACACACATCCTTTATCATATAAAAACACCAATAATGGACACATAAAAACAATACAGTGGCTAGAAATACTTTATACCACTAAAAACACAATACAAGTAATTTTATTTAATAAAAACAACTTCTCTAAATATCACATTATTTTGAACCTAAAAATTCTTTAAATGGACACATTTCACACTATGTGCACACTTATATGTCACCAAAAAAATTGATGCCAAATACCATTCAATTAAACAAAAAATTGGGCATATGAGAGACCCATATGAACCACGAAGTGATATCATTGTTAAACATCCATTTTCACACAAACATGGAAATTAATGTTTATATGAATCACAAACACCATTAAAAATATATCACAGAAAAAATGAGATAAACCATTAGAACATGATTTTCAACAGTAATAAATTTCAATAACATCATCTATTTAGATATATGTCATCCCAAAATGAACAAATAAAATATTTCTATAGAAAACACCTTAACAAACATAAAAATGGAAGTTGACCTTCATTTTCAATAAAAATACAACAAAATACAAATTTATCACCAATAATATAATTATGTAAACATGAAAATATTATTAACAGAATATGATAAGTCACTAAGATTTCATACGCATGTAATAACCTACCAAAATTGTTATGACATTGAATCGTTTTTGTGGAAATTAATTTTCACCATCGCCGCAACACAAGGAAGGTATGTCTTTCCTGAAATCAACTTATTGGAGCACAAAAACACAAAAATAAACCCTAGGTTAGAAACCCTACACTCTTCCCATTTGGTAAATCATGGAAATTGGGAGAAAAAACATGAAAATGGTAGGAAAAAAGAGGGAGAGGCACTTTCATGAGATTGAGTAAAGTTCCTCCACCAAATTACCATTATAAATGGAGCTCCAATGAAGATTTGAGTGGCTTTGAAGGATGAAATATATATTA
Source organism: Viscum album (assembly GCA_963277665.1). Lineage (NCBI taxonomy): Eukaryota > Viridiplantae > Streptophyta > Magnoliopsida > Santalales > Viscaceae > Viscum > Viscum album. Next base: position 1,209,301,554 of record OY728159.1, read on the forward strand.
TGTTTTATGTTTAGAAGAAATGGGTGAGTTTGGATAAATATCTTGAGGGGAAACAATTCCTTTAACTCATTTATAATAAGTTGTACCTGGGCATCGGTTTGTGTGCACAGTTTAGAAAATCGTGCACCTAAACCATGCAGCCTCTTTATCCCCTCAAAATATCTTTAAATGAATCCAAAATTTTTAGAGGGTTTGGGGGAATTATAGGGGTAATACAAAATAAAAATATAGTAAATATAAGTAATTAAATGAACATCTTGGTTGTGAAAATTATCCCCACTAAGAAACCAATTTTTCTGGAAAAGTTGACTGGAGGATTCACCGAAAAAAAGTAATGGTTAACACCCTCAACCCATGAATTCCACTCCCTAGTATCTTGTGTATCACTAACATGATTTCAAAAAAATTGGACCAGCATAATAGACTTCCCTCGAGTTACCTTCTCTTTCGATCGCAATATTTGAACTAGACGGTAAAAAAAATAACAATTCTTGTTCTATCTCTAGTTCTTATAAACTCATCACATGGGAAGGATCTAGGTTGTTTTTTTAACATAGAGACATGGATGACATCATTTATTGATGTCAACCGAAAAGGTAAGTCCAACCTGTATGCCAACATGAAAATTTTCTCAGTGATCTTAAAAGGTCGAACATTTCACAGTGTCAGCATCCCTTGCATTCCAAATCAACAATGGAGCAAACGAGAGGTCACTTTCATTATAACCCGATCACTATCAGAAAACTCGTGGTCTCAATTCCTATGGTCTTTAAATGATTTATGGAGACTTTGAGATATCAATATGCATTGCCTGATCAACCTAACCTTCTCAGAAATCTCCTACACCAAACTTGGCCCAAATTGTGGGGTCCCACCTACCTCAGCCCAACATATTGGGGCCCAACAATACCAAACATAGAGAATCACAAAAGGAGAAATTCAAGTCAAGGAATGGTATCTGTTATTATAATAAAAGTCATCCAATAGAAAATGAATATCCCAAGAACCTCTATTTCATAGAACACATGAACGTAGAATTTCCTCCATAATCATATTGGCCCACTCTGTCTATCCAATATTTTGAGGATGGTATACCATTATTATATTAATCTGAGACCCCAAGTCCTTCTAAATGCCTTCCAAAAACCATGAAGTGAAACATGGGGTCTTTATCTATGTCAACCACCAATGGAACACCGTGGAGTCTCACCACTTCTTTAGAATACAAACATCCCAACTCATCCACTTTAATTGTATCATTTATCGAGATGAAGTGGGATGACTTGGTTAGATGTTTGATCACAACCCAAATGGAATTTGTACCCCAAGGTGTATAGGGAAAACAAAAAATGATGTCCATCGCAACCTTATCCCAAATTTAGGCAGGAATTGGTAGTGGTTGGAGAATACCAGAGGTCCTTTGGTGCACTACCTTCACCTACTAACATGTTTAACAACTTGAAAAAATGTCTTTTATGACTCTCCAAATTACTGGCCACTAAAATTGTGGTTGCACATTATAATAGATCTTGGATGTACACTGATGGACAGCCCACTGAGACTGGTGGCTATCCTCCATCACAATCTTCCATAGAGATGATGAAAATATAGAATGTCCCTTGAATCAGAAGATTCCCTCGAGAGAAGACAACCAATTATGTGACGACTCCCCACCGTGGAGATACTTCCTCATCCGCTGAAAAAATCTCATCACCGGGATATTCTCACTGAATCAACTCCCATAGATGAGTCAACTAAAATATCACCATGAATGCACATTCACTCTGCTCCCATGTCTCTAAATGCATCTGAGGAAAGAGGCTCATTAGTATCCACTCAACACTGGACATCCTCAAGCCTTGCACTGGTACCTTTGTTCACAAGGATTCCACCACTCAATTTCCCATGCATGGGGTATAAAAAATGACATAGTCAAACCCCTTAATTTACTCTATAAAACGATTTTTCCTCGAGATGAGGTCCTTATGAGAGATGATATAGGATAAGATTTTGTTATCACAATAGAAACAAATAATCTACTTTATGAGGTACTGATTTCATGTATTCAAATCATGCATCAAAACTGCTAACTCTATGTCATGGGTCAGGTAAATCTTCTTGTGTTGTCAGATTTGGTGAGTTCCATTCACCAACACATGATCATCCTGCAAAATTATACACCGAAGACCCATACTCGGAGCATTACAATAGACCACATACCCCCTCTCGGCCTTAGGATAAATAAGAATGAGTAAGGTATCCAACCACCACAACAGCTCATTGAAGTATTCTAGACCTTTTGGGTCCCATAAAAACATCACCACATTCTTGGAGAGTGTAATAATTTGTGAAGAAACCTGAGAGAAAGACCAAATGAATTGCCTGTAATAACCAGACAGGACATAGAAACTCTGGATCTTGAACATATTCTTTAGTTTCTCCCATTAAATGATCACACTGATCTTCTCAGTGTCCACGAAAACCCCCTTCTTAGAGATCACACACCCCATAAATTTGTCCTCCCTTATCCAGAATGTGCACTTTATCGAATTTTCATAGAGGTGGTGATCCCGCAATGTTCCCAAAATGATCTTCGGACGATGTTGGTGTTTATCCTCATTTCCAAATTATATTACAATGTCATCCACAAAAACCACAATGAAATATCTGAGACACCAATAGAAAACACTATCCATCTGTTCCAGAATGACTATTGGGGAATGGTCAATCCTATGGGAACAACCATATACTCAAATATGTTGTACCTGTTTCGGAAGGCTATCTTTGGGATATCTTCCACTTTCAGCCCGTGTTGATTGTATCCTGAACATAATTCTATTATTGGGAACCTCTTCTTCCCCTTTAACTGATCAATCCAATCACCTATTCTTTGAAAATTATATTTGTTCTTAATTGTTACCTTATTCATCTTCTGGTAGACAATTCACAACCAGAGGGATCTGAAAGACTACTTTGCGAACAACATAGGAGTGGCCCATAGAGAGATGCTTGGGTGAATGAATAATTTGGATTCAAATTCGTCCCACTATATTTTCAATACCCTCATCTTGGAGGGGATATGTGATATGAGGGAAGAGATACCAACTGTGTTTCCGGTGCCAGATCAATAGAGAACTCCACATCCCGCTCTGGGTGAAAACCTGAAAAATCATCCTGTAATACCTTTAAAAACTCGTTCACTAGATCAGGTAATGCACCTTTATAGGAAATACCATCATCCAATGGATTGAAGGATTATAAGTATATCATAATACATAAAATTTTGGGATTTGAGAACCTGCGCAACCTGACTGAGGATCCCTTTCTCCGTGAATGACCTAAATACTCCCCTCAGGTGCTATGAGACTCACTTGCCACCTATAAAACTAGATCTATTCGTGTATGTGTAAAATGAAATCCATGACTTTTTTTATTTAAAAAGTTCAATATCTAAGACCAAGTGGTCCCACTCCATCACAATCCCCAACACAGAGCACACAAATGACTGGAACGTAAGACCCTACTCCTTCTTTATTCCCAGCAGTGGCACTAAATCCATCGCAAAAGACAAAAAATCAGTTTTAAAATTCATAGTCTCTAAAAAATGGGAAACAATGAATGATATAGAGGACCCACTATCTAAAAGCTAAGCATTTATAGAAGATTCTATCAAAACAGTACCTCGAACTATCGACTGTCTCGCCAATGATCCTGCTGGTTCCAGATCAACTACAAGGAGGTGTCCTGCCTCTACCTGAGGATGACCTCTAGTATGTGATTGTGCCTCAAAATAGGTCTCCCCAAATGACGACCCATACATACCACCATGGCCACCAAAATGAGATCCCCCCATCCGTGATAGCTCTGACTGAGTAAGCACTCCCTTTGATGCAACAAATCCTTCCTTGCCCTGAAGTGGACATGCCACCCCGAAAAAGCACTAAAAATGACCCAGACCTCCTCATTGTAAATCGTGATTGGGAGGAAGTTTAACTGATATTAGGATGTTCCTATTCCTCCCACACTGGTGGCACATGACCTTTCCCATATTATAAGCCACATAAGAAAACTGCTTGGAAGAGTGTCATAAACAACCACCACGTTATTCACATGTTCCACATTCTTCATCTTCTTCTCTGAAGAGCTGTCACTTCCCACTACTGGTACTGACCTAGAGAAACTATCCCTCTTATTTGGTCAATCTCCAACAAACACTCCCATTCAACCACCTCAGCATTGTTCTACAACTTAAACAAGAAATATTTTGAGTATATATCTGGTCATAAGCCTTTCTCAAACCACTAGGTCTTTACTAGATCATTAGAGATAATATTAGGGGAATACCAAACCATCTTAGTGAAACATTTGGTGCAAAACATGATCGAACGATCCCAATGAACAAGATCTATGAAATCATGTAATTTTTTTTATTCTAGTACTTTTGGGCCATACTGCTAATTGAATATAGCCTTAAAATCCACCCATTGAATCTGCTCATTCATTCATGTTGGAATTACTGATTCCCAACACCTGTGGCTGGAGCCCTATTAAAAAAATTATGCACACATCACCATGAGTACCATATGTGTGTTAAAAAAACACAAACATGTTCTCGATCGTCTTTAGTAATTCTTCTGCATCATGGGGTTATATAATTCCTTGAAAAGTAAGAGGCTTGTTTCTCAGAAACTCCTCAGCATTATCCTTTCTAGGACACATCTATTTTTAACTAACATGAATGGTAACAAGATTAGGTCTATGTCCCAAATCATATACATCCCAAACAGTAGCCATGACTATCCTTTAGTCAGTCTGTGTGGGTGAACTCTCTACGGCTTCCACCCGTGGGTGCATGGTAGCATGGACTAGCCTCATCTATCCTCTGATACAATTTTGTCACAAACTAAATTTAGTTTCTACTAATACTATCAACAAATACACCCCCATGATAAGGACCAATGGTCTTTCCCTATCCTCACAGGACTGAAATAAGTGCTCGTGTATCAATAAATATGATATGGGAACAATTTACCTGAGAATGAATGCATAAAACATTACAAATAATCAATTAAATGAATCTGAAATTTTCATGCCAAACAAGCTTCAACAACAACCAGAACGAAATACATGGTTTTATATAAATATATAGAGGTCCAAACACAAGTAAAATAGAATAAGATAAAAACACAATGACTTCACATGACAAGGGGTCGACAACCTTGATCTGTCTCCACAATGTTGCACCATTTGATGGGATTAACAACCCGAACTGCCTTCACCAAAGGCTTGGAATTTACTTGTGACAAACATAATCAAGTATTATTCCAAATTATGTGTTTATGTACTGTTTGAACCTAATTCCATTGTGATACAACCCAAATATATGTAAAATTTCTCAATAAAAGATGAAAAAATATTCAATTTTAATAAGGAAAGTGGTGAAAAATTTCATGAAAAGCAACATTCAATTATAAACAATTTTATAATAAAACATACTGAATGTTAACAAATTTGATTTATAAATTTTAGGAACTGTAATTTACATACAAGAACACCCTAATAAAAGAGTGAATACCACAAATACTATGATCACCAAAATGCTGAACATCCCTAGGAACTAGATAGTCTCGGGCCCTATGTACCACGTTCCTCAATGTAAAATATCTAGGTCACAATACTTTCCCATGAATGATCCAAAATTTTGAAATATAACCATAAAAATTTTTCCCCCAGAGATAATCCATATTGTTTAGTTATAGTTTCTTAAGTCCAAATTCTATGTGAAACAGGGATAAAACCACTCCAGTTCACTAGCGAACAAGTACATATCTGCCAACATAGGTACCCGGGCTTCCCCCACTGTGCTAAAAAAATTCAGCATGATACATACATCTCATTACATATAAATACACCAATAATAGTAACATACAAACAATACAGTATTAATACACTATTTATAACTCTTAAAGAACACAATATAACATTTTGATTTTCAATAAAACAGTTTCTCAATATATCACATTGGTTTGCACCCAAGACTCATTGAAATCCCATATTTTCATGGTTTGAGAAAATTTATAAGTAACTAAAACAAAACCTTCATCACAATACCTTTCAATGAAACTAAAAATCGGTTAAATGTAATTCTCAGATGAAACAATAAGTGATATCTTTGTAAAACCTATATTTTGACACTGACAAGGCTCTTAAAGATCCTATGATTCCAAATAAAAAAACAAATATTCACAGCTAGAACCAAAGGATATTAAAATTCAAAACATGATTTTTAGAGCTACTTCATTTCAATAAAATCAACTAAGTAGTTTTAATTCTACCCGAAATGAACAAATAAATGATTTCTATGAAAACCCCCCAATTTGCATAAAAATAGAACATAAACATCATTTATCATTACAAATACCACTAAATAGTTTTTCACCATTAATTACATTAGATAAACATGAAAATATTTTAAAAATTGAATTCTGAGATACAAATATTTCATACATGTAGAATCACCTAACAAATTTTTTAAGACGCAGAATCCTTTGTTCGATAATTTAATTGCACTATTGTCGGACCTCAAAGAAGCTAGATCAAGACTAAAATAAAAATATTGGACCAAGAAAACCCCAATTTAAAACCTAGGTTCGAAACCCTACCATCTGGTCATTTTTGAATTCAAGGAAATTGGATGAAACATCATGAAATGTGGAGTAACTTAGAGGGAGATACACTTACTTGAGATTGTGTGAAGTTACTCCACAAAATCCCCCTTAAAAATAGAGTTCCAATGAGGATTTGAGTTGCTTTGTGGGATTACATGGCTATTAGGTGAGATGTGGGGAATAAATAGGGGAATTAAGATAAATACTAGTAGAGAAAAGAAATCATTTAACACAATTTTAATTAACTGGACATGGTTGCACAGTTTCTGTTCACTGTATGACGAAATGTGCACCTAAAATGTGCACCCTCATTTATCCCATAAAAAAATATCCAAATGGAAAAAAAAATTATGGGGGTTATGGAATTCATATAGGGGATGTTATGATAAATATATAAGTAATATATGTAAATTTAATTAATAAAATTGGTGTGACTGACTCTCTCTATTGTCCCTTTAAATTTAATATGAATATTTTCATAATAAATTCTTCATTCACTAAACAATAATCCAAACAAGTTTACATCATATGGGGTTTGATTTCTTAACTAATAAATACATTTCCCTCTAATACAACATAATTAATTATCTCATCATTTTTGTGTAATGACCGGTAAAATACAAGGGAAATTTTTTCTTAATTTTCTTTAGAATTTTACAAGAGCGCGGTTTCTGACGGCACCTGATTTCGAGGCCCGGTGTGCCCGTAATTAATTTCCGAAGTTTGCCTCGGGTACGTTTAGTGAACGAACAGGCATGAATTTCTAACTGTTGAACCGGTGCCCGGAATCGAATTCCGAGGGCACTAATGAACTCGCAGCGCCGATATTCGCTTAAGGAGACCTTTTCCGAGGTTGTGTTTTATGCGGGTTGAGGGTTAGTTTTGGGGGAATTTAAATGAAGTTAAATAAATTGTGGAAACACAATTTATTTTAAACCATGTTGGTTATATCCTCCCAAAGGGAGTTATAGGTGGGACCCACATCCACTTAACCTCCCTTGAGAGGATTAAGTGTGGTGGGCCCACACGAACCCTAACTCCTCAACTCCCCTTTAAACTCCCAATAACTCCACTCAATTTAATTTTGACAACTTGAGTTTTAATTGAGATGAGTTATTGTTTTTCAAACTTTTTAAATTCAAAGAGGTGAAGTTGTGTAAATAAAATAAGGCTTAAGCTTATTTTATTTTGGTTAGTTTTCTCTTGCCACCTTGAGAGAATTTGGGAAGCATTCTTCATCTTCTTCAACCACGACGAAGAACATGAAGAACACTTAGGCTCCGACGAAGAATGTTGTCACCATAAGAAGAGAAAGACGTGTCGTCTCTTCTCTTCTTCGCAGCTGGTGTGTTTCCAAAGATCGATGACGCCGCTTCTTTCGATATTCTTCCCGTGTCAACGAAAGGATACGTCGCTTCCTCCTCGGACATTCTTCGTCAGCTTAAGAAGATTCTCCAGCGACGATACCTCTTCGGATGCACCTTGACGTCAACGGAATCAACGTTCGATTACAGCGACGCCCGACCTCCGCGACCCTTGTCTTCCACGGCTTGTTGGCGTGCTCCACTCTTGAAACCGAGGTAGGGGTTGTATTTTAAATTATATCTGTTCTTGTTTATGACATGTCGAATTTCGTGGTTTTCGACTTTTTATTGTAGAATAATGTGAGGGGGCTGGTCCGCACAAACACGGCCGACCCTCCTCCTTATTTTAAATGTTTTCTTTGAGGATGGTACGAGGGATCGTTGTGTCGTCACACCACGCGGTTCATGCGGAACATATGCGCGGCGCCGTCGCGCTGCGCTGTGGAAAGGAATTCAAGGACGTGAAGCCGTCGCGCCGCGTCGAAGGAAACCGAGGACGCTGTGGCCGGAACGGGCCGCGGCGGAGGGGCGCGGTGCCGTCGCACCGCGCCGGACGACAAAGGCCACAGCCGGTTCCGGGCCGCGGCAGAACAATCTGACCGGCTGCCAGCCGGGCCGCCGGTGTCGAAAGCCGGAAGGGGACCGGCATTTGCCGGTCCCGTTGAGAGGGAGTCGGCCGGCCAAGTCGGGCCGGCCGGAATGAAGAAACCCGGGGGAATTTAATTCCCCCGGCCAGCCGAAATGGCCCCCCATTAAGAGGGGGTCTACAGTTTCACAACGGGCGGGGGGGGGGGGGGCAGCCCCCCCCCCCCCCGTTTTCTTCAATCAGCTCGGCCGAATCCGAGCTGGCAGTGCGGCCAGCGCGCTGTGCTGCGCCGGACCGGCGCCTGGCCGGTCCGCTAGGCCGGGCCGGGCCGGGCCGCGCCCATCCGGGCTGAGCCGTGCCAGGCCGGGCCGACCCTGTCCGGGGCGGGTCGACCCGGTTCGTGCCAGCTGGGGGGGTCTCGGGCCAGGTCGGCACGGGCCCGAAACCCCCGATACCGAACTGTTTAGGTTCAAATGCCCATAACAAGGCATACAGACCTCCAAACGACGCGCCGTCAGTGGAGATGTGATTCCTGGATCGATACGGTCATTTCGGTATATCGTATTCAATGTTTCGGAATACTTTGAGTTCGGCCGGGTTGGTTCGTACACGAAACCAACCAGGCCCTCGGAGCGGAAACACTCATATCTTGAGCTACGGACGTCTGATTGATGTGTCGTCAGCTTTGTTGAGTTCCTCATAGTGAGACGGATATTTTGGCATACTCTGCCCGAGGTTGTAACGCAGGTGGAGTACGGTCGGATTGGTTTTTCCTTAAAAACCAACAGGGCCCCTGGAACAGAAAAAGCCAATAACTCTCAGATCAGGCGTCCGAATTACGCGTCGTCTGTTGCGTTGAGTTCCTGTTGACAATACAGAACTTTTGGATACATCAAATATGGACTATGTGACAGTTGATGTATCAGCCTCTCGGCTCGTGGAGCGGACCCCCCCGAACGAGCTTGCTGTGTGCGGGATCCCTATAGCTGGATGCGACTGCTACTATGACTGCGACGAAGACTGTGCAGAGATCCTTAGTGGATTCGACGACGACGACTACATCACTCAGCGATCCTGTGTGGATTAGTTCTACCAATCCTGTGTGGGTCAGTGCTCAGCGGTCCTGTGTGAACCAGCGCCTACAGATCCTGTGTGGGTTCGATCCTGTGTGGGTCTTTGCAGGGGTTAGTACCTATCGATACATTGTGGGTTCGATGACTTAGATGGATCAATGATAATATCTATCATCCTCGAAGAAGTATACCTGTGTGAGCTGAATCCTGTTTTCTTTCTTGTGTGGATTGTGTTTTACTATCCTGTGTGGATTACGTTTTGCTTTCCTGTGTGGAATACGAATACTTTCCTGTGTTGACTGGGTTGTACATTGGCTTGGAGGTTGGAGTGTATTGGGATTGATGACTTAGGAATATGTATGGGCATATACCTAAGCAGTGTCGGTTGTTACTTCGTGATTGTATCTTTCCTTTGTGGTTTATCCTCTGTTGATTTTGGGAGACCTTCGGGGGTCTCGGGGTCCCTACTGAGTAGCTTATACTCACCCCTGCACGGGTTATGCCTGCACTACGTTATGTTGGTTGCAGACGACGGACAGCGTTGATCATGGTTGTGTCTTGCAGAGCAGGACGATACCTGAAGGTGGACCACTGGGCGGGACGTGCTCGGAGCGGACAGCGGGACCCGAGGAGCAGTGGAGCTATCTGTACCCACCCTTCAGGTGGGATTTCCAGTGGAAAGCTCGGCGTAGCAGCTTTCACTTTTCAGTATTTGTTTTCCCTTTCGAGTTGTACTTTACTTTCAATTTGTGTTTTTATACTGGCCCACTTACATTCCGCACTTATAGTTGTACTTAGTTTTTACTTAGTGTTTACTTTTTCTGCTTGCTTACTTTGTGGTGCTTGTTTACTTTACAAAGGAAATGAATTCCCTTTTTACCGAGATTCACACCTTGGTGATAGTCACCAGCCCCTGGCCTATGGAAGGCGGGCTTGGGGTAGTCACGGCACGGGTCCCGAGGACGGGTCGTGACAAATTGGTATCAAAGGAGTTTGGTTCTACCGCGAACTCTGATCTTTTCTATGTGAAGCAATATTGTTTAGCGTATTGATTGTGGTTGTCAGTCCAGGGAGTCTAGTGTTGGTGCGGCGGCCGACGTATCCGTACACCAGGACCCTGACTTCTGATTTCCGACTTAATGCACGAAAACATAGATTGTGTATGTGTTTCATGTTTTCATTGTGATTACTTTGTATCAGCTCACCAGGTATACTGTTCTGACCGTGGTGCACCTGCTTCCTTTTCAGTATGTCCCCACGACGGCAGCCAGCCAGGGTGACGAGAGTCGAGCATGATGATAGCCCACCGAGCGATGAGGCCTCGGTGCAGGGCCCTTTGTTAGCAGTGGCACCAGCGGTAGCACTACCCTTCGAGCCACCAATACTTCGAGCACCAGCCGCTGACGATGCATGTCACCTCAGCGCACTGCATGAGTTTTAGTGCCAGCGACCGCCCAGGTTTCGTGGAGAGACGGACCCCCAGGCATCCCAGGACTGGCTGGAGGCAGTCGTACGAGTTTTCAGGCTAGTGAGGACACGAGCTGACCTCATGGTGATCCTCGAGGAGAGCCTACTGCACGCAGCAGCATGACGATGGTGGATCTTGATGCCCCAGGTGCACGATGAGGCATCTCAACATTGGACGGACTTTGAGAGCCTCTTCCGCTCGGAGTTCTTCCCAGCCACCCTCCGTGCGGTGCGCATTCAGGAGCCTCTTCAGCTGCGGCAGGGCAGCATGACGGTCGCTCAGTACTCGGCGAGATTTACCAATCTCTTGCTCTACTCGACCGACATGGTACGATACCCATTCCTCCTGGCCCGAACCTTTGAGCAGGGACTGAGACACGAGATCAGGGCATCGCTGAAATCCCTCAGCATACCGACTCAGACGGGAGTAATGGAGCAGACCCTTTTGATTGAGATATTTCTTGCTGAGTCTACACCAGCGCCGAGACCCACCGCAGGGCGGCACATGGAAGAGTCTTCTGCAGCTGGTAGTCGACGGATGACTCTTGGGTCCAAGTAGACCAGACCCTCAGGCAGACGACCTCATGACACTGGCTCAGCAGTGAGGGGCATAGAGCGCGAAGCCAGTATTTCGAGAGGCAGACAGTGCTACTCGTGCGGCGGGCAGGGCCACCTGGCTCGTGACTGCCCGACCCGCCATGCCGAGGAGCAGAAGACGGTTGAGGGACCACCGAGGCAGAGGCAGAGGGTCGAACGTGGTGGTCCGAAGGGAGGAGGCGGACGAGGCAGAAGAGCTAGCCGATAAGCAGGTGGTGGGCGACGCTTTGAGGCTCTACCACCACCACCACGAGGAGGTCCACGCCGCCCATAGGGAGCTGGCAGGCAGAGATAGGCACAGCTCCAGGAAGCAGAGGCCTACGACCATGGCGCGCCCGAGATGATTCGAGGTACTATTTGTGTCTATTCCATCCTTGCTGTAGTTCTTATAGACACAGGAGCGAGTCACTCTTTCATAGCCGCTGCCCTTGTTCGGAGCTCGAAGATTCCGACAGAGCCGTTGGCTTGATCCTTACGGCTAGAGACTCCTACGGGAGTAGACTCGATGATTATGCACTGGTTCCGGCAGTGTGAGATTACTCTAGGAGGTGAGAGATTCAGCTAGGATCTTCTTGTAGTAGCGTCGAGGCCTAACGATGTCATTTTGGGCATGGATTGGTTATCTACGGTCCTTGCACAGATTGACTGTTTTAGGCGCAAGGTGCGATGTGTATGCACCGACGAGAGTAGGTTCACCTTCACCGGCAAAAAGGGTGCCTTTGCAATACAAGATGGACTTCCGCAGAGGAGAGGACAACCCATCACTCATCAGTTGCCTAGCCTCATCCTAGGAGCAGTTGACGTGTGAAGTCCTGGTTTTCCTGCAGTGGTGGATCAGTTTGCGGACGTTTTTCCCGATGACGTTCCGGGGTTACCTCATCGCAGAGAGGTAGACTTATATATTGACATGTACCACAGGACAGCCCCGATATCGACTCAAGCATATCGGATGGCCCCTGCCGAGTTTTGAGAGCTACGGGTACAGTTGGAGGACTTGCTGACCAAGGGGTTCATCCGACCCAGTGTTTCACCCTGGGATTCCCTGATTTTGTTCGCCAAGAAGGCGGACGGGAGTTTGAGACTTTGTGTTGTCTATCATCGCCTGAACCAGGTGACAGTGAGGAACAAGTATCCACTACCGAGGATTGATGACCTCTTTGATCATCTCAAGGGAGCACAGTGGTTCTCCAAGATAGACCTTAGGTCAGGCTATCATCAGCTCAGAGTTAGAGACGAGGACGTGCAGAAGACGGACTTCAGATGTCGGTCTGGCCACTATGAGTTCTTGGTTATGCCCTTCGGCATAACCAAAGCTCCAGCAGTGTTCATGGCCCTCTTGAACAGGATCTTTCAGCCATACCTCGATCGATTTGTCGTGGTCTTCATCGACGACATTTTGATATACTCGACGACTAAGGAGGAGCATGCCTACCACTTACGGGTTGTACTAGACACACTCTGAGAGCACTAGCTTTATTGTAAGCACTCGAAGTGCCAGTTCTGGATACGTGAGGTCCACTTCTTGGGACACATCATCTCTGAGGCGGGAGTTGTAGTGGATCCTGCGAAGATCGAGGCAGTGTTAGCTTGGGAGCCACCCAGGAGCGTGACGGAGGTTCGGAGTTTCTTGGGACTAGCTGGATACTATCGGAGATTCGTGCCAGACATCTCTAGAGTTGCGGAACCACTCTAAGCTTTGAAGAATATGGGGAAAACCTTTTTGTGGTCAAACATATGTTAGTAGAGCATCCAGGAGCTAAGACATAGATTGACCAGCGCCCCTATCTTAAGGTTGCCTGATGAGGGAGTAGGGTACGTAGTCTACTGCGATGCATCAGGGACTGGACTCGGATGTGTTCGGATGCAGGAGCGGTCAGTGATCGCCTATGGATCACGTCAATTGAGTCCGCATAAGCAGAACTACGCTACCCATGACCCGAAGTTAGTAGCAATGGTCTTCGCTCTAAAGACTTGGAGACACTATCTGATGGGCGAGCGCTTTACAGTCTTTTTTGACCATCAGAGTCTCAGGTACATCTTCTCTCATAAGGACCTGAACCCGAGATAGTGGCGATGGCTCGAGTTCCTCTAGGACTATGACTTTGAGATTGTCTATACTCCTGGGAAGGGGAATGTGGTAGCTGATTCCCTTAGCAGGAGGACGGGAATTCAACTACTTGAGGGGGCGATAGAGCAGTTATCCTATTTACATATATCCTTCGTAGATAGAGATGGAGCAGTCTTCCTTCAGTCTCTCACAGTCACTCCTCCACTACTGCAGCGAGTCAGAGAGGCACAGCGTGGGGACGCTGACTATGAGACGCGGCGTGCACAGATATCCTCAGGACAGACACCTGATGGTTTCTCCATTGGAGCAAAGCATGACATCCATTCCAAGGACGTACTATGGTACCAGTAGCTTTACGAGAGGAGGTTCTGAGAGAGTTTCACACTTCTCCTTTGGTGGTACATCCTGGAGTGGTGAAGATGAACCAGTATCTCAGGCGACAACACTGGTGGGCAGGCATGAAGAAGGCTATGGCAGAGTTCATTTTTCGATGCCTCACCTGCCAACAGGTGAAGGCTGAGCACCAGGTACCAGCAGGCTAGGTACAACCCATGGAGGTCCTGGAGTGGAAGTGGGATGGGATATCTATGGACTTCGTGACTGGACTTCCACGCACTTCCAGATGTCACGACTCCATCTGGGTGATTGTCGACCGACTCACCAAGTCGGCTCACTTCTTACCCATCCGAGAGCAGGGCTCAGTGGAAAGCATGGGACACCTTTACGTTCAATAGATTGTACAGCTTCAAGGTGTTCCATATTTTATTGTCTCAGATCGAGATGCTTGCTTTACTTCCCGGCTTTGGAAGGTGTTGCAGGAGGCGTTCGGGACGCAGATACGTCTGGGCACAGCCTTTCACCCTCCGATGGATTGTCAGACGGATAGGAACATTCAGACTCTTAAGGACATGCTCCGCGCATGTGTCCTCGACTTTGGTCATAGCTGGGAGGACCACCTACCCTTGGTGTTGTTTTCGTACAACAACAGTTACCACTCCACCATCGGGATGGAACCATACGAGGCGTTGTACGGTCGACCTTTTATATCTCCTTTGTGCTGGATAGACCCTGGGGAGTTAGCACTTGTGGGACCATAGATGGTCAAGGCCACGAAAGAGAAGGTCCAGGTCATCCAGGAGCGGATGAGGATAGCTCAGAGCCGGTATAATTCATACGCTGACAGGAGGCGGAGGCCACTAGAGTTCGAGGATGGCGACCACGTCTTCCTGCGGGTCTCACCTCGACGTGGTATAAAGAGATTTGGACGAGGCAGCAAGTTATCTTCGTGCTTCATCGGACCCTTCCAGGTCCTCAACAGGATTGGCGAGGTGGCTTATCGCCTGACTCTACCACCTCAGTTGCACCAGGTGCACGACGTCTTCCACGTGTCTCAGCTGAGGAGATGCGTGCACGACTCTACGCACATCATTGACCATGGGGAGCTTGACGTTAATGATGGGAAGACTTTTACGGAGGTCCCGGTGGAGATCGAGGATCGACAGGAGTGGGTCCTACGTGGACAGTCGATTCCTCTAGTGTGCATCAGATGGCAGCATGGGAATCTCCAGGAGAGCACTTGGGAGCGGGAGGCTCAGATGCGTGCTCAGTACACTCATTTGTTTCCCTAGTTTTGATGTATCTTTACAGGGACGTAAAGCCCTGATGTGGGAGTAATTTAAAGACCCGTAAAATTCAGGGGAAATTTTTCATTAATTTTCTTTCGAATTTTACAAGAGCGTGGTTTCTTACGGCACCTGATTCCGAGGCCCGGTGTGCCCGAAATTAATTTCCGAAGATTGGCTCGGGTATGTTCAGTGAACGAACGAGCGGGAATTTCTAACATTTGAACCAGTTCCCAGAATCGAATTCTGAGGGCACCGATGAACTCGCAACGCCGATATTCGCTTACGGAGACCTTTTCCGTGGTTGCGTTTTATGCGGGTTGAAGGTTAGTTTTGATAAAATTTAAATGAAGTTAAATAAATTATTGAAACACAATTTATTTTAAACCATGTTGGTTATATCCTCCCAAAGGGAGTTAGAAGTGGGACCCACATCCACTTAGCCTCCCTTGAGAGGATTAAGTGTGGTGGGGCCCACACGAACCCTAACTCCTCAACTCCCCTTTAAACTCACAATAACTCCACTCAATTTAATTTTGACAACTTGAGTATTAATTGAGATGAGTTATTGTTTTTCAAACTTTTGAAATTCAAAGAGGTGAAGTTGTGTAAATAAAATAAAGCTTAATATTGTTTTATTTTGGTTAGTTTTATCTTGCCACCTTGAGAGAATTTGGGAAGAATTCTTCATCTTCTTCAACCACAATGAAGAACATGAAGAACACTTAGGCTCCGACGATGAACGCTGTCACCATAAGAAGAGAAAGATTGGTCTTCTCTTCTCTTCTTCGCAGCCGGTGTGTTTCCGAAGATCGACGATGCCGCTTCTTTAGATCTTCTTCCCATGTCAACGAAAGGAGATGCCGCTTCCTCCTCAAACTTTCTTCGTCAGCTTACGAAGCTTCTCCAGCGACGACACCTCTTCAGACGCACCTTGACGTCAACAGAATCGACGTTCGATTACTGCGACGCCCGACCTCCGCGACGCTTTTCTTCCGCGGCTTGTTGGCGTGATCCACTCTTGAAACCGAGGTAGGGGTTGTATTTTAAATTATATCCGTTCTTGTTTATGACATGTCAAATTTCGTGGTTTTGGGACTATTTATTATCGAATAATGCGAGGGGGCAGGTCCGCAGAAACACGGCCGACCCTCCTCCTTATTTTAAATGTTTTTTTTGAGGTTGGTATGAGGGAGCGTGGTGCTGTCGCCCCACGCATTTCATGCGGAACATATGCGCGGCGTCGTCGCGCCATGCAGTGGAAAGGAATTCAAGGACGCGATGCCGTCGCGCCGCGTCGAAGGAAACTGAGGACGCCGCGGCCGGAACGGGCCGCTGCGGAGGGCCGCAGTGCCGTCGCACCGCGCCGGACAACAAAGGCCACGGCCGGTTCCGGGCCGCGGCGGAACAAGGTGACCGGCGGCCAGCCGGGCTGCCGGTGTCGGAAGCTGGAAGGGGACCGGCCTTTGCCGGTCCCATTGATAGGGAGCCGGTCAGCCAAGTCGGGCTGGCCGGAATGAAGAAACCCGGGGGAATTTAAATCCCCCGGCCAGCCGAAACGGCCCCCCATTAAGAGAGGGGGATGCGGTTTCACAAAGGGGGGGGGGTGGGGTAGGCACCCCCCCGTTTTATTAAATCAGCTCGGCCGAAGCCGAGCTGGCAGCGCGCCCAGCGCTCTCCGCTGACCATGACCGGCGCCCGGCCGGTCCGCCAGGCCGGGCCGCGCCGCGCCGCGCCGGGCCGCGCCCAGCCGGTCCGGGCCGTGCCGGGCCGGGCCGACCCTATCTGGGGCGGGTCGACCCGGTTCGTTCCATCCTGGGGGGGTCTCGGGCTGGGTCGGCCCGTGCCCAAAACCCCCGATAACGAACTGTTTAATATCAAATGCCCATAACTCGGGCTATATACCTGAAAACAATGCACCGTCAGCGGAGATGCAATCCTTGGATCGAGACGGTCGTTTTGGTATATCACAGTCAAGGTTTTAGATTACTTTGATTTCGGCCGGGTTGGTTCGTACACGAAACCAACCAGGCCCTCGGAGCAGAAACGCTTATATCTTGAGCTACGGACGTCCGATTGACGTGTCGTTAGCTTTGTTGAGTTCCTCTTAGTGAGACGGATATTTTGGCATACTCCTCCCAAGGTTTGGACACAGTTGGAGTACGGTCGGATTGGTTTTTCCTTAAAAACCAACCGGGCCCCTGAAATGAAAAAGCCAATAACTCTTAGACCGGGCGTCCGATTGACGCGTCGTCTGTTGCGTTGAGTTCCTGTTGATGATACAGAACTTTTGGATACATCAACTCTGGACTAGGTGACAATTGATGTATCAGCCTCTCGGATCGTGGAGCGGACCCTCCCAAACGAGCTTGTTGTGTGTGCGAACCCTATAGCTGGCTGCGACTGCTACTGTGACTGCGATGACGACTGTGCAGAGATCCTTCGTGGATTCGACGACGACGACTACAACACTTATCGATCATGTGTGGATCAGTGCTACCGATCCTGTGTGGGTCTGATCTTGTGTGGGTCAGCGCTCAGCGGTCCTATGTGAACCAGCGCCTACAGATCCTATGTGGGTCTGATCCTGTGTGGGTCTTTGCGGGGGTTAGTAACTATCGATCCTTTGTGGGTCCGACGACTTAGATGGATCAGTGATCATATCTATCGTCCTTGAAGAAGTATACATGTGTGAGCTGAATCCTATTTTCTTTCCTGTGTGGATTGTGTTGTACTATCCTATGTGGATTACGTTTTGCTTTCCTGTGTGGAATACGAATACTTTCCTCAGTGGAAACGGTTGTACTTGGGCTCGGAGGTTGGAGCGTATTGGGATTGATGACTTAGGTATATGTATGGGAATATACCTAAGTAGTGTCTGTTTTTACTTCTTTATTGTTTCTTTGCTTTGTGATTTATCCTTTGTGGATTTTGGGAGACCTTCGGGGGTCTCGGGGTCCCTACTGAGTAGCTTATACTCACCCATGCATGGGTTATGTCCGCACTACGTTGTGTTGGTTGCAGACGACGGACATCGTTCATCGTGGTTAAGGCTTGTAGAGAAGGACGATACCTGAAGGTGGACCACTGGATGGGACGTGCTCAGAGAGGGCGGCGGGACCCGAGGAGCAGTGGAGCTATCTGTACCCACCCTTCAGGTGGGATTTCCAGTGGACAGCTCGGCGTAGCAGCTTTTACTTTTTAGTTGATGTTTTCCCTTTCGAGTTGTACTTTACATTCAGTTTGGGTTTGTATACTGGCCCACTTACTTTCCGCACTTACAGTTGTTTTCAGTTTTTACTTACTGTTTACTTTTTCCACTTTCTTACTCTGTGGTGCTTGTTTACTTTACAAAGGCAATGCCTTCCATTTTTACCGGGATTTACGCCTTGGTGCTAGTTGCCAGCCCCTGGCCTATGGAAGGTGGGCTTGGGGTAGTCACGGCACAGGCCCCGAGGACGGGTCGTGACATATTGGATAACATTTTTGAAATTATGGGACATAACATTTTCCATTATTTTTTATTAATTTCCAAATATATTTATTAAAGGAATATATCACTGTCACATAAATAAACTATTCTTGTTTTTGACCAAAACATACCGATCAACAAATATTATTCCCAAAAAAAATATTTAAGAAATTTATTTAAAATAAAATATTTTTATATTAATATAATAATTTATTAAACCTATCCCATGATTATCCAAAATATGCACCCTTTTCGTGAGTAATGTTTTTTATCGAGTGTATAAAACTACTTAATTATTTTATAGCATGAATGTGAATTTTTTTCAATGATTTTAAAACATATTATAATTTATCTTTAAAAAAAATTATTGATGAATTTTTTATATAATAACTAGGAAAATCATCTTTATCTGAGAAAAATCCGTTTACCAGAACACTAAAAAGTTCATTGAGAATCAACAATTGATTATCATCTGTAATAGTAAATCCAAAGTGTATAAATTAATATTCAATGGCCCAAAATAGATATAACTAATAGAAAGTACCAAAAATATTTCTATGATTTTTTATATACGAAATAATTACCAAAATAATATATCTTTAATTTTTTTCATATAAAACAAAGATTAAACCCTAACAAAACACGGCACAAATCAACAACATGCATACAAAATAATTTTCCACACCTATTAGTGAAGCTTGTAAAAAATAGGCTTTACTAATTTTTAAATTATAATACCTATGGTATTAGTATTTCTATATCATTATTAGTTTATATAGGGATGGGAGTTCATGGAAAGTATTTTTTTCTTCTACATAATTTTTTCTTTAAAAAAATGATTTAAATGAGTGAAAAAATTGCTTAATGGGATATATGTAATTGGGAAAGATATAAATCTGTGGTAAATTTACCAATATGGTTTTTAAAAAATTATTCCACATTCTAGAAATGATGTTTATCTCATGATTTATTATCAAGGATAACTATTATTATAATATTCATCATTTTTAATCTAAATTGGTTGTTCCAATGATTATAAATAGTTCAAAATGATTAATAGAACATAATTTTAATGGTTTATTTAATTATCAATGAAAATATAAACATTCATGAAAAATTATTTGAAACAACTATCTCTTTCTAGCTTATTCTATGTCCATAGAAAATACATAATGCAATCAATTAAAAAGATAAAAATTTATATTCATCAATTTTAGTGGACAACAAGAATTATTCTAAAATATATTGACATGTTTTATTTTAAAATTTCACCATTTGAAAAAAGGAATTTATTTATATAGAAAAATCAATGACGTCTATGTGCTTTATTATTTTCGAGTTAATTTAATATAAAATAATAGAATGATATATTCTATAAAAATAAATATAATTATGAAAAAAATTGCAGACTTCATCAAACACACATAAAAAAGAATAAACTCAAAATTCATTATTTAATCAAAATAGTCTCTAAGATTATTCAATGGTATATATATATTAAAATATAAATAAATGGAAGAATGTGACGATGGTGATAATAATGAAAGTATATAAATATTTTCCTTTTAATGTAATTATTCACATATTGGGTGGTAATTAAACCATCAAAATCCCATAATAGGGGAAGGTTTATCAGTGAAAACTGATAATATTTAAAGGAAAAAAAAATTCAATTTTCTTTTCAAATTGGAAACCCTTGAGTCTTCATGTGGGTTTGTATAGTTAACCATAATAAATATCATAAATAAGTGTGTAGAAGTTTCAATGGAATAAAACAGGATAATATTTATCTTCAACACAATATTCCAAATGTCTTTCACCTTGGTACACCTGGACATTATTATTAATGGGTTGGTTTGTTTATTTTTGTTGGGATGGAATACTCTTTCAATGATGGATTAAACCATTCATTTTATTAAGATCTCATAATATTTATGGGATAACATGTTTAGAATTACTTGTTTATTTTTATTTTTATTATTTGAAAATAACAGATTAATGAAAATATTGTATTCATAATCACACATTTAACTCTTCTAAGACAATTTATGAAAAAAATAATTAATCGTAATAAAAATCCATTTCATAAATCCACCTATAGAGAGAAAAACTATAATTATTCCTATAGACAAACATAAAATGCATCTCATTGGGATCTTTCATGAAACTATGTTGTAGTAGTGTTCACCATGCTAACCACCTAAATTTAGTAAATAACCCAAACCATGAATTTTATCGACTACAAAAAACTAATATATTTAAACAAGAAATCCCATATATTCATTAAATTGATCGTCAAATAATCATCCATGTAAGTTGTCCCCCAAATTGGTTATTGTAATAAATATCACCCCTTTATGTTTTTATTGAGGACAACACTTTTTATAATTCCTACTAATTCATCTAATGTTATTTCCGAAATTATTGTTTAGATATCTTCTTAGGATGCTAGTTAGTCTATAAACAGGTTCATGAATAATTTGGAGACCATTATTGATTAACAAATTAAGTACTTCTTTATGGTAGATATTGAAAACCCACCTACTTTCTAGTGAGTTTGGAAGTTGATCTTATCCAATTCCACACCTCACCAGCAAATTTGTGAATGTAGGATATCACACCGGCTAGTTTGTGGGACAAAGAATATAGCTGATAGATTTTTTCAAACAATGTATTAATAAACATTAAATGTCACCCCCTATAGCCTAGGTCCCCTCCCAGTGGCTCTTTTGAAATTTATTGAACCTTCAATCCTTAATATTTTTATCTCTCTAATTTTTTATTTAATTAATAGTAATATAACTGAGAGAGTTATTTGAAGTTTAATTAATAAAAAACATATATTTCTCTTTCTTCATTATTATTAACTACCCATAATGTCACTATTTTGTGGATTTTTATAAACATTAAAAGTAAAGTGTATTATATTGAATTTCATTTTTTTCAATAAATGATAAATAATAGTATTGGATTCATGGATATCACTGATGTATAATGAGTAATGAATTAATTAATAAGTTTAGGGAAGTATATATAGGAACTCATATTCAGTATTTCAAAAGTACGTTATCATCATGAATTTTCATTTTTTTATCTGCTGTTATTACAGTTTAGACTTATTTATCAAATAATTTTATTATTTTATTATTTTAATTTTGAAAACAAAAATTACCCCCCAATATCCATCCAAATCAGGTGAAAAATAGTATCAAAGTGATCCTTGGTTTATACACAATATTATTTTTTAGGGAATGACTATAAAGAATGGTAACTTCTTCTTAGAACTAATAAAATCATAAGGAATAATAAATAGGTAAGTAAATATTATTTTATGGATTAGATTATATTTATCAATGAACTACAATTTTTTATTTCTTTGAATAATCGGTCATCCAATTTGGAAAAATATCATGCATGGTTATACAGCCACAAAGGAATCAGATGAAAATCTTATTAATGATGATTGAGATCATTGAACTTAATAAAAATTTCACTACTTCCTTTTTTTTGTAGACCAAAAATAATTTAATTAAATTTTTACATGATTAACTAAACATGAAATATTGAATCTTTCTAAAGTAATAGAAAACGGAACTCACCGGGTCAGTGACACTATAATTAACATATGTAATCTAAATATTGATTTTTTTTGCATTCTTACAAATGAATAAATTACAACACTATTCACTCACATTACTGATATATTTAATAGTATAAACCATTTTGGATACCATCTCTCTGCCAAAACTTATATGTAGAAGATACTTTGTGAATTTACATGTTCATGTTCAATCGAGATAATGATAAATCTAAAAGAAACGAATAAAAGTAACATATCACAAGATGATCTCTTGTTGTTTTAAAAATTATATATGAGAGTATGATTAAGAATAAATATAAAGTGGAATCTATGTAATGAAATAAAAATACACTATTCCCATTAAGGAAATTAATTATAACAATGTTAGCCGGGATTTTGAAATATCTTTCTTAGCATTGTAAGAAAAAAAAATTTACATGGAAGAATATATGTTTTCATTATGCTAAAATGGATAATTAACATGGAAAGGATAAGGTATATTTCAATTAATTTAAAAATATGGGATATGTGGGACATGAGTGATCTATATTGAAAAACATAACGAAACAAAATTATCCAAGCATAAAATACATCAATGTTTTGAAATACAGTGTTAGTGGTATCTCCCTATACCCAACCAAATCAAGAGATTACAGTGCAAAATTTCTCATTTAAAAAAATTAGATGCACGAGGATATAAATTATACTAAAAGTTATTTCTGTTAATTTGATTTAAAATATAACGACATTAAATATTTTTGATCAACATGAAGATGGATTTTTAAAACATACTATAAAATAAATATTTATAAAAAATATATATATTCAATTAGTAAATGAGAAAGAAAAAATAATAAAATAAAAGGAAGAATTATACGTATAATTAAATATAAATCCAAATATATGAAATTATAATAAACTATTAAGGATCTTAAAAAAATTGTTGAAATATTCATCCTAGGTGAGAAAATATTAATTTAAGTTATAGTTTCCAAATATCATTTTAATTTTTTTGGTATTAAAATATAGATAGAACCTCTAAAAATAATACTTTTTTATGTGTATGGTATAAAAATAAATATCTCAATTATTTTCAAAAATAGACCATTTTTTATTAATGAAATCATTAAAATGGTCGATATTGTTGACATAAAATGGAATATATGAATTATAATATTTTATTTGAGAAATATTATACAAAAAATAGATTCAAAAATATATTTTAGAAAACATTATTTGAACCAAATTTATTTAGTTATCAATTACCTTGGTATCATTATTTTTTAGGAGAAATTTTTCATGATAAATCCAAAGGAGCATTATCGTACATGGAAAATGGGTGATTGAGTCACATGTGTAGTGAGTGGTGTAACATGAACCATTATGATAATATTTATGGTTTAAATGTCACATTTTGTTATAACTCAAAGATTAAGATAATGAATATAAATACTATTGGTTCATTTTATTCATCTATCATTAGTGATGTTTTAAATGAAGGTGGTTTAGAACATAAATTTCATAGAATTATCTATTTTTTTATATTATTTTCAGTGTTTCTTTTGATACTGAGTTCAATGATGTTTTTCAATTTAAAGGAAATCATTTATTTTAAGCATATTAAATTAACAATTTTCATTTTATTTATTTAAAATTACAATATTGACAACATGTTAAATTTTAATATGACATTATTATTTCTATGAATAACATCTAACACTCTTATTATATTCACATTATTATTATGAATATTTTTTTTGAGATATCACCTTCAAAAAAGATATATATTGATAGGATTTATATTCTTATATCATCTAATAGAAATCATTTTCACAAAACCCATTGTGTTAGATCGTTTTGATTTTATTAAGGAGAATTACGAATGACTGTTTTGTAATGTTAAAGTTTGGCTCTAGTAAGATTCATGATTATAATTTCATTAATTTTTAAACATCTTTATAATTGTAATTTATCATTTTTTATATTATTAATTTTATTTAATGTTTGATAAATTTTATTTTAATGTAAATAATGTTTTATATTTCATGTAGAATATTTAAAAATATCTTATACATTTTTTATTTTATTTTTAAATCTATATTTTATTTATTATTTTCTTTACCATTTCCATTTTATATGATTTTATTTATTTATTCTATCCAAGATTCCCAGGTTATCAATTCCTAGTCAGTGGTACCTTAACAGGTAGATGATGGGATTTATAGAGTTGAGTTTCAATGTTTATCCCAATATCCATCTCATTTCCATTAATAGATAGGTGGTAACGTCATGGAAATTCCATATTAACTTACCTGAGGATTGAGTATGTTTATTTTTAAAACACACCCCATTATCTGAATTATTTTTCATTCTACTCCAACATTCCCCTATAATCCATATACACACTCTCTCCTATAAGAAAATTATCTTTGGAATTTTCCCATGGTATAATATATATATCCCACATATTTTTTATTCATCCATGTGTTGTATTCTTTCTTATTCATTTAATTAATTTTAAAACACTATCTAAATCTTAATGGTTTTTATTTTTACTCCTAGAAACTCATCATACTCGTTTTTATTCCTCCAAAGGGAATTAATTGGGAAATAATTTTCATCCCCTCCTCCATTTGAAAAATTGATGTTTTTGACAATAAGAAATTAATTATTAAAGCTGGATTGTCCATTTTTGTTTCATTAGGAAATTTTATTTTGATTTAAATAGTCTTATTCAATTTTATGGGAGATTTTCCTTAATCTACCAACCATATAGATATATAATATACCATTCCCTGAATAATTTATTTTTTTTCTCATCTTATTTTGTATCATGGGGATGATTTTAACAATATTACAACCAATATTAATGAAATATATTTGTCCCTCTTTATAAATTGTGTATTCAATGGGAATTGTAAAGTATGGTCCTTATTTAATTACCCCAATAGAGTTTCCACTAATCTTTGAGAAAACATTATCTGCTTAATTTATTTTAGGATAGGGTTCCTCCTCTTTCTTCACGCTAATAGACCTATCCCAATAAAATGTTATCCTTGACATGGTTATTTAAACATTAATTTATCCTTGTATTGATGACCATGAAAATACCATGTTTATTGATTTATATTACATGAATATTATTATCTGGAATTTTCATTTTAATCATAAAATATTTACTTTATCTACCTATATATTACATCACCCAACACACATGATAGTCAATGGAATTACCATTTTTACTCTTTCCTAATCATAAATTCTCTTATGCTCAAGTCAGCCTTCTGGATAATCCATTTTATAAACCATTTCAAGATATCAGTTTGAACCATCATAAGGTTCAATGTATGTTCATTCAATGGTATCCAGATGTAGATTTTAGCAGTGGCGGGTACTATGTGGTGTTGTAGAAGGTGGCTGATGTAGAATTACAATTCATAGAATGGGCCATGGGAAAAACAATTTGGCATGTGGACTACGTAATGGGCTAAATTTCCACATGGCCATTAGTATTTGTATTGGGTCTCTCTCTACCATATTAAAGAATTATTTTATTTGTTTTAATAATAAATTAGGCTTCAGTCCAATCGTTTTAAAAAACGATGAGTATCAATCCAATGGAGAGATTTTGGATTATTCGTATGTCATGGTATAGAATGTGCTTCCTCGAGATGACACTCCTATTGAGTTGAACATATTAGCTATGGAAACAAAATTAGTCTCTTTTAGTATGAGTACGTAATTTTATCAATCCAATGTGTAATACCTTATTATGTGTGTTTAAACATTTTTGAAAATAAAAATAATTATTAGTATATTCATTATTCAACATCGTGCTTAAAAGAGATGTGGAATAGCATTATTAAAAAAAGACTATTATAACATATTTTTTTGGGGTTGTAGGTATGAATAGGAATAACCATATTATGAAACATAAATATATATATATATAATTTCAATAATATAAATAATTAAATGAATATATAAATTTAACATTTAACAACAATTATTTCTGAGAAATAATAATAATAATTTCATTTTTTACCTTAGAAATATCATTCATAAAAAAATTATAAAGTGGTAATTAGAATTTTATTTAGATAATAAAAAAATTTATTTAAAAACTTATCATTATTTTTTAGTTCAACCTACAAAAAAATATTATGGTGAAATTTTTATTTTTTTTAAGAAATATATTTTATGTTGTATATTGAAAAATACTATCATTTGGTGAAAAATGTCATATATTTTTACCTAATTAAAAAACAAAATTTACTTATAAAATGGACTATAATTTAAAAAATACTATATTTATTACAATTAATCATATTAGTCCATTATAATCATAATTATACTATGTCTTTGTGAAAAATGATTTTTATTATTAAAAATATTATTTTCCTAAAACCTATTTTTTCATGTGTTTATCATTCATATATTAAAATTAATTTCTACCAATTATAATAAATATATCATGATTATTTTATATAAAAATTAGAGTCATTTTATTTGAACTTGTTAAATATTTAATTTTTATTTTTCTTCATATGTAATAGTAATCATTTAACAAGTTTATCTCCATAGTTATGTGTACAATGAGTTAATAATTATTAAAAATATGACTTAAGGTCTCAGAATCATCCTACTATTAAAAGTTATTTTATTTGATTAGATTTAATATACCATAAAAATTATAACTTATGAACTATATAAATTTTATTCCACCATAATTTTATTAAAACTATATATTGTTTTATGTAAAGGATAATTACAATATTTCACTTTCTCTAACCTATAATGTTTTTGTAATATGTATATAGATAAAAAGGAATAAAATTAACATATATGATAAAAAGAATTTTTATTACATATTATTTAGGATATTATTTTATAATTTCATTGTGAAGATAAAATAACCTTGAATGCTTAATTAACATTGATATAACACAAGGGAATGTAGTAGAAAAATCATGTAAATAAATTTATTAATAATGTTTTGGATTAGTTATTAGATTAAATGAATTTGATGAATAATTATAATACACTAGTGATTTTTAATGTTTCATTATTCATATTTCATTAATATCATGATTAAAATAATTCCATTATATGTGATTCTTCATGAAAATTTCAAGAAATGATATTTACTGTTTAATTTTTTAAAATATACTAAAAAAAATAAAAACCCTATAATAACTATATTTTAATAGAATATTTAAAAACCATCATTAATGATCCATTTATAAAAAAATTTATTTTTTATATTATGTTAAATAACCATAATGATTCAAATATTTGTTATAATGTACAAAAACCTGGATTTTCCATGTAATATTTTTAATTATATGGAGGTATTCCAAGGCTGATAAATCTGACAGCGTTTGATTCCAATGCCTGGTTTTCCTAGAATGAAAGTTTAAACATTCTTATGGTGCATTTAGTAATCAGGTGAGTTGGAAATCCTAACTTCTGAACACGTGCGCAGAATTGAAATCTGAAGGCAATGTTGAACTCCCAGTGCTGGGATTCTCTCTAGGGTTTATTAACATAGATTGTTGTGTGTTGAGGA
This sequence comes from Viscum album, assembly GCA_963277665.1. Classification (NCBI taxonomy): domain Eukaryota; kingdom Viridiplantae; phylum Streptophyta; class Magnoliopsida; order Santalales; family Viscaceae; genus Viscum; species Viscum album. The sequence continues at coordinate 1,209,329,620 of OY728159.1, forward strand.
ATGATGTTGTTTTTTTTTTGGAATCCATGGAGGATTAATAAAAAAATCTAATTTATATAAAATATCTTCTACTTACCTTTTAGGTCTTGGTGGCGGGGACCACAAGTGGTGGTCGGGCATTTAATTCAAGACATTATATTCCAGGTTACAAAAAAAGTGTAACCAACCTTCATGAAATTAATGAAGTTCATTAATTGAACAAATTAACTAACCTCTCTTAATATTTTATTTTGAAGATAACTCCCCTCTTCTCTGCTTTTGAGTTTTTCGAATTATTTGGAAACGGGGTGATGTTTATATAGAGGAGGATATTAGAGGAGCCTGTTGATGGAAGACTGATCCATCATGCAAGATCTGATGATTGTCGTTTGAGCAACATTGTTGGAGGATTTCTTCAGATCAACGAAAAACAACCAATATTCAACCATGGGATACTGTCCAATGACTCACGAGGTAGGGTTTTTTATTGTTAAAATGTCAAGGTTTAATTAATCAATTATTATATCCCTTGTTACGATGCTAACATGGAGAACGCATGCCAACCCACTTTGGCAAGGTCCCTCTGCCCTTTTTTTTTTCATTATGTTCTACACGAGTGAATTTTATGGATGGAAAGAACCCAAAACTCAGGGTCAAGCAGTGATGAAGACAATCCGGGAAGCATGTAAGTGTGATCAGATAGAAAATCATACCATTAGTGCTCACCCGGTGGACCGTAAAAGACAGTCACCTCAGCACCGGCGATCTGTACCGTTAGGCCGTGGCAGCGACCGACCACGGTGACAACATCATGCCATTACGCACAATAGGAGGAGTTCGCGGCACTAGGCCCCAACAGTCAGCTGGGGGCTGGCAGCAGTCGGCCATAGTGGAGGAGCTGCACACCGCCGAATTCCACTGATGGTTGGCGCAGCTCAATTTCATGACGGAGGTGGGGACCCGATCCCTCCAGGTCTCGTGGGTGGCTAGCTGGCACCACGTGTTGTTGCTGCTCCAAATCCAGAATGGATTATCCATTCAAAAGAAATGGCTGGACATTTCCACTGTGCTGGCTAAGTGGGCCCCGCGCCCTCCTGGTGTCGGGACTATACCCTTCTGTGGGCTGGGATGCGCCCTCCAGCGGGATAGGACATGCCTTCTTGTATGTTGGGGAACACCCTCTTGTGGGCATGGATGTTCCATCCTGCGTGCCGCAAAACGCCGCCCTGCCCCCCCCAACCCCCATCATGTCGTGTTGTACCATGACCCTATAGGTTGATCCCACCATGACATGACCCAACCGAGCATGTCTAGGACACATCAAGCCTGGCTGGGTCTGACCTGGGCTCGGTTTGGTCTACCCTATTCAGGTCAGGTTGGGTCGAATGGTACTCGAACCCATCCAAGCCCATTTTCTCTTAAAATTCCATAACATTAAATCCAGAAGTCCATTACATAAACCACCTATAGTTCTGGGATCTTTGAAGTGAGACGATCCTTTTGGTATTCTCTACCTGCATTTTTGAGAACGCTGGAGTATGGCCGGGTTGGATCCAACCTGAATCCAACCATGCCCTCAATTCTAAAATGATTATAACTCACAGACAGGGCGTCCAATTAATGTACTGTCTATCACGTTATAACCCTAAAAACATGGAGTTCTTTAGGATATTCACATGTGGAGCTTAGTTGTAGTCTATGGTTGACCGATATATTGAGTATTATATTCTATGGAACTCAAGCACACTTGGTGTAGGGAATTTTGTGGCTGATAGGTTTTAATGTTCCGACCCTTTGTGCTTCAACATCATAGTGACCCTATGTGGATCAGCATCGTTGATACCCAAAGAGAACCAATTTTAGTGTGGCGTGTTGAGGATCAAAACGTAGCATCCCGGAGTGAATCAGCATCCAGCAACCATGTGTGTAATAGCATTGCATCGATGATGTGTGGATTAGCATTCCACCGACCCTGTGTGGCTAAGTATTTGAGATACCCTATGTGGATCATCAATTGTGTGACCCGACGAGGACCATCATTAAAATTTCCCACCATGGATCAACTACATACATATAATATAGGGTCGATAATAGAGAAAATATTTTGTGGATCAGTTGGGGAACTTCTATGTGGAATAAGATGATATAGATGAAGTCTATTCATCTATATTCTTGATATCTGATTTGTATACCAGATGTGAGATGACTATTTCTTAGTTGGTTTTGATTGAGGTCTTGCTTTGTTGTTTTTGTTTTGTAGTACTCTGGGAGACCATCAAAGGTCTTGGGGTCCCACTTGATAATTTTTATACTCACCCCCGCATAGGATTTTCCCACACCTTATTCCGTCCTATGTAGACGTTAGACATATTTGAATGAGGATTGGGGCCCAGACTGGATGGTGCTTAGTGGGGGACCATTAGACATGATGAGCCCCTTTGATGACCTACCTTGATTTGTGCATACCCTTCAGGTTTGATATTCGGGGGAGGATCTCATGATATGTTTCTGTTGTTAGTTTTATTTTTATCATTACAGTTGGACCTGTACTCCTTCCCCCTTTACATATATTACTCATCCATTTTTACTTTTAGTACACTTATTTTTACAGCTACAATTTTATTAGGTATTTTGTGGTTATTATATTCTTGGAATGTGTTTATCTAGTTTTAAAGGAAATTCCTTCACTTTTTTAGGGATATGACTTTAGGTGATAGTTTCCAACCCCTGGCCTATGGTTGGATGGATTTAGGTAGTCACAACACGGGCCCTAGGGGATGTTTCATGAAAATGTGGTATCAGAGGATTCAGTTTTACAAATTAACTAGGACACTGATCTTTTCATGGGAAATAGTGTTTAGTGTTATGAGTGTGGTTTTTAGTTTGTGAAGCATGGTGTTGATTCAGTGACCGACGTATCCATATATCAGGACCTTGAATTTTGATTTCTAACTCGATGCAAGAAAACACTGATTGAGTGTGTTTTTTGAAATGCTTTACTTTTGATATATTTTGAGTCAGCTCACCAGGTATAACATTTTGACCATCGTGCACCTTTTTTCAGAATTCCACCATATAGAAAGCCATCAAAGATTCCTGAGAGAATTCATGATGATGGTCAACTGAGCGATGACGTGTCGGGGTAGGGCCCTCCTACAGTGACATTACCATCGGGTGGTGTACCAGATGCACCACTATCCATTGGGTAGCCGTTTCCTCTAGCCCCACCAGTAGATAATGCATGACTTTTGAGCATGTGGCGTGAGTTTCAGTAGAAGAGGCCTCATAGGTTCTAAGATGAGATGGATCCACAGGCGGCTGAGGACTAGATTGATTCTAAGGCCAGTGTTTTTCGCCTGATTAGAACACCAGATGAACGGATGGTGATCCTAATAGCCAGTAGTTTTCCAGGAGAAGAAGGGAAATGGTAGAGCCTGACACCCCAAATACATGATGAGACGCCACTCAACAGATAATATTTTGAGGGCCTCTTCATAGAAGGGTTCATTCCAGTCACTCTACTCTATGTGCATATTTTGGAGATGATACACTTACAATAGGGCCGCCTGACCGAGGCCTAGTACTTGGTGAGGCTCACTAAACACATGTGCCACACTACTGAAAATGTGTGGGACACATTCATTGTGTCATGGACCTTTGAGAAAGATCTCCAATAGGATATCTGATCTTTGATGGTATCTATATGCATCCTGATGCATGCTGGAGTTCTGGAGAGTGAACACTTAGTCAAGATCATTCTTGGTGAGCTAACACAGATAATGAGTCGCACCATTGGGAGACACATAGTAGAGTAATCTTCGGATGGTAGTAGGGAGATGAAACATAGGTCTAAGCATTCCAGGCCTTCTGTTGGACAATGATGAGATGTAGGGTTGGAGTTGAGAGGATCAAATGGTAGAGTAGGCCCACAGACGAGTATAATGTTATTCACATGCGGTGGGCAGGATCACATGGTTCACGACTGCGTGACCATCCCCACTGACTACTAGAAAATGGTCGAGGGACCACAGATGCGATGGTAGAGATTCATGTGGTGAGGACTGCTATCAGTAGACATACGTGGATGTGGAACTGGCCATACAACAGGTGGTGTGTGATGATTTGAGGTTCTACCACCCCCACCTCTTGGTGGTCCATCACGACTATATAGAGCTAGTGGACAAGGACGAGCTCAGCTCCACGCAGCTGAGGCATAAGACCACATCTCTCCATGGATGATTTGAGGTATGATCTATGTCTACTTCACCATAGCTATAGTAGTTATTGACATAGGTTATAGTGACTCTTTTATTTCCATAGTCCATGTTCATAAAATGGATATTCCAGTGGATCTGTTGGCTCAATCATTAATTCTAGAGACTCTTAGGAGAGGGAATTCAATTATTAGACACTTGTTTCTGCAGTGTGAGTTTACTCTAGGAGAAGACATCATTGGCTAGGATATTCTATTAGTGCATTCAATCCCTTACAGAATCATCCTGGGAATGGACTAGTTATCCACAGTCGATGCTCAGATTGACTGCATTTGTTCCAATGTACGGTGCCTCTGTGAGGAAGGGACTAGGGTTACATTAAAAGGTGAGATTGGAACATTTGGAGAATTGGATTGAATTACCTGTAGGAGGGTGAAGATGATAAAATATCATTTGGCTAGCCATTAACTCAAAGAATATGATTTGAGAGTCTCATATATCCTATAGTGTTTGACCAGTATGGTGATGTATTCCCTCATGATGTTACAGGTCTACTTCCTCGCTTAGTGGCAGACTTTTACATCGAAATGTACCCTAAAAAGACACTGATATGAACCCCGTCATATTGGATGGCTCTCACTATGCATTTTGAGTTACTGGTATAGCAGGATTACTTGTATAGTAAGGGGTTTATATGGCCCAATGTTTCTCCATGGGAAACCGCCATTTTGTTTGCCAAGTAGGAAGATAGGATTTTGAGGCTTTGTGTTGATTATCATTGACTTAGTCTGGTGACCATGAATAACGTGTATCAAATTCCGATGATTCTTGATCTTTTTGATCAGGTGAATGGATATCATTGGTTTTCGATGATAGACCACATATTGGGATATCATCAGCTCAGGGTACGAGATGAGGATGTATTGAAGATGAACTTCAGATATTGGTATGAACACTATGAGTTCATGGATACACCATTCATCATGACTAACTCCCCTGATGAGTTCATGGGACACATGAAATATATCTTTCCACGCATAACTTGATCGCTTCTGCTCGTCTTCATTGACGACATCTTGGTGTACTCCCCGACAGAGGAGGAACATGCCTATCATCAGTATATAGTTCTGGACACACTCTAAGATCATCAACATTATAGTATGATCTCAATGTGCCAGTTATAGATAAGGTAGGTCCATATTATAAGAAATGTTATCTCTAATTCTAGAGTTGCAGTGTATCAGGTGTAGATAGTGGTTGTGCTTTCTTAGGAGCTGGACACGAGTTTGACCAAGGTGTGGATTTTCATGGGGTATGTTGGGTAGTACCGAAGATTCATAACTAACATTACAAGAGTTGTGGAACCCTTGACAGCATTAAAAAAGATGGTATATCCCATAATGATGATGCAGATATGACAACAATGTTTTCATGCTCTAAGGCAATGAATGAAAAGTGACACTATCACGAGGATACCAGAATAGGGTGTTGGGTATGTTGTCAATTACGATGCATCAAGGACCAGACATGGATTTTATCTAATGTAGTAGTTATAAGATATCAGTTATGTTTTAAAAAAGATGAGACAACATGAGTATAACTACACTAATCATGACCTTGTGTTTACAGAAGTGTTCATCGCCTTGAATATGTGGCAACACTACTTGATGGGCGAACATTTTACAGTCTAATATGATCACAAGAATCATAAGTATATCATTCAAAGATGGACAAAATCATGAGACACCGACGTTGGATAAAGATCCTCAGGAACTATGAATTTGACATAATCTATACTCCAATGTAGGGAATTGTGGTAGTAGAAGCACTAAGTGGGAGGTCTGGTCTACAGTTGATGAGTGAGGTGACAGAGCAGCTAGCCACGTTACTGATATCATTCATGGATAGATATGAAGTATATTACCTTCAGACTATGATATTCACTCCCCCAATCCTTCATCGTGTTAGGGTGGAATAGTTTAGGGACATTGCCTAGGAGGCCCAATGTGTCTAGGTATCCTTATGGCATGAACCTGATGGATTTTCCGAATGTCTTGAGAAAGTCATCCTCTTCAGAGGACACACCATTGTACCAATGGAGCAACGAGATGAGGAATTTATAGAGTTTCATACATCCCCTATGGTGGTGAATCCTAGTGTGGTAATGATTTACCATGACCTCTGGCGTCAGCACTGGTTTCCATGGATGATTAAAGTAGTGGAAGAGTTTGTTTCATAATTCCTCATCTATCAGCACTTGAAGGTCGAGCATCAGGTTATATCAGGATAGGAATATAAAGTTGTGCTGCCAAATTAAAAGTGGGATGGAATTTTAATGGATTCTGTAACAGGGCTACAACGTATGTCTAGGGGTCACGATTCCATCTCAGTGATCATTGACAGACTCACCTTGTCAGCCCACTTCCTATCCAACCTAGAGCAAGGATTAGTAGAGGGTATCAGAAGCCTCTACATACAAGATATTTTATGGTTTAAAGGGGTTCCATTGGAGATCATATATGATCATGACACACATTTTACATTCCAGTTGAGGAAGGGATTGTAGGAGGAGTTCATGAATCTACTATATTGGAGTAACACCTTTCATCTTCAGATGAACCAGACCATTCAAACACTAGAGGACATGATTCGTACTTATGTCCTAGATTTTGTCTGCAGTTGTAATTATAACATTCCCTTGGTGGAGTTTGAGTACAACAATATCAATCAACCCACCATTGGAATGTTACCATTTGAGGCTATGTACGGTCGACCTTTCTGATCACCTCTATGCTGGACTGACCCAGGGGAGTCACCACTTATGGGACCAGAGTTTGTATGGGCTACCACTAAGAAGGTTCAAATCATCCAGGAGGGGATGAAGACTGCAAAAATCTAGAAGAATTCTTATAGGGAATGCAGATGGAGACTTTTGGAGTTCGAGAATGGAGTCTATGTCTTTCTATGGGTCGCAAATCGATGAGGATTATGGCGATTTGGATGGGGCAACAAGATATTACTAATGTTCATCGAACCATTACTGGTTATTAGCTAATTTGGTGAGGTGGTGTCTCGCCTTGCTATTCCCCAATAGATGAATCAGATGCATGAAATTTTCCATGTGCCACTCCTAAGGAAGTACGCATCATATATTGCACGTTATCGACTGGGGAGAGCATGACAATGATGATTATGTAACATTTAAGGAGGTTCTAGTATAGAATAAGGATTGACAGGAGCAGGGCCTTCAGGGATGATTGATACATCTTGCGTGCATTTTCATGATTCATGGGAACCTCTATGAGAGCACAATGGAATGGGAGGCCCAGATTCATTATAAGAACACACATTTTCCCTTAGTCTATGTTGTGAATTTTGGAGACAAGATTCCCTAAGGTAGGAATAATGTAAAGACACAGATTTTACATGTATTTTTTTAATTATATTGAACTATTCCAAGGCTATGAAATCTGACGACATTTCATTTAGATGCCCAGTGTTCCCATACCATAATTTTGAACTTTTTTAAGGTATGACCAGTAATCATGTGAGTGAGAAGTCATATCATTCGAATAGGTTCTCAGATTTGATATCAGAGAGAACCATTAAACATGCAGCACTAGGATTCAAATAAGAGAGTATTAACCTCGACTATAGTGAGTTGAGAGAGGAAGTTATTTTTTATCTTTTTGGAGTAGGATTAATAAAATAAATATAATTTATTTTAAATATATTCCCACACTCTTTTATATTTTGGTTGTGGGGACCTCAAGGGATGGTCAACCACTTAATGGAGGAAAATGAATTCCTAGTTACACAAAAATGTGTAACCACCCTATATGAAATTAAAGAGGGTCATTAATTTCACCAATTAACGAACCTCTTTAAATAATGTGTCGTAAATATAACTCCATTATTCTATACTTTTGATGTTTAGTAATTCATTGTCAAAGGAGTGGTGTTTTAGGAGATGACGATTTTGGAGGAGCCTCATGATGAAGAGTATATCCATCAAGAATGAGATGAAGATCGTCGTTTGAGCAGCATCGTTGGAGGCTTGCTTCAGATTGAGGAACATCGACCCATATTCAAACACAGGATGCTCTCCATTGACTTACAAGGTAGGGTTTTATATTATGTAAATTTAAAGAGTTTTTGAATCAATTATCTTCTCCCATATTAAGATGATAACACAGAGAGCGTGTACCTAACGAACAAGGACACAGTCCCTATGCCAATATTTTTATCATTTTTTTCTACACTGGTGAATTTTCAGGTTAGAAAAAACCCAAATATGAGGGACAAGTAGCATAGGAGACTACCTGGGAAGCCCATAGGTGTATCAGATGGAAATGCGGACCACCAGGGCACACTCGATGGCTTGTAGAAGATCTTTAGTGTGACACCAATGCAACATCACCATTATTCTGCACTGAAAGGCGTTGGTCGATTGATACATTGGCCGACTGTGGTGGTGGCATCCAATCATCGCACACTATAGGAGGAGGACACAATGGTCAGTAGGTAGCTGACACCGTCCGGCCGTGTAGAAGGTGGCAGCGCGTCTTCACACACCGCTTTAGGGGAGGCCTTGGATTTTCAGCCATGGTGGATGAGAAGGGTGGCCGACACTGTTAGGTCATTGAGGTAGAGCGGAAAAACATCGTGCGTCGTTAAATGAGGTTGTGACTTGATGTCGCAGCGGAGGCCAGGACCCTCTCGTTGTGGGTGATGCGGGAGATGAGGAGGTGCCACATGGTTCCACCACTCCAAATCCTAACAGACTTAGTTTTTTTGGAGATAAAATGGACACCCCCCCCATTCCAACTAGGGCGGGGCATGTGTGCTCCTAGGGGCTCGGATGCGCCCTACGACAGGCTAGGTTGATCCCTCATGTGTGCTGGGTTGCGGGCTAAGAAGCACCCTCTTGCGGACCCTGCCATGCCTACCTAGTATTTAAATCATTCCCCTTGTGGTCCGGGCCACACCCCCATATAGTTTGGAATGCACCCCCAGTGGGCCGAGAAAGACCACGACCCAGCGGGCTGAGCTCGCCACTAGCTAGCCCCACCCGGTGGGTCCAGGTCGGTTCGGGCCTGTTCGGGCTACTCTGGGTCCGATGCGGACCAGGTCGGCATGACCCAAGACGGTTCGTGTTGGCCTAGACTGCGTGAGACCAGACTCAGACCCATCCAAGCCTAGTATCTCATAAAATTGTATAACATGAAATCCAGACATCCATTTGAAAACCTGTATATGGTGCGTGTATCCAATGAGCGAAACGATATTTTTGGTATCCGTCTCTCTAATTAAGTAGAATGTTGTTATACGCACATGTTGGATCGAACCCGAATGCAACTGGGCCCTCGGTACTAGAACTCATATAACTCATAGACTGGGTGTCTGACTCACACGGAATTCATCACGTTTGAACACTTAGAGCATGGTGGTCCTTTGGATTAATCCTTTGTGGAGCTTTAATGACATTTGAGATACGACCGATGACTTGAGGAGCATACTCTACAAAATTGAAGAGCACCGGGTGTGGGGAATATAGTATTTGGATTTCAATTAATTAACAACCTAGTATAAATTAGCATCATTGCGACCATGTAGGTATTATCATCGTAGATACCTAATGAGGACCAGTTTTAGAGTGGACTGTCGAGGATCAACACGTAGCGAACCTTAGTGGATCATATCTAGAGACCCCATATAGATCTGAATTCTATAAAACCCGTGTGGATCATCATTCTAGTTACCCTATGTGGATCAGTAATCTAGAGACCTTGTGTGGATCGGCAGTAGTGTCACCTGACGGGGACCTACTTCACAGAGGTCTGTCATGGAACAATTAATAACTTCTAGTAGTTTATCAATAATAAAATAACTACTTTGTGGATCAGTTATAAAAATTATAAATGGAAATATATGATATATCTTAAGACTAATAATCTATATTCATACTCAGTGAGTCGTATAATTATTGTGAGATAACTATTGCATTGTGCTTTGTGATTGAGGCCTAGATTTGTTGTTTTTCCTTTTCAGAACTCTTGAATACCTTCGGGGTCTCTAAGTCCCTACTAAGTATTGTTTTACTCACCCCTGCATCGCTATCGCCTGAACCTTGATCTCTCATGTTCATATGATATATATCCTTGATTGGGCTTTGGGAGGCAGGACTGGACGGTGCGTGAAGGTGGAACTTTAGACGTGACGAGTCTTTGTAATGATGGACTGTGAGTTGTACCTAAACATTAGGTCATATCCTCAGTGGATGAATGCAAGAGTTGTTTTTTATTTTCATTTATAGTTGTATGTTATTAGTTGGTCTTGTTTTATGGACCCATTTGCATACAGTACTCAACCATTTTTTGTTTTAGTACACTTCTTTTTACTGATACAGTTTTACAATGTGGGGTTTTCTTGTTTTCTTCTTGGACTGTGTGTTTGTAGAATTAACGGAAGTGATTTCCAATTTTTCAGTGATATACCTTTCTATATTAGTCTCCAACCCTGGAATATAGAAGGTGGGCTTGGGGTAGTCACATCACAGGCCCCTCAGGATGGGTCATGCCATAATGTTTTTGGATAAAAGAGGTTAACAATGGGGTTATACAAAAATATAAATTCTAAAATCCCACATTAACTTCTCTAAATTTTTATTGGATAATATATATATATATATATATTACTCAATATATAAAAATATATGCCCCATTTTATAAATTTTATATTAGTTATACACATATTATATATTATTATTTCATTTATTTACAGGATTACCACCCACCTAACTTATAAAAGGGATCCCTCAATCAAATATTATACATTTAATAGATCAAATATTATTATTAAATACCTTAAAATTTCATTTCTATTTGCCTTTTCCAGTTATTATAGATTATTTTAATCCCCTAATAATATCCAGAAATTCATTAGGTGTAATCCAAATAAGGATTTCCAAAGAAGAGGTATAACTCTTAACCTAGTTTCTTCATTGTATTTATTATTCTAACTCCTTTAGTATAGTCCTAAAAAATTTTAAATAGTATAAATATGTATCATAGATAAAATTATATGTTATTATGTTGAAATCAAAAACCATTATAATATGTTTTCCATCCTATATTAAATTTATATGTCTCTTGTGCGTATTTGTGGACTACCGTCTATATGAAGTTCTATGTTTTGTTTTTCAACACCACATAAAAATATGATTAATTATGAGTTATTTAATGAATATATATGATATTAAAAACATAATTATAATTATATAAATATACTATAATAATTATACATTTACTCTCACATACATTATAAAATGTTAACAATGTTTATGGACATGAGTGGACGATAAACTCCGTGAAGAAATGTGATTCATTATTATATCCTCCATCAATTGAGGATTATAAATTTATATTTTTTGTATAAACATGAAAATTATTTCATGATTAATATTATATATATAATAAATTATTTATCATGATGTAAGTATTGAAATTAATGAACCAAAACATAGGTCAATTAGGAAACGCATAACACTCGGTATGATGATGTTAATAATGAAATGTTAATAAAAGGATGGAAGAATGTTATAAGTGAATAATATATGTGTTTATTACAATTATTATAGTTTATATATATATTTATAATAAATAATAAATTATTATAAATGTGTTTAAGACAACATATGAATCATGGATTACTTGATGTTTTTTTGATTTTAAAACATTTCAAATTCAATGTCACAAGTTTTAAAATATGAACTCAATTTATTTAAAATAGTTACAATACATCATTTTTCTCATGTTATGTAGTTAATTTGTATTTTTTCATCATACAAAAATATTATATTCAATGTTTTCAATGGTAAGAGTTTATGACATAAATGTTACCCATGCTATAAGGGATTTTCGTTACAATCTCATTTTAATTCTAGATTTTTTATATTTAGATTTTATTTTGTAAAACTATTTATTCCTAACAAAATAATCCATGGGAATATTTTATTACTCAATTAATTTTTGGTTATTAAGTGTTTAATTTTAATTTCATTTCTTTATGGATCCAAAATAAATTAGTAAGTTAAATTTAAAGAATACTGGCCATATTTCTCTTTTTTGGATGAGAATATTTTCCATCCACATGAATGTTATTAAAAATAATTATTTAATGTGATAATAGTTAGATTACATATTTTTAGAAAGGAAATTATCAATACATTTGAAATTATTTATACATTTTATTTAAGTAATATTTTGAATTTTATTAAAAAAATGTATTTTTTACTATTTACAAAAGTGTGTCATGAATTTTATCTTTCAATGTTTACAAAATAAATGATTGTTTCCACCATTTTAATGAATATTTTATTTATGGACATTATTGACTTATTTAATGATTATTTTTAATGAATTTTTTTATCAATATGAAATGAATTTCTATTTTTTAATGATACATAATAAATGGTATTATTTTCATAAATAATTTAAAATAGCCTTGAAGGTAATTTACAACTTTATTTTTAAACTAATATATAAGGATGTTATTAAATTTGTATTTATTCAATTTAATATCTATTTATAAAAGGATTCATTTTACTACTAAACTATCATTTCTGAAAAATTTATTGTCTTATTAATATTTTCAGGATTTATTGATTATCCCTGAATTTGTGATCACACTATTTATTGTGATCATGTTATTTATCACATTATATTATTAATTTGACATCATTTTTCCTTTTATGTACATTTTTTAATTATTATAGATTTATTCAATATTATATTTACTATATTGATATTTTCTTAACTGTTTACCATTTAAATATATTTTTTGATTTTGAATATAGCATAATAATTATGTAATTATAATTACTATTGAATTTAAGATATTCCATATTCTTGATTCAATATGGATAATTGTTGTCTTATAATGAATTTTTATAATGAAGTTTATTTAACATTTAATATATGAGGAATAAGAAAGATGAGAATGTAACTATTGGGTCTTGGTTATATATAACCCCCCAATTCATTAATGTGATTCCTTGGAAAGATGATTTCTTGATATATAGGTACAGTTTGTAAGATAAATTATTAATTGTTTGGGCATTTAGTTTATGCCATTACTATGTATATAAGATGAATTTTGCGAAAGTCATTGATATTATGAAATATATCATATTAAATTCCATTTGTATAAAATTCATAATGTCTTGGATAAATTATTAATAATAAAATAATTAACACCTTGTATTTTGAATTTATATCTCTTATATTTATGTTTCTATTTTCAATGGGAATTCTATGTTTATATTATCCATATATGTACTTTGATCTGATTTAGTTGGTTGAATGACATGTGTTATGATTATTCACTCTTCCATATTTAAAAATCATTATTTACTTATGATAGTTTCCACTCTTCATAAACCTTATTTAGTATATAATACCACCCATTATAATGTTTTACATTCCCTATATTATCAGATCATGGGGTAGGTCACTTCCACCCACAAAGATACCATGGAGTGGATAAATAATGAGACTCTTGATATTTTCTGATATATCATGCATAAAGTTTTTCATCATGGTCATTGTTCATATCTAAAATCAATGTATATCTTATTAACACTATTATTCTGCATAGAAATTAAAATTATGAGGGATTTTTTTTGGATATTAATGAAAATTTAATATTTTATGCCTGAATCACATTTTATTCTACAAAAATTTTCATTTATCTATTTATCTATTTTATAGTTTTAAATAATCACAATGGTGGATAAATTTATCAATTCTATTTTTTACATAATGGTCTAAATTATATTATTACCAAAATGAATTATCATTTATAAAATATTAATTTACAAATATATTTAAAATGTAAATAGTTTAGATATTTTTATAAAATAATTATTTTAATATATAAATTTTTTTAAAATATTTTTAATTTTTAATTATATTATTTTTATGTTTAGTAAATTATTTTAAAATGTATTTTAAATTTCATTATGAAATATTGAAAATCATATAATTATTAATTTAAATTAATTTCTATAAAATTACTTATTTATATACTTTTAAATACATCTTTGTTACCATTTATTTTTAGTATATATAGTCATCAAAAAAGGAAAATTTGTGTACACCTCACTATATTAGGTGTTTTAATGATAAAAAAACACTTATTGTTACATCCATTAAATTTGATTTTTTCCATTATTATAATTTTTATATCATCATAGGATGATGGTGGGTCAACAACATAGTTTCAGTGTCATTTAGAGTCTATTTTTAAAGCCCATAATAGTAATTTTTACTGGACTATTGAATACAAACCATATGCTATCTAGTAAATAATTCCATGGAATATGATCACTTCCCAACATATACATATTGATGTAAAAGGTAGAATAACCCATCAGAAAAATGATAGAACCTAGTTATTGGTCAGTTGCCTAGTTTTATGGAATTGAACTAGCGAATATATTTTTAACCCCAAAACCTCCCATACATACCCATAGCCATATTAGTCTTTCAAAACCTCTAAAAACCCCATGGGACCTCTAAAACATATAAAAAAATCCAAATAAGTCTAGGAAAACGATTCTAAATACTAGGCATTCTATTAATCTATTTTTGTGACTATATATTGTTATTATTTTATCCCTAATTAAATTTTCTCCCATTCTAATTTTTAATTATTTGTGATATGATTAGGAGTGTTCGGTAAATGATTTTATATAAAAAGGCGTCCCCTTAATCTGTAAATTGGGTTATCACTTACACTAATGATTGTGTTTTTGGGTTATATACAATAACCATTAAAAAAAATGTTTCTTTTTCTTTATTTTGATTCTTGACTCAAAAAATTAAATTACATGGTTGTTTTATTTTCTTGTCTACTATTAAATCCAATGTAGTAATGACCCTATTAATCGTTTTAGGGTAGGAGACAGCATCAATCATATTTATTATTATAAAAATCTATTATCATCTTTCATTTTCCTTTTGTACACTATGATATAACTTTAAAATGTTTTATTTTATATTTTTTTTTCATATTACTCATTTAATTTTTATAATTCAATCCATCCTTCTTCAATATACTTTCTGATTCTAACCAAATTATTAACACAAACACATGAGTATAAAAATATGTAATGTATATCCAATTTTTGAAATGATTTAAGTTAATTGGATGAACCCAAATCTGATATAAAGTCACTCTAGTATTGTAAAATAACATTCGTGAAAGGTATTTAATCACATAAATCCATATACAAGAGTTGGAATTTAACTCCATACCGGCCATTGTATAGAACTCATATTTTATTTTCCACTCCAAACTCAATAAATTTAATGTATCTATATCCAAGAATTATATTATGTGAAATGTAGGGATATAATCCTTCATGAGATGACTCTTGTGATGTTGCCTTCATTGAGCTCAAAACCAATTAAATTTGACATCTTGTGTTTATTAGAACTACACAAAATAAAAATCCTTACATCATGCTTGATTGAGGTCCAATAATATATTCTTAGGACCTTATTAGTGTCCTAAATCATGTGAACATAGTCCATCCCATAAAATAATTCTATTTTCCTATTCAATTATAACACATTATAAAAAAACCATCCTAAGAATCATGAAATATTATCCAAATTAATCATCTATAAAACCTAAACAAATCAATGAATTAGAGTAAACCTCTATATGATTTTAATTTCATTTTTATAACCAATAATATTCCATCTGACCTCCTAATGAAATAAAAGTGAAATTAATATTTCTAAGGATTTGTTGAACTCACAAAAACACCCCTTTGATTTTTTCCATAGTTTAGACTGAGGTAATATTGTCCCTATTTATTGAAAATAAATTAAAGGCCTACCTTTTTGTGATATTAAATCATGGAAATAAAGTGTACCTATATCAATTTATTCCCATTGTGGGATTCAACAAGATGAAAATGTTAAAATTATATTGAACACAAATATTAATATACTTAACACATAAATTATTATCAAAATAAATATAATTTTTTGGTTGAAACTAATTCAATATGAAAATAAAACCATTAAACCCAAAGTTCAAACATTTCATGTCAATAATATATACTACGTAAAAACACATGAAACATCCATATTTAAATTTAAAAAATATAAATTTCTAATTTAAATGAAATATATTTAATAAAACATATTTATAAACATTATATTCTATATTCAATTCAACATTTTATATAAGTTTTTCAAAAAATTATCATGAATTGAAAATAATTATTAAGAAGAAAATCTAAATTAATGTGTACTTTTATAATAAAAATGTATTTAATGGTTAACAATTATACTCTGTAATAACATAAATATAATTAAATATAATTTTACCTTTTTAAAACTATTCATAAAAATAGCATTAATATACATAAAATTCTCAATCTATAAATATATATTATTCCCAATTAATATTTCTAAAATCAAATCAAAGGTATTCTAAAAAAATAAACAAAATTAATGTTGATATTGCTAAATGTATATGAGAAATATTTATTTTTATATCATATTTGTAAATAATATTTATTTTGGCACCCAAAATCATAGAAAAAAATTACAACCAGTTTTATTAATGCATATACATACGAAGATATAAAATAATTTATATAAAAAATATATCTTAAAGTGAAATAAAACTTTTCCAATACATAGAACACAATCATTATGGATTCCATTCTGGATCAATGGAACATATATGGGTATAATAAAATCAAAATACATGTCAATAAACTCTTACCATTGTTCTTTAGATGTAGTTTCCTTTTACAAAAAAATTCTAGGATGTCTACCAAAAGAATGAGAGTAATGATATTCTAAGAAGGGGTAATCATAATAGTCAAATAGGGATTAAATTAAGAAAATAGGTTGATGTGGTGATTGTCCTATTAGTGAACTTTATTCATATTTCAAGGTTTAAAAAATTTCTCCTTATTGAGGAAGGTCATCCAAATATTGTAAAACATCATCATCAAAATAATTCTCAATAAATACATTTCAACATACTAATTTATTTCTAGTATGGTACTATTTTTTCTCTCTTAACCCTTACTAGTAGTTTTAAACATTTATTGAAGTGGTATATATTTATTTTGTAGACGTGTGGCCTTAATATATTACCACACATTTTTTGATGTTAATTACACTATATTAATTGGTATTGTATAATGGAAAATTATGTGGGGATCCAAGATCATAATCGTACTTTTATTATTTGGAAAGTACTCTATCTTAATATAATTTTATTGAGTAAAATTATCCTAAATTCAAATTACTTATCATGTTAATATGTATAATAATATTATACTACATCATCTAATTAAATATTGGTGAAAGCTACTTACATGGATCCAATTGCATGTATCCAATTCTCATATGTATCTATGAATTATTATGCCATATTTCCTTTAGAATAATTATCTTATATCTAATTATAATCAAACATCATGTATAAATATTTAAATTAAATTTTATTTTATATCCATTCACATATTCGATATTTCTTTTTAAACCCATTTTTATTATTAGGTGGGAATATTCTCAGGAAAACTGATTCTTAGTGAGTCCCCCTGATCAACCAATTTTCATGATCAAAATAATTGAATTATTTAAAGGAATATTTGTGGAGTTGTGTATGATGTTATCCCTCACAATTAAAATACCAATATCAATTGAATGTATATATCGATAAATATTTTTTAATATTCAATAATATTATTGGTGATTGTGAGGGTAACAATTTCCCTATCCACAAGGTTTTAATCATCGCTATGAATATTATAATTATATCCTGAAGTCCTTTTAGTTGCCTAAATGATATTATGACCAGTGAAAGAAATATATTTGTTATAAAAATATATTTTTGAGCTTCCTTATATTGATTGTGGTTCTATATTTATTGATTTGTATGACATCAAATCAACTACATGATCCTATCTTCTTGTTGTATAATGTTTTATCTTGTAAATCATTTATTTCCATTGTTTATTATATTACTATTCAATATAGGAAAGGTAATTTTATCAACTGAGATTATATTAATTACCATTCACTGGGTAATAAAATTGGAAATAAATAATTACATTGTAAAGCACATTATATTTTTGATCATATAGAATAATGAAACATTCAAAATATAACCCTTTTAATTATACCAAATAAATGTCTCACAATTGAGTAATGGATTACATAATTATTTTGTAATGCATCTATAATTTTTAAATTATTTTTGATATGGTATCACTATTTTTTTTATTATGAAATTCACTCCATTGAGACTGTTGTAATATTTTCCAATTTAAATTTTATTCTCTTTATTTTTTAAATTATTTTTGATATGGTATCACTATTTTTATTATTATGAAATTCACACCATTGGGATTTTAGTAAAATTTTCCAATTTAAATTTTAATCTCTAGCACCTTGAAATGATAAATACTCCCCTCATAAGGAATGAATTTCTAAATAAAATTTTTATTTTTCACCCAAATACTATGGAATAATTATTCTATGAATTATTCATCTAGAGTCGTGGGATTAATTTATATGAATAATGTGAGGTGCTAAAACAAAAATGTTGACTTCTTATGGACCAATTCATATAATATGATATTATGTCCTTCCATACCATTTATGAATTAATAATCAACCAATTATACCAATATAGACTTCATTAAATAATATCATTCATGGGAAAAAATTGAATATATATTATTCCTTACCTATTAGAATTATTTATTTATATATAATGAATATGATAATTGTTTGATATAATTAGTTATTGGATATGAAACATGTATAAATTTTAGAGTAATGTTTTCTGAGTCCTAATTTTGGATTTCAACAACATATTCATAAATGGGTAACATTGAAATAATATTGACATTACAATGAATTTAGTTCCAATAATATTTTTTTCATATGTATGGACATTAATAAAGTATCCATGTTGAGTACCTACTTGTTTCTATGTTTATTTAAAATGGTTATACCTATGTATTTGGTGTTTTATTAGTTCATGACACATATACGACATTTATTTCAGTTTGGTGTATTTTGATTGAGGATAACTTTGTGGATAGTACTATAGAGAATAACTTCGTGGTTATTTCATACATAATATCCTTGAGTAGATTCTATTCTAATATTTTTTATCATTGGTGAGGAAAATTATAATAAGTATCATAGTGAGAACCATTATAGTTCCTGAAATATATATTATCAGTTTTGTGGGGACATCTATAATGGATATCATGGTTAATGCCTCAACAATTAGAATTTTCTTAGTATTTGATTAGGGGATAACCAGCTAGACATTTGAAAACATTCCCAGAGTGAATACCTATTTTAAATTATCTATATAAATGATATCGATAACTACTACATTATTATTTATTGTTATGTGGAAGACATACAAATTGGTGAGATATATTGTCACCTTTAAGATACCCATTATATGTAACATAATGATGACTTTCATGTAGATTGTGTTGTACATTACGATTCAAATGATTTTAATGGTTGTCAAATTATTGAATATTCCTTGGGATATAAATATATGATGGATCTCATTCTTATATTTTGGAGGACCTTTATAATGGGTTCATCATGAATGCCCTCGATAGTTCCTAAAAAATTTCACAATGAGTAGGCCTATTATAGGTGTGGTTTTTATTTATCATATGTGACGAATCTATAACACCTCATAATATATTCAACCAATAATTTTATTATTTTTAACAAGGGTTGATCTTTTTAGTTTTTCTAGGAAATTTAGGTATTTATTGTTATAGAATACGTAAAACCAATACATAAAGAAGAAGAAAAATCCGCATAATGAATATTTTTATCACAAATATTGGTTATTATGTTTATATAGATGTTTAATTCATAAAAATATTTCTTCGTTCAAGATATTTTACAATTTATTTTGAATAAATATTTAAACATCCCATGGCTTTGTGAAATGCATATTAAAACATGGGTTACCAAAACATCTTAATAATGGATATAAAAGAAAAAAACTGATTAATTCATTTGAAAATCACAAAAACTGTAAATAAATTTATCCACTTTGTGTAATGATAATTAAACAGAAATAATAATTTATATACACATAAAATAATATATATTTCCTAATGTTTTTTATAAAAAATATCATAATAAATCATAATGAAAAAATCATAATCATGATGGTGTCATAAAATAAATGAAAACATTTCCCTGAAAAATACATTTCCCAATGTTTTTCGAGGAAGATATTGTAACAACCCGAGATTTTATAAGATACATTCTTTTTAATTTCATTCATATCTTCTATTGTACGACACACCATGATTATCATGCACTATACGCAACACTGTATTAGCTTGTAGTATACGCTTCACTTTTCTTGGCACTTGTTACACACAATTTCAAGTTCGTTTGATAGAAGTTATTCTACGCAACATTGAATATATATATATATATATTCAATTTATAAATAAAATATGGTTGGATTCTGTTATACGCAATAACAAAGGAGTTGTGCACTACACGCAACCCTGACTTGGCTTGCATTGCACGCAATCGCGACCTTCCTCGATAACGTGTGTTGTACGCAATACCGGGTTTTACTAAACAACGATATATTATTATAATATTGTTATGAACTAGACATTATGAATAGTGTTAACTAAATTTTGAATTTTATATCATTATTATTCATCTTACACATTCCTAGAACATGGAATAAGAACAAAATAAATTTTTTGGGTAAAATAATAATTTTTAAAAAAATGCAGTTTTGCCGCCTTATGATGGCGCACCCACATTAAATTTAGTTTTTGACATGTTTATAAGTTCAATATGACGAAATAAAATTCTTATTTTCAATCATGATATAAAAATTTACATTAGATAAAGTTTTTATATTTTTCTGATAACTTTCATATTTTAATGAATAGTAAAAACACGTTATATTTTAATTAAAAATAACTTTTTTCATCGTAATATATTATGTGGGTAAATTATAATATTGAATGGTTTTAAAGTATAAATAGAGTATATTTTTACCATTTAATATAATTTATGCCATTAGCAATGATTTTACCTTGAATTCGTATGTTAAATCAATTCTATCTTTTCCAATGTTTTAAAGAAAACCCCATTTTCTTTCGACAACGGGATTAATTTTAATTTAATTTCTGCATATTTTGTGTATTGAATTTGGAAAAATGGATTCCATATTTAGAATCAGTGAGTCCAAATTATGTTAATATGCTACTTTTTATTTTTGGGCATTGTGAATAGTAACTACGGTAAATTTTATTTACTATAGTTAAAAGTAAATCGGGTAATTAAGGGTAAATATAATATTATAAAATTACCGTAACACTTGGAAAAATCATATTGGATGGCTAAAAGTAGACCCATATAACCTACGGGTCGGATTAGATTCATTTTATGGACTTTTTTTCATGAAAATAATTTAATTATTATTAAAACCAAAAAATGTGACAACATGTCACTTTATTAAATATTATAAGTATAATAATTTTGATTTAGTGATAGAAATTATGAAACTTCGAACATTAATAGTATCCAAAAATATAATACAATTATCTACATCATAGGAATTTATTTTGAATTTTTAGGGATTAAATAATTATCATTTATTATGACACAAAGATGATGCAGTAATTGTCTTATTAATGATATATTGACATAATTGATGTTATAAATGACCAAATAAATGTAATTTGAGACTTTTTATGACTTAAATTAATTTTATAGGTTAATATGACGTGTTATTGTTGATATAAGTAACCTGGTTAGAACTTATCATTCTGTTATTAATTTCATAAAAATCATGTACCAAATAGTGTCAAAATTGACATAAATTATTTTTTAAAACAAATATTATATTATTAATTGTTATTTAATTCTTAAAAATCATAGGATCGTCCAAATGACTTATATAAGGATATATATAATAATAATAAACAACTTGAGGTTCGTTTGGCTTGTTATGGTATGTTTATTAACCATATAGTGTAAGAAAACAAAAATACAAGGTAAAAGTTAAATTATTTAACTTAGAGTTAAATATAATTGATAAGGTTAAAATAATAACCTAAAATTGTATAAATCCAACTGGATTAGAGGATTTCGACCCATACCCACATTATCTCTGAAATAGGACCCTTTGGAACCATTATAAACCGAATTTGACCTTAATATAAAATAATATTTTGAGATTTTCCTAAGCTGCCCCTCTCCTTCCTTATAAAAGGGCACCTCCTCCCTCTCCTCCTCACACCAATTTGAGCATTCATGCTCTTCCAAACCCTGCCAAAATCTCTTCTCCACTTCCCTAGTATCATACTATAGGTCCTGGTCTTCTTCAAAAACCATCCTTAGTTCTTTATGTGGAGGTTAAGTGAAGGCGCGTCAAAAAGAGGTAATATCCATTACCGGTCTTTTTCAATTTCATTCTTCTTCAACTTCTTCTTATTTATTTGTTTCATAATAAAGTAATAAAATCAGTATTTCTTATATAATAATATGTTATTATAAATATGAAACAACTCTAATTAACCTTCTATCCATCCTACGGAAAAACGAAATCACAGCGCGTGTGTACGTACAGAATAACGTCTCCACGCCGTGGTGTAATCTATTTTACGCCACCACCTAAATTGGATGAGTATAATGGTGTAATGAGTAACTATATATGATTATTATAAAGTGATATTGATACTGAAATAGTATACATACACTTCAACACAATTCCCCGACCATGGGAACGATACCATCGCTCGTGCGTACGTACGGACTACCGTCTCCACGACGCGATGAGATTCATTATCCATGTTAACCATTCCAGAATGATTATAAAGTATATATAATGAATAATAATGAAATATATGACATGTTAAATCTACTGGATTTTTGTATATATATGTCATCTACTTACTTCTATTCAAGACAATAAAGAAAGGAAAATAGCGTTCATTCGTACGTACGCACTACCGTCTTCATGAATGGTGTGTTTCATTTCATTTATCAATATATTATATATATATTTATACAGAATATATATGATATATAAATAATATTTTATATTCTGGATGTAATTAAATCATGATATAAGTAATAATAATGTCAATAACAACAAGTCCAAACACCTATGATAAACGAAACGATTTTACCCAAAGCGCTTCTTTAACATGGAATTTACAAAACAACGGATAATATAAAGTCATAAGTGAACCATATATGATATCATAACCATGAATATGATTCTGTAATAAGTTAATGACATTATTTAAATCATTATACATGAGGTTCTAATAAGTACAAAGAAAATCGGACCTAAGGTAAGGGATAAATTTTCAATCTCATTTTTATCTGAGATTGCTATACATAAGTATTTACTGGGGTTACGTTTATCATCCAAGCCCATGATTTCTAAAAATGATTTCATAAAATGTTTACCATTCTTACATGGATGTTTAAAGGCATTTTTACCCTTTATTTACTTTATACCACATTGTATGAATGGAATCTTTCCTTTGGTTACCATATAAGGTACTTTTTGAATTTTCCGACAAAAGTACGAGGAGAATGTTATTTTTAACTTATACGGCATGAACAGATTTTTACGGTTTCATAACGCCTCATTTTCATGAATATTCCTCTACAATATTGCATGATTATTTTCAATAAAACCCTTATCTTTTAATATTGCATGGAATTTTGTGAAAAGAACATGATTTTAAATAATAAAGTATATTTTACTCAAGAATTCATTTCAAGTGTTTTGTCAAAAATATTTTACATCTAAGATGACATTATTTCATATGTGTATGTTTCAAGTAAAATTTCTCTATGATTTAAATGGATTCAATTTTCTTATGATGAAATGATATCAATTTTTTATGGATTATGTTATGATGGCATGATGTTTAAGAATCCCATTTTATTTCATGGGTTATGCTATGATGTATGATTTATGATTTTGTGGCACACATAAGAATGGTATCATTATGAGATGGGAGGGAACTATATCTCCCTCCAATGCATTAGGTAATGATTTTATATCTCATGAGATAGACATGGCTGGAATGGTAGGTTATACTAGTTCAGTGAAACATGGCTGAAACGAGGGTGACACGGTTCAGAAATGGACTTTGTCCACTAAGATAGTCTTAGTAATGAGTCTTGACTAATAAGAAATGATTTTCTATGATTATGTGTGTATTCCACAATGTTTCATGTTTTAAGTTATGATTATTGTGATTGCATTTCACTACTATGATTTATCCCATGTTATTAAATTATGATCTCTTTTGCAGGTTAAGATTTCCAAAAGATATGTTTTTATGAATATGATGTGATTGATATTTATTTTGTTTACCCTTACTGAGCATTTGAGCTCACCCTTTTATGTTTTCTTTTCCCCAGGATATAAAGAAATTATTTAGGTTTAAAAAAAAGAAGATCTTTATGGAAGATGTTGAAGATCTTTCACCATGATTAGAAGATTGTATTTCGACTTTCAAAGACACTAAACTATTACGGTCTTTGACTGTGTTTTTTTTGTTATTTACTAAGTATTCTGCAGAAGTAACGTAATGTCTATGTATGTTAAGCTTCAGGTCACTACAGTTGGTATAAGAGGAAAGGTTTAGTCAACCTTTGGAAACTAGGATGCGAAAACGTTAGTGAGATTCTTAGAGATATTTCTAAGGTATTTCTAGGGATGTACCTAAGGATAAGAATACGTATAGGATATAGTCCTAGAACTATGGTAATGATCTTAGAATTTAACCTAAGATGTTAGATATGGAGGGTGCTCCCCCTTTACTATGTTGTTTTCTCTACCATGATTTTTGCCTCTCACACTAATCGTTTTGGGTTTTAGAAAATGGCTGGAGATAGGAAGATTCATGATAATGGAGGATATGATGGACAATGGAATTCTTAATGAGCAACCAAATGAAATGGGATTTGGAATTCCAAACATCATTACTATGCCGAATCAGCAATCTCATAATATGATCAATAAAGTAAAACTTGTTATGTTTCCTGACTCAGCTAATAAGAGAAAGATGGAGTTTCATGATGATCATAGAGGAAAGAAAGTTCAATTTCCCTTATGTAAATCATGTGGGAAGAGGCATCAAGGAGAATGTTTCAAAGGAACTGGAAGATTCTTTGGGTGTGGAAAATAAGGACACAAAGCCAGTAAGTGCAAAGGAAAAGGTTCAATTAACACCAGGGACGAGGATAATGGTATTGCTACGAAATCAACAATGGTTAAATGTTTTAAATGTGGAATGTACATGAATTATGCAAACCAATGCCCTAAGGGAAAGTTTCATGAAGAGAATCAGTATGGTCGTATGGGTAGTATTTATGTGGATGATGATGAAGAGACTACAAATGATATGTGAGATGAAAGAACTGTTGAAGCTCGGTCAATGGTTTAAGAATGTAGTGGAATGACTACATGTTTATCATGTGTAATGTTGTATATGTAATCTCATGGTACTATGGAGTAAAGAGATATCTAAGGAATGTTACATAGTTGTCTTTCCTTGAGTTTTGAAAGTGTATGATTAATGTTACCAGTATCCATGAAAGGTTATTCAGATATTTCTGTAATGTAGATGATATGTGCATAATGAAGGGATAAGGAGAAAATTAAATGTTTGATAGTATTCATGAGCTCATGACTGAAATAATGATAAGGTTATATCATGGTTTGAGTATATAGAATTTCGAGGATTTTGGTTTTTGGAAAGTGTTAACTTTTAACTGCATTCAGGTTTTCACTAAGGTTCAATGGGTATTCAATAGAATGCATGATTAAGGGCTTTGAATGTTTGGAATGTGACCAACAAAACATATCTTATGATATATGGGGATCAACGATGGTATTGAATCTCTGGTAATCGTTTTCACTATATTATGAGAGTGGACTACAGTATTATGGATAAGCCTAAAGATTGGAATGGATTATGTTGGACAAAAGTTAGTATTGTTTAAGGATATAACCTTTTTTCAATATTATTGATGGGATGATATAGTAATGTAGTTTTAGAAAAAGGACAACCCGCAGGACGGGCGACAACCCATTGCGTCGGAAAAGGATGTGGGAATCGAACCCACAACCGAAGTGCGGCTAGCCTTTATCGCCTACCACTGGCCAACAGGAAGTCCCTGATTAGTAGAAACTAGTTTTATTTTATTAAGCGGTATGATATATGAAGTATAAGTTCATTTTTGGAACCATATACGATTAATCTAACCATAAGACAGACTTATAACTTTTTCTATCCTTTTGTTTGAATGAGATGGAATGAACCATCATTCTATCACATGATCTGCTAGCACATCACGAATAACAAATTCAACTTCATTTCTTTAAGGGATGAAGTGGAAATTGTTCAATTCACGAACAATAGTAAGATTGTACCAAAATCATGCAAGTATTTATTTTAATTCATCAACTTTAGGGAAATGATCTTGAAAACCAAAAATTTTGTCCTAGTTCCCTTATATCTGATGAGTCAGATGGTACCATATATCATCACAAATCAATATCTTTGTGATTGTTGGCTTTTTCATAGCTATGTTCTCTACCACTCTCCATCAGAACATGATGGTTAGATTTTTCTTACATATCCATATTCTCACCTATGTCCTCCTACGTGGAAACCCAGTGATGAGTTAATTTGGGTAACCGTTACATTTCATACTTTAGTATTTAAAATCCATGTTTTGGTATTCCTTTTTACGATGCGGGTTTCTATTAAACAAACTTTCGAATAGTAAACACTTTATAACCCCGACGAATTTCGAGGGAGAAATTCATTTTAAGGGGGATAAAATGTAACAACCCGAGATTTTATAAGATACATTCTTCTGAATTTCATTCATATCATCTATTGTACGAAACACCAAGATTATCTGGCGCTATACGCAACACTGTATTAGCTTGCAGTATACACAACACTTTTCTTGGCTCTTGTTACACACAATTTCAAGATCGTTTGATAGAAATTATTCTATGACACATTGAGTGTATATATATATATATATTAAATGTATAAATAAAATATTGTTGGATTCTGTTATACGCAACAACAATGGAGTTGTGCACTACACGCAACCCTGACTTGGCTTGCATTACACGCAATCATGACCTTCCTCGATAGCGTGTGTTGTACGCAATACCGGGTTTTACTAAACAACGATATATTATTATAATATTGTTATGAACTAGCCATTATGAATAGTGTAAACTAAATTTTTAATTTTATAACATTATTATTCATCTTACACATTTCTAGAACATGGTATAAGAACAAAATTAATTTTTCGGGTAAAATAAGTATTTCTAAAAAAATGCAGTTTTGCCGCCTTTTGGTGGCGCAGCCACTTTTAATCTAGTTTTTGACATGTTTATAACTTCAATTTGACAAAATAAAATTCTTCTTTTGAATCAGGATATATAAATTTACATTAGATAAAGTTTTGATAATTTTCCGATAACTTTCATATTTTAATGAATAGTAAAAACACGCTATATTTTAATTAAAAACAACTTTTTTCACCGTAATATATTATGTGGTTAAATTATAATATTTAATGGTTTTAAAGTGAAAATAGAATATATTTTGACAATTTAATATAATGTATGTCATTATCATTTCTTTTACATTGAATTCGTAGGTTAAATCAATTCAATCTTTTGCAATGATTTAAAGAAAACCCCATTTTTATTTCGACAACGGGATTACTTTTAATTTAATTTATGAATCTTTTATGTATTGAATTTGGAAAAATGGATTCCATATTTGGAATCAGTGGGTCCAAATTATGTTAATAAGCTACATTTTATTTTTGGGCATTGTGAATAGTAACTACGGTAAATTTGATTTACTATAGTTAAAGGTAAATCGGGTAATTAAGGGTAAATATAAGATTATAAAATTACCCTAACATTTGTAAAAATCCAATTGTATGGCTAAAAGTAGACCCATATAACCTAAGGGTCGGCTTAGATTCATTTTATGGACTTTTTGCCATGAAAATAATTTAATTATTATTAAAACCAAAGAATGTGACAACATGTCACTTTCTTAAATTTTATAAGTATAATAATTTTAGTTTAGTGATAAACTTCATTAAACTTAAAAAATGGATAGTATCCTAAAAGCTAATACAATTATCTACATCATAGGAATTTATTTGTAATTTTTAGGGATTAAATAATTATCATTTATTATGACACAATGATGATGCAGTAATTGTCTTTTTAATGAAATATTGACATAATTGAAGTTATAAATGCCCCAATAAATGTAATTTGAGACTTTTTATGACGTATATTAATTTTATAGGTTAATATGACATGTTATTGTTGATATAAGTAACATGGTTCTAACTTATCATTCTGTTATGAATTTCATAAAAATCATGTACCAAATAGTGTCAAAATTGACATAAATTAGTTTTTAGAACAAATATTATATTATTAATTGTTATTTAATTTATAAAAATATAAGGTTTGGAAAAATGACTTATATAAGGATAGATATATTAACAATAATCAACTTGGGGTTCGTTTGTCTTGTTATGGTAAGTGTATTAACCATATAGTGTAATAAACAAAAAAGACACGGTAAAAGTTAAATTATTTAACTTAGAGTTAAATCTAATTGATAAGGTTAAAATAATAACCTAAACTTGTCTAAATACGATTTTATGAGAGGCTTTAGACCCATACCCACATTATCTCCGAAATAAGACCCTTTGGTACCATTATAACCCAAATTTTACCTTAATATAAAATAATATTTTGAGATTTTCTAAGGTGCCCCTCTCCTCCCATATAAAAGGGCACCTCCTCCCTCTCCTCCTCACACCAATTTGAGCATTCAAGCTTGGCCAACCCCTGCCAAAATCTCTTCTCCACTTCCCTAGTATCATCATAGAGGTCCTGGTCTTCTTCAAAAACCATCCTTAGTTCTTTATGTGGAGGTTAAGTGAAGGCGCGTCAAAAAGCGGTAATATCCATTACCGATCTTTTTCAATTTCTTTCTTCTTCAACTTCTTCTTATTTAGTTTTTTCCTGATAAAGTAAAAACATCAGTATTTATTATATACTGATATGTTAGTATAAATATGAAACAACTCTAATTAACCTTCTATCCATCCTACGGAAAAAGGAAATCATCGTGTGTGCGTACGTACGGAATACCGTCTCCATGCCGTGGTGTAATCTATTTTCAGACACCACCTTAATTGGATGGGTATAATGGTGTAATGAGTAACTATATATGATTATTATAAAGTTATATTTATACTGAAATAGTATACATACACTTCAACACAATTCCACGACCATGGGAACGATATCATCGCTCGTGCATACGTACGGACTACCGTCTCCACGACGCGATGAGATTCATTATCAATGTTAACCATTCCAGAATGATTATAAAGTATATATAATGAATAATAATGAAATATATGACATGGTAAATCTACTGGATTTATGTATATATATTTCATCTACTTACTTCCATTCAAGACAATAAGTAAAGGAAAACAACATTCATGCGTACGTACGGACTACCGCCTCCATGAACGGTGTGTTTCATTTCATTTATCAATCTATTATATATATATATATACTGAATATATATGATATATAAATCATATTTTCTATTCTGTAAGTAATTAAATCATGATATATGTAATAATAATGTCAAGAACAACAAGTCCAAACACCTACGATAAATGAAACGATTTTACCCAAAACGCTTCTTTAACTTGGAATTTACAAAAGAACGGGTAATATAAAGTCATAAGTGAACCATATATGATATCATAACAATGAATATGATTCTCTAATAAGTTAATGACATTATTTAAATCACTATATAGGAGGTTCGGATACGTACAAAGCAAATCGGACCTAAGGTAAGGGATAAATTTTCAATCTCATTTTTATCTGAGATTGTTATACGTAAGTATTTACTGGGGTTACGATTATCATCCATGACCATGATTTATAAAAATGATTTCATAAAATGTTTACCATTATTCCATGGATTTTTCAAGGCATTTTTACCCTTTATTTACTTTTTACCACATTGTATGAATGGAATCTTTCCTTTGGTTACCATATAAGGTACTTTTTGATTTTTTCAACAAAAGTACAAGGAGGATGTTATTTTTAACGTATACGGGTGAACGGATTTTTACTGTTTCATAACGCCTCATTTTCAAGAAGATTCTTCTACAAGATTGCATGATTATTTTCAATAATACGCTTATCTTTTAAAATTGCATTGAATTTTGTGAAAAGAACATGATTTTAAAGAAGAAAGGATATTTTCCTCAAGAATTCATTTCAAGTATTTTGTCAAAACTATTTTATATCTAAGATGACATTATTTCATATGTGTATGTTTCAAGTAAAATTTATCTATGATTTAAATGGATTCAATTTTATTATGATGAAATGATATCAATTGTTTATGGATAATGTTATGGTGGCATGATGTTTAAGAATCCCATTTTATTTCATGGGTTATGCTATGATGTATGATTTATGATTTTGTGGAACACATAAGAATGATATCATTATGAGATGGGTGGTACCTATATCTCCCTCCAATGCATTGGGTAAAGATTTTATATCTCATGAGATAGACATGGCTGGAATGGTATGTTATACCGGTTCAGTGAAACAAGAGTGAAACGAGGGTGACTCGGTTCAGAAATGGACTTTGTCCACTAAGATAGTCTTGGCAATGAGTCTTGACTAATAAGAAATGATTATCAATGATTATGTGTGTATGCCACAAAGTTTCATGTTTTAAGTTATGAATATTGGGATTACATTTCACAACTATGATTTATCCCATGTTATGAAATTATGATCTCTTTTGCAGGTTAAGATTTCCAAATGATATGTTCTTATGAATATGATGTGATTGATATTTCTTTTGTTCACCCTTACTGAGCATTTGAGCTCACCCTTTTATGTTTTCTTTTCCCCAGGAAATATAGAAAGGATTTAGGTTTTATAAAAAAGAAGATCTTTATGGGAGATGTTGAAGATCTTTCACCACGATTAGAAGATTATATTCCGAGTTTTCAAAGACACTAAACTATTACGGTCCTTGTGTGTGTGTTTTTGTTATGTACTAAGTATTTCTCAAAAGTAATGTAATGTCTATTTATGTTAAGCTTTGGGTCTCTACATATATCATATTAAATCATTAAGGAAAAATCATAATCCTTATCTATTTCTAAAATACATGAATATGTTTCCTAGAAAAAAAACATTTTACGTTAGATTATTTTACGTTAGATTATTTTACTGATCTAATATGTACATCGTTAAACATTTCAGGGTTTTCCTTTATTCATTGATGTTTTAGGGGTGAGAATGAATTGGGATGATGCATATAATATTGATGTCAGATATTTGTTAGTCACTATACTTAACATGCCACTTCTACTTTCTGCTACCGGGTTAAGCGTCATGATAGTAGGTTACAATATACGTAATGATCTCAAGGTACATAATGTGACAAGGATTGTACAGTGAGAATATTCACTCCCTAAAATAATAAAAAATATTGATAGAAAATAAATTCAATTAGTTATTTAATGAATGGTTTTCAATATAAATAGACACATCTTTCTACGGTTATGAAACATAACTATTTCACAATGTGTATTGTAATAACACTTCATGTAGTACCATGGAAACGATTTTTAAATTGACAGTGCGACAGTTATCTTATCTTAGCTCTCCTCTCCATTTTTTTCTCTCATACCAAAGCCTTATTCAGGTGATCTTGGACCCCTCTAACCCTTCTGGGTTCTATCATTTGGAGTTCAATCATTGTTGCGCATATGGTGAGGATTCTCGAGTAAGTGTTCTCTTTTTTATTCAACATTCTCTTTTCTCCTCCTTTGTGATTAAAATATAACATATTTAAATTGATGGATATATTACATGTACTATTGGATCTCACTTTTAGGATTCATTTCAACGGTCTTATACAACTTCATTCTAATTTATGGGTTCAGTTGTGAGTGTTGGATTTCTGAAAAATGGTAGGTATTTTCGTTATATTTGAAATAATTAATTCACATGGAATTTATTGATTTATTTAAATTGATTATATAAATTAAATATATCAAATATTCTTAAAATTTAATTGATAAAACCCAATTCCATTGAATTTGTATATTTGAAATGGTTTGGCATAAAATTTCAGAAATAACCTAATTCTATTGAATTGTTGATAATTTTTTGGATGTGGTGGATTAAAATAGGAAATTTGATGGAATCTATTTCAATTAAATTGTTTAATTTAATTATGACAATGTTCTGTTAAATTTTTGCAATTTTATTTGGAATTGATTTCAAATATGTTAGAATGTATGAAAATGTTTAGATTGAAATCTAGTGGTTTTATCTAGATAAATTGGATATTTTTATTAAATTGTGTCTTGGTTATAAATGAAAAATTGATATTTGAAAAAGAAAAATGGGATGAAATTTTTTTTAGTAGAATTAATATAAATTTCCCATAGTTGATTTTGTAAGAAAACATACAATCAATAGTCATTTTGTTAGTTATTCATATACACACTATGCTTATAAAAAAATCCAATACATAAATGTAGCATGTCTCATCGATAAGATGATGGTGATGAGTTCACTTTTTCTATTGTTAGATGGATGTTCGTGTACATATGTTTTTGTCACATAGAGAGTGTGGAGTCTAATATACGTTAACCATCATACCTATATGGTATATGACCATGATTATTTCTTGTTTTATATTTGAGATTTAAATATATTCCACGGTTGTTGAACAAATTATATGCCTTTTGGATTTATATTATATATCTTATATAAATATTTTATTTAATCAATTGTTCTAGTAGTACTTCATCACTTTTATGTATAATGATTAATGTATTTTCATTCATTTGAATTGAATAATATGATTTTTTTAAATATTATATTAAATGAAATTCCTATTAATTATAAAATTCAATTAATTAATTTGGTTAATAAATTGTTGTAATAATATATGGTGTAACATCCCAATATTCCACCTTACATTTCCCGTTGAATAATGCAATAGCTTGAAGTGTACATGACTTCGAGATTCTAACACACAACGACCAATCAAAATAGCCATTATGAATACCAATACCCATATTTTTGAAATTAGATAAATTTTATATTTCAAAATGGACTTCATTTTTGGACATAGAATATCAAAATTAGTTTAAGTTGAATTTTTTGTATGTTTTGGAGAACTCCCAATTTTTGATGAATAGTAAAAAACACTAAACTTTAATTAAAAACAACTTTTTTATTCAAAATAATTTATAGTGATAAATTATACTATTGAGTAGAATTAAATTATAATGAGATTATTTTTTTACCATTTAATCAAATGTTGGTCCTTTGATGTAATTTCACATTTAAACTAGACATAAACAAGTGTCAACCTTTTGATAATTATTATTTCTTAAAAAAATGCACATTTTGTTTTGATAACGGGATTTAATTTTAAATTAATTTTTGCCACTTCTGTGTTTTGAAATTAAAAAAATGGATTCCATATTTAGAATCAATATGTCCAAATTGTTTAAATCGGTATCTTTTATTTTTAACATTTTGAAAAATTACTTCAGTAAATATTTTAGTTACTATGGTTAATGTGTAAATCCGGTAAATAAGGCTAAAAAATAATATTATAACAATATTAAATTTACCTAACACATGTCATAACCCTATTGGATGATACATGTCTAGCCCAAGGCATCTTTGGGTCTCTTTTGGGACCCCATGGAGCCACATGTATGTGACAATGACACTTTATATTAAATAAGTTAAACTAAATACAAAAATGAAATAAGCATATGGCTTTTGGTAAAACAATCTTTACATAGGGTTAAACATAAGATAAATTCTACTATAAATAATCATATGAAAAATGAAACTATTTAATACATAATTTTATTTTATTTAAAAATTTTAGACATTTAATAATTATTATTTTTTGACACAATAGTGATGGAGTATTTTCTTATTACTGAAATAATCAAATTAAAGGTATTATAAATGTTCAAATAAATATAATTTTTATCTTTTAATGCCATTAATTAATCTTCTAAGTTAATAGGACATTTTATTATTCATTAAATTAATTTATTTCGAATTAATAAAGTTGTTAAGACTTTAACGAAAATCAATTATTAAATAGTGTCGAAATTGACAGAAAATAATTTTTTAAATAGATATTATATTATTAATTTATATAATATTCCTATAAATATAATATTCGTCCAAAGGACAAATATTATGATAGTTATATCATTAATCAGCCACTTGGGGTTTTATTGGTAGTTTATAGTATGTTTGTTAACCATATTATATAAAAATACAAAGAGACATGGTAAAGGTCAAACTAATTAACTAAGAGTAAAATCTAAATGATAAGGTTAATATATTGACCGAAACATGTCTAAACCCTATTGGTTGAGTGGATTTTGATCCATCACCACCTTATATTGGAGATAAATTATTTTGGAACTATTATAAACCGAATATGAATTTATTATAAAGTAATATTTTAAGTTCTTCTTATGGGGCCATCACCCCTCTTATAAAAGTGCACATCCCCTACTCTCAAATTCACGCATTCGAAGCCTTTTGGATCGTCCAAACCTGCCCAAATATCCTCATCACATCCTTCACTTCGACCTATAGGCCTTTCTTTTTCCCATAAAGCCTACCTAAAGAACCCTTTTGATCAAATCAAATGGTAGAACCTGATGAAGTAGTAAATATTTCATCACCTCTTTCATGATACTTTCTTCATCCACTTCATCTTTATTTGTTGTTTCTATTATAAAATAACAACTCCAATATATTCTATATATTTTTATGTTATTATAAATATGGTACAACCATATTCATCATTCTATCCATCCTTGTAATGACATGTCACCATATGTGCGTACGTACGACTTATCGTCTCTACGTCGTGGTGTAATTGCTATTCAATAGATTATTATTTTGATGGATATAATAACAAATATAAATGATGTAAATAATAAATATAACATTATAATTATTCTTTATATATGATATATTATTTAATTATATATGATTTTAATATCAAAAAAATGATATTTTCTCTAATGCATACGTACGGACTACTGTTTACAAGAACACAATGAGATTCATCCCCCATCGTATCCATTGAAGACTAATTTTAATTGATTAATAAAAATAATGTTTAATAACTTAATATCATTTTGGATATGAATAGTATAAAACCTACACATAACAAACACATATTATTTAACAAAACACATAAAATAAAACGAGTAAGTTAACACCTAAATCGATTATAACACTACAATATTATTATCAAAGAAATGTTAAAAGATCATATATCATATCATATTAATGTATATGATTAGTATATAATTTAATAACAATTATTTAACTATTATAAATGAGGTTAACCTAACCTCTATCAAGGAAAGGTACATGGTAAGTGTTTATGTCACAATATTTTCATTATCCAAAGTTTTTTATATGTAATTATTTATTAGGAACTCTTTATCATCCACATCCATGTTTCTTAAAAATATATTTTAAAACGTTTTTACAATTTAATATAAAATGGGTTAAGGTCATTTGTACCCTTTTTGACTATTATAAGATGTTTATAATTTAATCTTTCTCTTTTTTTCAAAATAAGGTTCTTTTTAAACATTTCGACAAAATTAAGGTATGAATGTTTTTAACTTATACGGTGGGTGCGGCTATATTATGTCATTATAACATCATCAAAGCTTCTCTTACAAGATTATAAAAAAAATTTAAAATAAATTTTTTCATTATAATTATGTGACTTTTAAATGATTTCAAAATATAAGAATATATTTCTCGAAAAAAAGGTTTTTATTTTCTTGATGTCAACATCCTCTGATGGGTTTTATGTTTATTTGAAGTTAATTTATTATGATACAAAAAAAACATATTGTATTGAATGATTTGTGATATGTTTGACTATGTGTGTGCTATTTTTATAACATTCATGGTTTATGGATAAAGTATTGATATTTTGTACACCGGTTTTAATATCAATGTTTATGTTATATTTCATCATTTTATTATGAGCAAGGTATTAATCATAGTAATTGATATGTGGATCCCGAAATAGCTCCTCGATGAATCGGTAGGTCACATAAGAAAACTAGAAATGGAATTGGACAAGGCCTTTCCCAATTTGAAATATGGTTTTGGTCTATGCATCAATACATTTTAGAGTACTTGGTCGAGGCCTGGAAAATATTTTTCAAAATGTGTGGCATTATACATTCCCTCATTATGAAAATAATATTGATGGTTCATGTGGTCATTATAGTAGTAGAATATCCATGATTATGTTTTATTATGGCATTATTTTCTAAGTTAATATTCCATCAATAAAATTATTCATGTTTATTATTGGTAATGGCATGTGTTTTCAATTATTCACTATGATTTATATTTATGTTATCTTCCGCTATATTGCTTAATCATACTTAGAATTTGAGCTCAACCCTTTATTATGTTTCATTTTCACAAGATATGAATATGTTAGTTATGAGTGTCTTACAGGCATAATCAAGGAGGCTAGGTTGTTTTTAATGGAATATATTAATGTTTTATTTCTTTTCAAGCTGTAATGTTGGACTTATTTATGAATCTTGATTCCAATAATACTAAATGGATCAGTCATTCAATACATGATTTCCTTATGATGATGCAAATGTTATGTAATAATTCACCGACTCTGGGAAACTAGGGTTGGTGAGTTACAATTAGTATTAGAGGAAGTTTAGTACAAACTTTGGAAACTAGATTTAGATTAACTCTGATTAGATCACATAGCCCTAAGATAGTCTTTGAGGATTATAATAGAAGAACTTTATAGAAATTTGGTGTTGTAGAGATTTTTTGAGTTTTCTGCGAAATAATTCCCTATCTAGATACAAGCAGGTAGAGATGGATCTTGCACAGATGTACCTATGAGTAAAACCCGAAAACACAGCTTTGAGAAAGACTCAAAATGGAATGGGTGCACGACAAAGGGTGTTGCTGCACTCTTGTTTATGACACTCATGAGGGATATGCTTAGGATAATTCTCACTTTCTTTAAAAACCATTAATAAGTGTTTAGGAGTATATAATTCCTCAAATAAAACATTTTTATGATTATGTATTATATCCATAAACAGTTCAATTTATGTTAAGTGATTTTACAAATTTGGAATAACGTATTGCAATTAATAATCAAATATAGTTTGTGACATTTATTATAATTGGCACATAGTGGAAGGTATGGAAACCATATCAATAAACACACAACATGTAGGGATTTCCCTCCTATTAAATATAATTATAGTAGATATGGTGATGCTACAGGTGCTGATTAGCTAATCACCATAATGGGACAACTCCCTCTGGATATTAATAATAAACTTACCCGTATGGAGAACCATCATCCACAACATTAATGATTAATGTTAGATCTCTTCATGATGAAATAACCACCAACATTCAATGGGAGTACAAATCCATTGGTCACTGAGAAATGTATAAGTTCCCTAGAGAAAAAATTTCAGGTATTGTGGAGTAGTGAGTGGGAAAAAGTTGTCATGGAACTTATCTTTTCACTAGAGATGTTCATCAATGGTGGTCATTGATAAAAAACACAAAGAATGATGAAGAAGTATCACGTATAGAATGTATGTAGTTTAAAGAAATTTTATTCGAAAAATACACAACTCATGACCATCGAGCTGAAAAAGAAAGACAATTTCTATGTTTGAGGAAAAAGGAGGACGAGAATGTTGCGAAGTATTAGTCTAACATTACATGGTTAGAAAGGCATGTTGTGGATTATATACGTAACCCAAGATAGAGAAGTAATTTTCTAAATCTTATGAAAATAAAGTAAAGCAAGAGAGATGAGAATGGTGGATCAAGAGATATATAAAGGGAAAAATCGAAAGAACGATTTTCCATTATGTGATAATTTGGGGTAGATACACCTCGGTACTTGCCAAAAAGAAATGGGAGTTTGTTAATAATGTGGAGAAAAAGGTCACGAGGCTCGGGATTCCAAGGGAATGAAATAATCTACCAATGCTGAATGCTAAAATTGTAGATAAATGGGAAATAATGCAAATGAATTTCCTAAGGGTTATGGAAACATACCTCAGAAAAGGTCAAGGGATCAATGACAAGCTTATGGTGTTACTATAGTTGAAGTGGAATTACTAATGTATTGGTGTTTTTGGAATAAAGAATTATATTCTAGTTATAAGAATAATTCGATATATATAAGGATTGTACTGGAGTACTTGTTGTTTTCATTAAGGTTTTAATATGAATAACATTGTCATATTTCCAGTATGTGACTATAAGATAAAATTTATATTGTTTGGGAATATGATGTTAGAATTGATTTTGGAATTTAGATACCTTTTACAGAGAGCCTTGATAGAGGTAATTTGGATAGCTATAATGTTTGGAATGGATTAAGTTGAACTTTGGATTGTATTGTTTATGCTAAAAAAATTTCTTTGGATTATTTTTGGAATATTATGATAGTATTGTTTTAGGAAAAGGATAACCTACAGGTCGGGCAATAACCCGTCGCGTCGGACAAAGCAGCTAGAATGGAACCTACAACCGTAGTGGGACATTCCTTTATTACCTACCACTATCCTACATGAATTGCCATGTTATTACTAAATATTTTTCTTCATTTTAATTGTATGTGTTACTATTTGGATCCTTATACGATTAGTATAAATATAATATTATTGAGTTCTATTATCTTTTGGAGTGAAATATGAGTTTGTGGTAGAAATTAGTTCAATGATGAAACTTTACATGTCAAATATATATATATATATATATATATATATATATATATATTTATCTTATTCTATGAATAAATTAATTCCTAAACATTATGGAAGACATATTAAAACCAAAAATTTATTAACATAATACCTTATGTTTTGTTGAACTGGTGATATTTTAAATCATCATAGATTGATGGATTTGAGGCCCTCAATTTTACACTTGATCCTGATTGATGACCTCAATCACTTACTAAAAATATTTATGTTTTCCCTCTAATTATGTTTCTATAATTTCAACCAATGTTCTTTTAATCAAAACCCTAATCTGGTGGTGACATTCTCATATCCATTTCCCTCTTATTAAAACTATATTTCATTAACCATAATTCCGATGTAGATTTCCCACAAAATTATTTTATATTTTCCACATTTTATTTTTGAAAAAAAAATTCAAATTTCGAGGATGAAATTATTTATAGGAGGATATAATGTAACACCCCAATCTTCCACGACACGATTCCCTTTAAATAATGCAATAACTTGCATTGTATGAAACTTTGAGATTCTAACACAACGCGACCAATCAAAGTAGTTGTTATGAATAGTAATTCCAACTTTTTGAAATTATATAAATAATATATTTCAAAATGGACTTCATTTTTAAACTCGGAATATCAAAATTATCATATGGTGATTTTTTGGTATTATTTTGAGAACTTCAATCTTTTGATGAATAGTGAAAAATACAAATTCATTAATTAAAAAAAACTATTTTAATCAAAATAATTTATAATGATAAATTATAATATTGACTGGAATTTAATTATAATTATAATTTATTTTTAGCATTTAATATAATGTTGTTCATTGGACATAATTTAACATTTAAACTAGACATAAAAAATTTCAATCTTTTGATAGTTATTATTTTATAAAAAACAGCGTTTTTGTTTTGACCACGCGAATTAATTTTAAATTAATTTCTGCCACTTCTATATTTGGATTTTAGAAAAATGGACTCCATATTTTGAATCATGAGGTCAAAATTGAGTAAATAAGTAAAAAAAAATTAGTCATTTTGAATAATTACTTCAGTAAATATTTTATTTACCATGGTTAAAGGGAATATCCGATAAATAAGGGTAAAAAATAAAATTATAATAATATATAATTACACTATCACGTGTCCTAACCCTACTGGATGATACATCTCAATCCATAGTCATATCTGGGTTTATTTTGGGACCTGATGGATCCACTTGTAATTGATAATGACACATTATATTAATTAAGTTAATGTAAATACAAAAATTACATAAGCATATATCGTTAGGTAAATCAATTTATACATAGGGTTTCACATAAGATAAATTCTACTATAAATGTTCATTATAATGAAAAAATATTTAATACATAATGGTATTTTATTTATTTTTTTTAGAGATTTAATGATAAAATTTATTTATGACACAATAGTGATGTAGTATTTTCATTATTAATGAAAGAATCAAATAAATGGTACTATAAATTTTAAAATAAATATAATTTGAATGTTTTGATTAAATCCACACATTTTATAGTTTATTATGAAATGATAGGATTCCTTAAATGAATTTTGTTCTAATTAATAATGTTGTTAGGTCTTCAAAAAAATCAATTATTAAATAGTGTCAAAATTGACATAAATTTTTTTTTAAAACAAATATTATATTATTAATTG
Organism: Viscum album; assembly: GCA_963277665.1. Taxonomy (NCBI): domain Eukaryota; kingdom Viridiplantae; phylum Streptophyta; class Magnoliopsida; order Santalales; family Viscaceae; genus Viscum; species Viscum album. The sequence goes on from OY728159.1 coordinate 1,209,370,578, forward strand.
ACATCGTAAATGTTAAACAAAATAACTAAGAGTTAAATCTGAATGATATGGTTAATATATTAACCAAAACCTATCTAAAACCTATTGGTTGAGTGTAGTTCGACCCATCCCCACCATATCCTCTAAATAAATAATTTTGTAGCCATTCTAAACCAAATATTAATTTAATATAAAATAATATTTTATCTTTTTCCTAAAGTTCCATCACCCCTCTTATAAAAGGGAACATCCCCTTCTATCAAATTCACAAATTCAAAGCCTTTTGGTTAGGCCAACCTCTGCCCAAATATCCTCCCAACATCCCCCACATCGAACTACATGACTCGCTTTAGTTAGAAATCAACACTAAGGATCCATTTTGATCAAATAGAAAAGAAGAAACTGAAGAAGAGGTAAATATTTCAACACCTCTTTCAAGTTCTTTTCTTCATCCACTTCCACATTATTTGTTGTTTCAATTATAAAATTATAACTACAGTATCTTATATATACTCTGATGTTATTATAAATATCGTACAACCATATTAATCATTCTATCCATCCATTGAATGACATGTCACCATACATGCGTACGTACGGATTACCATGTCCACATAGTGGTGTAATTGTTATTCAATACATTATTATTTGGATGGGGTATAATAATGTGTATAAATGATTTAAATAATAAATATAACAGTATAATTATTCTGTATATATGATATATCATTCCATTATATACTATTTTGATATCAAAAGAATGATATTATCGCTCGTGCGTACGTATAAACTACAGTCTCCACGAACGCGATGAGATTCATTCCCCATCATATCCATTAAAGAATAATTATCATTGATGATTAAAAATAAGGTTTACGAACTTGATATCATTTTGGATTTGAATAATATTATATAACCTACCCATAACAAACATGGATTATGCAACAAAACACCTTAAAGAAAACGAGAATGTTAACACCTGAAACGACAATAATACTAAAATATTATTAACAAAGAAATGCTAAAAGATCATATAAGAAATCATATTAACATAAATGATTCATGTATAAATTAATAAGAATAATTTAACTATTATACAGGAGGTTAACCTACCCTCGACCAAGGAAAAGTACACGATAAGGGTTTATTTAACAATCTCTTCATTATCCGAGGTTGTTTATTTGTAATTATCTTCTAGCACCTCTTTGTCATCCACATCCATGAATCTTAATAACATATTTTAAAACATTTTTACTATTTAATAGTCAATGGGTTAATTTCATTTATACCCTTGTTTGACTTTTATATGATGTTTATAAGGGAATATTTCCCTTGTTTTCCAAACAATGTTCTTTTTACCCTGTTCGACAAAATTAATGTAAGAATGTATTTAACTTATAAGGAGGGTGAATCTATATTACATTGTTATAACATAGTCGAAGCTTCCCATACAATCTTATAAAGAATACTTTAAAATAAATGTTTTCATTATAATTATGTGTCTTTTAAATGATTTCAAAATATAAAGAGATATTTCTCTAAAAAAGGGTTTTTATTTCATCTATGTAAACATCCTTTGGCGAATTTTATGTTTATTTGAAATTGATTTTTTATGATACAATACCTCCATATTGTATTGAAGGTTTTGTTATATGTATTTATGTGGATGTGCTATTAATATAACATTCATGGTTTATTGTTAAAGTATTTACATTTCGTATGTATGAATTAATACAAATGTTTATGTTATATTTCAACTGTTTCATATGAGGAGTGTATTGGACTTATTATGTGGCGTGTGGAGACTGTTATATCTCATCTATTCATCAGCAGGTTTCATGAGTCAACTAGATGTGGAATTGGTCGAGGCCTTTCCCAATTTGATATATAGTTTTGGCTGAGGACTTAATCATTTTTAGACATCATGGAAAGGCCTTGACAAAATGTTTCAGAATGTCCGTCATTATAATTTCTCTCATTATGAATGTAATATTGCATTTTCATGTGGTCATTCGAATAGTAGAATACCCATGATTATGTTTTATTATGGAATTATTTACTCAGCTCATATTCCTTCCCTAAAATTATTCATGTTTTTAATTGGTAAAGTCATGTGTTTTCAATTATTCACCATGGTTAATATTTATGCTATCTTATACTGTATTGCATACCATTTCGGAGCATTTGAGCCCTTTAATTTCTTATGTTTAATTTTCCAATGAAATGAAGATGTTAGTGATGAGTGAATTCTAACCATAATCTATAAGGATTGGATGTTTCTAATAGAATATATTTATGTTATAATTCTATTCAAACTGTAAAGTTTAACTTATGTATGAATCTTGTTTCCAATAATTCAAAACTGATCAGTCTTTTGAGACATGGATTCCTTGTGTTCATGCCAATGTTATGTAATAATTCACCGACTCATGGTAACCTGGGTTGGGGCATTACAAATGGAATCCTTAGAGACAACCTTCTAGTCCTTTTATATAACTCTTTAATTGAAACTCTTTATGTTTCTAGAATATATCCTTTCATGTTTTTGTAGGGGGGGAAATCATTTAGAGGGGGATCTATTTGTTCAAATGTACATGTAGAGAGTTGTTTCCTTATGAACAAGGGTTTTTTTTACCTTTTTTGGGACCTGGGTTGATGTTCATTTGAATTTAATGCATTGTTTACTTCTGTTACACTACTCATAGTAGAGTTTCTTTTTTATTAATTTTTACTTAATCTTTTTTCTTCTGTTTTGTTTTGTAGAAAATTTTTTCTCGCTAGCATCTTGTATGATTCCGACTACTAGTGGCCAACCCATGGGAAATGGGAATGTCATTATAGCTATTTTAGGACCAGATCGGTTATTGGGATTCCATGGTACCCAGATTGGTTCATGAAAAATAGAACCAAATGTGGTCATTGATATTCTTGTCTTGATGTTATTATGAATTGTGAATTATTTTCAAAACATAGGATATAGTAATAATTGAATTCCTGGATAGATCTCATTATAATGATCCATAAGTCTCCATGTGTGTTTAGGTACATGATTCTTATTGATTAGTTATATTATTTTCCTTATTTTAATTTGTAGAGAGAGAATTCCAGTTCTTGCATATCCTATATGTTTGTATTACATTCCATTATTTCTCATACGGTGTGTTAATATGATGTCTACCTTAATGAATGATGATTTTTTGTTACATGATTCCTCTTAGAAGATGTGAAAAAATGATCCAGCAGGCAGCTGCTACTGAACCGTAGTGACTGAATCCTCAAGTTGAATCATATCTACATAGGGTGACTGTACACTCAATCCAACAGTTTAGACATTCACCACCACTAGACCCTGTTTAGGAACTATTTTTGGATCCTTAAGGGGGTGTTCTTAGAAATCATTCTCAACAGATCCTTCACTAGAAGCCACCGGTTTTCAAAGGCTCCACTTATCTTTAACAAGGTCAAAAATGTTGAGGCAGGATAGAAGATATTTTTGAGTTCATGGAGACACTGTAAAAGAGCATGTTGAATTGTTCCACCTTCATACTAGAAGGAGTGAGAAAGATATAGTGGTACATTATGTTGGTAATTAAGAAACATGAGGTCATATAGTGGAACTACTTCAAGTTAATTTTGTCTCACTAGTTCTATTTAGATTCAATGGTGTTGGTCAATGTTGTGGAGTTTTTCAAGCATCAGTAGGAAGATAGAACCACGGTATAATATTAAAATATGTTTTCTATAATGTTGTATATTCTTCCAGAGATTGTATCTAATGATAATATGAATGTTCAATGTTTTGAGATGGTACTTTGATCAGATATCTATTCTATTGTTTTATTACTAAGGTATCCCACTTATGAAAATGTGCTATATTGGGTAATGATGGATGAGAAGGATCTGGAAAGAGGTCAGGGGTGACATAAGTTCCTTTTTATCCTCATGGTTGTTTCAGTTCATTCATGGGAATGAGGAAGGGTGATGGTTCTCTTGGTCGTTCTGGAATGGAAGATTATTATATACCTCTAATAGATAAAGGAGGAATTAATTTTTTATGACTATGGATGTAAATGAAATTCCCTGAGGATTTTCACAGAGGATCCCATGAACTATATCCCATTATGATATTTAGGACACTTATAGTGATTATGACATATATTTTCTACTCCACATCATGGAACCAGATCATCCGCTCTTCCTTAAATGATGGAAAAATAATATTCCAGTAGTATAAATGTTTTACCATCACATGCTCTTAGAATAAAGCTACATCAATGTGTTAAATAGTCTCAAATGGTATCATATACATTTCCAATAACTATGAGAGGTACCTTTATTATAGCATCATCATTAGTAAATTCCCTATTTGATACTTGTTCTTCCCATTCATTTATTTGAACTTGTATTTTTAGTATACTAAAACATTTTTTAGATGTTATCTTGTGCAATAGATATTACCACACCCCTTGTAACAAATTGATATATGGGCCACCATATTCCTGATTCCATATTCTCTCAGTTAGATGTTGAGTTAGCTTGTAATTTTCTGGTCCTCAGAATGAAACCTCTTAGGATCATCTTCATAATGGAATGGATCATTGATGATAAAACATATATTTATTATTAAATGAAATGGGTCTACTATAATACACCTTGTAGTGTGTCTCTTGTCTTTCAAGGAGAATGTGACCCATGGTCGAGTATGTTGAGATGGTAGGTGGAGTATGATATACTCTATAATACCAAATGTAGTATTGAAATGATATAGATATTGAATGTAGTATCTAATGATGCACAAAATTCAAGAGGGGGGTTAATTTTATACTTTAAAAATTCATTTGGAACTATTAATTATGGTTATGTTTAAAAAGGTTAAATAAGGTAACTCACAAATCCTCTAGTTGTCACACTTTCTTGATTCCAAAAATATGATTATGAGAATGTAATTCTGGAAATATGGTTCCAGAAAAATCAAACTAAATGAATGTTTACAATGATAATTATTCTACCCTAAAGTGTATATGATCTCACTAAATTATAGTATACAAGTATAAGGAAGTATAAGATAGTTATACATTCTTGAAAAAACAAAATATAGTGGAAAACATAAAACAAACAAGTAACAAGTAGTAAGTATTTTAACCTAAAGAAAAGGGTATCCAACAACCTAGGATAAAGGTCCCTTGATTTATACTATCAAGAATGTATTTCTTACACACACCAGGGTAAGCCCTTGATATAGAGATCGTAGTTTGTATTGATATCCCCGAAATCCCTCAACATCAAGTTAGTTGGAACCTATGACTTCCTCCGCAAGGAATCCCTCAAATTTAAGGTAGTTGGCACCTCTATTTTCCTATCACCGGAAGTCCTCAAATGTAATCATCAAAATTCGGAGTCGCACGAAGAAAATATAAACAAGAAATTCACTACGCACTAAGCATGAGAGTATGTATCTCTAGGAATCACATCAGATCAAAAGTTGTCCAAAAGTCCAGATCTCTTTTAAATGAGCTCTTATTTATAGGTACATCTTCAATGGTCAGCTCCCTCCTCCAACGGTTATATATTTCCTTGAATTTCCGAGGGACCTGTACACATGTTACTTAAATAATGTTTACTTAGCAACTGAATGCACGAAATAATTTTATAACTATATCAAAGATGAGAAAAATACTGTTTCTTAATCAAAACCAATTTTTCAGTGTCTAAGAAATATATAAGTTCGGAGTCTATAAAAAGATTTTCGGAGTCTATATTACAGGATATTCAGATTCTGTTTATTAGGAAATTTGGAATTGTAAATATTTTGAATGCTGGAGTCTGAATTTACAAGAATTCGTAACCTGAAGATACAATGTTCGGAGTCAGATATCATGAGAATTCGGAGTTAGAACTTATAATGTCATGATTTAGAATTGATGAGAATTCGGAGTATGAACTTAATGTTCGGAGTCTAAATTCATTAGGATACTTAGTTAAGACTCATTATAGTTTGGAGATAGAATTTAGAGAACTAGATCATAAAACAAAATTCATCATATTTAGTTAATTAAAGGATTCTGAGGTTTTGGATACAAACTAAATTTTACATTTAGAAAAAAATATGATATGAACAATGAAAACATAGTAAGGATAAATTTTCCTTATGAAAGCAAAACAGGGTAAGGATAAAATTTTCCTTGAGGATGGAAAGTTTCCCTAAAGAAAAGTTAATTTCTATTATCCAGATAAAATGAATTTTCCTTAAAATAGGTGTTTGCGATATTTAAAACATGATGGAATGAAAAAATCATAAGTCTACCTTATTGACTCTACAATATCCCCATTTTTTGAATGCACAAACTTCCTTACGATAAAGAATATAAGGACTTATAATTTTTTTTCTCTTTAAAATAAAACTTATCTCCATTTACATATGAATCAAAGTGAATACAACTAACATCCCCTTATGCGTTGGAACAACTAAGCATCATATTCTTTTTTCCGGAATGAAATTTTACATTATATTGCAGACAGAAATCATTAAGATGAAAAACTCCCCCTTAGATAAACTCCCCCCTGGATAGGGAAATGTCTTCTACACTTAGTATTCTTATTTACATTCCTTCTCCCCCTTTGTGATTATCAAAATGAAATTCCAGGAATGGAAATGGAAATTATGGTACTTGAAGTATTAGTACATGAAAATAAAAAATTCAAGAGAGAAAAAAAAAATCATTATGTTTGGAAATAATATTAATAAGAAGTAAAATTAAACAAAAGATTGGATTGAATCTATTTTCCTTCCTTCTCATTTGGTATCAATTCAATCACTATGGTTTTCATCTTTTTGAGTTTATTGTGGTCATCCTCTCCTTGCTTTAGGAGCTGATCAGGATCCTCTGATTTCATCTCTAATGTATTGATCTTTTCTTCCTGATCCTTGAGATCTTCTTCTTGATCCTTCATCACCTCATCTTGCTTGACTAGTTTCTCTTTGATATCGATCTGAAGATCCCTTTTCCATATTCCATCATTGGGAAATAGAATAAAGCTTCCATTCAGATCCTTTACCTATTTAATCTGAGTATTCTTCACAAGTGTTAGAATTCCCTCAAAGATACTCGTGAGATCCATGATCTTAACATCTTCTATGTCAAAATCCTCTTTGACAGCATCTTGACACTCATCATGTTTTCTCTGAAATCTTATAATGTCTTCTTTGACCAGCTGACGATTTTTTTACCTGACCTTTTATGGGTATCAATGTTAATGAAAAATTATTGAGATCAGCCTCAATCTTTACACACTTGTCCATCACCATGGACATGGAATCTAATTTATTATTTAGTGTGTTTTGATGCATCTGACATATTGAATCAATACTTGGGAATATCGGAATGGTTCCAAAGATCTTTTTCATGGATTGGACTACAAAACCATATCCAATGGAAGATGAATTACTATCCAATACTTTGTTTAGTGATGGCTCTTTCTCTTGTTCAACAAGCTTCCTCTTTGAAGATCCACTGTCATCTTTCATCTTCACAACTTCTTTAGTGGGTGTATCAATAACTACCTATTTGTCCTTATCAGTTCTTAGATTGGCTTCATCATCCAGAGATTTATGTTCACTATTAGATAGCTGAATAATCTTATCTTCATTCATATTTTCATTATCAACTCTAGCCTCAACATCCTTAGGTATTATGAAATCATGGTTTGAACATTCTTCCTTAGATAGTTTATTAAATTGTTCTTCACCCTTCTCATCTTCACCATCCTAATCCTTTCTAGGAGTTGCGAGCTTTGATCACTCTCCTTCATAAGTTTGGATTTACAGTTTATCGGATGGGGTTTCCATTTCATGAAAGTCTTCTACTTGAATAAGCATGTCAGTTGTGTCATCACTACTTTCAACTTCTTCCACTTCTTCCACAACTTTTTCAACTACTTTTATCATGGTCTTTCTTCGAAGTGAGAAATTTCTTACCTGGAGACATAGTTAACGCTTCTACCAGGAATGATTGTGGTACTAAAATATACATGGATGCTATTTCAGTATCCTTCAAAAGATATTGGACTAACTCATATTTAGTTTTTTTCTTCTTTTGATTCTTTTCATTAGCTGGTATCTCACACTCATCAGCGGTCTTTTATTTTAAATCATTGGCCTCATCATGATCCGAACCAAAACATGGCTCCCCCGCATTCCTATTAATTTTTTATTCCCTCCCTTTAGCTACAACCTCATCCCGATAATCATTATGCTTCTTGGGATTTAGTGGTGTGGATTGGGTTCATTTAGCCTCTGGGATTTTACCTTAAACTACAACTTCTTTCAACTTCCTCTACTTTCTTCCCTTTTCGATGGTTCAAGAACTTATTGTTCCTTCAGAATAGCTTTAGGCTATTTCTCTGGTAAGTCATAAAACTCTTCAGATTCTTTGGAAAAACCGAATTTCATCCTTTTCAAGGTATTATCACTAATCATCGTGACTTTTCAATTCCATGGCTTTGAACTGCATGGAATTTTGAAAGACACTAGACCCCGAATAATCTACATAGAAAGATTAGCCGGGTACATGATTATATGAGCCTTCAGATTTCCAATAATGATATTTTCAATTATAATTAGAATATGCTTACCCAAATTAATCTTCCCCATATTCAACAGAAAATCTAGAAAGTACATATCACTCTACTTCAAGGTTTCCTTGTCACCTTTTCCCAGAATGATAATCTCTTGAACCCAAAATTCAAGGATCCGATTATTTTTAGAGATGTGAGAAATATTCAGAGTCATTAAATAAGTAAGACTGAGGATCTCCATAGATTCCACTTTTACAAAGCTTCCTCTGACATCTGGAAAATTGTGGGACCAGAATTCATCTTCCCCTTCATATGGAATACCTACTAAGATTGATGCATTAGTATGATAAATATCACATGTCTTTCCATAGATCATGAAGGAAAACTTCGCTCTACCTTCTTCCATAAAGAAACTGACTGATTCATAAAACTCAACAAGAAAATATGGATACACTAGATCTTGATCCCTTAACTTCAATACGCAAACAATATCGCATCCATTCAATTTGGTATTATTCTAAATGATAGAATCATACCTATTGAAGATTTTCAGATATAGTAACCTTTCTCTATACACCTGCCACTCTAGATTTTTTTTGAAATTAGACATATATTTCTGAGAGGATTCTTCTGCAGAGGTTCAGAATTGAGAAAACTCTGAGAAGTTCGGAACACGCTTAAGTAGAGGGTCAGAACATCAGCACATGAGATCTTTAAATCAATGTGGGAAAACCCTTTGGGGTAATTTATATGGGATATGAAAGTGACGATTCATCTCCCAAACTCAATCCAATGGCTGAAAAAACTTCTAATCAGATCTGACGGTTGATATGATAGCCACAAGGAAACTCGATAGAATATGATCTATTGAGGTTTTTAAGAAAAAAATTCGGATTTATGAAAAATAAAATCTGAAATTCTTTAAAAATAAATTAAAATACTAGAAAGTAAATGATTATTACAAAAAATTAATAAAGAAAACATAACATTCGGATTTGCAGAAAGATTATTCGTATTTAGGAAAAATTCTTCATAACAAAATTTAGATTCCAAAAATTTTGATTATGAAAAATTGGAATATGGAAAAACTCCATTAAGAGAATTTCATGTACAAAAAACATCATTATATAAATTTTATATACGAAAATCTTAATTACGAAAATTTTAATATAACGTCATTAATTTTTTTTGAAAAACATCAATATGACAAATTTGAAAAACATCATTATGAAAAATTTGAAATACATCATTACAAAAAATTTGAAAAACTAACAAGAGAATTTACTCTCCTTACGAAAAAAGATTTTATTACTATATGGAGATTGGTTTCAGAAGAATGTTAGAATAGAAGATTACCTTACATTTATCATTCTTAACTTCTATTTATTGTATCCAAATCTATCAAATGGTAATGATTTTTTTAAAAATATAAGCATTCTGATCTTGTATTCCAATAAATTGAATAATGATATCTCACTTTTCTGTGTGATCCTTAAGATGTTGATGCCTAATATCTATGTGCTTTGCATGAGAGCGATGTGCATGGTTTTTACTAGGGGTAATTAAACTTTAATTATCACATAAATAATTTGTTTTTAAAAAACTAATACCATTGTCTTTGTGTGTGTGTTGCATCCACAACACATGATCACAACAACTTCCAGCTGCAACATATTCAACATCAGTAGTAGAGAGCACTACTAAGTGTTGATTCTTTCATGAACAAGAAACTAGTGAATCTATTAAGAAATGAAATGTTTCAGATGTACAATTTATATCCATTCTACATCCACCAAAGACATCATCTGAAATAATCGTTAAAATTAATTCATTTCCAAAAGTATAAAAGAGTCTTAAATCCATGGTTTCCATTGTGTAGTGAAAATTCGATTCTCTGCCTTTAAATGAGATTCCTTAGGATTGGATTGATATATTGTACATAAGTATACTGAAAACATTAATTCTAGATGACTTGTTGTTATGTAAAAATTAAACATCCTATCATACCCCTAAAGGATGTTTGATCTACTGGTTTCCCAACTTCATAAAGATCAAGTGTATTTGAGGTTTCAGTGGGAGATCTAATACTCTTAGTGTTGTCATATGCATAATTTTTTATAATATATTTAATATAATTATGTTGGGATATATATATTCCTTCTTATTTTTGAGAAATATGAAAACCAATGAAAATTGTTAACTCACCAGTCGTACTCATTTCAAACTCAAATTTAATTTGATCCATAAAGGATTCAGTTAATGATTTCTAAGTTGAACCAAATATAATGACTTCAACAGAGATTTGAAAAATCAAAACATTTTTCTTATATTTATTTATAAAATGAAGGGGACATTCAATTCACATAACGTAATTATTTTGAAGCAAAAATATTTTAAGTCTATCATACCAAGCTCGAGGAGCTAGATTAAGTCTATACAAAGCTTTGGGATGTTTGTATACATGTTTAGTATATTTTCTATCTTCAAAACCGGGATGTTTTTCAACAAAAACATCCTCTAGAACATAACCATTAAGGAAAGAAAATTTCACATCCAATTGTAAAAGTTTTAAATTAAATAATGCTACAAAGGAATGCAGATTACGAATAGATTAAATTCTTGCTACTGGAGCATAGTTTTCTTCAGTGTATATTCATTCCTATTTATTATAGCCTTTAGAAACTAATCTGGATTTATTTCTTACTATGATTCCATTTTCACCACACTTACTTATGAAGACCCATTTTACTTATATAACAGATGTTTACTTATATCATTCCACCAAGGTCCAGACCTTATTTCTTTAAAATTCATTTAGTTCATATTGCAAGGCTTTACTCCAATCATCATAACCTATAGCTTAATCTGTGATTTTTGGTTCTAATTGGGAAAGTAATTATAGATGTTCTACATCATTTCATAAGGAACATATAGTAATTATTGGTTGATTCACATCACTAATGATACTATCCCTAATATGATTCGTAAGAAACACCTGATTTGGATTTTATAAAACATGTTCATCAACATAGGGTAGGAAAGCTTCTAAGGTAAATGTTTCAAAATTATCTTCTTGGACATTTTCCTTTTCTAAATGATCTTATATCAAGGGTTGATAATCATTTTTTGAAAACACATATAGTGATGTATTATGGGTTCGTTTAAAAACAAAGGGATCAGTTTCATCAAATTTCACATGTGTTGATTCATCTACAATACATGTGTTTTTATTACAAACTCTATATGCCATAGAAGTTGTGGAATAGTCCAAGAAAATTACTTCATCGGATATTGGTGTGAATTTATATTGATTATCATTAGTATTCAGGATGAATACCTTGAAACCAAAAACCATGAAGTATGAAATTCAAGGTTTTCTATCATTCCATAACTCATAAATTGTTTAATTAAGAAAAGTTCTAATAAAAACTTCATTTATAGTATAACAAGTAGTATTTACAGCTTTAGACCTAATGTGTCTGGCTACAGAATACTCACTCAATATGGTTCATGTTATCTCTTGAAGAATTCTATTTCATCATTCAACAAAACTATTTTGTTGAGGTGTTCAGGGTGTTGAAAAGATATGAGTAATGCCTTTTATACAATAAAAAGATTCAAAATAAAATAAAATTATCCACCATGATCACAATGAATAGTAATCAAATGAACAATTTTCTCATTTTTAACATGGGCTCTAAATCATTTGAAATAAGAAAAAGCTTCAGATATTGTTGCTATAAAATAAACCCACGTAAATCTAGTGTAGTCATCAGCTAAGAAAAAAACATAATACTTTCCATTACTGTTTCCAGTTTGTGTTGGGCCAAAAAGAATCATTTACACAAACTGTAATACATCAATAGTTGAGACTTAAATGATTGATTTAAAACAAGATTTATGTTTCTTTCCATGTTGAAAAGAATCAAAAAGTTTTGATTAATCAAATATAAGCTCGATAGATGATTTACTAATCTCTTCCTTGATATTTTTCATTAGTTTTTAAGGTTATAGTGACCGAACCTTCTATGCCACAACCATGAAAAATATTTAATTTCACTAAGGCAATTCATTTATTGGCACCTAAGGTCTTTTATATTAAGTGTGTATACATTCTCTTTCCTATGGTAAAAAAGAATAAACTCTTCCTTATAATTGTGTACTAAGCACTTATCATTCCTGAAATTTACAAGGTAACCTTCATCATATAATTTTCTTATGATAATGAGATTCTACTTAAGAAGCTTAACAAATAATACATTTGAGATCAATGTTTTTCCAAGAATAACGATGTTACATATACTAATAATTTCTCACATAACATTATATCCAAAAGATAATTTACCTGTTTTTGTCTTGATAATCTTTTCAAAGTATTTTTTGTTACTAGTCCTATACTGAGAAAATCCACTATCCATGTACCATGTATTGTTATTGGTCACATCTTTATTTTCTAGAAAATAAAAGAGTTGGGCATTTAGAATCCAAACTTTCTTGGATATGGAGACATAAAAAAGAAAAAACATAGGCATATACATTTTCTTTAAAAATTATGATTTGTGATATCCTTATGATTGTGTTTTGTTTAAGGATATATTTTTTTCCCAGTTCCCCTGACATTGAAACATAGTTCATAAAGGATCACTTTGGGGAAAAAATAAATGTTACTAAAAATTGGTTTAGAAGTAGTATATCCAAAACCATAATTAGTCCTTATAGGTCGGACTTGAGAATACTTCGTATCAAAATATTCCTTACCTAAGTTAATGTTTGACAAACACTTCCTCACGGACAACATTTTGGATTTTAGTGTGATAACTATGTGGTTTTCTTCCAATAAATTTTATTTTGAACTCGAGTTAGGCTCGAAAACATTTTTCATAGAAATTTTATTTTCTAGATCATTAAGAAATTTATTCTTCACAGAATTTACTTCCTCTTAATTTTTTTAAATACTTTCAATATCAACAATTTTTTTATCAATATCTTTAGAAAGATTTTATATTTCCTTAGTAAAAAGAGTTTTCTAATAATTTTCCTTATTAATATTTTTCATGGGTTTCGAATTCTCAATCTCAAGGAGTTTAGAAAACGTAAAACCTTGTTCATAGGTATGTAAAGTATTATCTTCATCCAAATAAGATTATTCATATGATGAGTTATAGAATTTAATATCACTATAATTAGAATTCGACGATACATCGGTCATAGATTCAACATTGTGTACCATAGCCATCAAACAATGATTTTCAATAAGTATTATGGATATTATAAAGATACTCTTATGTCCGGAAGATTCGTAATATGATGAATAATCTAAAGTTTCTCCACCACTAGCACTCCAGGTGTCATTTACATTCAAGACTTTCGTTGCTTTAGCATTGTAGTACTTCTTTATGTTTCACTCAAAATGATTTTCCTTTCTTTATTTCTTTTATGCATAGGAAAATTTGGCATTATATGTCCATCTCTCTTTCATTGATAACATGTATCTTATGATTCATTTTTATCATTCCATTCATTCTTCATATATCTAGATTCAAGGTTCTTCTGTCCAATAATCTTGTTCATCCTTCGAGCAAGATTTGCTAACTCATTTTCTGAAAATTCACATCCACTACATTCAGATTGAATACAAATATTCATAGATTTGGATCTAGTAACTCTATCAGAAGTCTTCGATTTCATATGATTTGAAGTTATAGTAAAATCAAAACTGACATTATCATTTTTCTTCTTAATTTTATCATTATATCTATTCATTCTAGTCTCGTGTGGTATAAGTGTTCCAAAAATCTCATCAAGATAAATCTGAGTAATGTTTCTATTATCATCAATAGTAGTTCTCATAGATTACCACTCATTGGGAATGATTTCTATGATCTTAGCAGTAATAGATTCATCATCTAATTTTTTCTGACCCATGTATTGTAAACTAGTCACAATAATTATGAATCTTTGTTTCACCATACATATGGGTTCTCCATATGAAAATAACCATGATATTCAACTCTGATCATGGCTCTTCTAGTTTCAATCACTTATGAAGATCCAAAGTGTGTACCTTCATGTTTCTTCCCGATATAATTTACTGCTTCACAAGATGAAATTTTGAAAAATATATTTCTAGTCATGGAACAAAGCAATGTATTGTGTACATTATTATTTAGTTTATATTCATGATTTTCTTTATTGGTGAATGTACTAACTTCCTTTCCAGACATTTTATAACCTCTAGTCAGCATAAAAAAAATTCTACTCAGGTATTGATAATGAATGTATTCATGCGATCTCTCTAATATTCATAATCATTCCTATCAAAAATAGGCGGTCTAGTTGGATTTAGGTTTCAAATGGAACCAACATTGATTTCCGCCATCTTTATGAAAATATCTATCCACAAAACATATTAGTAATAAAATTATAAAAACAAGGAAAATATTCCTCAACATGAAAAATATAGAACAATAGTATCTCTAAGGAAAAAAAGAATCTGAACATTATGAGTCTTAAAATCTGATTCTGATAATAAGAATATTATGAATTCTCATCTGATTCAAATTGTGAGATTAATTCATCATGAACTAATGATCTGAAACCAATTGATGAGGTGGTATGTGCAGTATGATATACTCTATAATAAAAAATGTAGGATCAAAATTATATAAATACTGTATTTAGTATCTAATGTTTCTCAAAATACCAGAGGGGGGTGAATTGTATACATTAATATTTCCTTTGTAACATTTAAAGATGGTTGTGATAAACAATTTTAAACAAGGAAATTCACAAAACCTCCAGTTCTACACTCTTTCCTGATTCCGTAAATATGATTCCAAGAATGTAATTATGGAAATATGGTTCTAGAAAAATGAAACATAATGAATGCTTACAAAGATAAATATTATAACATAAAGAATATAGAATATCACTAAATTAGAGTATACATGTATAAGGAAGTATAAGATAGTTATACATTCCTCAACCAACAAAATACAATGAAAAACATGAAACAAAAAAGTTACAAGTAGTGAATCATTTAACTCAAAGAGAAGGGTATCCATCAACCATGGATAATGGTCCATTGATTTATACTTTCAAAAAAGTCTGTCTTACCCACACTAGTGTAAGACCTCGAAATGATGTTCGAAGTCTGTCTTGTTATCCCATCAAGCCCTCAACTTCATGGAAGTTGGAACCACTATCTTCCTCAGCAAGGAAGGCCTCAACTTCAAGGTAGTCGGCACCTCTGTCTTCCTATCCCAGGAATTCCTCTAATGTAATCAGCATCATTTAGATTCTCACGAAGCCAATCTAAACAAGAAGTTTAGTACACACTAAGCATGAGACTATCTCTCTCTAGAAATCACATTCGACTAAAACTTGTCCAGATGTCATGCGCACTTTCAAATGACCTCCTATTTATATGTACAACTCCAACGGTCGACTTCCTCTTCAAATGGAAATATGTTTTCCTAAATTTCTGTGGGACCTGTACATGATTCACTCAAACAATGGTTAGTTAGTAATTGTATGCATGAAATCATTTTATAACTATATCAAAGATCAGAAAAATATGATTTCTTAATCAATCATATTTTCCAAAGTCAAAGACAAATAAATGGTTTGAGGCTAAGAAAAAATATTCGGAGCTATATTATAGAATTTTAGGATTCTGTTTATTAGGAAATTCTGAACATGAACTCTATAGAATTCCGGAGTTGGAATTTCAAGGAAATTCGGAATCGGAATTCACAAAAATTTGGAACCCGGACATACAGTGTTCCGAGTCAGATTTCATGAGAATTCGGTGTCATAAATTACGATGTTTGGAGTCAATATTCGTGAGAATTTAGAGTCTGAACATAAAATGTTCAGAGTCTGGATTCCATAGGATTCAGAGTCAGAACTCATAAGAGTTCGGAGTCTGTATTATGAGAACTCGAATCCTAAAAAGGAATTCTTCATATCAAGGTAATTATAGGATTCCGAGGTTTTGGATAGAAACCAAATTTTACATTTAGAAAAATTATGATATGAATAATGAAAACATGGTAAGGATAAATTTTCGTTATGAAAGAAAAACAGTTTAAGGAAAAAAAATTCCTTGAGGAAGGAAAATTTTCGTTAAGGAAAATTTCCTTAATCAAGAAAAAATAGATTATTCCTTAAAATTGGTGTTTGTGATTTTAAAAACATGAAGGAATGTAAATGTCATAAGGAAACCATAATGAATCAACAGATTAGGGAAATCCCAACTTATCTGGAGTTCGAAAAGGTGATATCATTGCTTACATTTTATTTAGAGCTGGAATCATTGAGTTGTGATCTCACTCTAGTTTTTTTTTGAGTTTCATAATTTATTCCCATCTGATTTCTCTAGTTTACCTCTAGTAAGGGGTAGAGATTTTTCTATTGACAAAATATATGGGTCTCCACTAGTTTATTTTCCCACTTACAATATGGATCTAGATGATGAAAATGAGTTGATGCCCCAGTTGGATGATTTTATAGAGAAGGGAAAAATACACCATAGTTTTCCCCTTATGTGGAACCAGATCTCATTACTAATAAGGCTAATGGTTATATTCACTTATGTGTTGATTAATTATATCCCAATCATGATACCGTAAGTAACCGATATTTATTCCAAGGATTGATGATATGTTTGATGAGTTAAAATGGGAGAAGTGGTTTTCAAATATCATCCTTATATATAGTTAGCATCAATTGAGGATTAAATAATATGACATTCATAAATCTACCTTTTGAAGTAGGTTCAACCATTATTTGTACCTTTTTATCCCCATTTGTATACAAAAACCCCCTATTGTTTTCAGGGCCTTGATTAAACATATTATCTATGAGAATCTAGATACATTTATAGTAGTATTTATTGATGATATCCTCAATTACTCCATGTTTTAGGATGATCATATGCATTATTTAAGAACAGCTATGTGGTTGATGAGAAATCATAGAATTTGTTTTATTCATTGATTGTGAGATTTATGGATTCTAGAAATTGAATTTTTGGGACACATGGTGTATGAACAAGGTATATTTGTTGATCCTAAGACGGTAAAGCTATTATGACATGGGATCAACCACATAATGTATTCGAGATTAGGATATTTTGGGATTATCTTGATATTATCTCTAGTTCATGAAGGACATATCGATGTGGGATAATTTGATGACTGCGATGACTCTAAAGGGGTTGATGTTATCTTGGAATTATATATATTATATTTCATTTTTTTATCAAATTTTTTTTTTGACTAATGCACTGAAGTTGACATTTCAATAGGCCTGGTAAGGCCATGTGATCTTTTTTGATGCATCAATTTTATGATCGTGTTTCATTCTTATACAGGGAGATCAATTAGATTCTTTTGTATCTCATGAACTTAGGCCACATGAGAATAATTATCCTTCCAATGACCTTGGGCATGCATCAATTATGAAAAAGCATAAGTGTTGGTGGTATTACCATTATAGATAAAATTTTACTTTTTTATTTAGATCACTAAATATTGAGTTATATATTCTCTCTAAAAGATTTGAACCTCATCGGGTGGTATTGGGAGGAGTACCTACCATATTTTCACATGGACATTGCCAATAACCTAGAAAAATGGATTTTTGTTGCAGATGAGTTGTGAATTAATAATCCAACATAGGATATGAATGAATCTTCATAAGATGTAATTTTATGGATCTCGTGGAACATTTTTTTAGGGTCGGTGAGTAATGAGATGATGTTTTATATATAGTGTAGTGTTTAATTATACTATAATCTAAATGGTTATTCACGATCAATAGATTAATGAAGAATTCCATAGTATTAGAGACTCTTTTTACAGTGGGGAGACATTTTCCTACAGGGTGGAATCTATATAGACTTTTCTAAGTTATAATAATCGCATTGTGGTGCTATTAATGGTACATAACTATGTGATGGGGGTTTTCATAATTCTTAGTGGGAGGTACACACAAGAACAACCATGTTTTTATATGACATGAGGCAACAGGTCTAGTGTCCAGGAATGTAATAGGGAATTTATGTGTTTGTTTTCCACTATTATACATCCCACAATGTTATGGAAGAGAAACAATAAAAATAAATTTTATTTAATCATCTCACATTCCTACTTGGATGTGGGATGAAATATCTATGGAAATTGGGGTCGGGTTTCCTTATAACCAAAGGAATTATAATTCCATTTGGAAATTGATCGATAGGCTGACCAAGTCGGCTCACATACTACCCATCCATGATACAACCAAATTTGAGAAGTTGGGAAATCTATTTTTGAAAGAGATTGTTCATTTTCACGGTGTTCCATCTAAAATATTCACTGATAAGGATCCTCTATTCACTTTTTATTATGGGATAGTCCTTTGGGAGGCACTGGGATCTCATGTCTATTTTATCATGACATACTATCCACAGTCGGATGTCCAAACATAGAGAGCTATATATAATCTAGTGCATATTCTCCACACTTGTTTTCGTGGCATTGGTATGGCTTCGGATGATCATTTGTGGATGATTGAGTTTTCCTATTAAAATATTTATCATTATGAGATCATAATGGCCCATTTTGGGGCCTTGTATGGACGTTCTTTTATTTATTAATTAATTTTGTCAGATATTGGTTAAATATCCTTGGTTGGACAATGTTTGGTCCATGCGACGACAAAAAATATTCAATTACATTTTCATAAAATATTTTCGGAATAGAGATGATATAAGTATTATGCTGATCAATACAAATTGAACTATGTAATTCTCAATTGGTAACTAGGTTTTCTTGCATGTTTCACCCTGGTTGGGTTATGGAATGATTGGGAAGCAAGGGAAGCGTGTTCCTTATTTATTGGGACCTTTATTTGTTGTTGAGAAGGTTAGAAAACTGTCATACCATTTATCAAATCCACTATAGATTATGTAGATAAATAATGTATTCTATATACCATAGATGAAAAAGTATTTATCTAATATATTTCATATTTTGATTTGGTGTGATATTGATATTGAACCTAGCTATTCATTGATTGAGCAATCAATCATGATTATTGATTCTGAGAAGAAGATACTTAGTTGGAGGATGATAGCCTTGGTTCGTGTGCTATTAGAGCAGGATTAGATAATAATGATACATGGGAATGAAAGGCACTGCAAAAAGATAGATGGAATCATTTTTGGGAATGGAACCCTTTTCATAAAATTTTTAAGGACCTAATGTTTTTATAATGGGGAGGTTGTAACATTTCATTACCAATATGGAATGTACATCATTAACATTACCTTGGATTTTTCTATTCTATTAATTAGGTATGGTTGAGAATGAATATTTATTATACCGATAATGGGGAATTGAGTTCTTTTTTGGTCTCATAGTTTGAACCAATCTTTTATGTGTGATTCTAAATGGATACACACCATGTAACTAGGTTACCTGACATGAAATATTTTTTAGTTACCTATTGTGAGAAGGTTCGTGTTTTGAGAAGATTAACACCATTAAAGGTTACACATTGTTGCTAGAATTTAAAATTCATGACTTATTTAATGAATAGTTCTCAACATTAATTAAAATATTTTTAGTGGTTATTAAACTAAATAATTTCAAATTTTTCTTTGGGATTACACATCGTGTAATATCCCAAATATAGTATTAAAATGTGAATAATAGCTGAGATCATCAGTTACCCTCCTCTTTGTTTTTTTTTGTGAACCAAAATCCTTCCCCATGAGATTCTGGTTCCCTCCAACAAATCTTAATTCCATCGTTAGATTTTTGATCATCATTTCCCTTACAATATCGACTCTCGGGGAATAATTTTGTCATTGATTGTAAATATCTATTTCTCCTACTTTTGGATTTCAATGTATAATCTTTTAATTTGAAAATCTATGATATTTATAGTTTGGTCAAATTTCTAGGTTGGGTTTCAAGGTATTCTACACCTTCATTATCATTGATGGGTTTTGTTGGGATTGTTGTTTTTCGAGAAAAAGGTAGTTGGTTCCATTCGGTTTCGCCGAATAGATTAACCATAGATTGTGAAATTTAGGGAATTGGTTTTGAATTTATTTTGAACATGGTGGAATGGTTTAAAATGTTTTTATAGACACACAGTGGTTTTATCTTATTAAAGAGGAATGTTTTTTAAATGATTAATTTTTTTAAAATGGAAAATTGGAATTTGAAATGGGGTAATAGAATTTAATCCTATTTTCAATAGTCTAAAAATAAATTTCCCTTAATTGATTGTTTAAGAGAATGTGAAATACCTAGGTAGTATATGAGTTATTTGGACACACTCTATGCTTATAAAATGTACTAAAACATAAATGTAGCTGGTCACATCCCCAGTGGGATGGTGGTGAGTTTTCATTGTCTAGTTTTAGTGGGTC
Source organism: Viscum album (assembly GCA_963277665.1). Classification (NCBI taxonomy): domain Eukaryota; kingdom Viridiplantae; phylum Streptophyta; class Magnoliopsida; order Santalales; family Viscaceae; genus Viscum; species Viscum album. The sequence continues at coordinate 1,209,391,558 of OY728159.1, forward strand.
ATGTGTATACACATATTTCTATGATCTCTTAGAGAGTGTGGAGTCCTATACCATGGAACATTCACACCTAATTGAAAGAATACAATATTTCTTGCTTGTTTTATATTTGGGATATAAATATATGCCAATGTTGTTGAACTTCTTTACATTTCTTTGAGATTAAAATAAACTATTTTATATAAATATTTATTTAAGGAATTATTTTTGAAATATTCGATCACTTGAAAATCTATTAATTAATGTATGTTTCCATTTTTTTAATTGTATATCATGAATCATTTAAATATGGTTAAAGATACCAAACATGATTATTCTAAAAAATCAATAATTACTTTGGTTAATAATTTTTTTCATATGATATGATGCCCTTGGGGAGACCCTACTAGGATTTTTAGATCACACCCTTCATGTTTTTTCATTGGTTTATAGATTATCTCCTTCAAAGTTCGAGTATGGTGGAGGATATTTTGGAGGTGGATCCATTTGTTGATCCTTTGATGTGTTGAGTTGTTTCTTTAGGTAAATGGGTTTCTCCTATTTTGGGACATCCGTTATATTACCATGGGATTTAATTCCTTTTTGACTTCAGTTACATTACTCCCAATGAATTTTCATTTGTATGCATATTGACTTTTTATATTACTTGCAGTGTGTTTTGTGTAAAATTCATTTCCAAAAAATTAATATTATTACATGTGCTATTATCCAACCCATGGGGTTGGGAATTTCTCTTTAGGATATGTCAAGTCCAGCTCGGTTATCATGTTACGAGGGTACCTCAGTTGGTTAATGACATTTTATCTAAAAAGGTCTCAAAAATTCTTTAATAATAAGCATTATTCATACCTTATAATGTTTAATGATTAAAATAAGAACCCATTTGAAATCATAAAATTGAATATATGTACCTTGGGTTATTATCTTATTATCATTCTTCTATTCACCATTATAAAATAATAACATTAATGGTTAATTCCATTTTTTCTTCTCTTAGATAACATATCATTACACAATTCCTTATGGGAATTTATTAGACTAGACTATCATCATCATTAATTTCGATGCATTATATCATGAATAAAATAAATATAATATTTCATTTTCATTATAACACTCATATGAACTATCATTTGAGATTATATTTATATGACATTTATGTTATCTCATAAAAATTATGGCATGTTATTTTGTTCAAAATTTGAATTTGCACATTTTTATTCTGGTACACCTCGATGCTTGTAAATGGTATTAAATTTTATGTAGATTTATTTATATTTTTTTAAATTGATGTCCCAAATCATTTTGAGTTCATACTTACCCCAAAGGTGATTTATTTTTTAAAAAATGGATTGATGTTATCGCATAAAAATGTCAATAAAAATTATTTTACATTGAATAAATTTAAAAAATTTAAATTTATTAAATAATAATACTACTATATTTTTGTGAAAATAATATATTAATATAGAGTAATATTAATTATAAACAATTTCTAAGACAGTCGAAAAACATTCCTGTAGAAAATACAATACATAAATTCTTTTATAACTTCTTTATAAAATAACAAAACATTTAGTAATCATAGATAAGAATATTAGTTTCAAATTTGTATCAAAATTTTTTTAGAGAGAATTACTAGTAATAATATACACATTATAAATGTGAAAATTATTTAAACACTTACAAGATCAATGATAATGATGAAAATGAGATTAAAACATTTGAAACTGGGGTTTAATGAAAAATAACATTCAATGAGTTCATAAAAAATTTCAACTTTTACATTCTTATATTAGAAAATTATACATATTATATTACTTAGTTAGAAAAACATTCACATTAATTTCATTATTATTATTCATTATATTTTATTAATAATGATTATTTATTTATTTATTAAATCAGTTTAGATTAAATTATTTGTGGTTGTTATAATCCTAATATCTAAAATTACTTTTGTGTATTAATTATGATCATAGAGGATATGAATAAAAAATACCCATAGTCTTATACATATTATTATTATTGTTTCTATACAATCAATATAATTTTAAAACCATAAATCAATGATAATCAAGAATAATGAAAAAAATTATTTCATGTTGATGGTAGTCTAGACCCTAGGAGAAATGTTTTAATTTTTCTAAAAGAATAAATTAATATTATGTACATAATGGGTTACATTTATTAAAAAAATTCAATATTATAAATATCATATTTTATCATTATATCCATCATTTTTATGTACCATTTATCATTGTAATAGAAAAAATTAATCATAAATTGTAGATGTAGTTAACATGTATGCTAGAGAGACATATATATTTTCCAACGGATGGGAGGGAAAGAAGGTATATATTATGTTTTCTATACATATTAATAACTAATACATAAATATTATATTTATATACATTAATTATATATTTATTTATTATTCTCCATGAATGGTGATGATGGAAAACATGATACATCACTTCAGAGAGATATTAGTTTACTTTTATACATTAGAAATGATTTCATTTCCAATTAGATGGAAATGAAGTGTAAATTTTCTGTTACATAGATATGAAAAATTTTATTTATATTAAATATATTAATACAATTATATTTTAATGGTTTTTCTTGATTTGAATGTTTTAAAATAAGAAATAAACTGGAAGTAATTTAGTTAACACTCATACCTTCATGGATATCATCATTTGAGTTAAACCTTAATCCTTATAGGATTTGTATTTTTTTCAGACCAATATAGAGACACATACACTTCATATACAAACAATACATATTAATTGGGGAATATTCCATAGATAGAATTATAATACTTTATAATATTTTATATGTTTATCATCCTTGGAAGCATTCATACATGAAGATCTTATTCATAATAGATTTAAATCATCTCACACTAATTAATTGTAACTCGAATCCTTAATATGAATAGAATATATAAAATATTTATTTGTAATGTATGGAATGAATACATAATAAAGGGTGATCTATGATTATTTGTTTTGGTAAATATTACTCATATCAATTAACACTTATGAATTTCATTGCATTAAGATAATGTGAATATTATAATATCATTTGAAACTCATACCTTGTATATAATAGATCATAATATTTAGTCATTGAAGAAATATTTTTAGTTCATAATATAAGAATCTCAATAAATCAAATAATATGATACATTAGAGTGTGACATTGGAATAATACATCTCATTATAGAACATACATGAATATGGAAAATCCTTTAGTCAATATTTGACACTTATGACTATCATTGTTTATCGGGTTAACTCTACATTATATCATATAATAAATCATGGTTTCCTCCAAAGACTGTCACCATCTAAATAGTAACTTTTTAACTGAGTTGAATCTACTCCCCCATCCTTATTGTCTAAGGATATATCAATCATTACCCAATTCATCAAATGTATGTAAAATTATATAACAACCCATCATATAATCATAATCCATTAATAAGTATTTTAAAATATCATAAAACATTCATCATATACCGCAACCATTGGAAATGAAATGGTTTTCATAAATATTTTTAAAAATCATCATAGAATAACATATGGAAAATAAATGGGATTAAAATAAATATCATTATGAAAATAATAAACCATCCATAGAAATAATAAGGATGGTTCCACTAAATAATATCTATATTAAAAAATAATAAATATCAAAGGAATTATTTATTTTGGAATAGAAATATCTTAAAACGTAATGTAAAAACATTCTTTTAGAAATTAATCCTTCCATTTTAAAATAACTTCTCTAAAATATAAAAATTTCTAAAATATTATGGAAAATATTTTATTTAAAGAGTTATATTGAATATTGTAACATACAATTAAAATAATTTATTTTTTATGACAGTTTAAATTCCTTTCATTTCAGGTTTATTAAAATAATTATGACTTTAGCATTTTTGATAAAAACTCCATAGTACCTTATTCATAAAACATCAAGAATATTCCTTTTAAACAAATTAATGTAAATAGTATATTATATATAAATAATGATAGAATAATAAAATTTATTATATTATTTAATTACTGATCATAATAATTTATCATTCAATACATAATCATAAAAATTCACAAAAAATAATGAGATTGTACAATAAATCGATTTCCTCACAGATCACTTTCTTCAAAATCTCTCTGTCCTCCTACATAATAAATTTTAATTTATTTTAAATAAATAATATTTTTATTTAAATTATAAATATATTTTTTTTATCCACTAATAATATTTGTACACCCATTAATTAATAATTATTTACTAAAATCATAGTTTTGGGGGTCAACTATTCATTTTCATGAGAATTTCAGCTCATTTTTTCTAGTCCTTTTACATTGATCACAATGTTATCAGATAAAAAATTTTAATAGTGATATTAATATTATATAAATTACATTATAAATAAATTTATATTCATCCATCAGTGGTAGATACCGAAACTAAATTACACCGTTAATGGATTTTGTATGTCTTACAAACTCATGAATGTTTTTTTAGCATTTGGACAACAAAACATTATAAATAGTAATTCACAATAATATAATAATAATTATTTACATTATAATAAAAATATATATATTATTAATATCTTTATTAACATAAATTAATATTGGAATCTAAAAATGATTCACATCGCTTTGTGGTGGTGGTGGACTACACTTACAGATTAGCAGCATTATCATTTTCCAAGAGATGAGAAGGCATGAAGGTATATATGATATAATAATTTCTTAGTAATTATCATTTCGTTAATATAATTTATAAACATTAAAACTATTACAACATTTATCAATTTATTATGGGTAAGTAAAATTAAATTAATAGATACATGTAGGTAGTACTTCCAATATACGCATGAGCGAAACGTTAACATTCCATGTGATATTTATTGATATTTCAGAAAATATGGATTTTTCAATGAGTTGTGAGAAATAATGATTTTTTATAAAATGTTTTGTATTTTTAATAAATTATTTAATTTCAATTTCACAGTATGTTTTGAATATGTTTCTATTGAAAATTATTATTATTTAGAAATATTTAATACAATAATTAATTTTGATTCAGTGTTATATTGATTTTTATATATGTTTGTTTTTTGGGTTTGTAGTTTGTTTTTATAAATAGTGTTTTAAAATGTATATTGTTTTTCCATTTAAACTAATTAAAATAATTATCAATGTGTATTGTTTAAAATTGAATTTATTGTTTATATATAATTATTTACTAATATATTTAATTTTATTTATTATTATTAGTCCTAGAGTTAATATAGAGTCATATTTTTCCAAAAAAAAATATTCTTCATATAAACCAAATGTCTTACTGAATATGAAGGATTAATATTATATTGATTTTTTACAATTCTAAAAATTAAATGTCAAAAAATTATTACATATTTGGGATCATAATAATTTATAATTTTTTATTAATTTTGACAATGTTTTTGAAAAAAAATTAGTTAATGAAATTAAAAATAATTTCTACGATTAAAGAAAAAACAAGATTACTTAGCGCTAAATCATTATACATTGGGGACCTAATGACCTCAAAAAATTCCAAATTAAATTTTATCAATATATTAATGCATTAAACCATTTATTATAATGTTTTTGGGATGAATGGGTCATGTTAAGATTGAAAAAATGTGTGTGGAATTAACTTTAAAAAAAAAACAATCGTGCCACACACCTCACTTATAAAGGGACACTAACTATCCTTCACTATGCCCTCAATAAAAATCCATAATATCAGTTAATAAATTCACAAATCACATAACCACTTCTTTTAACTTTTACTATAATCAATTATTTTGTAATAAAGTAATCAAACTATGGCATTTGGTGGAAACCAAAAAAGATAAATGAATAATAGGAAGTGTTCATCAATAAGATTATTTTTATTTCATTCTCAACCCAATGAAGTATTTTTATACTATTTTGATATAATAACCCATATTACATCCATATACTAAGAATTTTTTATGATATTTCTATAAAAAACACTCACACTCACTTCGGTCAAATGTGTTACAAAATCATCATTCATGTGTACGGCGAAGTATCACCTCATGAGATGAGGTTGTTTATTTTACTAGCACCACATATCATTTTTTTGGTACAGTTATGGATATAAAATTAATATATGATATTTATTACATAATTATAACATTAGTGTCATTACCCATTTAGAAAAATTACATTTCGATACAAAACGTAAATGATAATGTCGTTCATGTTTACGTTGGACTACTACCTCAAGAAGTAATGCAATACATTTTCATTAAGGTGTTATAAAGAATTTAATAAGAAAAAATATATTGAAAATATGTGACATACATGACATATTATGATATTCATTTCATTTTTATCATTATTAAATATAATATTAATGTTTCATTCTTCCATTCTCAACCAATAAAAATGTGATAATGTCACTCATGGATGTGTGGACTACCCCTCCTCAAAGCGATATAATTACTTATTTTAATCACATAATATGTAAAATGATAAATACAATTAAATTCAATAAAATATTATTTTTTTTACACTATAATAATAATTTTTTGGGGGATAATTTTAACTTACATTCTTTCAAACATCGTCATTTAAAAAAGAAGATATTATTCATTCTGATGCACGACGTACCTTCTATATGATCATACTGATAGATAATTTTTCCTAACTGTCATTAATGATTGGTTTTAATTGTAATATTTATATACAAATATGATAACTATTTCATGGTTACTATTTTTTCGATGTTTAAATAATGACATCTTTGACATTATATGACCTAGCAAAGTATGTTTTTATTCATAAGATAAATATGGTATAAAAATCAATCGTTAACGCAATCTATTATCTAATAATATATAAATTGTTAATAAGTTAAATAATAGTTATAATAAACCTGAAAAAATTATCATGATATCAAATAATTAACTTATTTTTCTAAATTATTAATATAAAGGAAAATATTACGATTTAGACTCGAGGAAAGGGGTTTTATCTAAATTACATTTTGTTGAGGTGTATCCTTAATTTATACACCTATATTAATTTACGAGTAGTGTACTAATTCAATTTTACATGATTTATCATGAATTTATTTATAATCAATGATATTTAATGATGTATTAATTTTAATATTTAATGAGGATTATGATTCATGTTTCTCTAAAGTGAGAAGGGAAATTTTCTTTTAATAGATTATCTTGTGTGTATTTCTATTAAAATACCATTCTCTTCCATATCCATGATTTTATAGTTATTTTATCTATTTTTTATATTGGCATAAAATATATATAAATTAAATTTTATATCATTGTTAATTTTTGTAAAATGTAATATTTCTACATGTTTTATACGGAACATTTTAAAAATTGATAAATTTAGTGTTTTTTCTTAACACACATGACAGTAGTGACAACTAAGAATTCATTAATATTTATTTTTTTCAAGGGTCCCTTGATTTATATCATGTTTCCTTTAATGAAAATTATTTTCCATTTTTTGTAGTATTTTGGTGTTTAATATGATTATTCAAATGAAAATGGTATTTTTATATTGAAAATTAGTATTTAAAATAAAAGGCTATTATAATATTAAAGAGTGATTTTCTTATATGTTTAAAAAAATTCAATGATTTATAATGAATAAGTTAATGAATTAAATGTTCTGTTCCTTAAATATTACCTGATAATAATTTTATGTGACAGCCTAAATTACACTGGGTGATCCCATTAAACTTTATATTATTCGGTGTCGTTGATATCATCATGTGAGCATGTTATAACTTATAAGTTAGGGTATCCGAAATTGAATCTTATGATCCCATTATAACTGAAATACTGAGTGCGCTCATATAGTGATCTAATGCATTGAGAATGTTTCTTGTCTCAATATGAATGAAGGATGGAATTACCAAAGGATTTATCCTATTAATTTTAATGTGATTAAGTTGCATCTGATATAGGTTTAAAAAAGGATATTAATGTTATGCTTTGAGTTATCAGGAAGTTTATTTCAATTATTTGATATGGGTTTTAATTATATTCTTTGAGAAAAAACATGTATTTCTTTTATCAGAAATTTCTTAATTTCATATGGTCAATATACATTGAAGATTAAAAGAAAAATTATATTACATTTCATGTATTGACTTGATTAACTATTTTCATTGTTTCTTCAAAAATTATTATTTATTTTCTTTATATTTCCATATTTTTAAAAAAAATTCATCATGTTCTGGTGATGATTATGTTAAAGGAAATATTTCAAGTTAAAATTTAAGAAAATTTTCCATGAATAGAAATCAATCATTATTTTAGATTTATTATATTATGTGAATAATGGATAATTTATTAAAAAATTACACTTTTAATTATATGGTTTTGAAATTTATGATTTATGAACTAATTCTGAAAATACTATAAACTGAAATAGATCGACAAATGGGAGAGAATAAATTCCTGATTTAAAACTCATTATTATGTAATTATTAAAGATAAGGATCTATAGGTGGTATCAAATGAAAGGTTAATATAACATATGATTGCCAGACAATTCTACTAACATTGCCTCAAAATATTTCACCTTATAGACAAGTTAAAATTATATATATTTAAAGAGTGCTATAGTCTTTCAGATATACAATTTATGTTAAAAAAATTTATCCAGAGATAATATAGGGAAGTTGTAGTTAAAATGATATAGGGGGGGAATATTCTTCAAAATTATCTTCCTGAGATGGATTGAAATATATTAGAATAGTTTGTTAGAGTGACTGACTAGTTGACAGAAGCTATAAATGGTGGTGGTATATATTCTATAAAATAATCTAATCTACTATTAAGAAACTTGTATTTTTTGGAATATTTTCTGAGTTAACATCTCCCATCATTTAGTGAATCACTTGACCATGGGGTGGTTGAGGGATATATAAATTCACTGTAATGTATTTGAAGTAATGGGTTGTTGGAAACATAAAAATTTCGTTTTTAAAATTATACTTTGGAAGGTGAAGATGCTTGATTGTCATCTTTGGTTAATAGTACTACATAAATATATGCTCTTCCAAACATGGGTTTAGAACCATACATTCTATTTTCATAGAGCAATATTTCGTTATGGTTTTTCGACTCGGACTGAAAAAAATTGGAATTTTGGGGAAATTATGATGACTATGTAGTTTTAAAAAAAACATCACATGTTTTTTCTAGAATATGCCATATTTTATTCATGTTGTGATATTTATCATTAAATATTTTTACAAAAGGTTAAATCTATTTATCAATTTATTATGGGTAAGTAAAATTAAATTAATATATACATGTAGGTAGTACTTCCAATATACGCATGAGAGAAACGTTAACATTCCATGTGATATTAATTGATATTTTAGAAAATATGGATTTTTCAATGAGTTGTGAGAAATAATGATTTTTTATAAAATGTTTTGTATTTTTAATAAATTATTTAAATTCAATTTCACAGTATGTTTTGAATATGTTTCTATTGAAAATTATTATTATTTAGTAATATTTAATACAACAATTAATTTTGATTCAGCGTTATATTGATTTTTATATATGTTTGTTTTTTGGGTTTGTAGTTTGTTTTTCTAAACAGTGTTTTAAAATGTATATTGTTTTTCCATTTAAACTAATTAAAATAATTATCAATGTGTACTGTTTAAAATTGAATTTATTGTTTATATATAATTATTTACTAATATATTTAATTTTATTTATTATTAGTAGTGCTAGAGTTAATATAGAGTCATATTTTTCCAAAAAAAAATATTCTTCATATAAACCAAATGTCTTACTGAATCTGAAGGATTAATATTATATTGATTTTTTACAATTCTAAAAATTAAATGTCAATAAATTATTACATATTTGGGATCATAAAAATTTATAATTTTTTTTTTAATTTTGACAATGTTTTTGAAAAAAAAATTAGTTAATGAAATTAAAAATAATTTCTACGATTAAAGAAAAAACAATATTACCTAGCGCTAAATCATTATACATTGGGGACCTAATGACCTCAAAAAATTCCAAATTAAATTTTATCTATATATTAATGCATTAAACCATTTATTATAATGTTTTTGGGATGAATGGGTCATGTTAAGATGGAAAAAATGTGGGTGGAATTAACTTTAAAAAAATAATCGTGCCACACACCTCACTTATAAAGGGACACTAACTATCCTTCACTATGCCCTCAATAAAAATCCATAATATCAGTTAATAAATTCACAAATCACATAACCACTTCTTTTAACTTTTACTATATTCAATTATTTTGTAATAAAGTAATCAAATTATGGCATTTGGTGCAAACCAAAAAGATAAATGAATAATAGGAAATGTTCATCAATAAGATTATTTTTATTTCATTCTCAACCCAATGAAGTATTTTTATACCATTTTGATATAATAACCCATATTTCATCCGTATAATAAGAATTTTTTATGATATTTCTATAAAAAACACCCACACTCACTTCGGTCAAATGTGTTACAAAATCATCATTCATGTGTACGGCGAAGTATCACCTCACGAGATGAGGTTGTTTATTTTACTAGCACCACATATCATTTTTTTGGTACAGTTATGGATATAAAATTAATATATGATATTTATTACATAATTATAACATCAGTGTCATTACCCATTTAAAAAAATTACATTTCGATACAAAACGTAAATGATAATGTCGTTCATGTTTACGTTGGACTACTACTTCAAGAAGTAATGCAATACATTTTCACTAAGGTGTTATAAAGAATGTAATAAGGAAAAATATATTGAAAATATGTGACATACATGACATATTATGATATTTATTTCATTTTTATCATTATTCAATATAATATTAATGTTTCATTCTTCCATTCTCAACCAATAAAAATGTGATAACGTCACTCATGGATGTGTGGACTACCCCTCCTCAAAGCGATATAATTACTTATTTTAATCACATAATATGTAAAATGATAAATACAATTAAATTCAATAAAATATTATTTTATTTACACTATAATAATAATTTTTTTGGGGATAATTTTAACTTACATTCTTTCAAACATCATCATTTAAAAAAGAAGATATTATTTATTCGGATGCACGACGTACCGTCTATATGATCATTCTGATAGATAATTTTTCATAACTATCATTAATGATTGGTTTTAATTGTAATATTTATATACAAATATGATAACTATTTCATGGTTACTATTTTTTTGATGTTTAAATAATGACATCTTTGACATTATATGACCTACCAAAGTATGTTTTTACTCATAAGATAAATATGGTATAAAAATTAATCGTTAACGCAATATATTATCTGATCATATATAAATTGTTAATAAGTTAAATAATAGTTATAATAAACCTGAAAAAAATATCATGATATCAAATAATTAACTTATTTTTCTAAATTATTAATATAAAGGAAAATATTACGATTTAGACTCCAGGAAAGGGGTTTTGTCTAAATTGCATTTTGTTGAGGTGTATCCTTAATTTATACACCTATATTAATTTACGAGTAGTGTACTAATTCAATTTTACATGATTTATCATGAATTTATTTATTATCAATGATATTTAATGATGTATTAATTTTAATATTTAATGCGGATTATGATTCAAGTTTCTCTAAAGTGAGAAGGGAAATTTCCTTTTAATAGATTATCTTGTGTGTATTTATATTATAATACCATTCTCTTCCATATCCATGATTTTATAGTTATTTTATCTATTTTTTATGTTGGCATAAAATATATATAAATTAAATTTTATATCATTGTTAATTTTTGTAAAATGTAATATTTCTACATGTTTTATACGGAACATTTTAAAAATTGATAAATTTAGTGTTTTTTCTTAACACACATGACAGCAGTGAAAATTAAGAATTCATTAACATTTATTTTTTTCAAGGGTCCCTTGATTTATATCATGTTTCCTTTAATGAAAATCATTTTCCATTTTTTGTAGTATTTTGGTGTTTAATATGATTATTCAAATGAAAATGGTATTTTTATATTGAAAATTAGTATTTAAAATAAAAGGCTATTATAATATTAAAGAGTGATTTTCTTATATGTTTAAAAAAAATTAAATGATTTATAATGAATAAGTTAATGAATTAAATGTTATGTTCCTTAAATATTACTTGATAATAATATTATGTGACAGCCTAAATTGAAATGGGTGATCCCATTAAACCTTATATTATTCGGTGTCGTTGATATCATCAGGTGAGTATGTTATAACTTATAAGTTGGGGTATCCGAAATTGAATTTTGTGATCCCATTATAACTGAAATACTGAGTGCGCTCATATAGTGATCTAATGCATTGAGAATGTTTCTTGTCTCAATATGAATGAATGATGGAATTACCAAATGATTTATCCTATTCATTTTAATGTGATTAAGTTTCATCTGATATAGGTTTTAAAAAGGATATTAATGTTATGCTTTGAGTTATCAAGAAGTTTATTTCAATTGATTGATATGGGTTTTAATTATATTCTTTGAGAAAAAACATTTATTTCTTTTATCATAAATTTCTTATTTTCATATGGTCAATGTACATTGAAGATTAAAAGAAAAATTTTATTAAATTTCATGTATTCACTTGATTAACTATTTTCATTGTTTCTTCACAAATTATTATTTATTTTCTTTAAATTTCCATATTTTAAAAAAAATTCATCGTGTTCTGGTGATGATTATGTTAAAGGAAAAATTTCATGTTAAAATTTAGGAAAATTTTCCATGAAAAGAAATCAATCATTATTTTAGAATTATTATATTATGTGAATAATGGATAATTTATTAAAAAAGTACACTTTTAATTATATGGTTTTGAAATTTATGATTTATGAACTAATTCTAAAAATACTATAAACTGAAATAGATCGACAAATGGGAGAGAATAAATTTCTGATTTAAAACTCATTATTATGTAATTATTAAAGATAGGGATCTATAGGTGGTATCAAATGAAAGGTTAATATAACATATGATTTCCTGACAATGCTACTAACATTGCCTCAAAATATTTCACCTTATAGACAAGTTAAAATTATATATATTTAAAGAGTGCTATAGTGTTTCAGATATACTATTTATGTTAAAAAAAATTATCCAGAGATAATATAGGGAAGTTGTAGTTAAAATGATATATGGGGAGAATATTCTTCAAAATTATCTTCATGAGATGGATTGAAATATATTAGAATAGTTTGTTAGAGTGACTGACTAGTTGACAGAAGCTATAAATGGTGGTGGTATATATTCTATAAAATAATCTAATCTACTATTAAGAAACTTGTATTTTTTGGAATATTTTCTGAGTTAACATCTCCCATCATTTAGTGAATCACTTGACCATGGTATGGTTGAGGGATATATAAATTCACTGTAATGTATTTGAAGTAATGGGTTGTTCAAAACATAAAAATTTCGTTTTTACAATTATACTTTGGAAGGTGAAGATGCTTGATTGTCATCTTCGGTTAATAGTACTACATAAATATATGCTCTTCCAAACATGGGTTTAGAACCATACATTCAATTTTCATAGAGCAATATTTCGTTATGGTTTTTCGACTCTGACTGAAAAAAATTGGATTTGTGGGGAAATTATGATGACTATGTAGTTTTAAAAAAACATCACATGTTTTTTCTAGAATATGCCATATTTTATTCATGTATGTGACTTTATCATTAAATATTTTTACACAAGGTTAAATCTATTTCCATTATAGATGTGCAATAATTGTAAAGTTATGAAAAAGTGATTTTCATGTTCTGATAAACATATCATAATGACTACTAATAGATATATTCCTCTAGATGAAAATAGTAATAATGGTTCTTGGTGGAATGAAATAATGAAAGAGTAGATCATCCATATAACATGTAATCCCCTACAATGTTCCATGTCTTGAAAAAAAAAGTGAAAAATGTTTCCTTGGATCAGGTATGTGTTTCATGCGTGGTAATTTTGGTCGTATGGCTTATGAATATAAATAAAAATGCTTTGAATAATCAAATAATGGGGTAGTCGATAGACATCCAAAATTGAATTGTTTTATATTAAGTTATTTGGGAAATTATTATAACACATGATTGGAGAAAGTTTAATAGGAGGGAAATCATCATGATTAGAAATATAGAGGTTTTAAAAAATAATTTACCAATTAATATGATAAATCAAACTGTGTTAAATTTATATGTAAAAATGTATATGGTGATTTTATTGGACCAAAAACAATATGGGTTAATTATCTATTTTTGGACATAAATTATAAGAATGGATAATTATCCTTCTACATTAATGCTTCATTTAATGGAATTGGTTTTTTCCTTAGGTATAATAATTATGTAATTTCTTAGGCTTCAAATCATATGAATCTATAAGATCCAAATTACCCTTATCATGATTTTGAATTATATTTTATTGATTTATTCTTTTAAAATTTGTAGTAATTATTGTAATAGAGTAAGATGTGAAATATATGATTATAAATGTTTTTACAATATATTCACTCTGAATATGATGATCATGAGAAAAATAATGATGAAGAATGTAATCTATGATTATAAATAAATTATTCATTGGCATCCTGGATAATAAAATAAAGTTTTCAAGGAATTGTGTTGAGAAAATAATGTTATATTAACCGTGTTAAATTTTCCGTGTGACCCTTTTGATAATAATTTGATAAATTTTGGAATAGTCATTATGGATTCAGGTACATCCCATTTTTCTCAACACAATTCCTTAACGAACATACCCAGATGAGGTTTTAGAGGAGGGTGCTGCCGATCACACATTAGTTGGCTAGTCTTACTCTCGGGGTAGTTGATGTTGAGAGTACGATCTATCCAATTGTGTTGGACCAGTATACCGATGTTTTTCCTAATGATGTTTCTAGATTACCTCCACATAGAGAGGTAGACTTCTACATCAACATGTACCCTTGGATGAAAATTATATCAACACCAGCATCTCGGATGGCTCATGCTGTGCTTCGTGAGCTATGGGTATAGTTGGAGTACATGTAGGGGAAGGGGTTCATAAAACCCAGTGATTCTACACGATCAGCCCCAGTTTTTTCACCAAGATGGTAGATGGGTGTTTGAGACAATGTGTGGACTATCAGTTTCTAAACTAGGTGAATGTGAATAACTTGTACCCACTACCGAGGATTGATGATTTTCTGACAAGCTAAATGAAGATGATGGATTTTCAAAGATAGAACTCATATCAGGGTATCATCAGCTCAGGATTCGAGATAAGGATGTGCAGAAGATAGACCTCATTTTTTGGTATGGACACTATGAGTTCTTAGATATGCAATTCAGTGTGACCAATTTTCCAAAAGTGTCCACTGGACTCATGAACATGATATTTTTTCCATACTTATATAGTTTTGTGGTAGTGTTCATGGATGAAATATTGATATAATCAACGACAGAGGATGAGCATGCCTATAATTTTTAGATTGTTATTGTTAAAATCGGAGAGAAAAAACATTATGGTAAGCTATATACGTGTCAGTTCTGGATATTAGAGGTCCAATATCTAGGACATGTTATCTGGGAGGCTCGAGTTTTGGGGGATCGAGCGATGATAGATGTTGTGCTTTCTTGGGATCCACCCAGGAGTGTGACCAAGGTGAAGAGTTTCCTATGGATGGATATATACTACTGCAGATTTGTGCCTGAAATTTCAAGGGATGAAGAACCCCTATTAGCACTGACAAAGAAGGGGAAGCACTTTGTGTGGAAAGAAAGATGTCGGTAGAGTTTTTAGTAGCTAAGGAAGAGACTGAAAAGTGGCCCATATTGTGGTTACCAGATGAGGGTGTTGGGTATGTAGTCTACTATGACACATCTGGGAACAAACATTGGTGTGTCCTGATGATGGAGTGAGATGTGATTGGCTATGGATAACGACATCTGATACAACATGATAAGTACTATGGTACCCATGACCTATAGATAGCAGCAGTGTACTTATACTTGAAGATGTGGGGACATTACATTATTGGAGAATGTTTTAGACACTAATCTGACCACAAGAGTGTCATATATATCTTATCATAGAATGAAATGAACCTGAGATATTGTCAATTTCTGGAATTTCTCCAAGAAAATTACATCGATATCGTCTATACTCAAGGGAAGGATAACGCGGTTGCAGATGCACTCAACAGGAGATTTTTCCTATATTTTTTAAGTACAGCTACCAAGTAGATAGCCGCAATGCAGATATCATTTATGGATAAGGATGGAGAAGCTTACCTCCAATCTATGATAGTCACTACCACACACCTTTAGTGAGTCAGGGAGGTGCATCTTGTGGTATTTTACTGTGAGGCTTAATGTGACCAAATATCCTCAGTGTAGGCGCCTGATGGATTTTATAAAGGTGTGAAACACGTCATTTTTTTCATTGGATGTTCCAAGGTACTGATGGCTCTATGGGATGAGGTGTTGAAGGATTTCCATACATCCCCACTGGTAGTACATCCTAGTGTGGTGAATATGTACCGGAACCTCTAGAATCATCATTGGTGGCCGGGGATGACGAAGGCATTGGCATATTTTGTTTCATGATGCCTCACTTTCTAGTAAGTGAAGGTCAAGCATCAAGTTATAGCAGTATTAGCTCAAACACTAGAGATGATTGATTGTATGTGGGATGAGATCTCCATGGAAATTGTTACCAGGCTTCAACTTACATTTTCGGGACATGTTTCCATTTGGTTGGTAACTAACCAACTAACCATGTTATACAACAACCTACCCATCAAATAGCAGGGATGAGTAGAGGGCTAGAGACGCCTCTACGTATACGAGATTTTGCAACTCCATGGGTTACATCGACGATCATCTCAAATATAGAAGCATGTTTTACATCCCAGTGGTGTAAGAGATAACATGAGGAGTTTGAGACTCACCTACAATTGAGCTCCAACATACATCCTTAGACAGATGGTCTGATAGAGCTAATCATTCACATATGGGAGGCCATGCTTCATGCATACATCCTAAATTTTGGTTGTAGCTGGGAGGGTCAGTTTCTCCATGTGGAGTTTTCTTAAAACACAAATTACCACTCTACCATTGATGTGGCACCTTTAGATGCCCTATTTGTTTGACCCTGCAGATCTCATCTATGCTGGACAGTCATATGGGAGTTATCACTTATGGGTCTAGAGTTGTACGACTAACTAATGAGAAGGTGAAGATCAATGGGGTGCAGATGAAGACTGTGAAAAATAGGAATAAATCATAGGTTGTTAGTATACAGAGGCATTGGGAGTTCAAGGATGGGAACCACAGATTTATATGAGTCTCACCTCGATGGGTACTACAAAGATTTGGCCAATGTTGCAAGTTATCACTGAGGTTTTTAGGACCTTTTCTGATATATCAGATGATAGGAAAAGTGGCTTACCACATGGATCTTCCACCACAGTTTTAAATATTTCACAACGTCTTCCATGTATCCCATTTGAGGAGATATGTACATGAACCATCTCACCTTATCCACCACGAAGAGATGTACATTGATGATGAGACAATGGTTAATGAGGATCCAGTAGATATTGAGAATCAATATCAGTGGATCCTTCATGGGTAGTCGATTCCTCAGGTGTGTGTTCGCTGGTAGCACGAGAACCTCCAAGATAGAATATGGGAGTTGGAGGCTTATATTCATGCACAGTACCCCCATTTGTTTCCTTAGCTTATGTTGTGGCTATCGAGGATGAAAAGACCAATGGTGGGGAGAATGTATGGACATAGATTTTCCATTTTTTTAATTAGATGGAATTTTAAAATGTCTTTGAATATTAATGGAGTGTGATTACGAGGTTCGGTGTGCCCATAATTAATTTCTGAACAATTTTTTGGGTACGTTCTGTAACCACATGAGCGGAATTTTCAAACTTTTGATCTGGTGCTCAGATTAAAAACCAAAGGGCACTATTGAATCCGCAGTTCTAGGATTCTCCTATTTGAGACATTACATTGACCAAAATAGGTCCAGAGAAGACGTTACGTATGTTGAAATTTAAAAAATAAATGAAATAAAATAATTTTATTATTTTTTATTCCTTATTCTCCACCTACGGGAATGACGATTGTGGATCCCAAAATGCATCATGCGAATATATGTCTTTACTTGCCAATCCTAAGTAACAGTGTCGTTGGGTAATTATGATGTTTCATAACTAATGATCCCCCATTAATACCCAACATCATTACATTCCCACCCCCTACAGTTGTTTAAATGGTGCTTGGGTGGAGGAGATGGCACGACATCACCATGTAGGGAAGTGATGAAGGAGTACTGAGTCGCCGATCTCTTGAATAGAGGAGCCAGTTCTGGCGAGTAGTGACATGTGACACCGAAACCCCAAACCAAATAATGACGTTTTAGAGGATTTTTGAGGGGTAATGAACAATGATGGATCCTTAATCACGAGCACTCTCCAACGATTCAAGGTAGAGGTGGTGTTGATTTTTTTATTTCCCCACAATTCATTAAAAAATGATAAGAATGAATCAAATCATGAACATGTTGATATATTATTATATATATATATATATATATGAGGGAGGGTGTTTTTTATTGTTGGGATCAGGATTTATATTAAGGAATGAAAACTAGTAGAACAATTTTTCCCTAAATCCACTTGATTAGTCTCTGACGCGGAGGGCATGGGCAGACACGAACAAGGCCCAAGCCCCTCCGCTTTTGCGTTGATTTTGACTTCCCAATTTGAAGATGGAGACATGATGAATAAGGTCATAAAACAGTTATGAACACGATCCTTGGATACAGCAGGCTTAGATGGCATATAAAATGGGCCACCAGTGAACACGCTGCGGCCGGAAACGGTGTCAGCGGCGGCACAGGACGGCCCGACAATGGTGGTGCCATCATCGCGCCCAGTGCAAGAACCATACATCGCCATAGGCATTGGTAGAACAAGGTAATTCTCCCATTGTCATGCCCACATGGCAGTAGGGTCACAGCCTGCGTCAGCCATCATGGGAGCTGGGGCCGCTGGTTCGACTAGGGATCGTGGATGGGGTGTGTGCCGGTGGTGATGCTACAGACAGTTGACCGTGGCATAAAGGGACCTACAACGCCATGTGGGAATGTGTTGGGTCGACCCCCATGGGCTGAAATGCTAATGAATCTCCGTGATATGTTAGTCGTACTCAGATGTGTCGTGTCTAGGTTACCCTAGCGGCCTGCGCTGCCAGGCAAGTGGCACCACCGGGCAGGCCCAACAGACCGACTCGCCACCTAGCGGGTAGACCCATGGCCCATCGGACTATCATGCAGCCCATCAGGACGACCCATGGCCTATCCGAGTTGGTCCAGGCCAAATAGGATGGGTTGACTCGGGTCAGGTCGGACCCAAGTTGGGCGGTGTCAATCTATATTGATCCGGGTCATCCATTTCCAAAATGGGTTGGTTCGATCCGACCAAGGTGGACAGAATCTCTACATAGTACCGACCAGTTACACAAAACGAGCCCTGACTTTTAAACCATACGTCCATTTTATTAACCTTCTACGACGTCAGGACCATTTTTACGAGTCGATCCTTTTGATATACTCCAATTTATTTTTGGAGAATGTTGGGGTATAGCCGAGTTAGATCACACATGAATCCAAGAATATGTGGCGAGTGGCTTGGGGGGTGGTTCTCACAAGAAAACTATGTACAGAACCCAACTACTGACAGATACATGAATACATTGTGTTAAATTACATGATATAATGATGTGTTGAATGGCATGAGGGGTGGTTCTCCAAAAGGACTATATACTAGACCCTTTGGCTGACTAATACCTGAAGACTGTTGACCTTGGACTTCTTACTACTCTATTACATGCCTAGTGGTAAGCAGCTCTATGTAACCCTACTTGACCATGATTAAAAGCAGCATTGTGTGACACATCATGCCCACAGTACCCATCAGGGATTCATACATTAGTTAGACCATGTTGAGAAGTAGTTGTGTGTGACCCAGCCTGCCCATACTATAAATAAGCTCTATGTGGCATGTCATGCCCATGGTACCCATCAGGGATGTGTACCACCGTAGGCCATGGTTACAAGGAAGTGGCTCTATGTGACCCAGTAGTCCCATGATGGGAAGGGTCTCTGTGTGACCGAGCAAGGCCACGGTACCAATCATTGATGAGTACCACAATAGTCCAAGGTTACTGGGAGGCAGATCTGTGTGACCTGGTAGGCCCATGATTTTCATCAGGGGAGGGGTTCCATAGTGTTCGAGGTGTTCGCCAATGTTTTGACCATTCTATCCTTTACGTAAAGTGATTCCAGGTGTGAGATGACTTTTGTGGTGTGCTTTTTTTTCTTAGTGTAATACTTCTAGATTATTGTGTGGTCATTCCTAGTTGTTTTGTGAGTCCCTACTGAGATGTGGGTTACTCAACCCTTGCACGGTACATGCCCACGTGTGTGTCATGTCCTATGTATATTATCGATGCATCAACGACAGTCGTGGTGTCATTAGATAAGGAGGACCAAATTGAGATCTGATAGACAATATTTGTGCCCACAAGTATCAAGGAAAATACCTCCCACTTATAAGTTTACAGTATCAATTCTAGTCGCAAAACCCTTACCTTCGAGAGGCGGGATTTGGGTAGTCATGAAATAGGTCTCAATGGATGGGACATGATAGAATGTAAATATTCATTTATGCATGATTTATGTGTTATGATTATATTATGGATTTTAGACATTTATTATATTGATAGGTGGTTCCATTATTAAACGAGGGAGGGTGAGCTGGTGACATATCTCCAATACATTGGGTAATGATTCAAAGTTAAAAAATAAGGTTTTTCAAAATATATTTATGTAAAATAATATGATGGGTATTCCAAACGTAATCATGAAGGTTACTCCCTATGTAGTAGTGGATGCTTTAATATCAGTATGATATGGATAACACAACATGCCTCTATGATTTATGATTTCTATGATGTTGTTTTTGGAATTTTATGATTTAATGTGTAATTTTATAGAAATTATGTTTTATGGGTGAAAATTATGGTTTTGTGAAAATGTTTTCATGAGATTAAAATATTTAGGTACTAATAGTTTTGTTCCTTATTTATTTCCCTTACTAAAATTTTAATGCTCATACCATATCTTAAATTGGTTTTCATAGGTATTAATATTTGTAAGGACAAATAATATTTCTTGATGAAATAATTGATTATGTTTCTAGAAAAAAAATATTGTTTAATTTTTAAAGGCTTTCCATTTGTGAAAAAAAATTACTATCTGGAAGTGTATAATTTGATTTCTTATGGTTTGGAATATGAAAAAGTTATGGCCTAATTTTTTAAATCTCTAAACTGAAAAATATTATCAATATGAAAGAAATTGAATTAATTACTAAACTCATGATTATGTAATGAATAATATAGTGGCCTTATAGATAGTATTAGAGGTTTCATTAAACAACTTTAGAGGATAGGGTGATATTTAACTATATGATAAAAGATATATATAATCACAATGGATACACCAAATTAACAATGTATATGAAGGAAAATGTGATGGTTCTATAAATAAGAAGCTGAATGAAGTGGTATCTATAATGTGAAATCAAGTTGTTATTCTAAAGCAACATTCAAGAGTAATGATTTACCACATGAACCTTGGTGATTTTTATGATGCATCTTATATTATAGAAATTATTCATTTTAGTTGTTCAAGTAATAATGATCATGAAGATATTCATATTAATAAACATATTTATCTGGGATGTGGAAAAAATTACCAAGTAAACTATTTTAAAGGGTTGGGAATGTTCTATTGATGTGGTAAGGAATGTCATAATACAATAACCTTCCAAAAAAGTATGCATTCATTTGACTCCAAGAAAAGGAAATATGTTCTTTTGGAGTTATCAAATGAATGTTTTTAATTTTGATGGTTTGGTCATTATGAAAATAGAGTTCCTATAAATAATGTTTTGAAATAGGATCAGTAATACCGTACAAATATATGTCTAGAAATACCTAATTCCATTCCAATTGAAGATGAGGAAACTAAAAATGACATATCAGAGTTTTGGATTCTTTCTGAAATCATATTTTTACATTGTTCAATCATATGACATGATTCATGTTTTTATTAATAGGAAATATGTATTATGGAATATGTTTGAAAATTGTGTTTATGGGAACCTGAATAATTCTGAATGATTAAGAAGTCAATATATAAGGTATTCAAGAGATATATTAGATATAAGGATGATGACTGGTTTAAAATTATTAATTCTCGTTTGAATATTGGATTACATTATAATAGTTTTTCAAGTATTTATAACTTTAATTTGTTTATGTTAAAATTTTAATTGATTAAGAATTTACATTTCTTGTTTATACATAATTATATAGTTTGGAAGAAACATTATGGTTTATATGAAATTTATTTTGAAGTAATTATTGGATATTACATTTCGTGATGAAAAATTAAAGAAATGAGATAACTTTTGAGGTTTAAAAATTTTATGGTTATGTTTTAGAATTTTATCACCTTTTAGGAATATTATAATATTCAAAATAATTATATTATTCTAAAAAGGAAAAAACATTAGGAAGGGTGACAACCCATAATGTATGACTAGAATACAACAATCGAACCCACAACTAGAGGGCGTTAATGATTTATCATCCACCACTAGCCTACATGATGTCCCAAGTTAGTAGTATTTTCTATTTTTAGTTAAATAGTTGATGAAATACTAATATATTTATTTTGGTAAAAAAAATTCCCAAATATATATCCTTGTTATTGGAAAATGATTTAGGTATTATGTGATAAATGTTATTTTATAATATGTTCACTATTTTTGTAATTTTATATGATTATAGAAAATAGAATATTACATGAATTTATTTAAGGAGTAATGTTTATATATATAGTTTTAAATAATATATGATTTTTAATAGTGGAATTATGGGTAATTAGGTCATTTATGGAAATGATTAATCTATCATGGAAAATGTCAGATTTGGAATTACTTTTTTAATGGTACATTAAGAGTGAATTATGTTATTTAATGATACATGTAAAGATTTATCCTAGAATAATATGTGATAAAATCCTTCTAAATATTGAATTTAAATCATAGTTTGGATTATCAAAGGAATTTTAAGGATTGAGATTTGTTGAATGTTAGATGTTGATAATTTGATATTATAGAAGAATTTTGGATATTAAAATTAGTTTTTCATTATCGGATGATTATTATTTTTTGATAATTGTTTTATAATATCCAAAACATTTTTCTTTTGGTTAATGATTCAAGACAAGAGAATTATTTTGCTATTATTTTATTGATATTTTTATTTGAGAAAAGATGATTATATTTTTTAAGTGTGAAAAATTCATCATAAATACTCATTGTTGTGAAAAAATGATGAGTTTGTTGTAGAATTTGACAAAAGGATGAAACATTACTTCTAAAGTTTGTAAATTTTCTTATATTCTTAATCTAAGTAGTAAAATAATTACGTAACATTGTGAATATGTTCCTAAATAAAAAACATTTTCAATTTATATTTCCTATTATGAAAACAAATACCAATCAAACCATCACAGGTTTGTGGTTTTCTAAATTTAAGCTTTATCCCGATATTGTTTTCAATCACTCTTTATCACAACATAATGGATTTTTTTCTTCAATATCCATGTTTTCATACATGGAATCTATTTTTGTGTTATATAAAGTGAAATTTTTTACTTCACCTTATTTCTCATAAAAATGTTTTTTTATTTGTTTTTATGATATAGGAATTCAATGATCAAATTTTGAGAAGTGAAACCTTATTTTATGATCTCAAAAATAAAATTGTGAAGGAATAATTTCCAAAAGGGAGAAGGATGTTATATCATAGGTAAATATAGTATAAGAGTTATGAATATTTTTTAATAATTATTAATTTTACAATAATTTAACTTTATAAATGATTATATGTCTGAAAGAATACATGAAACGAAACAATGGGTTTCTAAGAAATCATAGATTGCACAAAGGATTTAGTTATACGGAAATATAATATATTATTATTTTCATTTTCTGTTACAGTTATCAAATAGTTCATAGAATAGATTGAATGAACAATATTAACTAAATAATTAATATCGAGTTTAGACATGTATATATAATGATTTGTAGGTTTGAAAATAAATTAGAAATGAAAATAACAACTAATTAAATATAAAAGATGTGTTTTTTTGAAAAACTATTTATGTGTGAATAATTTTGTTTATAAAGTAATAAAATCACCCTTATTAGATTATATTAATAAAATATAAATTAAATATTATGTTTAAAATTATTATTATATTTTTTGTAAACATGATATAAGAAGAATTTCAATTATATGAATAAAATTGTTATTTTTCAAAAAAGGTATTTTTACCACCATTTGAAGGTGAACCCTTTTTAAATAATTTTTCTTCACATTTTTATGTTATATTTGAAAAAATAAACATATTATTTAGAATAGGGACTTAAAATTTTCCTTGAAATAAGTTTTATTATTTTTCAAATAATATACCTAATTTAATGAATAATACTACATTATAATTCAAAACTATCATTACATATAATTTATATATATATTTAGATTATCCTTATACATGGTTTTTTGTTAAATTTGATAAATTTTTTTATCATTTAATCAAATTTAGTTTATTGTAGGTTTTTCAAATTAATATTAAATAGATAAACTGTGTGATGTTTTGAACGTTTCGCAATAAAAAAAGTTTTCTCAATATCTTAATATGACTAGTGTTAATCCTAATTAAAAAAAAATAATATAATTTAAATTTTAAAAATTAACATAAATTGTTTTTATAAGTATGAATGATAAATTTAATAGGGTCAAAGTATTTTTTGGTGTATATTAACTTTAGTATTTTATTTACCACTATAAAAGTTAAATAAGACAATTAAAGGTAAAATTAATTTTAAAATATTATTTAAGTACCGTAAATTTTTTATATTCTTATTTAAAGAGTTATTGTAGATAATAAACATCCTTGAAACAATGTTTTTACCTTTGGAATCAACTTGTGTGTTATTATCACATTTATAACTTTTAATTAAAAGTAAAGGAAAATATGTCATAAATATGTATCTCATTAATAATTTTTTTTTATCGGTATATATAAGTGAAATATTAAACAACTAATAGTCCCTAAGAATATAATAATATTACCCACATCATGTTAATTTATTTATAATTTTAGAATGTAAATAATTAAATTTAATATTGATACAATGTTGATGTAGTATTTGATTTAATAAAGAAAAAATCAAATGAATCGTATAAATAATATTAAAATAAATAAAAATTGTAATATTTTATTCCATAAAATAACTTTATGGATGACTATGAAATGTAAATATTGATTTAATATTTTTTTTAGAAGTATTAAAGGTGTTAGGATTTTATAAATTGTCATGTAACGAATATTGTCAAAATTTACATAATTCAAAACAAAAATTAGATAATAATTAATTAAATGATAAACAATATTATAAAAAATATTCTACTCTACCAAAATTATTATATAACTCAATATATCTCCATAATGATTCATTTATGGGTGTTTTGGTATGATTTGGTTCTTATTTTAACTCTCTATGTGTAAATTATTTGATAAAACAGTAAGAGTTAAAAAGAATAAAACAAAATGTTAATGGTTAATAATTATGAAAAACATGTATAATTCTAATTATATTATTATATTTTAAACCATACTCATATTATGTTATAACAAAATCATCTTAGTTGAATTTGAATAAAAATATAATTTATATTAATTTAATACTTTTAATAATTCAAGGGTGCCCCTCCCTTATCTTATAAAAAGTCACAGATTCCTCTCTATTACTCACACTACCAAAAATATTTTTTTCAAAAATATTATATCCCAAAACATTACTATAATTCCGAACAACATTCTTTAGGAATTAGTGTAGTCATTACATCATTCTAAGAGGTGTTAGTGTGTTATGAAATGTGATCAATCGAAGGAAATGTAATATATTTTAAACTATTTATATTTTATTTCATCATCCATTTCGTTAAAGTATTCATCATCCATTATGAAATAATAACTCTATTATACTAAATATAATATTATTTTAATATGTTAATATAATCAACTAAATCCATCTCCACTTGAATTAAATAGAATTGGATTTAATTGTTCTGGTGTACGGGTGAACTATCACCTCCACAAATAGATCCGATTCATTTTCCATAAATAACATTCATGATTGGATATAATAAAAAATTATTGTTAATATGAGATATTAGTGAAATATTATTCATTATGAGTTAATAATTAATCAATTGTCTTATTAATTTCCCTACACAGAAAAATGATAATGTTGTTCATGCATACATGTGAACTATTACCTCCACAGAGCGAGGTGAGTCATTTTTATTCATTATATCAGTTATATAATATACATATATGTATATCTAAATTGTTAATATGATATAAATGATGTTATTATAATTATTTAAGGAAAAAATAATGCATACCTTCTTTACATAACGATCATTGATAAATTGAAAAGGATACTCATGCATATGTACGAATTGTCGTCTCCACGATTAAAACATTGTTTAGTTTTCATAACCCTCAATAATGGATTGGTTTAGAAGTATAATTTATATACTAAAAAATTAATAACTTCATTAATATTTTCATGGAGATGAATTACTTATGACCACATGGAGTAGTGACATCAAACCATGTTCATTTTCAACATAATTACAGAATATCAACAAAACTTCTAATGTTAACATAAAAAATTATATTATTTTAATAAAATTTTAATAAGTGATATAAATTAAATAATTATAATGAAAAGGTTTACAAATAAATAATAATTTTACATGATTTTATTATAAATGAAAATAAATATATTACCTGATGAGTCGAACTCACGATAAGGGACTTCATCTCAATATCCTTTCACTAAGGAATATCATGATGTTAAGCACCATTATTATCTTATAATGTGTATATAAACCCATTTTGAAACATTATAGAATTAATTATTATATTATAATAATATTTATATTTTAATTTAATTATATTCATTATTTATATTGATTCATTTGTTTTTCGAATGATATGGGACTCTTTAACTAAAACATCATTTTAAATGTTTTTGATGATTAATTATACCCAATAATTATAATTTATGTCCATGATTCAAAATGGGTATTAATATTTTAATTATATGGACATGAATGTTTTAAAGTTTTATATCCTTTCCGAAGATTGAAATCTGTATGAGACACATTGATTAAAAAATATTCTTCTTAAATGTTTGAAATGTATTTTAAAATTGGATTGATTATTTCAACAACTTGGAATTTTTTATTTTAGATATTCTTCATGAAAAAAATTATTGATATTATATTTTTTAAATTTATTGATATTTACATTACATGTTTACTCGTTTATTTTCAAATAATTTGTTATTATTTATGAGAGTTAGTAATTATAAAATGATCAAATGTGATTTTGATGTGGGAAAGTTATTATTATTTTATAAATTAATTATGTTTTATGATTAAGTTATATTTATTGTTAATTTTTTATGTAAAAATTTGGTTCTGTGAAAAATAGATGGTGGGAGAGGCCATGATATCTCTCCAATGAATTGGGTAATGAGACAGAGTTAAATGATAAGGTTTCTCTAATGAGATTTAGGGAATTTACTACGATGGGTATTCCAAACATAACCATGATGGTTACTCCATATGTAGTTGTAAACGATAAAATGTAAGTATGGTATGGATGGAATAGTTTTTTTATGATGTATGATTACAAAAAAGTTTTTCATGAATCTTATGATCTAATGAGGTTTGTCTATGAACTAATGTTTTTTGGTTCAAAAATATGATTTTGTGAAAATGTTTTCAGGAGATTAAAATATTCATGGACTGATAGATTAATTCCATATTTATATACCATAAAAATATTTTATGTTCACCCCAAGATTTAATTTATTTTTCAATGGTCTTATGATTGGTAAGGATAAAGAAGATTTCATGATGAATGAATTGATGATTTTCCTCAAAAAGAAAATATATTTTATTTTAAAAGGGTTTTATATGGTGAAAAAAATGTTTAATATTGGAAAGTTACCACATTTATTTCTTATGGGGTTTTTATGTAATGGGAATAATTATCTATAACTATAAACCTAAATATATCCACAATGTGAATGAAAGTAAATTCTTGACTAAAACACTATATTATGTGACAATTATGGTCATTTACTTATATCTAATGGGGAATTATTTAAACTAAATTGATAGGTTATTCTTATATCATTATTAATTGAAATAAATATAATAAATATTTATTAATATATAGTGATTATAAAATCATCATTCCACTGGAAAATACATTTTTTGGAATTACTGTTTCCTAGAGTTGTAGTGGGTTTTATTTGAAATTAAATTATTCAACCTATGTGATTTGTATATGATAAAAAGAATTAAATATATATAATAATCATAAATAATATGATAAAATTAATTCATCTATGTTTATAGACAACATAAATACTAAATTTGATAAATAATTATTACCGTGGTAACCAAAAATTGGCTAATTAAGGGTAACAAGAAATTTAAAAATGTCCATAAAATAGTAACCCTAATATTTTTAATATATAAATTTTATTATCATTAAAATAATGACTATATTTATTCATTATTTATTTTTATTTATAAAATATTGTTTAATCAATTTGATGAAAATATATATTTGGATATGATAAATAATATATTGTATTTTTTAAAAATATGAAATTTTGGTTATGAAATTTTTTTGATGATTTAATTTTTTTTGTATATAAAAGTTATTTTAATAAAAAAAATACTATTAAAACTTATTTTTTTCAAATTGAAATGATTAAATCTATTATTATGATGTCATATGTAGTTTCAATAATGGTTCATAAACTATTATGGGTATAATCTCAATAATTTTAAATAAATGTCAATTATATTCCAAAAGTAAAATTTAGTATATATAGAAATTTATTTTGATAAAATATATTGATTTTTAAAAATGATTAATTCAAAATTTTCAAACCATGAAATTTTTATAAGTTCAGATATAATAAATTTCTGATTAAATAATTTAATATGATATAAATTAATGGTGTATATTATGATATAATAAATAAACAATTGATATAATATATTTTAGAAAGGTCATATATTCTAAAATATATTCTTCACCATTAATGTAATATAAATTTCAGGTCATTTTATTAATTTTATTATTCTTTTATGAATCCTCAAATACCTATAATATATTTTATGATTTTAGAATTATTTAATTACGATCATGAACACATCTACATCACCAATGGTAATATATTATTAGGTTCAGATGATAGACAAGTAAAATAATCATAAAAATTTAAATTGACTTGATACCATGTGAATGAAATTAGGGGGTTTGTGGTTTTCATTATTATATTAGTTAGAGTCCAAAGCCTACGTATGGGAAATTATAATGAACTTCTCTCTCATTTCTTATATAAAGCCACTTATACTCCCATTTTTCCTTACTCAAAAACAATAGAGAATTCTGTTACTCTTATCTCCCCTTATAATGTACTATAATGTTTCCCCAATATCTCATGAATATCTTATCATACTTTTTGGTCACACTCTCATGGTTTTGGATCTATATATAATTTTTTTTTCTAGCACATCTTTTTTATTATTCCAAATATATTCGATTTTTTTTCATGTTTTGGTATGTTTTGTTATACCATGATTACAAACCATTTCTAGTCCATCAAATAAGAGACCCCTTTCACTGCCATTATTCCTCCTATGAACCATTATGTACACCTATTACAATGCCAAAATTGTCCTGCATTTTTTCATACAAAATATGAGGTACCTCTCCCTTTATTAATTTAAATTCTTCAATATTAATTACATTAATCATTTTAAATTTAAATTTTATATGTTTTCATAAACTTATATATATCACAGACCATTTCACTTGATTTTATATGAAATATATATCATTTATCCAATCTCATTAATATGATTATCCAAAAGTATACAATGATGAATTCCTATCCTTCACATCTTTATTCAAGAACATTCCATTTATCAATTTTTTTATATCCAATTCATAATTTTGTTAAATTATTACCCATATCCATGTTACATATATTTTGATGGTTAATCACGAGAGAACCCTTTCACACCCACATTGACATCCCATGAACACATTTGTGTTCTCATTATGCTATCTAAATTTCACTACATTCTTCTGATTCAAAACATTTTTATCTTAAATACCATCACTATTTACACTACATGTTATTCACTTAAAAATGAATATACATATTTTACTGTATAATACCATGTATTTAGTCCAAACTGCATTTTTGTATAATTATATCATCCAAGCTACAAGGAATGATATGTGATACCAAAATTAATTAGCGCTATAAAGAATTTGGTTATGTTTTAGGCTAATGAGACTACATCCAAGGGATTATTGATTTAAGCTAATATATACTGGTAATTTTTCTACAATGATATCTTTGATTTTATCCATGACCTATGTTTATAATTAAATAGTTAATTTCTTTTCATATTACCATGTTTCCTTTATGTTACAATTCTATATCGTCCAATATTGTTATTTTATATAACCCTAACCCCTTTTTCCGTGAATTTAATTTCTTATTTTATAAAATATATATATTTAATTTTTTTAATATAATTTTATATTCGCATATTGGGATTATTATATCACCCATTTCATTTTTACATTCCCAGGCTAACCCATATAGTTTTATTGGATCTGTGATTTCTATGATCAAGTTAAAGAAGTATTAAAAAATGTTGTTTTATCCAAAGATTAAAATGTTATTTTTTGTAAATATTTCCCAAAGAAACTAGGGTTCCTGGTCTAATGGGTTTTATAATGTCTAATATGACCTATTATATCATTAATTAATGTGTAATAAATACATGAGTTATCATATGATATTTATTAAAATAATTAAATATAATAAATTCATTTTTATGAAAAATGATTCCAAATGGATTATTAATCAATGGTAAAATAGTATGAGTTCTAAATATATCTATAAAATATATTTATACTTGTATAATTGGATAATTAAACATTATTTATCGGTTTAACTGTCACGACCCATCCTCGGGGCCCGTGTCGTGACTACCCCAAGCCCGCCTTCCATAGGCCAGGGGTTGGCGACTAGCACCAAAGGCATAAATCCTGATAACTGGGAAGGCATTGCCTTTATAAAATTAAACAAAACACTACAGAGTACAAGTGGAAGTAAAACACTAATTACAAAGAGAAGTCTTGAAAGGTAAATGGGCCAGAATACAAACCCAAATGAAAGTAAAACAACAACTGAACAAAGTACAATAGGAAAAGACAACAGGAGGAAGAAAAGAAGAAGATCATGGGTCATCCTCCTTGGATCCTACATGAAGGGTAGGTACAGATGGCGCAACTCCTGGATCGTCCACCACGGATCCAACCTAAAAGGTAGGTACAGATAGCCTCCACAACCCTCTCACCCATCAACCACCTCTGTGTGTCGTCTCGCTGTGAAGTCCACCTCCAGATACTGACTCATTGTGTAGTCCACCTCCGAGTACCATCCAGTCCTCGAACACTCGACCTCTGTCAGCACTGCCCGTCGTCTACAACCAACACAACGAGGTGTGGGAATAGCCCGTGCAGTGTTGAGTATAACGATACTCAGTAGGGACACCGAGAACCTCAAGGTCTCACTAAAACCAACAAAGATAACCACAAAGAAGATCTCAACAGATAACCTCTACTTAGGTATATGCCCATGCATATACCTAAGTTATCAAGTAACCCATATCAATCATGAGGAAAACACAAAGATCGTGAAATCAACCGATAACCTCCACCCAGGTATATGCCCATACATATACCTAAGTTATCAAGTGACCGATCTCAATCAAGGGGTAAACACAAAGGTCAAAAGTCTCAGCTCAAACCAGGATTTTCATTATCGAAACCGTAACTACAGAAGAGCCCCGTCTCTGGAGTGTACAGTGGTCCTGTCACGACTCTGAGATACTTCTCACTAACCTAAGACTACTGAGGTACTCCTCCTGTCGAGTATCGCGGGTCTGCGGCCTACTACCGGGCGCTCCGTCTGCTGTGGGTCTATCGCCAAATACCAGGCACTCCCCCTAATAGCCTACAGAGGTACTCCACCTGTTGAGTACCGCGGGTCTGTGGCCAACTACTGGGCGCTTTGTCCGTCGTGGGTCTATAACCAAATATCGAGCACTCTGTCCACTGGGCTAGTCGACTAACTCCAAGTCAAGTCAGTCAAGAAGTCGTCAGGTCTCAGCCGGCTACACAGTCTCTGTACTCCATACACTCGTCTCCGGGAGGGTCTACTCCATGATCTACAGGTCGATACTCCAAGTATCACAATGTCCCACGAGAAGTATCTCAAAGGACCGCCTCATCATAGGGGTCTCAACGCAATAGTCGGTGCGTCAATCAGATGCCCAGTCTGTGAGTTACTAGCCTTTTCATCCCCAGGGCCCGGTTGGTTTCGTGTGAAAACCAATCAGTCCGTAACTCAACTATACCCCGAACTCTCATAAGGTATACTCATAGGGTTCGTTTCTCTATGTGATCACCAACGCCGCTGACGGTTCGTCAAACGGATGTCTGGTCTGAATGATATCAGCTTTTCCGTTCCAGGGGCCCGGTTGGATTTCGGGTACAATCCAACCCGGCCACAGTCCAACATCAACCAAAACTCGGGAGATGTATTCCAAAAGTTCCATATCATCAAGAGGAAAACAACGAGACAGACGACGCGTCAATCGGGCGCCCGGTCTGTGAGTTATTGGCTTTTTCGTTTAGGGGCCCGGTTGGTTTCGTGAGAGAACCAACCCGACCACACTCTGACGACATCCAAACCTTAGGCGGAGTAATCCAAAGGATCCGTCTTACTAAGAGGAATCCAAAAAAGTCAACAGCACGTCAATCGGACGTCCGGAGCTCATGTTACGAGTGTTTCCGCTCCAAGGGCCCGGTTGGTTTCGTATCCGAACCAACCCGGCCGAACACAAAGTATTCTGAAACCTTGAGTGTGATATACTGAAACGACCGTCTCATTTGAAGGATCACTACGTAACTGACGGTGCATCGATCGGAGGTCCGTAGCCCACAATATGGGCAAAAAACCAAAGAGGGCATGAAAAAGGGGGGTCTAGGCCCGGACTGACCCGACCCGACCCCCCCTGGGTCGGCCCAAACCGGGTCGACTTGACCCGTGGCCGACACGGCTGGGCCCGGCCCGACCCGGCCCGACCTGCCAGCCGCGGATCGGCCTGTGCGGCCGAGTGGAAGCCGCAGAGCGGGGGTGTGCGCGGCCCGCCCTCGCCGTTGATTGAGGCCGGCGGCGGATCCGCCGCCGCCAATCATCCAGCGGCGCGCTCGGGTGTCGCCGCATCGTGGCGGCCTGATGGCTCCGGCCACCGCCCCCGGTCGCCGGCGGTGCCGCGCCGGCAACCCACGCCTCCGGGTTTTTCCACGGGCCACCAAAGTTGCTCCGGTGGTCCGTTTTCAAAACCGTCTGAGCCGGTGTTCATCTCGGGTCTCGAACTTTACTGTGCAAGCTTCAAAAATACATTGCGGCCCCGTTTGTCATCTCCCGTCATTCTGCACGTCAATTAACAAAACATACCATCTTTGTGGTTTTCCAGCGCGACGCGATGGCATTGCGCCCCTTCGCTGCGGCCCGACTCCGGCCGCGGTTCTTTTGCGATTCTTCGGCAAGGCGCGACAGCGCCGCGGATTTGGTTCAAAAATTTGATTGCGCGGCGTGACGACGTCGCACATTTCTTTCCGCTCAATCCCATGTGGTTCGACGGCACCGGGTTACATTCATTCGATCCACAATAACAAGGAAAACAATAAGGGATGGGGGAGGTCGTGTTTGTGCGGTCCGGCCTCCTCCAGTTAACTGATATCTTGCGGTCCAAAAAAGACGTGGATAAATGACGGAAGAGAAATCACGTATAAAAAACACGTAAACCCCCTACCTCAGTTCCAAGAGTAGAGTCGCGGATAAAGGATTTGAAGACGACGTGGGGGTGCGTCTGAGGAGGAAGCAGCATCTCCTCACGTGTTGCAGTGAAGAGGAAGGAGGGCACGTCGTCGTTCTCCGTGGAAGGATGGTGTTCTTCGTCGGAGACCGATTCGTTCTTCACATTCTTCATCATTAAAGAATATGTTCTTCAAGCCTCCCCAAATCCTCCCAAGCAACAAAGGAACTAACCCAAAATAAATTAAGCCACACTTTATTTATTAACTCAACATGGCTTTTGAAATTCATGTATTTGAATTTCAAAGACTCACATTAAACTCACACCATTAATGTCATAAGTTATTAACTTATGTTAACAATATTAAGGGTGAGTTGAGGGGGTTAGAGGATATGAAGGGGTTGGGTTTGTGTGGGCCCCACCACCCTCATAACCTCTCAAGGGAGGTTGGTTAGTTACCCAACTTCCTATCAAAGGATTAAACACTTAGATTAAAATAAAAATTGTAGAATCATTATAAAATAAACTTCCACAATTTGTACCATCAACTCTCGTGAAAACGCAACTCCGGAACAGGTGTTACTATGCAATTATCGATGTTGCGGTTCCATCGGTGCCCTCAGAATTCGATTCCGAGCACCGGTTCAAATGTTAGGAATTCCCGCTCGTTCGTTCACTGAATGTACCCGAGCTAAACTACAGAAAATGATTCTGGGCACACCGGCCCTCTGAATCAGGCGCCGTCAGAAACTGCGTTCTTGTAAAATTCGATCGAAAATTAAGATACAATTTTCCTTGAAATTTCCGGGTCTTTACATTACTCCAACCTCAGGGCATTACGTCCCCGTAAAGCATCAACACAAACTAGGGTTACAGAAGCGGTATTGAGAACGCACCTGAGCCATCCGCTCCCATGTGTTCGCCTGGAAGTTCCCGTACTGCAAGAGATAGTGAACCCGAAGAATCGATCGTCCTCGTAGGATCCACTCCGTTTGATCCTCGATCCCCACTGGAACCTCCGTGAAAGACACCCCATCACCATCGTCCAGCTAGTCATGGTCGATGATATGTGAAGGGTCGAGCACGTATCTCCTCAGTTGAGATACGTGGAAGTGGTTGTGCACCTGGTGCAGCTGCGGTGGATGGGTAAAATGGTAAACCACCCCGCCTACCCGGCTATGGACCTAGAAAGGTCCGTTGAACCTCGGAGATAACTTGCCTCCTTGTCCACATCTCCGTAAACCTCGTAGAGGTGAGACCCGTAAAAGGACATGACCATCATCCTCAAACTCTAGAGGCCTCCAAGTCCTGTCAGCATAAGGCTTCTGTCGGCCCTGTGCTGTCCTCATCCGCTCTGGGATGACCTGGACCTTCTCTAGTCTCACAAGATCTGCTATGATTTCTTCTTTGACGATAAGAGAAATCCAGTCTCATCCCCTGGATGAACCACAATAATTACCTAATACAGTCAATCCTGACATGAATGATGCATTCATGCCATGGATGACGTCGTAAGGCCTCGACTTAACTACCAAGAGATCCAACCATCACTCTCGCCTCCAAGGGTCGAGTCACACTGTCGGCATCAGTGTGAGGTCACTAGGTCTCCTCAAGTAGAAATCTAGAAAGTGAGGTTCAAGTCAACATTTTTAACCAGAACCACTCAGTATCAACCAAACAAAAGGAAAGAAAATAAAACATCACAAAGATAAGTGTCTTTTTATTGTTGCATCTCATAGTACAAAGACACGAGGCAACTACAAACAAACATCAACAAAACTAGAAGCAAAAGGATCAATAACCTCCAGGTCTGGAGCTAGTCTCGCACCTGTCCATCTGCTTCCGGAGCTCCATGATCATAGGTCTCAGCTGCCTGAAGCAGAGCTCTCTCATGTCATCTTCTCCCCTGTGGTCGGGGTGGGCCTCCTGGTGGTTGGGGTGGCAACACCCCTAAGCATCGTCCACATACAATTGCATGACCATCTCCTCTTCCATGGCCGCCTACTCCTTGTGGTATGCCCTGATCGAACCTCTGCCTCTGGATGGGAGGTTCTTTATTTACCTGCTGGTCATCTGCATGGCAGGTCGGACATTCATATTCCATGTGACCAATTCCGCTGCAGGAATAACACTGTCCACTCTCGGCATGTCTGGCTCTGACTCCACCCCAGTTTCCCTGCACAACTGAACCTGAGTCGTGCAGTCTTCCACCAGTAGGTCTGGTCCTCTTGGACCTCTGCATCATCTGTCTACTGCCTGCTGTACAAGACACTACCGCAAGACGGCTAGTGGTGGTTCCTACTACTGGATACTGCTCAGCAAGGAAACTCTCCACTAAGAGGGCTCTCTCCAAATCCCCTGTCTGCGTCGAAATGCTGTGAGAAACAACAGAAGCTCTTATCTCTCGCCTGATCCCCTGCTCGATGGTTCGGGCCCTGAAAAATGGGTCCCATACCATATTTGTGGAGTAGTGCGAGAGGTCTGTGAAACTCGCTGAATATTGTGCCACTGTCATGCTGCCCTGCTGCAGTTGAAGTAGCTCCTGTATACGCACCGCTCGAAGGGTGGCTGGTACAAACTCTTCCAAGAACAGGCTCTCGATGTCTGCCCAAAGAAGTGTCGTCTCATCATGCATCTGGAGCATCAGACTCCACCATCTGCCTGCTGCTTCCTGATGAAGGCTGGCATCAAGGATAACCATTAAGTCTTCCGGCGTCCCCACTAGCCGGAAGACTCCCACCACACCCTCCAGCCAATCCTCAGCCGCCTGCAGGTCCGTCTCTCCCTGGAACCTAGGTGGCCTCTGGAGTTGGAACTCGTGCAGTGCGCTCAAGCGACCTGCACCCTCTACTACTGGGGCTGGTTGCATCGGTGGCCCAACGGGTAGCAGTACCGCTGGTGCCTCTGCTGGTGCCTCAACTGGAATAGAGCCCTATACTGAGGCCACGTCCCTCAGTGGGCTGTCAGTACGAACAACTCTTGGGGCTCCAGCTGGTTGTCCGCGGGGAGGCATCCTAAATGAAACAAACATGACATGGTCAACAGACATATACCTGGTGAGCTGACCTAGTTTGATCTAACATTTAAAAACATCTGGAAACAACACGCAATCAGTTTTTTCTTGCACAAAGTCGGAAATCAGTTTTCAGGGTCCTGGTGTATGGATACGTCGGCTGCCCGCACCAACACTGGACTCCCTGAACTGAAGACCACACTCGGTACCCTTAACATTATTGCTTAACAGAAATACAATATTAGTGTTATATGTTCTGCGGTAGAACCAACTCCTCTGATGCCAATTTGTCACGACCCGTCCTCGGGGCCCATGATGTGACTACCCCAAGCCCGCCTTCCATAGGTCAGGGGCTAGTGACTAGCACCAAAGGCGTAAATCCCGATAACTGGGAAGACATTTCCATTATTAAAGTAAAAAAAACACTACATAGTACAAGCAGAAGTAAAACACTAAGTACAAAGAGAAGTGATGAAAGGTAAATGGGCCAGAAAACAAACCCAAATGAAAGTACAACTACAACTGAACAAAGTACAATAGGAAAAGACAGCAGCTGGAAGAAAGGAAGCAACTCCTGGGTCGTCCTCCTCGGATCCTACCTGAAGGGTAGGTACAAATAGCGCAGCTCCTGGATCATCCATCACGTATCCTACCTGAAGGGTAGGTACAAATAGCCTCCACAACGCTCTCACCCGTCAACCTCCTCCGTGTGTCGTCTCGCCGTGAAGTCCACCTCCAGATACTGACTCGTCGTTTAGTCCACCTCCGGGTACCATCCAGTCCTCGAACACTCAGCCTCTGTCAGCACTGCCCGTCGTCTGCAACCAACACAACGAGGTGCGGGCATAGCCTGTGTAGGGTTGAGTATAACGATACTCAGTAGGGACCTCGATACCCTCAAGGTCTCACTAAAACCAACAAGGATAACCACAAAGAAGTACTCAACAGATAACCTCTACCTAGGTATATGCCCATGCATATACCTAAGTTATCAAGTAACCCATCTCAATCATGAGGAAAACACCAAGATCATGAAATCAACGGATAACCTCCACCCAGGTATATTCCCATACATATTCCTTAGTTATCAAGTGACCCATCTCAATCAAGGGGTAAACACAAACGTCAACAGTCTCAACTCAAACCAGGATTTTCATTATCGAAACCGTAACTGCTGAAGAGCCCCATCTCTGGAGTGTACAATGGTCCTGTCACGACTCTGAAGTACTGCTCACTAACCTAAGACTGCTGAGGTACTCCTCCTTTCGAGTACCGCGGGTTTGTGGACTACTGCCGGGCACTCCGTTCGCTGTGGGTCTGTCGCCAAATACCGGGTGCTCTCCCTAATAGCCTACAGAGGTACTCCTCCTGTCGAGTACCATGGGTCTGCGGCCAACTACCAGGCGCTTCGTCCGCCGTGGGTTTGTCACCAAATATCGGGCGCTCCGTCCACTGGGCTAGTCGACTCACTCCAAGTCGAGTCAGTCAAGCAGTCGTCAGGTCTCATATGGCTACACGGTCTCTATACTCCGTACGCTCGTCTCTTGGAGGGTCCGCTCCACGAGCTACAGGTCGATACTACATGTATCAAAAAGTCCCACGAAAATGTATCTCAAAGGACCGCCTCATCATAGGGGTCTCAAAGCCACAGTCAGCGTGTCAATCAGAGGCTCGGTCTGTGAGTTACTAGCCTTTTCGTCCCCGGGGCCCGTTTGGTTTCGTGTGCGATCCAATCCGGCCGTAACTCAAATATACCCCGAACTCTCATAGGGTATACTCATAGGGACCATTTCTCAACGTGATCACCAATGTCGCTGACGGTTCGTCAAATAGATGTCTGGTCTGAAGGATATCAGCTTTTCTGTTCCAGGGTCCCGGTTGGATTTCGGGTACAACCCAATGCGGCACTATCCAACAACAACCAAAACTCAGGAGAAGTATGCCAAAAGTTCCATTTCATTAATATGAAAACAACGAGATAGACAGCGTGTCAATCGGACGCCCGGTCTGTGAGTTATTGGCTTTTTGGTTCCAGTGGCCCGGTTGGTTTCGTGAGCGAACCAACCAGACCGCACTCTGACGGCCTCCAAACCTCGAGCAGAGTAAGCCAAAAGATCATTCTCACTAAGAGGAATCCAACACAGTTAATGGCACGTCAATCGGACGCCCGGAGCTTAAGTTACGAGTGTTTTCGCTCCGAGGGCCCGGTTAGTTTTGTATCCGAACCAACCTGGCCGAACCCAAAGTATTCTGAAACCTTGAGTGTGATATACCGAAACGACCGTCTTGTTCCTAGGATTACTACTTAACTGACGGTGTATCAATCATAGGTCTGTAGCCCATGATTTGGGGAAAAAACCAAAGAGGGTCTGCAAACGGGGGGTCTGGGCCCGGACCGACCCGGCGGGGCCGGGCCGGGCCCGGCACGGCCGGCTCGGCCAGCGCGGCCGAGCGGAAGCCGCGGAGTGGGGGTGTGCATGGCCCGCCCTCGCCGTTGATTGAGGCCGGCGGCAGATCCGCCGCCGCCAATCTTCCGGTGGCGCGCTCTGGCGCCGCCGCCTCTTGGCGGCTGGACGGCTCTGACCGCCTCCCCCGGTCGCCGGCGGCGCCACGCCGGCGACCCGCGCCTCCGAGTGTTTCCGTGGGCCACTGGAGTTGCTCCGGTGGTCCATTTTCAAAACCGTCTGAGCCGATGTTCATCTCGAGTCTCGAACTTTACTGCGCAAGCAAAAAAAATACATTGCAGCCCTGTTTGTCGTCGCCCATCATTCCACATGTCAATTAACAAAACATACCGTCTTTGTGGTTTTCGGACGCGACGCGATGGTGTCGGGCCCCTTCGCCGTGACCCGACTCCGGCCGCGGTTCTTTTGCAGTTCTTCGGCAAGGCGCGTTGGCGCCGCAGAATTGGTTCAAAAATTTTATTGCGCGGCGTGACGACGTCGCACATTTCTTGCCGCTCAATCCCACGCGGTACGACGGCACCACGTTACTTTCATTCAATCCGCAATAACAAGGAAAACAATAAGGGAGGGGGGCGGCCATGTTTTTGTGGTCCGGCCTCCTCCCGTTAACAGATATCAGGCAGTCCAAAATGACGAGGATAAAAGACGGAAGAGAAATCACGTATAGAAAACATGTAAACCCCCTACCTCAGTTCCAAGAGCGGAGTCGCGGAAAAGAGGAATTGAAGACGATGTCAGGGTGTGTATGAGGAGGAAACAATGTCTCCTAACGTGTTGCGGTGAAGAGGAAGGAAGGCACATCATCGTTCTTCATGGAAGGATGGTGTTCTTCGTCGGAGACCGATTCGTTCTTCATGTTCTTCATAGTTGAAGAAGATGTTCTTCAAGCCTCCCCAAATCCTCCCAAGCAACAAAGGAACTAACCCAAAATAAATTAAGCCACATATAATTTAATAACTCAACATGGCTTTGGAAATTCAAGTGTTTGAATTTCAAAGACTCCCATTAAACTCACTCCATTAATGTCATAAGTTATTAACTAAAGTTAACAATATTAATGGTGAGTTGAGGGGGTTAGAGGATATGAAGGGGTGGGGTTCGTGTGGGCCCCACCACCCTCATTACCTCCCAAGGGAGGTTGGGTAGTTACCCAACTTCCTTCCAAAGGATTAAACACTTTGAGTAAAATTAAAATTGTAGAATAATTATAAAATAAACTTCCACAATTTTTATCATCAACTCTCGTGAAAACACAACTCCAGAACATGTGTTCCTAAGCAATTACCGGCGTTGTGGTTCCATCGGTGCCCTCAGAATTCGATTCCGAGCACCGGTTCAAAAGTTACGAATTCCTGCTCGTTCATTCACTGAACGTACCCGAGCTAAACTTCGGAAAATGATTCCGGGCACACCGGGCCTCGGAATCAGGGGCCATCAGAAACCGTGTTCTTGTAAAATTCCAAATAAAATTAAGAAAAAATTTTCCTTCAAATTTCCGGGACTTTACATTAACCCCATGTAATCTATTTTTAACTTTAACCATGCTCCAAACATTTAAAACATAATTATGAAAAAAAATCAATGTGGGCTCATTTAAAAATTCCCATAGTATGACTGAAAATATAGATTCCATTTTATCAAATTCAATCTCTAAAATATTTAGTATTTAATATTAATATAAACTCATAAAAAGATTTGAAAATGGCTTTCATGAAAAGCATTTTCTTAAGTATAAATTTTTTTAATAAAAAAATTGGCATAAAATTAATTCCAATGATCATATTTGGATTATTAATATTATTATTATATTATTTTACTTTTAAATTAATTCGAAATAAAATTATAAAATTTTTAGTGCCTTAAATTAATATACCGTTTTAAATAA
Organism: Viscum album; assembly: GCA_963277665.1. Taxonomy (NCBI): domain Eukaryota; kingdom Viridiplantae; phylum Streptophyta; class Magnoliopsida; order Santalales; family Viscaceae; genus Viscum; species Viscum album. Next base: position 1,209,433,251 of record OY728159.1, read on the forward strand.
TAATTAGTGGTTTTCACTATTCATTGAGTAATTATTAATTTAAGAAAATTATAAAAAATTTACTCATTGTTTATTTTGATAAGTAAATTTAAAAAAATATATTTTAATATCTAAATATCTATTCATTAAAATAAAAAAAAATATTATTTTATAAAAAAATGAAATAAAATCAATTTTCTAAGAAGAGGAATTTTTTTGAAACATACAAATACATTAATAAAAAGTGAGCACATTTTTATCAATTTATTTTAAATATCTAATAAATTTATAAATATTTTAAAAATGTAGTAATTCCTATTCATATAACATATTTAACTATTATTTTTTATTTTATACTATATTAGAATACATTTACATTTAGGTTTGTGTGTCTCACAGGTTAACAAAGAAATTTTTTTTCTACAAATACATATCATTAAATAATGAGGTGTTACATTTTTTCCTCCGTAAAAATGAATTAAAATATTTTAAATCCATCACTCTTATACAAAAAAATGATGATGTCCCTATTTTTGGACATCCTTGAGTTCCTATATAACTTCATTGAACTTCTAATTCCTCAATAGAACATTAACATGTGGAGTAGATTTGTTGAATAGTGATTTATAACGAAAATAAAAAAATGTATTGGTTGGTAATGGTATGTAATATTATGCTTTAGTGGTATGTCCTCACAGATTATTTCGTTTTAAGGATAAAATATGTTCATCCTCGATTTAGATAAACAAAATACAACATGACCCTTAGAGAGGATTAATATATGTTCTAAGTGATAAGCTACCATCCATATTTGATCAAGCATCTTAAAGTGGAAAAATATTCTTATGGGATGTGTTTACATTCTATAAAAATATAATAACCTCATTTCCTATATATTTTCAAATAAATACCTTCTCACCAACCATGAATAAAAAAGTAACAATTAATTATTATCATATAATCTATATCGACTCTATACTAACATAATTTTTTGTTGCATGGATATGATATTATATACCATTTATTCATCAAGTTCATGTACCAATAGATTTCATTCTACAACATCATACCATTATGTAGGTGTTCTACACTTAATTCTATAGAGGTCATCATAAAGAGATATCATAATACCATAGTGAAAGATATTGTAATAGGAAAACTATACTAGAAAAACGTTTTTTATCCCAACAACCATTAAAAACCATAGAAAAATACCTCAACATATACCCCTAGGTTTGAATTTTTATCTCATAATGGAATTATATATTAGATTGATAATTATTTCTAAACCCCAAATTTTACATTTATATCTTGTGGAATAATTTTCCATAACAATGAGGTATACATCATATCGTGATATAATAAAACGAATTATGATACTCCATGAAACCTTACCAATTATTTATTGTATCTTAAGGAAAGGTTATCTAGAGGGATACAATTCTTTATATCAATTAATATTTCAAATATCAAATTCATATAGTCTAAAATATAAATTTAATTAAAGACCATATATGTTAATTGGTGTATAACGTTAATATCCATGGTGATGTATTCAAATTTCTAATCGTGTATGGGATATTTTTATGTTGCCCTTATAGAATTCATTTTATTACGCATAACATATTTACTTTTGAAGAACCGAGATACATATTCTACAATATCACTCATCATATTTTCCCACTATAAATACACATTCATATCTATATATATTATTTTACCTCCATGACGAATAGAGAATGAAGAAACATGATCTTCATCTAATATTTCTTGTTCATGTTTGGAATTTATGGAACACATAAATAGTCACTAAACCTAAACATTATATCAAAATCATGGTTTAACTAAGAATAATTTTTATCCTTCATTTTTTACATATTTCATTCTTTTCTCATTATTAATTACTTATATAGATGGTTGAGAACTCATTAGAAATTTATAATACTTTCCAACTACCATTTGGATTTCTATGTCTATATTTTGAATATATTGAAATACTAGTTCTTTTAATCCTCATCATAGATAATCTTACCTGATTATTTTTACTCAAATCATTTTCAACCTTATTCTCCTTCAATGGTTAATAATATATTGAGTTGTAATAATTTTTTTATCAATCCCAATAATCTCTAGAGTTAATACCTGTCTCCTTATAATTGAATATATAATTTAAAATTTTATAATATGTATATATATTACCCCTTTAACTGTACATTTTAATTATCCATTTCATTTATAAAAAATTTAAATAACTAACTCTATATAATTTTTTGTATAATTATGATTATTCCAAATCATTTAGAATAAGATATAAAACATCTCTAAATTATTCTTCATGAAAATACATACCAATGACTTCTTTGATTCAACACTATAGATCACAAACACATATCCACTAAACAATTATTCAAGCATAGGTGTATCTACTAACCATCTCACTGTGTCCTTGAAATTTACTTCACATTGATCTATAAAAAGGAACATGGATCCCATATGACTTAAAATAGTGATTATATTATGTAGTTATGATAAAATTTAAATATTGATTTGATAATATCAACCCAAACCAAGAAAAAAATATATTATTCCTAATGGTTGATGTGTTCCTGTGAATGATAACTTTTCTTTATTTATAGATCCACTAATATAACCTCTATTGAGATTATATGACGCAAAACATAATCTATTTATCCAAAATTCATAACAATGAAATTTTTCATTTAAATTACCTATCAATATGGTCTTCAATACAGTCCACAATTTATAATCATGATCATTATTTCTCAATGAATATAAAAAACATTTAATATAATGTTTACAAAAAAATGTTTAATGACTAATTTAAGGACACTATTCATTATATTCATAAATATAACATTGGAATTAGTAAGACCAAATATTACAACTATAAATTTATATTTTCAGCACCTTATAAATAATAATATTTTGGGTATATACTCATTATGGAATTTAATTGATCATATCTAGAATGAATATATTTCTTTTGAAAATAATTTTGTTCCAAAAAAATCGATCAAACAAGTCATTAATATTGGGAATAAGGTACTAGTTGATAATAGTTCCATTATAAAGATAGAAATAATAAATGTAGTTTCATAATGATATATTTTTCTACATAATAAAAATAATAGGTCCACCCTAAGGTGATGTTCTTTGATAAATTAATCCCATGTAAATATTACCCTTGATTTTATTTTTATATTATAAAAACAATCCCAACTATACAAATTGGTTTCATTCATATTGTTTTCTTAATAATTATAATTGATGTTATTTCAATGGGAACATAATATATATCATGAAACTAATAAATGAGAAGAGTTTAGTTCAAAAAATACAATTAGAATTCCCTTCCATGCAAATTGATGTAGAACTGACATAATTAATGTTTATACATGACAATGATTATATTAATTTAATCTAAATGTTGTATAATGATATTTTTTGGATGAAAATTGCTAAAAATATATATTGGAAAATAATCATAGAATTGAGATGACATAATCATACCATTGGGGTGTTTTACTACTAATTCAGTATCTGATTTCATAAGTGGTATTGTGATTATCTATTAATATTCATTATATATAATATCATGAACTTATCATAAATTAAATAAAAAATTAAAAGTTCTATATAGGATGGTAATTATATCTTCCAACATGTTGGTATTTCATCCCTTATAAACAACATTGAACATATGATATTGACCTTTATATATAGGATTTGGAGTTTTCTGATATCAACTATAATCATTAACCTTCAGAATTGATCAATTGTTAGTATACAACATATAATTCATCTATTTTAAATAGTGGAATATTATTGGATCATTTTATGTTTTGTTTTCTCCATAATTAGATAAAGAATTATTCCATTAGATAAAACATTCTATTTAAAATTGATATTAATTTCCACACATCACTAAATTCTAACTCCCCATAAGAAAACATCCACCATGTTTCTATCAAAACATTGATCTTAAAGTAAACCACATATTCATCTCCCAATTGAATTTATAATTTAATTTGAATTTTATATTTCATTTCATATCAAAACTATGATATTGATGGGTAACATTAATATTAATACCATTATTTGATAGAAATTAGAATTATTTCATCATAAATTCTAAAACATCTCACAGATAACACCCTTTATTGACTATGTATTAATCAGCTGAAGAATAAATCAATAGTAATTTTATGTTGGATAATAATACTAAAATCAAACCTCTCATTTCATGAATAATTTTACATAAAGGTAAACATAGTTTCTATATCCATTGATTTTATGTTATGGAATAATTTATAAATTATCAAATGAAAAATACGAGAAAATAAATTAATTGAAAATACTCTATCAAAATCATCAAACACATGGGTGTCAATTTCTTCTCATTTTTTCACATTATTAATAAAACTCCACCATTGGTATTATTTTCATCTAAAATAATTAAAAAATAAAATAAACTAAGTTCCAGACACTAGATAGTAGAAAATATATTTTTAAAGGTATGATCCAATTTCTCGACAATGATTGTATCAAGAGAACCGCTAATAGAAGTTTTATCTTTCCTCATTATTGATAGAACAAAATGTTTTTCCAAATATTACTCATATGAAAGCTCATCTCGATATAGGTAAGGAGAAATTTTTTTATTAATAAAAAAAATTCAATCCATCTACCATTATATTTTTCTTCTCATGAGGAATGTCATCTCATCATCCATCACACTCAGAATTAACATTTAGCTCGTGAATAAATACAATAAGAATTGTTTTTGAAAAAATAACCAAATAGGGAATTTATAAAATCCAGAAAAATAATTTATATGATGTCAAAATCAAGATTCATTCTTTTCAATCGGTAACACCATAATTATAAACAAGTTCATTAATTTTAATAATATATTTTAATCATTAATAGTGGTTTATAAATACAATTTTATTTACTCAATCATATCCCCTAGGAGATTCAAATAAGTTCATAGTAATGGAACACTAACTCTTTACCATAATAATGGTTGATATACGGTTGATCATATCTTTTATATGTTATTTCAACTATATTCAATTATTCAAAATAAACATCCAAATATAGTTTTTTGATTAAGAACATTTTCATGAAAATCAAACTTTTTTATTTACAATAACATATGAAATCCTCATATATATAGTGTTCTACTTGATGTTCTCACAAAATATTTCTTATCTTAGTTAAAGAATATTTCTCTAAAGTTATTAGATACCTTTAGTAAGAAATAATTGTTATACATAAATATTATATGTTTTTTTATGAATTTCAAATATATAACATTATTATCCATTCTAGAGTAATATATGTTTAGTTACATTGGATACGTTGATACATGAAAACATTTTCATAAGAGATCTTCATTAACTAACACGATGTTCAAAAAAAACTATACCCCTTTAAGGATATATCTATATTAGAAAATTCGTGTCATCCTGGTGAAAATAAATATAAGTGAGGCTGTGATATAATTCTTAGAAAGGGTAAACAAGAGATATATCAATTGTCAGATAAACTTAACATTAGAATTATTGTATATGAACATTATCATAACAAGAAAAAACCATATCCTAAATATCATATATAAAAATATTGAGTCATGTAATAACATTTCCTAATATATAATGTAGTTATCATAAAAAATAAAATAACATGATCAAAGACATATTAACGTTAGTAAAAGAAATTATTTTGTGTCAAACACATATGAATCGAAAAGAATTTCATTAGACAATGACCATGTCCAAAACTATCATCGTGGACTAGATTCACTATCAATATTATCACATCTATAGTCATGCATCACTCCCAATACAATAGAAGTGGTTAACATCCGTTACTAAATAGGGATAAGTCCATATTTCAGTCTTTATTATCTTCCCGAGACATCCATCTTCACTAAATACATTGGTGGGATATATATATATAGGCCCATAATTCATATAATATTAATACATTCATATGTGTTCCCCAAGATCCTAAAATAGTCATCATAAATAATTATTCATGGTAAAGAATAATGGTTAAAAAAATATAATCATTTCCTTATTTATTAAACCATTAAAAACAAAATGGTTTCAAAATAATCTCATAATGATAATCATAAACAATCCAAAGAAATAATAATTATAGAATCATGATATCATTTCCATAGTAAACTATATTAAACATAAATGTTTTATTATGAATATAAATAATATATAATGATCATCAAATAAATTATTGAGTAAAATACCCTTGATATATAAAAAATAATCCTTTAAAATTGAATTTGTTTGAAAATATTATGTATTTTTTTTAATACGTATATGACATCATCTAAATTAATACTTATTTCATTGATTATTCATGGCAGTTATAAATTATATTAATTCCATGTAAGTTAAAGCAATGGTACTATCCCCATTTTTTAAAAAAATGTCAATGTACATTATTTGGAAAATGATAAGAAAATTATATTTAATTAATTTTGAAAAATGTAAATAATGGGTAAATTTTAAATTTAGAATCATAGAACTATATTCACAATATTCATTATTTCATTTTTATAAAAAATATTTATGCATGTAAAATTATTTTTGACCTTAAATTGAAATTAGGACAGAACAACAGAAAAATTATTTAGATCTCTTGAATAATTAAATATAGGAAAATGATTGGAAAAAATTTACTCTATAAAAATAAACATATTAGTTTAAATTTAAAGTTATTTTTTAACAATATGTTATATAATTACTTTATATTTAACATAATCATAAATAATCATCATAAATAAAGATATTATAACTAAATCCCAGACTATAAGTTATAATTTCATAGGATTTTCTTTAACCTCATGTGTGAACAAATAAAATTTATTATAATTGTATAATATAGTCCATTATATAATTATGATACTATATATTTTTAAATTTTTACAATTTAACAACAATTTATTGAAATTTATTTATTAAAATCATAGTTTTTAGGTGTTAATAGTTTTTTCTTGAACATTATAATACAATAGTTATACTCATTTTAGACATAATATGGTTAAATATTTTACATTATTTTAATCATTATAACAACATATTAGATATTTATTATATTTATATATAGATTCATATATAATTGGTTGGCAATGATAATTGTATTACATCATTCTTAGAGATGGTACGTTGTACATAAGAATGAATGATATTTTCACATTCTGAGAGTTATAAAAAATATGTACATAGTAATAAAACATTATAAAATCACTTTTATTTCATATATATCATATTTATTCATTAAATATATCTTTATTAACATCATTCTAATGTGAAAATGAAAAAAATATCATCGTTGCAACGAGGTGGTCGTCCACATGTATGAACATGTGACAAAATTGTTTTCCAAATGTTTGGAATGCAAGAATACTTATATTATATTATATTATCTAAAATTTATTATATCATGAATATCATATATATTTATTATACTAGTAAAAATAATGATCCAAGAATGATTCATATGGGAAAAAACATGTATCACTACATGGAGGCGGTTGTCCAAATGTACACCTGAGTGATACTATCACATACCATTTGAAGGAAAAGTTGGAGGTTATTGGTGGTTACATATGCATAATGAAATTTCTATATTATAATGATATTTATATTACTAAATATTGATGAATACAACCATTTAATAAGTTGTAGAAGATGAAATAAACTGAAAGTTTTCTTGTAGGATGATTTGCTCTTCTTTGGAAGATGTCTTTTAGATCCCCTCTTAAGGATCAATGGAATGGCCTTTTTAAAATGTAAATAACGTCCATTTATAGGTGCTGGAGAGGAAAAAATAACAATTTATTAATATATTAAAATATTATAAATAGATTCTAAAAAAAATGCTTCCATGTGGCCCAATATTCAAAATTAGGTTTTTATGAAGTCTATATATGACCAAAAAAATCGTATTCATTGTTTTTAAATTTGAATACACACACTTATTGATTTTTTATAACCCCCAATATACACATTTTTAACTTAACTGTGGTGAATTTCCTTTATCTTTTTAACTATTAATTATGAAAAAAGTGAAACTATACTAATTAAATTATTTTACATGATGATTCAAAATATTAAATATTTTTTTCCACTTATATAAGTGATATAATTTAATTGTAACCTAAACTCAAAAAACATGACAACATACTACATTCTAGAAAAAATTATTTCTTAAATATAAATTTTTTTAATACCGAATTCAAAATTAAATTTATTCCATTATCAGTAATATATTTATTAATAAAATTAATTAAAATATTTTACATTAAATCCATTTTATGAAAATTAGTTCTTTTAAAATTACTTATCAAAAAGATAATTTTAAACAAAAACACTACTTTTTACTAGTTTTAAATAAATTAATCTTTATAGAGATTCTATGAAATTAACATTATGATTCTTTTGAAATGATGATTTCAAAAATGATGTTCAGTTTTGAAATATATTTTATTAATTTATAAAAAATTAATTATTATATTTCTCCCATTGTTTAAAATTTAAAACTTTTTTGAGGAAAAATTATTCTTTTGAAAAAAATAATAATTATACTAAAAATTGAGAACATATATCCCAAATTACATTATTTAATTGAAATTTAAAAAAAAATATTAAAATGTTGTTTTTTATTCATAACTCCAATTTAATTTTAATATTACAATGGTCTGCTTTTTTATTGTTCTTTTATCCTCGACGTTATGTGCTCTATAGGTCATAATATATTGTAAATTTATTACAAAATAAATATATCCTAAAATCTCATGTATTTATATTCTATACCCGATAAAATGAATTTCTCTCAAAAATTAATTCACTTTGAAACTAATAAATTCTGATATATTAGTTTCTTCATATCATTTATATACAATGTATATTATTTAAATATAGGATTATTCTATTGAATTTTAAATAGTAGAGTAGTCTTACTCAGTATCATAGTTTCTCTATGATAAAAGATTTCAATTTGTTGTTAATAATATGAAATATCAATATCTAGTGGTATGATATCAGATTACAATAAATGGGAATGAGTGTGTATGTAATTATTCAGGATAGATACATTGAACACATTGTGATATTAATAGTTTTTCGGTGGAAGCGTTATAGGATAATATTCCATCCTTAATCAATCTAGAATCTCAATGGGGTAAATATACATATAGATTAACACCAATTTAATTAAAAATAAGAATAATTAATTCCATATAAAAATTTATTATAATATATTCTCATAAAAATCAAATTCTTAATTACAATGAAAATTTTTATCACAAAAATTCTATCAACTCTAAAGTACATTAATTTTTTTGTTAAATGGATCAGAAATTCTCTACCCCATTATTTTGAATAATTCAAACCAATTAATTATGTTCAACTCCAAATTTTAATATAAAAATTTTATATAACATACTTATTTAAAAACTTGAATCCTTTTATACAAAAAATATTATAATTTATACATAAACTTTTCAATCTTCATTTTATAAGAATCAAAATATAATTAGATAACATTTAATATAAATATTAACAATTAATATTTGGGTTTAAAATGTTAAATAAACATTTACTTAATTATAATTTTTTAAATTAATATATGAAAACTTTTAATATAAAAATATAACAATAGATTTTATAATGTTTATTGAGAATTTTACAAACAATTTAAACTATTTAATAATTTTAATAAAATTAAATTCATTTCATTTTACTCTTAGATAGGAAAACATTCATGTGTAAGGTTATACTATATTTACCTTAAAAAGACAAACAATTTAAAGTTAATCTAGGTATAAATCCAGTGTGGAAAGGAATGTAATTAATTAATTTAAATAGCTTTAATTTATAACACTTCATGATGATAAAAAGGGTACTTCTTTTATAAAAACATTACATGTAATGGTAAGAATCGAACTACCATTTTCTGGCCTTCTAGTACAAATGTATATGGGTAATACCATCATGTAGTAATCTCAGATAAGGGTATTAAATTCATATGACCCTTTTAAATCCAAAATTACTTTTATGGAAGATCCCATGTATATGATATATATCTTGTACCATTTCACAAACAATGTTTCTCATAAGGGATCATTTCAACAAATCTTTATGCATCCTCAGAGAGAACATGTTTTCTGTAATGTGAACACCTTCATGTAATGGAAACCCATGGGTTTCCCTAATGAATCCCTTTATATATAGGAATCCCCCTTTATACCCATACTCAAATGATCAATATAATGGTAATTCCATGGTCACCTTTATGAAATCCATATTCCTAATAGTAACAACTCATATACCTTTACGTAGCCCAATAACATAACAATAAAACATTATGATAACCAAATTTAAGGAAAATGAATCATATTAGTGTATTAGTGGTATATAATTCATTTAATTAATTATTTATTAAATATAAACAAAGGGGTTCTGCTGATACGACTAAATGGGATTTAAAATATTAATAATCGTTAGTATATCATGTAAAACTGATTAAAAACACATTTCTAAGGATATCCATGATTGATAATATGAAACAGGTACAAACAATAAAATAAATATTTCAACATAAACTATATGTACCATACACCAATGAGAATATTCTATATATTTATCATCATTATATGGCTTGATAAATATTACTATGTTTAAAAAACATCTCACATCCGTTGAGTGTCCACAGTTGAAATAAAAAATGTTTTGAAGTTGTATGAATATCCATAATTCTATAATGTTATATAATATTTTCATATCAAAGAATAATATATAATGTAGCTTTGGGTATGTAGGATTCATTGGTGGAATATATAGACACCACCCACTTTTTTCACATGGTAATGATTTATATAGAATCTATGTATGCTCCAATGGTATTATTGTTTTTAAATGCTCCATTTAAACACATATATGAATTTAAATGGTAGTTTATTAATAATATTATATTAATCTATGTAAATTTCATATAAATATAAAGTAGTTATATTAAATGATAAGACAAATGGGAAAAATAGATTGGATATCCAATATGAACAAAAGAATATATCAAATTCCTTAAAATTTTTAAATTTATCCAAGATGAAATATAGGCAATAAATAAATCATTTATATTAATATATAATAATGTAATATATCATTAAAAAGAACCTTATTAAAATGCTCTAAATGAAAAAATAATTAGACACTCACCTCTAAAAACTTGTAAGCGATGACCAAAAGATATATCCAGGGAGAATATTCCAATAAAATCCACTTATCCTAGACTCATATACTTATATTGTTAAAAGAATAGAATTATTTAGGGAAATTATATATATATATATAATATATACTAATAAAATAATATATTATATTTGTTGAGTATTAATTAATATAAAAAAATTCAGTAGTGACATGATATTCAGTACTAGTGTCCTAAAAGATTCATAAGTGATTAACTCTGGAGCAGCCTTTCACAAAAAAACCAATACAATGTGTATGGTCGATTATGTATATAGAAACATATTTATAGTCCATGAGGACGATGATAGATCATTAGAAGTGATCATAATAGGATATCCAGATATCCTTTTGATGAAATCATGATTCCTTTGACTAAATGGTGTCAGACACATTCTAGGTCTCTTGAAGAACAATATATATGTACGGAAATTGGCCGAGGTAGGGTACTGAATATCCTTCATAAATTTAGTATAGAATGTGGGTCTAGTGTCTTTGTTTGAGGCATGGGGAATAAAAGAAATTACAAGTTATCGATCTCGATGACCATATAAAATTAAAATGAATATAATTTGAAACTCATAAGAACTATAAGTTTGGAATTGTATGATTAATCACCTTAGTGAGCACAATATGAATGTTCTTGATAGGATGTAAATTATGATGATAGATCACACTATAATCTAATGTTTGAGAGCTATGTGTTGGGAAATAAAATGATGTTTTATTCAACATTAATAGATGGAATCCTAGATCTTGTATTGGAGGTCTAGTTCACTAAATAATTTGGGGAACATTCCCAGTTCAATATCATGGAAGACCCCTTTAATTATTCAGTTTCTTCAATGATGAAACATTGATGGAATGTGAGTATTTTATTTAGAATAAGTCTATAATTTTTAATCATTCATTGTAATGGGAATATTTTTCTTAATATGAGAGTTTCCAAAAGTTAAAAATATTAATATGAAATAATGAAAATTGTTATAAAAAATTATCTTCAATATCTTCAGAACAAGGGGATTAAGATTGAGAGGATAGTATCCAAAACACCATAGAAAAATGTAGTGGTATAAGTAATGAATGTGATTTATATTGAGAATAAAATATTTTTTATGTTCACTCTAGAATAAAAAACCCCATATAAGTGAAATAAATATTAACAATACAATACATTTTCGAATAATAACTATCAATTTATATAGGTTATTGTCTACTGAATGTGTGATAACCTGGTAAGGCAATAGAAGATAGAAAACAAATAATATATAGAAATTTATCCAAATACACTTTAATGTGAGATATATAAATAAGTCAGTGTAAATTAGAAATATTTTTTAATGTGGGGATATTTGTGAAATCCCATTACCATTTAAGTCATTCCTAGTCCCATTTTTTCTTACATTTTTTCATTTGTGTATAATATATAGGGAATATGGTGATCCAATATCTGCTATAGATTTTACACATCATGAAATGTGATTACATGTTTAGTAATTTTTTCAAGTAATATTCCATTAATTATTTTATTCAGGTTATGATATAGTTAAATTAATAATTAAACAAAAGGAAAGGAATTTTTCAACCTCATTTGTCATTGTGTGATTACATGATGTGAAAGGAATATATGTTGGGTATTTCCATAACCTAAAACAATAAAAATAGGAGCATTGATGGTTCCATTATGTTATCCTTAACCAATTATCTCTTGACATTGAGACATCCCTGGGTGACTTTTGAGTTTTCAAAGCCCACCAATTAATTTTTTCAGTGATTTGTCATCAGGTTCATTTTGGAGCATCTCTTCAGGTTAGAGATATCATGTCTCTTCTATTATATCTTTCATTCCTAATATGAGTTTGGTCTATCATCATGGTATTTTTTTATAGAATCTCTTTTTAACCATTTATCTATGTTTTGTTCCATTATATTACATTCCATCTTTATTCATTATCGGGATCCATCATGGGTGTTATCAATTGTGATCTGTATGATAATGGTGGGTTGTTTCATTTGATTTTTTTCAGATATTTAAATCATTATTTTCAGTATTTGACATAAGTTGATTTGAATTTATTTATGAAAACAAAATTTTCTGTGAATTGGAATTCAAAATCTGTTTTAATGGAATTTTTGGAAAGCCCTAAATCCAATGGAATTATAATTTTGGTATAATTTTAGAAATATATGGTTATAATGATATTATTTCAGAACTATTTTCAATAAATTAATTATATTTAATTGTTGAAACATATTGTTTAATTATATTAATAATTATTGAATTCAGGAATAACCTATGTTTGAAATGTTTTTTGTTTATTCCAAAAATAATGATAGTATTTTTTAAAATTTACAACATTATTTCAATGAAATATTTTATCAGAACTCAAATCATAATTTGATTTATTGTTATTGAATATTATTATTGAACACATTGTAAGAAAATACATTGATTTTGAGCTCATAATCAACCTTTTCCATCTATAAATTTTTTATTTTCCTTTTCCAAGTATGATCAAAGGGAAGGCTCCTCATGAGGGAGGTAGAATATCTTTATGCTTTTGGAATAAAGTGATATGTCCATTGGGATGTTGAGTTTTATCGTAACGGTTTCAAATTACATTGATGATTTACAATTTTGGTTTTTTTATTCCTATTTGGTTTCAGTTATGTTCTCCTCTTTATGTTATTTTATATTGTATTGGATAAAATTTTTCATTTTTTTTGGAAGACATGTTCCTACTTTTCTATTTTATGATGCTAGGTGGTAGTCTCCCACCCATGAAAATCAACAAGGCCCTTCGGGATATGTTGAGATTTGCTCAGGTGTTTAGGTATAAGTGTAATATCGATGGTTTAGGAAAAATATGTATTAGTGATGAAGGTTAAAATCATTCTTTGATTTTAGTATGTAGTTGATAGGTCATGGCAAGACATATGAGGAAGTTACAAGCGAGTTTCGAGAATTATCTCATGGTGATGTTCCTTATGTTATCATTAGTGTTATGGAAAATGTATATTAATGAATAATTATAGTATTTTCCCGAATATGTTGAAAATCAAACATGATATCTATCTGATTGAACTAATTTTATTTTATTATAGCTTTATTTTTTCAACTGAGTATTCTTCTTTTATCTTAATGTTATAAATGTTGTTATAAGAAATAATTCCTCTAACATGACATGTTTCTTGGATCGAAGAGGATGATTTAAGATTATATGATACACACTAATGAAAATTCATAAAATATGGGATGAATTTTTTTTAGAAAACATTGTTTAATATGTTTTCATTGAAAAAACCAAGCCCTATAAACATAACGTATCCGACTCAACCCGCAAACAGATCAACAATGTTACAAAATCGGAATAATAAAAATAGACTGAGTATATTAGTGTGAAAATCAGAATCACTATGGATCTTATTAATTCCATAATGATTATCATAATTTAAGTTAATATGATAAAATAAATCATAATATAAATAGGAATATGATTACTCACGTTTTTAATTATGCTGGGGATTATAAAACTTATATAAAATATGTAACAAAATACCTACAAAATTTAATAATGACAAAAAATCAATTTAAAAGATAACCATATTTTGAGCATAATATAAAGGTTGTTTATAACCCAAAATAAAGGGTTCCATTTTCATATACTTATATAAATATTTGTATTTTTTACGTGGAATAATATTTATATGATGATTTGAATGATTCTTACTCCTACCCCGGAATACCTCTATTTGATGATCATATTTTACATGTCTACCTA
This sequence comes from Viscum album, assembly GCA_963277665.1. NCBI lineage: Eukaryota > Viridiplantae > Streptophyta > Magnoliopsida > Santalales > Viscaceae > Viscum > Viscum album. The sequence goes on from OY728159.1 coordinate 1,209,448,309, forward strand.
GGTAGGATATCCCTTGATTCGATGAATAAATTATCTATATTTCTGTCCCTAAAATCCATGTATTGTTATGAGGATTATATGAAAGTTACAATTACAAAAGTTATGAATGAGAAAACTTGAAAATGTTTCCTTACAAAAACAATCTAAATAATTACACTCATTAGTAATAATAAGTTCAGCTAGATAATTCTTCAATAGAGATATTAAGCAATAAACCACATTCAATATCTTAAAATGACCAAGTATTTATAAGTATCCTTAAAATATTCACATTTATCATTATTTTTTCAATGTAATAAGACACATGGAACCTGAAAAATCATAGTGATCTTGCATAATGTAATATTTGAAATTGTATTGTTAAACACTATCACAATGTTTAAGATATTCTTTACCTTATAAATAAGTCTTAAAATTATTATTATAAATTTTTTTATTCGAGTTTAATTTCATAATAATGTCAATATGATAATCATTATTAGTATTATTATGATGTTAACAGTACATGTATTTGTCTGATTGTTAAGAATATTTGTGTATGAATGACATGAAAGAAAGTTAATGTCCTGGATTTGATAATGTTTAATATTATTAATAAAACACATAATCAATATGATAATCACACTAAAGAATGTATTGTATATATATGTAATACATTAGGGCTTATTATAATTATTGAAAAAGATTATGTTTTCTAAAAAATATTATAAAAACATAAGACATAAAATGTTAGTATAATTTTTTTTAAAAAAGTGTTTGTTATTTCCTAAAAAAGGAATTGTAAATTAGAAAAAAGATAATTTATCTCAACAATATCCCCCTTTTTGGTAATCATTACCTCAAATATTAAATGAAAATAACATTGAAAATCATAAGGTCTTTATTCTTTTAAGAACATCATATTCGAAGTTAATCATTAAAGCATTAAGTACACATTAGTTTATAAAACTTTTGAATATGATGTATTATTTTATGTTGAATAGTATAAAAACACTTAGGATAATATCATACCATTTGATAAAATAGTCTTTCCATTGGAAGATATCATACCAACGTAATTATAGAAATTACATTATATAAAAACATATCGTTATTTTATTTATTTCTCTAAATTTCAATAAAATCCGCCCTTATGATTTTCAATAAGAATGGTGAATGATCTATAGTTTCCTAAAATGTTAGATAAGTAAAAAAGTATACAATACAATATAACAATTTAACAAGTTATCCAGAAAAAATATATGAAATATCATTCAACCAATCGTAATTGAAAAATAAAAAAAAATAATTTTTTGATGAAAATATATTATAATTAAAAACAAACATTCACATTTTTTATATACCAAATAAAATGGGAGTTAAATAGTTAATTAATTGGTCATTGTTCATCAGGGTTTTCCCCAAGGCCATTATCTTATTCTTAACTCATTTCACTTATTTTCATGATTTTCCACTTTCTCATACTATGTTATAAATTTACTAACTTCCTCTAATAAATTTTTGTTCTCCTCATTTGCAATGAAAATATTGGCTTCAACGTATCAAAGTATGGTCACCCGATTCTCCATGCCTCAAATATTCTTTTTCAGAGCTTCAATATCCTATGTAATTTCATTGATGGGACTTTTAAACTCATCCACAAAATTTACACAATAAACTTTTTGGGATCATATATCATTTAATGAATTTATTGATTATTACAAAATATTTTTAAAATCATAAAATTGTTTATCATGATTTTTTATATCAACATTTACTATATGGAAATATTTAACCATATAAGTTCATTCCTTTTATTAGAATGAGAAATTTCATGAAAATATTGTAATACTTCATGAGTCGAAATTAACTTCTCTATTAAAAGAAATAGATACTCTAATTTAAAATCATGAAATTCATTAATTAAATGCCTTATTTCATTAATCATTATAAAATAATATATTTTTCTTTCTATTCTCCTCATCCCATGAAAAATGCATTCAATTACTTTTAATTATTTTGTTCTTGTAAAATTTGGTTGTTCTTGATGAACATATAGAGTCTTTATTAAGAATTCTCCAGCATCTACTTCCTTATCATTATTATTATATTTATATGAAATAAATTTTTAAAATTCATTAGAAACATTATTTTTATCAACTTCCATGTCATTAATCAACTCAAGGATGTTACGATCTTTATCAGTCTCCAAATTGTCAATAGCATTAGATATTGAGTTTTTATCATCTTCTTTATATGATGAGGATTAAGCCTCTTATTATTAATATGATTCTTCCTCCATGTAATATCTATATTTAAAATTTTTATTTGACATGGACGGAATGTATTATAATAATACTAATAAATTTTTGATAAATTATTATTAGATTGACTTAAATATATTTCATCATGTTCATTTTATTCATCATCGTAATCTACATCATCTTCTACTTATCAACATTCTAAGACTTCCTTGATAGCTCAATCTCTAATGAAGCCCCAAAAATATTCTCAATAACTTTTATGGATTTTTTTTAAAAAACATTATCTTATTCATCATATCATCACATAAAAAAAAGTTTCTAATAGAATATTATTTATTATATTCATTAGAAACATTTATACAATCAATAACAATCATTATTATAAATACAATAAACTAATAAGAATGGATATTATTTTGATGGTCCTTATTTTTTCCAATGATAAAAGGAAAACATAATAAGATCAATATTCCTCTTATTAACTAGAATGTCCGATATGAGAACATCAGATACTCTAAATTTAACTTTATATCCATTTCATGTTATTAAAAATACTTGCATCCATAAAGTAATAATATGAAAATCTAGATTGAGATACGACACTACTCTAATCTTTTGGTATTCAGAAAATAATGAATTCTCAGCATTTATTATTAAAAATAAAAAAACATTTTTTAAAACTAATTTGACGGATAATACACTTATCATTAGGATAGTATTCTAATGAAATATGAATGTTTCTTATAAGAAAACTTTTATCTCTTTACATACATTGTAAAAATATATATCTCTTCCATATTCCTGGAAGAAAGCATAATAATGGAATATAAATCTAAGGCCCGGCCTTAAAAATTTCTTAATATTTAATTAAATGAATAATTCCCATTTAGGATCATTTTAGGTTTAGAGTTTTAGAGAATTTGATCATAACTGTTACATCTCAAAAGATTACATAGTAGACACTTCTACAAAGTTTACTTTTTTTTCAAAACATGAACTCTAAAAAAAGTCATTTCTAGTTCCATGTTTAAGAAAGCATGATTTTTCCTTGATCCCACCCTTGACCCTATTCCACATTATGTCCCGTGAAGAACATTCCAAAAAAAACTTGGGGTGAGCATAAAAAGCTCTGTAAGGGATACACAAATAAGGAAAACAATTAAACCATGAATACATTATCAAAGTAATACTTTTCACCTTTATGGATTAGTAATTACTCTTCACTGAATAAAATATCATTAGTTACCATTTTGTAACCAAAATATTACCATAAAACCCATATAAATAACAAATAACATATTAAGGTAACATGGGACATAAACATACTTAAATGGAATAATGATATGGTCGCCTTACACACATATCACTTAATGGAATAGCCATACAGCCGACTTCCACACCCAATGCATATGAGGCTATAACGTAACCACCCGTCCTAGTATTCACGGCACCACTTGTCATATGGTTTATCACATAACCACCCGTCAAATGTCCATGTACCATTATAAAATCATAAGACATAAAACAAATATAATGGAAAGAAAACATTTCCACACTTTGATCACAATATATAACTTAAATATATTGACATAAAAAATACATTATAAAACCCATTTTAAATTCCAAAATACATAAAAGAGTATATGGTATTTATTTCATTTTAAAAACAGTGCGGCTTGTTGAGGAAGCCAAAGACCAAATAATACTCACGGTGGTGGAAAAGGTCGTTGTCGCCGTGTACAATAAAATAAACATTCATTTTGGTCATTTTGTAAAATGATTCATAGAAATAGATTCCTTTTTTATAAAATTAAACGTCAAAGGTGTTTACACACCGTATAAAATAAATCCTTGTATTAGAACAAAATATGCCCTAATGAAAGGAGATTGGGATGAAGTCCCCGACCTCATGTCCGACGTGACTCGATTGCTCTTCAATATCCTGAATAAAAAACTATTGTTAATTTCTACATTCTTAATAACCTTTTTCAAGCTTACCATTCCTTTTATATGACTTATTTCCATGTTATAAACATTATGTAAACATTTATGTTAATAATGTTCATTTTGTCGATATCTGGTTCATAAGTCAAAAATGGACATCTTACAATAACATGTTGTTTTTTTGGTCAAAGGTTCATTATATCCAGAATGATATTCATGATTTGGATATCATATATATCATATATATCCAGCATATACATGTTTTTATAATAGTACATACCATTTAGAGGTATGAAATTTAATGCATCGTTCATGGAGATGTTAAGATGTACGTACACATAAACGCTACTTTCATTTCTATTTAATATTTAATGGAGTTAAATAATAATTATATAAGGGTATATTATAATCCCAGAATAACATAATATATAATAACATTAACTAAATAATTTATACATCCCACATATGACATTAATGAATCAAATCACTTTGAGGGGGTGGTAGTCTGCACTTCCTAAAATGAAATTATCGTGTTTACCAACAATGGAAACCGTAAAGTTATGCCACAAATGAAAAATATAGAATCATAAGAAAAACAGAAACATAATATATATCATATATAAACATAGTGACATCTTAATTTACACCATGAAAGGTGTTAAAAGTATATTGAACAATCATCATTTCGTGAGGCAGAAAATCGCCAACAACAAAAACAATGTGTTCTTTAACCATTAGACGATGGTGTGTGTAGGTGTAGCTCTAATACTTCTCATAATAAATATCATAGTATATTGAAGATACTGATGTTGTTACAAATGAAAGGAATAAAAAGCATTTACGGGGATTTAGAAGCTATATAAAACGTAAGAACACAAGAGAAGAAGCTTCCTTCAAATTGGGTAACTCTTTTTGATTTGTGCTCAAAGGCTTCCTTGTAAAGACTTATGTCCAAAGTGAGGCTTCTAGGAGTAAGAGAGGGATCTGGAGAGAGAAATTGGGTAGTGGTTGGCCAAGAAAAATTCTTTAGTGGTGTGGGTAAGGAGGTAGAGGTGGGGGCCTTTTATAAGAGGATAGGAGGGGAACTCTTGGAAAGTTATAAAAGGTTACGTTATTATAAAATGAGTTTCAGTTTTTAAAGGTCCCAAAATTATATATTTCGAGGAAAAGGTGATAAGAGTTAGAAATACACTGATCCAATAGGTTTTTGAGAAGTTTAGATCTTAGATTTTACATTATCTTTTCATTTTATATAAATCATTAAATAACGAGGTAACCACTGCATCATCATGGTGTCATAAATAATTAAATTTATTTAATGTATAGAAATTATAAAAAAATATCACGATGTAGGAAATATTTTAATCTTTATAATTATTATTTATAGTCAAAAATATGACTTTTATATCCCCATTTAAAATTTTCTTTAGTAAAACAATACATGTTTCTGACATTTTTATTTTAACATTAAATAAAAAGTTATTAATGTCAATTTCCTACCAAAGTGGCTCCATGGGGTCCCCAAGTTGACCCATGAATTTTCTTGGTCTTCCATGACACATCCAATAAGTTTACAACATGTTTAATGGTCAATCATATTATTAAAACATTATTTTTACCTTAAATTACACTAATTACCTCTAAGCGCGATAAAAAACATAAAAGTTACTATTCACTGAAAATTATTTTAATCCCATTGAACAAAATTTTACTTCTTAATGACAACCATGTATGTCTGATTTTTGAAATTCAAAACACAGAGGTGTTAAAATTTCATTTAAACAAAAAAATCAGGTTTTTAAGTACCACATAGTGGTTTCACTATTCATAAAAAAATGAAGATTTTCAAAAAAATACCAAAACTTCACCTTATGATATATTTGATATTCCGAATACAAAAATGTTTTCTATTTTAATAAATTTAAATCATATAAGTTACATTAAATAATTTAATAATTAATTCCCACTGTCATGACAAATAGCGTGTTTTTATGAAACAATATATATCAAAAGATTGACAGTAGTTTAAGTCGAATTTGAAAGAGAAATTAATTCCTGCGACCACTATTCGATTAAATGGTAAAAATATATTCTAATTTCACCTTAAAACCAATTAAAATGATAATATAATCATTTTAACAAAATATATTAAAAAGAGGTTTTGAATTAAAATACAGCATTTTTCACTATTCATTATAAAATGAACATTATCGGAAAAATACCAAAAATTTACACAACGTAAATTTTGATATCCTAATTCTAAAGAAAATTTTTATTTGGTCCAATAGAATGTATAAGAGTGTCCAAAATTATATTTAATTAAAGTTCTCCATCAAAAGGTGATAAGTGGAACTTTAGTGAGAATTAGAGTATATATGCCTAAAATTGAATTCTTTTCATATTTTAAGCCTTTATACTTTATTGGATAAATGTAAAAACATTTAACAAACATTTACAATCATATTTTAGTTATTTCTATTCATTCTCTACAATACAACGGGTACGTGTTAACTACCATTTAAAATAATATTATTTTTTTAGTAGTGTGCAATGTAAGATTTCAAAGAAACTCTTTGTTGCGTATCGGGTACACTATCGAACATAGGAACCCGTTTAAACTATAATTAATATTTAATTTGTAAATATTAATAAATATGAAAATGTGTTATTCTTTATTTACCTGGGATGTTACATCCTTCGCCCCTTTTGGGAATTGTGTCCTCACAATTTTATTCACCTATCAAAATAAGTGAGGGTATTTATACCTCATAGAATTTTCAGATTCACACGTTGTCTCTCAAACCATATGGTTTTTCCACAAAAACATTACTTGGTGAATTACCTTATTTTGCAACACTTGCTCTCTTCGGTCAAGATTCTGGACTGGTTGTTCTTCATAAGAGAGATTCTCTTCCAACTGAACTACATATGGGCTCAAAACATGGGATGGATCTGGCATATTCTTTCTCAACATCGAAGCATGAAAAACATTGTGTACCTGAGATGAACTCGGAGGTAAAGCCACTCGGTAAGCACCTGATCCAATTTTTTCCAGAATTTCATATGGTCCAATGAACCTTGGACTCATCTTTCCTTTATTACCAAATCGCATCACACTTTTCTATGGTGAAACATTGAGAAAACATGATCACCTACATCGAAAGATAGATCCTTCGTCTGGTTATCTGCATAACTCGTCTACCTGCTCTGAGTTGTTCTCATGTGTTTCTGAATCATGTAAACTTTTTCTTCCAACTCTTCTACCAATTTTGGTCCCATCAGCTTCCTTTCACCCACTTCATCCCAAAAGCTGGATTTTGAGACCGCTTCCCATATATCGCCTCGAACGGTTCTATCTATATAGTGGATTGAAAACTGTTATTATATGAAAATTCAACCCAAGAATGATAGTGGTCCCAACATCCCTGATAATCCTTTGAACAAGCACGTAGCATATCCTCTAAAGTCTGAATTGTTCGTTCTGAATGCCCATCTGATTGGGGATGCAATGATATACTAAAATTTATTTCAGTACCCAACAACTTCTGAAGGCCTTTCCAAAAGTTAGAAGTAAACCTGGGATCACAATGAGATACAATGGATAGGGTAACTCTATGTAACCTGACTATCTCTTTAAGATACAATCGAGAAAGTTGATCTAGAGATAAATTATCTCGAATAGGAAGGAAATGAGTATATTTATTCAAGCGATCAACAATAACCCAGATTGCATTATTACCTTGAGATGTCATCGGTAATCACACAAAAAGTCCATAGATATATTTTCCCATCTCAACTTTGGAATTGGTAAAGGCTTATGCATCCATTTTGGCAACTGCCACTCTGCTTTAACCTGCTAACAAGTCAAACACTTCATAGTAAAATCAGAAATATCTCTTTTCATTCCATCCAACTAGTAATACTTCTGCAGATCTCTGTACATCTTAGTACTACTAGTATTAACTAATAACGGGGAACTATGAGCCTCAAATAAAAACTCATTCTTCAACTGTGAATCACCAGGAACACATAATCTCTTCCCAAACCTCAAAACAAAATCATTATCAATATTAAATTCAAGCAACTTACCCTTCTAAACCAGCTCTACCTTTTTCTGCAACCCACTGTCTTTCTTTTGCGCTTTCTTAATTCTGTCAGATAGAGATGATCTCACTGATACATGAAACAAAACAAAAGAACTTCATGCACCAACAACTTCTATGCCAATGTTCATAAAATCAAATACCAAAGGATCTTTTTCTAAACGCATCATGGTTAATGAAGCATTACTTTTTCAGCTCAAAGCATCAGTCACTTTATTTTCTTTTCACGGATGGTAATGAATTGGACAATAATAATCCTTCATTAATTCTAGCCATCTCCTCTGTCTCATGTTCAATTATTTCTGAGTTAATATGTACTTTAAATTTTTGTGATTAGTATATATTTCACACTTTACTCCATAAAAATGATGTCTCCATGTTTTTAGAGAAAAAACAACAACAGCTAATTCCAAGTCATGTATAAGGTAATTTACCTCATGAGTTTTCAAATGACGTGAAGCATATGCAATTTCCTGATCATTCTACATAAGGAAACAACCAAGTCCCTTCAATGAAGAATCACTGTATATAACAAACTCACCATTACTGGAACGAAGTGCCAAAACTAGAGCATTAACCAATCTTCTTTTCAACTCCTGAAAACAATCATCACATTTTTTGTCTAGATAAACTTAACACCCTTCTATGTTAGATTAGTCATTGGACTAGATAACCGTGAAAAATTTTCAACAAACCTTCGGTAGTAACCTGCCAAACCAATAAAAATATGGATCTCATTTACATTTGTGGGTGTTGGACATTCTTCAACAACTTTTGTTTTAGCAGGATCGATAGTTATTCCATTTTTTGAAACAATGTGACCAAGGATAGGAATTTGTTGTAACCAAAACTCACACTTGCTGATTTTTCCATACAGTTTCTTTTCTTTTAATGTTTGTAAGATAACCCTTAAATGACTTTCATGATCCTCTTTACATTTATAAAACACCAAAATATCATCAATAAACACAACCACCATTTATAACTTGATTCAATTGAGCCATCAGTGTAGTAAACTGCTCAATTCTGATTCCGACCATCTCTGGTTGCTGATTTGAAAGGTCATTATACTTTGTATGTCTTCCTAGAAAAGCTGCTCTGTTTCCTCTATGGAAAATCATTCTTATCACAAAAATATCTTAGGCGAAGCAACATAGTAACCATTAAATGCTATATCATTTCAGTCATTCCATAAATTAATTTAAAATTTAACAATTTTCTAACTCCTATATTTTCCTATACCGACCTTTGATACCAACTATAAGTCCCCGATCATAAACATTCATGAATATTGAATTAAATGAAGAATTACAATTGAGGATATTTTCAGGTTTAGAGGTTTAGGGAATTAGATCATAACTATTACATCTCAAAAGATTACACAGTAGACACTTCTACAATGATTCCTTTTTTTCAAAACATGAACTCTAAAAAATTAAATTTCTAATTCCATGTTTAAGAAAGAATGGCATTTACTTGATCCCATCCTTAACCATATTCCACATTTTTTCCTGTGAAAAACATTTCAAAAAAAACTTAGGTTGAGCATAAAAAGCTTAGTAAGGGATACACAAAGAAGGAAAACAAGTAAACCATTAATACTTTATCAAAGTAATATTTTTCACCTTTATGGAGTAGTAATTACTCTTCACTGAATAAAATATCATTACTTACCCTTTTGTAACCAAAATATTACCATAAAACCCATATAAATAACGAATAACATATAAAGGTTACTTGGGACATAAACATACTTAAATGGAATAACCATACAGTCGACTTCCACACATATCACTTAATGGAATAACCATATGGCTGAATTCCATACCTAATGCATTGGAAGCTATAACGTAACCACTCTTCCTAGTATTCACGTCACCACTTTTCATATGGTTTATCATCTAACCACCAGTTAAATGTCCAAGTACCATTATAAAATCATAATAAAGAAAACAAATATAATGGAAAGAAAACATTTCCACAAATTGATCACAATATATAACTTAAATATACTGACATAAAAAATTCATTATAAAAATAATTTTCAATACCAAAATACATAAAAGAATATATGGTATTTATTTCATTTTAAAAACATTACGACTTGTTGAGGAATCCAAAGACCAAATAATACTCGTGGCGGCGGAAAAGGTCGTTGTCACTGCGTACGTTAAATGAAACATTACATTTTTCTGTTTTGTAAAACGCATCATAGAAAAATATTTCTTTTGTATAAAATTAAATTTCAAAGGGCTTTATACACCGTATAAACGAAATCATTGTATTAGAACAAAATATGTCTCAATGAAAGGAGATTGAGATGAAGTCCCTTACCTCGTGTTCGACGTGACACGATTTCTCTTTAATCTCCTGAATAATAAACTAAAGATAATTTATACTTGGTTTAGAACATTATTCAAGCTTACTATTGCTTTTATATCACTTATTTCCTTGTTATTAATATTATGTAAACATTTATGTTAATAATGTTCGTTTTGTTGATATCTGGTTCATAAGTAAAAAATTGTCTTCTTACATTTACATGTTGTTTATGTGTTAATAGGTTCATTATATCCAGAAGGATATTCAAGATTTGGATATCATATATATCCTATATATCTAGAATATACATGTATTTATAATAGTACATAACATTTAGAGGTAAGAAATTTAATGCACCGTTCATGGAGACGGTAAGCCGTACGTACGGATGAACACTACTTTCATTTATATTTCGTATTTAATGGAGTAAAATCATAATTATATAAGGGTATATTATAATTCCTGTATAAAATAATATATAATAACATTAACTCCATCCTTTATACGTCCCAAATATGGAATTAACCAATCAAATCACTTTGAGGGGGTGGTAGTTTGCACTTCCTAAAATAAAATTATTGTGTTTACCCACAATGGAAACCACAAAGGTATGCCACAAATGAAAAACAAATAAACATAAGGATGACATAAACATAATATATATCATATATAAAGAGAGTGACATATTAGTGGCCACCATGAATGGTGTTAAAAGAAGATTGAACAATCATCGTTTCATGAGGCAGAAAATCGCCAACCACAAAAACAGTATGTTATATAACCATTAGACTAAGGTGTGTGTAGGTGTAGATCTAATCCTTCACATAATAAAATCCTAGTATATTTAAGATACTGTTTTTTACAAATGAAAGTAATAAAATGAGGTTAGGGGTTTGGAGAAGCAAAATAAAACATAAGAACACAACAGAAGACACGACCTTTAAATCGGGTAACTCTTTTTGATTTGAGCTCAAAGGATTCCTTGGAAAAACATCTTCCCAAAGTGAGGCTTCTAAGAGTTAGAGAGAGATGTGGAGAGACAAAATGGTAAGGGTTTGGACGAGCCAAAGGCTTGAGAGGTGTGGGTAAGGTGGAAGGGTTGGGGGCCTTTTATAAGAGGAGAGGAGGGGCACTCCTGGAAAGTTATAAAAGGTTACTTTATTTTAAAATGAGTTTCGGTTTTTAAAGGTCCCAAAATTAAATATTTCTAGGATAAGGTGATAAGAGTAATAAATACACCCATAAAATAGGTTTTTGACAAGTGTAGGTCTTAGATATTACATTATCTTTTCATTTTATAGAAATTGTTAAATAATGAGGTAATCGTTGCATCGTCATGGTGTCGTAAATAATTTAATTTACATATTGTCTAAAAATTATAAAAAAACATCATGATGTATGAAATCTTTTTATCTTTCAATTGAATATATATAGTCAAAAATATGACTTGAATAACCCCATTTAAAATTGTTTTAGTAAAACAATACATGTTTGTGTCATTTATAGTTTAACAATAAATAAAAAGTTAGTATTGTCATTTTCCAACCAAGGTGGATCCATTGGGTTCCCAAGTTGACCCATGTATTTTCTTGGTCGTACATGACAGATTCAATAAGGGTAGGACATGAATCAAGGTCATTTCATATTATTAAAACATTATTTTTACCTTAAATTACAATAATTACCTATAATCGTGATTAAAATCTTAAAAGTTACTATTCACCAAAAATTATTTTAATCCCATTGAACCACATTTTACTTCTTAATGACAACCATGTATGTTGTATTATTGAAATTCAAAACACAGAGGTGGTAAAATTTAATTTAAACAAAAAAATCAGGTATTTAAGTACCACTTAGTGGTTTCACTATTCATAAAAAATTGATGTTTTTCAAAAAATACCAAAACTTCACCCTAAGATATATTTTATATTCCGATTTCAAAAATGATGAATATTTTAAAAAATTAAAATAATATAAGTTAAATTAATTAATTTAATAATTAATTCACACTGTCATGATAAATAGCGTGTTTTTATGAAACAATAAATATCAAAAGATTGACAGTAGTTTAAGTCCAATTTCAAAGTGAAATTAATTCCAACGACCACTATTGGATTAAATGGTAAAAATATATTCTAATTTAACTTCAAAACCAATTAAAAAGATAATATAATCATATTAATAAATCAGATTAAAAAGAGGTTTTGAATTAAAATACAACATTTTTTACAATTCATTATAAATGAACTTTATCGGAAAAATACGAAAAATTTACACAAAGTAAATTTTGATGTCCCAATTATAAATAAGAATTTTAGTTGGTCCAATAGAATGTATAATAGTGACCAAAACTATATTTAATGACTGTTCTCCATCAAAAGGTGATAAGTGGAATTTTAGTGAAAATTAGAGTATATATGCCTAAAATTGAATTCTTTTCGTATTTTATGCCATTATACTTTATTGGATAAATGAAAATACATTTAAAAAACATATATAATCATATTTTAGTTATTTTTATTCATTTCCGCCTATAAAATGGCTACATGTTAACCACCATTTAAAATAATATTATTTTATTACTAGTGTGCAACATAAGATTTCCAAGAAACTCTTTGTTGTGTATCGGGTACGCTATCGAAAATAGAAACCCCTTTAAACTAAAATTAATATTTACTTCGTAAATATTAATAAATATGAAAATGTTTTATTCTTTATTTACCCAGGATGTTACAATAATTTAGGGAACATATTAGGATAGAATAAATTAATGTCATTACTTGGGATTTTAACACAAATAGACTCCCACCTTTAAATATATATAATCATTTTCATCATTGATTAAACTTATTCTAAAATGGTATTTCAAATAAATGTTTCCTAAAAAATATAACACTATGAAAAGTCCTCATTTTTCACCATTCTGTTCTGAAAGTGAATATAGTGAATCGTAATGAAAAGAAGTCTTTTAGACTAAGCCACTTCTATAGGTTCATGAAACAACCGATAAAAGTGTCAATAACCAATGTGGGCAATAGAGGGTGCCTCATTATTTAAGGATCTGGTGTGACAATATTCCTCCAATAAAAATGAAATGGTCTACAATGAAAATAATATGATCTGAATGTTTTAAATGTTCCAAATGTTATTTTAATGAAATTTGATCACTCAAGGTATTTAATACATTATTTATATTGAGATTGAATCTGATTATGAAAAACAAAATAATTTTTTAAAATAATTTTTTTATAAAATTTATAAATATAAAAACAAATAACTAAATAATATAATGAAATAGTGTAAAAAAATTAAAATTGTAGAGAAGTAAATATCTAAGAGATGAGTTCAATTAGTATAAATAACACATTAATCTTGGTTTCTGTAAAATAGATAGATTATGATAGTTTTGAAAATTAATAATGAATACAGTAGTTTTGTTACAAATATTAATTACTATATAATGGTAAATAAATTATACAAATTCGTTGATCTGAATATTTTACAAAAAACAATCGCGTATAATGATTTTATAACATTTTCTAAGAATTAAGATCCTTTTGATAATTCTAAATCGAATTTTTTTTTAAATATATATAATTATAAAAAACACATTAAAATAAATGTTTTATAAACACCCTTTACAAATGATATATTTTTTGATAATCTAAATGATTTAAATAAAATTAAACATATATACAACCAATTTGAAAATTAATGTCTTATTGAAATAATATTAGAGAACATTAATTAGATTTGAATTATTAATTAATTTTGATAATTCCTAGATTCGTATTAATATATTCAAATATATCATAATTAAGATGTTTTTGTAAAAATTCATCCAGTTGGTCTGGAACTTCAATGAATTGTAAAATTATTTATCATTTCTGTGTTTCATCTTGATGTAAATGGTGTCTTATAACTATTTTCATAGCATGTGAATGATGTTTTGAATTTTTACATAAAGTAATTGAACATTTATTATCACAAATAAATTTATTATTATAAAAAATCATGCCATAACTAGTGAGTGTTTTTTTCATCCACAACACATGAGATCCACAACTTCAAGCTGCCACACATTTGGCATTAATAGCTGAAAGGTATACCGTGGTTGGTTTCATACAACACCAAGAAACTAAAGAGTCTCATAATAAATAATTTGTTCTTGATATACATTTCATATCAATTCTGGAACTATCGCACCCAACATCTAGAAATTTTTTTTGACATGATTTCTATATAAATTGAAGAGACCAAAATCCATTATTCCATTAAGATAATTATCAATTAGTTTTATAATTTTATGATTGGATTCTGTTTAATTTTCGTAATATCTTTATCTTAATAAGACAAATAAATAAATATTTATTAATCAATTTCATATAACGTATACTTCCTATCATTCTTCTAGTTTTTTTATTATATATTTTCCCGGACTCATTAGGATCTAACTTATTTTAGGTAATTTAAGGAGTACTAATACTTTTAATATTTCCATTCCCAAATTTCCTAAGATGATAATTCATATTCTAATGTTGTGATATAAAATATCATTCTAGTTTTTGATATATTTTAAAACCCTAAAAATATGTTAACTAGCCCATAATAATCATTTCAAACAAAAACTTCATGAGATTCACATATGAATATTCAATAGATTTTTGATTTATAAAAAGATAATTTCATCAATATAAAATACTAATATTAAAACATTTTTGTTAAATTATTTTATAAAAATTGATGGATTTGTATCTCCTATAAAAGAAATTATTAAGAATCGTGTTAATCTATCGTACTAATCACTGGGGGGTTGTCTGTGTCAATATAATGACATAGAATGTTTTTCAATATTTTTTTTTGTTTTATATTTTAAAAAATAATCAGCTATTCAACATTAACTTCTTTTTGAACATACCTATTATAAAAATCACACATCCCATCTTTTTCAAAAATATTTCAATTTGAAGTATGATATAAAGGTTAAAAGTATTTGAATACCATCTTGTATTTCAACTTATGTATAGGTTCCTAAATAATTTATAAAATAATTTTTATTATAAACCCTAGAAACATGTATTGATTTTTTCTAAAAAATATTCCATTCTCATCAATATTTTTTCGAAAATACCCAATTTACTTCAAATATATATGTTTGTGAAGGTTGATCATCTAATGTAAAAGACATTGTTCCACTCTAATTAAATGATCTCATCTTGCGTAGATATAATCTAGTCCTCATCTCCTTAAGACCATTCATGATTATTAGTTTCAATTTATAATAAAAAATTCATATGATTATTTTTATACTGTAAGGAACTTATAATACTAACTATTTCATATATCTCACCAACGATACCTTAACAAGTAAATTCCAATTAAAAAAATTCAATTCATGGGTTTTGAAAAGTATTTTATTCAATAAAATGTAAACAATATTCACGAGGAAGAAAATTATAAAATTTCATGATTTATATACTTATTTGAATTATTTTCAATGAATGATTGAAAATATGTTTTAGAAGTAACATATAAGGATTTTGGTAGGGGTTTTTTGATAAAAAAATCAAATGTTTCAACAATCATAACATGATTTTATTCCTCAACAGTAATATATTTTTATATAAAAAAATACACTATCAGACATAGAATTAGTGGAACAACCTAAAAATATTCCTTCATTAGATTTGGGTTTATAATAATGTGTTTTATATTTAGTATTATATATGAATACATTAAATCCAAATAAATGATGTAATAAACTTTTGGTTTTCAAAATTTTTGTAACTTATAAAAAAATGAATTAAGATATGGTCTTATTGAATCAATATTATTTTTATAGTAGGCAGTGATAACTGATCTATCTATGAAATTCTTATAAATTTTGTATTTACTCAGTATGGTTAAAGATATTTTTTTAATTTTTTTTCTTCTTTAAACAAAAAAATTTGATGATGGTTTGTAGGTACCACAATGTTATGTTCAATAGATTAATTACTACAAAATGATTCAAAATTATATTTTACAAATTCTCCAACATCATCACTATGGATAGTTTACAAGGTATGATTATTATCATTCTTATATTTGGCTTCAAAATTTTCAAAATAAAAAATGTCTGAAAATTTATTTCTATGAAAATAAACCAATTTAGATATATTGTGGTCATCAGCTAAGACATATACAATGTATTTTCCACTAATACATATTGTAATTCCTAGAACAATTAAGTACATGTTCACAAATTATAATGAATCTAATGTTGATATGTCACTAATAGATTTAAATGTTGACATATATTTCATTTTTTTTGACATGGGTTGAAAACAATTGGTGTATCAAATCCTAGTATTGGATATCCTTACAAGTCAATTATAACTCAACATAGATAAATTTCTTGGGTTATCATGTCATATCCCACTATTTCATAACCAATATTGATATTCCATTTGACTATGAAAAGGAATTTCCAAGCTCCTGGGGCCATGTATATTAAGTGTATAAAAATTTTCATTTCTATTGGAAGAAATAAAAAAATCATCCTTGGAACTATATTCTAAACATTTAACACTCTTGGAGCTGATAAGGAAACCTTCATCATATAATTTACTTATGCTTATATTATTATCTTGAAGACCATTAATAAAATAAACATTTCAAATAATATATTATTCTAGAAGAAAAACATTACCAATACCAATAATCCCTCCTTGAGAAATATCTCAAAATGTTACTTTTCCACCGTTATTTTTGGAAATCTTATGGAAGAATTATTTCTTCATAATGTTATGCCTAGAACACCAACTATCCTTATAAAAAAAAATTTTAGAACATTAATTGTTTCCTAAAAAATATTATCCTTTTTAATAAAAATCTTCTAGTATTTGTTTATATTAGAATAATAAAACATTATTAATCCAAATTTGATTATAAAAAAATGACCTTGTGATATCCAAGGGATTGTAGAATTTTAAAAGCAAAATTTCGTCTTCAATGACCATTACTTTCAAAATATGTTCGAAAAGGGTTATTTTTAGAAATAATGAATTTGATACATGAAATAGGTTTTTTTAAATTTATAACATATTAAATAAAGGTTACCATAAGGTCTAATTTGATTATAAATTTTAACAAAACTTTTCTATGGAATTGTAATGTTTGAGAAAATATTTCTCTAACTAGAGATTTTAGTTTTTAGTTTTATAAATAATTTATTATCATCACTAGTATTAGTTATATATTTACTACTAGTTTTTAATATATTATTATCATAAACTACATTTTCAAAATCCTTATAAATTTTTTATTTCATACAAGTACTCTCATCAAGATCCTTAAAAAGATATACTATTTAATTTTTAAAAAACATTCTCAATGAATTAGTCATTGAAAGTTTATCCTTATAATTATCATGTTTTTTTAGAAAAAATGGAAATATTTAATCACTATTATATTATAAAAACATGAAAATTCATCATAATAAGTAAGAGAACTATCTTCTTCTGAGGATAATTCTTCATTCGAAGATGTTTAGTTCGTCTAATTGGGATTATAAGAACTTAAAGAAATGTTGGTATGGTATTCACGATTTCTAATATTATTATTGAACCATTAATTAAATTTATGAATATTGGAAAAAATATCTATGTTCCTTTGAAAGGAACTATTACTGTTTGAAAAACTCTTAGTATATTCACCTCAAATAACACTCCACATTTATCCAACATTAAAAACATTATTTTCATTATATTTATAATAAAATTTATAACTTCATTATAAATGTTATAAATTACTTGAATATTATTAAATAAATAATTTTCTCTTTCTTTAGTACTGGACAACTTCCTCTAAAAATTTTACATTATAAGATAATGTCGATGTTGAAGAAAATGAAACACCACTATTATTCCTTTTCTTTTTCTCAACATCTACCATGAGTCAACCCTCAGACTATATAAGAGTACCAATAATATATTCCATGGTATTATTACATTAATTTCTTTTCACATAAAAATATATTCTATTTGATTCTAACTCATTATATATGATATCATGAATTTTATCAACAATTATTTGCACCTCAAGAACTCTCTCACTAATAGATTGTAAACTTTTTATTATATTCCTGGATATTTGATGAAAATTAACATAATCAAATCACATAGTAAGAAGTCAATGGACAAGTATATTGATCTTATCATTTCTCACAAGGTATCAACAATTTTAATAGTACCAAAATTTCTAATGTCAATCATTATTGATATATTGTTGCTGTCATCACTTGATAACTATCTGATTATAATTGTTTTTTATTAGAACATAAAAAAATAAACCCTACTCAATAGTTAAACTGATATTATTGTTTTTTTATTGACTAAATGTAGTTACTTCCTTATAAAAAATATTATAATAACTAGTGAGAATTACAAAATATTCAACTTGTGTCTTAATAAGAAATTATTTCAATATATCCCTCCAGTACATGTAATCTACACCATCTGAGATTAGAGGTTTTCTCAGACTATTATTGTCTGTGGATTCAAAATTAAGACCTTCCATCATATAAATAAAATTTCATTTTATATAGAAACATGTTACTGTACAAAAAAATTGATAAACAAAAAGTATATATCGAAACATCAACAACTTGAAATATTAAGGAAACTAAAAAAACTCAAAAAAAAATATGATTTGTGGAATCCATCTTTGATGCCAATTATAGAATCATAAGAACATTTTTAATGAAAATACATACTATATGGGTGAATTTTAGTTTAATATGATTAAACTAAAAACCCCAAATCATCATAAATTATGTTATTAGAGTCAACCCTCAGTCTGATAAACAATGTCATCAAATAAAATCAATAAAATAGTTCAATTATATCAATGTGAAATTAAGAATCACTTTTGGTCCTATTAATATATGAATGATTTTCAAAATTATATTTAATATTATAAAATAAAAATTAATATAAATATTAATATTGTTGCACCATTTCTAGTAATGGTGCATCATAATATGAAAACATATAAACAATATGTTATACACTAGCTTATTAATATAAGAATGTCTTAAAAATAATTTAAAAGAAAAAACTCTTTATACCCTAAGAGAAATTTATTATTTAAACCAAATTAAGTATAGCCATTTTTTATAATAAATTAATACTATTTCATTCCTTGTTAATAAATCCTTTGATTATAATATAAGAACGAATCTCTCCCCTATCCCAAGAATCTGTCTGTATGATAATTTAGTTTTCTTTATCTACCTAGCCCAAGTATCTCTTGACCTAATGAATTAGATTCTCTATATTGCCATCCTTGGAAGACATCTATAATTACGATGATCTGAAATTGGTAACGAATACAAATATTTTTAAGGATAAACACGAAAAAGGATACCAAAAAACTAAAACACTCTAGAAAATTACACTAAATACGAATGAGTTGTCCAAACATTGGAATTGTTTAGAGTGAAATTAATAAATAAACCATCCCTAAAATCTTAAAATGACCTACTATTTATATTCATCCTTTCAACAATCATATATTCAATGTTTGTTATAATGGATATAGACACCTAGAATTTGATAGCTGATAATAATCTACTATAACTAAATGTTTGACTCCATGTTGCTAAAAACCATAAAATTTCATAAGATTTTCCATACAATAGAAATAAATTATCAAATTATGATTATAAACATAGTCAATCCAATCTAATTACATAAAATTTTCAATAAAAATCTTTATGGGTATTAGTCCAATATTAATGGTACCGGTATTAGTCTAATTGTTAAGACATTGTCAGTACGAATGACCTGAAAGAAAGCCTAACATCTAGTTATGATAAATGTGAGTCTATTAACTTAGACACATTCTCATTTCTATAATCTCAATTATAAATTTATATTTCATAACCACAACACTTATATAGTATTCTATGATTGAAGAAAAGTAAATATTTTATATAAAAACATTCCAAAACACATAGGACCTAAAAAGTAAGAAAACATATTTTTAATTTATGGTTTTTTATTTTGAAGAAAAATGAATGGAAAAGTATGAGGTTAATAAAATAAATAATTATAAGATAATGACTAAAAAAATCATATAATCCTCTCATTGAAAAAAATATCATGGTTGTTGATGTGCTTGTTGTCTAAAATTTATGATAGAAACCTACAACAATTCACATTCATGCTCTAGTTGTGTAACCTCATTGAGATGAATCATAGAATTATGTCCAATAATTATTCCACAAGAATCCACCAATAGTACTTGGATCCAATGATCCTCAATAGAATGACAGTTTTCATTAAAATATTGATATTCTCTGATATTTTCATGAAATCCATTTGGCAATTATGTTAAATTATTCTACCTTTAATCAGGGGGAACTTCGAAGGAGATACGTGGATGAGATAATGTCAATGAATAATCCAAAGGGTTTATAGTGTAAGGAAACTAAATTTCCTTTCATATAATAGTTCTTTCTATTTTCTATGGTGACAGATAAATCTATAGTGTTTTTTCCAACATAGTAATACTGATATAACAATGAATGAGTATGATAACCACATTTACAAGAATGTGGAATTAGAATATGATATTTTATCTAATGATAAGATTATAATTTTCTTGTTTCATATGGGTATTTAATTTCATATTCATTCAATGGTTTTTTAATGAATATCTCGTGTAATGTTAATGTGTTTGATTGGGTGCTCGTGGTTATGATTTATCTGGTATGTAATTCATGGTTGAAGGGATTTTATTATTCTACTAGAATATATTCTTTCAGTACATTAAAGGTAAAGATATGTAATGATTAGACTCTAGTTTTATCTCAGTAGACGAGTTATTTTAAACTGCATATAGTTTAAGGTAGGGGAGCAGTGATTTTGTTTCTGTGTAGAATGACTGAGCATTCGAAATAGCTATGAACTGAGTTTCCCATGATATTCAGCTCATGTGGATTTTATCATAGTTGAAAATATTTTTTCATACATTCTATTCTCTACTTAGTTTTATGGGATCAATAGTATCAAAAAATATTATTGTGAAATTAGATGCTTCAAGGTCAATGAGGTTCTATCCAAATGCTTTTAGAATGATGCATCTTCTTATACTAGAAGAGGCTCTAGAGGGAGATGATATTTTTTTAGTCACGGTGATATGTACTATCATTATAGATTAATCAATGGTGACTTCCTTATTTGAAATCACGGAATCACATTCATTTATATCGACTCATATATTGAACCATTATAATCCATCAAAGGATCTTTTGTCTTATGAGTGGGATATTACTAAACACCTCAAAACGAAGAGAGTGGGGTCTATATTTTTAGGATTGTGTTTTATATTTATCAATTATCACTATTTATTAGTATTTTATGGTTCTTGATATGAATCTTTATGATATAATTATTTGTTATATATATTAATTTTAAATAAGGCCCAAATTGACTAGAATCTTTGACAGGTGTTTTTTACTCCACCAGGGGGTGTTTTGTATTTTCTAGGGAGTGTGGGACTTGAGGCTAAGTAGACTAACAATGTAATCAAGATTTTAGTTGTGTAATATCAATTTTGACTTTTTATTAGGTGTTGGAATCATTTATTATTGATCTGTCTACATGTTTTCTATAGTTTTCCAATGTTTTTTATTCTGAAAATAATGTTTACCACTATTATGTGAGGTATAATTTTCTATTTATTTATTTAAAACAACTAAACAAAAATCAATACCATCATATTGTTTTGAATCAGTTTAGATGGATGATTTTATTAATCAACTGGATGATCTCTTAGATAATTTCTTTATACACTCAAGTATGTCACCATGGGTGGCATGTGTTCTAATTTATGTGAATGTTTATGAGACAGTTCATTTATATGTATATTGTTGAAATCTAAATCGATTTATGGTAGAGATTCTATATTTATATCCATGGATTGATTATTTATTTCAAAATTTTAATTGGTTGAAGTGGTTTTTAATATTGGCCATTGATCATAATATTACATATGGAGAATAAAATAATCTGATATTTTGAAAACCAACACCATATTAGGTAAATCCATTATGAGTATATATTCATTAAAATTGTTTTAACATATTCTCATGAAGTCTTTATGGATTTCATGAATAGTAACATCCATGAATTTTGTGATTCTTTTAGCATCTTCATTATGGATAAAATATTTTTTAAATATATATGAAATGAGGATTAGTTCTTTCATGTGACATTAGGTTTTGAATTCTTTGAAAGATTACGTACTTTATTCCAATATTTTGAAATGTGATTTCTTTATTTGGCGTGTGAATGTATTGGGAACCATAGTGATAGAACATAGTATCTCATTTGATACTGGAAATTTGAAATATGTTTTAAAATAGGAAAAAATCATAATTTTTTTCAATATTTAGAGCTTCTATGATTTAGTAGGTTATTATGAGAGGTAAATAATGAATTTATTAAAGTTTAATTCACTTATGAATACTCTTAATCATAAGGGAGTAATGTTTTACTTGTTTGAAAAATGTTTCAGTTATTTTTTTATGTTGATTCATTTTTTGATCATTGTTCCAATAACCACTCGTCTAGAGGCTAGTTAGGGATATGTGGTCTTTTTTAAAACATCATTTTAGGGTATTGGATTTGTCATTAGTTAGGGTGATCATTTATTAGTTTATTCATGTCAACATCTTTTTCCAAATAATAACTTTTTTATTACCCATGACCTTGAACTCATAATAGTGATGCATGTTCTTTTGAGTTCGAAGCATTAATTATTTATAGAAAGGATTCCCATGTATTATGACTTAAATATCATTAGTAAAATATTCCCTACAAATAGTATAATATGAACTAGAGAAATTTGGTTGAGTACCTGAAATATTGTGATTTCGACATTTTCTATACCCCATTGAAGGATAATTTCATCCAAAAATCCTTGAGAAGAAAACTCTTTACCCATGACGTGAAACAAAAATGGGAAGTGTGTATCTTGATGGAACATTTAAAGTTTTCATATTGATGTTTTTGAATCATAGAACATTTATTTATTGTATTGTTTTCTATTGAACCAGAATCTTCTTTTGACAATTTTACATGTGTGTCATATTGATTTTAAATTTCAAAGAATTAGAGTTTCCTTTTATGGTGGGGTGACCATTTTTTGAGTGGTCAATATTTACTGTAGATATTATATTTTTTTGAAATCATATTTGTGTATATTTATATAAGAGGAAACCTATGATGTGGTATTCATAAAATTCTTTGTGGTATAAGCGCCCAATAACCAATATGAAGTTCTTTGATGTGTAGTGATTATTTTGGTGGACCAGTATGAGAGAAGTTGTAACTCAATTTTTTCTAACAACTATACTTTCTAATTTTCCAACATCAATCATCAGAGGGATTGAGTTTTTCTTCCTACACTTCTAGTAAAGAAATATAATTTGGATTCTATATCTATGAAATTTTTGTTTAGGATTCCATAATCCCTAAGAAAAAAAAGCTGATATGAGTTCTTATCTATAATCTTCATAAATTCGATCACATTATACCCATTTGTGATAAAAAATTGTTTAGGAGTTGGAAATGTATACTTGAGAGTGTTTTTTCATGATCATAGAGTCTCATGTTCTATATTATCAAATATATATCTTAGTTTTACTTCTCTATTTTAGATTGAAAATCAGTGGGAACTGAAAGATATTGTTTATTGTTTATGACATTTCATCTAGATATGGATAGCGTGATAGAGATATATATATTAATAAGAATATTCTTCATGTATTTTTCCTCTATTTGGGAAGACTTTGGGATGACCATTTAAGACTAGTTGAGTTTTCGTTGGACAATATTTAGCAACACCCAATAATGATGGATAATTTTGGGTCATTATATATCCTTCCTTATAAATATACATTTTATTGGTTGGAGATATGATAAATTTCATTGGATATAATGATATTTATCAATATGAAGAAAGAAATGTTTCATTTGATTCTTCAGTGAATGTTGATAGCACAAAACTTGTATAATTTTTCTGAAGAACATTATCACACAAGGTTGGATTTTATTTTTAGTGACCATTTGTTGTTGAAATATTCAATTCGTTTAGGTCATTGATGTCTTGGGGGAAATGGAATCTTCGAACATGTTTTATTGGACCTTTTAAGGTTGTGGATTTGGAGGGGATAATGGATAATCATTTTTCACTTCCACCATTATTCTTGTGTATTCATAACATGATTCATGTATCATATCTGTAAGAAAATATTCTAGATACTTCCCATTTTTTGAGATGGAATGATCATTATTTTGGGATTTATTTATCCATCACCAATTTTTTAGTTATGATAGTTCCTTTTAATAAAAAGTAACTTCATGAGGGTTCATTAACATTAGGCTGTGTGATTTTGATGCATCTTTATAATTCTCGAGATACATGGGTATTTGAGGAATGTATGAGATATTAGTAACCTCTCATTTTTTATATGAAATATTCTAAAAAATAATTTATTGTGATAAAAAAAATTTATGGTGGGTAGGGTGTAACATATGGTTTCCATAAAATGTATTCTATGTCCTTTTTGTATTAATTACTCTTAATTGGATGATTTTATGCACGGAGAAAAAAAATCACTATATTCGTGGAATTTTTATGTTATGAATTTTTTTAGAGAGAATTTTATTAATTTGGTTCACATAATGAAATGGTTATGTTGGTTTTAAAATAAATGGTGATACATTTTTTGTGTAATCTTACATCATGGATTTACCTGAAATGAAAGTTATGTGTGTCGTGTACTTCTATAACTTCTAATTTAAAATACAGGGATTGGTTATTTTCCTGTTTTTTCATCCAAAAACCATTCCCTATAAAACTAGGGACATCATTATGTTATTTTGGATTTCTCCAATACCTTTATATCATTATTTTGGTTATTTTTCATCATGTTGTATGTGGTGCATCTTTTTGTGTAAGAAATTTTCATCTCTCATTTTATCTCTCTTTCATTCCTCCATGGAGTTTGATTGATCATCATAGTATTTATGGATCTAACCTCCCTGATTTTTCATATTGATTCGAGTTTAGGTTCATAGATATTTTTTTCCATCATTATTTATTTTTGATAACCATTGTTGGTGTTGGGTGTTATGATCTCTATTATAAAAGTTAAGTGGTTCAATTTGAGTATTTCTGTATAATTAAAACATTAATTACTGTATTTTCTTTATATTGAGTTAAATATATTTATTAAAACCAAATTACATGAAAATTGGATTTGAAATTGATATGGCTTGAAATATTTTGAAATAAACTCCAATCTAAAGGTATTGGAATTTGGGGAAAATTAAAAAATTGATGTAGTTAATAAATTTATTTCATTAAAAATTTGATAAATTATATTAAATTTTATTGTTGGAAATATATGAATGATTTTTTATTTAAAAATAATGAATAGATGAAAAAAAAGTTTGATATGTTTTTCATTCACTGTGAAAAT
Organism: Viscum album; assembly: GCA_963277665.1. Classification (NCBI taxonomy): domain Eukaryota; kingdom Viridiplantae; phylum Streptophyta; class Magnoliopsida; order Santalales; family Viscaceae; genus Viscum; species Viscum album. The sequence goes on from OY728159.1 coordinate 1,209,474,459, forward strand.
AATTCCTGTTTTAATTATAATATGCAACTCCATTTCCATTCCCTATTTTATTAAAATTTAAATCACGATTTGGTTTATTAGGATGGAATATTTTTATGGAACACTTTGTGATACCCTTCTAGTATTTTGATCTCACACACTACCATTTCCTCTGTTCATTTGGATATTTCCTTTAACCAGTTCCATGAAAAGGGGAAACATCAATTGAGGGGATGTGGATGTTCTCGATATGTTGGAATTGGAGTGATGTGTCCTTTGGGAAGTGTATTATTATGTTAACTTCTTCTCAGTACATTGATGATTTTTTTTTTGGATTTTACATCCCTGGTTTTTTTTCTCGTTTTTTCTCCCATTGAAGTTTTAGCATATCCACTCATTAATATATATTCTAATGGTTTTTAGAAATTTATTCCCAATTTTATATTTTATTATGTCATGATCAAGTTTCAAACCCATTGGTATTGGTAACTCTCATCTTGATATATCTAGATTATCTCGGTTATCAATGTACCATGTTATCCAAACTATTCCATGAGGGTCTAAGAATAGAGTTTTTAATTTTAGACAATGGTATAACAAAAATCAATGTATCATTAGAAGTTTATGTATTATATTATATGAAAATATCCTATAAAAATATCAAAACATGGTTGAATCATAAGCTGAAACATAGAATATAACCACTTAAGTACAATTTAATAGAGTTAAAAGAACTGTAACCATGAAATTTATAATAAATCTATAAATTAGTATACTTTGACCAAAAAATATTCTATTATATGATGCACAAAAATGATAAATTTATATTCAAGATTGAGGAAATGATCTTGAATTTAACCTTTCAATTGTCAAGGCTCTAAAAATTTGACAAAACAAAATAGAAAAGTCTCGTGTATATTTTAGATGGTATTATAGATTCATTAGTCTAGACCATATATATGGGGTTGATGAAACCTTCTTAATTATAAAGGATTACTGGGAACCTATATTACAAGATTAGGAAACAATATTCAGAGAACTGGTGCATTGTAAGTCATCCATGTGGGAATAAATAAATTTAATTAACTTCTATTGAAATTTGTTGACATCTGATCTAGATAAAAGAAATTGACCATTGTAGGACATATTATTTATCAATTTAAAGTAAGAATATATTAGGATTAGAAGAATAAATTCAATTTTTGTAGTGACTGGATTTTAAAAAAATTATAGAATCAACCTATGTAAAATATTTTCACAGGTATTTAAGAGTAATTTCATCCAAATTTAATTGAGTCTTGTTGTGTATGATGGTTTTTACATGGTGTAGATGTATGTTTAGATTTCCATTCTTGAAAGTTATTTATGGTGGCGATGTAAATGGTAAAACCTATGGTATTTGAGGAATATTAGAAGTAGGGACATGGTTTTAATTTTAAATAACATTTAATGTCTTGAAGCATGCACCGCAATAGTGGAATTATTTTTCAACAAATTCATTAATGAGGATTATTTTAATTTGGTGAAACATTGATCATTACTGTAAATGGAAGACATATGATGATGTGACTTATTCCATAATCCCACTCATTCTTGATGGTATTTTGAGGGTGGGTTTGAGTAGTTCACATATTCTAGTGATGAATGTAAAATTTTCCAAATGATTTATAATAAAGGATCATTGATATGCCATGAAAATCATTGGTATGTGGATAGTGAGGGATCAAAAAATGGGAACTCTAGTGTAATCATATGAGTACCAATAGCATATAAATAATTAATTTTATTGGATTTTATATAAATATGTATCGACCATCGTTCTATTATAATTCATGCAATCTATGTAAAGACAAATAAATATCATATGATAAACTCGATACATGATTAAAGTGTCACATTCACGAGGTATGAGAGGATTAATGTATATGATGATATGTACGTGTATAGATATTTCATTTTTAGTTGAAGTGGTGAGTCTATTTAGGTCCAACATTGTATAGTATCAATATGATTCCATGAACTGGATCATCTGATACATAATGAAATAATATGTTTGATAATTTTATTTAGTGAAGCTTCTCCTATGAATGTACTCATGGATATTTTTTTTTTGCAGATTCAGATTCTCGAAAGAGAATATGGGTTCCACATTTTTTTTTCTCATAAAAATACAATGCTGTATGTTATAGAGATAACCCATTATTACATTATCTATAATTAAATTAAAATACATATTATATGTGAAAATATAAAAGAGTTTATATGGTGATACTCTTGTTGAAGGAGTTTGGAATGTCAACAAAAGAAGGAATGTTATTATTTTATTATTATAGTTCACTTATCATTGATAATAATCTAGTGTTTCATTAAAATAATGATAAAAATTGACCTAAAATTTCATATCATTTAGACTATATTTAAATATATTGTGTTAGAACTACAAAATATAGCTTTTAATGAAAAATACTATTTACATGTTCAAGATTGTTTTATTCCGTATATTTTAATGCAACATTATCCCTCAGTTGGACTCAGGTTAATGGATGATAGTTGAAAAAAACATCATTAATAAAAGAATAGGATCCCCCGACTACTGCATCCCTTACCTAACTTCATCTTCCATCGCTCCTATCCAAGTCAGATCTGGAGCGATGGTTACTCTGTGGTTTTGGGATAAGTGGAATGGTGGTCAGGGTATTTCTATTTTCTCTCGTTTTGTCTTGATCTTATGTTTGGTTTCTGATTTCAGTCCAGGCGAGATGCTACTGCTTAGACGGTCCACCTGCTCTCATCCCTACCCTAACCCCAAGGACCTCTCCACCTGTCTGAGTTGGAGTTGGAACTGTGCTTCCTCAAAAGTTTTTTGAGGTGGGATCTATCAGTTATATGCTTCTCGCACGACCTGTGTTTCATAGTTTTTATGAAGATCTATGTGTTACTTATACGACGATGGATTTGTATAAGGTTTACATGGTGATTCATTCATCATCTCCATCTGGTATGGTTATGCTTTGTCTTAGTCATGCCTCAACCCTGGTGTGGTGTTCGGACGAGGACGAAAACAATAGTGTAGATGTTAGCGTGATATTTCAATATGGAAGAGACGATGAAGGTTTCTCTGACAGTGAAAGTGGATGCATGTGGAGTTCACCAGTGATTTGGTTTGATGCGGACTGGGTGGCTATCGCATTTAGTGCGAGACACGAGGAATGGTGAAACACTCAAGGAGTCTGATGAGTAGACGACTTGATTTTCATAATGGATCGTGAAGCCATTATTTTGAATTTTGAATTTTTTGGACTTTTGGTTTGCTGTAGGGGATTTAGGGTTTTACTGGTGTAGATTTTGAATTTGGTATTATGTATGTTATGGTGATCATCTAAGTGGGATTTGTGGGTGGTTTTTGTATGGTTCCCACATTTCCAAAAAAGTATCTTCTTTAAAAAATGGATTGGCAGAATAATATAATATGGATGTTTGAGAATATGTTTTGTAGTATTCTATAGAGATCCCACCAATAAATCTTCATGAAATAGGTTATTAGGATTTTGAATCTTATTCAAGTTACCATATTTGAAATACCTGAATGAATAACTCTAGACATTCAACACATTAATTTCTGTGCAGCACCAAGATCTTCTTAAACATTAAAGTATGATTTCTAAATGAAAGTAGTTGTTTATGATATGAGAAGGAGGATCTATATTTTCTCGATGGGGATAATTAGAATACTATTGGATAAAATGGTTTAGGTGGTGGAAACCACTAATGAATGTTGTAGTTAATGAATTGATAGTCATGTCTCTTGGATGGAAAATAAAACAGTTTTACCAAATGATTAAAAATATACAATATTGGTAATCCTAGATATTTACATTTATTTTTTGGAAAATAAAATTGTAATACTATCCATATATAATATGTTTTTATCGATTATAGTTTCAATAATTTATCCTTTTTTTCATTCGACGTAGGAGAAATTTCATATCCACAACATATATTTTTTTATTCTTATTTTTTATTATCTCTATTGATTTTTTATGACTTTTTTGAAATCTATGAGTTGTAAAACTATTTAGTAGTGATTATATGTCTTAAAAAATCCAATTTCTAGTTCAATAATATGAGATTAATATCTAAAGGATGTTTTCATCATGCAATACCATCAACATGTGAAAAATTTCATCGAAACACTCTATAATATCATTTTATCAAAAAAAATTCAACGTCCTAATTCAATGAAATACTAAATAAATCATTAGAAATATTTTGAAATTTAAAATAACCTCACCAAGAATAATAATATGTTTTATTCCTATTTGAATGTATATATCAATGATATTCAAAGGAGAAAACTAAATTCTTACTTCTTTTGTTGCAATATATTGGATTAAATTCTATTATTTACATGCACAATCAACACATATTAACATCTTACCAACATCAATTCAATAAACCTTATTGAAATAAAAAATATTATTAATCCAATGGGTACTGAGATCTCCCCATTATATTTTATATTAATACTAACAAGCTACATTTATTCAAATATGTGCACGTTTTTTTCTCCCTATTCATAAAAATAAATACAATGGTCATGTATGTGTCTTCTTATTTTATTTAACTTTTTTAGACAACTTGTTAATATGTTTTTAATATTTAAAATTAAATCTTGATACACATATCTGGGTAAGTATTGCATTACATGTCTTCTTAACATTAATACCATAGCAAGTAATCCATATGCCGACATGAAAAAATTCCATGTAGAAATGACGAGAGAATTGCTAAATTTATCTATAATATTTATAAATTTTCATGAATAAGATTAATTCACATATTTCACAATTTTTTTATAAAATTATGAAAATTTTATAGCCTATGTACATATCTATAATAATATTAAATGATGAATGTCCATGAAATCGAAAATACCCATTCCCTTATTATTTAATTAACCAAATCTCTTTATTTATCTTCATATTTTCCATAGTGATAATAAGTGTAAAATTCTTATTGGAATACATCATCATTCAAATTTTACATAATAGTCTAGAATTATAAACTCAGATGTTGTTTGAAATATTTGAAAGAACCACTTCATTTTTTATCCTCTCAATGTATGCAATCTATTTTTGTTTTATGAAAATGATAAATTTTCATTATGTTCATCTATTTCTATTTTTTATAGTGTTTAAATAATCTCATATATACCTATTTTATTATTATACCTCTAATTCCTTGAATGTTAGTATATTAAAAATTAGAATAAGGACTGGTTCTCCATGTTATTTAAAAACTGAATCTTGGGGTATAGTTGTCCCTTAAATAGGATAATATACAAATTAATATTTCATTATTGAGATACATTTTCATGATTTATTCCCTATAATATTTATAGTTCAAGTCTAGTTTTTGAAAAAAGAGTTTCTTCTTACCATTATATTTTTTTGGGTTGTAATAATCTTATTTACTATTTTTATAATGAAATTTCATCCATTGTAACTTTTTTTGCATCCGCCTATTTCATCATTTTTTCATATGTTGGAATGATAACTATATAATTGTTTTCATCATAGGAAAGTTTCAATACCCATTTCAAAAATCATTTCATGAACATTAGAAACATCATTATTAGACTACATACAATAAAATTCATTTTCATATTCAAATGAAATAACTTTTTTTCATTCCGCTCATTCTTGATACTTTTGTATTTTTACCCATTCTCAACAGAATTGACCAATGAGGCGGTCAAATCGTGTTTATATATTGATATTTATGGAAATTTCACATGGTTTTATTTAGAACTATTGATTTTTCAATTTTTTAAAAATCCTACAACTATTTATTCTTAATTTATTCTATTAAGACAATATTATTGTTTCTTAAATTGATTTTCTCATCCCGTTGTTCCAACATTATCAATTTTACATTGATGTTTATTTCCATTTTATTATTGGATCCTAGATGGATTTTCCATCCAAAATATAAACATCTCGTCACTATATATTTGGATCACTTTTGATATTCTATTATTGATTTCAATGTAGTGGTTGACTTATATTAATTATTTTGAATACTCCAAAACACCAGTATACAATAAACATCCTTATATTAAATTGCCTTTTATGATCTTACATTCAATTCAAAATATAATTTTTTATCTTGCTGTTATATGAAACCCCTCTTCATAATCATAACCACTTATATTGAAATAGTCACAAAATTTATATATACATTTTAATATGTTATTTTTGGATATATTCATTATTTTATATTTTAACATATTTTAGAAAATAAGGAATCTATATTTTTTTGATCTACACTCCCTTAATTGTATCAACATACTATTAAAATATTTTTACATACAATGCCAAACTCTTTTGTCCCTATTATTAAACCTCCAAAAATAATAGTATTATCTAATAATCCATCTTATATTTTCTATATCAATAATTTCTATAGAAGCTTTATCATGGTGACCTTGTATCTTTTTGAGTGTTATTAATATAATATTTTTCTCATCATGGTGTATTACCTAATATTAACTTCTGATCAACTCACTTCATGTTAGTGTACTTCTTCTCATCCTCAACTAATCTAAATCATTCAATTTAATGAAAATTTATGTATTTTATTAATTCATAATGTATATATCTTAATTACAATAAAAACATACCATTATTTTTTATCATTGTATTTTAAACTATAATTTATAATATTTTACATCGTTGGAAGTAATATATTTTTTTTCAATGTAGGGATCACATCATTAAAAATTATTATATTAAAACATTATCATTAATAGTTATTTAAACAAATAAATAAATTAAATATTTTCATTGATTATTAATAACGAGTCTTCTTTATCATCATAAATTTATATGATAACATTGCACATTCATAATTTACATCCTAGTGCATCCACGATTTCATTATCAACTTCTTAAATAAGTACTATATCATCATGATGTCCATCTATAAATGAAACTATATATGTGAAATCTTAAACATGGAAATTATATAAGTAGCTACGAGTTGGAGAAAAGAATTATTTATAGGTTATGATATACTCATCGTTATAATCTCTATATATTGAATTAGATTATTTATAATAATCACATCAAATAGATTTTATTGAATATATTTTACCACAATGATCATATTCATGATGTGGTTGATCCTTATTGTACTTCGAAAACTTTCTATAATTCATTTCATACATTTTCCTTATATTCCATAGGTTAATTACTGAAACCATAATATTATCATCAAGAGAAGTAACTATTTATTTGTAAATTATATTTTGATTAAAATTATTATAAAATATTAACTTCTCTTAATCTATTAAGACACCATAGATAATTAAATTTATCTAATAAGGGGAAGAAATTGTTGGATATAATTCCACATACATTGCCAAATATTCATCTAGATACATTGAGATGGGGATGATTCAGTGTACCAAAATTTTATTGAGTTTTACATCAGTTCTAATTTTTTCACCACTTAACTATATATCCTATATCTCAGATAAGATGTCAGTATCTATAAATTTGCTCCTATAAAAAATATTCACAAGCATTGTAGAAAAAAAATATACCGTGTAGAAATTTACATGATTAGAACATGAAATCCTTATTTTTTATTAGTTTATTTTTAATTTTAAGAAATGGTTTTTATAGTATAGAATACAAATTCCAAATAAAATATATCTCCCAACGATCATCACATATAATCTTTCAATATCATTGGTTTCTATTGAATAAAACCATCACCTTCTAATGTGTTCATTATATTTGATTCCAATCGTTGTATATATATCTCAAAAAGAATATGAACATCTTTTAATGAGGTCTTTATACTACCACCCAATAATTATCAAAGAGTTAGCTAAAAATTAACCTTTAAATAAGACTTCAACTATGTCATATTTTTTATGTGGTGGTTGTGTTGTCCATGTATTTATTCATGTCTACGCGACCATACATCTTATTCATTTTAAATTCAATCAACATAATTATGAAAGCATGCACCATTTCCACATAGAATGTAACACATGTGATGTGGAGCCCATCTCTACACTTATAAAATAACCCATATTGCATCATAAGCAATTTAATGTGACTGTGAAATTTAAATTATTAAAGATTGGTTCACCTTAATTAAATTATTTTATTCTTATTTTTTAAAAAATTATTTTGTTCTTATTTTTATAAAAATAATTGTACTCTGTTTAACCGCATTTATATATTAATTATATATTCATAGAGTTCCCTGGAAATGTTCTTTATGATCTACGCACGACCTGATTTTGCATTCATCAAAGTATTTTTGTATCGTCTGATTCTTTCTATAAATCTTAGTACCTTATGATAATGATTAACACTATAATATCTCTCTACATTATGATAACACCAAATAAAGTCAACTAGATCAGTAAAAAGACTTCATCAAAGGGTTTATATACTATATGAGGTATGGTATATATTATAAATGAAGTATATAATTTTTTGTTATACAATATAACTTTTATTTTATTGTTTATTCTTTTTCAAAATCTATGGTTTTTTCTACCTAGAATATGACTTATGATATATGTGGGTTGTATCATATAAATAAGGAATTGTATCCTATTAAATGACATGTGTTCTTACCATTTCCATTTAACTCATGTATTATATCACTCATGGACTACTAAAAATAATATTATTACATCATCAATTCATTTTGATGGATTCTAAATTTTTAAAGACCCGTAAATTTAAAGGAAATTTTTTTTCTTAATTTTCTTGGGAATTTTACAAGAACGCGGTTTCTGACGGTGCCTGATTTTGAGGCCCGGTGTGCCAGGAATTAATTTCCGAAGTTTAGCTCAGGTACATTCAGTGAACGAACGAGCGGAAATTTCTAACTTTTAAACCGGTGCTCGGAATCGAATTCCGAGGTAACTGATGAAACCGTAGCGCCAGTAATTGCTTAGAAACACCTGTTCCGGAGTTTCATTTTCATGAGAGTTGATGATAAAAATTGTGGAAGTTTATTTTATAATTATTCTACAATTTTTATTTTACTCTAAGTGTTTTATCCATTGGATGGAAGTTGGGTAAGTACCCAACCTCCTTTGGGAAGTTATGAGGGTGGTGGGGCCCACACGAACCCCACCCCTTCATATCCTCTAAACCCCCTCAACTTCAATTTAAATGTTGATAACTTAAATTTATCAAACTTATGGATTTAATGTTGAGTGTGTAATGTAAGTTTTTGAAATTCAAACCTTCGAATTTAAAAAGGATTGTTGTGTTAATAAATTAAGAAAGGAGCTTATTTTATTTTGTTGTTAGAGTTTTGTCGTTGAGAGGTTATGGGAAGAACATATTCTACTTCGACGAAGAACGTGACGAACACCTCGGACTCCGATGAAGAACACCATTCTTCAACGAAGAACATCTCTGCTGAAGAACGCGAAGAACTTCTTCCACGACGTTCTTCTTCCACGACGTTTCCTCTTCGGGCGCACCTCGACGACAACTGAATCGACATTCATTTTCCGCGACGCCCGACCTCTGCGACGCTCGTCTACCGTGGCTCGTTGACGTGCACCGTTCTTGAAACCGAGGTAGGGAACTTATTAGTAAACCCTCATTTACTCCCTTCTAAATCTAAGAACGCAGATCAACAAAATATTAAGTTGATCCGCCAAGATTATGTTACGGGTTGGGAAATCTTGATTACGAGGAGAACTACAGGGGTTTATTTTGTTTCGTTCGTTATTAGTACCATCGCCGTTCTCCGTTTAAAAATTTAGACCACTTCTTATCGATTAACGGGAGGGGGTCGAACCGAACAAACATGACCGACCCTCCTCCCTTATAATGTTGTTGTTCCTGTTGTTGTTTGGAACAGAGATGGTGTGGAACCATCGCACCGTGCAAGACCGTGAGGGAATTTAGAAAATCACGACGAAGGAGCACGGTGCCGTTGCGCCCCACCTTTGGGGCCGAACGAATCCGCGGTCAGAGTCGGGCCGCGGCGAAGGGGCGCGGTGCCGACGCGCCGCGCCGGGAAAACCACGAAGACGGCACGATTTGTTTTTGACGTGCGGATTGACGGGTGATGACAAACGAGGACACAAGGAAATTTTGAGGCCTCCACAGTGAAGGTCCAGTCCCGGGAGGACCGTTGGCGAAGACGACAGGAGAAACGGACCACCGGAGCACGTCCGGTGGTCCGCGAAAGGCGGTGGCGGCGCCCCACGCCGGCGCCGGCGACCGGCGGGAGCCGCCGTCTTCAATTAGCGGGGGGGGGACCGTGCACCCCCGCTCCGCGGCTTCCGCTCGGCCGCGCTGGCCAAGCCGCGGCCAGCCGGTCGAGCCGGCCGGGCCCAGTCTGGTCGACCCGGGTCGGGTCGACCCAGTTCGGGCCGACCCAGGGGGGGTGGTCGGGCCGGGTTGGTCCGGGCCCAGACCCCCCGTTTTCGGACCCTCTTTGGTATTTTGCCCATATCGTGGGCTACGAACCTCTGATCGACACACTGTCAGTTGTGTAGAGATCCTTGGAACGAGATGGTCGTTTCGGTATATTGCACTCAAGGTTTCAGAATACTTTGGATACGGCCGGCATGGTTCGGATACGAAACCAACTGGGCCCTCGAAGCGGAAACACTTATTTCTTGAGCTCCGGACGTACGATTGACGTGCCGTCAACTATTTTGGATTCCTCTTAGTGAGACGGATCTTTTGGCTTACTCCGCTCGTGGTTTGGATGCCGTCGAAGTGCGGTCGGGTTGGTTCGCTCACAAAACCAACTGGGCCCCTAGAACAAAAAAGCCAATAACTCACAGATTGGGCGTCCAATGGATGCGCCGTCCGTCTCGTTGTTTTCCTCTTGATGAGACGGAACTTTTGGCATACTTCGCCCGAGTTTTGGTTTCTGTTGGATAGTGGACGGGTTGGATTGTACCCGAAATCCAACCGGGCTCCTAGAACGGAAAAGCTGATATCTTTCAGACTGGACATCTATTTGACGAACCGTCAGAGATGTTGGTGATCACGTTGAGAAACGGTCCCTATGAGTATACCATATGAGAGTTCAGGGTAAATTTGAGATACAACCGGGTTGGTTCACTCACAGAACCAACTGGGCCCTTGGGACGGAAGGACAAATAACTCACAGACCGGGCGTCCGATTGACGCGTCATCTGTTGCGTTGAGACCCCTATGATGAGGCGGACCTTTGATATAATTGTTAGTGGAACTTTGAGATACATGGAGTATCAACCTATAGATCGTAGAGCAGACCCTCCAAGAGAAGATCGTGCGGAGTACGGAGACCGTGTAGCCGACTGAAACCTGACGACTGGTTGACCGACTCGACTTGGAGTGAGTCGACTAGCCCAGTGGACGGAGCACAACATTGTGAGGTGCAGACCCATAGCAGACGGAGCACTACCTGTGTGACAGTGCAGACTCGTGGTACTCATCTGGAGAGTACCTCAACATGCTACTAGGGGGTGTGCACTACTATGTTTGGGTGACATACCTCGGTGGGTAGCACTACTGTGTTTGGGTGGCTGACCCGTGGTACTCGATAGGAGGAGTACCTCAGCAGTCTTAGGTTAGCGATCAGTACCTCAGAGTTGTGACAGGACCACTGTACACTCTAGAGATGGGGCTTTTCAGCAGTTACTATTTCGATAATGAAAATCTTGGTTTGAGCTGAGACTTTTGACTTTTTTTACCTCATGATTGAGATGTGTCACTTTTTAACTTATGTATATGTATGGGCATATACATGGGTAGTGGTTATCCGTTGATTTCATGATCTTGGTGTTTTCCTCATGATTGAGATGGGTTACTTGATAACTTAGGTATATGCATGGGCATATACCTAAGTAGAGGTTATCTATTTAGATCTTCTTTGTGGTTATCCATGTTGGTTTTAGTGAGACCTTGAGGGTCTCATGGTCCCTACCGAGTATCATTATACTCTCCCCTGCACGGGCTATGCCCGCACCTCTTTGTGTTGGTTGCAGACGACGGGCAGTGCTGACAGAGGCCGAGTGTTCGAGGACTGGACGGTACCAAGAGGTGGACTACACGACGAGTCAGTATCCGGAGGTGGACTTCACGGTGAGACGACAATCGAAGGAGGTTTATGGGTGAGAGCGTTGTGGAGGCTATCTGTACCTACCTTTCAGGTAGGATCTATGGTGGACGATCTAGGAGCTGCACCATCTGTACCTACCCTTCAGGTAAGATCCGAGGAGGATAACCCAGGAGCCGCTTCCGTCCCTCCAGCTGTTGTCTTTTTCTATTGTACATTGTTCAGTTGGAGTTGTACTTTCTTTTGGGTTTGTATTCTGGCCCATTTACCTTCTAGCACTTCACTTTGTACTTAGTGTTTTACTTCCACTTGTACTCGGTTGTGTTTTGTTTACTTTTATAAAGGAAATGCCTTCCTAGTTATCTGGATTTGAGCCTTTGGTGCTAGTCGCCAGCCCCTGGCCTATGGAAGGTGGGCATGGGGTAGTCACGGCACGGGCCCCGAGGATGGGTCGTGACAAATTGGTATCAGAGGAGTCGGTTCTACCGTAGAACTTATAACTCTGATATTTTCATTTTGTGAAGAAATAGTGTTAAGGGTACTGAGTGTGGTCTTCTGTTCAGGGAGTCCAGTATTGGGGCGGCCGGGCGGCGTATCCATACACCAGGACCCTGACAACTGAATTCTGACTTTGTGCACAAAAACACTGATTGCATATGTGTTTTCCAGAAGTTTTATTTAAATGTCAGCTCAAACCAGGTAAGCTCACCCGGTATAATCGTTTGACCATGTCACATTGTTTCTTTTAGGATGCCTTTTCTCGGACGAACTGCTAGAGCCCAGAGGGATGTGCATGCTGACAGCCTTTCAAGCGACGAGGCTTCGGTACAAGGCCCTCTTGCAGTTGAGGCACCAGCGGTAATACCATACGTTGGGCCATCGATGCCACCAGCCCCAGCAGTAGGTGATGCACGCCACTTGAGTGTGCTGCATGAGTTCCAGCACCAGAGGCCACCTAGGTTCCGGGGAGAGACGGACCCGCAGGCGGCTGAGGTTTGGATGGAGGTTGTGGTGAGAGTTTTCAGACTAGTGTGGACGTCGGCAGACTTCATGGTGATCTTTGCTGCCAGTCTTCTTCAGACAGCAGCAGGCAGGTGGTGGAGCCACTTGTTTCAGTTTTGCAACGGGATGACCTTCGCATGGGAAGACTTCGAGACCTTCTTCAGGGTGGAGTTTGTGCCAGTAGCTCTACACCCCAAGCATGTACAGGAGCTTCTGCCTTTGTTGCGTGTTTTTCGATCAGTAGGTGAGTCATCTGTGGGAAGTAGACAGATTATGCAGAGGTCCAGGAGGACCAGACCAGTAGTTGGACGATCTCGGGTTTTAGGACCGCTGGTGCGGGGCACCCGGGGTGGGGTTAGTTCCAGGCGTGCCAGAAACTGACAGTTTTACTCATGCGGTGGGAAGGGTCACCTGGAACGTGACTGTCCGACTCCTCGTACAGTGGATCCGCAGGCATTGGAGGAGACACCGAGGCAGAAGCAGCGACGAGTGCTTGAGCAATAGCTGAGCAGTGGAAAAGGCAGTAGAGCTCCGGGAGTAGGTGGAAAGGAGTGGAACTAGTGGATACGTCCCTTGTACTTCTAGTTCCATGTTGTTGTTGTATTCGTGTCTTTGTAATATGAGATGCAATAATAAAAAGACACTTTTCATTGTTTTCTTTCCTGTCCTTTTTTTTGGTTGATACTGAGTGGTCCTGGTTAAACTATTGACTTTACCCTCACTTTCGAGATTTCTTCTGGAGGAGACCCAGTGACCTCACACTGATGCCGATAGTGTGACTCGACCCTTGGAGGTGAGAGTGACAGTTGGATCTCTTAATAGTTACGTCGAGGCCTTACGATGTCATCCATGGCATGAATGCGTCATTCATGTCAGGATTTACTGTATTAGGAAATGGGTGTGGTTCATCTAGGGGATGAGACCGAGTTTCTCTTTTCGGCAAAGGAGAAATTTTAGCAGCTCATTCAGATCATAGGCAAAGCAGGTTAAGATCATCTAGGAGAGGATAAAGACTGCACAGTGCAGTAAGAAATAGGAAACCAGCGCCAGTCTTAGAGACTCGGGCGTGTTAAATGTTTCAAGAAGAAGAAGCTTTAAGGAGATATGAGTCTCTGAAGCAGCAGATGTGGAGGCAGAGCTAGGAGAGAAGTGTGAGGTGGTATACATCTTAACATGCTACAACCACCCGCCTTAGTTATCCCCGCCAGGCTCAAGGAGATGGAGAGCGGAGGAAGAGTGCGGCTGCATGCGGTCAAGGAGTTTGACCCAATGGCTCTAAAAATGATTCAAGGGGCAGTATGTGTCCACTACTAGCTGCTGTATTAATAGATGTCAATATGAATCATTCTTCACTTTCACAAATCTTGTCCCAGACCTAAAATTTCCAGTAAGTTGTTGACTTTACCCTCACGTCTGGAGATACCTTGGTAGGAGACTCGATAATCACACTTACGCCGACGGTGTGGTCAGACCCTCGGGGCGAGATTTTCGGTTGGAATATCTTGGTGGTAGCATCGAGGCCTTACGACGTTAGTTTGAGTATGGAATGGGCTATAACTATTCATACTCAAATTGATAGTTTTAGGCAAACGTCGGGAAGGGTTTTCCTTGGTCGGCGAAAAGGAAACCCCAGGCAGCACATGATAAACTCTTTCATAGGAGGGTGCGACCGATCACTCTTGAGTTGGTCAACCTTACCCTCGTGGCATCAGTGGTTTTGAGTTCCAGTTCTAACAGGAATTGGAGACCTCTAAAGTTCGATGATGATGATCACGTCCTTTTACAGGTCTCACCTCGACGAGGTTTACGGAGAAGTGGCCAAGGCGAGATGTAAACTCTGAGGTTCAACGGACCTTTCTAGGTCCACAGCTGGGTAGGCGAGGTGGTTTACCGCTTGACCCATCCACCTTAGTTGCACCAGGTGCACGACGACTTCCACATATCTCAACTGAAGAGATACGTGCTCGACCCGTCGCATATCATCGACCATGAGGTGATGGATGATGGCGATGAGGTGTTTTTCACAGACGTTCCAGTGGGGATCGAGGATCGAAAGGAGCAGATCCTAAGACGACGATCGATTCCTCGGGTGCACTTTCTTTGGAAGTACGGAACCTCCAGGTAAGCACATGGGAGCGGAAGGCTGAGGTGCATGTTCAATGTTGCTTTTGTGACCCTAGATTGTGTTGAAGCTTTACGTGGACGTAAAGCCCTGAGGTGGGAGTAATGTAAAGACCCAGAAATTTAAAGGAATATTTTTTTCTTAATGTTCTTTGGAATTTTACAAGGACGCAGTTTCTGACGGCGCCTGATTTCGAGGCCCGGTGTGCCCAGAATTAATTTCCGAAGTTTAGCTCGGGTACGTTCAGTGAACGAACGAGCGAGAATTTCTATCTTTTGAACCGGTGCTCAGAATCGAATTACGAGGGCACCGATGAAACCATAGCAATGGTAATTTCTTAGAAACACCAGTTCCGGAGGTGCGTTTTCATGAGAGTTGATGATAAAAATTGTGGAAGTTTATTTTAAAATTATTCTACAATTTTTATTTTACTCTAAGTTTTTTATCCTTTGGATGGAAGTTGGGTAACTACCCAACCTCCCTTGGGAGGTTATGAGGGTGGTGGGGCCCACAAAAACCCCCACCCCTTCATATCCTCTAAACCCCCTCAACTCCCATATAAATGTTGATAACTTATGTTTATCAAACTTGTGGTTTAAATGTTGAGTG
Organism: Viscum album; assembly: GCA_963277665.1. NCBI lineage: Eukaryota > Viridiplantae > Streptophyta > Magnoliopsida > Santalales > Viscaceae > Viscum > Viscum album. The sequence continues at coordinate 1,209,490,279 of OY728159.1, forward strand.
TTTAATGTAAGATTTTGAAATTCAAACCTTTGAATTTCAAAAGGCTTGTTGTGTTAATAAATTAAGAAAGGAGCTTATTTTATTTTGTTGTTAGAGTTTTTTCATTGAGAGGTTTTGGGAAGAACATCTTATCCTTCGACAAAGAATGTGAAGAACACCTCGGACTCCGACGAAGAACACCATTGTTCAACAAAGAACATCTCCGCCGAAGAACGCGGAGAACTTCTTCCACGACAAACTTCTTCCACGATGTTCTTCTTCCGCGAAGTTTCCTCTTCGAACGCACCTCGACTACAATGGAATCGACATCCATTTTCTGCGACGCCCGACCTCTGCGGCGCTCATCTTCCGCGACTCGTTGATGTGAACCGTTCTTGAATCCCAGGTAGGGAACTTATTTGTAAACCCTCAGATACTCTCTTCTAAATCTAAGAAAGCAGATAAACAAAATATTATGTTGATCCGCGTAGATTATGTTACGGGTCGGGAAATATTGATTACTGAGAGAATTGCATGGGTTTATTTTGTTTCGTTCGTGATTAGTACCGTCGTCGTTCTACATTTAAATATTTAGACCGCTTGCTATCGATTAACAGGAGGGGCCGGACCACACAAACATGACCGACCCTCCTCCATTATCTTGTTGTTGTTCCTGTTGTTGTTTGGAACGGAGATGGCGTGGAACCATCACACCGTGCAAGACCGTGCAAGAATTTAGAAAATCACGAAAAAGGAGCGTGGTGCCATTGTGCCACACCTTTGGGGCCGAACGAATCCGTGGTCGGAGTCGGGCCACGGTGAAGGGGCGCGGTGCCGACGCGCCGCACCGGGAAAACCACGAAGATGGCACGATTCGTTTTTGACGTGCAGATTGACGGGCGATGACAAACTAGGCCGCAAGGAAATTTTGAGGCCTCTGTAGTGATGGTTGGGTCCTGAGAGGACCGTTGGCGAAGACGACAGGGGAAACAGACCACCGGAGCACGTCCGGTGGTCCGCGGAAGGCGGTGGCGGCGCGCCGCCGGATGGTTGGCGGCGGAGGTAGCCGCTGTCTTCAATTAGCGGCAAGGGGGGGGGGGTGCACCCCCGCTCTGCGGCTTCCGCGTGGCCGCACTGGCCGAGCCGCGGCTGGACGGTCAATCCGGGCCGGGCCGTGCCCAGCTGGGTCGACCCGGTTCGGGCCGACCTTGGGGGGTCGGGCCGGGTCGGTACGGGCCCAGACCCCCCGTTTTCGGACCCTCTTTGGTCTTTTGCCCATATCATGGCTTACGGACCTCCGATCGATGCACTGTCAGTGGCGTAGCTATCCGTGGAAGGAGACGGTTGTTTCGGTATATTGCACTCAAGATTACGGAATACTTTGGGTTCTGCTGGGTTGGTTCGGATACGAAACCAACCGGGCCCTCAGAGCAGAAACACTTCTATCTTGAGCTCCGGACGTCTGATTAACGTGCCATCGACTTTTTTGGATTTCTCATAGTGAGACAGATCTTGTGGCTTACTCCGCTCGAGGTTTGGATGTCGTCGGAGTGCGGTCCTATTGGTTTGCTCACAAAACCAACCGGGCCCCTTGAACAAAAAAGCCAATAAATCACAGACCAGGCGTCTGATTGACGCGCTGTCTGTCTCGTTGTTTTCCTCTTAATGAGACGGAACTTTTGGAATAATTTTCCCAAGTTTTGGTTGTTGTTGGATAGTGTCCAGGTTGGATTGTACCCAAAATCCAACAGGGCTCCTGGAACGAAAAAGATGATATCATTCAGACTTGACGTCCGTTTGACGAACTGTTAGCGGCGTTGGTTATCACGTTGAGAAACGGTCCCTATGAGTATAACCTATGAGAGTTTGGGATACAGTTGAGATAAGACTGGGTGGGTTCGCTCATGAAACCAACCGGTCCCCTGGGACGGAAAGGAAAATAACTCACAGACCGGGCGTCCGATTGACGCGCCTTCTATTGCATTAAGACCCCTATGACGAGGCGGTCCTTTGAGATACTTGGAGTATCGACCTGTAGCTCATTGAGTGGACCCTCTCCCGGAGACGAGTGTGCGGAGTATGGAGACCGTGTAGCCGACTGAGACCTGACGACTACTTGACCGACTCGACTTGGAGTGAGTCGACTAGCCCAGTGGAAGGAGAACTAATTTGTGAGGTGAATACCCATGGAGGATGGAGCACTACATGTGTGACAGTGCAGACCCATGATACTCGTCCGGAGAGTACCCGAGCAGGCTACTAGGGGGTGTGCACTACTGTGTTTGGTTGACATACCTCGGCGGGAAGCACTACTGTGTTTGGGTGGCTGACCCGCGGTACTCGACAGGAGGAGTTCCTCAGCAGTCTTAGGTATGTGAGAAGTACCTCGGAGTCGTGACAGGACCACTGTACACTCTAGAGACGGGGCTCTACAGCTATTACGGTTTCAATAATGAAAATCCTAGTTTGAGTTGAGACTTTTGACCTTTGTATTTACCTCATGATTTAGATGGTCACTTGATAACTTAGGTATATGTATGGGCATATACCTGGGTAGTTTGTATCCGTTGATTTCATGATCTTGGTATTTTCCTCATGATTGAGATGGGTTTCTTGATAACTTAGGTATATGCATGGGCATATACCTAAGTAGTGGTTTTCTGTTTAGATCTTATTTGTGGTTATCCATGTTTGTTTTAGTGAGACCCTGAGGGTCTCGGGGTCCCTACTGAGTATCGTTATACTCACCCCTGCACGGGCTATGCCCGCACCTCATTGTGTTGGTTGCAGATGACGGGTAGTGCTGAAGGAGGCCGAGTGTTCGAGGACTGGACAGTACCCGGAGGTGGACTACACGACGAGTCAGTATCCGGAGGTGAACTTCATGGCGAGACTACACTCAGAGGAGGTTGACGGGTGAGAACGTTGTGGAGGCTATCTGTACCTACCCTTCAGGTAGGATCCGTGGTGGACGATCCAAGAGATGCACCATCTGTACCTACCCTTCAGGTAGGATCCGAGGAGGATGACCCAGGAGCTGCTTTCGTCCCTCCAGCTATTGTCTTTTTCTGTTTTACTTTGTTCAGTTTTAGTTGTACATTATTTTGGGTTTGTATTCTGGCCCATTTACCTTTCAACACTTCTCTTTGTACATAGTGTTTTACTTCGGCTTGTACTCTGTGGTGTTTTGTTTACTTTTATAAAGGAAATGCCTTCCCAGTTATCGGGATTTACACCTTTGGTGCTAGTCGCAAGCCCCTGTCCTATGGAAGGCGGGATTGGGGTAGTCACGGCACGGGCCCCGAGGATGGGTCATGACAAAATTACATAAAATTGACTACAAAATTCATCTAGGTATATCTTTACTAAATACAAATATAAATTTTTATTTCAAAATGATTGCTTATGTTGAATGAGAGAACCCTATAATATTTAGCACATCACCAAAAATCAAATTGCCAAAGAGATTAATAGTTCATTCCAAAATATTTAATATAGGTGGATGGAATAAAATTTATCATGTTCAATGATTCATTAATGGTTCATCTTTAATAATAATAATTTATCATCATGAATAATAATTCATCTATTTAATATTCAAAGTCATCCACAAACATAAAATCTACAAATTCAACAAATTGATATTGAAAACACTTTTATAAAATAAGTACTAGTATATAAACATAATTATCTGGTCACCAAAAATCCTTACATGCCGGAATGTTACTGAATATTTCCAACCGTGATATTCAAAGAATCATCTACATATTTTCATTTTTATCATTCCATATAATGATAAAAAACATATTTCATAGGAATATAAATATATGTGCAATTATTATCAACATCATATATGACTTATTATTTAAAATAAATTATATTCATCTGATGGGAACATTATGTAACGCTCTACCACACTCTGGGGGCCTGAATTATGTATAGTTGTCAATCATATTAGTTATTTATCTTAAAGAATTATGACAATGACTATTGAGAATAATGATTCACTGAATAATTTTTTTTTATGAATTTTCAGCAATATTATTTTCATTTACCATTTTATTGGAGGGGGGTCATAAAATGTATATTACATTATTTTTATATTTCGAAATAGTGGATATCATTAAATGGTGATTATTATTCTTATCCCAATCATTGTAGAGAGTTTTGTAAATGTTAAAACCCATAAAACATATATTTCATTGGGTGTTATATGACTCTATAACCATGTGATGGGAAATGTTCCATACGATTTCCCTGATAGTCATGCCACATGAGTCCCTAGATGGTGATTCAAATCTTGAACCACTTAAGTATAGATGTGTATACAAATTTTACAATAATTATATTATTATATTTTCTCATGTCTATTTTTTTCAAAATTTAGAATTTTTTTTAATAAATGTCTTTTTTGTTATTTTAGAAAATTTATTTGTCCATAACCTTTATACAAATCAACTAGTGTTATATAGGATGGAGTTTCCTGAGGAATAAATCTACCTATTTAATTATAGGATAAATGTTAAAAATACATATAGTAATATTGATATGATAATTATTTATATGAACATATATGTCGGATTACATACAAACCTATAATCATAAATTCCATTTTATAGGATTTCATGGTATGTATTATATAAATAATGTAGTTTTTTCATTAATACATTATCTTATAGTAGAAATACATCATAATAATATAACACTAAATTAACATGGTCCTAGGAATCCAATAATAAATAGGAACATACATGTTTTGTTTTATATATATTGTGGATGAATTATTTAAATGATGTCCACTGGTCTACTAATAATCAAAAGTTTATTTAACTCTGGAAAAATCGATACAACTACTATGATCAAAGAGATAATAATATGAAAATGTGTATATATGTCACTAATTGGAATACATGATGTCCTATAAATAGATACGGATTCCATATATTTCACTACTTGGAGGTTTTGTTCATGATGTTGTATGAAATACTTTTTCCTTCCATTCACATTTTTTTAATAAATATCATATAATCATGATAATTATGGGGATGAAGTCTCTTGATATAATTATTTGTGTTTTAAAATGGTCCTATAATGTTTATTTTTTGACACAAATAAATTATCTATGGATATCATATCAAACATAATTAATGGTATCTAAGAGTGGTACCCTCGAAAACAAGAGGATTCAACTCTTTAAGAATAACCCATTCCTTACCGTGATAATAATGATGAATGATAGCAGTTGTAATATATACCTAGACAACATTCTAGAACTACATCTTCCACAAAAACCATCATTGATATACAAAATGTAACATAAATCAATTCATCACCCATTACCTCCTTTTGTAAATGCTTTCGACCTTTACTATCACTGACATTGTAATCAACAATCCATAAATGTATCTTAGTATTTCCACAATAACTATTTATGATTCACATTCACCATAAATTGTTATATTACATTTTTATAAGATAATAAACATTGAAATGAACCCTTTTGTGAATTTTATAAACAATGATTTACTATATCATATGATTCAATAAACTATCATAAAACTAATTAAAATCAACCTCCCTTGATCATTTAATATTTCAAAAATATTATCTCTAAAAACAACCATGATGTGGACCAAGACTTACCAGATCATGCCAAATTAAATATGATCAAAGGTGTATCACTAACTGATAATATTATAAAGATAACAAATAACTATTATCTATTGATCAATAATTTAATATATATTTCCATTACATATATTAATGTTTTTTTATTATTATGGATAGATGAACATAAAATGTAATACAATATTTTTTCAATTGAATTAAAAATCATACATTACCTCATACCTGTTTTAAAAAATCCTAGAAATTGATAGTTCATATTAGATTGTATAAATTAATTATACAACTAGAAAAAAAATTAATACATTCAATCACCAATAATATAAAATCATATCATCTTTCAACAACTTCACAACTATTGGAACATTACCCCACCATCTTCCAAGATAGAGTTATTTCTTATCATGTGTGATTCATAATTCCTTTCCTCATGATACGTAAATTTCATCACACATTGGTTTATTTATCCTTTCAAATTATCAAAATAGTTGACGATGATGGAATCTTCAAATCGAGATGATGTGATCCAGATTAAAAAACATTTTTTCTATAGAAAAACATTCCTAATGTCGGATGAGATTTATAGTAAAATGTTTACATTTATTCAAGAATTTTTCAATAAGAACAATACAAAAAATATAGATATGAGTAAATGATATTTATATTTTAAAATTTTACCTTGATTAAAGAAAATATGAATAAATTTTACCTCCTTTTTTAATGTTTTCCGCCATTTATGTAATTATTTATTTTTTATTTTTGGTATTTTGTTTTAATGAATGTCATGTATATTGAAATAGTTTTAAAAAAAATTAAAATTTCGTATATTTTAGAATTATATAATTGGTTTGAATGATTATTTCAGGAAATTTTTTTAATATTTATTCAATGATAAGTCATTCCACCTTTGTTATATACAAATTGAAGTAAATATATGAATATTTTATCAATTATCATCAATTTTTTGAAATTGAGATATTTTTTCATAATAAATAAAAAAATAAATGAAATGAAATTTTGATCAATATATCTATGAAATTTTATTTCTATAATATTTAATTATATTATAATAATTTATATACATTTTCATGATTAAAAAAATATATTTAATAATTATATATTGAATTATGATTGAAATTATAAATTAACAAATAATAATGAATATATATTTTTATTTTATTATAATTACAATTTTATGGGTTCGAAATATTTATAAATAAATTATTATTATTTTTTCTCATTATATATAAATTATCATTTATATTTGTAAATTTAATGTCATATATATTATTAATTTTATTAATATGAAATATATTATATTTGATAAAAAGGATTAAATATATAAATATATAATACCATATATTTTTCTTATTTATATAATTATAATATATTTAAAATTATTTTAAATTTTTTATAATTTAATATTATTGTTAATATTTAGTAGATATATTATAATAGTTTGTTATGATTTTTATAACTCTATTTATATGAATTTACCATTGAAATTTATAAATTTTAATTACCAATGTGATTAAATTTTTTAAAATAACTTTTTTATATAATTATGTTTCCTATAATTAAATTCAACTTTTAAATAGGAAATTATATATTTAATAGACATCATTTTATAATTTTCATTATATTATTAATTAAACATTGTAATAAATGTAAATATTATTTTCTCTATCATTAAATTAAAATAAAATTATTTATTAATGATTTATTTAAGGTCATAGAGGATACACGTTAAGGAACAAACACACACTCCTATGTACATAAGGATGGGCCCCACCTCCCTCCTTTTGTTAAAAAACACCATTAAAAGACAATTATATTGATGATCCTAAATTAACAATGCACCAAAGGAAATTACATGGATATTTACCTTGGAATTTTCACTCTTGTGTCACTGTCTATGGCATTGTCTACTTCACAAATCCCCAAAGGGTACTACCATGATTTAAACCATAGTCTCTGGAATGTGGACGACAGCCTTAAGCACCACATGATCATGGATAGTGATGCATATACTAATTATAATGATAAATATAGTTTTATTTATTGTATAACTATTAACACGAATATGATTCATTTATTAGAATAATAATTATATTTAAATATTCTATAATAATATATACGATAATAATAGCACAAAATATAACATTATTAATGATTTATATTATATTATATTAATATTTTATATATTTTATGTTTTAATTATAATAATCAAAATGTGAATATTTTTTTAATAGAATGAAGGTGTGTTCTAGAATGGAACATTCATGTGTATTTTCTAATAAATCGAATTTCCATGGCAACCTGTTAATGATAAAATACCCACAACATTTTGGTGTTGGACCTGTTCCTTCTTAGTTCTCCTCACTGATATATGTTTTCTGAATATATTATTCCACGCATTAATTCTGTAAATCATTTAAATTTTATTATTATAATGATTTAACCTGAATATTCTCACATAACCTAGAACCATGATTAACTATTCATACACAACCAGATAACCATATGAGATACTCTTACGTGAACCATTGTCCAAATGAGTTATTATTATTTGATTGATTCTGTTTTTAAATGCATTTAGGTTAAAGCCACTTCAACTAGTTTATTATTAAATGTTCTGATAATGGTGCATAATGGTCCTTGATCGCATGGGACAAGCCATCCTACCCACAAACCTAGCAATATAGCACATAATTTTGTGGTTGGTTGGACTAGGAAACGATAATTTTAATTTTTAATGGACTTAAGGTTTTGGGGAAAGAAGTCCTTGGGATTTTATATAAGGACCTAAATTTTTTTTGACCAAAATGATTATGAGAATTAAATTTTTTAATCGAATAAAATTTTAATTTCATGTAAATTTTTGTTAATAAAAACGCATATATGTTTTTTGTATTTGATTAATTTATATATATTCATTAAAAAAAATTGAATCATTTTATCTTCTTGATATATTATATTCATTTATAGTAAATGATTTATATCTTTTTAAAAATTATTATTTATAATATTTACTAATCAATCAACCATGCCGACTAGTTTTCTTAAAATTCAATCCTGAATGAATGTAATATTCAAATATTGAATTATTTATTGGTCTTAATGGATCTATAATTTCAAGGACCAGTCCTTAATGAATTTTTCCTCAACGACCTGATTTATCCAATTAAAAACCATTCTGTACATATATGTTATTGTAACATTTTCTTGCAATCATTAATTTACATATAGATAACATCCAAACATATCACATTTGATAAAACACTAATAAATAATTCTTTTAATAAATAGTATTAGTTATTTTTTTTTGTAGGAAGAAAAATTTATAAAAACAATTATTTTCAAATAAATGACGTGAGATTCAAAGCATCATGTTTTAGATGAAACATTCAATTCCAAGAAACACATACCTAACAAAAATAAATAATCTTCAACACAATTCACTAAAACATTAAATTGACATTTTCAATTAGTAAATATATTTATAATTATTATTTAACTAAAAACATTTAAATAAAGTATTCTTGAAATATTGATTGATGAAAAAATAGAACAATTTTATTATTTCAGCACTAAAAACCCATATTTCATGAAATAATCCATAGAATTCCATATCTACCCTAAAATAAAGAAATATGAATAATTTATCAGTTAATAGACCATTATAATTAAAACATGTAGGTAAATAATCGATAATGAAGTACAAAACTTGTGCAAAATGATTTTTTAACAATTTCCCAGACACAAAATCAATTGTTTTTCCTAAAGTTATTAATTCAAAATATTCCAAAAAGTTCCAATAAATATTAAATATTAAATATTATAATGAACATAATGAAGGGTTATTCAAAAGGATGTTTCCTCCATATAGTCTCACTAATAAAATATGGATTAGTTATCCCCCAGAATAAATTTATTTTACAAAAACAATTCATCTACATATTTATAATATATAATAAAATTTGAATATTTTTGAGGAATTGATCTAACTACACTATATATCGAACTGGTCATCAATATTTTTTTCTTTTTTTCAATGGTGAACACACAAACAACTCATTAATTAAAACATAATTATCATATAAATAATCAATTATATTACACCACAAAAGCATGATGGATAGAAAATATCAAAAAATATAAATAAAATCAATATTATTATAAAAACCATCATTTGACATAATACTCACCTAACACATATCTGAAGTATTTCAATTCTATAATATATGAATTTTTATTTTTTATGACTAATAAAAATCAAGAACAATCAATTTACATGAAATTGTAAAACGTAAACCATAATTTCACTAAGAAATTGTTTTTTGAGGAAAATATAAAAATACACATCATATAATCCAAGGAGAAATATAAATGAATAAGAAAATAATTGTGAATAAAAAAATTATATATGGAGAAAAAACATCCCCACAATGCATGAAAATAAATTCTTTAGAAGAAGATATTTGTTAAAAATATTCCATAAATGTTTGATGTGTTCAACATGTATTATAGTGTAGAAAAATTAAATATATATCCCTTAAATAAAAAATAAAAAATTTATATTAGGGTTTAACTATAAGAAAGATGATAAAAAATTATTTTATGAATATTTTTAATTAAATAGTTAAAAATCTTGTACTTGGTTCATGAAGAAGCTCAAGATGAGATAGTTGTCAAAATTTACACCAATATACAATGAAAATAGAGTGGACATTAATATTAAAAGAAGAAGATATAAAATTCATTTAGTTCAATTAAAAATATTTTAGGTTATACACATAACATAACTTGATTGATTTTCAAAAAATATACATTAAAACTAAAAAATGACCACCAATTAAAATGTAATGACTGCAATAATATTTAGGTAATATAATGTCAAAACACATTTAATCACAATAAAAGTGAATACTTCATAGATATTAATAATTTTTACACTAATATTATTAATTTAAATCACCTTCTTTAATATGAATCTAATATTTATTTCACAAAAAATACACCACCAATGTGAAATATATCATAACCATAATATTCAATAGTTTCAGGATAATTTAAAATAAAAATTCAATTACTATAGAATAAGGTAATTGATTATGATAAAACTGTCATTATGGTGGACAACTATTATAGTTAATCCTTCAATATCATTAAAATTATACGATTTATTCCAATTTATTTGTTAAAAATCCAAATTAATCTATATTTCAAAACCATAGTTTAATTTCATATAAAAGAAAAAAATTTGGATAATGAAGTGGATAATGGACCACCACTGTCCAAGGATATATATAAACAAAAAATACTAAAAAGAATAGTATATTAGTATTCTATAATTAAGTAGTAACCCGTAGAACATGCGCAAGTAAGTATAATAAAAGATATATAAGGAAAAAAATTCATCAATAATTACAATATTTGTTTCCCCCACTAAGTCAAAAATTATTCAAATAATCCATAATGTATTGAAAATTTTTTGTTTAAAAAAATGTACTAGGATGAGGTTAAGAACTGGTTTTTGTTGTTTTTTAACAAGTAGGGATTCTATATAATCATCATCATGAAATCCAATTATTTATGGAAAATATGTCTTTATAGGTTTAACCTTACTATAATAAGTTCATTTCATGGTGAAAAATATAAACAAGATTTATCCAAGTATCTATAAATTAATAAAATAGGATATAAAATTAAATTTCATGAATATAAATATATATACTAATCTAGGATTTCCATATGCCATGTGTCACTTTAGTAATCCTCCACATCCAACTATATCTACGTGGCATGCATACATGGCTCCACATCCCTCCCACTAAATTTCGTTACAATTATCTCCCACCCTCCCATGCTCTCGCTCGTCCTACCCATCACAAAATCTCGCTCCCCCATTTCTGTTTTTCCTCTTCTAGTCCCAAATTCCATCATCACGGTCTACCACCATAACCTTCATCGTTCTCCCCAATCTAGGGTTTCCGCAATTTCATCGTTCAATGACATTACCACCGTGACCTTCCTCCACCACCTTCACCTTCTTCCTCAGCACGTGATTTCCCTCATCCCTTCTTTCTTCGACTCCATCCACCACATTCACCTCCAACGAATCCAGCTCATGTTTCACCACTTTCCTAGATTTCACGGTTCACCTATGATTCCCAATCTTGGTTTCCTACTCCCACGATTCTCACTGCTCCTAATTTTCCCACTCACGTTTCACCTCTGCTGCTTCTCCTAGGGTTCCCACTACTGTTACTGATTCCCTATCAAGATATTCTCTCTACATCCCATTTCACCTATGTGCAACTGTTCTCGCTCATATTTATCCTCTGGTGAAGCTACTATGGATACCACTCTCGTCACCCGTCTGCCGCTTCTCCAAGGGTTCCACCTCGAGTTTCCCCTTCTATCATCCTGCAGTACCCACAATACACCACCAGTGTCTTTTGTGCTAATATGTCTTCCTTCTACTACAATTCATCCTACCGAATTCCCTCAGCTCGTCATATGTATTTTTCATTCTCCTGCTACCTCAAATTGCATCACTTATGTAACCTCCAAATTAAATTCTTGTTGTTCCTTGATTCCCTGAAGCCCATTATTTCCATCCACAAGTACAACTACTCTTTTATCTCAACAGTGTTTCGAACAACATTTTTCTCTCCCTGCAACAGTTATGTGTTTCTATTCAATATCTAAATATTTTATTCACTCTTAGTTTGTTAATTGTTCATATGGTTTATTTCTACTTCATATGTGTTTCTAGATTTATAATTATTCTAGAAGTTCATTCTCATAATATGTAATGTTTTAAATGTGTATTCAAAAACACTATAGAGCAAAAATTTCCATAACTACAATACATTGTTAATTGTATTTTTATATTCATACCTGTATGACCTAAATTAGTGTGTTTGGATCTTCTATTTTTTATTAAAATTATGGATAATATGATGTGTATTCATTTCAACTGAGAATGATTTGGGGGATGAAAAATCGAGATCGTAAGCCATTTAATCTCTCCAACTAAATGACTTATATGAGCATGTAGTCTTCATTTTAATGTTATTGTATATTATACATACATGTGTTATGATAAAAGGTTTTATTTTTTAGAATATGTAGTTGTAATGTGAAATTAGTATTTTCCATGGGCACAAATGGATAATTGTGACTAGCCAGCTACACACACTTTCTTGTATGGTATATATTTTCAAGGTTAATACAAATTAGTTTATTTAAACTAACATGCAAATAAAAAGTATAAAAATATATTTCACTTTTTTAATTATGTTTAGTTTATTTAGAACGCATTTTTCTATTTATCATTTTGAGGATAAAATTGATTAAGAAAATTGGTGTAAGATTATGTAATTTTTTCACATTTCAATGCATTCGGATTTCAATATATATAATATTTTTAAATGTAGATGGGTCATTTTCCCACTAGAATCACTTCAAGATATTATTTCCTCTCCAGGGTCTCTAATTGTCATATGGCTATGTCTATTATACTAATCTAATTTTAATGTATTTCTATTATATTTTTGTGGTTTGCTGAAAGAGTGAACTGATACAGAGGTAAACATTATCCGATGTTTTTATTGTTTTTTCCTATTTGGTAAAATAAAATGGCATGAATTTGATACTCCACAAGAATACTTAAAACCCTTAATTGAGAATGATATGTGGGATGAAAAATAGATCATATACCATACTATATCTCAAAATACCTAAAAATTATTTCACTTCATGTAAGATTATGTTTTCATTTAACATTTCAATACCTTCATATTTGAATCTCTGTAATTTTTTTAAATACAGATGGGCCATTTTCAAGGTGGAGTCACTTTAAGAAATTACTTTCTCATTAGGGACACTAACTATTATATGCCTATTATAGTGATACTAATCATATTTGAATGTATTGCTATGATATTTTCTGGTTTGGTGAAATATTCAAATGATACATAGGTAAAAATTCTACTATGTTGTTATTGTTTTTTCCTCTTTTAGTAAAATCAAATTGCATGAATTTGATACTCTACCAGAGTACGTAAATACGTTATTTAGGAATGATTTGGGGGATGAAAAAAGAGATATTATACTATACTATCTCTCAAACTACATCAAGTTTTTTCATTTGGTGCAAGATTATCTCATCCATTGAGTGTATTCTAATTTTTAATTATTATTGGTTTTATAACATTATTTTCATAATGGATGAACATCAATATATGTTCTTCTCTTTTCATTGTGTCAAACAAGTAGGAAGTGGGTTTGCCATGAAAAATGGGTCTTTTATGGGAAGGTGTACTTTTAGATGAATTTGGTATGTGGCGATTCTACAGGAACATTCTTCGATTCACAAAGGTATTGGATGGGTACGTGCTTGGATTCATCTTCTGCAACATTTTTTATCTCACTTTATTCAATCGCGTCTATTTAATTTATAATTTTTGAAAATGGATTTCTAGAGAGCATGATATGTGTTGATGTTTGTCACCTGTCACAATATTTGAAAATCCCCAAGTTGTCATTCTTGAAGAAATCATGGAACATGGTGTGCATTATAGAGGTATGCACTCTTATAACAATTTAAATGTCAATGATATCCTACATAAAATTTTATTCTAAGATTGAATTAGCATTTATTATAATTGTTATAAATTAAATTTATAATTTTTTGAATTGTTTTGTTCAAATATTGATGAATGATTTGGAAGATCATGATGTTGATGATTTATAACCCTCGATGTCCCCCGAGGGGTGGGTCGTTCAGACGTCTCCCTGAAAATATAGATTCTCATACATGGTTGTGACTTTCACAGTCCCGCCAAACCACGCCATCTTCTACTAGATCGTGGCCGACTTTCTAGGATGGAGTCAATCTCCTGATACCCAAGCTATAGTTGAGCCTTTCTAGGGGTCACCTCTCCTTCCATGATGCACTCTATGTCGAACCACCGCAACCCTCACTGGCTCAAAATTGTAGAACTCTTTTTAGTGTGAGATGTTGGTGGAGAGTGATCATAAAATGCTCACGGGTTCTAAAGGATCATCATTTGATTCTATAAATTGTTCCCAAAACTCAATCCTGGCGGACTAAACGAATTACCAGGACATTGTTTCTCATGGGACCTTTATAATCAATAACATCTCTTTTATTCTATTATCTAGTATTTATTCAACAATTCATTATTTGATGCACATTCTACCAATTGAACTATTATTCATGAACTCTACATTGATACTAAAGTTCATTATTATTAAAATGGGGTCCAATTACATTTCATTTATTCTTCAATTCAACTATATTTATCTACATCTCCTAATTTTAAATTTTATGGTATCAAATATTCAAAGTTATTGTTTCTCCTTTTGATATATATATATGTATATATATATTTAACTATTTTTTAATTTTCATGAAGTACTATTTATAAGCGAGATTATTTTCTAAGATTCATCAAGCGGGTGAAGAAAGAATACCTATACGTACATCTAATAATGGGGCCTTATGTTTGTAGTGAGTGTAATTTTGGGAAATTTTGAAGGTTTTCATTATGTGCAAGATATTACAGTTTTTGATTTCAAGAAATTTGATTGTTTTTTTATTTCATTTAAAAATACACGGGTTTCAATGTTTGTCCGAAATATTTTCCATGGATTAGTTTTAGTGAAGATAATGGTCCTTTCGAGGTTATTTTTGGGTCCTTTAATGGTCGATTGGACAAAATTTTCAATAATGTTTAGCATGTTATCATTACTAAAAAATCTGATCAATTTACTGCGATGAAGGTGAGAATACAAAACTTTACAATAAAAATTTTAAGATGATGAAAGAAGGATTTTTCTAATCCCAAGGGGGCCCTATAATATTATCTCAGGTTACTACCTTCTAGCTTATTTTTTTCTTTAATTTTTATTTTTTTAATGAAAATTAATCTTCCTTTTTCATAAAACAAAATCTGATGGATTTAATATGTAAAAGATATTACTTTGTCTGAAGAATGTAGCCCTATATGTTCATCTCAAAATCTGAAGGTTTTAATCTTATATAGTTTTTTTCCATTATATATGATTTACCATTTTGGGATTAGGCATTTTTTCCAATCAAATTTTTAGTTTACTGATTTGTAATGTATGATTATTATAAAAAAGAACACCCATTTGATTATGTCATGTCCATTTCAAGTTTACTAGATTGAAAAAAAATTATATTGGTCTTGTTTCCCTCTAGTAAAAATGGCATCCGAGTTAATGAAATATTATTATCACTTCCAATTAAACAGGAAAACAATTTTCTGAATACTATTTTTTTGTTTCGAGATAAAATGTTTTATGATTACACATGTTTCATTCTGGAATAAATGTTATTATGTGTTATGATATCTCATGTATCATGTTGTTATAAATAAAGAGTATAATGTGAAGCCTACTTTGAGGTATTGGGCTCCAATTCAATAGTATATCGCAGATATGAAGTAGAAGATAGATATGTCTATTGTTTTTTCTCAATGGAATTGTTCGAATTGTACCTACTATTATGTTCTTGTGTTACATGTCATTTTTTGTTTTATAATACTAATAAGTGTCATTTAATCACATTCATATTTAATTACATATTCTAGGGATCAATATACATTCAATTTTTTTAATTGATTTCATTTCCATCTACTATGAATGTTATAATTGTTTTGTTAAGAAAATTTTTTCCCTGCATTTTATTTCATTAACCCCAGCATATCAATTTTTTACTTCATTTCCCATTATTTTATATAATTTCATGAACTTTATTTCCATGTTTTATTTTCATTTCATCCATTTTATTTCCTCTTAAATTTCATTATATATTATTACACTATTTTTGAATCTTTTTAATATCCACCTGCATTTCACATTGCGTGGTGTCATTAAGTATGATTTTTTTGTGATTGTTTTTTAATAGAATAAATTCCACTTATCCAAAAGATTTTACAGTTTAGTATATTGTAATTAAGTGTCACTATTTTTTCTAACCAATAATGTGAATGTCATCATACAAGTTTTATGCAAGAATCAACCACCTGTTCTATTCAATATCAACACTCATACTGACGACAGAATGACACTGACCATCATGGATTTTGTTTGTTGATACTCATTTAAGATATCCTTATTATCAAGAAGTGAAGTGAATTTCATGGAATAAATTTATACAGAATGTATTAGTACTTGACATCTCCACTTTTAGGTCCCTATGTATTAAATTTTTATAGAATGAATGAAACTATTATTGTCTTGTCAATTTTCTCTAATTAATCTAAATTGCCTCAATGTGCAGGTTTTGGAATTTTAAGAATTGTTGATGTATAAAAGGAGCTGATTTATGTTTGAACTCCCATCATATGTGCTAATATAAAGACGGATAATATTTCTATTCATGGTTTCAGTGAAATTCTTTCATGTTTATTACAGGATTTTGGATACACCTCACCTTATATTTCTATAGATTCCCTATCCATTCATAATGTTATGATGCTCTTTAACTCCACCAGGATCCACTACTAAATGTAGGGGTTTGTTTATATATTTATAAATAAAATGGTGTTGTGTTATGATTGGTGATATATATGATGATGTTTTTGCTAATATTATTAATAATGTACTCTGTTTGGATGCTTTGAATATGGATTTTGGAGACACATTATGATATCCTTAGGGTGGTTTGAATTGGTGATTTCAAATGGTGGATCTAGATGAAGTTTTTCATATTTTTTATTTCAGATATTCATCAATTATAGGGTGTTGTATTTTCTATTCCATCATTTCATCTTATGAGTAGTTATTTAAAGTATATTCCTTTTGAATGTATTCTCCCTGTGATTATCATCATTCCAATGTGGATAGTATTATGATGTTTTGGGAGGATGTTTTGAGATTTATATGGAACCATGTGGTATGGTATATCAATTATTTGGAGGGATAAGTACCTATATTTTTAGTACAATTTAAATGAAAAAATATGTACATTTTGAATGTTCATTAACTTCTTATCCTTTGAAGCATTATTAAAAATATGGAATTATGTTATCTAATATAACCAGATGTTATTTTGGATGAATAAAAGTAATATATAAGTAAAATAACTATAAATGTATAGTGTAATTAATGTTATGTATCACCTTGACTGATGTTATATACCCTCACATCTTATCATACAATTATCTTACCTGAAAAGTTATCATGTAACATTAAAAAAAATTCATGAAATAGTGCTACAAGTAATACACTTATAAAAAAAACACATTTTAATAGTTAAATAAATCCATTTATAGTCAACATATGAGAATCCCATAAATCCTTGATATATATATATATATATATATATATGTTTAATTTGATAAATTTTATATTCGGGTTTGATAAATGGGGGTATTATATCGACCAAATTTAATCAATATTAGTTACATATAAATTATGCATTCTAAATAAAATGTACCACGTTATAAAAATATTCTACCACAAAATCTGAAAATTCCTATACTTTTACTCTCTTATTTATTTTTCCACTATTTTAATAGTGTCTTCATATTCTATGAACACCTATTTCATTATCATACACGATTATATTCTAATTAAAATTTTTTCAACATTAATGTTTCTTCTCAAATTTTGTAAATATAAATCATTTTTAAAATAAATACTAGTAATAAAATGTTCCATGAAATAGAAGGGGAGAGTAGTAGTTTTATACAATGATGTTGTAGATAATATCTTCCACATTATACCCATGAAAAATTCCTTCACAACACTTCTAGAAGTGAAAAAAATAAGAGCGTATTTTTTAGTTTTACAAATTATAAAAACATAATAAATTTTTTTTTTGAAATTTATAAAACCATAGGTTTCACTCTAATAAGATCTAAATTTATATTATTAAACATTAATTCCCTGAAAATCTATCAAATGGATGATGGAAGGTGTTTTTTTGAATAATGAAACATCCAAACTCAGGTTTCTCAATCATTTTAATGTAAAAAATAGGAATAGTGTGTCCTAAAATATTTAGATAAACATGTATTTTCTCTAATATTGAAAAAATCATGTATGTGCACATTGAAAATGAAACAAAATAGTTTGTCCTCCTTTTTCAGTGAAAACCTTCTTGTTTTCAACATAGAATTTCAGGTGGGGTTTTAAACAACATAGTCACTTTTTTAGTAAATTGTTGACATAACGAACTTTATAAATTATGAATTTATCCTAAAATAATTTTCCATTATCATGGAATTATATCAATTAATAGCACATGAAAAATATGTTGACTTTTATTGAAAATTGTGTATAATTTTTTTCTAATTTTGATTGATTATATTTTAAATGACTAGAAATCAATACAGTTTAATCTTCTAAAAATTTTTCACCCTTAGAATAAACCCCTAAAACTATATTTTCAAACATATATAAAGGAATTATTTTTTTTTCAAAAATTGACTAAATATTTCTTATTAAATTTATATTATAATGACTCCCACAATCTCCTGACTACCTAGTTGAATTTTTCAATTTTCAGGTGTTGGTTTATCTTATATCATAAGGTATCATAGCTCATATTGTTCTTAAAACATTTCATCAAAAATAAATCTATATTGATTATGAAAACATTTTATTTCATCATTATTTTACAAATAATATCTCTCTAACACCTAAAAGAATCAACAGTTTTTTACATTGATCATCAATTTTTCTTATATGATTCATATTGACCAAAATAATTTAGTCTATTAGATTAATAATAAATGATCAATAATAATGGTTGTAAGAACCCGGATTTTTGGACATTGAGACAATGGAAAATCCCTTGATGTCATTCCATAGTTGGTAATTCATACAACATGCAATTTCGAGGCCCGGTGTGCCCGGAATTATTTAAATAAAAATGTTTATTGTTTTTATATTATGCACGCATGATCAACTAAAGAAAGTGTGATAACCCCTATGCGGTTTCTCAGATTGGAAAACTGAGGGCATCTTTGAGTTCGGTGCAGGTCGTTTAACCTAGGTGGGGTGTAGAAGTGGCAGGTGCATGCCTGCTCTGAGAGATGTTACCCAGTGGAAAAACCACCTTTTTGAATTAATGAATTTTTGATTTTTATCACTAACGATCATTTTGAATAACTTTCGAATGAGGACACATAATGGATATATAGTGATTTTTATCACCCTACTTTTGTTCCCACTCATTGGGTTCAGTTACTCTCCTTCTAGGATGGGCGAAGATACGCAGGGTATGCCACATGATTTCTGTGTCTAGGTCCTCTCAGATTTGATGAGTCTACATCCTTCCATTTTTTGGGTTGAGCTGCACTCTCTCCGTTGTAATCATACCATGTTATTGATCTGTCTACTGCTCAAGGTTTTAGTATCTCCTTTGTTGATTCCACTAGATTTTAGGGCATCCTAGTGAGTATCTTTATAGTCACCCCTACTTGGGCATTGCACGCACATGGTGTGCCCTTGCAGACAACAAAGAGGTCAATTGAGACTACAGAGGAGTGTAGTCAAACACAGGAGCTTGGGCTACATTCATTGGACATAGGAGGATATCCAGGTGTGAGAATCACCAATTGTTTACTTTATTTTACCTATTGTCGGGTTGTGGAACCTTTCTAGTTAGGCGCTTAATTTGCCTCTTTTTCTAGTCAGTTATCTTTATAGCACTTTACTTTTACAATGTTGAGTTAGATGCATCGATATTGGTTTCCCATTATGCAGCATCGTATCTTGATTTCTTTTTACTGCACTTCTGTATTGAGTTAGCTGTGGGTCTGTGTACAGTTTCCTTGGAAAACGCCTCCCCATGTTGGTTGTTCCATTGGAACTGGTCGTCAGCCCCTGGCCTATGGAGGCATGCTTGGGATAGTAGCGGCTCGAGCCTCAGTATGGTTCGGGGCGTGACAATGTGGTATCAGTGGTGGTTCATTCTTTGGGGAATTGTTTTTACATCCCTAAAATGGAATTGGTTGAGTTTTGTGGTAATAATGTCAACGTTTCTTGATAGCGGCTCTCATTATGGGGAGTCCATTGATGATGTGGAGGCCAACGTATCCATTCACCGTGACCCTGATAACCCGGTTGTCTACTCGTCATGATTAGACACATGTTGCAGGGAATTTGGTTTTTTCATCATATAGGATTGATTCATTGACTTTCCTTCTGGAGTCATCTCCCTATCGTTGTCAATATTTATATGCTCATTTGATTGCAGTACTCATTGATGGGATTCAGGATGTCTCTGTGATGATAGCCAAACAGGATACTAGCTCCAGTTCGTGAAGAGGACCTTGTGAGCGACAAGGCCTCAGTTCAAGATCCATCATATTATTACCCTTTCTTCAGGAGGAAAGGCAGTAGCACCTCTACATATGGAGTATCAAATAGTACCAACAGCGAGGGCTGATGACGAGCATAGGTTGGGCATGCTATGTGAGTTCCAACATCAAAGACCGATGAGGGTCCATGGTGATTCATACCCTCAGACAGTGAAGGGTTCTCTAGAGTCGGTGGTTCGCATATTTAGGCTTGTTTGGACAATGAAAGGTTGATGGTGGCTTTGACAGCCAGTCTTTCAACTAAGCAGTTGGGCGTTAATAGAGCCAGGGTTACTCAGATACACTATGAGTCATTACACTCATGGGATGAGTTCTAGCAGCTATTTCGTGAGGAGTACTACCTCTCCTACTTGTGTTTTTTTTCAGTTTTGGGAGCTGTTGGAGCTTCAACGGGGAGTGATGTAAGTAGCTGAGTATTCGACTGGGTTCACAGACCATATTTGGTACTCCATGGACGTGGTCCGTGATGGAAACTCCCGAGCATAGAAGTTTGAGGATGATACCTTTATATTAGATTCATGACAGCTTTGTTCCATTGGGAATCCTCACCCTCTCGGGGTGCTGGAGCAAGCACTGGTGATAGACAAATTTCTGTCAAAGGGATGTCTATTGGAAGGGCCTCGACACTAGAGGCCTCCCCCTTATGAGACTTAGGCTCATGGTTGGGGGCATCATAGGGAACCAGGACAGCTGAGGGAGGACTAGTGCTATGGTTTTGATGTGTGGGGTCACATAGCATGAGACAATTCGACCAAATGTGGTGTGTCATCTAGATATTTGGTAGATGTGCCACCCCTATAGAGGCATTTTTGTGATTAGAAGACTCATAGGTATGGATAGGATGGTTCCTAGTGGAGGCGGTGTTGGAAGAAAAGAAGAAAGAACTATAGTTGGAAGATGACGTTTTGAGGTCCTTCCACCACAACTAGGTGGCCCATGTCTAGCACAGGGTGATAACGGACAGGGTCGCGGGCAACTGTGTGCTATGGATTCCTAAAATCCTGTAGCGTAAGAAATGTTAAGAGTTACGCTTTGTGTCTATTCTACTTTTCATTGTGGAACTTGTTAAACACCATGTGAGGTACTCTTTTCGCCTCACTCCTTGTTCGAGGGGATACCCAGGATGACGTAGGGCGTCGTTATAACCCTATTTTGGTGTTTTCCAGAGTTTCATTGAATGCATTGGAAATAGAGGTTCTCCCCCACTAAGACATGTTTTTGTGATGCGATAAAAATCACGAGGGATAGTTAGTTCCACCCAAATAGAATAGTATTGTGGTACAATCGATGGGTCAGTCTAACATGTGTATTCATGGAAGGATTGTGTGGTGGAGTGTTAAAGAAGGTTCTGGATTTTCTAGTGGGCATTTTCTGCTTAACCTCTCATTTCCTGAGGTTCCACTAGTCGGTTTGGCAGTGTTCCTGTTTTGGGGATTACTCTCATTCCAAGAGTGGAAATGAAATGTGGGGTATGCCACGTGCTTTCCGTGTATAGACTCTGGTGGTGGGATTATTTTTATCACCAGCCCTATTTGTTGGTACCATGCGTGCTCAAATTCAAACTTTATACAGTTATCATGTAAAGGTCGAGGTGATGGAAACCCCATAAATAGAACTACGAGATTCACTATGTTGTAATGGTGGCGGTACTCCTTGAGCTGAGAATGTTGAGACGCTATCTTCCCGAAGAGTGATTTGTGGTTCGCTCAGTCCTTCATATTCATAGGTGCGTCCTCACCCCAAGTGGCTTGAACCTGAGACGATGGTGCTTGTTGAAATTTTAGGAGGACTATGACGTTGATGTAGTATTTTTTCGAGAAGATGGCATTGTTATAGCTGGTTCCCTCATCAGAGATCCTCGATTGTGATGCACCAACTATGAAAACATGTGTGACCATATATCCTTTGGTGTTTCACCAGATGGTTATTCATAAGGTGGGAAACATGAGGCCATGTTCCAGGAACAAACCGTGATTTCGGTTGTGACAAATTACGAACCATACCTTCGGTATGCGTGTTGTTCCAAATAGTTGTTGTGAACATTTCCTTGGGAGTGGGAGAGATAAGTGTGCCCTATGTATCCTGAGTTGTTTTTCATAGTTTTTATTTTTGGGGATAAAAATATTGAAGGAGGGAATGATGTAAGAACCAAGTTTTTGGGACTCTGAGACATTGAATAAATATCTTGATGTCATTCCAGAGCAGGGTGTTCAGACAGCGTGCAATTTTGCGTCCCGGTGTGCCCAGATGTAATTATATAATAATGTTAGGTGTTAAAATATTATGCATGCGTGGTTAAAAAGATAAAATGTGATAAATCCTAAATGTTTGCTTAGATTGGAAAATAAACGGTATCATTGAGTCCTGAGTAGGCCGTTTACCCTAGGCGGGTTGTAAATGTAGCGGGCAACGACCTGCTGTGAGAGATGTTACCCATGGGAAAACCTGTCATTTTGAATTAATGGAATAGTGATTGTTATCATTGATGATCGTTACGAATAACTATCGAATGATGCCTTAGAATCGAAATCCAATGCTTCCTTGAGTACGAAACTTGGAGTTTTTCCTAGGCATGAAATAAAATTAGATGGCACAGTGGTTTTGGATTACGCGATAAGTGGGTTTTCTATAAATATAAATGTGTGGAATTCGGGGGAACCCATTTCTTCCACTCTCTCTCTCTCGCTCTCTCTATTCCTTCCTTCCTCTCTCTCTATTACATTCATCATTGTTCTTTATTTTTCTTCATCGGATTGAGTTTCTGTCTTCGCCAAAACATTGGTGAGTCAAGGCAGGATACTCACAAATGCATCGTGTACAACGTGAATCGGAAACGAGTTAAGATTCTTGTTAATTTTTCGCACCTTTGTCAATTTTGATGTTTTATTTCAAAATTTTTTGAATTGGGACGATGGATGAACAAATATGTCCATCGTCCGATCCCTTTTTTCAATTCACGTTTTTGGGCATTCTTCGTCCCAATTTTCAGACGCGCAAAATCTGGTTGGATCCTGGATCAGGGGAAGGCGCTGCGAAGGACTCACCCAGACGATCACGAATCTTAATTTGGTTTTGTAATAAGTCCTCCAAAGTTGTGGTGGTGGCCGCCAGAAGCCCCAGCTCGAGTAAGCGTAGTGGTCAGAGGTCAGGGAGGTTCAACAGGTGCGGCTGGGAGCATGGTGCTCCGGCGAGGTCTGACAGGATATTCAGATTAGGCTTCGGCAGCATCGATCGGTCGAGCAGAGGCCGGAGTTGTGGCCACATGTGCGTCGAGGTGATGCAGCTGTGGTGTTCATAGGGCCGGTTATCGGTGCTGCGTTCGGTGGAAGGAGGTGTCCTCCTTGGTTGGTCGAGGCCAGAGGCGTAGCGCGGGGAAGCCAGTGCGGCAGCAGCGTCGGGCGGCGCGGGCCGCGGTGAGGCACTGAGCTGGCAGCGAGCAGGCAGCTCCGGAGGCAGCATGGCGTAGCGCGGAGGAGTGGGGAGCAGAGGGAAACAACGTCATCTGGTTGTGGTCAGTGGAGGAGGACCCCGAGGTCGCATCTCGGGGTGTGCGGCGTGCACAAGGACCCACATACCGGGGGTCCTGTAGGGCAACGATGACCGGCCAAAAGGCCCATCTGCAGAGGAAAAACCGGACCTGAGGGGGGACCGATGCGGCTAGAGAGGGCCGCGCCCAGAGGGTCGCGGGGGTTTGGTACATACCCGTAGCTGGGCCGCGGGCCGGGGGTTCGGTCTGGGCCGGCTGGGGTGAGCCAGCCCGATTGGTCCCCCTTGCATTCAGGGGGCCGTATCTTTTAAACGACATGTCCGTTTGATGAAACGTCTGCGGCTGCGGGTTCGTGTGGCCGAGATGGACCTTTAAAGGTGAGTTTCAAGGTTTTTGGGTTCTGCAACCGAAGACGAGTGACCCGATGATCTTTAATTTAATAATAAAAAACTATTACTAAAGTTGTGATGAACGTGGCTCGCGAACCAGATGTCCGTTTAAAGTGTCGTCAGAGGCGTGGTGGCCCTAGAACAGAGATGGTCCTTTAAAGTAGGTTCAAATCTTTTGTGGGATGGTTTTTTTTTCTTGGAGGAATAAAATGATAAATATGAATAATTAATTAATTAATTGTTGCGTTGTACCTAACTCTTTCTTGGGATGTCTGATTGATGCACCGTCTGCGGCAGCGTAACCCCAGTCCTTGTGTAAACTTTCTCAGATGATTTTTGAAGCGTTCGAGTTAGAGAAAAGGTGTGGGACCCAGAGGGCCTTTTTCACATGCTTTATGGAGAACCAAAACTTTTTCACTCGTCATCCATTTGGGGTGTTTCAATTCTCGTTTTTTGACTATTTTTTCGAGGGATTAGCAATGACACGATCCTCCCGCCTAAATTCAGGCTCGAGGCGTGGGCCCCATGAGGTGACTTTTAGAGGTATGTTACATTTTTATATCTAATGCATCATAATTACATTTAGGGAAATCAAATAGCATATGCCTCATGGTTATCAGTAAGGAATGAAATGGTACGATTTGCATTATGTGTTTCGGGGTCAAGGTGTGGGCCCCATAGGGCCCCGTTTTCATATAACGTTGGGAGTTGCATCTTTTCCATCTAGAGTCCATTTTAGGCACCTTCAGCAACGTTGTGACCCTGGAGTCGAGATTAAATTGACAAGGGTGGTTTCTGGCGTTGATATTAAACTTGATGCATGGGCCCCACGGGCTGTCTTTTGAATTGTGTGCAGCGTACTATGACTTTTTCATAAGTGTCCATTTGGAGCATATGAATAGTTGTTTCAGCCTATTTTTATGAGAGAATTTTGATGTTGTAGTTCGCCCGACCTCTTTCAGGACTGAGGTGTGGGCCCCACCTTAACTCGAATGGGCATAAAGCGGTGTTGAATGAATTTCCCCATGGGGGCCTGTTTCGAGCGAGTATGTAGTCTATCTCATGTGTTTTTCTATGAGGATTACAACGATTTAATCTGTTTGGGAATGCGTAGCCTCTTTTGAGATATCATTAAATGTGGATACATGATTGGGCATTGGTCGGACGATTCATTGACGCACTCTGAACCTACGCACAGTAGTTGTGTAGTGACACCTAGTGATGGTGCATGTATTGTAAAGATATCTGAACAGTTACGAGTTTACCCTCTAGTGAGGCTGGGTAGTGGGATACTCGTTGACCTCTAGGTATACCATCTACGTTGGATGGGCAGTGGGATACTCATTGACCTTATGGATTACCATCCAATGAGGTCGGGCAGTAGAATACCCGTTGACCGTACGGTTTACCCTCCAGCGGGGCTGGGCAGTGGGTCACTATCGACTTATTTAGGGATTACACTCTAGAAAGGCTGGGCAGTGGGTCACCTGATGTTATATTACGTTTTACCCTCCAGTGGGTCTGGGAGGTGGGTCACCGTCAAATTATTTAGGTTTTACCCTCTAGCAGGGCTGGGAAGTGGGTCACCTGATGATTTATTATGGTCTACCCTCTAGCGGGGCTGGGCATTTTGTTACCCGATGACTTATTGCGGACTCAGTCAATTTTACAAGGCCATTCAGTGACTTTTCTACATGATTACTGGAGTGGGACCCTTGGTGGTATGGTTCGGTGATGAGGTAGTTGTGACATGTGGGATTGTTGGGAATCAGTGATGGCTACCTTTTGAACGATTGAAAATTTCTCTTGGGATGCGCATAGAGATAGATATCCCCTTATATAGTCGTTTGGGTTTCTTGTTGAGCATATTTATATTCATCCTACTTTTTTCCCACTCCTTGGGTTTGGTAACTCTTCTTCTATGAGGGGAGAAGATGCGTTGGGTATGAAACATGATTTTTGTGTCTAGATCCTCTTGGATTGGACAAGTCTACTTTCTTCCTTTTTTTGGGTTGAGCTACACCCTCTCTATTGTACTCATAAACTTTTCATGATCTATCTACTACTCACCATTTTAGTATCTCCTTTGTTTCTACCTAGAGCTTTTAGTGGCATCCTACTGAGTATCAATATACTCACCCCTGCTTAGGCATTGCCCGCACATGGTGTGCCCTTACAGACGACGGACAGGTCGATCAAAGACTACGAAGGAGCATAGAGGAAATAGGAGCTCGGGCGGTGTTGAATGGACGTAGGAGGATATCCAAGTGTGAGACTTGCCAGCTCTTTAATTTCATTTTCCTATTATCGAGTTATGGCACCTTTCTAATTGGGAACATGTTTTTCCTCTTTTCATTTTCAGTTATCTTGTCATCAATTTACTTGTACAATGTAGAGGTCGATGCACAGATGTTGGTTTCCCTTTTGTATAAGAGTTGTATCTTTCCTTCTTTTATATGCCCTTCGTCATAGAGTTAGCTGCGTGTGTCTGTAAAATTTCCTATGCAAAGGCCTCCCATAGTTTGTTGTGCCTTCAACAATGGTTGCCAACACCTGGCCTATGGAGGTGGGCTTGTGGTAGTTTCTCCTCGAGACTCGGTACGGGTTGGGTTAGGACAATGGGGTCTTTTTTCCTTGAAATTACATTCCAAAATCATTTTAAAAATTCTGATATATCAATAAATCCTTCAACCTTTTTGGATTGAAACTTCTAATTAACTAGACACATAACGTGTTCCATTTTTCGTATTCCACCCCATTTTATATGTTTGGGAGAAAATAATAATAGATAATTTAATCACATTGAAAAAGTTTTTAGATGATAATAAAAATATCAAGAAAGACATATTTGTACCAAAAAAACACAATATTTAGATTAAAAGATCATTTAATTTATTTTATAGAGAATAATTAAGAATTTTGAATTGTTTATCATGGTGTATAGAATATAAAATTATGACAAGGGAAATAAAAAAATCCAACTCAAGTAAATAGAATATCATGATTTCTCAAATGTTATATTATTTCAAAAAATTTATATCGTCAATAATATATAAATTGTATTATTACTATTATTATTAATTTGATTCCTAGAGAAAGATATTAATTTTTTATAGGCTAGTGATAATAAAAAATTATTTCTTTGACTAAAATATTTTTGTAAATCATTAGAATGGGGGTAAACTCAAAAATAATGACTAATGGTATTTATAGAAAATTTGAAAATAATAAAAATATGTAATAAAGGATTTAAATAATTGGTATATAATAGTTTAATGAAGAAAATTGATTGATTATAGAAAAAAAACAAAATATAATTGTTATTGAGAATTAAAAAAATATTTTAGAAATCTACAATGATAACTAATTGATGAGTTGGGAATATTATAAAATGGTAAATTTGATTTATTTAGCATGTTAGAAAGAATGATAATAATGATAATGATTTCAAAATGTTTTATAACCTGATCAACAAAATAATTTCTTAATAATTATCAAAAATTATAACTACATTGGCATATGAAAATAACTATATACTAAGAATAATACCATACAATAGTGAAAATTATAGTCATTTGAATGTCATTAATTAAATGAAACACTGAAGCTTTCTTAATTTCCACTATTATAGGATTACCTACTCAATTTTTATATATTTTATATAAGATAAAATGATATTTAACATAATATAAAGATCTCTATTTTTCAAATAATGTTTTAGCATTCAAATTAAATGAATGAAAGTTATAAAAGTTAAACCAAGACTAAAAAATTTAAATTATACGTGAAGAAATCAAGAACATAAAAAGGATTAATATACTATATTAATCATAATAATATTAATGATTTATCAATAAATATTTTATGAAATTATAAGTTATTTTCATATAGGAAATTTCTCTCACATAGTCAAGAATAATATAATTTAAGAGAAAGAGTTTCTTTTATGTTGAAAATGTCTATATATTTCTACTTATATCATCTAAATTCATTCCGTAGGAATTACTACTCATTAAAGTTAATAATCTTATCTATTTCCAATATCATTGTTTTAGTAAGTGTATCTGAAAAATTTCTCATGAAAAGTGGCGAGGTTACCCTTTAATACCATCAAATCCCCTACTAATAAAACTAACAAATTATGTAATCACATCAATTTTTACTATATTTTATTAAATAGTATCCTCAAATTTAAAAAAACTATTGAATTTTTTTTTCACATTGGTCAGTATTTCCTTTAATATTTATGAAATAAATGTTTCATCATATCACTTACATAATATTTAACATGAACTACCCAACCTTGTATAATGAGAAAAACACCTGACCAACCTACCCATTCATTGATATTTTCTTCCACAATATACCAAATTTAATTAAATATTAATATGCATGGTATTAAATTTTTCCTCTTCTATTAAATTGAATGACAGTAAAAACTATCGTTAATTTATTGTTAAAATTTACCAATACACATTTGGCATACTCATTTATGCTACTTTTTCTTCTTAAATGTCCAAAATGTCATATCAATTATATTCAATAACCATTAAAAAAATATTTTTTATTCTATGAATAATTTAATATTAGGACCTATACATGAACAACCATAGATATTGTATTGAAACATGGTAAAATATCGAACAACATAGGTGTGTCTTCACTCAAATTCATTCATAAAAACATATTATAGATCAAATATATAAAATTATAATTTTTAATGAATTAAAATATATTTGTTAATGTTATTAAAATTAACACATTTATAGATCATCCTCTTAATAAAATTTAAAAACTCTTTTCTCATATAATATTATTTTTTGAACCACCAAAATACTCCTTAAATAATTATACTCATTTTTGATTTTTTGATAAAAAAATGATCATGGATTTCATTATGAATATGACTCAAAAAAAATATCATTTCAGAATTATAAAATAAATATTTTCATTAATATGACTAGAAATATTAAAACATATTCAATTGAGTATCCAACCTTAGGATCATTGAGTACCCACTTTGTCTCTATAAAACAGTTATCATTAACTTTACAAAATTTCACCTCTTCATCAACATCCATTTCTAGATCTCATCGGGACTAAAAATAAGCATTTTCATATTCATGTCAACCAATTTTTTGTATTTCTAAAAAACATTCAAAAATAATTATATTTTTTCCAACTCATCAATCTTATGGATATATAGTGACACATGGTTCTTTAAATATAGGTTTTATTAATCACCACTTAGAGTTTATTTGGATCTGAATGTTCCCGCCTATGATAGAACCTTATTTAACATTTCATACATATCTTGATAAACAGAAAAGTTAAACATAAAAAACGCAATACCCATATTTCAATTTATTACAAGATAGTTTTTCCTTGGAAATACATTACCTTGAAGACACAGTTTCGTTATTTATTATTACTTATGAATATTGTTTATTCTTATATAGGTCTTTGATCAATGAATTTTCCATTATGTAGAAAAAATAGTTCACCTGTGATGAATTAATATTAAATAATGATCCCAAAATAATTTATTATATTTTATTTCTATACGATAAAAAATTTCATCAAATAATTATTTTTCGTAAAATAAAATATAATTAAAAACATAATATATTCCATGAAAAATATGACCACCATAAATCGATATTTGACATCAATAAAATATTTTTAAACAATTAAATTTTTTTTAAACTCTTCACCTAAAAAATATATTTAAAATATATTTGTTATTAAATATCGGATTAAATAATTATTCTTATATTTGCAGTTTGTTAGTATTATTGATCCACTGAGGGAGAGGGGGTTGAATCAGTTATTATATTTTTATATAATTGTAAACATCTAAATTTTATCCAATATAAATGATATATTTTTAATAGTATCTGATTTTATAACATTGTCACAAGAATGAAATTATATAAAATTAACACAACACACAAAATATTTTCATGGATTGAAATTCATGTGAGTACCTACATCATCTCCATGGTGACTCCCATAGGACTATGAAATTAATTTTTTGTATGATGTTAATAAATCATGATAAAAATCATGTAAAAATACATAGATCTCTAAATATGAATTATTACATTAAGTGACATAATTTTACAGTGCTTTTCCTGCACCACTGATCCCGTACAAAATATATGAATGATAATAAATAATTCTCCAAAAATTTCATCCAGAAGACTCTATCTGATTTCTTCAATTAGGAATGATTCTATTTGGTGCACCTGCCTTTCCTCGTTGACACTATAACACTTTATAACATGACTTATGTCTAATTAAAAAACCATGTATTCCTCATTCTCTTCTGTGAAAATTTTTCTTAATTTCATTAGCTAATTTTTTAAAATTGAATACTTTGTCTGATTTCACTATATTGAAACTATATCCTAAGACATTTAGCAACATGAATATAATCTCAGTAAGAATCTCAGAATGTAACGAACTCAACTATATTTCATCATTTTCATAGAGGGTGAACAGAGTTATTTATTGTCATACCTCCAACTATTTATATATGTTCTCTAAAAGTAGTAACGACAAACAACCAAATACATTTTCTGAATAACTGATTTTTTATATCTTAATATTCAATATTTGGAATTTGTTTTGAGGCTTCACACATTTTTTAGAATATTATTTTATATTCATGATTCATTATGAATTCCCTAGTGATCAACACATTAATATAACATCATAAAACATTAGAAATTATTGAACTCAAAAAAACCTCATTTAAATTTTTCATGATATTAATCAAGTTTAGGAGAATGTCAAAATATTCATACACATGATGGTTTTACAAATATTTATATAAATATCCAAAATATCCATCTAGGAATTATTCACACAATAACTCATTTGGAAACTCCTCTCACTGGGGAAAATTTTTCTTGATAGAATCTTTTGGTATATCCTTTCTAGTTTTGTCTTATAGATTTTATTCAATCACCTAACTCTGACTGATTACTCATTCAGGCCATTCTAACAAAACTAAAACATCGCTAAAATATTTTTATATAATTATAAAAAATAATTATTAGTCTGATAAATATTTATATGATGAATGTTTGTGTGATTGATCATTTCTTAGTGCACTTTCTTTAGTATCACAGTTTGTTACATTACAAATTTTAACATCAAACTTCATGTCACAAAAACAATTCCATATAAATCATCATATAAATATTATGAATATAAAACATCATCTTTCAAATATGATTAATCCCAATATCATAAAATTTATGTAATCTAATCACATTAAAATTTATAATCTTGTTCACTTCTTAGAATTCCCTTGATAAATTGTGTCTATTCAGTCTATTCATTCTCCCAATTTTATTTTTCATAGATTGAAAATAAAATTAGTTCTTCTAAAATCCTTTTATTAACCTCATTTTTAAATAATTTTTTTTAAATATGAATTGAAACATTATTTTTTAAAAATATATTTGGTGACACGTCATTATACATTTCAAAAATATCTATTCAAATTTTTTTTTCTGAAAACCTAATCAACTCCATTATAAGAATCATATATTCATTTATTTATTTCACGTTATAAACTTTTAATAATTGTAATCCATTATCTAACTTTTTGGAATGATTATTAACAATGTTAAGAAAATATTCTTACATCATACAACAATATATAAAAATTTAAAAACCTTTAGAAATAATGTATCATAGTAACTAATGATATCCTAGAAAATATGTTCAAAAAATTGTTGTGAAAAGATATTAAGGGATATTTATTATCCACTTTTTTTATTTTTATGGAAACATACAATATGACCACACATTTGTTGAAATACAGAAATTTCATAAATATTAATTCATTGAAATCAGTCATTAAATCTGATCATCTCTCATAAATAATGACCTAACTCCACACTATTTAATAAAGTACTAGATTAAAATGAACTCCATAT
Organism: Viscum album; assembly: GCA_963277665.1. Taxonomy (NCBI): domain Eukaryota; kingdom Viridiplantae; phylum Streptophyta; class Magnoliopsida; order Santalales; family Viscaceae; genus Viscum; species Viscum album. The sequence continues at coordinate 1,209,523,103 of OY728159.1, forward strand.
ATCATAGATAATAAAATATTTTGGATTTAAAAAAGTTAAAAATTCCTTCAAGTTTTTCTCTCAATTTTCTATTTTATAATATTTCATATTACCTCTATTTTTCTATAACTGCAACCTTAGATTCATTTTTGTATAAAATAAACTTACTCTACCTTTTAAAGATAATTATTACAGTTTCCATTTTATGAAAATGTTATACATACCCCCCCCATTTTTCAACATATTAAAAATAACAATTAGGGACTTCTTTATAAACATTTTAAATAATGTTATGGAGTCTGAACATGTAGTAATAGCTCTAATTCCATAACTATGTCCATTGGATGATTTTTTTTTGATAATATAAACAATTTGATACATTTTGAAATTTAATTATGCATAACATCTTAACCAAAAACTTTTTACATAATAAAATGACACTTTATATCAATGTTATATAATCTTGAATGATGTGAATTATTTTTTTTCAATTTAAAAAAAATTAACATAAAATATTCTAGATTAACATTCATCCGTATAATTTTAATACAGTATTGTGTTTTAGTAGCATATTCTACTTATAATATACATAAAGTAAATGAACATTATTTCTTACTCTATCAGTGGAAAAAAAATATACCAAAATATTTTATTCCTGAGGTAGATTTTATATAATTGTAATAACATATCTTATCATTAGTATTGAATATATGAATGTTCATATCAAAACTTCTGATAAAAAATATCCAAAATGAAGATGTTAATTTACCATATATTGGAAATATTTTTCATGGCATAATATGTGATTCCCTTGAATCAATCTAATATATTACAAAAATGATCACCATAAAAAATATGTACTGTTGAAATAATAACATAGAGAAAACATAATTTCAGTTTCTAAATATATTTCTAAATAACACATTTCACAACATAGTCTTTACTCATCCTCAATTCAACAGAGATAGAATTAGACACGTATTAAGAATATACTATATTAAACATTTGAAGATACATCCAAAAATAATTTTCATTAGATATAAAAGTGAATATTTTCCATTGATAAAAATGAGTAAATACAATGAATGTGAAATCTACAGGAAATAAAATATCAATTTGATTTCATCATATTTTTAGAAAACTATATAAAAATATTTATCCCCACACTAAAAATACATTTCGTCACAAAATACAATAAACTTCATAACACCTGATTTCATATATTTTGAATATAAGTTTATATCAACATTTTCATTAGAAAAATGAAATTTCTTGATGAAATCATAATGTTTTTATGAAAAGGATTCTAGACCTTCTTTCAGTCTATACAATGATTTATTCAACCAATACACCATGGTTCATTCTTTATTATGACGGGTCTTATAAGATTTTATGATATAAAATATTCCTAAATTTCTCTATTTAAGAAAGATGAATTGATATTTTTATAATAAACAATATAATAATATTGTTCATCCACTACAATGAACATTTATATATATATAAATTTCTAAAACGGTAAAATGATTCTTCAAAATCCACAAATAAATATTATGTTGGTCACTTGTGTGAAATAATTAGTAAAAGTGATAATGTATATATACTCATTCCCTAAAATATGTCTCATCGACAAATAAATATTAGAGAGTGTAATGTCAAGAGAAATAATATATTTAAATTCAACATTATTATTCCTTCCACTGACCATAATACCATTCTAAAATACAACACAGACATCAAATATGAAACTCTTCTATTGCAGTTTGTTTCTTAAAACATAAACTATGGAATTTTTTTCACAGCTGGAACAATTTCTTTATTTAATATTAATTTAACATTTTCATTGTTTTTATTCTTTTAATTAATGTTATAGTCGAGTTCTCGAGAAATGTTTTTCAGTTTTGGAGTTTTTGGGATGATTTTTTGCCTGTGTACTGTTTTTGGGAGTAATTTGAGGGTAAACAATGAATCCTATTGTAGAAAAGAGTAATTAAAGATCCATTTTTTATTTTATGGTTTCCCTTGAACATACTCTATATTTTTTGGTTAAAACCATGTGAGGACTATGAGACACTGTGTAGCTTGGGGGTGGTGTCACGGTCAAGGAGCATGGGTTGCACTCAATTAGAGGAAACTGTGTGACATGTGTACGAGGGGTTTTTTATTTTTTTATTGAACCATGGTGCACAGTTTGCACAATGTATTTCTAACTGTTAATCCATGATATAAAATAGTATATTCACTCTTGTATGGTGAGAACATTTAGTGAACATTTAATGCTCTATTGATGATCAAATTTTACATTCTCTCCATTTTATTTTCTATTTATACCACTCCAATCCATTCCCTCTTCATTAATTATTTTGGGTTGGGGATTTCACTTCGTCCAACCATAAGGTATAGGTTTGATGTATAGTTTGTTTTTATTTGGGTTTACTGTGTTCATATTGTTTCAGGATCCACGTTTTTCCTTTATTTAGGGTATTGTTGCATCTACACATCATTGAGCTACGCATTTCTACAAATTTCAATTACAAAAAATTTATTGGATTTCTTGAGCTTTCTAAATTAATTTCGGAGTTTTTTTTTCAGGACCCATGTTTTCTGTATTTTTGTATTATAGATTTTTTATTTTGGAAATTTTTTGGAAATAGGTTTTAAAAATATTCCTTTAAGTATACAAGTGTCTAAATGCAAGTAATGTGTTTGATAAAATTCCATTGGGTCCATAAATATATAATTTCGTCTATTTGGTTGTTCTTAGTATATGATATATTTTGGTGATTTGGTTTACATAATGAATTTTGTTTTGTGTGTGGGTTGTGTGCCCATTTATTGTTGGTTGTTATGTAAAAATTGTTGAAAATCCCCCTTTGGTTCGTAACATAAAAATTGTGTAATTTTCTGATGTTACACATGTTCCTTCGGATTTGGTCATATCACTATGTGTACGTGATGAAAATGGTGATAGGATAAAATAGGATTATGGATAACACTTAAGATACACGTGTCCAAATGCATGTATTATGAGGTTTATTAAAAAAATTTGAAATATCATTTTTTCTGAAGGTCTGGTTGTAATTTTTGAATGGATTGATGTTTGATTGGATCCTTTAAAGAGGTCCTTTCAGGGATAGTGGCATCACATATGTACTATTAGAGTTCGGGAAAGAGAAGCATGGTGGCACTTGGGTCAAGGATTTATGTGACTCATGTGGGGAACACATTAAAGACATGGATTTCCATGTAAATATTTTTATAATAGAATTACATTGATTTATTTTGAGTTTGAAAAAATTGAAGGTGCATGATTCGGAGGTCTTGTACTCCTAGAATGAATTTCTGAATTTTTTTTAAAATTATTTTAATTAATCACACTAGCGGAATTTTCTATCTTTTGAATTGTAGGTCCGATTAAAATTCTGAGAGCATCGTTGAATCTGTGGTGCCATGATTCGCTTAAGGAAGGATTCACATCAACCGCTATAGGAAATTAGAAAAAGACAGATTTTGGAAATTTACAAAAATAATAAAATAACTATTTTATTTTATTTATCTTATTCTTTTCCTCTAACATACATGAAGTGGTGGTAGGACCAACTATGTGTCAAGCCATTAATTGGATTGACTCATCAATCATTGTAATAAAAACGCTGGAATTTTGGAGGATCATTCATTAAATGAACCTCATAAATTCTTTAACGGTGTTACTCACCCTCCCCCTCTCAAATTTATATAGTGATCTAGGTAGGGTTTTGGCTTGGATTCATCAAGCAATGATGGTTGAAAAAAGTATCACGACGCCAACCACACGGATGATGGAACTAGATTCAGCGACTGGTGAGGAGCACAATAGAATCATGAACTAACGAACTCTGACACTTCCTCAAATGTGGACATTATCCAACGATCTTTATGTTGTGTTTAATTCTTGTCTAAATTCAAGAGTTTTTGAATCGGTATACTACCATCTTGCTGTCAATCTGACTAGTAGGGTGCGGGCCAAACAAACAAGCCCTCAACCATTTACCATCTATTGAAATTTGACAAGTTCATCATTAGAGATTTATTCATATTGGATGAAACCTCAAATGGTGGGTTGAATGATGAATAGGGTGTCCCAGGGAGTTTGTTGAAATCTTTGGTTGGAAATATGGGCCACTTGTGCTCACCCGTGTGGTGCGGAAGACTGTCGGTGTGGAACCGGTAGTACAACACTGGCTACCGGTGCTGTCGAAGAAGGATGCAGCTGTATCCGCGGTTGTTGCAGACATAAGGCGGCTTGGGCTGGTGGTGGAAGGGTGAGCGGCACACAACGTTGCGCTACCAGAGAGTGAATGTTGCATAATATAATCACCTACGATAGTGGCGGCTGACACTGGATGACCACAGAAAGAGGCTGACATGTGAAGCATGTGGGTGGAGGAAAGTGGCTCTTCATCTTATTCTAATGACGGTGGTCGTGGTTCGGAAGCCACATCGGAGGGCTAGGGCCCACTCCATGTGGGTCATGTGGGTGACCATGTAGTTCCCCATGGAGACGCCACTCTGAATCCGACCGGGGGGAAACAACCCCCCCCCTCATGCCAGTAGTGGTGGACCCTACTCTATAGGGCTGTGACTCTAGCTAGTGGAGCCTCTCCATGGGATGAGCCGCGTGTGCCGAGTGGGCCACACTGTCTACGTATCTGGTCATGCGAGCCCTGGGGGCCGCACCCCTCCGTGGTTCAGACCACACTAGCCCAGAGGGCCACACCTCCCAAGGTGGTCAGGCTAGTTTGTGGTGCAGTGCACTGATCCCACCATTGCCCATCACAAATAGGATAGCCTCGTATGGTTTGGGTCGGGCCAGGTCAGTCTGATCGAGTCGGACCGAACCCAAACCTCTTTCAGGATCTTTTTCTCAAAAACAGCCATCACATGGGAACCAGATGTCTATTTGACGAACCGTTTATGGAACTGAGATCCTTGGAAGGAAATGGTCCATTTTATATATACCAATTGATTTTTAAAAAAAATTAGAATACAACTATGCTGGATCGATCCCAAATACAACCAGTTCCTCAGTATTAATATTCCTTAAAATCACAGATATGGCCTCCAATTGATGTGTTGTTTGTCACATTGGAACCCTTACGTCATAGCTGTCCTTTGGGGTAATTCATCATGGATCATTGTGGTGGTTGAGGTACAAATGATTTCTTGATGATTATATCCTCCTGAAATCATGCTTTCTTAGTGCGGGAATCTACTGACTGGTAGTAACATGAAGAAAGAACATTGATCCTATGTGGGTTACCCTCTAACGATGCAATGTGGGTCATCATCTATCGATTATATGGGGGCCAGTGCTCAGCGATCCAATGTGGGTCTAACCACAGTGATATTGTGTGGGTCATCATCAACCGAACCATTTTCTTTTAGCAGTAGAGGCTCTCGATAGAATAAGATGATCCAGTGATATGTCTAATCTTCTATACTTATATACTAAAGTTATACCTGGTGTGAGATGAGATTTTACCTTTTTTGTAAACTTATCAATGTGGTGTTTCCTTCATGGTGTCACCTTTGTGGTATTATTCCCTCGTGGATCAGTTGTGAAAATGGCATAAAAGTAGTAGCCTTATTTTCCTCTTTTATGAGATGAGTATATTTTAATGACTTAGGTATATGTATGTGAATATTCCTAAGAAGAGTTGATGAATACTGAATTTTTCTTTGTGATTGAGGTATTTTTTTTAGTTTTCTTTTCTGGATCTCTGGGAGACCTCTGAGGGGCTCAGGTTCCTAACATATTATTGTTATACTCACCCCTGCCCAGGATATGCCAACACTTTGTTGTGCCTTGTGCAGACGACAGACAACGTTGATCATGGTTGAGGGAGCCGGGACTAGATGTTTCTCAATGGTGGATGATTTGAGGTTACGTTCTACATTGACTATAGATCATGAGTTGTACCTAACCATTAGGTATGGTCCATAGGGGATGGTATATTTTTTGTTTTCTCTTTTCTGTTGTACTTGTAATTTTCAGTTGGGCTTGTATTCCGACCCATTATAATAAGTACACTTTTTACTACAATATTTTACTTATTTGATTCTTCTGGTTGTCTTCTTGAATTGTGTGTTTGAAAGGGTATAAATTCAATTCCTTCGCATTAGAGGGATACACAATTTTAGATCTAGTCGCCAACACCAGGCTAATGGAAGGAGGGTATGGGGTAGTCACGGAACGGGACCTAGGGGACGGGTCGTGAATAAGTGGTATCAGTTGAATCAGTTCATCCAAGGAACTAAGACACTGATCATTTCAATTTGTAAATAGTGATATGTGTTTTAGTATGGATTTCATTTTGAGGAATCTAGTGTAGGTGCAGTGGCTAACGTTTCCATACACAAGGACACTAAATTCTGATTTCCGACTTAGTGCATGAAAACTCTAATTGCGTCTGTTTTGAATATTTTTCCTTATAATTTCATTGATTCAGCTAACCCGATATATCATATTGACCATGGAACACCTATTTTCTTTCAATATGACTCTATGTAGGCAACCAGTCAGGATTCCTAAGAGTGTACACAATAATGGCCCATTGAGTAATGAGGCCTCGGTGAAGGGCCCTCTTATAGTGCTAGAACCTTCAGGTGGTGTATCAGCATCACCACTACCCATTGGAGAAATATTTCCACCATGACCACAAGTAGAGGGAACATTATAACTAAGAACCATGCACATGTTTTAGTAGTATATGCATCTAAGGTTCTGAGATGAGAGTGATCAGCTGCGATTGAGATCATGTTGGAAGCTATGGCCAGAGTTTTTCACTTAGTTATGACACTGACTGTTCTGTTGGTGATTCTAGCTACCAATGTCTTCTATATAGAATCTCAGAGATGGTGGAGTCTGAAACATGAGAAACATAAAGAGGAAACCATCACCTTAGAATACTATGAGGGCCTTTTTAGGGCAGAGTTCATCCCGCTGACCCTATGAATAGTTCGTATACAGGTCCTGCTGGATTTACAATAGAGGAGCATGACCATGAACTAGTAATCGGTGTGGTTCACTGATCTCTCATGTTACACCTCCAACATGGTATGAGACCCTTTCTTCAGGGCCTGGACCATTGAGAAGGGTCTCTAATGGGAGATCAGAGCATCGATGATATCGCCCAACATTACGATGCAGGCTACGGTTCTAGAGTAATCACATTTAGTGGAGGGATTCTTAGCTATGTAGGCACCGATAGTGAGGGACACCACCGGATGTTAGGTACAATAGGCATCCGCATTATGATGTAGATAGATGACATAGGGTCCCATGAGGGCCATACCGTCTCGTGGAGGCCCTCAAGATAAAGGGTCAGCAATGTGGTGCTCACAGGATAGAGAAGGAATGATGAGGAGTAGGTTGTGCTACACCTGCGGTATGATGGGTAACCTGGCTTGAGACAGCCCGAACCACCATCCAGATGACCATAAAATGGTTGAGGGACAACCTATGTTGAGGAAGATATTCTATTGGGGAGGTCCGAAAGAAGTAGGTTTACGTGGAAGAGGAGCTGGCCGTATAGAAGGCGGTTGGTGGTGAATTGAGTTTCTAACACCACCACCTCCAGGTGGTCCACCCTCACCACAGGGACCAGGTGGACAAGGACGAGCTTCCCTCCAGGAATCTTAGGCCTATGACCACAGTGCTCTATAGACAATTAGAAGTATTATCAATGTAAACTCCACCCTAGATGCAGTACTTATAGACAGAGGTCCAAGCCACTCTTTTATTCCCACAACCCTCATTTGGAGATCATATATTCTTGGAGAACCGTTAGCTCGATCTTTACAGCTGGATACTCTTTTGGGAGGGGATTCGACTATTACACACTGGTGTTAGTAGAGTGAGATATATCTAAGAGATGAGAGCTTCAACTGGGATCTTTTAGTAGTGGCGTTGTGGCCTTACAACATCATCATGGGTATGTAATGGTTATCCACAACCATTCTCAGGTTTACTATATTAGGTGATAAGTGTGGTTGGTCCGTAAGGATGGGACCATGTTTTCCATCACTTGTTAGAAGATAACCTTTGCATCACATGATAAACTTTACCATTGGAGGGTGTAGAAGGTCACACATCGGTTTTTTAGCCTTACCCTCAGATCATATGATGTTGAGAGTCTGAGATATATTGTAGTGGTGGACCAGTTTTCTAATGTCTTTTCTAATGATGTCTCACGACTAACTCCACACAGAGAGGTAGTCTATTACATCCACATGTACCATAGGACGGAACCGGTATCTACACCAGCATATTGGATGGCCCCCACAGAGCTTCGTGAGTTATGAGTATAGCAGGAAGACTTGCAAAGGAAGGGATTCATAGAGAAAAGTGTTTCTCCATGGCCAACCTCGGTTTTGTTACCCATGAAGGAATAGGGGAATTTGAGACTCTTTGTGGACTATCAGTGCCTGAACCAGGTGACCATGAATAACAAGAATACACTTTTGAGGATTGAAATTCATTTCGACCTCTTGAAGGGAGATTAATGGGTTTCGAAGATAAACCTCAAATCAGGCTATCATCGGCTCATCGTACGAGATGAGGATGTACAGAAGATAACCTTCATATGTCAGTATGGTGACTATGTGTTCTTGGATATTCCATTTGGCGTGAACAACACCCCTACAGTGTTCTTGGGACTCATGAAAAGGATCTTTTATCCTAACCTCGATCTTTTTCTGGTGGTCTTCATTGATGACATCTTGGTATATTTGCTATTGGAGGGGGATTATTCCTATCATCTACAGATAGTTCTAGATGAAAATTGAAAAAACCAGGTTTATGTTGAGCTCTTGAAGTTCAATATCAGAATACGAGAGATCCACTTACTGGGACATGTTACCTCAGAGGTTGGATTTTCGATATATCCGGTGAAGATAGAGGTTGTGCTTTCTTGGGATCCTCCTAGGATTGAGACCAATGTGTAGTGTTTCTTGGGATTGGCTGGGTACTACCAGATATTCGTACACTAATTTTTTAGTGTTTCGGAACCCTTGTCATCATTGATTGAGAAGGAAAAACTCTTCATATAAATGGGGAGATTCCATCATTGATATCTTGAGTTTAGGTAGTGACTGAAGAGTCCCAAAATCATGAGGCTACCAAAAGAAGGCGTTCGATATGTATTTTACTACGATGCATCAGGGACCAGACATTGATGTGTTCTAATGTAGTTGTGAGCACTAATAGCTTATTCTTCCTGACATTTGAGACCACATGAGCAGAACTATGCTACTAGGGAACTAGATTTAGTAGTTGTGGTATTTTCTTTTAAAATGTGGTGACACTACTTTATGGAAGAATGGTTTACTATTTACATTGATCATAAGAGTCTTGGGTATATATTCTCAGAGAATAACATGAAACTAAGACAATGATTTTTTCTAGAGTTCCTCCAATACTATGACTTTGATATATTATATTCTACTACGAAGAGGCACATAATTGCAGTTTCACTCTACAAGAGGTCTGGTTAACTGCTGCTGAGTGAGGTGACAGAGCAGCTAGCCACGTTGCAGATATCCATTGCGAATAGAGATGTTTAGAACACTTTCACACTATTACTATCACTCCCCCGATTATTTAGTGAGTTTGGGAGGCATAACTGGGGACATTGACTGCGAGGCTAGACGTGCTCAGATATCCTTCAGACGTGCACCTGACGGATTTTCTGAAGGTGGGGAGCACATCAATCACTTTAGTGTAAACACCATGGTTCCAGTGGCGCTCCTAGAGGCGGTGTTGAAGGAGTTTCATATGTCCCCTCTGGTGGTGCATCCTAGTGTGGTGAAGATGTACTAGGACCTATGACGTCATCACTGGTGTCCAGGGATGTAGAATGTAGTGTAAGAGTTTGTTTCACGATGCCTTACTTGTAAGAAAGTGAATTCCAAACATCATGTTCTAGTAGGCTTAGCCCATCCACTAGAGGTGCTCAAGTGGAAGTGGGATTGTGTCTCCATCGTCTTTGTTTCAAGGCTTCCACATACGTCCATGTGACATGATGGCATCCGGGTGATCATTTAATGACACTCCAATTCATCCCAATTTCTACCCATCCGAGACAAGGGATCATTAGAGGTATGGGGATGTCTTTATGTACCAGAGATTGTAAGATATCATGGGGTTCCAGCAATGATCATCTCTGACCATGGCACAAGTTTAACATCCCGGTTTTGGAAGGGATTACATGAGGCAATCAGGACATAGCTGCATTTGGGAAACATGTTTAATCGACAGACTAATGGTCAGATAGAGTGGACCATTCCGACACTAGAAGACATGATTCGTTCTTAAGTCCATGATTTTCGCCGTATTTGGAAGGGTAACATTTGCTTGGTGGAGTTCCCATACAACAACATATGTACCTCCACCATTTTTATAGCACCATTTGAGGCCTTGAATGGTCGACCATGCCGATCAACTCTATACTGGATAGTCCTATAGGAGTCTGCACTTATGGGTCCAGAGTTGGTATGGGATACCACTCAAAAGGGGAAAATCATCCATGAGTGGATGTATACTGCAAAAAGAAGACATAAGTTTTATATTGATAGGATATGGAGACCTCTGCTATTACAGGAGGGGGACTACCTATTCATTCGTATCATCCCTAGATGGGGACTACGATGATTTAGAAGAGGCGGAAAACATTCACTGCAGTTTTATTCAACCATTTCTGATACATCAGGGTATTGGTGAAGAGGAATACCGCTTGGCATGACCACCATAATTGGAGTGGGGGCACGACGTCTTCGACGTATCCCATCGGATGAGATAAGTGCATGCCCATATCACATCATCAACCATAGAGAGCTAAACATTGATGATAGGGTGACTTTTACAGAGGATTCTGGGGAAATTACGGATCAATAGGATCAAGTCCTTCATATATGATTAATACCTCTAGTCCACATTATATGGAGGCACGAGAACCTCCAAAAGGGAACATGGGAATATGAGTCATAGATTCATGCTCAGCACCTCCATCTATTTCCTTATTCTATGTAGCAGATTTCTGGGACAAAAATCCCTATGTTGGGGAGAATGTAAATACCCAGATATTCCATATAAGTATTTTTAATTAAATATAATTATTTCTAGTATTTGAAAATTAATGGTGAATGATTTTGAGGCATGGTGTGCCTGAAATGAATATTCGAAAAAAAATTAATGTATGTTTAGTAAATGCGCGAGAAAAATTTTCTATCATTTGAACCTGTGCTAAGATTAAAAATTTGTGGTCACCGTTGAATCCTCAATGCCAAGATTCACATAAAGAACAAATTCAAATTGATCATAGTTGGTTGGGAGAAAAAGAAAGATTTTGGACATCTAATTGTATAATAAAATTAGAATGTTATTTAATTTCACTTTTTTTTCTTTTCCTCCAATTGTCAAGAGGTAGTGACGTGACCAACGACGTGCCAATCCATTAATTGGCTTGACTCCCCAATTGTTGTAATAGCACCGTTGGAATTTGGGATGTTCAATCATTAATGAACCTCATAAATTCCCAACAGAATTACTCACCCTCCCCATATCTTACATATATCGATCTCGCGGTAGATTATTGGAACAAAATTGCCAAGCAATGAAGCTTCGGAAAAGTGCAACGATGCCAACCACTTGGATGATAGAATTGGTTTCAGAAAGTACTGACAAGCTCCATAGAATCTCGAACCTATGAAAACCAAATATTTCTCAAATGCGGATGTTCTACAATGATCATGCAGTAGTTTTTAATACTTGTCTAAATTCTAGTATTGTTTAATATGTATACGAACCTATTTCTATCCAGCTAACTCGGAGTGTGCGAGCCAAACAAGCACGCCTCGGATCCTCCACCTTTTGCTGAAATTTTATGTCTTATTTGAGAGAGATTTATTTAGGTTCAAATAAACATGGAGCAATAGATATAACGATGAAGATGGAATCCTGCGGAGTTTGTTGGAATCATTGTATGAAAATATGGGGCATAAAAGCTCACTCGGTGACCAACAGAAGACTGCCGATGTGACACTATCATGACAACATCGGCGACCTGCGTTGTTGGGGGATAGTGGCCGCCATCCATGTACGGTCATAGAGAATATGGATGTGGTCCATTGCGCGCCACCGAAAATGATGGGCATGGCTCTAGCCACGATGGGTGAAGACGTTGGCTGGCTCGGCTCGGCCACAGAATGCGGAGTGGCACACAACAACACACCGCTTGAGAGAGAGGGTCACAACATATAGCCAAGAGAACAGAGGAGGTGGGCACCAGCTAGCCTTGGGTTGAGAAAGTGGTGCATCATCACGTGCCACTGAAGATCGTCACAACTCCGAAGTCACAGTAGAGGGACGAGACCTGCTCCCAGCGGGTCCCCTGGGTGACATGGCGGTGCCTTGTGGCATCGCTGCTCTGACTCTGAATAAGGTAAATGCCCCCCTGAATTCATGGTCTAGGTAATGCGAGCCCAATGGTTCTTTCCCTCTGCGGGATCGGCGATGCCCCTCTGTGGGCTAAGCCATGCCGGTCCAGTGGGCTGCACCGCCCAGGAAGGTAGGGCCTGTTCGAGGCCCAGTAGGCCGAGCCTGCTACTACCCTGTCCAACTGGGACAACACATGCTGGTTTGGGTCGGGTAGGTCAAACCCGGACTGGGATGGGCGATGAGAACCAGGGCGGGTCAACCCAAACCAGGATGGGTCAGGCCAATCCAAGTCAGGTTGGGGCAGTCCATCTGGGTAATCCAGACTGAGACCCCTTTCATCCCCAGTTTAGCTTAAAGAGAAAAAACTTGTGAACTGATCATTCGTTTGACGAAACGTCTGCAGCACTGGGTTCCATGGAATCTGAATGTCATATTTATATACTCCAAAAGTGGTTTTTTGAATGTTATTGTACTGTAGGTTTGGATCTAACCCAAATATAAATAGGTCCTTGATATAAAAATGAAATAAAAACACATATCAGGCGATCAATTTACATGTCGGCTGTTGTGTTGGAACACTTATGACCTGGCAGTCCATTCAGATACATCATTATGGATCTTTGTTGATTTTGATGTACGACTGATTTCTGGGGGTGCAGATCCTCATAGAATCAAGTATTCGTAGTCTACGAATCTAGTGATGTGTTGTAACATGAAGAAAGAACATTGATCCTATGTGTTTCATCCTCTAAAAATCCTATGTGGGTACAAAACTATTTATCCTATGTAGTTCAGTGCTTAATGACCTTATATTGCATAGTGTTGACTAATCTTATATGGATTTGCATCAACCTATCCTATTTGTTTCAGTAGGTGAGGCTCTCAACCAAATAAAGAGATCCAACAATACATCTAATCATATGTACATCTGTACATAAGTTATACCAATTTTGAGATGAACCTTTACATTTTTGTAACTTTTACCTTTGTGCTATAACCATGATGGTGTTACCTTCAATGTGTTACCTTTGTGGTTTTCTTCCCATATGGAACAGTTGTTCAGAAAGCATAAAAGTTGGATCCTTGTGATTCCTCTTGTACGAGATGATTATATTTGGATAACTTAGGTATATGTATGTTCATATACCTTAGTTGAGTTGATGAATACTGCTTCTTGAATGGTGAATAAGGTATTTCTTTCTGGTTTTTCCTTTGTGGAACTCAGGGAGACAATCGTGGGTATCGGTGTCCTACTGATTATTATTATACTCACCCCTACATGGGCTATGCCCGCACATTATTATGTCTTCTGAAGATGATAGAAAACATTGATCAAGGTTGAGGGTGCCAAGACATGATGGTGCTTAGAGGAGGACCATTTGATGTGACGGGATGTAGTGACTACTGATCATGTGTTGTACCTACCCTTCAGGAAGAATCCTCGGTGGACGATCCTGGAGCTATTTTGTCTTCTAAGTTGTACATTTAGTTTTCATTTGGGCTTATGTTATGGCACCTTTTTTTTCAGTACACATTTTACTATAGCAGTTTACTTTCTGGTTTCTTCTTATAGTGTTCTCTATTTTTGTGTTGGTATAGGTTTAAAGGAAATTCCTTCCCATTAAAAGGATACGCCATTCTAGTGATAGTAACCATCCCCTATCCTATGGAAGGCGAGCTTGGGGTATTCACACCATTGGCCACCTGGGATAGGTCATTTCAACGACCTCTTATAAGATATATTTATTATTATTGTATATTTAAGAATCATCTAGAGGTTCAAGAGAAAATTACTTATCCACCCCAATTAGATGGCTTGGTACCCCCAATATTTTTTCAAAGGACATGTTCATCTTAATATAGGATTTGATAGCTAAGACATGCCAATGATTTTTCTATTAAGGAACCACATCAGATGATGGGATGTGAGTCTGAATCTAGTAACTCTAGGTATTTATTCAAAATTTGTTTTCAAAATTCAAATAATTTCTAATATATTTGTTTTTACTACATATTGGTTGTTTTGATTAGATATTTTTTTTTCTTTGTTGTTTTTTTATATTTATGTTTTCCTAGGGATGTTATCCATATAAGATTTTTCTTTCATTATTTGGTTATTTTATTTTGAAAATCACCCCTTTTTCTTTTAAGATCATTATGGGTTCTCTTCTAGAATTTGTTTTTGAAAGATGTGTTTTTTTTATCAAAAATACCATTTTGAATGAAAATAAGTTTTTTTGTTTCTATAAGATGTTATTCGGTAAATATTTTTTAGATTTTTAAATTATAAAATCCTATTTTCTTTGTGTATTTTCCAACCAGTGTTATAGAACAAATTTGTTAAATGAATGGTTTATATATTTTGGTTCTTAATTACTGAGCTATCTTATTCTCAAAACATACTTATTACACCTTTCATAAGTATAAAAATGATATTTTTAAGGTTCACGTCTCTAGTTCTGTTTGTCTAATTATTGGGATGGTTTGTGGATGGTGATGAAAAAGTGGTTATGTGAGGATCATGTCCATTGAGGTTTGGTTTATTTATCCTTTTTAGCTTATTTATTTTTATTGTTTGTGATATTTTTCTATAGTTTATTTTTAATTATTGTACGGTTATTTTACTTATTTTTAGTGCTCTATTTTATTATTTGATCCTAATATATTATTTAGTGAAATTGTTCCCTCATTGTTTATCCTTGATTCTTAATGCTAGTCTCTAGCTCAGGAGGATAAATAATGCATCTAATGATGTTTGTGAACCATTTCAAGTCTTAGGTTAGATGGCAGTCCATCATGGTTCCTAAAATATAGTATTAGACCACCCTTCATTGTTTGGGTCTGTAGGTATTTTAGAGATTTTTACTATCAGGTCATAATATGTGGGAACTATATGAACATCATTAACACTTTCTATTTTTAATCCTTTAGTTTCCAGGGGTATTCCACGAATTGAATATTAATTTTTTATTGGGATTATGTGGATATGGATTGAAAATGGATATAAACTCATGCTAAATGGTTTTCTAATTTAGAGTGTTGAACTATACGGGTCTAGGTTCATGGATCCAGGTTTCATTGTGATTTTTTCTTTGGGACATGGTCCCCCAATATATGTGGTATGGTGTTTTATTGGTGTTACATCTCAATCTCGGGTGTTTTGTGAGATTTTTTTGACCACTTTCATTTGTACATAGTGCAAGGATTTTGAAATTAAAAATCGTTATTGGAATTTTCATTGAATATAAAATGGTTTTTTTATTTTGTTTGGTTATTATAGATTGACATGGTGTGTGTTTTTTTATAAAATAGGTTTTTTCATTTGGAAACTTCCCTTGGAAAGATGCAGTTTTGAAATTTGAAACTAAAAATAATGGTTTTGAAAGGGTTTTATGATTAAATTTGTGATTTTTGTCTATCGAGCATGGTGTCTGGAAATCATAAATTTTTTTGGATGAGTTTTGGTCCGGATTTTATATTTTTTTATAATGATGTTTTCATTTTTTCTACTCTTTTAGTTTTTTTAATATACTTCCCAAAAAATTATTAAAGGTTCTTAGCGCGTTTTATCTGATTTTTTGGTATACCCAAACTACTAATAGTGTGGAGGGATCAAGATATCTTTAATATTTTAAACCACTTATGGTGATTGAGATTCATTATAAGATTTTGTGTGGCTTGTTTGAGTTGAGGGTTTGTTTAGGTCATTGAAAACTTCCAAATCCATTTAAGTGATTGACATATTGGGTTTTCTTAGGTTCATAATTTGATCAAGGAATGTTTTGATCCTATCATTATTTCATGATTGGGATGACATGGGAAGCATTTATGACCTATAAAATCCATTGTTTCATTTCTAAGGAGGTGAATGATAAAAAATTGGAATATATATCGGGTATCCAATATGGTCGGTGTATAGGGAAGGTTTGTATTAACCAATTTGAGGAATTAGTAACATTTTATTTTGAGGAAGGGTAAATGGATCGAGTTAAATCTCCTCCATTAATTTAGGGTCTTTGACTGTAATTTAAGAATCAATTTATTTTTTCATGGAACTATTATTTCGAGAACATTGTTTAAGGGGTGTTTTTGGATGAGTTTATTCCAATAGTGTAGTGATTGGTGGTTTATAAATGAATTATTATCAGAACTCGTGATGGTTCCTTATGTGGTGAGGGGTTTATTCCATTGGAAATTATTAATTATGAGCCTATTTTATTGGTTCTAGATTCTCTTTTGTGAGATTATTCACTCATGTGCTTCTATTGTGATCAATTCGGGAATTTGAAGTTGAGTTGTTTAAATCCAAAAAGTTGTATCAACTATGTGCATATTTCGGTCATCGGTATTAAATGTTGTTTGTTGATCAAATAGCCTTGATCAATTTTTTCAACATGAATTAGTTCCCCATTCAACCTTTCTGTATCCTCCTTAGAAGAATTAATGATCTATACCTTCTCCAGTATCTCTTATATAGAGTTCATAAGATGGTAACCTGACTTTTACATGGTCTCTACATCAGTAGCCCAGTATGAGATAGCATTGATTAAAACTAAAACATTACCCACATCATCCTCTTTCCTTAAAATCCCATGAGGATCACTTAGAGGGGAAAACCCACTGAGTCATCCTGAATCTGATATCGTAGTTTGATTGTATCAGTCTTCTTTCCTATAAAATGTTTCTTAGAATTAGGAACTTCAACCATTCCACTCCACTCACCATGTTAATGTCGACTTAAATCTCACATTAGTTTTTAGATAACTCACCCTCCGATACATTTTCCTACCATTTTTTTCAAATCATAACTCCATCTGTCTTACGAGGTATGATTAGTCATTGTGGCCTTTGGATTTCCTCCTATTTCTCACAATAATGTTGACGCAGTCCTTTTTTTCTATACCTTCTTCTTACTTTTTCTAAAAATACATTTAATAGATCCTCTCATTATACTGTCATCTGAGAGTTAGTATTCACTCCCCCCCTGACTCAGTCCCTAAGGAACACCATTTCCCATTTGGATCTAGATTTGGATTGTTAGATCCCAAACTATCGAAATGATTACTAATATTAATCGCGGAAAAATAAATCTCTGAATTTCTCTTCCAACACCCTTCATCCACTTCTCCAATTATTTTGGTTTATCCTACAGTTTGGAATTATAGACCATATTTTCCTCTAGATCAAGTCCCTTTCTATACCGAGAAACATCTTCGGAAGAAGGAATCCTTGTAGACTCAAAATGAAATGGATCCACTACACCGGTAACCCCTGACCCCAGAACAAACTGTTAAGATATATTACGCTTAGATTAGTTATTTCATAGACTATTGAATGTTTCCAAAAATATGGTATTATGATTCAGTATTTACTATTATGTATTTTAGTGAATCCATTATCCATTATATTCTAGTGATTTCCTAAGTGCACTAAATTGATCTAGTACAAGAGACCTTTCTCTTACCATTTGTTCCTTCGATATCCTCTCCAGCACAGTCACCAAATTGTTGATTCTGGGAACTGGCCATTCTGCCGCCTTCATCTAAATAGTGTTCCCATATTTATGCCTACATTCTCCCATATAGTGTCCCAGATAGTTGCACAATGAATAGAAATCAACCCATGTCTCGAAGGTAATCTTTTGTTTATACCAAAATTATTCTTCAACTATAATCAACATAAATTTCACTAGTCCTTTATAATAATCAACATCAAGGCATATTTGTGGAGAAACATGGTGGAAAACTGCCCTTTTTCTTCTATCAGATCAATGAAATCTACCAACTAAATAACCTTGAATCCAGTTAATTGGTGGATTCAGGAAAGGGAGTGGATGTTTTGGAAATCTAACCTATATCATTATATTATGAGAGTCTAATATCAAGTGAATGTATTCTTACCATTTGAAAAATACGTATCGAGTTCCATCACCGATGTGAGGAGTACGAGACCAGGATAAAATCACATTACTCTATGAAGCAAAGAGAATCAGAAAGTTATTTTAGTTGAGAAGGCTGACGGTAGATCACTCTATCATACCCCACGAACCAAAAATGTAATTGTAATATTGGTATAGAGAAGGTCGAAGATGATTGAATCATGTTACCTGAGTCAGTATGTGATGAGATGAGTGGCTGTAAATTTTGAGTTCATGGTCGGTGGATGATTCTATGAAAAAAAACCCATATAAAATTTCATAAGTAGGTCATTTAGAATTGAAATATCTATTGAAAGTGAAACTAGGTAAATTTTTAATTCACCCTAGAATTGGAAAATAGGATGATCTTATTTTTTTAAATATGCTTCAGTGAGGATTTGAATTTCATATAGATCCTTAAATACATAACCATTTGGAACAAATATTCTATTCCCCATTACTATGATTTGTTTCATATTCTATAGAGAGTGAAATAATTTTCATTAATTAATCTTAAGTCAGCATATAATCAATTGTGGATGAAGGAGTATGATATTCTAAAGAAAATGTTTCACGCTAGATAAGGGTATTATGAGTTTTTTGTTATTACCTTTTGGGTATCTAATTCATTAGCAATATTAATTGATTTTATGAATATATTTTTCCATTTAAATTTCTATAATATTGTGTATATGTTTATTAATTATATATTATTATATTATATAATTAATTAGGATAATGATATAAAACAATGGATTATTTTGGAAACATCATGGAATATAAGATATATATATAATTTAACATCTGTAAATTTTCGTTTCAATGGATTTCATTCCATGGGAATAATATTTATAATGACAGAATAATTATCTAACCTACCAAAAAAATATATTCATGAATATAAATGACATACAAATGTCATATGAAATGTAGTATACATGGATTGGTGGTTTTTGTCCATCATTTTGTTGAATAGTTTTCATTATTTTCTATCCCGCCAACTTAGTTAACTTGATAAAGAGTTAAACTAATCCTTCAAAAAATAGTGTGACGATGATTTCATAGATTTATAATTATAATTTTTAAATTCTCTAGTTTTGGTTGTTTCCACTAGAAATAGTGAACGTTTCATCTATAGTGATGATTAATTTAATGGAATTAGTTATTTTGTAATTCATAGTGATCCTGTAGTTTATTGTTTTCTAAGAAGTTGAAACCTCATGAGTTAACTTGTTCTACTGATGATCCATAATTAGTTGATGTGGGTTTTTCAATAAAATAATTTATCCATTGTTTGTATGGGTTAATAAAAAAAATATATGATTATCTTAAATTTTTTCTGTTTATATTCACTCATAATGTATTGAATAGGTGGTGTATAATATTTTGGTTGATGACTAGGTATTATGATAGTATGACTCCTTACCATACTAGAAAATTAATTAAATTGTCAGGTTATTTGAGATTAAAATTTAATGCATAAATAACGATTGTATGTTCGGAACATGATCCTTTGGTTGATGATTTCTAGAATTATAGAAAATAAGATTTTATGTAGAAATAACATTTAAAAGATTCTATGTTTTAGTGAAATTGAAATTGTTTGATAGAATTAATAAACCTATGAAAGAATACCATTATTTATATGAAAATATGGAAGTTTCAATGAATGGATGGTTACATGAACATCGCATAAATAAGGTTGTTTTGTGATTTGGAAAATGGTTATTCATGGTAGATATCTTCTTGTTGAAAATTCAATTATTGAAAAACTATTATTGCTCTCCCTTATTTATTGATGTTGGAAAAATTAAAATATATAGAGACATCTGAGTGTATTACTCATGGGATACAATGATGAATGTGATTTCATATTTTTCCAATTAATATTTTACTTTTTTAATAGATTAATGCTAAACAAAAATCAATTAATGGTATGCTTAATCCTTTTTTAGTGCCTATACAGAAATTGAAACAAATTCAAATTTATATAATGTCCATATTTCTAAAGGCATCTCATGGTAAAAATATAAATTATGTTTTTTTTATCATATAAATAAGTCTAATAATTTAATATCATTTGAGAAACTATGTATGTATAATATATTTATAAAATGTATCATTAGAAGAAAATATGTTTCATGGTTTTCTACTATCAACAGAATAGGACCATTATCCCAGATTTACATATAAGTTTTGTAAAGGCCTTATGAAGACATTTGAACCTGATATGCATTCAGTGCATATTTTCATCCATAATATTATATACAGTCTAATAAAATGATTCATAACAAGGAGTATAAGATTTAGGATTTCCTTATGGATTACCAAGTAATATTATATTATCATCATTCATTATTTGAATTTTCTTATATTAAAAATGTTCAACCCATTATACAGATACACCCTTTAGAGGAATTAAATGGAATACATTTTTAAACTAATGATATTATGGATGATATATATGAAATGAGGATTTTGGGACCAGTGTTTGAATAAGAAATATTTTAGATGGAATAGATGATTCAGTTACATATAGAGAAAACTTAGTACATGAAGAAATATTATACAACTAACTGATGTATAGATCGTTTTTTCTGTAGGTGATCAGGTTTAAATTAAAATGTATCATGGAAAAGTGTAATTAATTTTATTAAAAATATTAATATATGTTCATGTTTCATTAATATATAAATAATATTGGATAGTTTAGGATATGTCTAATACCAAGTGACCTTTCCAAACAATTTACCAACGACACAAAATGAATTTCATGTTTTTTTATAAAATTATGACTTCGATGCATATCCTATGATGAGCCCTAGAATATTTCATTTAGAATAATATATTTCTTGGGAGTAGAAACTAGAATATAACATTATACAAATAGATCATGTTTTTAGGAATAAGGTAATTCATATGATTGAAGAATAGTCATGGGAATCATAAAGTGATATGAATGAAAAATACTCTCACTTGTATAAGTAATGAATAAAATTATGAGGATACAATTACCAAAATGGGGATAAATGTATGAACATAGCTTATTTTAATTGTAAATATATTTCATTCCTTATATGTATTAAATAATTTCATTTTATATTGTTATTATAATAATATTATGTAATTTTACAAAAAATCATAATATTATTCTTATTAAATGCAATTTATAATATTATAAGGAATTATTTAAAAGTTAATTTTATAAAATATAGAAATTGACTTCAATATAATGATATAATTCTTCTAAATAGTAATTTAAGAATTATATATTTATTAATTATTGTTATTTTAATTAAAATATTGGATTTTTAGTGAATAATGAAAATTTCATGTTTTTATGTAAAATTGTCATTTATTTTTATTAAATAAAATAATATAAAATAACCATGTCATCATAATGTAAAATAAATAGTTTATAATTTTGAATAATATAATTAATTATTTAGAAATCATCATTACAACATACTTTGTTATAAATTCATTTTTGTGATTGAAAATAAATTTTCTCTAATAATAATTTATATTTGTATTTTGGGTTTCATTATTAAAATAATTTATTCAATTATAGAAATTTAATATTGAAAAATGTATTAAATATTTGCAATTATGAAGTTCAAATTAGGTAAATTATTCCTTTTTTCAGTATGATAGTAACCTTAGTCAATATTGGTTACCTGAAAAAAGTAAATCAGGTTATTAAAGTAAAAAATAACGTGAAATAGTCTATAAATTTTCCAACGCTTATACTTCATTTATTATGTATGTTTTGATCATGAACATTAAATGTACAATAAATTGGTAATTTTCTGAAACTTTCAACTAGTAAAGGTATTAATATAATTTAAAATAATGAATACAAAAACAATCACTGACTTTTTCTAATAATATATAAATTTCTAAAAAAGTATAAAAAGATGACATGTTGTGTTAAAATTTTTATTTTTAAATATAACTCAGGAGTGTATAATTTAAATTTATTTTTAATTTTATATAAAGAAATATTTACATTTAATTATTACTGGACACTAATATTTTTTTTGTTAAATCATTATAAAAATCATAAAAATGATTTAAAAATCTCCCAATTTAATAATATTTTTTATCTTTTTTGTGTCCCATGAATTTTATAGATTATTATTACATATTATGTTTATTTTAAAGGTTCTAAATTTATTTCCATTAAAATATAGTTTTTTATCAAATCTCTGTTAAATTAATACTTCCAAAATTGACCTAAATTATATTTTGTAATCATCATAAAATAAATAAATTATTATAAATTCTTCAAAAATATATCCTTGGAATGGTGAATGATGAATTGTTGGTAATATCCTACAATTTCCATTTATAGTCCATTTTTCATTTAAAGTAACATTCATGACCTCTATTGGGTAGAAAATAATTAATAACATGGTAATATTAATATTACTTATTGGGTTATTATAACAAATATATACTTGATAAAAGTCACCCAAACAAGTAATAATTTTATTTAACTAAAGTATTAAAGATAAACCTATTATTATATTATAATTATAACAATTTGGAAGGAAAATTTTATAAATAAATATTTATATTAATTTAAATCATTAAAAATTACATAGGTTCCCCATCACCTCACATATAAAATTATACCTCCTATCCTATCTTACTCACACATTTTGAGAGCTCTATTTCATCAAAATGCTAACCAATTTTATAATACAGCTGATTTATGTTATGTAGGCTTTTTATTTTTGGATTTATATATATATATAAAGGGATCAGGTATAATTTGGAAGATTTTAAAAGGTTTTTGGTGTGTCATTAAGGATTTTATAAAGGTTCAAGGGTGGTGCACAGTTAGTTGAAACCACGAATCACATGGACGATTTTGTACACCATGACATAGGGGCCAAGGATAAGGCATAGGGTTTGGCACACGATTTCCCATACCGTGTGGGTGACCTAGGTAAACCATTAATCTTTGGATAGTGGTATTTTTCACTGTGGGAACATGAATTTCTTAACTGTGTGGGACAACCATGTTGGGTTCCCCTTTGAGGTAGTGGCTGGGCACAGTTAGCACACAATATTTCGAAGCTAAATTCAAATTTTGTATGATTTAAAAAGAGGTCTTTAAAAAATGGTTCTCATGAAATCTTATCCCTAAAACCCTTATTTTGGATTCATTTTGACCACCACTTGGTATTTCATACTCTGAGATGATTGGTAACCTCTCCCAATAATTTTTTTTAATTTTAATGAGATTTCATGGTGTAGTAATGCTGAATCATCCTTGGAAAGTCTAGTTTGTGGTATTTTTCTTGGTTTTTCGTAGATCTAAATATCTCTATCGACCAGTTTCATAAATGTAGTTCAATTTTAGATTGATCTAGGGGTTTTATTCCAATAATTGTTTGATTTTCCTCATTCATGAAAGGGTATGAGATATAAAGGGGATTTGTGGTGTTTTACACAGATTGGTGAGTGTTTTCTCATAGTTTTCACCAAAACCCTAGATGTAGGTGGCTTCACATTCGAACCCACTTTCTATAACAAGAATTATGGATTTAATATAAATTTTTTTTCTAGAATTTTTTTTGAAATTTATGTAATAAGCTTGGTTGAAACCCATTTTGTAAATATTTTTGGATTTTCGAAAAATTGGGATAATCTCGAGAAAAAATAATTTTTGTTTTGGATTTTAAAATAGTTATTTTAAAATCCTTTAATTAAGTTGACATATAATACATGTTCATGAAATTTAATCAGTAAAACATTTTTTTATGGAAATTACTTCGGAATATTTTTTTGAATCATTTTTTTGCATGGTTTTTCACATAAGATTGAATTCAATAAAAGGATTGTTTTGATGAATGGGTTTTGGAATTTTTGGTTGAATTATTTTTGGGTATAAATGGATGGTTTGGTTTTGACAATTTTTGGGTATCATGGTTTCTTATAAATAATATGTAGGAAATGTTTGTCTTTAATCATTAATGTGTGAGTTGGAATGTGGATGGTTGGTTGTTTTTAAGTACAACCCTATGAGAGTTGGAATATGGTATTGATGTAAAACAATAATATGTGGGTGAGGCATGTACGTTCAGTTCCACCGTGAATGGAAACACCCATCATGGGTGGTTCATTTTTGTGTATGAATGAGTTCTATGTACTGTTTTATGTGAAATAAAAAAGTTATTCCAATATGAAATCGGAAAATTTGTTAATAACTTAATAGTTTCATTCCTTAGAGATGTGTTTATTTCTGTAAAATGTTTTAGTGTGTATTTATTTTTCATATTGGAAATTTTAAAAAAATTAAATGGTTTTATATAATTTTTAATATAAATGATCCCACATGTTCTATCAGTGTGGCGTGGGTAGGGAACTTTTTTAGAGAAAGCCTACTAACATTCATTAGTCACCCCATTTGTTGGACGATAGGTGTTTTTGTAGATGTCATATTCTGAGACACAATTAATGGAAAAGAATTTAATTTATTTAGTGGTATATCATGAAACTTGGCCGTTATTGTGGTTTTTGAAACTGGAGTTTTGTGGGGATCTATAGATCTATATCTTAGAGTCATTGAGTTATGTCATTTTAGTCTTCTGCTTTGGTACTCTGATTCTAGTGATGTTGTTGATGGTTATGGTGGAATTTTGGTATTTTTTAATTGTATTACATTATTATCATAAACCACATTGTGATGTTGTTTATGTTATGGTTGGCAATTTGGATTTATTTCCAAATGGGGAAAATTGTACACCCCCAACACTTTTGAATTCCTTGACATTCATTTTTATTTTTTTTCTCCTTAGGGATGTCTTTAAGGACATGTATATCGTAAACCTCAACACAAGACAATGTGTAGGATATGAATCATACCAGTGATTTCATTTTGTTTCATACTTCAACATTAATATTTGGTCTTAGAGTAGGAATTAATACTTGCATTATTCCAAGATTTGGGATAGGAAAAAAAGTATGATTTTTAGAAAATTATCTGTATTAAATTTAAATTAAAAGATAAAATTTTATACTAAACATCATGTTGCTAGGGATATGGTTACATAAATGTTTTGGAAAAACTTATAGATATTTAAATCTTATTGTAATGGGTTTAGCTAATGATATGATCATGTAATGTTTGGAAAAAATTATTTACCACTAAGGTTGGAATTTTAATTTCATGAATGATTTATGTTTTGTGTATGTTTGTGATCATTTTGGAAAAATATATTAACCATTTTATACATTGGGTGATTTTGAAAATAGAACAGTTGTGGAATTTCTAGAATGGGTTTATTTTCAATAACATGGTTGATTTTTTTTAATGGTATTTTTGAAAATGGAAATCATGTTTTTTATAGTTTCAATATGAATGAAATTGAAATTATTAAGCCTTCATTTGCAAGAGAGTGAGACTTATGGTGTTTCTTATGTGAAAAGAAATGGATCCTAGTAGGTGTTTTATAATCCAACCTGAGGATGCTATGGAAAATGTGGTTGTACCTAAACAATAGGCCAACTTGAAGTAATTCATATGATAATAATGTATTTTCAATATATGGATAGTGGTAAACTTATTTATAAACTGATGCATGTGGATCCTTCAATTCGATTTCAAAAGAAGAATCCAACAGTCAATTGGGGTGATTCATAACCAGAAAATGGGAAGGTGTGACTGAATAGGATGAATATAATCATTAATGTCCTAGCCACACTAGTTTATTTTAAGTTCATTTTAGGTACAGACATGTTTTTTGATCTTGAACATCTGTGGTGGGATTTAGTTGTCTAGGATAAAGTGGTCTGAGGCACGACATGGTTGTATTTTGTAAAACTATTTAAAAAAATTATATCCTATGTCAAAATCCGAATCTGGTCTCCATCAATCCGGCACGAAACCTGGCTCATGGAAAGACATGAAGGGCATTACCCATCCCTACGGGCTGCAACAAGTCCCCGGGTATCATATGAATTCATTTGGGAACTATTTACCCGAGTTTGGGTTCATAAAATAACCATAAACAAACAATAAACCAAATCTAAAAAATTATTCTAAACAAAACATAATAAAAACTAAGAAGTAAGTATATGGGTTTAAACAAGAAACAATATGTCCAGAAGTACATAAAAGTAGCAGTAAAAAACCCATTAGACATCACACGACAATGGGTCATCACCCACAAACCGTCTCCACAACACTGCACCATCAAGAGAAACTATCAAACTGAACCGCCATCGCCCAAGGCCTTGACTTTTCCTGTGTCAAACATGATCAAGTCTACTTACACCATAATGTGTAAGTAGGGTGTGAGACTAAGCCCAAAAGGTTATCACCCAAGGATTCCAAGTGATAGGCATTATAAAATAAATGGCTTGCAAGAGTTATAAACAGATAATGGTAGCATTTATTTCTAAAAGTGAAACTTTGAAAAGAATATAACTTTCAATGGGGATAACTTTAAAAAATGATTGAAATTGAATAAAAAATGAATTCTACTATTTTTCACATCCCAAAATGCCATAAAGAATGTATAAATCCCAAACAGTCCATGAGCACCAAGCATAGGAACACCCCTTGGTACTAGTTAGTTATGAGCCCCAAATACCTCGTACCTCGGTGAATGTAACCATAATGAAATTTGTTCTTGTTCCCAAGCCACTAGTAGGGAGCATACCCATAACCAAGTGGTCTCCATTCATCTCCATTATAGTTTTTTTAGTGTTATCCATGTTAGACTTGCTAAGTGAACCATGGTCGAAACCCCTCTGTTCACTAGCGTACTAGTACACGTTAGCCCACCTAGTTATAGGAGTTTCCCATATTGTTCTCAAAAAGTTACCACATGATATCAAAATCAATTTTCACATATAAATATCTTTTTGTTTCATACACATTCAAAACAATAGCTACACATTCTTTTCACCTTTCGTATAAATCAATAAACCACTTATAATTTCCATAAAACAATTTCAAGAAAAGTAATCAAATTTTGCACATTAATTTTTTCTAAAATCCCACATTTAAAACCAAATTGAGACCAATATTATAACAAACCATAAATTTCAGCATGCAAACATTTTTAGAAATCCAATCCCTGAATTATAAAAAACACCAAGAGGCAGAACCTGAGTTGCACATGTAAAACACCGATTTTCACACAAAATTGGCACTTAAAAATCATCCGGTATTAAAATGCTAACCAAATCAATTTTTTCAATCAAAATATTGAATGAGTAACATAATGGAAACATAAATACATAATTACAACTCATTATACAATACCTATATATGAAATCACCTACCAAAAGAGTCAAAACTCCAAAATACTTTTGCGTCACATCAACCGCACCTCCGCCGCACCACAAGGGAGTAAGATTGAACCTAAAACTAGAGTATTGGACCAAGAAAATTAAAAATAAAACCCTAGGTAAAATACCCAGCTGCTGGAAATTTGGGGATTAAATAAAAAATGAAACCCTAAGAAGAAGGGAGGAAGAAGGAAGAGAACCATTTTACTTGAGAAATCTGGATGTTTTTTGGAGCTTGAGAATTTCGGCCCTAGTTCGTGAAGAAGAAAATCCCCAAAGAGGAGAAAATGAAGATGGGGGTGCGTCTGGGATTAGTGGTAACGTTTAAGAGGTGTAATGACAAATAAAGGATAAAAATGAATATTTTATGAATGAATTAAAAACAAATTTTAAAACTGAAAATGGGCTTTCGGGTTGGCTCAATGCCTAATTTGTTCACCCAAATCGAAGTTGCTAATTAATTTTTAAGGGGACCAAATTTCATTTTGGGTATTAATAGTTAAATTAAGGTCATTTTGGAATTGGAATGGATGAAAAGGTTTTATAAACTAAGGAGTTATTAATGAAACAAAATTTATTTTTAAAAATGGAAATGAGCTCGCAGTTTGGCCCAAATCATAAAAACCCACCATTTCCTCCAAACATGAGTGGGAAACCACCAGAAAAAAGATATAATATAATCCAAATAAAAAATACCTTTAAAACAAGTCATTTATGTGACACCCTCAAATTGTCAAAATTCTTAAAAAAATGTGATTCTTTAGATTTAAGTATAAGATCATCTCTATGAAAGAATATATGGATAATTTGATGAATTTAGTCTAATTTCTTCTTGACGTTGCTTGTAATGATTCTCTTAATGTGCATAGTTTTTTATCAAGTTTGAGGAAGTATATTCATCAAAATATTGTGGTCCTCTTTATAACAGATCATACATAGATGGATAATAGAGAAACACTGGCTAAAAGGGTTATCTCAAAAGATATGGGTGGGGTATGTATGTTTAATTCTATGGGAAATAGTGGGAAGTATAATTCGAGGAGTATGTATAATAGGGATAGTTATTTCCAAGGAGTTATTATGCCTCACAATAAGTAAACTAGATTAAGGAATCTTCATCAAATACTTAAGAACAATCCATTATGGTTTCAATGTATCCCTCTAAGACACGTGAAGTGAGAGTGTATAGAACAAATGATAACATTCTATATTTTAATCCATATGGGACATCTTTATTGTTTTTTTCATAATTCTCCAAGGTATGGTGTTCGAGACACTCCCCAAGGGTCACAAGAATCTTATGCCTCGATGGGACAATGCCAATATATCACCCCTATTCAATATAGGAATGTTATCCATGTTAATTATAGGAGTACCATGTGTCATTAATAAGAGATATTTTAGTAGGGAAATAATGAGAAAAGTGTGTTGAGTTAGTATGTATTTGGAGGTGAGCAGGTTATCATGAACGACCAACCTAAACCATCAAAATTATGAGGTATCAATACTTTAAATTCTACCCTCATGCAATTTTTTTTGTTATGTATGTGTCATATTAATTTTTTTCATGGTTTGAGGGATTTCTAGGATTTAGTGTCGAAATCATGACATCAGTTTTGTAAATTCAAACTCTTCTTGGTCAAATATATTGTCAAGCATTTCTCTAAAGAGAATTTTGTATAATGATTGATGGAT
This sequence comes from Viscum album, assembly GCA_963277665.1. Lineage (NCBI taxonomy): Eukaryota > Viridiplantae > Streptophyta > Magnoliopsida > Santalales > Viscaceae > Viscum > Viscum album. The sequence continues at coordinate 1,209,552,478 of OY728159.1, forward strand.
TTTAGTTTATATCATAATTATCCATTTTTTAGATGGATTTATTTGATATAAACCAATGTATGGATTTTCTATCAATATTTATTGCTCAAATATAATTTTATCGGAAAATGATTAGGTTTTTGAATGAGGACGATGTCGAGAATGTATTTTTAGGAGAAAAGAATGTAATGGTGGGAATAATGAGTTTCTTGGAATTAGTATTTAAAATGATCTCATATAAATTGGAGGCATTTTATTTGGAATCAATGGAAGAGATTGAGAAGAGTGGTTTTTTTGTGGTTATTGATTAGTTTGAGGATGTATTTGAAAATGATTTGTTGGGGTAAAAACCCATAAGGGATATGCATATTAAAATTGAAATCCTTCCAGTTCCCAAAATAGTTTCCCTTATAAAATATCAGATGGAATGAAAAAAATTGATTGAATTGAAAGTGCAGTTAGTGGATATGGAAAATAGGGTTCATTCAGTCAATCACATATATTTGGGTTGTACCTATCTTTTTTGTTAAAAATGATGATAAAACTATGTATACTTGTGTATATTATCATGATTTTATCCTAATCAGGAAAACGAATCGGTATCCACATCAAAAAATTGAGTATCATTTCGATCAATTTTGGGGATCTCGTTAGTTCTACAAAAATGACTTCCGGTCAGGATGTCTCGAATTTCGGGTCTATAAAGAGGCTATTTGAAAAACATATTTCTTGGGTAATTTTACCCATTACAAATATGTGGTGATTCCTTTCTATCTTATGGATTCACCATTGGTATTTATGGAATTTAAGAATCCGATTTTTCAGAGATATCTTGATTCATTTTGGGTTGTGTTTTTCAAAGATATGTTTTAGTATTCATGTACAAGGTCTAAGCATGATAAACAATTGACATGAGTGTTTTGAATAATGAGATACAATCGGTTGTATTAGAAATTATCAAAGTTTAATTTTTTGAAACACGAGTATTATTTACATGGCCCTGTTATTTTTTGGAAATGTGTTTCAGTGGATCCTGAGAAGTTATAGGATGTTATCTCTTGGAAACTGCAAATTATTTTTTTAGAAATAATGTTTTATAGGTCTAGATGGGTATTATCAGTGCCTTGTTCATGACTACTCACAATTTTTATTATCTATTTATGAATTGATAATTAAGAGTATTCCATTTCAATGGAATGAGGACTGCCATATGTATTTTGAAGAATATAAGGGTTTCCTTAGATCAACAATGACCTTGTTTTTTTTTAAAAAAAAGGAAAACGGTTCCTGGTGGACTCCAATTTTTCAGGATCGAGGTTTGGGTTAGTTATCGTGCATAGGGCTCATGTGGTTTTGTATGGATCATAACATTTTACGTTTCTTGATATGAATAACCGAAATCATGATTTGGAATTGGATGTTATAGTTAATTCCTTGAAAACATGGTATCAATATCCCTTCGATGATAAATTCAAAGTGTTTATATATTATATGAGACTATATAATATTTTTACACAAATTTATTTGAATTTGAGACAATGTTGATGGGTTGATTGTCTCCAGATGTTTGACATTGATTTACTGCATCCATCATGTAAATTAAATTCAGTGTTGGATGCATTTAGAATAAATCCATATGATTATGTAGAAAAATAAGCTTCTGATCAATGGTAGTTGATTTAGGTCATACCCTTCATGAATATGTTTTTTGATTATAGAGGCGATGTAGAAGATTTATTTCCATTTTCATTAATTTTTTATTTCATTAAATTTAGTTGAAGAGATGTAGGCCTCGGATTTATTATTTGTGGATGTGAGGAAAAAATCAATGTCGGGGAAACCATTGAGGGAAAGAAAATGTATGTGAATATAGATTAATGGTTTCATAATATAATGGTTCTACTTGTGTCCTATAAGGAACAACATCTCATTGTATAAGATCATTTGAGATGAGAAATCCATATACACTTAAAAATAAGTATAAATATTTCAAAGCATAGTTTCGATGGGTGTGCATAAAAAGGAAGGTGAATGAGTTTGTATTGAAATGATTGAGTTTTCTCATGTCAACGAAGAGCATCAAAGACCAATAAGTATGTGGTAGTATTTACCTATCCCTATGAAAAAATGGTTTCAGATATATATGGAATTTATTATAGGTCTCCCAAGAATGGATTAGGAGAATGTTGTCATATGGGTGATAGTGGATCTGCTGAAAACGTTATCCCATATCATCCATATTAATGAATATCATATAGTTGGGGACCTATAAAAATTAGTTATATTTGATGTGGTAAATATGAATATTGTACTAGCTTCAATTATATCAGATAGAGATATATTGTTCACGTAATGTATCTAGAAATCATTGCAATATTACCTTTGGACTCATTTGACTCTGAGTATGGCGTATCATACCCAGACGGATTGGAAATTTGAGATGATGATACAAATATAGGAAGAAATGTGTCAGGATTATGTGATAGATTTTTTTGGATTATGAGGGTATCAGATACCAATAGAGGAGTTCTTATATAATAATAATTATTACGCCATGAAACATATGAATCTCTATGAAGCTTTGTATTGGACTATATAACATTCTCCACAATTTTGGAGGAATCATGTGAGATTTTGATGGTTTGTCTAGGCCTTGTTCAAGAGACAATGGAGAAGATTAATTTCCTCAAAAATTGGATGGTTACAGATTAGAGTCATTAGAAATCATATTCAGATCAACATTGAAAACCATTGTCTCTCATAGTGTGTGATCATGTGTTCTTTAAAATGTCTCATAGGTTTAAACATCATTTTTTTAGAATGAATGAAACTTTATTTCTATGATATATAGTCCCTTTTTGGATAATTGAATTGGTTTGGGACGTGTCTTATTGGTTTGATTTTCCACTAAAGATCAATGTGGTGCATAATATATTTAATATATCTCAGTTGAGAAAGTATCATCATGATATTCAAAATGAGATTTTATGGGATTATGTGGATAATGATCTTAATTCTTCATTGGTGAATGTTCCATGATCAACTCTAGATAAGAAAGAAATTTTTTTTCATGGAAAGAGAATCGGTCAATGGTGGGTTTTGTGGCAACATGGTTAGATTCAAGATTATTCATGGTAAAGTGAAAAATAGCGGTAGATAAATGGACCGAACTATTTTGTTAAAGACGATGATTTATACTTTCTGAATAAGGAAATTCTAGTGGTGGGGAGAATGAAACACCCCCAATTTGTAGTATTTAACCCATTTTTTATGAATTATTTTGAATATAAAGTGGTAGGGTAAATAATGGGATATATTGGATATATATTGGAGTGTATGGGGATTTTATAAGGGAGACCCCATAGTTCACGGTTTGTGGAAACTATGAAATACTTATTGGAAACCATGCACTCCGAGTCGGGGGCAAGGGAGAATGCGCAAAATAAGGCCCACCATTTTCCAAACTGTGTAGCCACCCCAGTTAAACCATGAAACCTTAAATAGTAGTCTTGTTAATGGTTATCACATGGTTTCTATAATGATGTGGTAAAAACATGGATGGTTTCCCCATGTGGTAATGCCTGGTGTAAGTTTAGAAAAAAAAATCCTAACTGTGCGGCTAATAGTTCAGGATTAAGAAAGAAGGTTTATAAAAAATGAATCTCAGACAATTTTAATACTTAAAACCATCATTTTGGTCATATTTAAACCATCACATAGTATATCTTCCCCCAATATGTTATGGAAACTCTACCCCATAATTTTGGATGCATTTGGATAACATTTCTCTGTTCTATAATGCTGGTGCCTCTTGGGTAAGTCTCTATTGATGTAATATTCATTGTTTTTCATAGATCTAGTTCTCTATCTCTGTTTGTTTCATATATATATATATATATACATATTTCATTAATAGATCTATTTTTTGATTCCTATAAGTGTCGTACATGTCCTTATTGATGTTTGGGGATAAGATCTAAATATTTTTTAGTGTTTTGACCCAAATTGGTGAGTGTTTTGTGTCGTTCGTCATTTTCACCAAAACTTTAATGGTTTATGGATTAACTCTAGACTCCTATCAGTAGAAATATAAATATTTTTTTGAAATTAATAATTTTTCTTGAAATTTATTGTCAATGTTATGTGAAAAGTTTGGTTAAAACCCATTTGGTAATGTTTTTTGTGATTTCATATAAATTTTTATATGTTTTAAAAAATGATTTGTGGGTTACATTTTCAAGGGGTGATTTTTTATTCACATTCTAGGGATGATTTATGGGAAATGTTTGGATAATTTGTTATATAAATTTTTATTTTATGGAAATTATTTGTGTGTGTTTGTTTAAAATATTCTTTGGCATGGTGTTTGGATTAAGTCTGATTTTTATAAAAGGACTATTTTAATGAAATAAATATGTAATGTTTGGTTGAATTGTTGTTGAACATAAATGGTTGGTTTGGTATTCCCACATATCAGGTTGCTTGGTTTGAATAAATGTGGGTTTGGAATTATTTGGATGCAATAGATACATGTGAGTTAGATAAGGGATGATTAGTGGTCAAGAATTATCACCAACAAAGAGTTGGAATGTAGTCTTGATCTACCAAAATAAAAAGGGGATAAGGCATGGGCGTGATCTTCGACCATCCACGGTAACAATGTGCATGGGTGGTTGAGTTGTGTGTATGGATGATGTGTATGTATAGCTTCATGTGAAATTAATTATGATATGCCAATATGAAATGAAAAAAAGCTTAATTAATTGTTTTTTTTATTTTTTTGGATTAAATCGTCCCATAACTACTGCGAATCCTTCAACATTCATATCCAACCATTGGAGACTTATAAATGATGCTTAAGTCCAAGTATCACTTCCACCTCTACTCATGCCCATGAGGAAGTGTAGGATGTTACAATTTCCCTCCCAATATTTACTAACCTAGTCCTAGAGGTTTTGACCTATCCGAGTTAGTAAACATATCATGATTAATGTATAACCCAAAGAAATTGTATGGGGAGTTTATATATGTCATAGACAACCCATTTAATTTTTATTACTTCTTCTTCGATAATAAATTATTCTATAAACATGATTAAATGGTAACATAAATATTATACATATACTGATTTGTTTTTGTATGTCACGCCGATATATTATCTCTTTTTCCATTTTATGAGAACCGAAACCATTACTCGTACGTACATGTGGAACACCACATCCATGAAGCATTGTGTTATTTATCCATCATCGCCTCTCTTGTATGTTTATTATTATTTTTTAATTAATATATATAACATTCAAGAAATAATTTACATTCTAGAAAGATAATATATTGTATGAATCAAGATGTCCCAAGATCTGTTCTTTGTCATTATCTAGTATCAAGGTAATTGGTAATGTTTTTATATTATTTTTGGTTGTTTTATTATTTTTAATTATAAATAATTTTATATTATTGGATTGAATTTGAATTTATTATTTTCACTAAGGGAAGGATGTTTTGATTTGAATATATGTATTTTTTAAATAATTAATTAATATTACTTAGCAATTGTATATTTTTTTCTGTGTTGTTTTAAAATATTATTATATTATTAATTATGATATGTATCATTTATATTTTTATATGTTTTTTTACAAAAATAAATTATATTGAACATTAAATGTGTATTTTTTAAAATATATATCTATGTATCATTGTGTTTTATATATATATACTTCGTTTTTAAAATGTAGAAAAATGTTTTTATTATAAAACGTGTATATATATAGGTATATATGTTATATATCCATATTAGGTACCCTAAATATATAAATGGTACATTGTTTTATATGAATATAAATACATATCATTGTGACATGTGTATATGAATGTATTATTATTATTTGGGGTGGAGTTATATATATATACATATATATATATATATATAACGGATTGGAAATATATATATCATTTGAAATTATATTTTCATTATTATTTTGGGGTGATGAATTAAATAAAAATATAAAATGGAATAGTGAGTCTTTAATGATGCGAAGAATAAAAACATGTAATATATATTTAGAATAGAGAGACTATGAGGTTTTGAATGGAGAAAAAAATCATACTAGAGTATGTGAATAATGGTAAGATATGTGAGAAAAATTTTTGGTAAAAGAATGGACGATAATTGACTATTACAATAATGGGTTTCAAAAATGAAATAACAAACTTTATGTTAAAAGAAAAAAATATCTCTTAATTTTTTTAAAAAAATTATAAATTAAATAATTAATAACGAAAAATGATGTGTTAAAGAAGAATATAAAAGACATTTAAAAATTTATAAATGTGGGAAATTGAGAATATAAAATTAAATAATAAATTTTTTATAAAATATTTATTTAATTTGAGAAATGAACTAAAAAACTGCTATTTTGAATTCCAAATAGAGTATATAAAGAACCACAATTTCCATAATTTCTCTCTATCTTATTTCCCTCAATATTAATAGGATCAATGAGTCAGTATTCCTATTGGATACATCTTGATTTATAAAAGTTAATAACTGAGTTTATTTCCATATGTTTCAAGGTACTTTTACACAATCAATTAAATCCAATATTTGGGTTCAAATTATTTAATATAAATTATAATATTATTATGGCTTTGTTTCTTCTTTATTAACATTTTTTTATCTTTTCTAATTTTGTGAATCCAGGTAGTGGATCCATCATTTCACATTTAGAATCCTCATGTGGGTGAGGTGATGATTTTTAATTGTTGGGATGATGTTTTTCATTGGGTAAATAATGATAATATACTAGTTTAGATTAAATTTAAGGGGAAAAGTTTATGAATCACATGATTTTAAATAATTTTATTTATTTATATTTTGAATAGTATGGGTGTGATTCCCAACTAAAAATTGTTTCTTTTGGGGGTCTTTTTTTTATAATATATGATAGGTAATGAAATCATTGTTGTGGGTTAATTATTCTCAAAAAAATTAAATTAGAGAACATATTATTTAAATTTAATAAAAAATATCCCAAATATAATTATCCATTGTGATAATTACCATAAAATAATGATGTGTAAATATTTTAAATCCATTATTAGGTATGATAATTTGGAAAGAAGTTATTCAATGTGGGTGTGATAACTTATTATGTGGGTGTGATGTGGTGGTGTTGTGGGGCATGTGGTGAGGTGTTGTGATATGAGATATGGTTGGTATGTGGTAGTTGTTATGTGAAAATCATTTGTGATGTGGAATGTTGTCATGATGTGAAAAGTGTATTTTTTTGTTAAATGGTTGAATATGTGGATTATTGGTATATATAAGATTTATTTTTGTGTTGTTATTGATGTTGTATGGTTTCTAATTATACAATTTTCCCTTTTAGTAAGGTGATAAGGTGTTCAAGAATGAACTAATATGTTTTGGGTTGAAATGGTTAATGAAAATAAGAATTGAATTGAGAAGTGTGGATTATGATATTAATTGTTACAAGTGATGGAATGTATTTAATAAATAATTGGGATTAATTAATGACATTATTTGGTGAATGGGAAATCTATAAAACATCATGTCCTGTAATGAAATGTGGGATGCAGTTTGTGACATGTGTTGTTATGGGATTTTTTTTTGAAATTATAGTTTACTGTTATAGTGGGGTTGTTTTTATTTGGTTGGTACATTTTTGTGAAACATAGTTTTTTCTTGTTTTTGGATTATATAAATATATAATTTTTATATCATTTTATATATGAACCCAAGCAGGGTTGAGTACTATGTTCCAACACTCGGACATTTATATGAGGGGTTTTTTCCCCAACATATATATAATAATAATGGGTGGTTTTCTATATTTAATTTCCCTATCTATATTTCTAATTAGTTGATATGATTTTGTTGTGATGAGTGGAGTTATAATAGTGCAATAAGTGTTGACCCAGGTCTATGTAGGCATGTTGTGATGTGACTGTGCTATGGGGTTCTGGTATATGTTATATAGAAGATATTGTAGTGCAAGGATGCACTAAGATGGTGTATGAGATTGGAAAATAAGTTGGAAAGTGCTGTGTGGTACCCTTTGACTATGTGATTCTTATTATTTTATTATATGTGGATCCATTTGTTTGTGAGTGTTCCCTGGTGAGGATGAGTTTTGATAGTAAACATGTTTAAGTGTGGTTTCATTCTAATTTTTATCCAGGGGTGCATTATTATACATAGTTGACATGTACAAGAATTAATTGGGATACCCAACTAAGTATACATGTATTATTACCCTATTTATATAATTTATATTCAATTATTCAAAGGATGACATGGAACATGACTTAAATGACAAAATTTGTCTTTTGAATATTTTTTATCTCAATGATTTATCCTTTCTTTTGATTACATGTATTGTATAATTTTTAAATATTTTATATTTATTTGTAAAAGAACAAGGGGTTGTTTTTGGAATAATTATTATACTATCTCATAGAGTTAGTAGAGGTTTATTATACCAATATAATGATTTGTTTTGTTATAGAGGTTAATGCATCCCATTTATGATAATTTTATAACCTCAATACATGTGACCAACCGAAAGCCTATAGGAGGTGGGTCATAAGGGTAATTATCTCTCAACATTCATTATATTATCTTTGGTGGTATGGTTTGATCACATATATCATCCAGTTTCTTGTCATACCATCTGTTGAAAAATTATAACATTGTTTGCTCTTATGCATGAAATGCCACCACCCCAATGTGATGAAATTATTTTTTAATAACCACATAAAATGGATTGTATATTTAAAATTATATATTTAGATAATAATATATTCATGATAATTTCATCATTTTATTATTTAAAGATATAAATAACTTTTTCTATTATAGTCGTCTAAAAATAGAAAAGTTACTCAAGCATATGAATGACATATTTTCTATGTGATGATAAAATTGTTAATTTTTTCATAACTATATTTTATAGTATTTTTAATTTAAAATTGAAAGATGAAATGTGGAATTATGTCTTGATTAATATTTTTAATTAAATAATTACCATTTTAATCATTATCCACTCATTAAATTTATTATGGACATATAAGTTTAATATCATCAAAACATTTGACGTGAACATAATTGACTATGTAATTGTATATAACATAGATATAATAGTAATAAAAATAAAAAAAATTGAAAATATTTTTTAATAAAGTAATAAAAATTAACATTTGATTATTATTCAAGAACATATGTAACATATATGTTGACTCTAACTTGTGGTGTGGTATAATTTAACATTAAACCTCATTTTAAATGTTTAAATGATTTATTTTCTTAATAATATTATTTGATGTAAATAATAATAAAATTAGTATATTTTTTTATTTATATAAACATAAATTAATTTTAAAAGTCAATTTTTTAATTTATTTTTAAAAATTAAAAATTATTTTTTTATTAATTTCATATGGAATATATTAAATTTTTTACAATGGAAAATAGAATGTTATATTTTAATAGGAACACATCATTGAAATTTTCTTCCGAAAAGATCATTATTTTTTTACCATTACACGATTCCATGATTTTAATAAAAACACTTCTTCCGCTTATTCTTGGTATTTTATTTTTGAAAATAATGTTTTAAATTGGAGGGTATTTCAGTATCTAATTTTTTTTCATGTGGTTTAAAATGAGTATTTAATGGATTTATAATAAAATGGTGCAGGAATAATAATTTTGTACTTAATATTATACATGATAATTATATGTCATAATGATTGATCCTGGTATAACATATATTATGGATGAGTCTAATACATCACATATGATAGGTGAGCATGATACAAATTATATGATGGGTGATCCTAATATATCTCCCTAAGAAATCGTATAATGTACCTTTACATCAATGGAAATAAGGAGGGAGTTATCCTAGAAAGTATATCTTATGAATTTGACTAGGCTACCGTTTTTTTGACATAGTTTATGAATATAATTTCTTATGTTTCCTAAAAGTTTTTATATTTTCTTGTTAAGTGTTTTGGTGTGTTTAACTGTGAAAAAATGTTTTTTTTTTCAAATAGATATGATTAATATCATACTATAAAAAAATATCTTGTTAAGGTTTACTTTTTTGGTTTCTCATTATTTTTAGTAGGATAATGTATTTCATTATTTTATGTCACTTATTGGGTTTTTTGTTCTCATCCACAATTTTTAAATGTTTCCCATGTGGTTTAAGGACGGGTAAAATCAAACAAATGTCATGGTGAAAGTCATGATAAATTTTTATGAAAAAATTGATACATTTTTAGAGGGTAATATTTTAAATAAATGGATACTGATTTTAGGTTTCCATATTTTAATGTATGGCGCTGTAATGTGTTATTTATGACCTAAATATATAAATATCTAAACCTAAAAGTTCTATTTGAAAAAAGATAGTGATTTATAGTCTAATGAACCTATATTATGAAACCATTAAATCTATTTCATTATATTCATAGAATATAACCAATAAATTATAAAGATATAATTTTATGGTTTTATATATAGAAATAATTAACACCCCATGAGCTGATAATATAAATATATTAGCTTAAAAATAATCATATATCATCATAGTATAATGACCTCCGACTAGCATACTGATCTCTGAAGAAACTAAAAGTATCTCCACCTTAAGCATAAAATCATAAACCATGGGGGACTTAATAAATGATTAAAATATCACAAGTAAAAGAATGCATAATAATGGGTAGAAGATAAATTGTTGGTGGCTTAAAAAACAACAGCTATTCATGGAACAGAAAACTCCCTAACATGCATTGAACCAAACCCTACAAATATTCCACAATACCCAGAAGTAAATCAATTTCTATAACCAAATGAATATCTATGTTCATGAATAAGAAGAAAATAAAAGAGGTATCCTCTTCTAGATCCATATGCTATATTCTATGTAAAACTATTCATACTATTTTAATATTGAATATACATCGGTGGAAACTATTGTAAAGGCTGCATAAGAAATCGAATGCCTTGACCTTGATGATCACTAGTAATAGTTGAACACATCATACTTTATTTTTTAAAATATATAAAAACAAAACATTATAGTGATATTATACCAATAATAGAATCATTCAACACCCAAAAAAGAGAATATAATGTTGCGACAATTTCCATGCCTAAAAATACATTTAAATCTTATATAGATATTATCATTCGTTCATAAGTTTATTCCATGATATGTTCGGAAAACACACCTCAAGAGTATAGTCTATCATCACTAGAATCATATATATCATGTAATCCATTTTTAATACTTGAAGATACATTCTCTATGTAATGTGTGTCACATAGTGATGAATCATAGAATAAAATTCCTAATGAAAATTTGACAACCTAACTAATTCATCAGTATGATTGTCAGAAGAAAATAAAACAATTTACTTGAATTTTTTAAAGCTTTTTTATATTCATAATCGCATTTTAAAAGGTAAGATAACTCATCCCACTATATTTCATTCAAAATTTAATAATGAAATTTGTTAAAGAACCATATGTAGAACTTCTCTCTTAATACCAATGATTCTTCAAGGTCACCAACAAATAGAATCCACCAATGAATTTGGAATTGAAAATTCCATTTTTATATAATATTTATATATAGGTAAATTATTTGTGAAATTGGTATTAAGAAATATTTAGATCAATTATACATCCTTTAATACTATTTAGATAATAGAATCAATTTCACATATAAATTTGATATAAACACAATTCAAAATTTTCACCTTAAATTTTTTTTTTCTCATCCCATTTTCATGATAAATTTTAAATTAATTTCTTTTAATAGATTTATTATAATTAGGAATAATTGATTCAATATTTGGAATCATAATATTTTATAATTTCTACTATAGTCAATGTAGTTTTTTACCCAAAATATCAATGAAGTTAATGGAATTTAAATATTATGATTAAGGTAGAAATGAGTTGACTTAGTGTTTAATCATTTACATAGGGTCCAAATAACCTATAAATGTGTAACAAATACATTTTATGGAAATATTTCTATCATATACTAATTTTTCAAGAAAATTGACTACTATTAAAGGCACATTATGAAATGGATACCTCTCAATAGTTTTTACCATATTAAATTTATAGAATGACACTCCTCCTCTACTATAAAAGATCGCATACCACCCTCACATCTTCACACCTCTATAACCATTTCTCTCATTGATTTCATCCAAAAATAAGCGCCAAAATTACATCCTCTCATCATTGAAGCCTCATAATCGGAAATAATTAAACTAAGTTAGTCTTTTGGTGTAAACCAAATAGAATTACCAATAAAAGGTAACATCATTCAACAATAAATTTTATTTATTTCATTATCCATTGATTAACCTATTTTTATTAATTTATAATGTAATATACTAATTTCTTAAATATATATATGAGTTTTTATATTAATGGTTTTACCTACACCTATACAAAAATCCATCAAATGATATATGAAATCATTGATCTTATGTATAGAGGACTACCACCTCGCGAACTGATGTCATTCTTTCTTCCATTTCCAAATCTTTAGGTTGGAAATAATATTGAAATTATAATTTTTATGTTGTATTCGTGATTATTGATTTATATGATAAAACATAGCTTCTTGTGTCCTTTTTTTGTAATATTATATGTTTATTTTCCGACATGTGGACTACTGTCTCCTCAACGAAATTTAATAGATTAACTATTTAAAAGGAATGTATTAAAATTGGGTTTAGTAAAAATAAATTACACTTACTACATTATTTTCAATATGTAATGATAATATACAAATGTGTGTGTCTGTTTGTGTCAGTCATTTTATTTCTTTCATTCAATATAAAAAAAACTGAATCAATGTTCATGCCAACATATATCCAATTCTCTCCATAAATGATGTATTCCTTTTAATATTTTACTATTTTATATATTATTAAAAATAATTATACAATAAATTTATATGGTAATCATTTCATGTTTTACATTATATAAATAAGTAAATCATCATCTATGTAGGAGTATTAGGAATAACATGTAAAAAATATATGAAATAGAAATCAATTATTACTCAAAACATAACATTATCATGGAAGTGTTTATAAATAAATAATTTAATGTCAAAATAAAATAATATAATGTTTTATATATAATAATATTTTTCAGAGGTATATTTATAATAATGTTTTATTTATTATAAATTAGGTTTTAACATGTACGAACAATATCATGGCTCTAGGTAAAGGTTTTTTGAGCTCAATTTTATTTCTAAGAGATATATTTTATATTCACCGCTTAATCTTGTTATGTGATTTATATTCTTATAAGTGGTATTTTATTTAATATATTTAAATTATTTCATTACATTAATTTATTTTATTAACACTATTATTTCAAGGATCACATGATTCAAAATTTACTAATGTAGTAAAGGATTTACAATCTCACATTTCTTTTTCTGAGACATACTCCATATTCACAACATGTTTCTCTAGTGTGTTTTTTCTAAATCACGTGATTGTATTCCCTTTTTAATATTAATAAATTTTTGGGTATTTACATCTCCATTTGATTCTCTATATTTCATGTGGGTTTTCATTTTAAATGATACCAAATTAGTATGTTAATTTTGTCTCAATTTTCCTTCTTTGAATCACATGTAGTGTTATGCACATATTTTTTTTACTATGAGTATATAATTACATTTGAAATATTTTATAATGAATATAAATCATTCAATGATATATTCTTTTTATTTTAATTCAATTCTCTTAGGGATATTATGATTTAATTTTACAAAAGTCATAAGTGTAGATTGCTACAACCTCACCATTACCGAGATTTTTTATAATTATGCTTCCATTGATTAAATCATATGATCTAATTATTATGAACTATAATTAATTTAATAGCAATATATATATTAATGAAATATTAATGAAAAATTACAATTTCCTTCTATTTTTTACTTAATATTAAAGAAATATGTTTATATGAAAATATGAATTTATTTCAATCTTCAAATGGAAATCAGTTTTTTAAAAACCTAGATTTTCTAAAATTGATCCAATATTTTTATATTTATATCTTATTTTTATATTCAAATAAAAATTTTTAATTGATTTTAAATATTTTTTCGTTTTTTTCAAAGACATTTAAAAAAAATCAATTTTTTTATGTATTAAAATGAATTTTCAATGAAAAAAGTTTAATCCCCTGATGAAATGTTTTCAAATTTTTTTAAATTTATATTCCTTATTAGATGATATAAAATGTGGTTAATAATTCCTTAATAATGATATAAAATAAGGTTTCAATTAATATTTATTTCTTGAGTGGTTTATGTTCTGAAAGAATTAGTTTTATGAAACACACTACTCTTTCACTGGTTATACTATGATAATGAAACCAATCCCTTTTAAAAAAGTCATTATATGATGAAATATTAGGATACACATAATTTTTTGGTCAAGATATAATGCATTTTTTTATCATTTTGAAAAGTAATGTATGATTTTATTTTGTGACTATTGGAAATATATCTCCCAACAATGAATTCGGTATTGATTTATATATCATGAGACAGACAGTGCTAGAATAAAGAGTTAACTCAATTTAGTATGATAGGGATGGGGGGATGAGTGATATTGGTTTTGGATGACTATTATGTAATGTGTTAACTTGGATCAGTATGACATGAATGGAATGAGTAGTGAACTCAGTTTATCACAATGGGGCTGGAATGAGGAGTCAAACCAATTCAGTTATACATAGAATGAACAAGAAGTGAACCAGATTTATTAATACAGTTATGGAATGGAATGTCAACCTAGTTTAGTAAAAGTAGTGTATAATGGGTATTAAACCATGTTCATTAAAGGACAGTTTCCACTAATTTATTATCGGTAGGAAACCATGACTACTAAGATATTTTGAGTGTTAAACAATTACAATGATATGGACTTTGATATAATAATTAACTACTTTGGAAGTAATTATATATGTTTATGTGACTACCATAATTTTATTTCTTCTTTTAATTATATTATTTCATGTCTTATTCTATTGATTCCCTTATGATTCATTTCATATTAAATAATAATGTTTATTCCATAACTCTTGATTATTATATTTTATATGTAGGGTATAATATTTTATTTTTAAGATCATGTATTTATACCCTTATGATCATTCTAAGCTTAATTATATGTCATGTTTACACTTACTGTGTTTTTGATTTCACACCTTTCTTATGTTTCAATTCCCCGGGTTATGAAGAAAGTTTTATAGAATGTGTATTAAAGGTGATTTTCTCTAAGGGATATATTGAATATCTTTCCCCAAGATAGAATATTATTTTTGCATGTTTCCAAATAAATTAAATTATTATGGTACTCATGCATGTAATTTTAAAATGCGATGTATATTCATATAAATATTATCTATTATCAATTTATTTTATCCTTTTTTATTGTAGTTGGTATGATAAGAAATTTTATTCATTCTTTAGAATATAGAGTGTGAAAACATTAGTGAGAACTATATAGATATTTATATGGATATTTATTGGGATTTTTCTAAGGTTAAGCCTCAGGTGTTATTGATTTAAATGTTTTTGTCATGATTTAATCATACTATTCCAAATTTTTCATGATTATAATGTTTTATTCTATGATATGTGTTTCTCGTACTATGGATTATTCTATTAGTCAGTAGTGCGAACATTAAGTAACAAGGTTAAAATTAAATTTTTTAAATATATAATTTAAGGGAATTATGTATATCTCTATCCTAAAAGGAAATATCTTGATGATAATTGGGGAGGTGGCATGAGTATTGGTTATACTATTAATGATAAAAAGACAAAAAATCATATGTTTAATTTATATATGGTCTAATAGTATAGTCTAAATTAAATGTAATAAGACTGATTATATTGAGGATGAAATACATTAAGACATGATTCATATATCATACTTTTGTAATAAGGTTTTAAGAAATAATATTTTGAATATTGAGTAATTGTGTAAGATAAAATTTAGATTATTGTTCTGAATATGTTTTTGAATTCAATGATTAAGTTATTCGAATAATGAAATATATATGTATTTTTCTTATTTGTATTTCATTATTTATTTAAAAGGGTATATTGAATGGTGTGGATGAAATTGAGAATAGATTTGATGGATTTGAGTATATTTTGTTAATGGATGGTAGAACATAATGTGTACATGATGTTGATGAAATTTTGTATATCATGGATAAACACACGATTGATATGGATAATGTAAATAATATTGTATGGATCACCATGAATCTAATAATTCATTTTTTTGACCAAGTGTTCTATGATTTCAGGTTTGAACATAGAATTTTTTTTATATTTATGAAATACAGCATGTAATCTTATGAATAAGAAATCATTCATGTTTCTAATAATTATTTTTGATAATTTCAAGTTATTATCATGTTTTAATAGAATACACGATGTAGTTGTTCACATTTTTGTAATGTGACAACCAATATATAATTTATGGTATATGGGGGGAACAATGATAATAAGGTTTTGAAAAATTTATTGAAAGTATTTTTATTGTTTTATAATTTCATATTTTGGATGGGTTACAAGGATGACTATTTATGGAATGGTTTTTGATAAACATCATTTGAGGATATAGTGACCAAATTATAATATCTGTATATAATGGTTTTTGTATATTGGACAACCCATGGTACATATTTTGTTGTGTTTCAAACTAAATATATATGGAATGGACGATCATTCAATTTATGGTTCTCATTATCATATAATGCTTCAACAATGAATATTTCACATTCATTTCTTGGAATATGAGTTGAGGTGGAAATTGATCAAGCCACAACCCAAGGGATAAAATATGCTTATGAAATGAAATAAAATCATGTTATTACATATTAGTCTGAAAATTAATCAATTTTAGCATAATGATAATGAAATTAATATTTTTCATATTATCATCATTTTTATAACATCACCAACCACTTATACAATTATTTGGTTTTTGGTTTTGTAATTTTTAACTTTCTATATATCACCATTTTTTGATTAGTTATATTTATCACTATAAATTATTATTTAATCTTTTATTCCATTTTAAATTCATCACCAATGTTCTCATATGTGTAAACATTGTTATGAGTTATTTTGTGTAATATTTTTTTTCATATTTTCCTTTTTAAATATGTTTTAATTTTATTTTTTACAATATGGTATTAAATTTAATGAATATTCTTATTTTAAAAATGTGATAATATAATGCACTGTGTTTTTATAGTCCATTTTGTAAAATAAATTAAATATTAATTTATTTCATGTAATTAAATAACTAAAACATTATTTTTATACAACACCAACTCGTTGGGCGAAACCCTAACATGGAATACATAACATGCAACTCCGATGTTTATAAGAATCATTATTTTATTGTTATAATTATTTAAATTAGATAAATAAACCCAGACCATAGACTTTGTTATATTAATAGAAATAATGAAATTTTAAATATTTATAATAAATTATTTATATAAATAAATCATATTGATAATGAATGATATAATTTTTATTAATTTCCTTATATGATTAAAAATATTATATTTTCAAATAAACTATTTTTAATGTCCTATATTGAAAAATAATGAAATAAAATTAGGACATATTTATATATTTAATTTGATAAAATTTAATTAATTTTTTAATTTAAAATTTCAATATTATCTTATTTTAATTTTTTCTATTTTTATGAGAATCTTTATTTTGCATTAATTGTGAAAAAATTAGAAGTTTAATTCAAAACTACCTTTTCGTATACATTATTTTTAAGGGTAAATTATATTTTATTTTGGTTTTAAATTTTAAATAGATAAATGTTTTATAAAATTATCCAATTTATTTTATTTTAATATATTTCAATTTGAAATTGTGTATAAAATACTTAACAATCTTTTGGATATTTTACTTTAAATACCCAAATTGTCATCTTGTCAACTGGAATATTTTTAAATTAATTTTTTCCAATTATATGATTAAATTATGAAAATATAGATTCAATATTTTAAATCATAATAATTTATAAATTAAACTATTTTTAACTTAGTTTTGACATATAATATTTGTGAAGATGATTTTAATAAATTATAACGTTTAAGGGAAAAAGTATGTTTACAAATTACTAAACATAAAATTTTAGAAACAAAATACCTATAAAATTATATAACACGGATTTAATATATATTAATAGTCCATGAACAATCCATTATTTATTTTTATTATTTTTTATGGTTTTTTAGTTAAAAAGGTTTGTACACCAATGTCCTATTTTGAAAAATAATGAAATAAATTTTAGACATATTTATGTTTTTAATATGATAAAATTAAATTAATTTTTAATTTATAATTTAAATATTATCTTATTTTAATTTCTTCTATTTTTCTGAGAATCTTCATTTTGCATTAATTGTGAAAAAAATTAGAAGTTTAATTCAAAACTACCTTTTCGTATACATTATTTTAAGGGTAAATTATATTTTATTTTGGTTTTAAATTATAATTAGATAAATGTTTTATAAAATTATCCAATTTATTTCATATTAATATATTTCAATTTGAAATTGTGTATAAAATACTTCACAATCTTTGGGATGTTTTACTTTAAATACCCATATTGTCATCTTGTCAGCTGGAATATTTTTAAATTAATTTTTTCTAATTATATGATTAAATTATAAAAATTTAGATTCAATATTTTAAATCATAATAATTTATAAATTAAACTATTTTGAACTTAGTTTTGACATATAATATTTTTGAAGATGATTTAAATTAATTATAACATTTAGGGGAAAAAATTTGTTTACAAATTACTAAACCTAAAATTTTAGAAACAAAAGACCTATAAAATTATATAGAACTGATTTAATATATATTAATAGTCCATGAGCCATCCATTAGTTTTTTTGTTTGTTATGGGTTTTTTTAGATAAAACAGTTTGTACACCGAACGTGTTTTAAAAAATGACATGTGTGTCATTTCCCTTACCTATAAAAGTACACCACTTCACCCTCTTAAAAACACCTCTAAAACCCATTATGTATTGGAAATATAATCCAAATAAAATATTGAACATACCTTATTTCCTTTTATAAGCCTACTATTGGGAATAAATTAATCCAAGTTAACCTTTTGGAACAAATCCAAAGGAGTTACCTGATTAATAGGAAACATTTTCTCTTATAATCATTTTCATTTAACTTATTTCCCCCCCCCCCACTCTCTTTATTACATGATTGTATAAAATCATTAGTATCATTAATATATTATTATTTCATTATGATAAGTGTTCGACCTACACTTACACATACCTCCATATAATGGGTAACGACTATAATGTTAATGTTTTCGATGAACTACTGCATCACGGAAGATGATTGTTCATTTTTTTCATTAGCATTTCACAGTGGAAATTAATATAGAAATTCTATTTATATATATTATATATTATATTTAATATGTATTTAATAATTTTTTTGAAAAAAATATATTTATACATTCCACTTGGGGTAAATTTAAAAATTTCATTTGAGGAAGTGTGGAGGACAACCCCCTCAAAGCGATGTAATTAATTCACACACAACATGGAATGCATTATGGATGGGTTTAGTGAACATGTATGATATAATAGTGTTACAAAATTATTTATATATATATTCATATAAAAAAATATATTTAATTTACCTTTTTCATTCAATATGACAATAAAAACAGAAACAATGTTCATGCATCCGTATAGCTTACCATCTCAATAAATAGTGCATTCCATTTAATACATCTATATTATATATATTATAAAAAAACACATATAATATAAATAAATTATATTTATATGATGATTTATATTATTTATATCCTGATATAATTAAAACAACAAAATATATAACAAATTAAGACACATGTGAAGAATAAACCAAATATTACCCGAAGTGAAACATTAACATAATATTGCTAACCAACGGGTAATATAAGGTCATTATAAAACCATTAATGGTGTTAGATAATATAATATGGGTTTTTAAATTATTTTTAATAATTTATATTTATTTTATGGGTGTTTTTAACATGTACTATGAGAGTCCATACATATGGTAAGGGGATTTCTTCTAACATTTTATTTCTCTAAGACACATGCCCTCTTCATGACTCACTTATTTATTGTGGTATATGTTCTAGACAAGAATGTATTATATGTAAAATATAATTAAATTTATTCATATTTACATATCCATTCTATGATATTTCTTTTATTGGTTTAATATTAAAAGTTACCAAATCGGTATGATAGTTTTGTTTCTAATTGCCTTCATTGAGACTCATATTTTGTTATGAAACTAAATTATTTTTAATGGTACATATACATAAATTTTACATGTTATATCATGAATATAGTTATTTTAATGTTATTTTACGATTTATTTAATTTAATTTTCTTACACATAGAGTATAATCCCATGTTACCTAGTGGTAAGATTTTATTAAAAAAATATCATTGTTTTTCATGATTGTTAATGATTATGCATATTTGATGAAATAAAATGATCCATATCTCATGAAATTCCCAAGGATTCATTATCATATTCTTATTCAATTTATATCCATTTGTTATTACTAATATTTCAATATTTTGTACTTATTATAATTATTAATTTTTTTAGGAAAAATCATTTTGAGTTTCTATCATCATTCAGAAATGTATTTTATTTTAAAAACCATTTTTCAAAAATGTTTTAATTTTTTTTTCAAATTATACATGAAGTTATATTTCTAGGAAACATATTTTAAAAATATTTTATTTTTTAGGCTTCTATTATATTTTTTCAAATATATTTTTAATAGTTTTTTTTCAAAAGGTTATAGGTCTTAAAAAAATATTTCAATGATGAAATGATATTTTCCCCATGTAAAGTATTTTAAACAAATTCAAAATTAATACCCATCTAAGTTAACATTTGTGGTTGTTATTATTTCATTTATAGGAAAAATATCCAATTATTACTTTTACATTATTTCTCTAAATGAATTATGTTTTAAGGGGGTGATGTTTATGAAACCCATTTTTCATTCCTGGGATATATGTTTTTAAAACCCAATGATTTTCAAGGGATATGATTATGAAACCTATATATTTTTCCATTGGTTATGATACTATTACATGTTTATGATACACATTTAATTTCATTGGTTATGATGTTTTCTTATGATCATGTGGAACACGTGTGTATGATTACATTAAAAAATTGGTGGGACCTAGATCTCCCTCCAATACATAGGTTAAATATTAATATCTCACAAGATAAAAATGAATCAAATGATAAATTTACTTGATTCATTATTACTGTAATGGAATGGGAAATGAACTCAGTACAGTAATATATGGTGACAATAATGAGTGAACTTAGTTCAGTAATATAGTGTATGAATGGGGTGGGAACCTAGTTCTATAAAGGAATTTGTCGACATAAATGTCATTAGTAGTGATTAATTTAATACTATGTAAATAATAATATAGGCTTATGTGTCTTAAAAAATTCCATGCCATATTCCTATTATATTATTTAATGGCTTGTATTCCTTTTCTCTTTATGATTCATGTCTTATTAACCACCATGTTAAATTCCATAATTAATGTTTATGAACTTTTATATATAGTGTATGACATTCTATCTTCATGATCATGATATCATGCCATTATTGTCATGATTATGATTATGTATATCTCTTTATTACCCTTACTGAGAATCTGATGTCACCTGTTTTTTTATGTTATCTTCCCCTATGTTATGAAGATATATATTATGTTTGATGTTTATAAGAAGGGATCTTTTCAAAAAGAACCTAGTGGGAGATGATATAGATCATTTATGTATCAGTGTTTATGTATCCTTATTTCCAATGTCTCTAGACTAGTAAGGTCTTTAGACGTCTTTTTTATAATGATTTGTGTACTATAAAAAAAATAATGTTATTTTATTGTATGAAAATATGGGGTCTGTATAGTAGGAATTAGAGAAAATGTTTAGTTAATATTTATAATCATTTATGAGAAAACCTTATTTATAACCCTAAGGACATGTATATGTATAATTCATAGGATAAGTAAGTGTATAAGAAAATGTCCTGGAATTTTGGTAAAAGATAGAGTGAGTGGTTTCCTAAAAAAACAACCTCATCTAGATAATTTTAGTGGATGTGTCTTTGTATCGATGAACCTAGGCGCAACAACTATGACAACAAGTTTTGGGCCTGGCTTGGGGTAATCCGATATATGAAAATAGTACTCTATAAAAATATATTTTGAGACTCCATGGGGATATGATTTGTAAATTCAAAAACTCATCACGAACCATCATGAAGTTTTTAACTATAATTTGGAAATGAATAACCTAGGATAACCTTAAGCATCCATAGATTATGTAAGGTGTTAAAATTAATACATTCGATAAGATTATTTTCATGATTGTGTGGTTCCTTATTATGATAATTGTTTCTTACTATATGATTTTTTGTTTTAGTCAATGGTTTAAACCTGAAGGAACAACATTAATGGTGACAGTAAAAGCAAATGCAACTATTTTCTTCCTGAGAAACTAAATGATATGGGAGAAAAAGATCATAATCATTTATTTATGATCATCCAAATCTCCCACGATATGAATCAAAATGAACTTCCTAAAGAGAAAAGTAGGTAACAACATTATTTTGAGTCTTTCCAAAGGCAGCATCCACCTCATTTCAAAGGGCCATCTGATCTACTTTTTTCAGAACTATGAATCAAAACTACTGAAAATTTATTCTCCATTATCCACTATTTATTTCATGAGAATGTTTTTCTAGATGTTTATCAGTTTTATGGCGAATACAACGATTTTTGGAATATAATAAATAATATGATGTGGGAAATTGATATTGAATCCATTGATTGTGATGTGTTTAAGAAATTATTATTTCAATAAGTACTGTCTTCATATTATTCATACTAATATGGAGAAATCATAACATTATTTAAATTAAATTTAGGATAAATCTATTATTACCTATGAGGATAATTTCATGATACTTGCACAGAAACCTTGAGGAATTATCATCAACCCCGAAAGTAATGTTTATTGGTACTTTAGTGGCATAATGAAAATTATTCGATGGGAACGAGCAATAAGAAACTTTAGTAACAATGAATATATTGTAAATTGTGTAATCAAGGTTGAAATGGAGGATTTAGTAGCGTATCAAATTAATGGGTGTTACATAAAAATGATGTAGGGGTTTAAAGGAAACTCTAAAACCCTGAAGAAAAGAAGATGATTTTTCTTTTATGCTATAATTGATTGAATAAGTGCAGCGGAATTTTCCATAAGGGGTCTAGTAAAATTTACATGTGAAAAAAGTAAGATCATTGGGAAATTCATTTTGAAATTTATGGTAATAAGATACCTAGAAATTCTAATAAATAGAAATCTTCACACAATACACCTCCCATGATGTAGTGTTATAATTGTATGGAGAATGGTAATTATACTAACCATTTAAAAAACCAAAGGTATGTTGATTATGATCGATGTTAGTAACCTCTTAATCTCAGGGACAAGTGTAAATATCATGCAATCATTATTTCTAATATGCGGTATGATAATTACGTGATTAAAGGTTTACTTAACATCCAATCCAAAACTATTAATTTCATATTTGATTCTGGATCTACCCACTCATTCATATATAAAGAATTTTATATGTGAATTAAAATTACCCCAAATCATTTAGTTGTTGAATTAGTAGTACAAACCCTTAATGGTATGGTGATTTCATCCCAATTTTATGATTCCTCTCTAGCTGACATGTGCGGGACTTTTCTTCTTATAAGTCTTATAATTCTTCATTTTTTTTGAATTTGATGTCACCATAAGAATGAATTCACATTATCTGCATAAATTTCATATCATATTTTGAGGAATTGAATTTATATTTGATATTTAAACCATCCTATGATAATCTATCAATTTGATGACAATAATGAGCTTCCTATGGATATTTTAACCATTTCAAGGGTATTAATTATGATTCAAAAGTATTGTTTATCTCAAATGGATGGAAATAAAATCGACATCGATGATATTCTTATTGTTTGATATTTTTTGGATGTATTTATGAAATACTTCCAATCCTTCCACCAGAACATGAATTTGAGTTATCAAAAGAACTCATACCTTGTTCCACACAAATTTTAAAGAAACCTTATAGAATGTCCCCCACCGAGTTATTGGAATTGAACATGAAACAAAATGAATACCATTATATGGGATTCATTCATCAATGTAAGTCACCTTCGTGTGCACCTATTAATTATTTAACAAATAATGGTGTTTTGATGCGGATTTTCATTTATTATCAACAGTAAAACAAGATCAAAATCATCAAGAAGTATCTTATTCCTCCTATTGATGACTTGTTAGTTCAATATTACAGATCTCAATTATTATCCACGATTGACATTCATTATGTATATCATTATTTTATTATCAAAAAGGAAAATATACCCAAGACAACATTCCATACATGGTATTGACACTATGAATATATAGTGATTCCTTTTAGTCTAACAAATTACCCTAATATATTCATGGATTTAATGAATATAGTGATTATATATTACTATTACTTTTTTTTGGTTTTCAATACAAATGATATTCTCTTCTATTATATAATAATGGAAGATCATGAATATTAATTTATTAATTTACTGAATACCCTATGGAATGATGAACTATATAAAAAATTTAAAAAAGGTAAATTTTGGTTGAAAAGTTTCTCATTTTGGTTTCACATAATCTCCATTGATTGTATAAAAGTATATATATCAGTGGTAGAGGTTATTAAATATTGTCGTAGACCAAACATGTAGACTAAGATCAGTAAGATTCATGGTTTAGTTGGGTATTATTAATGATTCGTAGGGAATTTATAATAAATTTAAAATCCTTTGACAAGTTAACTCAGAAGGGTGTCATGTTCTTCTAGATGGTTGAATGAGATGTTTTTATTAATGAATTGAAGAAAAGGATAGTCAGTGAACCTTTTCATGATTTAACATATTATGCAATGGGTTATATAATATATAGTGATGCATAAACGATAAGATTGCCTTTTGTTATTAAGATGAATAACATTTTTTTTCTTATCCCTCGTTGTAGTGGATGATTCATGAGAAATATTACCCAACTAATTATTTGGAGTTATCTACAGTAATTTTAACATTAAATATATGGAAGCATTATAATTTTGGGGAAAATTGTGATATATATATAGATATATGTCAATCATAAAATTGTGAAGTATATTTTCACACAAAAGGAGTTGAAAGTGTTCTATAGAATATGATTAGAGTTGAAAACATAGTAAGACTATTAAAGACATTACCACCAAGGGAAGGTGAAAAATGTTGATGATTATCTGAGTCAGAAGGATCATGATTTATTATCCATGATATAGATCACAAAAGATAAAATATTTATTTAATTTAAAAGGATGGATCATGAAATATTATACTGACAAAGGATCTATTATATGATGATCATATATTGTTATTCTTTATTCATCCTAGAAGTATGAAGATGTATAGGGAGACATAATAATTCTTCTAGTGGGACAGCATGAATAGAGATATTTCCTACTTTATACCTTGGAGATTGTTATTTCTACAAGTTATGGCTGAAATAAAAAACTCAAATGGGATGTTTCATCAATTACCCAATACCATAATAGAAAGGGGATAACATAATTATGAATTTTTTGTTGGACTACCCAAAAACCCTAAAATGAATAATGTTGTGTGGTTGTTTGTCAATCAACATTCTATGTCATTACATTTCATAAATATTAGATAATAAATCTCCCTAGATCATATTTCCAAGAAATACAATAAGGAAGTTGTGAGGCTTCTTCAAGTACCACATTCTATTATATTAAATCAGGATATGAGGTTCACCATAATGTTCTAGTGAAGCATTCCACAAGCAATTGATACATAATTGATTTTCAACACTTCATATCATCCCCATATATATAGTAATTCATAAATAAAAATTAAAACCATAGAGGATATGTTGATATCATGTTCCCTAATCTTCAATGTTGGTTGGGATCAAAACAATACTATAGTTGATTTTTCTAACATCAACAACTTTCACTACAGCATTCAGATGGAACCATTTGAGTCCATCCATGGGAATAAATGTAGATCCCCAACATGGTGGGATGGGGAAGAAGAATTAATGCTATTGGGACCTCATATCACTGACAAAATGTTCGATAATGATAGAACCACTCAATATCATATCAAGGTAGCTCGATGTCATCAAAAACGTTAAGATGATAACTAATGGCATGATCTATAATTTGATGTTGGTGGAAAGGTTTTTCTATGATTCTCATACTACATGAATGTTATGGGATTCGGGAAGAAAGGGAAATTGAGCCATAGGTATATCAGTCCCATTGATATTCATTGTCGTATATGGATGGTAGCCTATCACATAGAACTTAATCTAAATCTCTCTCATATAAATGATTCATTCCATGTATCTCTTTTTATAGTGTACATACCTGACCCTTCACATTTACTAATCTCAGAAGTCATGCTGCTGGAGAAGGATCTTACTATTAGCTGAATAACCTTTTAAATTCTAGATCGATCAAATAATGTTATAGAAAACAAGACCACTCACCGGGTTAAATTTTTGTGGAAAAATCAGTAGTTATTGCATGCTAAAAGGAACATTTATGATATGGTGATGAAAATTTATCCTCATTTCATTACAAAGTGATGAATTTCAAGGGTGAAATTTATTTTAATGGGGGTCGAATTTAACACCATATGTTTTTATGGAACTTTTTCTTGAATAAATTAAAATTTCATTTATTTCTTCCAATGCATTAAGTCAATCATTCCTTTAATCCAATATTGATTTTGCGTACATTATACACAACACATATGTTTTCTATGATACATCATTTTATTGGTATAATCATTTAAATGTTATAATTATAACCTATACACTTAACACAGTTATATGAATGTTAAAGTCATCATTTCAAATATTTTTTATAATTTTTATATATAAATAAATCATGTTTATAATGACATATATAATTTTTCGTAATGCCCTTATATGTTTAAAAGTACAATTCTCTCCAATGAACTTGTTTTAATTTCCTTCAATGAAAAATAATAAAATTAAATTTAGTTGAATTTAGAAATTTAATTAAATAAAAAAATATTAATTTTTTAATTAAAATGTTGAAATTACCATAGGGTGACGTTTTGGTATTTTTCTGAGAAACATTATATTTTGTGATTTGTGAAGAATACCAGATTTCAATTCAAAACAACATTTATTAAAATTTAATTATTAGTATAAATTATATTTTAATTATTTTTAAATGTATAATTATATCATATTTATATCAATTAATCCAATTTTGGACATTTTAAGCAATTTGACTTTGAAATTGAGTTAAAAATCAAAGAAAACTTTGTGACATTATTACTTTAAAATCATTTTCTATCGTCACGTTAATAATATAGATTTCAAATTATTTTTTCAACTTATGTTATTATAATATATAAAAATTGTTTCCATAATTTGAATCATCATTTTTTTAATTTATAATAAGGTCAACATAGTAATTTACCAATAGTTTTACTAAAATTGATTAAAATTAATTACTATGTTTAAGAGAAAAATTAGGATAAAAAATTACCAAATTGTAAATTTAAGACCCAAAATTTCCAAGAATCATTCCCAACTCAAATTTTATGGCCATTATTTAACAATGAAACTTCTTTTATTGATATTTATTATCTTAGTATTACTTTAGTTAGGTAAAAGCGTGGTTACACCTAACATGATTTAAAAAATGCCTACTGTGTATTTTCCCTTACCTATAAATGGACACCGAGTCTCAATTTTATTCACACCTATCAGGCCACACATGCTATACATATCCAACCTTACTCAAAATGCCCAAGATCTAGTTAGACTCACTCCTACAAAATTTTATTAAAAAAGTAAAAACACATATAGAACATAAAAATGGAGGTTTAAATGGCCTAGTAAAAGACTTGCCACATGCATCATCCTCAATAAAAGGCACAAAAACATAAAGTTCCATAAAAGGCCATTCTAAAATGGACTTCACAATATCCATCTTTGATAAAGTATCAGCAACCTGATTAGCCTCCCTATAAGCCTGTGTCACATCAAGAATAACACCGTCAAGAAGACGAAGACACTCAATCCAGGAGGGCAAATTTAGTAAATAAATATAAACATTTTACATTTATGAAATACTCATCTTTTTTTCATTTCAGAATATAGAGATAAAACGTTCATAACATTACACACTAATACATAGTGGATACCATAAAAACAACATTCATTTCATCAAAAAAACATTTCAAATAAAACATGATTTCTTTGTCAAATATTCAAACATTTAACATTGATTCCTTATTTTTATTACACATCATTATAACTGTGAAACTCATTTTAAAACATGGAAGCATCACAAAAATTACTGTATGTGATATAAAAATGAGGAAATAACACATTATCCCATGAATACATGTATTGTTAGAAATCATTTTAAATTGAAATACATGTCACCAATATATACTTAATTTTGAAACATGATATTTCCAAAAGATACCAAAAAAAACCAAAAAATAAATAGAACCACAATGGTAATGGGTTGAATTATATACATAATCTGTTAACCCTGTTGGCTACCTTAAAATTTGTAACCCTCAGGGAAACCTTTCAATTTCTGTAACCATCACAGTCACACATAGAGTAACCATATGACCAAACTCCAAATTACACATACCAAATAAATTGTAAGAAGTTATAGGTCCCACCCATCATTGTAATCAATGTCATAAATCATCAACAAAATCATTGAACTTGACTAATTTCATATAAAAATTTCTTTTGAATTTTGTAAAACTGATTTTTATGAGATGAATTTAAAAGAAAGCACAATATTAATATCAGATAATTCATGTGATACTTAATAGAGTGGATATAATATGTATATAAACTTTAAATAAATATAATTAAACATAATATAAACATAAAAAATCACAAAAACTATTTTAATTCAACATAAATAATGAAGTATAAGGTTAACACAAAGAATTTAAATCTGGTTAAGAATTCCCTTGCCTTGGGTTATTCATATTTAAAAAACATTTAAACCTCCTGTATAATGGTTATAATAGTGTTATTAATATCTTATAGAAACATATTTATCTATATAACACTATATATTGTCATTTAATTAAATAATTTCTCCCTATAATTTTAATTATCTAGTTCCTTGATTTGTTTTTCATATATTTTTAAATGATTACTTTGATAGGATCAAGATGGATATTCATGCCAATTTGATTGGAAACACCTTAATTTGAATGGAAATGTATTTAAAGATTTAAAATTCAATAAATTTTAAAATTTATTATTTTGAATTATGACATGACTATGATTCATAAGTTTGATCATTATTAATATTTTTTTAGATCATTTTGGTGGTACTTAAATCGTAATGAACTAAATTGGTTTCATAAATTAATAAAATATGAACAAGATGATTCCAAAACATCATAGAATATATAATAAATAAATCATTTTCAACCATAAAATTGGTTTCATGACTAGAATGGAATTATTTAATAGAAATTGAAATCACATCATCCACGATGTCGGTAAATCGACACATCACAAAATGTGTTTTAATTTAATGAATAAGTGGGTGAGGAAAAAAAGTATAATGGTGAGTATTTTAAAAACATGATGAAATACATATTATTTGAGATAAATTATCCTTAAATAATCTTGTATAATGGGAGGTTAAAAAATAATAAGAATAGAAAATAAAATCCAAATAAAACAATGAAAACAAAAGAGAATGCTTACCTCGCGATCTCTTCTCATTGAGATTCATTTTAAGGAATTTGTTTTTTTTATTTGGGTTAGACCAATAGATATAGGACGTGTGGTAGAGACATGGGAGGATTATTGGGTATAACTAAGGTAAGGATCGAGGCTTGAGAGGTGAGGGATGAAGTGGGGAATGAGTGTGTTATTTATAGTGGAAGATATGATGTATTTTATATTAGCTTAATCATTATTATAATATTTTTTCTTAGGACTATGAGTAGCCGTAATTTAGGTTACCCCAAATTGTAACAATAGAATTTGAGTTCTAATCATGTGGTATTAACGAACTTATGATTGTATAAATACTGTATTTAACTGATAATTTTTATAATCTATATTTTACGGTATTTCACTATGGATAAATAATTCATGAATTTCAGAAAAATCCAAAAAAAACTCCCTATACATATTTCAATGTGAAGAATAAAAATTGAACTCCCTTTTTTGAAAATAATTGTCATATATTATTAATTTAATTTTTAAATAAAATCATAATATATTAAAAACAACACTTTTAAATCTATACCTCAGTTTTAACACCTTGAAAAATTAATCGAGTTGACATTATCTTAAAACCTTAAGAAAATAAAAAAATAAAAAAATTACAATTCATTAAGGTAATAATACTATTCAAATTATAATTTATAAGGATATATTACTATTCACCAAAAAACAGATAGTTCTATTAGACTACAAATTACTTATTGGTCACAAATGTTGATGACTGTTTTTCGAAATTCAAAACATATAAACCGAAAAATAATGAATAATAGTTAGTTATAAATATCTAATTAAAACCAATCCTCCTTAGTTTAAATTTATTATAAAAAACCTTGGGTGTTACATTATCCCCAAATTCCCAAAAATGAGTCCACACAATTTTACTTACTTATTAAACAAATGAAGGTACCTTTCCTTCGCAGAGTTTTCAGAGTCCCATGTTGCATATTAAAAAATTTGGTATCTCAAAAAAAACATTATGCAGTGTATTAACATATTCTGCAATACTTGTTCTCCTTGATCATGACTCTGAACTGGTTTTTCATTTTAAGCATTTTTCACTTCGAGCTGAACTTCTTCTGGGTTAAAAAAATGTGATGAATTTGGCACATACTTCCTCAGCATTGAACCATGAAAATATTTATGTAAATGAGATAAACTCAGAGTCTTAGATAGTCGATAGAAGACTAGTCCAATTTTCTATATGATTTCAAAAGGACTGATGAATCACGGATTTAACTTTCATTTCTTACCAAAATTTTTCACTCTTTTAAAACGAGTGATTTTAAAGAAAACATGGTCACCTATCTTGGAATATAATTGTTTCTTTATGTTATATGCATAATATTTCTGCCTACTCTGAGATTTCCTCATGTGTTGTAGGATCATCTTCAATTTCTCACCCACATCCTCCACTATTTTTTGTCCTATCAACTTCCTTTCCCCGACTTGAAACAAAAAATATAGAGTTTGACACTGCTTCCCATACAATAAGTAAAAAGCTTCCATCTATATACTAGAATGAAAATTGATATTATATGTTAACTCATCTAAAGGAAGATGATTATCCCAACATCTATAGTAGTCCATGGAACATGCTCAAAGATTATCTTCCAAAGTCTGAATCATTCATTCTAACTGCCCATCTAATTGATGTTGAAAATATATACTGAAATTTAATATTTTTGACAAGAAACATCTGAAGCCTCTTCCAAAATTTAGATGTGAACCTGGGAACTCGATCCAATACAATGGATGTTGAAATTCCATGTAACCTGACTATATCATTGAGGTATAGACGAGAGAGATAATCCAAATACATTGTATCTTGTATTGATGGAAAATGTGTATACATAGTTATCCAATCAACAAATACCCTCAACAGATTGTTACTACATGATTTCATAGGTAGTCCAACCTTGAATCCCTTAGATATTTTCTCCTTTTTACACTATGGCACTAGAAAAGGCTGAATCATCCCCATTTGTAACTACCACTCTTCTCTAACCTGATGACATATAAATCATTTCATGTTAAAATTATCAATATCCCTTTTCATTTTATCCCACCAGTAATACTCTCAATGACCTTTTTACCTATTAGAACTGCTAGGATGAACAAAAAATTGAGAACTGTGATCTTTACACAATAATACTTTCTTCAGCATGGAATCACAAGGCTTACAAAACATTTTATGAATTATTAAAAAAAAGTATTTATCAATGTTAATTCTATCATCTTACCCATTTTAATCTATTCTAGCTTTTTCAATATATCAAAGTCTATCTTCCATTCTTGATTAATTATGTCGGATAAAAATTATTCCACTGAATTATGAAACAAAATTGTTTTATTTCTTACACCATCTACATTTAATAAAAAAATCATTAAATCATTAAAAAATGGATCATGTTCCAAATGTTACATGGTTAATGATGAATAATGTTTTTGACTGAAGGTATCATCCGCATTATTTAATTTTCTTAGATTGTAATTGATTGTGTAATCATAATCATTTATTATTTTAAGAAACCTTATTATCCTCATTTTAATTTCATTATGAATGAATATATACTTCATAATTTTATGATCAATATATATTATTCATTTGGCCTTGTATAAATGATACCTCAAAACATTCAATGTTGAAACTGAACCTACAAATTCCAAATCATGTGTGGGATAATTTAAATCATAAGGTTTTAGTTTTCATGAATAATAAGTAATTATCTAATCATTCTACATCAGAACACAACCAAGTACCTTTCATGAAGCATCAATGTTTATGAAAAACTAACCATTTCTCGAAGGTAAGGCTAAAACCAGCGCATTGAGAAGTATTTTATTCAGTTCCGAAAAACAGACAACACATTCTTCTATCCAATTAAATTTAACCCCTTTTCATTTTAAAATAGATAGAGGTCTAGATAACCATGAAATGTTTTTAAAAAACCAACTGTAATAACCTAATAATCTAATAAAAATATGAATCTATATAACATTTGTGGGTCTTGGACACTCCTCATCCACTTTTGTTTTGGCAGGATAAGATGCTATTATATCATTATTTAACTTGTTCCCAAGAAAATAAATTTTTTGCAACCAGAATTAAATCTTTCTGAATTTTCCATTTTGTATCGTTTACATTATGACTTGGAAAACAACCATTATATGTATTTCATGCTCCCCTTTAATCTTAGAAAATACAATAATTTATTCAATAAACAGACAAATATTTTATCAAAAAACACATGAAATATTCAAATCATAAGATCCATGAATACATTAGGTGCATTAGTGAACCCAAAAACATATCAACAAATTCATAATGCCCATATGTAGTAAAAAAATATTTTTCTATGATATCACCCTCCTTCACCTTCAGTTGTTGGTATATCGATGTCATATAAATCATGGAAAAGTTCTGAGCATCCTAGAGATGATAAAAAAAGACATCAATATGAGGCAGAAGATAATTTCTTTAATAGTGATGTTATTCAATACTCTATAATCAATGAATAGTCTCATGGAGCCATCTTTATTTTTAACGACAAAAATAGGTTCACCCCCATCGTGAAGTGCTTCGAAAAAATCCTTTATCAAGCAAATACTGCAATTTATTTTTCAATTCAAGTAGTTCCATTTGATAAATTCGACAAGGGTGTTTCCATATTCCCTTAGCATTAGGAAATAATTCAATTTTGAATTTGACTACCCAATATGGTATGACCCCATGTATATCATTAGAAAAAACATCAAGGTATTCATTTACCACTGGAACATCATTAATATAAAAAGTTCCCTTGTTCTAGACATTGTGAAAAAGATTAATTTCAATTTTATGTTTCAAATATTTTTCCTCTTCATGATATGTTTTCAATTTTATGCATTTGTTATTGTATAAAAACATAAACACATTCTGAAAAACAACATCTTTAGCTCTATAGTAAATCTTAGCATGATAATGAGATATCCAATCCATTCTAATAGTGATATCAAACTCTACTATGGGATAAATAAAAGGATAAAAGGTAAATTCTTTCCACAAACCATAGTAGAATGATTCTTATAATTCATATTTTCAATAATATTTTACCCTGGTGTTTTAACAATGAGTTCTGGTCTCATTTGTTGAGGTGACATTTCTAATTTAGAAAAACATTCCTCAGAAATAAAAGAATGTGTATACCCCATATCAAACAAAACATTAGAGAAATATGTGTAAACAAACAAGGTACCTGATACAACTTCATAGTCGAAAAGTATATCATTGAACCTTTCTGCTTATAGTCTGGCTTCATTGCATCATTTAGTTCTCTCTTTGGGTAGGCATTATTATAATGACCCACATCACCATATTAAAAAAAATTATACATTTATTATTAGTATTACTCATAGTATCAGTTTTATTACAAAATTAGGACATATGTCCCAGCATTCCACATCTAAAACACTTATCAATTTTGGTAAGGCATTCCCCAACGTTCTTTTTTCCACACGTTTCACAAAATAGAAAATGGAATTTCAAACAATCAAATTTCATTTATTGATTCTAAACCACCGCATTCCATCTAGACCTCTTATTCTCTTTTTTTAAAATGTATGTGATCATAAAAAAAATCCATATCTACCCTCTCATCAAATAAAATATGTTTTTCATAACTTTTTAATTTAGGGGAGGCCAACCCCCTTCGATCCCCTAGCTTCAGCCCGATGTAAAAGTAGTTGATTTTTCATTCAAGGCACATAATAAGTTTTGGAGTATTCCTCGCAAGTTGAGTGAAGTTTTCTTCATAAAAAACCACTAAATCGTACTCAATTTGATTCATCTCATGAAATTGTTTCTCCTTCATTAGTCACACCACCATAGAAAAATATTTTTCAATGAAAGTACTTTTAAATTCATCCCACTCTGTGGCATCAATATCCTCTTTATCCCTAATATTCATTAACATTGACCACCACTGAACAAATTTACCTCCAAAATGATAAATGGAAAGACTTACCCTTTGATTCTATGAACATAACCTAACATCTTATATCTTTTGAAGGGATTTAATTCATCATTCAACCTATAATCGGTTAGAGGATCCATTGAATGTAGGATGTTGTTGTCTCTTAAAATATATCATTATTGTCATAGACTACTTTGGTACCTCAAGTTTTTATAATTCATTGGTTCCTCCACCATTTACTGCATGTGTTAGTTGATCCATTACTATCACCAACTGATCAGTTCGGATCCCTACCATTCCGGGATGCAGATTTAGAGGGATGTCACTCTGCCGGTGCATATACTCTTCAGCATCCTTGTTTCTTTTACAGACAACCATCCTGAACAATCTTTTCATAATAGAAGCAATATGGTAATATTTAAATGATAAACATTTTGAAATTAATCATAGTGTAATAATCATTAATGGTACTTTATTAGCATCATCCAATGCCCTAATGTTATCTAAACCATCCTCAGATAGCGACTATAAGTACCTGGCCTTAATACATTGCATATTCTTGAATTTATTCAAGAAATACCTTCATTTCATATTGAGGATTGTATAATCCTTAGATATTTATATAATTGGGAAATAATATATTCTTAAAATTAAACATTAATACATAGTGCATACCATAATAAGAATGCTTATTTCATTCAAAATATAAAAAATTTCAAATAAATGATGATTTTATTGAAAATACTTCAATCATTTAACATGACTTCCTTCTTTGTCTTACACATCCTTATAACCTCTGAAAATCATTTATAAAATTGGGATGAGTAAAAAAATCATAGTGAGGTATATAAAATGACGGAAAAACAAATTAATCCATGTATACATGGATCACATGAAATCATTTTCAAAAGACTTACTTGTCTCCAATATATACATACTTAGTGAATCATGAGATTTCCACAGGATCCCCAAAAATAATAATAAAATAAATAGAACCATAAATTTGTCCTGGTGAATTACTTACATAATCCTGTAACCCTCTCATATATCTTATAATTTGTAACCATAATGACTACGTTAAAATTTGTGTAACCATCACAGTTATACTTGGAGTAAGCATGCGGCAATCCTCTAAATTAAAAACACCAAATACATTAGAGGTATATATATGTCCCACCCTTCATTATAAGAAATCTCCATGAACCTTAATACAATCATTCAACATTAATAATTTCATAAAAACATTTCTTTTGAAATTTCTATTACAAAATGTTTATTGAAAATTTTAAGAGAAATCCCCTAATAAATATCATATAAATCATTGGATACTTAATAGAGTCGGCAGAATAATTATATACACTATAAATACAAATAATTATATATAAAATAAAAAAATCCCCAAAGAAAAATAATTCCAATTCCACATAAATAATTAAGTAGAATGCTAACCCTTTAAATGGAAATCAGGATAAAAAATCTCATACATCGAGTTTTTCTTACTTTAAACTCATATAAACTGCATTTATATTGATTAAAATAGTGTTATTAAAATCTTATAGAACCAGATTCATCTTTATAACACCATATATGATCATTTTATTACATCATATCACCCATTAATTATTATTATTTTGGTCCTTGAATTGTTTTGGGTGCGTTATTTATATGATTTCATGATCAGTTCATGATAGATATTATTTTCGATAATAGGTGAAACACCCGAATGGGAATGGAATTGTATTTAAATATTTACAGTACCTAAAATTATTCCATCTATTATATTTTATTAGAACATGAGAATGATTCATAAGTCAGAACATTATTGATATATGTTTAGGTCATTTTGGACATTCTACGATGGTAATTAACTCATTGTGCATCATAAATTAATAAAATTTGTACAATACTTTCCAGAACCGTACATAAGATATAATAAATAAATAATAATCTAGTTGAATTTTAAAAATGTTTTCATGACTAGTATTTGAGGATGCAAAATAAATTGAAATCACATCGTACAGGATGTCGGTAAATCGACACATCCCGGATGATGTTTTAATTTCTTGAATAAGTGTGTGAGGAGAAGAAGTATAATGGTGTGTCTTCCATAAACATGATAAAATGTAGAATATGTAAGATAATAGATCATTCAGTGATTTTGGATAATGGTATGTGGGGAAAGAAAAAGAATATAAACGAAAATTAAAAGAAAA
This sequence comes from Viscum album, assembly GCA_963277665.1. NCBI lineage: Eukaryota > Viridiplantae > Streptophyta > Magnoliopsida > Santalales > Viscaceae > Viscum > Viscum album. The sequence continues at coordinate 1,209,589,759 of OY728159.1, forward strand.
TAAAACCAACAAAAAAATTAGTTTACCTCTTGATATCTTCTCCCAGAGATTGCTCTTAAGGTCTTTGGTTTTGGCCTTTTAGTGAGACCAGAAAAAATAGGATGTGGGGAGAAATATTCGTAGGTGTAATGATAATGACATAGGTATGTCTCAAGGATTGTGAGGAATGAGGGTGGTATTTATAGTGGCGTATATGAGGTATTTTACATTATTTTAATCATTATTATAATATTTTTCTTCAATACTGTGAATAGACATCATTAATGTTACCTTAAACAGTAAAATTGGAAATTGAGTTTGAAACTTCTAGGCATACATCAATTATGATGTCATAAATAGTTTATTTAACTGATAATTTGAATATACGGTATTTTAATATATTTCACTATTCATAAAAAAATATAAAAATTTCATAAAAATACAAAAAAAATCATAATAAACATTTGTTGATTTTTAGAACTAAAAAATGAAATCCATTTTCTGGAAATAAATTTCATACAATTATTAATTTAGTATTTAAATAAAATCACAATTTAATTAATAATAACAAAATTATTTCTATAAATAATGTTTTATAACCATGAATTAGGGACATATTATTATTCATAAGGGAATGTTACTATTCAACAAAAAACAATTTAGTCCAATCAGACACCAAATAACTTACTGGTCACAATTGTAGATGACAGTTTTTTAAAATTCAAAACCTTAAAGAAAAAAATTATGTTTAAATTCTAATTATATATATTTACATAAAAAAATGTTTCATGAATTTCAATTTACAATTAAAAACATTGGGATGTTACATTATCCCCACATTGTGAAAATTTCATCCTCTCCATTTTATTTACATATTAAATAAGCAAGGGTAACATTCCCGCATCGCATTTTCAGATTACCATGTTGCTTCTTCAACAATGTGGGTTACCCACAAAACCTTTATGTAGTGGATTACTTATTCCAGAATACATATTCTATTCCGCTATGAATATGAATGGGTTTCTCTTCATAAGAATGGTTCTATTCTAGCATAGTTTTTTTTGGCTCCAAAAATGAAATGAGTCTGGAGAAAACTTCCTCTACATCGAAACATGAATAACAATATGTACCTGAGATAAACATAGAAGAAATGTTAATTTGTAGGCTAGTGCTCCAACATTCTCTATGATTTCAAAAGACTAATGAACCACAAACATAGATTTATGTTCATTCCAAAATGCATCTTACTTTTCAACCAAGAGATTTTGAGTAAAACATGGTCACATACCTCGAAGGAAAAAATCATTCCCTCTATTATCTGAATAACTTTTCTACTATCTCTGAGCTTTCCTCATGTGTTTCTGGATCATCTTAACTTTCTATTAAACCTCCTATACTAATTATGGTCCCATCATCTTCCATTCCCCGAACATATGGAAAAAAGCTTGAGTTTGACACCAAGTCCCATAAAATGGATCAAATGGGGCCATCTGTATACTAGAACAAAAATTGTTTTTATGAAATAACTAAACTAATGAAAGATGGTGATCTCAACTTTCCTGGTGTTCCATGGAACAATCTCGAAGAATTTACTCTAAAGTATGAAACGTTTGTTCTGACTTTCTATCTGGTTGAGGAAGAAAATGTTTTACTGAAATTTAATTCTGTGTCCAACAACATATAAATCCCATTCTATAAAATATAATTGAACATGGGATACTAATCAGATACAATGGAAATAGTAAATCCATGTAACCTGATAATCCCTATGAGGTATAGTCGAGAAATATGAAACAAATCCATTGTATCCTGAATAGAATGAAAATGTGAAAATTTATTCAGTTGATCGACAAGAACTCAAATCGCATAGTTACCTTATGAATTGATAGGTAATCCCACCCCAAAATCCAATGATATATTATCCCATTTCCACTCTAGCACTGGAAATGTTTGAGGCATCCAATTGGGTAACTGCAACATTGATTTAACCTATTGACATGTCAAATATTTCATAGTAAAATCAGGAATATCTCTTTTCATTCAATTGCACCATTAATTCTCCAGAATGTTTTTTAAATATTACTACTACTAGGATGAACTGATAATGGAGAACTTTGATCTTCAGACAACAATTATTTCTTCAAATAGGAATCATAAAGAAAAAACAACCTTTTACCAAATATTAAAACACAATATTTTTCAATGTTAATTTGTGGTAACATAACTATTTTAACCAATTCAACCTTTTTCTATAGCTCATGGTTTTACATATGTGATTTCTTAATTTTTTATGATAATGATGATTGCATTGAAAACGAAAACAAAATAGATTTATTTCCTACACCAACAAATTCTATTACAAAATTCCTTAAATTTTTAAAACAGGGATCATGTTTCAAACGTAACATGGTTAATGATTCATGATGTTTTTGACATAAGTCATCTTCCACATTGGTTTCAATTCATAGATAAAAATTTCTAATTCAATAAAAATCCATTATCATTTCCATCCATATTCACTACCTTATTTTTAATTCCATTTGAGTGAATATAGACTACATACTTTTATGGGCAATAAATATTTGACATTTGGATATGTATATAAGATGCCTCCAAATTTTCATAACAAAAACCACAACTTCTAATTCCAAATTAGGTGTGTGATAATTTAACTAAAAAGTTTTTAGTTGTCTTGGAGCATTAACAATTATCTGATCATTCGTCATTAGTACACAACCATGTCTTATCAATGAATCATCATTATAGATAAAAAACTCACCATTTCGGGAAGGCAATGCCAAAACTAGTGCATTAACATATCTCATATTCAGATACATAAAAAAAATATCACATTCTTCTATCCAAGTAAATTTAAACTATTATGCACTAACATATTCAGTGATATTGATAACCATTAAATGTTTTTAACAAACCATAAATAACAACCTAATTATCTAATGAAACAAAAAATCTATGTAATATTTTTGGTCCTTGGCCATTCAACCACTTCATATGTTTTGGCAGGATCAACTATTATTCCATACGTATTTACAATGTTCCCAACAAAAGAATTTATTTGAAACTAAAAATCACACATGATGAATTTTCTATAGAGTTTCCATTAATATATGGTTTAAAAAAACCCTAAGATGTTTTTTATGCTCCCATTTACTCTTAGAACATAATATAATGTCATAAATATACACAACCACAAAAATATCTAAAATATCATGAAATATTCATTCCATTAGTTCAATGAATACAACAATTATATTAGATCACCCAAATCGAATAAAAAAATTCACAATTCTCATATCAAGTATGAAAATTTGTGTTTGGGAGGTCATCCTCCTTCACATATAGATGATGCTATTTGGATCTCTAGTCAATCATGGTAATGTATTGAGCTACCTAAAGATAATAAAACAAGACATTTATATGAGTAAAAAGATATTTGTTTTTAATATTGATGTTATTCAAGGATCTATAAACAATGAAAAGTCTCATAGAACCATATTTATTTTTAACGAACAAAACCGGAGCACCCCATGGTGAACTGATAGGGTGAATAAAGTCGTTATCTTAAAAATGTTGAAACTGTTTTTTCAATTGAAGAAGTTTCATATGATACATTCAATATGGGTTTTCAAAACTAAAAATGAATCAGAAACTAAGTAAATTGTTAATTCAAATTCTTAATCAGGAATGAGACTAGGTAACTCATTAAGAAAAACATATATGTATTCATTTACCTATGGAACATCATTAATCTGAATAGTTCACATGTTTTCAAAAATATGAGAAAGATATCATGCATTTCCCTCTTTCATCAATTTCTCTCCTTCTTAATATGTTATCAATTGTATGAGTTTGATCTAGTATCCAAACTGAAACACTTTCTGAAAAAAATTAGTTATATAGTCAATCGTATAATGATAAAAATAAATCTGATCCATTCACAAAATGTCATCAAATCTTACTAATTGGAAGAAACAAGGTTTCTAGGTAAATTAATTCCAAATACCACAATATAAAGATTCATATAATTCCTATTTTCTATAATATTTCCCCTGGTGTTTTACTAATAGGTTAGGTCTCATATTTTGAGGTGACAATTCCAATTTACCATAATAAATATCAGAAATAATGTAATGTGTAGACCCTGTATCTAAAAAACATGAGAAAAATATGACTAAACAATCAAGGAACCTGATACAACATCGTAGTCCGAAAGGATCTCACTTCACCTTTCGGTTAATAGGTTTGATTCTTTTCATCATATAGATAACTCTTTGTACAAGTATTTTCGTAATGACCCATCTCACTACATTTAAAACATTCTACAGTTTTTTTTATCAGAATTAAACATAGGATCATTTTCATTACAATCTTCGGCCATATGTACCTACTTAAAACATTTAAACCACTTACAAAATTTGGTATGGAATACCCTAGGGTGCTTTTTACCACACATTTCACAAACTAGAAACTATATTTTCCTACATTTATGTTTTTTGGTTGATTTTTACCCATCACATTCAATTTGGACCACTTCGTATCCTTGATGAAAAAATTCATTTGATCATTAGTAAATTTCATATCATCCCTCTCATCCATAGGATGAGTTTCTCATAACTTTTAAATACATAAGATATCATCACACTTTGATAACTTTGGTTCAATCAAGAGTAAAAGTGGTTGATTTTTCCTTCAAGATCCATAATAATATTTGGAGCATAACTCGCTAGTCGGTTGTAGTACAATTCATACACCACCACTAAATTTCTCTTATTTTTCATCAACTCAATAAATATATTCTTCATCCTTTGTAACTCCACATTAGTAAAATATTTTTCAATGAAATTTAATTTTAAAAAACCCCACTCTAAGACATCAATATATTTCCATCCCTCATTTTCATTAACGTTAACCACCACTGATTAATGTAACACTAAAAAATAAATTGAAAAACTTACACTTTGATCATCTAAATATCTCATGACAATGAATATCTTTTCATGGTATTTTTCCCATCCTTTTGCCTCTACTAGGTTGTAGGATCTATTGAATGTAGGAGGGTGTTGTCTCATAAAATGATCCACTTTTATCATCTACCAATAGGGCACCTTTGGTAGTTTTTTTCATGAATTCCACCACAATTTAATACCAATGTTAGATGAGCTATTTCTTTCAAAAACATCTCGGTTCTTATCCCTACCATTCAGGGATGTAGATTTGGAAGGATGATGTTTTCTAGATGCCTTTCCTCTTTGGATTTTCTATTTACTCTACGGACAACCATTCTGAACTAATATATCATAATTGAAGCCACATATTAATCATTATCTCCTAAAAAATTTCAAATTTATCATAGAGTAAAAACTTATTTATCGTATTGTATTAAAATCATCCAAACCGCTAATGTTATTTAAACTATCCTCGGATACCAACTATAAGGACCCGGTTTTTTTACATTAAATAATATTGAATTTAGTCAATAAATCTCTTCATTTAACATTGAAGATATTTTCATGTTTAGGGATTTAGAGAATCGGGACATAATAGATTCATAACATTACACATTAATACATAGTGGACACCATAAAAACTACATTCATTTATTCCAAAATATAAAATATTTTAAATAAATCATGATTTCTTTTAGAGTTCATTATAAATTTATCATAGATTATTTATTTGTCTTAAACATCCATATAACATTTAATAATTATTTAAAAACATGGAATGGGCACAAAATGCACCTTAAGTGTTATAAAAACATGGAAATAATACATTAGTACATGAATAATTGTATCATATGAAATCATTTTCAAAAGACATACTTTTCACCCATATATACATAATTTGTGAAACATGAGATTTCAAAAATATTCAAAATAAAAATAAGAAAATAATAGAACCATAAATGTATCTTAGGCATTTACTTATATAACATTTTATCCATTTTGGCTACCTTATAATTTTTTCCCTCACGATTACCTTACAATTTTTGTAACCATTGCAGTTACACTTGGAGTAACCATAAATCAGACCTCCAATACACACATTCCCAATGAATTACAGGCATATATAGGTTCCACCATTCATAATAAATAATTCCCAATAACCATAACAATATCATATATCATTAATAATTAATAAAAAATATTGCTTTTGAATTTGGAAAAACATAATTTTAAAAGCGGATTTTAAATGAAAATTCCCTTATCAATATCATATAATTTAAGTAATACATAATACCGTAGATAGATTAACAATATAAAATATAAATAAACGTAATTAAACATAATATAAAAAAACCCATGACACAATCAATTTTAATTTCACATAAATAACGAAGTTGAAGATTATCCCAAAGAATGGAAATTGGTTTAAGAATTCACTTATGTCTTGTTTGTCATACCTAAAACTCATTTAATCCTTATGTTTAATAGTTAATTTTTTTTATTAATATCTTATTGAAACTTATTCATGTTTATAACACATTATATGATCATTTTATTTCATAATTTTACCCTTTAATCGTTAGTTTTATGTTCCTTGCATTGTTTTGGTCGTGTTCTTTACATGATTTCCATGATTGGTTCATGATGGATATTCTTATCGATTTGAATTGAAAATATAGAAATGTAATGGAATAGAATTTACATATTTCTTGTACAATAAATTATACCATTTAATATTTTGAATTCTTACTTGATGTTGATTGAAAATTTAGAACATTATTGATATATGTTTACGTCATATTGGCGATTCTTCGATCGTCATGAACTCATTTTGGTTCATTAATTTATAAAATGTGTAAAAAAAATCATAACCTTATATAATATATAATACATAAATTATAATATTTATTAACCATAAAAATTATTTCATGACATGTATTAAATATATTAATGGAAATTGAAATCACATCATCCAATAGGTTAGTAAATCAATAAATAATGGGTGATGATTTAATTTCTTAAATATGTGGGAGAGGGGAAGAAGTATAATGTTTAGTATTCCATAAACGTGATGAAATAAAGAATATTTAAGATAATGTATCATTAATTCCTCTTTAATGAGGTGAGGTGAGTAATGATGAAGAATAAAAAAGAAAAATAAAATAGAAGAATGAAAACAAAAGAGTATGTTTTCCTCTTGATCTCTTATCCTTGAGATTACTCTTAGGTCCTTTGGTTTTGGACTTTTGGAGAAACCAGACACTCTAGGATGTGTGGAAGAGCCTTGTGAGGAGTATTGGTATGATAAAAGGTATCTCTCAGGGATTGAAAGGTGTGGAAGGAAGTGGGAAATGAAGAGTATATATATAGTGATAGAATGGAGGTATTTTACATTATTTTAATTATTATTATTATATTTTTTTCTCAAGACTATGAATAGTTAAAATTCATGTTACCAAAAATATTAATAATGTCATTTGGGTTATAAACAAGTGGGATTACATAACTTATGATGTAATAAAATGTGTATTTAACTAGTAATTTGAATATACAGTACTTTGTCATATTTAACTATTCATCAAAAAACAAATAATTTCAGAAAAATCAAAAATATTAACCCTAACCATTTTTCGATGTATTGAATTAAAAAATTAAAATAATTTAATTAAAATATTTATCGAAATAATATTAATTTAATTTTAAAATAAAATATTAATTTATTCAATAATACCAATTTTAAATCGATAACTCAATTTTTAACACCTTGAAAAATTAGTCTAGTTGAAATTATCTCAAATCCTTAAGAAAGAAAAATAATAATACAATTCACAATTCATTAGTGTCATATTACTATTCATTTTACTATTCATAACACTATGTTACTTTTCACCAAATAACAATTTGGTCCTATCAAACTCCATATAACTTACTAGTCACAACTGTAGATAAACATTTTCAAAATTCACATCATAGAAGCGGAAATTTTATGTTTAAATGTATGTTATAAATATATACATAAAACTATTTTTCATGAAATTAAATTTATTATTAATACCCTATGGTTCATACATAGTCGTAGCCAATATTTGACCATTCCACTTCCCAATACGCCTCCCGTCCTCCTAAAATCGTCCACTTAGGCAGAAATAAATCCAATGAAGCCTTTTAACACAAACCAAAACGTGTTACCTGATTAAGTGGTAACATCTTCTCTTAAGCTCATTCTTTTATTTTATTTCACCACCACTCCAACCTCTTTATTAAATTATTGTATATAAATTATATCATTAAAATATTATTATTTTTTATGATAGGTTTTTACCTAACCTGACACATACCTCCATCTAATTGGCTAATGAACATATTTTTTACGCGTACGACAAACTATTTCCCTTCAAAATGATGAATGGTCATTTTTCCGTTACCTCTTATCATAGTAGAAATTATAATTTAAACTGTTTTTATATATTCTATATGTAATATTTATTATGTCTTTAATATTGTTTTTACTTTTTCAACCAAAATTTTTATACATTCCATTTTATTTAAATATAATAATTTAGTTTCAGGAAATTTGGACTACCACCCCCTCAAAGCATTGTGATTCATTCAGAAACTACATGGAATGTATTGAGAAATAAATTAGTAAAATTATATGATATATTAATTCTATTGGATTAATTATATATATATAGACACATGTTTCACTTACCTCATTTTATGTCAATACTGCAATAAAAATGGAAACAACAGTCATGTGTATGTATGGTTAACATCTCCATGAACGGTGTATTACATTTAATAAATCTATATTAAATATATAATTGTAAGACACATATACTGAATATAAATAATACATATATGATGATGTAAATTATTGAAATCATTATATACATATAAGGACCGAATATAGTACAAATTAAAATACATGTGAAGAACAAAGCGAATATTACCCGAAGTGAAACCATAACATAAGATTCATAACAAAAAAATAATATATGTTCATAATAATACCACATATGTAACTATATAAAATAATATAGTTCATTATAATATTTATAACAAATTTATAATTATTATATATGTTGTTTGAACAAGAATGATGATAGTCAAGACATAAGGTAAGGGGATTTCATCTCACTTTTCATTTTTGTGAGATACATGCCTTATTATCCAATAACATATTTTGTGTGGAGTATCTACATACAATGAATTTATTATATGTATGAGATATATAAATTTATGTTTATTTACGTATACATTTTATCATCTTTCTCCCATTGGGTTGAATTTTCAAAACATATAAAATCGGGAATATAGTTTTGTCACAATTTTCATTCTTTAAGACTCTTGTTCTGGTATGCACCTAAATTGTTTTTAAACGTGTATATAAATCCATTTTAAATTTTATAATTTAAAAATAATTATTTTTATTATATTTTATGCTTAATTTATTTTTCTTTTCTTAAATACATAGTATGATACCCAGTTACCAAGTGGTAAGAGTTTATCGAAACAATCACATTTATTTTCAAGATTGTTAATGATTATGATTATTTGATGATATATTAAGATTTATATCTCAGGAAAACGCATTTGTTACAATATAATATGTTTATTCAAGATATATCCATCTACAATAATAATTTTTTCCCTTATTTCTACTTATGATATTTAAAGAAATTTTTTTATGAAAAATATAACTGTATTTCATTCTTCGATCAAAAAATCTATTATATTTCAAAAGCAATGCTCTATAAAATGTTTTAAATATTGTTTAAAAATTATTCATGAGTATAATTTTCAATAAAATTTATTTTAAAAATGTTTTATTGTATTCAAATCTTACGTTATAGGTTTTTAAATATATTTTCAATGAATAATATTTTAAAAAATTATTATGTTTTAGAAAAAAATTCAATGAAGAAATGATACTTTCCTCAAGATATGATTAAAATAGATATTCCAAAATTATTTATAATATAAGATAACACCTATTGATGTTACTCATGACTATTTTGGAAAAATATTCATCTTTTTATATTCACATAAATTATCTGAATGAATTTTTTTTTGATGGAATGATGTTTATAAAACTAGTTTATCTTTTTCAGGATATGTGATTTTGAAAACAAATTAGTTTTCATGTTTTATTATTCTGATGAAATATTTATTAATAATTTATATTATTTCACATGTTATGATTTTATTAGATGTTTATGATTCCCATTTCATTTCATGGGTTATGATATGTTTTTTTATGATCTTTTGGAACATGTATGTTTTATTTCATTATGGGATGGGTGGAACTTATATCATCCTCCAATGAGTTATGTAAAGATTTATATCACATGATATCGACATATATGGAATGATTGATAAACATGGTTCAATATTACATGGCATGAATGGGAAATGAACATATATTTGTAATACAAGGATAGAAGAAGGAATGAACTTTGTTCTGTAATACATGCATGGAATGGGGTGTGAACACATTTGAGTAAAATACATGGTCCACTACGAAGGACATGGCAAGGATTCCATGACTCCTGTGGAAATCATAATATATTCATATATATATCCCAGAATTCCATGTTTTATTCCTGTATTATTATTTCAATGCTAATTATCATTATCTACTTATGATTTTTGTCTTTTGAGATACCATTATTTATTAATTGATTCATATTTATTTTCATTGATATATAGGGTACGATCTTTTATTTATATGATCATGTTTTCGTAACATTATTCTCATGATAATGATTACGTATCTATATTTTTACCCTTATTGAGCATCAAATCTTACCCGATTTTTATGATTCCTTCAACCAAGTTATAAAGATATATATATTTTTTGATGTGTCTAAGTATAATGATAGTAAATAATAACCAAGTGGGAGATTATGTATTTCATTTATTAAACAGTTTTTTTATGTACATGTTTCCAATGGAACTAGACCGTTACGATATTTTGGTGTCTTATTGTATAATGTTTTAATTGTTATGCAATGTTTATGTAATTATATTGTTTGAAAATAAAGGTTTTCTATATATAAAATAAACTAATTCGAATGTAAAATTTATTTTTAGAGTTGTATAATGTAACACCACATGATTTGGTTAAAAAAATTGAATTAACTTAAACTTTTTCATATTTTTCATTTCACGCAACATTGAATATAGCTTGTGTTATATGAAAGCACTGTTTTTTGTTATCCTTTCATTAAAAACATGTTATAAATTTTCTACATGAAATGAATACATTGTAATTATGTATATGAAAAACTATGTTTTGATTGCATTGCACACAATGTTGAGTCCATTTGATACCTTATGTTGCACAAAAGACATAGATTTTCCAAAATAAAATTTATTATGTATATTATGTTTAAAGTATTATTACAACCATTGGAATGGTAGTTATTAATAATACTGAATAAATTGTTAAATTTTATTTTAATAACTTGGGTAATAATATTTATTTGGCGTCCAATTTACTAGAAAATAAAAAAACTATTCTAAAACTTTAGGAAATGAATTGAGGGAATATTATATTTGTGAAATTAAACACATTTGTCTTAAATGAAATAACATCTACTAAATTATTTTAATGAGATTTATATATATTTTTATTATTTATACTATTGAAATTTTATCATCTTGGTTTCATTAGAAATATATAATACTAAATCCAATTATACACCTAAAGATTTATAGTGTTTCTGAAATTTAATTTTACCGCTTTTTAGTGAAAAAAATATATTGAATATAATTTTTTTACAAATCATAAATTTTATTTTAAAAAATAATATTCATATTTTATTACGAAATATCAGTATATACTTTCGTTGTTTTTTTCTATTTTTCAAAGAAGATTCAATTTTTGATAAATAGTGAAAAACACTGAATTATAATTGAAAATTGGATATTCATCTAATTTATATAGATAGTCCTATGATAATTTAAATTTGTTTTAAATAATATTTATATAAATTATAAATCTATTAATACAATTGAGGTCGTTGGAATCAATTTCACCTTGAAATTGGATATAAATGATACTTCAAAACTATAATCATTTCAACATTCAAAACCTCTGTTCTCGTCTCGTTGTGTGTTTAACATTAAATTTATATATGTTTTTTATGGGTTTAGAATTTATAAGAATGTAATAAATATTTTTTAATAGTTATTATTTATAATTTTTAGTATGGTAAGTATAGTTTTTGACTGATGTTATTCGAGGAAACTAATTAAAATTAATAACAGCATGTAACATAAAAATGAGTTTACGTAATGGTTAAACATTAACATAAGGGTAAAAATAACCTCAAATTGATCAAAATCTATTTTATTTCAAAAAAAATTCTTTATACTAAATTTTATATAAAATATATTATTATTGGATTCACATGATTTTTGGGATACATCTCAACAGTTTTTACATTTTAATATTAACTACAATTTAAAATATCCATAACTAAAAAAGGGAACTCAACCACTCAAATATTCACACATATCAAGAATGTATTATCATCCAACCCATCAACAAATAATCTCCCAAAATATATCCTTTAATTATAGATGCCTCCAATTTTTTAGAAATCAAACCAAAGTAGTATTTTTGTGAATACCAAAATGAAGTACCCGAAAAAGAGGTAACATCATTTTACATGAATTGTTGTTTTATATAATTATACACCCAATTTATTCTTCTAATTACATGATTATATATTATAATAATTATAATCAATATATTTTTATTTTTTAATTTATGGGATCTACCTACAACTACACACACAACCATCAAATGTTACTCACAATCATCATTCATGTGTACAACAGAGTACCACTTCTTGGACTGATGTCATTTGTTATTTTATTACCACCGCTCGAGGTTTAAAATAATTTTTTACACACTGTTTTAATAATATATATATATATATATATATATATTATATTTATGTATTATTTATTTTTATTTAATTATTAAATAACAACACCTTCATTTTTTACATTTCTGGGAATACTATAACTTCATTTACGGAGGTGTGGAGTACCGACTCCTAAAACTGATGTGATTCATTTAATATTTATATGGAATGTATTAAGGATGGTTCCAATGAATATATATAATATATATGAAATAATTATTATTTTTTTAATTATTTTATATATATTTCATTTACATTCTTTCATTCAATATGATAAGAAAACTAAAATATGGTCAATGCGTATGTATGACTTACCTTCTCCAAGAACTGTGTATTCCATTTCATATTTATATATTTTATATATTATTATAATTAATTATATACATAATTTAATTTATATTTATATCCATTTTACATTATATAAATATGTAAATCAGGATCTAGGTAAGAGAGTCTTGAATTACAAGTCCAAATATATTTGAAAAGAAAAGTATTTATTATGAGAAACATAACATTAAATGGATTTGTTATTAAATATGTAATATAAAGTCATAATAAAATATTATATGTATTTATATATAATAATGTGTTTTTATGTTATATGTATAATAAAATTATATTTAGTATACAGGTTGTTTGAACATGTACGTGTAAATTCAATACTCAGATCAATGGGTTTCTCGTTCCCCTTTAATTTATATGAGATATATTATATATTCACAAAATATTCTTGTTATGTGGTATAAATACTAAAATATTAGATGTTATATCCTGAATTCAATTTATTAATTACATTAAAATATTAAATTAATTTTATTCTTTCATGGATCTCATGGTTTAGAAGTTACTCATGTAGTAAGGGTATTGATAGTCTCACTTTTATTTCTGTGAGGCTTATGGCTTATTCGATAATAGTTTATTCATTGCAGTGTATATAATACCAATGAATGTATTTTAGGATTATTATCTACAAATTTATGGGAATTTACATAATGATTTAATTATCTCTATATCATTGGGTTTTACAGTTCAAAGGTTACCTACTTTAGAAGGCAATTTTGAATCAATGTTCTTTCAATTAGATGCATGTTTTTTAATGCATCAATAATTCTTTACAAGGTGTAAAAAAATTATTGGAATTTTTTTATCATTAATATCAATATTTTAAAGATAATTTATTTTTATTTTAATGTAATCATATTTAGTAGATTATGATTCAATGTAACTGAATGGTAAAGATTTCATTAATACAATCTCATCATTATCAACATTGGATATGATTATTCTTCAGATGATGATATTTTATGAAATATGTCTCAAAAAAACTGATTAATTTTTATATCATATATATATAATTGATAAATTAATGTATTTGTACAATTTTTAAACTATGTTATATGTCATATTTTTATGAAAACGTTTTTAATGAAATCTTAATTTATTTCTCACTTCATTCAAAAATCCCTTTTCGTCCAGAACCATGTATCATAAAAATAATTTCATAAATATTTTTAAGTAAAAAATAATATATTCTATCAAATAAAAACATTTTAAATGAGTTAATTGATTAATTTATATATTTTCAATTATATGTTTAATGAAATGGTTTTTAAATTTTCTTATGTTTTAAAAAGAATTCTCATTGATGAAATGAAATTATCATCAAAAAATTTGTTTTCAATAGAATTTTCAAACTAATTTTACATATATGATTATATCAATGTGTGTTATGCCTGCTCTACATGCATTATGATCCAAGGGGTCCATTCATATTTCTTCACTAAATGAAATATTTTTTTTATGGAATGATTTTTTTTAAACTCGTTTCTCATTCACGGGTTATTCTAACTTTATGAACCCTATATTCATTCCATAGGTAAGGATATGATTAAATATTTATGATACACATACAATTTTATGGTTCATGATATGATAAATTTTTTATTATACTATGGAATATTTATTTATGATTTCATTATGTTACTGGTGGGACCTATATCACCCACCAATTCATTAGGTAAATATAAATATATAAATCATGAGATATACAAGGCTGGGAGTGGAGTAAACATGATTTACTATTATAGGGGTGGGAAGAATAGTGATGATTTTAGTATAAAAGTTTTGGGATAGTTTGTTTACTTTTTTAGCATGACATGGTTGGGATGATGAGTGAACTTTGATCAATATGACATGTCTGGAACTAGGAGTGAACTCGACTCAGTAATTCTATGATGGAATGTTGTAAAGCCCCGACCCCAGCTACCCCGAGTCGGTGCATTACTTCGTAACATTGGAATGATCACGAAAGATCAAGTCTCGAAAGACCGATTAGTTTAGTAGCCTTGGAAACACTAGATACATTCATAAGTCTTACATTACATTATAAAGTGAAAAAATAAAAACAAAGTCTTCCTAGTACACACTCATATCCTCTTCTGTCTATCCCTACGGGTCATTCATAAAATACTTCTTCACATCCTGTAAAATATTAAATCATTGAAAGGGGTGAGCTCAGATGCTCAGTAAGGATAACAATATTGCGGAAGCTTTCATAAATAAACATTAATATTTAAGGCAATGTATAACTAAAACAAAATCCTTTTAAACATGAACATCAACATAATATGGCAAAAGAAAAATGAGATAATTCCATTTACTTATTCACATGGATATTCTACTGGTCGAATAATCATATCAAATATCAATAACCACTTTCATAATGATGGAATGCATAATGTCAGACTATCATAACCACATAGTCAAGGCTTCGTGCCAAGACCACAAATAAGATTTTGTCAAGGCCTCGTGCCAAGACAGTATTTTGTCTCATGATACCTACCGATGCATCGAGGAGCTATAGAGGGCTCCACCCGACACTTATTACGTCCAATGCATTCCTCATATGAATTGTTTTAAACATATTATAAACCATAACATAATCGTATCACATAAAACATGCATAAAGGAAACATAACATTTCTACATTTCAATCACAAGTTATCAATACAACACATTGATATAATAAAAACTCTTTCAAAACCATTTTCAATACCAAAATAAAAGAAAGTTAAAACATTGTATTTATTTCTCATTAAAATAATTGATGGCTTGTAGAGGAAGCCGAAACTCAAATAATGGTCACGGCGGCGGAGAAGTCGTTGTCGCCGCTTATGTATGGAAAGAAAAACATTCCCTTTTTTCATTTAGTAAAATGCTTCATATAAAAAAGATTCCTTTTGAATAAACGTAAAAGTCAAATGTGTTTATACACCGTATAAAAGAATGTTGTGTATAAAACCAAATATGCCTCACTGAAAGGAGATCGAGACGAAGTCCTTAAGAAGATAATTTTTAAAATAAAATAGATCTATTATGTGCATTCACTATAGGTACACATAAAGAAAGTAAAAATACAAAATAGGACATAATAATATCATGACATAATTTGAAAGTAAGAGATTAACCCAAAGAATGGAAGTTGGGTTAAGAAATTCCCTTACCTTGCGTCCTGTCTTGACTCGACCATTCTTTAACCTCCTGAATAATAAACTAGAGTTAATATATAGTTTTTTAAGAACCTTTTAAAGTTTATTATTCCTTAAATATCAATTATAACCATGTTATGAACATTATGTAATTATTTATGTTAATAACAGTCGTTTTGTCGATCTTTGGTACTTGAGTCAAAAATAGACTTCTTATAATTAAAAGATGATCATGTGGCTGAATATCCATTATCTCCAGAATTATATTCATGATTCATATTTCATATATATCATATATATCCAGTATATAAATTCATTCATAATATTACATAACATTTATAGGTAAGAAATGAAATGCACCGTTCATGGAGACGGTAAGCCGTACGTACGCATGAACGCTACTTTCATTTCTATTTTGTATTTAATGGAATGAAATCATAATTATATAAAGTTATAATATAGTTCCAGTAAAATATCATATATAATATCATTTACTCCATCCTTTATACATCCCACATATGGCATTAACGATTCACATCACTTTGAGGGGGCGGTAGTCCGCACATCCTAAAATGAAATTATCGCGTTTACCCTTAATGGAAATCATAAAGTATGCCATAAATTAGAAATAAAGAAGAATAAGGATAACATAAACATATTATATATCATATATAAATATAGTGACATCTTAATGGCCACCTTTGAAGGTGTTATATGAGTGTTGAACAATCATCGTTTCGTGAGACAGAAATTTTCCATCCACAGAAACAGTATGTTCATTAACCATTAGATGTAGGTGTGTGTAAGTGTAGCTCAAATACTTCTTATAACAACATCCTAGTATATAGAGGATACTTTTGTTGTTACAATAGAAATTAATAAAAACTGTTTAGGGGGTTGGAGAAGAAAAATAAAACAAAACAACATTACAGAAGACATTACCTTAAAATCGGGTAACTATTTTTGATTTGATCCAAAGGCTTCCTTGGGAAGAGTTATGACCAAATTGAGGCTTCTAAGAGTATGAGTGGGAAGTTGGGAGAGTATTTGGGCAGAGTATGGCCGAACCAAATGGCTTGAAAGTATGAATGAGGTGGTAGAGGTGGGGGCCTTTTTATAAGTGGAGAGGAGGGGCACTCTTGGAATGTAAAGAAAAGTCACTTTATTATAAAATGAGTTTCGGATTTTAGAGGTCCCACACTTATAAAATTCTAGGATAGGGTGATAAGGGTTCTAAATATACTCATCCAATCGGTTTTTGACAATTGTAATCTTTGGATTTTACATTATCTTTTCATTTTATTTGAATCGTTAATTAATGAGGTAATCGCTGCATCATCATGGTGTCATAAATAATTTAATTTATTTAATGTCTAAAAATTATTAAAAAAAATACTATGATGTAGGAAATATTTTTATCTTTCCAATTACTATTTATAGTCAAAAATATGACTTGTATAAACCCATGTAAAGTTTTTTTAGTAAAACCTTTCATGTTTGTGTCATTTTTTACTATAACATTAAATAAAAGGTATTTATCTCATTTTCCAACTAAAGTGGCTCCATGGGGTCCCCAAGATTACCCATGGATTGTCTTGGTCGTCACTGGCACATCCAATGAGGGTAGAACATGTGTCAAGCTCATCTCATATTATTAAAACATTATTTTTACCTTAAACTACACTAATTACATTTAATCGCGATTAAGAACATAAAAGTTACTATTCATCCAAAAAATTATTTTAATCTCATTGAACCACATTTTACTTCTTAATGAAAACCATTTATGTTGGATTTTTGAAATTCAAAACACAGAAGTGGTAAAATTTCATTTAAATAAAAAATCAGTTTTTAAAAATACCACTTAGTGGTTTCACTATTCATCAAAAATTGATGTTTTTCAGAAAAATCCCAAAAATTCATCCTAAGATATATTTGATATTCGGATTTCAAAAATGATGTCTATTTTACAAAATTCCAAAAATATATTTGCATTAATTAATTTTATAATTAATTCCCGCTGTCACAACAAATATCGTGTATTTGAGAAATAATTTATATCAAAAGACTGACAATTGTTCATGCCCAATTTCAATGTTAAATTAATTCTAATGACCACCATTGGATAAAATTGATAAAATATATTCTAATTATACTTTAAAACCACTAAATATTATAATTTATCACAATAAATTATTTTGATTGAAAAAGTTGTTTTACGTATTTTTCACTATTCATAAAAAATTGGAAGTTCTCAGAAAGTTACAAAAAATTCAACTTAGGATAATTTTGATATTATGAATACAAAAACGAAGTCCATTTTGAAATATAAAATTTATATAATTTTAAAAAGTGGTTATTACTGTTCATAACGGCTAATTTGATTAGTCGTGGTGTTTTAGAACTCGAACTTGCGTAAAATGCAAGCTATTGCATTACTGAAAGAGAAGCGTATCATGGAAGCTCTGGGTGTTACATTCTCCCCTCCTTCAATAAATTGCGTCCTCGCAATTTGAATTTTTTTTGAAAATAAATGGTTGAAAATAGAAAATACCTTTGTGGAAACCCACATCGGAAATAAGGTCAATAAAATTTAGCCTTAATAAGGGGGAAGGAGAAATGAAAAAGTCACCACCAAATTATGATATCAATTAGGATAACATTGGTGGAATTTAGAGACATATAATTGGAGGAAAACGTAAATATTTGTAGGTATTGATTGAGGTCATCAATCACAAACAAGTGTAAAATTGAGGGCCACAAAGCCATAAATCTATGATGAAAATATCATCAGTTCAACAAAACATAAGGTATTAGGATAACACATTTTTGTTTTGATATCCCTTCCCTAAAGATTATGAATTAATTTATTCATAAGAATAAGATATATATATATATATACATGACAAGTAGAATTTCAACCTTCAACTAATTTCTACCCCATACTTGTTGTTCACCAAAAAAGATAATAGAACTCAAAAATATTTTATTTATCCTATTTGTACAAGGTTCCAAATATCAACACACACCATTTAGATAAGGAAAACCATTTGTAATAACCAGGGACTTCCTGTAGGCTAGTGGTAGGTAATAAAGGCCTGTCGCACAATGGTTGTGGGTTCGAATCCTATAGCTTTGTCCAACGCGACAGGTTTTGCACCACTCTGCAGGTTGTCCTTTTCCTAAAACTATAGTATTATAATATTCCAAAAATAATCTTCAGAAATGTTTTAACCCTAAGCAATACTATCCATGGTTCAACTTAATCCAATCCAACCTTAATAGTTATCCAAAATACCTCTGTCCATACTTTCTCTAAAAGGTCTCTAAATTTCAAAATCAATCGTATCATCAGATTCCTCAGACAAGGTAAAGTTTCCCTTATTTTCAAATACAAAAATATGATTACCTTTATCATATTAAAACCTTAATGAAATCAACATGTACTGCAGTACAATCCTTATATATATATATATCACATTATTCTAATAACCAGAATATAATCCATGAGTCCAAAAGCACCAATACATTAATTATTCCACATCAATTGTAGTAACATCATAAGATTGTCCTTGATCCCTTGGCCTTTTTTGAGGTATGTTTCCTTGACTCTTAGGACATTCATTTTCATAATTCCCCATTTCCCTACAATTGTAGCACTCAACATTGATAGCCTCTTTCTTTCCCTTGCAATCACAAGCCTGGTGACCTTTTTCTCCACATTTATAACAAACTCTCATTCCTTTTAGGCAAGTACCAGGGTGATTCTTCCCACAATTATCACATAATGGAAGATCATTCTTTCCTGTTTTCCCTTTATCTGTCTCTTGTTCCACCGTTCTCTTCTCCTCTTTCTTTACTTTATTGTCATAATATATAGAGAATTCCTTTTCTGTCTTTATAGCACGTGAGACAATATCTTCGTATGACGAGAACGATTGTGATACTAAATCTCGATGGAGAAATGGTTTTAACCCATCAAAGAAATGATCAATATTACTCCTTGGGTTACGTATATAATCTTCAACATACCTCTCTAACCTTGTAAAGTTGGCCTCATACTTTGCGACATTCTCATCCTCCTTTTGTCTCAGACTAAGAAATTGTCTTTCCATATCTGCTCGATGGTCACGAGGAAAATATTTTTCTACGAAAAGATCTTTGAACTCTCTCCATTACATACTTGATACTTCTTCATCTTCCTTTGTATTTTGAATCAGCGACCACCATTGATCGGCATCTCCAGTGAGGCGGTAAACTGTCATGACAACCTTCTCCCTTTCGCTACTCCCCAAGGCATGGAATATTTCCTCTAAGGAGTTTATCCATTGGTCATCTACAAATGGATTTTCACCCCCAATAAATGGTGGCAGTTGTTTCCTCATGAAGCGGTCTAACATTGATCCTCCACGTTGTGGATCAGGGTGATCCATACGAGTAAGGTTATTATTCATAACCTGAGTGAGTTGTCCCAATATGGTAATAAGTTGATCAGCAACAGTTGTATCTCCAGATCCACAATAATTATCTTGAGTAGGAGGGAAATCCCAACATGTAGTGCGTGCATTGATATGGTTTCCATTCCTTCCACTAGGCGCCATTTCTAAACAATGGCATAAACTAGATTAGATTATGAATTAAAATACATAATTCCATACTTGTAAAACACTTATCACTGATTGAACTATTTATGGATATAATCCATAATCATAAAAATGTTTTCATTGAGAAAGTATATACTCATAACCCTTCATAGTGGTTTGTAAAGAAAACGAGAATTATCCTATGCATATCCCCCAGGAGTCTCGTAACCAAGAGTGCAGCAAGGCCCGTTTTTGTGCAGCAGTTCCCATTTGAGTCTAGCTCATAGCGGTGTTTTCGGGTTTTACCCCTAGGTACATCTGTGCCAGAGCCGCCTCTACCTGCTTGTATCCAGACAGGGATTTATTGCTCGGAAAACTCACAAAATATCTATAATACCAAAATTCAAGGAAGTTATTCTATAATAATCCTCAAAGTATAACTTTTAGCTATGTGCTCTATTCAGAGTTTATCTAAATCTAGCTTCCAAGGTTAGTACTAAACTGCCTCTGATACCAACTGTAACGCCCCGACCCCAGCTACCCAGAGTCGGTTCATTACTTCGTAACATTATCATGATCACGAAAGATCAAGTCTCGAAAGACCAATTAGTTTAGTAGCCTTGGAAACACTAGATACATTCATAAGTCTTACATTACATCATAAAGTGAAAAACTAATAACAAATTCTTCATAGTACACACTCATATCCTATTCTGTCTATCCCTGCAGGTCATTCATAAAATACTTCTTCACATCCTGGAAAATATTAAAACATTGAAAGGGGTGAGCTCAGATGCTCAGTAAGGATAACAATATTATGGAAGCTTTCATAAATAAACATTAACATTTAAGGCAATGCATAACTAAAACAAAATCCTTTTAAACATGAACTTCAACATAATATGGCAAAAGTAAAATGAGATAATTCCATTTACTTATTCACATGGATATTATACTGGCCGAATAATCACATGCAATATCAATAACCACTTTCATAATGATGGAATTCATAATGTCAGACTATCATAACCACGTAGTCAAGGCCTCGTGCCAAGTCCACAAATAAGATTTTGTCAAGGCCTCGTGCCAAGACACTAGTTTGTCTCAGGAGACCTACCGATGCATCGAGGAGCTATAGCGGGCTCCACCCATCACTTATTAAGTCCAATGCATTTCTTATATGAATAGGTTTAAACATATCATAAACCATAACATAATCATATCACATAAAACATGCATAAAGGAAACATAACATTTCCACATTTCCATCACAAGATATTATCACATGCAATATCAATAACCACTTTCATAATGATGGAATGCATAATGCCAGACTATCATAACCACGTAGTCAAGGCCTCGTGCCAAGACCACAAATAATATTTTGTCAATGTCTCATGCCAAGACACTAGTTTGTCTCATGAGACCTATCGATGCATCGAGGAGCTATAGCGGGCTCCACCCGTCACTTATTAAGTCCAATGCATTCCTCATATGAATAGGTTTAAACATATCATAAACCATAACATAATCTTATCACATAAAACATGCATAATGGAAACATAACATTTCCACATTTCAATCACAAGATATCAATACAACACATTGATATAATAAAAATGCTTTCAAAACCATTTTCAATACCAAAAAAAAGAAAGTTATAACATTGTATTAATTTTTCATTAAAAAAAGTGATGGCTTGTAGAGGAAGCCGAAACTCAAATAATGGTCACGATGGCGGAGAAGTCGTTGTCGCCGCATATGTACGGAAATAAAAACATTCCCTTTTTTCATTTAGTAAAACGCTTCATATAAAAAAATTCCTTTTAAATAAACGTAAAAGTCAAAGGTGTTTATACACCGTATAAAAGAAAGTTGTGTATAAAACCAAAAATGCCTCAATGAAAGGAGATTGAGATGAAGTCCTTAAAAAGATCAGTTTTAAAATAAAATAGTTCTATTATGTGTATTCACTATAGGTACACATAAAGAAAGTAAATATACAAAATAGGACATAATAATATCATGACATAATTTGAAAGTAGGAGATTAACCCAAAGAATGGAAGTTGGGTTAAAAAATTCCCTTACCTTGCGTCCTGTATTGACTCGACCATTCTTTAACCTCCTGAATAATAAACTATATTTAATTTATAGTTTCTTAATAAAATTTTAAAGTTTATTATTCCTTTAATATCACTAATAACCATGTTTTGAACATTATGTAATTATTTATGTTAATAACGGTCGTTTTGTCGATCTTTGGTACTTGAGTCAAAAATAGACTTCTTATAATTACAAGTAGTTAATGTGGTAGAATATCCATTATTTCCAGAATTATATTCATGATTTAGATGTCATATATATCATATATTTCCATTATATACATTAATTCATAATATTACATAACATTTAGAGGTAAGAAATGAAATGCACCATTCATGGAGACGGTAAGCCATACGTACGCATGAACGCTACTTTCATTTCTATTTCGTATTTAATGGAATGAAATGATAATTAAATAAATGTATAATATAGTTCCAGTATAGGGGGCGGTAGTCCGCACTTCTTAAAATGAAATTATCGCGTTTACCCATAATGGAAATCATAAAGTATGCCATAAATTAGAAATACATAAGCATAAGGATATCATAAAAATATTATATATCATATATAAATATAGTGATATCTTAATGTCCACCTTTGAAGGTGTTATATGAGTGTTGAACAATCATCGTTTCGTGAGACAGAACTTCACCATCCACAGAAACAGTATGTTTTTAACCATTAGATGTAGATGTGTGTCAGTTTAGCTCGAATACTTCTTATAACAACATCCTAGTATATTTAGGATACTGGTGTTGTTACAAAAGAAATGAATAAAATGTGTTTAGAGGGTTGGAAAAGAAAAATAAAACAAAACAACATTAGAGAAGACATTACCTTAAAATCGGGTAACTCTTTTTGATTTGAGCCAAAGGCTTCCTTGGGAAGAGTTCTGCCTAAAGTGAGGCTTCTAGGAGTAAGAGGGGGAAGTTGGGAGAGTATATGGGTAGAGGTTGGTAGATCCAAATGGCTTGAAAGTGTGAATGAGGTGGTAGAGGTGGGGGGCTTTTATAAGTGGAGAGGAGGGGCACTCATGGAATGTAAAGAAAAGTCACTTTATTATAAAATGAGTTTCGGATTTTAGAGGTCCCACACATATATATTTTGAGGCTAAGGTGATAAGGGTTCTAAATCGACTCATCCAATAGGCTTTTGACAAGTTTAAGCCTTGGATTTTACATTATCTTTTCATTTTAATTAAATCGTTAATTAATGAGGTAATCGCTGCATCATCATGGTGTCATAAATAATTTAATTTATTTAATGTGTAAAAATTGTAAAACAAATACTATGATGTAGGAAATCGTTTTAGATTTCCAATGACTATTTATAGTCAAAAATATGACTTGTATAACCCCATGTAAATATTGTTTTAGTAAAACCTTTCATGTTTGTGTCATTTTTTACTTTAACATTAAATAAAAGGTATTTATGTCATTTTCCAACTAAAGTGGCTCCATGGGTCCCCAAGTTTACCCATTGATTGTCTCGGTTGGCCATGGCACATCCAATTAGGGTAGGAGATGTTTCAAGCTTATCTCATATTATTAAATCATTATTTTTACCTTAAACTACACTAATTACCTCTAATCGCGATTGAGAACTTAAAAGTTACTATTCATCAAAAAATTATTTTAATCTCATTAAACCACATTTTACTTCTTAATGAAAACCATGTATGTAGGATTTTTGAAATTCAAAACACAGAAGTGGTAAAATATCATTTAAACAAAAAATCAGTTTTTATAAATACCACTTAGTGGTTTCACTATTCATCAAAAATATAAGTTTTTCAGAAAAATCCCAAAAATTCACCCTAAGCTATATTTGATATTCCGATTTCAAAAATGATGTCTATTTTAAAAAAATTACAAACATATAAGTTTCATTAATTAATTTTATAATTAATTCCCACTGTCACAATAAATAGCGTGTTTTTAAGAAACAATTTATATCAAAAGATTGACAATTGTTCATGCCCAATTTCAATGGTAAATTAATTATAATGACCACCATTGGATAAAATGGTAAAAATATATTCTAATTATACTTTAAAACCACTAAATAGTATAATTTATCACAATAATTTTTTTTTTAAAATTGTTTTAATTATTTTTCACTATTCATAAAAAATTAGAAGTTCTCAGAAAGTTACAAAAAAATTCAACTTAGGATAATTTTTATATTACGAATACAAAAACGATGTCAATTTTGAAATATAAAATTTCTATAATTTTAAAAGGTGGTTATTACTGTTCATAACGGCTACTTTGATTAGTCGCGGTGTTTTAGAACTCGAACTTGCGTATAATGCAAGCTATTGCATTATTGAAAGAGAAGCGTATCATTGAAGCTCGGGGTGTTACAAATGTGAAGTGAGAATGGTTCATTAATATAGAGCTAGAATGGGATGTTAACCTTGTTCAATAATACATTCCAATAATGGGGAGTTAACCCAATTCAGTAAAGTAATTTTTCCACTATGATGTTTTTGCGAGTGAAACATGAATTCTAAGATGGATTGGGGAGTAAACTCATTCAATAAATGTGAACATTGAAGTAATACATGACTACTCTAGAAATATTTATAAATGTTTATCTTTCTTCTAAAATTCTATGTCTTAGTCCTAGGTTATTATTTGAGTTCTTATGATGTTGATTCTCCTATGATTCATGCCTTATAAACAACAAATCATTATTCCATGACACATCATTAGGACATTTGATATGTAGTGTATGATATTCTATTTTTATGATCATGTTCTAATACCCTTATTATAATGTTTTTCTTAAATGAATCCATTTTTTACCCTAACTAAGAATATTGTCTCACCCATTTATTTAGTTTCTTTTCACCTATTATAGAATATAGGTTTTAAGTAAGATTATTAATGTGGATGATAATTATGGGAGATGTTGATGATCTTTCACCAATATAGAATTTTATGTCTCCATGTATGAAATGATACTAAACTATTATGTTCCTTAGGAGTGATATTTTGTAATGTTCTGAATGTTCATCAAAAATGATGTAATATCCATGTATTTTATCCGATTATTTAAAACTATATCCTCAATAACATGTGATACTAGTTTCCACCATTACAATTTGTCAACATGTACCCACATTCCCATGTTTTGGTCGACCTAGATATTCATAAATCCTTATTTACAACCCTCATGATCAAAATGTTCTAGTGTTTTTTACATCATAAAGGATGCATCACATTTTTTTTACCAATTATCAAAGAAGAGGTGCATAAATTCAATCTTGTGGCTTTAGTTTCCTACATCACATGACGTGTAACAACATGATGTAGATATTGAGAATAAAAACCAATTATATAGATATTCCGGTTGATTTTACAATCCTAACATTCTATCCTTGTCTATCATGAACCATTAAAGAATGGATACAAGGTGCATGAACTCATTATTTATACACATCCTTCATCATTTCTACACTGATATAGGTTGACTAAATCATTCATGAATACCTATCCTTCACATATACCATGTACTTTGTGTAAAAATCAATAAATGGTGTGACTCTGAAGACAATAAAGTAAAATAATAAATTTACGTATCTATATAACCATAAACTACAATAAAGGATGGTCAGAACAACAAGTCCTTAAACTACATCGAAATAATATCCATTCTTTTCGGACTGAAATTATTTATGCATGTTGTTCTAATATAGAAGTTCATAAATCATTAATTAATGGAGATATAACAAATTACATGTTAATAAACTATAAAAGGAAACTTGGTGAACAATGAATAGTATCCACTCATTGGACACCCACATAGTAGAATCTGGGACATAATGATGACTTATGAAATTTGAAAAATAAAAAAAACTTATCAAGATGAAAATGAATTAATGGGAGCCTGCTAAAAAAAAGTATGACCATTAAGTCATTCATTGTATGGATTATAAAATATTTAGTGATAAAAAAAAGTTAAAAATAATGTATGGAATATTATTAGGACCTAGTAATATTTATGTTATGCTTTTATGGATCTTAGCCTCAAAAAAAAATAGATCACATTCAAACATGGAACTATTTACCCAAATTAGACTTTTAAACTCGGTGATATTTTATTGACTAGAGAATATATATTTATTATTATTCATATTACATTAATAATTTATGATAAATTATCACAAGAAAAATGTTATGATTCGATAATTTTTATTCAGATATGGTTTTTCGAATTTTTAGGAATATGAATGATGCCCTAAACATTCAAAATAGTACTCTGTCAAAATGATTCCATGGACATGGTTAATCTGAGAAGGAATAATAATATATGGAGCACAAAATGATTCATTCATTGATAATATACAATTTAATGATGCATCCTGCCATTAAATATTATCTCCCATAATGTGAAAAATATATATACACTCAAATAGTGGGATCATAATAAAAAACAATTCAGGTATGTTTTCTAATTTGACGATAGTTTGGAGGGAGTAATGAATTTAAGAATGATGTTTCATTATTCCCTTTTCATCCACCATCACCATAAGATGAAGATTCTCAATCAATAAAGAAAATACCTCACCTTATTTTCGATTATTAACTTCTTAATATAAATCTTTTTAACGATCTTACATTGTCCATGATATGAGTTCATCTGTTATTCAATCAATGTGATTAAATAACTCATATGAGAGAAAAACCAACAGTAATTCTGAATCCTTTATTCTTTAACCTCTAATGCTTCCCTTCTCGATTAGACCATATAAATTCCATCATCAATTTTTCCCATGTCCCCCTTATTACTAGACACTAATTTATAGACCTGGATAATATTTATAATATTTTCATGTATTTTCCAATAGGTATAGAAACCTACTCCAAATTGAAAAAATAGACAGTGAAGGAATTCCACTTATCATCGATTTCCACGAAGGGAGTCTTAATAGTATGGTATGAATTTTATACCAAACTAGTCAACATTTTACCTGGATCTCGATGTTCATTTTAGGGATAAATTTTGAATAAATAACTTTTGATGTTATATAATCATATATAAGGTATTTTGAAGAAGTATCATCAGATTATAAAAGGATGATAAATAAGAAGTCCCAAGTAGTCTCTCTCCAATTAATGATTCATCTACAACCCGAAAAGAAAGAACAGATTTACTAAAAAATAATACTCTTCTAATGGAATATTTTTTCTATATTGACAAAACATAATTGGGTGATCTACCAAGTACTTAAACAGCTCTATCTCTATAATATATAGGGGGAATGGAAAAGAACATGGCTTTTTTTATTAAATAACTGTCTCAGCAAACCATTTAGTCCTGCTTCCGAAAAATCAGGGACATAATCCAAACACAAGTAGATAGATACATTGATAGGTGGAAAATTTATTTTAAAATTTTTATGTTCAAGTTATTGTATAATTTGATACTAGTGAATGAGATTAGGATTCCATTATCCTAGAATGTTAGCTATGGTAATAGGATAAAATCAATGAGTATAGTGAAACTGCATAGAAAACCAATGAGGGGGGTAAAGATCCCAATTGATTATCTATTATAAATTAGATTTAAGAATCTTATACTAGAGTGAGATTCATATGACCTCTTATTAGGGGTATAAAATCCATTCACAATAATCCATCCATTGGGTGTGATATATGACATGAAATCGAAAGATTTTGGGAATATCATCATATCAATAACCTCATTAACATCTAATTGCACCACAGAAATCATAAATACATTTAGTATCCATTGATGTGATAGGTAATGTGGAATATTGATAGTATTCTGATAGTTGTAACAATTAAAATCTTATGCCAACTATAAGATGTGGTAACTTTTTATAATAATATTTCACATTCCTTTAATTTAATATAAATTATTTTTCTATAGCAATATTATTCATATAATAGAGAATTGTTAAATCTATAATTAAACTTTTCAATTTTTTGTCAATGAATTTTATAATGAGGATGAATTTTTTTTTGATCTAAACACTTATTTCTAACTAAATTTACATTTTTCGGTATTCAAGTGGTTTTCAATTATTTGTTATGTCTCTTTGATTGGTGAACTATTTTATACTCCTAATTGAATATGTTAATAAATAGAAAATTATATTCTTTTATATTTGCTGAAAATTAATGAGTTATATATTTACCTTTCCAAAAACATAACGAAGTTAGTATATTCGTCAACAATCCTATTATATATATGATCACTATAATTGACTCTCCAATGTTGTTATAGATGATTGTGTTTGACATATTGTTCCTATTGAGGAAATATCCTTTTTCTACCTCCACCCACATGGGATTCCCTTTATAATGTGGACTGAAAACAGAATGTATCCCTAGGGAGTTGAATATGATACCATCCCTACCATCTAATTCCTTGGTAGGCACCCCCTTTTCAAAATTCCAATGTCTACCCATAAATGTTCAAAATCATTTTTTGATCTAATGAAAAAAATCAGAATGCATATATCATGATGATCCTAAATTATGCTCATCCCATCATGGATGATAACTATTTAATTTATGTTTTTTGGTTACGGATATATAAAATATTATGTGGGGCATGATATTAATTCCTAATGTGCAAGGGGGGAATAAAGATATCCTCACAAAGAGTATTATCTACTTTTTGACACTATATATTTCATGTTATATTGGTAGGAATGTCTTTGTTCAATTGGAATCGAAGTCTCCATAATTAGAAACATATGATAAATCCCCTGTCAATAAATAAAAAATGAAATTCAAAACACCTACATAAATAAATTATTTGTCTCTAAATTTATATATTTGGGCATAATGAACACGTGAATGGATTTAGATACTTGGATGAATAGACAACATCGAGGATATAACTACATATAAATAAATTATTACATCAATAAATGCATACATTATAAGAATAATATATTTTTTAAATTTATAAATGTTTACGGAATTAGTAACATTGAGAGTATATAGTTATTTTGATGATCACTAATATATCCCAACATATTACATAAATAGAATAAACTATGTAGATAAACCACTATGTAGATCTGTCTGGCTACATTGTTCTAATTGGATTTGTGAGAAAATTTTGAAATTATTATTCTTATAGGTGGATGTTCTATGTGATGGATAGATGGAACAACATCCATTCTGACATACATGTAGTGTTCAACAGTTGGTTTGATCAGGAATGTTAGAGTATTTGTACTTATTTTATAATGAATGTTCATTCATATATAGTGAAAGAGATCTCTATAAATAGAATAAATTATAGATAATAGAAAAATAAAAAAGACAGGTTAATAGAAGTTTCATCACTAACATATAGGCACCAGGAACTGAGAGGAAAACATGATTCAGTTAATAAAACCAAGGTTCGAGAGCCGATATTGATTATGAGGTGAGAGTAACTGATACTTTTTGATTTGATCATAGATATAAGACTACACTGTATTTTTTGGTATCTCAGATATTGGATTATGCATATTTTTTTATTATTTTTTGGATATGGGACTCACTTGTAATTATACTCTACCCATAGAGATAGGATGAACTGTCTAGTTCTTCTTCTCCCATGTTTCTTCGTTTATTTTTCATACTTTGTTTTGTAAATTTTTGTTAATGATAATTCTTATAAAT
Organism: Viscum album; assembly: GCA_963277665.1. Classification (NCBI taxonomy): domain Eukaryota; kingdom Viridiplantae; phylum Streptophyta; class Magnoliopsida; order Santalales; family Viscaceae; genus Viscum; species Viscum album. The sequence continues at coordinate 1,209,620,476 of OY728159.1, forward strand.
AATTGTTTTTTATCTCATACCATCGATGATAAAGGTATAATTTTCATGTCCATTTCTAGGATGTGAAAATATGATACCTCCCACAGGTATCCACATCATGTTGAACATAACCATTTTTCATTATTCTTATATGAAAATTATTATATAAGTGTTTAATTTAGAGCTAAACCACCAAAGGTAACTATTATTGACACTTTCACTCTTTGGTGAGACGGTCCTGTTACTCTTGATATCAATCATCAACATATAGAGGACTTTGAATGATTTATTCCATTTGAGGATAATTAAAATTAGACGATGAGGGCATTGATGTAAATATTGTAATGTTTCTGGATGGATATTTTTTTTTCATTCTCAACTTATTGTCTATATTTCTCTATTTCATGATTCAACATATGTTCTTCACTATTTTATCCACTCGTATAGTGTACTTGAATAATTATCTTTTTTTACTTCATTGATGATTAAAAAAACAATAAAAGTGGTTTGGGAAGACCATAAGGGTATTCAACACTCTATCCATTATATCATCCAAAGAGTTTTCCATTAATGTATATTTATAGTTAAAAAGTTTGTTTTTTCAATTATCATTAAAATTATTCACCTTTCACTGCCAAATGAAAATTTAAAAGGTCATCAATTCAGAATTGTACATTACCGTCTTGAACATATATTAGAAGTTGATAGATCTTAGAAAGGGTTTGCAAAACTAGACTGAGAGGCCAAACAATTTCTAGTCAAGATTCCATCAATAACATGGTGACTAAAAAACCATGAATTTTTTCAAAAAAAATGGAAAAATCATTTATAATCATTTAAAAAATATCTCTTAAAATAGACTTGTACATACATTGATCCACTATTTATATCCCCAATAAGCATATTCCCTGGAATATAAGATGACCCATTAAGATTCCACACTATCTAAAACAAATCTAGGGGAAAGTGTTGATGATGTAAATTTTTTTGATGATCCCCACAATGATAAATAATTGTACTCATACAATCCTTGAATGAAACAATTTAGTATAGATTCAACTACTTATTTATCCTCTCCTTCACAATTATAATAATATCTAATACCAATGTTGGTGTCTTCTAATGTATATTTCAAAGATCTAGGGTTAGAAATAATTTAACGAACATCTTCCCTAGAATTTATATTCTCTAAAAATGATAAATATCTCATATTATGGTCCCCAACTCATAAGGATTTCGATAATAATATTTGGTTTAACTGTAATAATGGATTGTTAGTTCTCTATGTATTTATAGTCGATGATATAACATGAATACATAAACCCATGTAACACCATAGAGGAGGATGGAATCAAGTTGATAAAAAAATTCCATACATCCCATAATATCATATAATGTCTATAAACATTCAACAAAAAATTCACTTCTAGGGAAAAATATCAAATTGAAATGCTTCCACGTTTCAAGTGTTCTAAAGGGAATATGATTATGTATGAGTAAATATTGGAAATTAGTCAATGAGTGAAATCATGAACATGTGGACCATGAGTGGAGTTATAAAACTTTTAGGATAGCCCCTGAAATAGTTTCTTAATTAGATAACTATTCATGGAAATGATCATTTGAATGTAGTCAAGAGAAGATGAATGCTATTGATATAGATGATTTTTCTTTGGTTCAAGAGTATAACTATATTATAGAATTACAAATCATTATAAATGTATTTTCTTGCAATATTTAATTTTTTAATGGAAATTCATATAATATACTTTAAAATTTCATTATCAAAAAAACATTGTATGAATGATAGATAATGTTGTTCAGAATTATAATATCTCTCTACTAATTTAAATCTTATGATGTCGGAAAGCTAGTATCCATCTATATAGAGTGTTATGAAGACAAAAGAAAGGTTATAGACCGAAAAAAAGAATTAGCTAGTTAAATAAAATAATATAAGTGCATGACTTGTGAAACAATAAATGAATTTAATTACCCATTTTAAATAACAAGATCTCCTGACTGATCTCAATTCTCACAAATCATGTAACCTAATGATGGTCATGAAAACCTTGAAATATTGTAATACACAATATATACATTGATGGAATGCATGAAATTCATATGGGGAAGGATTCATAGAATAACCAAAATATGCCACCATGTATCTGTTCCATTTTGGTTTTCAAACATTTCTAGATATGGTTGATTACAATGAGAAAATATTTTGTTCAATATGAAAAGGGGTTGCATGAATCAGTATTAAGAATTAATTTATCGATAGATAATTAGTGATAATTGATATAAATTATTCAATGGCATGTAAGATGACTTCCCACTCTATCCCATATGTATTGGTCCTCATCTATATTTCCAAAGGCATCTCAAAAGACAAAAAAACACCCATAATACAAAAAATAAAAATGAAAAAAAACTGATGAGGTAATTCACATAACCCAAGATGAGTCCTTTTTATTTTAGATATCAATTTTGGGGGTGGGGGTTTATTAATTCCCAATATATAGGCATAAAATCACTTTTTGTTAAAGAGACACCAACAACATTGGAATTGTTTTTCCAATAATGGGATGAAGGAAGAAGCGTGGATACAATTATATTAATTGAATAGGGATCCAAAAAATAAAAAACCATCAATATGACTCAGATCATATTACCTTAAAAGAATCACACAAATGGGTTGTCTGCATCACATGATCATCACACCGATCACAAAAAATATTCAATTTTACATATTTGGGTTGTAATGTAATGGATTTCATACATTCCCTCATGGTAAGTTGAAAAGTCTTTATACAATTCCTCTGGATCATGTGAAGACACTTGTGAACCTTAACATAATCATGTGATTACTATTTGGGTTAACATAAGATAATTGTCATAGGACATCATACAATAAAATATGAATATTATGATATCCTTAGGATTAGAGGGTTGGGATATTTTGTAAAGGATTATATGCTTCATGTGATTAGTTTATTGATCTGAAAAATTACCTATGACATTCCATCTAAATCTCATTAAGCCCCGATAACAAGTGGTTTTATTTCACAAAGGACCATAGATTTGTTGACCATATCTCACAATGTCCTTTTGAAATGTCGAATAAGTCATTATAGGGATATCATATATATTAATTATATCAGGTCAAAAATATTTAGAAGCACAGATTGACCGTGAGAAAAACAATTGTAACAATATGTGATCCATAATATTGGAAATGATGTAGTGGTAAATAATTAAATATTTATCACAATATAGAAGGATAAGGTCATTTATGACATTGAGCTAGAACATATAAATTGTGTGATACATTTAGTGAATTATCCCTCTTCCAAATCATTTTGATATACAATATTTTATTATAGTGAAAATGGAGAAATATTTAGTGTGATTTTCCCTATAAAATCTCCCATAACACTCTAAGGAATCCCATACTCATATAGAAAAATACATAACAATGTGAATGACCATGTGTTCTAAAGAGTATACAACCTGAAAATCATAGGGAGTACTATAAATGAAAATGATTTTTTTATATTCACTATTGGATTAAATGGGATCATATAAAAATCAATGTCATGATATATTGATCAATAAAATGAAATTTTTGGTATCCTCTTGATCATTTGATGCCTCAATATGTGGATACCGTAAATATATTTATAAATTTATGTGACAAAAGATGAAAATCAACGAGGCTTCACATGAATTTATTTGAATTTAATTTCTCATGAATGGGTATTTAGTTCATCATAATATATTAATTGATATCATGAAAACATCTAAACATATCAAATGAATCGACTATTTACCTTCAGGCATGTCATTCTGGATCACTCGAAATCCCTCAGACAAGTCACCTAGTTCATTTGAATACACCTAAACATGGAAGCATTGTTATGTGACAGTCCAATTATATGTCATTCAGAATGAGTCATCCTTTTTCATAAATGAAGCCCCATTAATGTTAGTTATATGATGTGAAACACTTTAGACTTATTAGGATTATCAAATGATTACCCTTGTAAATTTCATCTCGATCATGTGATAGACATTGGGCATGTCAACATGATAAAATGAAATGCTCTTAACATGCCATCCTGATCACCTGATATATTTTGGAAATTTTAGATTGTTCCTGCAACATCCCCCAATCATGTCTACCATGTCAGGGAGACACTCATAGACATATCAAAAGGACTACTACGGACATTCCCACCCTATTAGGAATGAACATGTGAGATAAACCATGTGAGCCCATATCTAAGAACATTTTATTGAGTCCCCCATTTGTAATAAGTGTTTTTTACTAGACTGGGTTCCATACACTTGAAACCATATTCATTCCATGCATCCAAAAGGATTTCTATGTCATATAAATATGTTGAATAGATCTCTTAGTGTCCTCATTCGTTGTCCATGAAGGGAAAATGATGGATTGGTGTCATCGGTATCCACATTGGAATAATACCTTTAATGGTCCATTTAATAAAACCATTATGACCCACCCCCTATGGGTATAACACCATTATTTATCTATTAAATGACTAAAAAACTCACTATAATATGTGGTCTCTAGTTATTAATATATATAGGATACATATGACGCCTTTTTAAAGCTTCTTCTTGGTATTGAACATTCTATCAAGTCATCCTTGATGAATTTGCCTCATATATATACAAACTACATCCAATCACATATTATATCTTATTTCTCAGAATGATAATGAATAACATGAGATTATATATTTTTTATGATCATGTCACTTGTATTAGAAAAATACCCTAACATGGTTTCCCTCATAGTGTTATCCTCACTCAATGAAATGATACCAATTCCAATATACACAGGCATCTATCTTGGTGTAATTCCATATAGTAATCCCATTTTATTAACATAACAATGATGAATCGTATTCCTACAATGAGATGGATATGTATGAAGCATTATTATGTCAGGATCTCCAAACACTATGCTTAAATTTTTCCATATACATCCTTCTTGCATGATATTTAACAACATTACATGAACCGAAATGAGAATTGTGGGATTTGATTTATATTCATATTAGATATGATGATGAAATTTTATAGGTTCAATCAATGGTTTCCTTCCTAGATGGTAGTAAAATATAGAGTTCCTAATCAAATGGAATTAAAGGACAAATATTTTAACATTAATAATAAATAACATGAAATAGATGGATAACCATAGATATATATACATGGATTTACTGACGGAATTCCACTTGTATTCAAATATATTGAACACCAAATCATTTTATTATGCTAATCAGTCCCATATCTAGTTTTGAGAAAGATTCAAGATCATATCATATATAATAATAATGTCCTAGAGTAGGAAATAATTCCCCAAGAGAATGGTTTGAGGAGACCTATAATCCATCCTATAAGAAAATTGGTGTTCCTATGTGTCATTTAAAAATGATCAGCAGTCATTGATTGTATACTCATATTTTTTATTTATATGGGATACATTTGGAGTTTAAATAAGATATGAATATGGAAACCTAATAAAACAATAAAATTAGTTCAGAAAAAATAACTTTTAAGAAAACCATAAATTTTTTAAAAAAACGAATATAGGTTTTATCACAACATTCCAATTTTCTGTCCTTTTATTAGAAATTAATATCCAATAAAATTTTAATGAATTTATAATTAACATATTTCAGAAAACTGATGGTATTGTAGACTATGTGCTCTATTCATAGGAATGATTACCGAGTTATTTAATTTTTATATCTAATAGAGTGTATGAAAAACTCATTAAATATCAACAAAAATCACAAAGAGCCTATATTATCTTAGAGAAAAATAATTATCTAATGATAAATTGGTATAAAATTTTATTACCATTCTAAAAAAGTGAGAGATTCATAAATTAATATTCTATATGATACTAAAAATGATAATTAATTTATGTTAGATTATTTGATAATGAATTCAGTATTATGTGGAGGTTTTATAAAGATTGATATTGATAGAGAAAAGAATAAGAATAATTTTTTCCTAGTATCTACTTCGGAAAAAATTAATTATAGAGATCATAATTCTAAGATGAACCTTTTAAATATAATATCAATATTGATTTATGATGATATTCAGTTGGGAACTATAGATTGTGATCATGATACTACAGTGAAGATACTTTTCATATGTTGTTATATTAATGATATAAGTCCTAAAAATAATTAGAGGAGATTTCGTACATGTGTAAGAATGCAACATACATTCAACTAATATTTCATGATATATAGAAAAGAGATATAAATCGTTAAAAGAAAACGTAAAAAAAAATATTTGGATAATTTGAAGAATTTATTCACAAATTGTGCCAATGGAGGAATTACTATTTAGATTGATTGTTATATGAACGTTTTGATAGCCAAAATCTTAAAATATTTTATATTAATGTGAATATTATAATGAATGTGAATTATTTTATGGGAAAATAATTGATGTGAAAAAATTGTCAAACACTAAATTTTATATTAACACATTAGCTTTATCTATTGAGGATAGTGATAGTGAATGTTTATAATATTCAAATGATTAAGAGAGATATTCTTAGACATAATATGAGATGAAAGAAATATATTTTTGAGTTTGAAGATGGAATCAGAAATAATACAATTTGTAATCATGTGTCAAAAGATTATGGTGGTGAAACTGAGGATTTTTTTTAATTTCTGATAATAATTATCATAAATGATGAAGGATGATGTTATGTAGTAATCATATATTTATTATATGTGGATTCAATTGAAGAATTAAACATGAAATAATATAGTAAAATAAAAACAAATCATTATAAGATACATATAATAAATTATAAATATTTATGATAATATTAATAATGTATAGAATTTTTTAGTTTTAGAATATTATAAAAATAATTAAAGATAAGTTATAAAGATAAAACCATGAATAAGTTACTAGGTACATTTACTATTAGTAGAAAATACATTGATTAAATGTTTTTTGCTATAAATCTGTCTAAAATAAATTCTTCCATACTAAGTAGTAATCCCACTCGAAGTTATACTTTTCAATTAAATTACATAGAACCTATTTATATAATTCTTCTTACTATAAGAAACATGGGAGGTTATTAGATGACAAATTATTATCTTAACATATTTCAATCATAGTAAATTACCAAATAATTTATTATAATTTAACTTATATGTTAATAGAATAAAGGAAAAAAATATGTGTTCCAAAGTTCCTTTTAAAACCCCATTAGGATATATGAACTTCTATATTTTTTATACCTAAGAAACAATGTGATAGAGGTCTCTTCATACCAATAAGTTAATAACTATATTTTTTACCTTATAATTTTACTATATAATGTTTATATGATATTATAATATTTTATACATATAATTATTATAGTTAGTTTCAATTTTTTTAATATTTTGATATATTTATTTCATTAAAAATATTTATTTACACAGATTTATAGTTTTTTATATTTTGAGAACTTTTTAAATAGTAAAATTTTATTTTTCAGTAAGTTGAAATATTATTATCAATCTATCAACATTAATATTCTAAAAAATCATAGTAGTTTATAAAAAGATAGCATCTAAAAGATGTTGTCTTATTTTATATGTACAAATTATTGTAGAAAATATGTTTCCATATTAAAAATTTATATATTATTTATACTTTTTAAAAAAATGTACTGTGGTATTTTATGAAATAATTTTACCAAATATAGTTTAGGGAATTTAATATTTTATTCCATTGAAGATTTTACAAAATCATATGTCATAGAAGTATTTTTTATATATAATTTGATTGATGTTAATAAATAGTTTTTAGGAAATGAATATAATTCTTATATAAAGGTATAGACCATGATTATTTTGGGCATATAAAATTCTAAGATGATGGTAATGAATTTTCAATATTTATATAGCACAATTAATTTTATTTTTTTGTAATATAATCATACTAAGATACATTTTTAAGGGATAGAATTTGATAATTTTTAGTAGATCATAATTTATTTTTCAATCATGAGAATCATTTGAAATTTGTTAATAAGTGTTAAGTAAAACAAAATATTTTCATTTGAATATTTTGATTAGTAATTGTTATATCCTTCAATTAATCATGAGTTCTATAGAACCATGATATTATTTATTTCATATTTTGATAAAATAGTGTCATTAACTCTATTTAATAACATTGAGTATATTTTCAAAATGAATTAATGAGATTTTACTACTATAATCGGAATAGGACCCAATTTTATATTGAAAAAATTTATAGAGGTTTAGGGATATTTTGTGAATATTAATTTTAATAAATTTTTTTATGAAATGATTAATAAAATCATTCTCTTTTCATTGAATGTTAAGATAATTTTTCAGTTTGTTCCAAATATTTTGTTTATAGGGAGGAGTTATAAATAAAAACTACTTTATATTTATCTACTTTGTTTTATTATCACCCTATAGAAGACACATCATGCATTATTTTTCAGATATAAATACAAGATATTTTGGGAAATGATAAAACTAAATATTCTTTTCATTTGAAAAATTTTGACCATGGTTTTTGTACTGATACTAAGAACTATGAAATTTAATTATTAATCTCCCCATAAAAGTGTAAAGTGTATTAAAATTAATACTAATAATATATTTCATAATAGGTTGATTAATGTCAATAATGGAAATTGTTTTTCATAAAATCATCTAGTTAAGTTATATTTTTTAATTTAATAGAAATATTTTTATAATAATTAAATGGATATTGAATAATAATATTCTAAAAAATTATGTAATGGAGAATAATGAAGAAAATGGAATGAAAAATTATAAGGATAAAAGGTTTATAAAATTAGTTTCTCTTTGGAATATATCTCATCCAGAGAAAAAAATTAATTTTTAAGAAGCTAATTATCCAAAATTAATGTTGGGAATTTCATTCTAAGGATTCGTTTTTGGATTTGGTGAGTTCATACAGTGAAACATGTGGACGATGTAAAAAGTTTATGATAATATGATAAGGAAAATGGCCACATAGAAAAAAAATTAGGATAAAATTGAATCCAATATTATAATTTAAAAGACTCATTCGATGTTATCATTAGATAGGATGAAAAATAAAAACTTTTATAACATGAAATAATATCATGTAAAGAGTAATATATTATATTCATTTAATATTAATGATTATATTATTGAAGTGATTCATATAGAATGTAAAATGAACTTTAATGTAAATGCAATGGTCCTGATCATGGTTGTTCAAGAGAAATCATCATCATTCTCCTATCCTCATCATGATGTAGGAGAACAATATATGAATAAAATGGATGTATTTCCACCTAAATTTGATTTTATGGATATTCCACAGGATTAATTTCCTGTGACTTGTGAAGAAAATTTAATTAATAAAGAATTAAAATAACATTGACTATAGATTGAGATTAGGTATCTAAATTAAGTCAAATATTACCAATCAAAAAATTAATCTTCAATTAATATTTATATGGAAAGTACATAATCTCCATCTGTAGAGATTAATTGAATGAATACATAGAATAGTTCAAGATACATCTCCTCCATATCAATATCAACTGAGAGTGATGGTAAAGAGTGATTATAGGAATAAAAAGGGTTAAATTGAATTGAAATTGAAAAATATTAGGATGTAATTGGTTTTGATCATTCACATGGAGTGAATAAATCATCAAAACTCCAACCAATATTTTTTGGAAATAATAAATAATATGAATAGTAAAATCATTCAATCAATATCATATTCAAGTATTGGAAGTCAAATAATTGAATGTAATTCATATTACTCACATAATTGGATAAATAATGTGGAATTTTTTTCAAACATTTATCTACAAAAATATTCAATAGTTAATTTCATATAGAAACATATTATAAATTATAATATTTAAAATTTGTAGAAGTACAAGGGTTATGTTATTACTAAATTTAAAGGGGGTATAATGAATGTTATAGGGAAATGTGAGTTTCATTCTTAGAATAAGAGTGTTATGAAAAACACATAAAATTCTAATATAGTGATAACCATAAAGTTTTTTATTTTCCTAGTAATTTTTCTTCCTTATGAATGTATTAAAAGTGATAAAATACATTATAATGAATATTGATTAAAATTTAGAATGAAATTATGTTTTCGTTGAATATTTAAATAATTTTTGTTTTTCAAGAAATATTTAATGAGAAGAATTGAATTCAAAGTATTTTAATTCAATAATAAAATATTATTTGTAAACAGGAAAAGAATAAAAATTGAGATTGTAATTTGGATGATTAAGAATATAATTTATTTATTTTTGAAGAAAAGTCTGGGAAACAACATATAAATATTAAGAAGATAACAATTTTATTGATAAAGTTTTTAATAAAGGCGAAAAAAAAATTTATGAAAAATATTAATATGATGATTGTAAAACATATATTTATTATTATTTTTATAAATGGTTTAATTTAAAATAGTTATATTTTCTTACATATATAATTCTATAATATTTTATATATTATAAATTGATGATTTTTTTCATTCCTTTAATGTTTGGAATTATTTTAGTCGTATATATTATTATTTTAGTGTGATTGAATATCCTATTCCATTATAAATAATCTGGATGTCATGAAATATTTTTTTTTGAATTTAATGATCTCATAATGACAATCAATGAGGGACATGTCCACAAATTTTTTAATCTAATAAGGGAGTTATTAAAGGTAAAAAAATTAAACTTATAGATAAATCTAAATTTTATATTCCCAAATAATATTTTTGATCAAAATTTAATTTTTAGTGTTTCATTTTAAAAATAACATAGCAGTGACGTTTTAAAAAACATTCGTAATCATTTTTAAAGGGGGTAAGGTTCATAAAATTATGATTGATGAAAAACTTATTTTGTCAGAATTTTATAAATTACAAAATTATTTAAATTATTATAGTGGATAGTTTTTAAAACAATTAATATTTAAAAATCATGGAGAAATTTTATTATTATATGAGGTATTTTTGTTGAACCATTTCATTACATTTTCTTCTCTTCCAAAAGAATGAGTATTGATTCAAATTATTTTTTATTCTATAAATAAAATAATACATATAATAAAATTCATCTAAATATTTTGTTTTAATTTTATTTTATTTCTTAACAAAATTACATTAACTAAACTTATTTCTATGAAAAATTAGTGTGAAAATCATGAAATCTGATTTAATATTCAAGGTTGCATTCCCTAAATTTATAAAAACTGTTGTGGTGGTGGAATAACATCATAAAAAGATATGAGTCCATTTTATTATCATCATAATTGGAAATATCTACTTTTTATGACATTAAAAATGATCATAATGAATCTATAATATAACATTTAGTGGATTTCTTATAAACATGATTTTATTTCACATACCATAAGAAAGAATATACATTTTGAAATTACAGTATCTTTAATTGTACTACATCCTATTATCATGATAGTGCATTTTATTGGTTTTTTATTTTTATTTGTTTTCACACATTTTTTATTTTTGATTAATTCAATATAAAAATAAATGTGTTTATTTTTTATTAATTAATATTGCAGTCCAATCATTTTTATGGATTCCATATAGAATAAATAATTTTTTCCAATCATTGTGTGCATGGTATTTTTACTTTTTTATGTGTGATTCTACTAAATAGATTGATCAAGGGATTCTGATGATGATGATATTGTGATAGAGATTTTAAAACTAATACCTTTTTATGGGTTAGGTTGATGGATTACAAGGTTATTGACGGCATATTTTTCTAAAATATAATTTTTTATTCAGAAAACACTTTAGAGGGTAATTGTGAACCCAGATAAATTTCAACCTCCAAAAACTCATCTATGTAGCCAATCAAAAATCAATTCCAATTTTTTCTTAAATAATTGTGAATCGTTTAAATGGTTTAAACTCAATTTCATGGAGGTTACCTCAATTTCTGTATCCTCCTTCATGAGATCCCCAATGTTATTAGTCATCTTGTCCCAAGTGAGAATATATTAGTATTTATTTTTTTTTTCTTTTAGATTAATATATAGATGCTACCTGGACATCCTACTTTCTACTTCTTTTTCACATTGATGTTGAAGGACTTTTCAAATATATCTTTTTTAGATTGTAGAAGATGCAACAAGTCATTACGATTTTTAGTTAAATCCCTTAATGCATCCCACTGTTATTAATTAGACAACTCCTTTTCAATTGACTTTTCTAGATCCACCATCTTACCACATTGAGGATCTAGTTTCCCTAAAAAAATTTCTTGAAAATGGTTTAACATTCTAATAAATACATAGGTAACCCCTTTATCATGTTATAATTCCACTGAACCAAAGTCTGCCTTAGTTTTCACATATTTCCCAAAGCTCTGTTGACTATGTGGTTCGATTGTTTTGACTAATCATTTTGTTCCCATTTACTTTTCTCTTATTTACTAAAAAATATATAGATAAATTGTTAATTTTAATATAATTTCTTGATACATACCTGAAATTATTTATTATTATGTGATCTTTCTCACAGTTTGATGATTATTGGGTGTTAAATTATTTTTCACTTATCTGAGAATCATTATGGGTAATTGTCCCAATATAATTATTTTTCCATTATAGAATAACTATTTACCCACTGAATTTATCAAAATCCATCACCTCATTCCCAATTATATTAATAAATATATTATTTAACTAGATAGAGCATCGAAGAACACACTGGATAGAATGACTCAATAGTTGAGAAACAATTTCACTCAAACCATGAAAGAATCTAATGTATAAATTATCCCTCAATTATCCTTGAGATTAGAGTTAGTACAGACACCATTTCCGGAATCTACCACCTTACCTATTTTCTAACTTCTATTCATGATATTATACTCATTATTATTAGCCATATTTTTTAAAAAGTATAGTGTATAATATGTGGATGTTCGCCCTCCCTCCCCAATGATATAGTCATTCATATTTTAATGATCATGGTAACACATCAAGATGAAAAACACATTTGTAACAGTCGGTTTTAGTGTTTGAGTACCCTTATAAAATACCATGATTACAAGTGGATTCAATTAAATAAAACCCATATATGTAAATAGGGAGTCCCTTGGTTTCCCCTTGGTATAATTTGGAAAGATCATGATCCATGGGGTGGAATGTTGAACAGAACAGAATCTAATATTTATATCCACTCAGTTGGTCCATATGAATTTATTCATCAATATCGATGAAGAATTCAACGATCGTAGGTTTATATATTACTAAATCTATACACATATTAGAAGAAATAGGATGAATAATTCATGGGAATTATCATAAAAACATAAACAAACACCCCTCCATTGTCGAAAACACTCATAGAATCATCATTTTCTAGAAAAAAAGAATAATTGTAGGATTATAGATCAAAATAACAGATATGAGGTGATCATGTTTTATGTGGGAATCAAATTACCACCTAAAAATTGAAATGGAGAAGCCTCAAATATAGAGTAGATCATTCACCTCGGATTTGATGAGGTCAAATTTAGTCGAAAAAATGAATCAAAATAATTTAATGAACTAGATTCCCAATAATCACATGTTCATGAAAATACTGAGAGTTGAAAATATAATAATCAATGGTGTCCACTTAGGTGAATCTATTATTGAAGTGATCCCCTGAGGAAATATTCAACCGGAAAAAGGGAGTAATGAATTCTATGGGGGATATTAGAATCAATGAAACATTATATCCTTATGATTAAACATTAGGTATGGATTCCTATTTGAGGAATATTGGTAGACATCATAGGTTTATAAAGTGGATGAAGGGCCAAATCCTAGTACCGATGGTGCCTAGAGTGATCCCCATCCCAACATGAGAGAGGGGGTTTGGTGAAGAATAAATGTTGGCTATTCCATTTTCATGGAAGGATAAGAGGGAGATGATCCCAAACAATTGTAAGAAGACCTGCCTTTCAACTTGTTAATGATGAATATACCTTGAATCATGTATATATATATTCCAATTATGAATTGGATAAAAGTACAGTTTATATAATCATTGATGTATGACTTCAATTATTAGTCATTAATTTTTTTTGTTAATTTCCACCATTATTAAAACATTTTGTTGTTGTTTATATTTTCATTAGAAGAGTTTTTTAAAAAAATCAAAATGTTTCCATAGATTATGTTTTTTTGTGAAAGCATGTTTATTTATTTTATATTCCAGTTTCATTGTTTTTATGTTGATAGATGTACATAAATTATTTTATTATTAATACAATAGATGAATAAGAATATTAAATCTTCCTTACTATAATTCATCTCATCTTCTAGATTATAAGATGTGACAATTAAGGATAAATAGAGTAACATCAAATACTTATGAAATATAAAAAAAATTGAGACCACAAGTTGCCTAGTTTTTTATAGATATAAAAAGAAATTCATCTAATAGAGAGATACACCTGGAATTTATAATTCTAAATTTTTGTTGATAAAGTAATGTTTTGATATCCCATGGTACAACACAACAATGTTCAAAATTAGAAAAATGACATGATATCCTGAAATTCCATGGTCAATGAGAATTCCTAAGTTGATAATAATAATTGGAATCATTAAGTAATTGACCTTGTCATAAATAAATTATTAAACACCAATAAATATAGTCACAAACCATGAAACCCCATTATTAATATTTGAAATCAATAATAACACCATTAAATAATAAAAGGCATAAAATTGAAATAAATTTTCAAATCAGCCCTATATAATCATTATAATATCATAGCTCAGGGCTCATAATGAAATAAAACAGCTCATTAATCATTCCCATGAATGATGATGCAATGATAAATCCAACTCAACCCTTCCCCAATATCCCTCACGGGGAAAAATTTATATCTCTATCACCCCATCGAGACATGATTTTCCCCAATTGATTAAATCATATACAAAGTCATTCCTTATCTCAAAATGATTCTCCAAAATAATTCTCAACATCTATATCATAAAAAATACATTTAACTGAAGGACTATGATAGAAATTAACTTATATAGTTAGAAATTACATATTTGAAAATTATGAATCAAAATTTTTAAAAAAATATTCAATAATCTATAGGATCAACCCTAAAAAATTATTAATCAATTTGAAAACACTTTTTGGTTATTTTTGAGAATTTATTACTAATGATATTGTTTATAATGAAAATCAACTGCATATTTTCCTCTTGAAATTTTGAATAATTTTAAAAAGGTTTTTGGATATGGTTCACAGGTAATTATATATTATTTTAATTTTTTTGAATGTGTGTTATTTTTAGTATGATTTAATACAAGTGAAGGGAATATTATATATATACAATAATGTAGATATCATAATTTTATATTCCAAACAACATTTATTTATAGGGATAAACTATGACAAGGTGAGCGTTAACAAATCATTTTTTTATACAATAAAAAATCATTATTATATGATAATTCATGTTTTTGGATTAAGCATCCACATTATATATCCTATTTTTTTGTTCATCATATGAAGATGATTCAAGGATTTATGAGGTATAGATGAATTTTTTAAACATTAAGAAAATTATCACTATGATTATTTTGTATATCAAAAAAAATAACCTTTACGTTTTTATTTATAGTGATAAAATTTTCACACCATGAAGTCTTATTGGAAGAATATTCAAATAGCCTCATACGTTCCCACTATGCGTGGGGTTCAAATAATAGAATCATGTTGAAAAAATACCAAAATGAATTCATTTAATTCATCTTATTTTCTACAAGAATATAAGAAAATGTTATAAAAGATAATTGATTAAATGAAATCACTATAACTCAGGGTTATATTCCCACAGATTATGAAAACCCTTGGAGAAAATATTTTGTTAGTAAATTCTCAATGATCATCATCAAGATTCAGTGAAAATTATTTGAAATACCATATCAATAGATAAATGTTATGAATATTTTTATGTATATATTAATGAAATAATATTATGGTATAAAGTGGTTTTTTCATTAATGTTATCATTGTATTTGGACTACAATTGTCTATTATAGATCCCTTCAAATTAACCAAGAACTCTTACAGATCATTCCTTGAACAATAATTTGTTAGTCTATTATTAAATGGTTTTCTAACATATAACAATTGTTTCCATTTTGAGATTGAATATTACACAATTTATAGTATTACAGGGTATGGAATACATCAACTTCCCAAATTGGAAAACTATCAGAGGCATACGTTTTACAAAAATAATAAAACCATTACATCAACATACAATGTCAAATAAATTACATAAAATAATATTTATTTTCATATTACCAATAAAAATACCATACATATTTCTATTTATCACTAATTGAACCTAAAAAATCATGTATTTTTTATATATTATGTAATCTTGATGAAAGATGTCACAGAAATCATATTAAGAAATGAATTAAAGAAGAAATATTGAGTAATACATTATATATAAATTTATATTAATTACATGTGTAGTTGAACTCAACTAATTATATATCATAAATAAAAAGGAAAAAAGCTTTACATAAGACAAAAAAATGAACACTTTACATTCTATTTATATATTTGAATATTGTTGAATTAAATGAAAAAATAATATGAAATTTAGTCTTCACAAACTAATAACATAAACTCTTGAAAAATAATAGAAAAAATTATCTCATGAATATATTTGAAACATAATTCATTATAGGGACATATAGTTATGATATATTATATATATAATTTATAAAAAACATAAATATTATATGAATTATATATATATATAATTTTATTTATAATAAATATAATAGATAATTAAATTAAATGCATAATAACCACTAGAATGTAAAATAAATTTTACATGTTAACAAAATATATATTGATAAAATAAGTGGAAATAGTTTAAATTATTGATTAATTAAAATTATTATTAAATAAAAATATACTTTAGAAAAAAAATTTGGATACATTAGAAATATATTTTATAGAAGTATGAAGGGATAAATTATTGAAACCTTTATATTGTTATTC
Source organism: Viscum album (assembly GCA_963277665.1). Classification (NCBI taxonomy): domain Eukaryota; kingdom Viridiplantae; phylum Streptophyta; class Magnoliopsida; order Santalales; family Viscaceae; genus Viscum; species Viscum album. The sequence goes on from OY728159.1 coordinate 1,209,637,597, forward strand.
TGATTTTTTCTATGATATTTATTTATAAAGTCATATAATGGAATGCTACACTTATTATGAAATCCATTTTAATATAAAAATTGATATATAATACCATATGATAATATAAACACATATAATATTATAGTTCAAAATAAATTTTATGTTTAATGTCCATGATGATTTGTGTTATTAAATTTTTAATTTCATGAGATCTAACAATGTTGTTTGTACAAAAAGTAATGTTATTATAGTTCCAAAGTTTTATATTTTAATAATTTATATCAATGACATTCAATGATTCTATGATTCCACTCTCAAATATTTTATCACTATATATTCATTGTCACACACTGAACTGACACTTCACTATTATTTTTTATATTTTCCATTAAATTTTATTCAATTTTGAGTTTTATTTTTTTAATTAAATAAATTTAATTATGGTAAAAATAAAATGAAAAAACATCGTCCAAATTATAACCTCATTTTACATTGACTCCATCCATTCCTCATTTCCTTATGATGTCGATCGCCCTTCCCCTTCATCCAGTCATGTGATGTTGACCCTACCCCCCACCCATGCGGGACCTCTGACCTCCCTCCCTCTTCCAAGATAATCTTTGTATCCACATCCTCTATAAAGACCCAGCCTTAAACATTACTTAATATTTAAATAAATTGAATAATTCAGATTTAGTATCTTTTCAGGTTCAGAGTTTTAGAGAATTAGGAAATAGCTATTACATCTCAAAGATTACAAAGTAGACAAATCTACTTAGTTTCCATTTTTTCCACAAAATAAAATATCTTGAACAATAGAGTCATGTCTAGTTCCTTGTTTTAGATAGCCTGACATTTCCTTGGTCCCATCCTTGACCCTATTCAACTTTATTTCATGTGAAAACATTTCAAAAACATGGGATGCACATAAAAAGCTCAGTAAGGGTTATAACAGTACCTTATGAAAACATCAGTCCATATATACATAAGAATAAATGAAATCATACATTACTCATAAAACATAATAAATTTAACATATCTCATGAAATCATAAGATTTTTTCATAACTCAATAGAAATCATAAGGCATAAAGTTAACTCGAGGCATTCATTACATTCTTATGTTCTGAGTAACCTTCATGGTTATGTTTGGAATACCCATCCCAGTATATTCCCTAAATATCTTCAGAGAAAACATAACATTTAACTCCTTCACGTTACCCAATGCGTTGGAGAGCTATATCGGGCTCACCCACCCTTCGTTTATCACGAAACCACCCGTCTTCATAACAATTCCCAAGAACCATAACATAATTGTATCACATAAAACATGCATAAAAGAAACATAACATTTCCACTTTTCAATCACAAGATATCAATGCAACACATTGATATAAAAACATTATGAAAACCATTTTCAATACCAAAATAAAAGAAAATTATAACATCGTATTTATTTTTCATTCAAAAAAAACTTATGGCTTATAGAGGAAGCCGAAACTCAAATAATGGTCACGACGGCAGAGAAGTCATTGTTGCCGCATACGTACGAAAAAAAAACATTCCCTTATTTTGTTTTGTAAATGCTTTGTATAAAAATATTCCTTTTGAATAAATTTAAAAGTCAAAGGGGTTTATACACCTTATAAAATAAAGTTGTGTATAAAACAAAATATGCCTCAATGAAAGGAGATTGAGGGGATGTCCCATACCACTTTGAAGCTTTTAAAATTTTAAACCATTAATATCCATAAAAATAAATCCTTAAAACCATTTGGAAAACTTGTATATTAATGAGAAATATTAATAAGAATAAATCATTAAAACATTTAAAACGATATTTTAGTTAAAGGATTTTTAACAAAACGAGAGACACTTGAATACAATAATTTAGGAATAGCATTTAATCAGAAATTTATAACATCATGAGAATAAGAGATTCATGATATAATATTTCAAATGATAGTATATACACCATATAAGAGTTAATTGGTGCATAACAACAATGATGTCTCAATAGAAATGTAAAATGAGATGATATCCCTTATAAAGAAGGTATCCTTAAATTATGGATAAATAAATCTCATAATTATGTGTGAAAAATATAAATACACCCAATATAAGAGGATATTAAGTGTAAAACAATAAAATTTCATTCAAACATTTTCAAAGGATGACATATTCAATAACTACATGTTGAACCCAATGAAATCTAAATTTGGTTAAGAAGTTCCCTTTGTAAAACTTGACAGCCTAACGGCATTACTTTAATATTCATAAAATTAGTTAATGAGAGAGAAAATGGTATCTAATCACTTGTAAATAAAAATTACATCAATAAGGATCTATAAGAACATATCCTAACAAAAAAAGATGTAAATTATAAGACATAACAAAATAAGTCTTTTAAAAAGTGGAGTGTGAATGGTTCCCTTACCGATTGGGGAAACATTCGAAATGTACACCCCATGAAAGAAGGGTCATACAATGAAAATGTAAATACCCATAAATGAGATTATATTATAAAAATATAAAAATATTGGTCAGTACATACTCCTCATAAAAGAAAATAATGTAAAATTTAGCATGAATCTCAAAGGAATAAAAAGTGAGATGAAAATCCCCTTATGAGAATTCGGCAGCCTAACGGCGCCACATAGAACTTACAAAAATGGATTTATGAGATAAAATAGGGTCTCTCATCATATTAACATAAACTTTAAGGCAATATTAATATAAAATAACATCCCCCATCAAAATAAATAGGAGATTAAAGTAATATACATAAAAAGAGTACTTAAAAATAAAGAGAGAGGTAGGATCCCTTACAAAATTTCGGCAGCTTAACGGCGCCACTAAAAAATTCTTAAAATAAATTGATGATAGTAATAGAGGGTATCTAATCATATGAAAATAAAAATTAAAGTATTTTGAATATAAAATAACATAGTTCAACATATGAACATGGATCATAAATGAAATGAACTAAAATAGGGTATTTGAAAAGAAAGAGAGAAGTCGAATCCCTTAACTCAATTCTGACTTGTCCTGTTCGTTTCCTTATATTCCGGAATAATAAACTTTGGTCAAATTATAATTTCTTAAGTACCTACTTTAAATATTATTATTCAGTTCATAAAACATATTAAAATGTTATAACAATTTGTTAATAATGTTAGTTCATATTAGACGTTTTTGCCGATGTTTGGTACATGAGTAAAAAATAAACTTGTTTGAAAATGACTTCCCATTAGTTATAAGTAAATCATTTCAAGAATAGTATTAATGATTAAAATATCATATATATCCAGTACATATTCATTTTATACTATTTCATATCATTTGGAGATAAAAAATTAAAAGCACCGTTCATGGACACGGTAGGTCGTACGTACGCATTAACACTACTTTCATTTTTTTCAAATTAATGGAATTAAAAATAAATGATATATATATATTATAATTATAGTATAATATCTATGTTATATAGGTCACATATGTTCATTAATTTCATTATTTATACATTCCATGTAATGCATGAATGAGTCACATCACTTGAAGGGGTGGTAGTCCACACTTCCTCATATGTAATTATTGCATATGCACAACATGTATGGAATATAGGTATGTTTTAAATATAAAATTCAGAAGCATATAGTAAACCTAAATACCATATATATCATATATAAAATACAGTGACATCATAATTTCCACCTTTAATGGTGTTAAAATAAGATTGAACAATCAACGTTTCGTGAGCAGAAAATCGCCAACCACAGAAACAATATGTTCTTTAAGCATTAGATGAAGTTGTGTGTATGTGTAACTCTAATAATTATAATAACAACATCCTAGTATATTGGATATACTTTTTTTGTTACAAAATAAAGGAATAAAAAGATTTTAGGTAGTTGGAGAAGCAAAATAAAACATAAAAACACAAGAAAAGATACTACCTTTAAATTGGGTAACTCTTTTTTATTTGAGCTCAAAGGATTCCATGGAAAGACTTCATCCCAAAGTGAGGCTTCCAGGAGTAATATAGGGATGTCGAGAGACAAAATGGGTAGGTTTTGGCCGTGCCAAAGGCTTGAGAGGTGTGGGTAAGGTGGTAGAGGTGGGGGCCTTTTATAAGAGGAGAGGACGCCACTCTTGGAATGTCTTGAAAAGTAAAAATATTATATAGTGATTTTCGGATCTAAAAGGTCCCACAAATATATATATCGAGTAAAGGGTGATAAGAGTTAAACATCCACCCATCCAATAGGTTTTTTCCAAGTGTAGGTCTTATATTTTACATTATCTTTTCATTTTATTTAAATCATTAAATAATGAGGTAATCGCTGCATCATCATGGTGTCATAAATAATTTAATTTATATAATGTCTAAAAATTATTAACAAAAAAATCAGGACGTAGGAAATTTTTTTATCTTTCTAAAGAATATTTATAGTCAAAAATATGACTTTTATAACCCCATGTAAATTTTTTTTAGTAAAAAAACACATGTTTGTGAAATTTTCATTTTAACTTTAAATAAAAAGTTATTAATGTCATTTTCCTACCAAAGTGTCTCCATGGGGTCCCCAAGTTGACCCATGGATTTTCTTGGTCGGAAATGACACATAAAATAAGGTTAGGACATGTTTCAAGGTCATTTCATATTATTAAACATTATTTTTACCTTAAATTACACTAATTACCTCTAATCGCGATTAAAAACATAAAAGTTACTATTCACCAAAAAATTATTTTAATCCCATTGAACCAAATTTTACTTCTTAATGAAAACAATGTATTTCAGATTTTTGAAATTAAAATCACAGAAGTGGTCATGTTTCATTTAAATGAAAAATCAGTTTTTAAACTACCACTTAGTGGTTTCACTATTCATCAAAAAAATTGACATTTTTCGGAAAAAAACAAAAAATTCACCCTAAGATTTATTTGATATTCCGAATTAAAAAATGATGCCTATTTTAGAAAATTCAAAACATATAAGTTTCATTAATTAATTAAATAATTAATTCCTTCTGTCAAAACAAATAGCGTGTTTTTAAGAAACAATATCTATTAAAAGATTGACACTAGTTTAAGTCCAATTTCAAATTGAAATTAATTCCAATGACCACCATTGGATTTAATGATAAAAATATATTATAATTTGACTTTAAAACCAATTCAAAATATGATCTAATCATATTAGATTAAAAATATATTTTGATTAAAAATACAACATTTTTTACTTATTCATTAAAAAATTAACTTTATCAGAAAAATACCAAAAATTTACAAAAAGTAAATATTGATGTCCCGATTATATAAAAGAATTTTATTTTTTCAAATATATCACATAAAATTTTCAAAAAGTGTATTAAAAAGTGGTTCTCCATCAAAAGGCGGTTAATCGACCTTTTAAATAATATTAGAATGTTTAAGCTTAAAATTGGATTCATTCACATTTTTATTCCACAAAAATTTATTGTTAAAACTAAAAATATTTGACAAACATATATAATAATATTTAGTTAGTTATGTTCGTTCCCGTAATTACAATAGCTATGTGTTATCTACCATTTAAAATAATATTATTTTATTATTATAGTGCAACGTAATATTTCAAAGGAACTTATTGTTGCGTATTTGGTAAGCCATCGAGCATAGCGTTCATTTTATATTAATATTAACATCTTATACCCAAATAAGGATAAATATAAAAATGAAATATTCTTTATTTACCTGGGGTGTAACATCCTTCACCCCTTTTAGAAATTGCGTCCTTGCAATTTTAAAATTAGGCTTGGAAACTTCATTGAAAGTCCCACATCAGAACAAGAGTCGGTAAAACAATCACTTTAAAGGAAAGAAAGAGAAGTACAGAGGTCACCCGAGTTAACCCATACTAGTATTACATGTTGTAAAATATGGATATGGAGGATAAAACAATGAGTCGTGTTCTGATGGAGAGTGATAGTAAACATGTCTAGGAGAACGTTAAGTACAAGAAAATTACAAACTAGTGATGGGTTAAACGGTATTCGATTCTCTAGTGGGAAAAGTTAACAGACAACATTTTTGTTTGAAGTTACATTTAAAAGAGGAATTTATTTTTGATCTTAACTAAATCATAATGAAACATACTTACTTGTCACATATAATTTACACTTTTACTAGATTCATTAATCAAACTCTTATTTTCTCCAAAATACGTGTATTTAGGATGATTTGATCACATTAAGAGTACTATAATCAACATTTTGAGAATCATCTAATCCACAAAAGAAAACTATATATTTCCCATGTCTTTAGTTATCAACCAAAACCAAACTAATTAGATTAGTACGAGATCAGATAATATCGAAAAATGATATTTTTTTTACAAAAAATAAAAACTACTCCTAATCTAAAAAATTTGTCAAACAAAACACAATGTTCAACGAAGACCACTCAATAAAAATGTTGTCCATAAGATTATTCAAGGTAAACCTAACTAATATTAAAACCCAAATATTTGAATTATTTAATCACATTGCCTCCCAAGGTACAAATTAACATTTATCTCCAAATAACATCATTTTCTCTTAATGTCTCATATTGAAAAGTAATTAAACTAATCGCATATCTTCCATGATAGGTTAATAATTTCCATAGATAATCTAAAATCAACTTATTCTAGATTCATAAGATAATATAACCGAAAATAATTAATCAAACTAACCAAGGACTTCAAGTAGTCCAGTGGTAGGTGATATATACCAGTCGCACATTGGTTGTGGGTTCGATTCCCGCAGCTTTGTCCGATGCGATGGGTTGTCACTCTGTCTGTGTGTTGTCCTTTTTACAAATCTATATAATTCTTCAAACATTCCCCTAAACAAGATAAAATCATAAAAAATAATCATAACATATTTTAACCTCATGTTTATCTCATACATTTCATTTTCCATCATAACATATAATAAATCATAATTACCTCAAAATTAAGGATCATATAAACCCTAATGGTTACCTTTATAATTATCACATGAACATCCACATCGAGTTGGTTCTCTCGTACAAGAGGCATTCAATAACTACAAAGGTTCAAGTGGTTGATCATGACTCATGATAGTTGGTTTAGAATAACCACGAGATTTCTCATTGAATCCCCCATTTCATCCAGTCTCTTAATCAGAGAACCACTACAGTTTCTTTCAAACCCATTGTCACTTTGGTGCTTGCTATATCCATCCATTTACTAAAACCAAAAAGGTCAGTGTGAGTATATCAACAAAATCATCATGTACTAAAGAGGAAGATAAACCCTAAGATATACTTATCCATGTTATCTAAAACTAATTCCAACTTTCATAAATAACAATGACTCTATTTAATATAATAACCATTATGGTTATACACCACTTGTCACTTATGCTTAAACAACACTCTAACCTATACAGTTATCCAAATCAACCTTTGATACCAACTATAATGACCCGGCCTTAAACATTACTTAATCTTGATTTAAATTGAATAATTCACATTGAAGATCATTTCAGGTTTAGATTTTTAGATAATTAGGACATTGCTATTACATCTCAAAGATTACAAAGTAGACAAATCTACCCAGTTGAATTTTTTTTCCACAAAATTAAAACTATTGAACACAAGAGTCATGTCTAGTTACTTGTTTTAGACCGCCTGACATTTCCTTGATCCCATCCTTGACCCTATTCAACTTTTTGTCCTGTGAAAACATTTCAAAAACATGGGATGAGCATAAAAATACTAGTAAGGGTTATAACAGTACGAAATGAAAACCTCAGTACATGTATACATAAGAATCAATGAAATCAAAATTTACTCATAAAAATAAGAAATTTAACATACCTCAGGAAATCATAAGATTTATTCATTACTCAATATAAATCATAAGGCATAAAGGTAACTTGAGGAATTTATAACATTATTACGAAGGGAGTAACCCTCCTGGTTACATTTTGGAATATCCATCATAGTATATTCCCTAAATCTCTTCAGAGAAACTGTAACGTTTAACACCTTTGCGTTACCCAATGCATTGGAGAGCTATATCGGACTCACCCACCATTAGTTTATCATGGAACAACCCGTCTTCATAACAATTCCCATGAACCATAACATAATCGTATCATATAAAACATGCATAAACGAAACATAACATTTCCACTTTTCAATCAAAAGATATCAATACAACACATTGATATAAAGGCATTATGAAAACCATTTTCAATAACAAAATTAAAGAAAACTAAAACATGGTATTTAATTTTCATTCAAAAAAATTTATGTCTTGTAGGGGAAGACGAAACTCAAATAATGGTCACGACGGCGGAGAAGTCATTGTCGCCGCAAATGTACGACAAAAAAAATTCCGTTTTTTCGTTTAGTAAATGCTTCATATAAAAATATTCCTTTTGAATAAACATAAAAGTCAAAGGGGTTAATACACCGTATAAAAGAATGTTGTGTATACAACAAAATATGCCTCATTGAATGGAGATTGAGACGATGTCCCATACCACTTTGAAGATTTTAACATTTTAAACCATTAATATCCATATAAATAAAACCTTAAAACCATTTTTAAAACATTTATATTAATGGGAAATATTTATAATAATAAATCATTAAAACATTTAAAAAGATATTTTAGTTAAAGGGTTTCTAACAAAATGAGAGACACTTGAATACACTAATTGAGGGATAAACTTTAATCAGAAATTTATAATATTATGAGAATAGAAGGAATCATGATATAATATTCCATAGGATATTATATACACCATATAAGAGTGAATTTGTGCATCACAACAATGAAGTCTCAATAGAAATGTAAAATGAGATGAAATCCCTTATAAAGAAGGTATATTTAAATTAAGGATAAATCAATCTCATAATTATGTGTGAAAAATATTAATACACCCAATATAATTGGATATTAAGTGTACAACAATCAACGGTCATTCACACATTTTCAAAGGATGACATATTCATTAACTACATGTTGAACCCAAAGAAATCGATATTGGGTTAAGAAGTTCCATTGATAAATTTTACAGCCTAACGGCGTTACTTTAATATTCATAAAATTAGTTGTTGAGACAGAAAATGGTATCTCATCACATGGACATAAAATATACATCAATAAGGATATATAATAATATATCCAAACATAAAAAGATGTAAATTAAAAGACATACCAAAATAAGTCTTTTAAAAAGAAGAGTTTGAATGGTTCCCTTACCGATTTTGGAAACTATCGAAACGTACACCCCATGAATGAAGGATAATAAAATGAAGATCTAAATACCCATAAATGAGAGTATATTATACAAATAGAAAAATATTTGGCAGTACATACACCAAAAAAAAGGAAATAGTGGAAAATTTAGCATGAATCTCACAGGAATAAAAAGTGACATGAAAATCCCCTTATGAAAATTTGGCAGCCTAACAGCGCCACATTAAACTCCAAAAAATGGATTTATGAGATAAAATAGGGTCTCTCGTATTTTTAAAATAAAATTTACAGAAATTGGAATATAAAAGAACACCCCCCATCATAATAAATATGAGGTAAAATTAAGTAACATAAAAAGAGTACATAGAAATAAAGAGAGGTAAGATCCCTTACGAAATTTCGGTAGCCTAACGTCGCCACCTAAAAATTCTTAAAATGAATTGTTGAGAGTAATAGAGGGTATCAAATCATATGAAAATAAAAATTACAGTATGGTGAATATAAAAGAATATCATCCAACATAAGAACATGGAGCATAAATGAAATGACCTTAAACAGGGTACTTGAAAAGAAAGAGACAGGTCGGATCCCTTACCTCAAGTCTGACTTGTCTTGTTCGTTTCCTTATATTCCTGAAAAATAAACTTTGGTAAATTTATAATTTCTTAAGGAACTAATGTAAATATTATTATTCAGTTCATATAACATATTATAATGTTATAATAATTGTTTAATAATGTTAGTTTATATATCAGATGTTTTTGCCGATGTTTGGTACATGAGTCAAAAATAAACTTGTTTGAAAATGATTTCCAATGTAGTTATAATTAAATCCTTTAAATAATAGTATTAATTATTATAATATCATTTATATCCAGTACATATTAATTTTATACAATTCCATAACATTTGGAGATAAAAAAAAGAAAAGCACCGTTCATGGAGATGATAGGCCGTACTTACGCATGAACGCTACTTTCATTTTTTTTCATAATAATGGAATTTAAAATAAATGATATATATATATATATTATAATTCCAGTATAATATATATGTTATATATGTCACATATTTTTATTAATTTCATTATTTATACATTCCATGTATTTCATGAACGAGTCACATCATTTGAGGGGGCAGTAGTCCACACTTCCTCATACGAAATTACCGCATTTGCACAACATGCATAGAATAAAGGTATGTTTTAAATATAAAATACATAAAAATATATGAAACATAAATACCATATATATTATATATAAAATACATTTACTTAATAATGGACATCTTTAAAGATGTTAAAAGAATATTGAACAATCATCATTTCGTGAGGCAGAAAATCGCCAACCACAGAAACAATATGTTCATTAACCATTAGATGAAGGTGTGTGTATGTGTAGCTCTAATAAATCTCATAAAAACATCTTAGTATATTTAAGATAATGTTTTTGTTACAAAATAATGGAATAAAAAGTGTTTAGGGGGTTGGAGAAGAAAAATAATACTTAATAACACAAGAGAAGACACTACCTTTAAATCGGGTAACTCTTTTTGATTTGAGCTCAAAGGATTACTTGGATAGGCTTATGCACAAATTGAGGCTTATAGATGTAATAGAGGGATGTGTAGAGGCAAAATAGGCAGGTTTTGTCCATTCCAAAGGCTTGAGTGGAATGGGTAAGGTTGTAGTGGTGGGGGACTTTTATAAGAGGAGAGGAGGGAACTCTTGGAAAGACTTGAAAAGTAACATTATTATAATATTATTATCAGATTTAAAAGGTCCCACAATTCTATATTTCGAGTATAAGGTGATAAGGGTTCTAAATCCACACGTACAATAGGTTTTTGACAAGTTTAGGTCTTAGATTTTGCATTATCAAATCATTTTATTTAAATCATTAAATAATGAGGTAATCGTTGAATCATCATGGTGTCATAAATAATTTATATTATTTAATGTATAAAAATTATAAAGAAAATAAATTGATGTAGAAATATTATTATCTTTATAATGAATATTTAAAGTCAAAAATATAACTTTTATTAACGCATTTAAAATTGTTTTAGTAAAATAACACATGTTTGTGACATTTAAATTTGAACTTTAATTAAAATGTTATTAATGTCATTTTCCTACCAATGTGGCTCCATAGGGTCCAAAAGTTGACCCATGGATTTTATTGGTCATCCATGACACATCAAATATGGGTAGGACATGTGTTAAGGTCATTTAAAATTATTAAAACATTATTTTTACCTTAAATTACACTAATTACCTCTAATCGCGATTAAAAACGTATAAGTTACTATTCACCAAAAAATTATTTTAATCCTATTAAACCACATTTTACTTCTTAATGACAAAAATGTATGTCTGATTTTTTAAATTCAAATCAATGAAGTGGTAATGCTTCATATAAACAAAAAATCTTTTTTTAAACTACCACTTAGTGGTTTCACAATTCATTAAAAATTGATGTTTTTCAGAAAAATACCAAAAATTCACACTAAGCTATATTTGATATTCCGAATTAAAAAATGATGTCTATTTTAGAAAATTCAAAAAATATTTGATTCATTAATTAATATAATAATTAACTTCCACTGTCAAAACAAATAGCATGTTTTTAAGAAACAGTATCTATTAAAATATTGAAACTAGTTTAAGTACAATTTCAAATTGAAATTAATTACAATGACAACCATTGGATTAAATGGTAAAAATATATTCTAATTTCACTTTAAGACCAATTAAAAAGATGATCTAATAATATTAGATTAAAAAAATTTGAATAAAAATACAACATTTTTCACTTATTCATTAAAAAATAAACTTTATCGGAAAAATACCAAAAATTTACACAAAGTAAATTTTGATGTCATGATTATAAAAAGGAATGTTATTTTATAAAATATAGCACATTAAATTTTCAAAATGTGGATTTAAAATATGTTCACCTTCAAAAGGCGGTTAATCGACCTTTTAATGAATATAAGAATGTTTACGCTTAAAATTTTATTCATTTGCATTTTTAATCCTCTATAATTTATTGTAAAAAGTAAAAATATATGAAAAACATATATATTCATTTTGTATTTAGTTCTTTTCATTCTCATCATTACAATGACTAGGTTTTAACTACCATTTAAAATAATATTATTTTATTTTTAGAGTGCAAGGTAAGATTTCAAAGGAACTTGTTGTTGCGTATTGGGTAATCCATTGAGCATATAATTCCTTTTCAATTAATGTTAATATTCTATTAAAAAATAGGGATAAATATAAAAATGCCATATTCTTTATTTACATGGGGTGTTATATCCTCTCCCTCCATCAGCATCCTCTCCCTTGTGTGACCTCACTGTCACCTCATTTGATTGGTAATCTCTGTCAGTTTTTGTCCTAACCAAACCCTAGGTCATGGGTTCACCGAGTTTTGGCGATTTCATCAATTTTAATTTTTTGATCTCGGACTCCCAGGTCTCCCTTGTGTGGTATTCGTCATCCGCCACTGAAGGCAATGTGTTGTTGTCCATTTCAGTTCATCCTCCACCATTTGAGGTGGATTTCATTTCCATCTTATCTATTTAGTTAATTTTAATTTGTTCTAAATTCTATTTGGGTAGTGTGAAGTGTTTTTTATTATTTTAATAAAAAATTTAGAAATTAGAAATGTGTTTCTGAAAAATAAATGGTTTTGTGTTGTGCATAAATTATTTTAATGTTTCGTGAATAGTGTTTTATACCTTATTTTAAAAGTGTGAATTATATTTTCAAAGGTACATGAGGTGTGTGTTTATTTTAAATGTATTTTTCTTGAACAATGGTGTTTTTTAGGTATATAGGCCTTTTATTTTATTTTTACTCATGAATTGTAGATGTTTTTAAATGGCGAAAGTCATTTTCTTAAAATAATCATTGTTATGTAATGTTTTATGACAGGGCATGGTCCATGGTTTTGGTCTGTTGTATCCTCCCATTTTTATTGTTTCAATTTTATGAAGAGTTTTTTTAAATCTTTTATTACCATTTGGGTTAATTAGATTGCTTAATGGATCCTCATAGGGTCGCACACAAATATATAGGTACCTTTATATATATATATATATTTGACTACAATATATTCCATCAAGGCATGGGGAATATGTGCTTTTGATCAAGGTGTATATTTTTATAGGAGTGTATGCGTGCGCGATTGTGGCTTAATCTTCATCAAAGTCATCAGATGGAAAATGTTTTATCTTGGTCTACTTCTTAATTGATGTAGGTTTCCATAAGAATTATCCTTTAAATATAATAATTACTAATTTCTTTTTTTAAGACATTTATTTAATGCTTGTTAGTAATTTAGGGATTTTAGAATAGTTGGTTCATATAAAATATTGTAAGAACCATTCAATTTGAATTTTAATTAGTTTTTTAAAATATTATTACTAATTGTTTAATTAAAATTCCCTTTTCCCCTAATAAATTCCCTTTGGATTGATATTGGTGATTCAAGTATCTTAAATGGGTTTCAATGTGTGTCTGGTTTTTCAAAGTGATGGCATGTGTTCCTTATTTTGGAAATGATTTAGTGTTAAATGCTTTCTTAAGTACTATTTGGTACTTTTGTAAAAATTTATTACTTAGAAACCCTCTTTTTGAATCACATACTGACTAGTTAGATGATAATGGGAATTAATGTTACCCGGACGTGACATCTCTCTTGCGTTGATGGTTGAATGCAAGAGGGAGAAAATCCCTAGGAGTGATTTGAGGGGGATTTAGTTGTGTGTGTATTTGTTGATGGTGTATGATGATATTGCATGTGTTGGATTTCATCGTTAATATTTGTGGACTCACACCCTCTTTTTAGTCGGAACATTATAATATAACATAGCATGTGATTTTTTTGTGAACGACTATTGCAGTAGTTTAGATTAAGCACTAGAAAGTGGCCCCTCTCGGGGATACTCTTTTATTTTTATTTTTATTGGATTGGGCCCCTCGACTAGGCTAGAATGAGAGACTTTTGTGCGTAATGGGAATACGAATTTATTGAGTAGCACATGCCATTTGAAAAAGTTATATGTATAATACTTTATATACTATTCACCAGCACTGAGGTTTCACCCATGTCTTCAGGTATGAGTGTTTTGAGGAATTTTTGGCTTGATGATCTTGTATGTTGTTTCTCATTTCCCTTATTATATGATTCTATAAAATGATTCAAAATAGTGTGGATTGAAGATAAAATGTTAAAATATTATCATATGGTTACGGAAAATGGTTTTAAAAATTTTTTATTCTCACACCATTTTTTATAACTGAATCCTTATCTCTCCCTTAAAATGTATATGGTTTTTTCTGGGGAAAGAATATTCTTTTGAATGGTAAAAAAAGAAAAGAACTATGATTTTCTATAAATGGAAATTTTTTTAAAAAACATTCTATTGTATATTGTAGTTAAAACTAGAAATTTTTTATTTTTTTCTAATGGAAATGAATTTAGGAGTATATTACTTGGAATAACTATTGAGTTTTAATACTCATGGATATACTTCATTATTTTTTAGCCACAATTTCAAGTTTCAGCTTGATCTCGATCACCATGAGTGATATAGAGTCTTGGGATTGGAGAGTTACACATAGGTTCATGTAATGTTTTAGTGGTCATATGGTATAGTTTGTATTTCTTTTCATTTCCTTCTTATTGTTATGTTCGGAATATTTATTTATTTATTTTGGGATGCTTTATTATTATCCCACTGCTTCAGTTTATTTATATTTTGTGAAATCATTCCCATCGTCAATATGTTTATTCCCTTGGAACTTGTCCCCAACTTGAGAGAATTGGTATTTCATCTTCAGCCTTGTTTTGGGCTGACTCAGGTAACTGGTTCTGGGTCAACCCATGTTGGTTTGTGACAAAATGGTATCATATGTATGTTTCATTCGAGGACATAGCTTTCAGAGTGCCCTATGTTATTTTGGTTTTCAAGGTAGATGGTGCTGGACTGTCAAAGCTTGGTGTGTAGGGTTTAGGGATTTTTTGGCCAACACATTCTAGGTAGAACCTTGAGATACAATGGGAAGTCGGGTTTTTTCAGGTTTTATTTGGTTCATGTGTGTTGCATGGTATTTGGGTAAAAGAAATAATAGTCATTCCAGTTGTCTCTGTGAGATATCAAGGCCTAAAAACCCATGTGTAGTTGGGGATTCTCTCTTAAACAACTCTATGTAATGGTGTTTTGATTGGAATATGGCCTTCTATTGTATGGCCAAGTTACCCATCGATACTAGTTTCCCCTTCTGTATTGTTTTGGATCCATTTCAGTTTTTGAGATTTTTGACCTATGGAATGGTTGGATTCTTTAGATTGTACTTAATGTTGTCTATGATGGTTTTTGGGGGTCTTTTAATGATTTTAAATTTTTTTTGGTTCAATATAATGATGATTGGTTGGTCAAAATGAGATTTAAAATACCAAAACATTGATTTTTTTAGCGTGAAATGGGATGTTTCGAAAATGGGATTTATTTTGGAAAATATATTGGATGTTTCTCATGGGTTTGGAGAAAAGTGAAATTGTATAATGAAAATGGAATTTAAAAAAAAATCTTTGATGATGTTGTGTTATATTAGAATTGGTTGATGTATTTTTAAAGTGGTTTCGAAAGTGATAATGTTTCTTTTATCAGACTCTTGGTATTCCTATGAGTGCTCATATATAGATATTCTTAATAAGTTATTATAAAAAATTATTTTTGTAAAATATGATGGGATATTTTTTTAAAAAAATTACGCCACGAAGGCGCCATCCACGATGTCGCCATTGGGCCCTGGGTGAAAGGAGGCATTCACGATGCCACCTTTCCCATAAAACATATATATATATATATATATTTATTTAAATATTAAAAAAATTTATTTTTATATCTATGTTAGGTTTTATTATATATATATATAAAGAAAACAAAAATAAAATTAAAATTAAAATTATAAGAAAAATATCTCTTCTATATAAATTCAGGAGTACTATCATTACCACAGTCTGGATGCAGACATAATCTCTCACCTAGGAATTCTGTTTCTAGTATAGGACTTTAAAAGTCTATAAAATAAAAATTTTCAGAAAAATATAAATGTACCATAAAACATGGATTAAACATATAAAAAATAATTTAAAACATAATAAATAAATAAAATTCAATGATAACAATTAATCAATAAGCATTCTTAACGACCTACATAAAACATTAAAATGTTTATGGACCTTTAATTTGAAATCCTATAAAATTTAAACATCAATACCAATATAAATGAGACATAATACATGTATTAAACATATATCAAATAGTTTAATGTAAAAAGAATTTCATAAAAAATGTTGATAGAAACTAATTTATATGTTTCTGAAAACACCTACATGAAACTTAATATTTTTTCAAGCACCTACCAATGAATGTATATAAAATATAATCTATATGACTGATTTAAATGATACATTAAACATCATTTAAAAATATAATAAATAATTGAAATTTAAAATAACTTCCTAAAAAAATTCATAAAAATTAATTTATAATCATTCAAAATCACCTGCTTGAAACATAAAAATTATTCTACAACGTGGCTTTAAAAGATAATAAAACATAAACTATAAGACCGATGTAATTTAAAGTTAATGCATGGTTTAAATTATATAGTAACTAATTATTAATTATATAATAAATAATTAGTTACTTGGTAGTATAATTATTAATTATATACAAAATAATGAGTAAATTAGAAATATATTTATTAATTATATAATTTGTAATTAGTTAATTGGTAATTATTAATCAATAATTATATAGTAACAAATTAGTTAATTAGTATCATAATTAACAATTGTATAATAGTTAAATAGAAATTTTTTTGAAAAATATAAAGCTGAGGCCCCTCATATAATTAGTAAATTAATAATATAATAATAAATTATAATTAATAATTATAATTATTATTTATTATTTATTAAATAATATTATGTGATAATTAACTATTAATTTGGTAATGCAATTATTAATTATATAGTAGTGAATATTTTAATTAGTAATATAATTATTCATTATAATTATTAATATTAAATATTGATAATAATTATATAATAATTAATTAGTTAATTATAAATATAATTAATCTTTATAATTATTCATTATGATTTTTCAATAAAAATTTTAATTTTTAATTATATATTATTAATATAATATTTATTTATATAACTATTAATTGTATAATAATATATTTATTAATTAGTAATTATGAATAATTAAATATAGAATAATTAATTAGTTAATTATGAATATAGTTAGGTGATTAATAATGTAATTTGTAAATTATTAGTAGAATTATTAATTATTTAATAATTAATCACTTACATAGGAACATAATTATTACTTATATAATAATTAATTAGTTAATCAGTAATATAATTATTAATAATATAATTTGTATTTAATTTTTGATAATTAATAATTAGTTTTATAATAAATTATTATTTAATTAGTAATATATTTATTAATTATTTAATAGTTAATTATAATGAATAAATATATTTTATAATTATATTACTAAATAACTAATTAATTATTATATAATTAATGATTAATAATTACTAAATAATTATTATATAATAAAAAATTATATTTCTAATTAACTAATTAATAATTAACAAATTAACTATTATATTTTTAATAATTATATGATTAATTAACTAATTAGTTATTATATAATTCATGATTAATAATAACTATTTAACTAATGACAAATTATGTAATTAATAATAATGTTACTAATTACCAAATTAATTTTTAAAGAAATTACTTTTTTATAATTAATAATTATATTACTAATAAACTAATTAATTAATAAGAAAATAACAATTATATATTAATAAATTACGTTGCAAATTAACGAATTACTTATTATATAATTAATGATTAATAATTACGAATGAACTAACTACAAATTATATAAATAATAATTATATTACTAATTAACTAATTAATTATAAAATAAAAAGTAATTATATTACTAAGTAACTAATAAATAAATAAATAATAAATAATTATATTATTAATTAGCTAGTTATATTACTAATTAACAAATTAATTATTATTTAATAAATTATAAATAATTACTAAATAACTAACTAATTATTATATAATTAATAGTTATATAATTGATATGTATATTAATAATTAAATAATTAACATTTATAATTAATAATTATAATGAATAATTATAGTAATAATTATGTAATTAGTTATTATATAATAATTTGTAATAATTTCTAATTAATAATTATAATGATTTATTATATTGCTAATTAACTAATTAAGTATAATTTATTTTATAATTATTTTACCAATTAACTAATTAATTATTATATTACAATTTTTAACAAATTGTATTTAATAATTATAATGAATAATTATATTGTATAATTATATTACTAATTTCTTAATTATAAAAAATTATTCTACTCTCTTTCTCAAAAAAATAACTAATTAACTATTAAATATTTAATAAATATATTACTTATTACAAATTAGTTATTATATAATTAATGATTAATAATAAGTAATTAAATGATAAAAAATTACATAATTAATATTTATACTACTAATTATCTAATTCGTTATCAATTAATTAATAATTATATTACTAAGTAATTAATTAATTATTTAATAATTTATAATTATATTACTAATTAACTTATTATATTATTAATTAACTAATTATATTACTAATCAACTAATTAATTTTTAAATAAGAAATTATTAATAATTAATAATGAATCGTCTTATACCTATACAATTAATATTTATATAATTAACAGTTATATTAGTTATTAATAATTAATAATTAATAATTATAATAAATAAAAATAATGAATAATTGTGAGTAAAAATTATAAAGAATAATTATTTTACTAATTAACTAATTAATTATTATATAATAATTTTTAGAATTACTAATTAATAATTATAATGAATAATTATATTTCTAATTACATAATTAACTATTATATAATTAATAACTGCATTACAAATTAAGTAAGTAATTATTATATAATATTTTTTTAAAAAATAACAATTAGTAATTATAATGAATAATTTAAATTTTAAATAATATTACTAATTAACTAATTATAAAAAGGGAATCGACTCTATCTTTCAAAATAAGATAACTAATTATCTATTATAAAATAAATAATTATATAAATAATTATATATTTAGTTACTAAATAAATAATGATTATTAATTACTAATTTACTAATTACAAATTATATAATTAATAATTATATTACTAATTTACCAATTAATTATTATATAATTATCAATTATATTACGTTGTTACAAATCAATTATAAAATAATTAATAATTAGTTACTATATAATTTAATTCGTGCTTTAAAATTTAATTATATTGTTCTTATAGTTTATATTTTATAGGCATTCAATGTCACATGATTGAATCATTTTTAGGTTTCAAGTAGGTGTCTTTGAAAGCGTATAAATTTGATTACATCAATTTTTTTTACTAAATTCTTGTTATTTTAATCTATTTGTTATATTTTTAACCCATGTTTTTGGTTTCATTTATATCGGTCTTATAGTTTATATTTTATAGTCTTTCAAATTCACATGCTTGAAACATTTTTAAGTTTCATGTAGGTGTATTTTAAAGCATATAAATTATTTTCCATTAACATTTTTATGAAATTATTTATGTTTTAATATATTATTTAGGATTAATCAATGTATTATGTATCAATTATATTGGCCTTTTAGTTTATGTTTTATAGTATTTTAAAGACACATACTTGAAACATATTTATGATTCAAGTAGGTGGTTATGAATGTTTATAAAATTATTTTTATCATAATTTTTTATGATTTGTTTAATTTTCGACTATTTTTATATGTTTAATACAAGCATTATGATTCATTTATATTGTTAATATATATTATATTTCATGGTATTTCAAGGACACATACTTGAATCATATTCCAAAATCAGAAATTTAGAATGTTCTATGTTGGAAAGTGAGGTCCAGAATCTCACATCTGAAATATAGAATGATTTCTAGGGTAATCTATTTTATAAAAGGGAACCCTGGGTTAGAGCATTTGTCAGAATAGAGATTGTTATAATGTCAATACTCTGGAAATTTAAATAGGGGATAAATTCAGATGAACAAATAATTTTTATTTTTATTTTTGTTTTGTTTATATATATATTTATAAACCAAACAAAACAAAAAATTAATATTAATATTAATTTTTTTTAAACATACTTTCCTTTTTTTAGGGGAAAGACAGCATCTCAGATGCCTACTTTCACCCAGGGCCTAAAGGCGGCATCGTGGATACCTCTTTTATGGCGTATTTTTATAAAATAATTAACTTAGCATGTTTTAGAAAATTATTTTAAAGAGACATATCTAGAATTCATTAGATATACGTATAAAAATGTATGTATGTGATGAGTGGGTGTTTATTGGTATGTGTGGGAGAGTTCTTGATCAAGAATAAGAGATTATATATTTGAGGCTAAAGGGAATTCAAATAACAGGCGATTGGTTTACAAGGATTATTCTGTTTTCCTAAAATGTTCTTCATAAAATGGGATTTGAATATTATAAAATATTTCAGTGTGAGATATTTCCCATTTTTTTGGTATTTCCATTCATGAATTTGGCTTTGATTTGTTGGAAGTGTAATTGAAATTATGTTTGGAGTTTTGGTTATAGATTTTAAAAGGATATATGGAACATTGCTTTATGATATGTTTTTATTTAGTTTCATGATCCCCGTTTTCAGGTTTCATCCCCACTAAGTTAAAATGGATTTTAAAAATCATATGTGGGTAGTTATTTATATGCATTTCATTCTTTTGATCAACTCATTCTTTAGACGTATGGTTTGACCATTTTGGATTTAGAGCATGGTGGTTCTGAATACAAGTAGTTCATCCATTAGTTCTAAGAGTCGAACCCTCCTCATTTCATTAGGTAGTTGAAACCAGGGAAAGAAGAGGAATGGCTATGAAATATTGAAGATATATTTGTTTGGCTTGAATCACTTAATCCTCTTATGCTAGAGATTTCCACATTCACATAGGATGGCATGTGTCAGGAATGGTTGAAGTAAGTTCCTCAAGCCGAACTACAGAAGAAATTATCATGGGAATGATTTAAAGCCGTGTTCATCCAAAAGGAATTTCCCGATGCTGAGAAGACCCTGAGGGGTTCATGGTTATATATTCTAGAATTGGGAAATTAAATGTTGTTTGAGTATGATATGAACTTCAACAAGTTGGTGTCATATCTCCCAAACCTTTTAGGAGATGAATTTTTAAAAGCACTATACTTTAAAATGGGTATCTGATCAGAATTCCTCCATGTTCTTCCTTTATTCCCTAATGATTATTAAGAAGTCATGAGGTAGGCTGTTCAAGTAGAAGTTGATTTAGCAGTTTCATTCTAGTAGTAGAGAGGCACAAAAAGGACATTGTTTTCTACCTCACTAGAATCATCCGAGAGGAAGTACTCACTGTGTTTTCAGTGTGGGATGTTGGGCATATGATGTTTTCTTGTCATGATGCACCTAATATCTATATTTATATAGTCTATAGTTCATTATCAATGGTATTTCCATGTCGGTACCAAAACGTGACATGGAACCAGATACAAACCCTTGGAGAACCTTTCAACTAAGTTGGATGAACATAGCACCGACGCAAGCTCAATTAGAAGCTTTTATTTCATTGCAAATTCTCTTTTCATTGTATTTTATGTAATATATGGTTTTGTCTTCTTTTGGGTGTGATGAATGATGTTACAAGTCCGT
Organism: Viscum album; assembly: GCA_963277665.1. NCBI lineage: Eukaryota > Viridiplantae > Streptophyta > Magnoliopsida > Santalales > Viscaceae > Viscum > Viscum album. Next base: position 1,209,659,723 of record OY728159.1, read on the forward strand.
TTAGATCATTGTTTTAGTGGGAATGTCTTTGTAGTGTATTTAATGATGTTGATGTATAATGGTGGTGTTTTTTGTCCGATGTTTCATTTCACTGGGTTTTGCTGAAATTCGTAAGGATCTGAGAGCTATTCCATCATTTGAAATCAATATTTTACTTGGTTATTAATACGGTGGGGAGTCCCCCATGAGATGAGTTCATGATGAATCCATCATACACGTGTTCTTGGCTGACCATTTCCTTGTTTCTCTTTACTTGACCACAACTATAGTAGTTGGTTTTCTTGGATAATGGGTCATGTAATTGATTCCTACAATGATCCAAAATATAAGATGATTGGTATCTTCGATGGGTTTTATGTTAGGGTTCGGAGTGTTCCTTGTTGGTTTTGGTTTTGAAAATATTGAGTCTCTTCTTTGAAATCTATTCATTTTTTTTCGATCACTATGGTCTTGTGTGATGCCATCCTTGTATTTGTGGCTTCATTTGTGGGTGGTATCACAATTTCATTTTGGTAATTTGTAGTTCCAGACTCTGAATGATAGCGAGTGTTGGTTGTTTAGTATATGAGTTTTCAGGTTTTTACTTGGTTGTAAATCATATTTGCTTTGTTTTTAATAAACTGAATCTCTTGGGACTTTCTAGGGCCATGAAGTGTAATAGTGGGGAGAATTATAACACCTCGACCCAACAATTCAGGGTTATTATATTTATTTGTTTTTCCACTAAATTTTATTACTTTGTTTAAAAATTAAATCAATTGAATTATCATAAAATAATGAAGAAAACCATAATCTATCAAATACTCCATTATGTGTCACATTACCCCTTTCCCCATTTCCTTGTGATGTTGAGCCCCCCTAACCTTCCTCCAATCACGCAATATTGAACCCCCAACCCCCCATCCCTTTCCACCAAACTCGTTCCCTCCTGCTGGTGAACCTCCCTATCTTTTTCCTCTCCCTTCAGTGGCCTCCTCTCCTTTGAGCCACACTGCCAACACCTCATTCGATAGGTATTCTTCTTCAGTTTTTCTCTCATTCAAAACCTATGTCAGGGATTAAGTGGGTTTTGGTGATTTCATCCATTTTTATGGTGTGCAATGGTATACTAGGGGTCTTCCTCATGTGGGTTTCATCGTCCGCCGCCAATGGTAAAGCACTTTTGTCTATTTTGGTTCATCTACCGTCATTTGAGATTGATTTTTTTAGCCTCTTATTTTTTAGTTAATTTTAATGTCTTAAAATTTTTATTTGGGTAGTTTGAACTATGATTTTTTAATGGTTTAACATGTTTATGTGTTAAAAATGAGTTTTTTCAAAATAAATTGATATATGTTTTTCATATAGTATTGTAATGTTTCATGAAAATTGTTTTATACGTTATTGAAAATTTCGTATTATATTTTCAAAGTGAATTAAGTTGGTTATTTGTTTTAAAAGAATTTTAATGGAAGAATGGTGTAGTGTTAGAATATAGGTCTTGTTGTTTATTTTTACTCATAAATTGTAGGTGATTTTAAATTGTATAAATCATATTTTTAAAATGATCTTGGTTTATGAATGTTTTTATAAAGGGTCTTGGTCCATGTCTTTGGTCATTTTATTTCACCCCAATTTATTGTTTCAATTTTATTTATTGTTTTTGGTAATCTTTGATTCCATTTTTGGTTCATTAGATTGTTTGGTGGCTCGTCTGAGGGTCACACACACATAAATAGGTACTTATATCTATATATATATATCATCCTTGAACATATTCCCTCATAGAGTGAGGTATATGTGGATTATATTAAGTGGTATATATGTATGAGTATATTTGTGAATGATTGTGGCGTAATATTCATCAAAGGTGTTGAGTGTTGAATTGTTCATCTTGGTCCACTCCCTTTTTAGGTAGGTTTCCCTATGTATTATCCATTAAATTAAAGAATTATGTATTACTTATTTTTCTAACTTATATTTAATGCTTGTTAGTAATTTTGGGATTTTGGAATAATTTCATCATGTGATATAAATAAACACGCTTTATATTTAAATTTCATTATGTTGTTTTATTAAATATGCATACTATGTGATAGTTGAAATTCCCCTTTCCCCATTATAAATTAAATTCATATTTAATTTAGGGAATTGAATTTCATAAATGAGTTTCCAAATGTTTCTGGTTTTTCAAATTGATGGAATGTGTTTCTTATTATGGAGATTATTTAGTTTTAAATTATTTATTGAGGCCCATTTGGTACATTGGTAATGATTTTACATTGAAACCCTATATGGGATGAACCTCATTACTTGTTGGATGTTGATGGGAATGATTTGTCCTTTTATGGTTTTTCACTCATGTGTTGATGGTTAACGGCAAGAGGGATAAAATCCCTTCGAGTTAGTAGGGGATACTTTTTTTCCCTGTGTGTGTGTTGTTGGTATAATATTAAAATGAATGTGTTAGATTAATTTTTTAGTATTTATTGAATCTAACCCCCTTTTTAGTTTGAACATGGGATCCTAGCATAGAGAGTGAATTTTTGGTGAATGATTGGTGCACTATATTAGATATACACTAGCTAGTGTCCCATAGTAAGGAATACTCGATTATTAATATTGATATGGGATTGGGCCCCTTGACCAGGCAAGTTAGGTCAACGATCGGGAATTAGGGATTTATGAAGTCATTGAGTAATGCATGCCTTCGTGATGGTCACATGTATAGAATGTTCTAGAATATTCATGAGCTCCTAGGTTTATCCCATGTCTAATAGTGTGAATGCATTGATTCATTATTGGATAGATAATCATGTGGGTTATTTCCAATTTCCTAACTTGTATGATCATTGGTACTGCTTATATAATTGTGTGGGTTATAGAAAAAAATATAAAGTGTCTTCAAATAGTTATGTAAAAAGGTTTCAGGAATGTTTTATAATGACTCTCTCCTTTATAAACTAAATGTCACATCTCAGTTAAAATAAATATGGTTCATTATTGGGATGGAATATAGTATTGAATGGAAAAAAGGGCAACGGATTGTGATTTTATTTATATGAAAAAATATGTAAAAATCATACTTTTATATATAATAGTTCAAACCTGAAATTGATGATTATTATTTTTAAAGTAAATGCATTTGGTAGTAGATTACCAGGAACAACTACTGAGTTTTCATAATAACCCTTTTACTTCATTCTTGTTTTTAGACAAAGGAGAAGGATTCAACTTGATCTCGATCATTGTGAGATATTATGAATCTTGGGAATGGAGAGTGACCTGTAGGGTAACGTGGAGTCCTAGTGGTCATTAGGTACTATTAGTTTTTCTTTTTAGTTCTTACTTATTGTTCTATTATGTTTATTTTTTTGGGAAGATTTATTATTATTTTGGTGCTTCTATTTATTTATATTGTATGAAATCATTCCCATCGTCACTCTGTTGATTCCCTTAGTGCTTGTCACCAGCATTGTAGGATCACTAATGTAACTCGGGCCTTGTCTCGGGCTAACTCGGGTGACCGGTTTAGGGTCGACCTAGGATGGTTTGTAACATTCATGGTATTAATTTACATTTTTCTAAATTATATCACCATGGAATGATTTTATCCTATGGTACAACTTCTATGAATTAATAATTTTTATTGTTTTTAAGAAAAGTATTAGTATATGTCTCAACTGTGGCAATATAAAACTATGTAAAATATATAATTATATTAATATAGTGTTTTTCAAGGGGAGATATTTAATATCCAAGGTAATTTAGTAAGATTATAAATAAATAAATTAAAAATCATCTCAGTTATTTATTTTTTCATATATATGAACAATCCACTTATATAATTAAATATTTGTCTACATGCATGATTATGAAACTTAGTTAAAGTCATGGGTAATATTGGTCATAGATTTTGAATTTAATATCGTAGAGAATAAAATTTACCACTAAAAAAATGTTTTCAAATTCACATACAAATGTAAGTTATTTATAAATGGATGGAATCTAGAGAAAATATATGAAACATGAAAAAAATAGAAGAGAAAATAAATTTTAAATATGTATTTTAACATAGAAAATTTCTCAATTATATGTATTCCTTGTTATGAATGGAGGATTGACGGATAAACCAACATTTTTTTATAAAGAATGAAACATATATAATTTACCCTTAAATATCTATAATAAATAATATCTATTTTAAATTATAATTTATTATTACATTTTAGTCTCAAAAAATATATACACCGATTAAATCTTTTCTATGAGAAATTGTCTTCTTTTTTTAAAGGAATATATTAAATGATAATTAAAGGGAATGAAATAATAGATGGATATATATACATTAGTTTAATATAAGAGAGAAAATATCTTCATTATAATATTTAATAAGGTTAATATAGAAAATTGATTTCAAAATTTATGAATGATTTTAGAATTCAATCCATCAAGATTAAAACTTATTTTATTAATTTTTTTTACTATTTAAACAACGGGATATGATAAAAAGACTATATAATGGTATGGCTATGTTTGTTTAGAACTGATCCCCTCATTATCATTATATGAGTTGTTTTTTAATGATGAACATATCCACTTAATATGATTTCTAAAATTGTTAACATTGACATAGTATTTTACTTTATGTCGTATATAATATTATTTTAATTATTTCCATTGAATGGTTACAAAACCATAAATATTTTTTAAAAGAGATATTTCATCCATATCGGTGAGGAATTAACATCAGAAGACACGATGTATACAGCTAAATATTTAATATCTACATTTCCTATATCCTTGTTATATTGACAAATTGTGTGATAAATTACTGTGAATGAGATATATCATGATGAAAAACAGCAATCCCCAGAACATTATATTTGAGTAGAATATTTTATTTCATTAATATATGAAACATTATTCTTGTAACATTATCTGAATGAACAAAAACCTTAATACACTGAAACATTCCACCATATTTTATTATTCTCATTTTTTAAAGAAATCCATTAATTAAATAGTTCAAAAGATATGAAAATGAAACTAAAAAATTATAACCAAAATTGGAGTCATTGGTTTATTTATTATAAATAAATAGACCATTGATACCATTTTCATATTCATAAAAACTATGGACAAATTCGATGTGGACAATGAATATCCAGAATTTATTTTATATAACATTCATAATTTAAATATTCAATATCATAATTAAAATCAGAATCCCAAAAACCAACAGTTTTTTATCTTTGGATATTAGCATCATAAATCCTTTATTTTGCATTATATATTAAAAATCTTCCAAAATCATCACTAAACATGATTTCCAGCATGACATGTATATAATTTTATTGAGAAATGTAATAATATAAGGAGAGAGATGAAATTATCTATAAGGAAAAAATATATCATTGATTAATAGATTAATGAACAATAAACATGTGATAAGACATTAATAACAGAGAAATATATAATTAATAAAATCATGTGATCATAATATTAAATCACAAGTCATTATAAAAAAAATACATTATAGAATATGGATATATAATCTCAAAAATTACCGTCATATAAAAAAATATTTACTATGAAATTAGAATATGGAATAATGAAACATTAGTCATGATCCACAAGGTCTAACATAGTATTATTGCGGCAAAATTGTTATAAGAAAACATATATTAGTTACCATTGATTACTATAATAATGGTTGTTCATATTTTTGTGATCGATGATAGATACAACCATACTACCTCATAATGATTTCAACATATCCAACCCTATATTTTACACACATAACATTATTATCTCATGAGAAATAAATAATTACCAAATGTATTGGTTGGATATATAGGTTACACATTTCCTATTATGATAACTCATTCCTGTTATTTCCATATGAAATCAACCATACATCTGATCATGGAAAATCTATTGAAAGAAGATGTCGTAGATAAAATTTTTAATTGGAATCTCATAAAATATACAAAAGAATTAGATGGGTCGATACTAAAAATTTTATATCCAAAAATAATTTCATCATATAATAATATCAATTGTAATTCATGAATCATAGCAATTTATTGTATTTACCTATTAGAGATGTTGATGAAACTAGATAATAAATCTTAAAAAGGTTTCTGTAAATAATTTTTATCATTGTTTTAAAAAGATGATGGTACAAGTCACATTTTAAAATAATTTTTAATAATGTGAGAAGAATAATTTTTAAAATTTAATTTTAAAATAATATATAATAATGAGACATTAAAATAAATAATTTTTACTAAAAATATTAATTATATGTTAAATAATATAATGAAGTCAAAAAATTACCATTTAACATTTTTTCATTTTAGATACTACCCCCATTGAATAATTTCAATAAATTATTAGTTTTTAAATATATAAAAAGAAATATAGAGTCTATAACACCATATAAATAAATCATAATATCATTTTATTTTATAGTATATATGACACAAAACAACAATATTCGAAGAAAATAAAACACCTAATAACATTATCATATATTTATTATAAATAAATTAAATCTCTTCCAAATTATATATTTCATACAACATTGAATTTATCAAGAATTTTAAAATACTCGATGTTTATATAATTTTAAATAAATCACTAAGTTTATCTTGGGTTACCCCTAATACAAAATTTATCTTGCATTAGATGCAACATCAATTTTTTTTAGAAATGTTAAATATTATTATAATATTATTATTGGATATAAAATTTATCACCTTGAAATCTCAATGGTGGGTAATAATACTCATTACTAAATTATTAAAATTATAATTATCTAAAAATTTGAAATAAAATAATATTCATTTAAAATTAAATGATTTTTTAACGAAAAACTGTATTTTCTAAAAGATGATTTAATTTTTATTTCCACATGTTATGCAAAATTAATATTTTCAAATTTTGAATATTTTATTTCTTAAATTTAACATAATTTCTTCAATCCAAATATCAAAATTACATTAGGTTTAATTTTTTCTATTTTTTTAAATTTTTTAATGTTTTGATGAACTGTAAAAAATGGGGAATTTGAATTGAAAACACACATTCTGTTAAAATTATTTATAACGTAAAATTACATTTTTAATTGGATTTATAGTAACATTAGTTCAAATATATATAATTTTATATAATTTTTTTAATTGGATTCAATCAAATTTTTTATGATGATATAAATTCATTGTAAAATTTAAAAATAAATATTTAAAACTAGCTTTATTATCACATCAGTTGGATTTATTTTTATTTAAAATTTTCAAGTTCAATTAATTGATTTTGAATAAATGGATTCAATATTTTTAAAAAAATAATATAAAAATTTCTCAAAATATTAAATTAATTTATTAACAAAAAGATAGTGAAAGAAATACATATTAATTACGATGGTTATGTTAAAATGGTTTTACCCTAGGGTTAAACAAAAAAGGTAACATGTTTAAAATGACCCATCAAATTTCTAAAAACCCATTTTATTGAACTATTTCAACAATATACAATCTATTCTCAATAATGGCATATTTTGGAAGTACTTGGGATGTTAATAATGTTTTTCTAATTTAATCATTTAAAAATGTACAAGTATGCCACGAGCCTTACTTATAAATGGAAACCCAATCACCTCTCTTTTTCATACCATAACATGATTTTATTTTGGCCATTATCTAAAATAATAACATCCCAACTTCCCTTCACTCATCGTAGAAGTCTTATTTGTTTCATAAAGGAATCCAAGGAAGTACATTGGTGAATACCTACGAAAGATACATAAAGAACAGGTAACGTTCTTCAATGAGCTTTTTATTTTTATTTATTTCTAAAACTACTTGAAATATTACTAGAAATTTTTGATATAATAAATATAGTATCTTAAATCTACTATAATTTTTCTATAATATGTTGATGACATACAACCATCTCTAATTTCATCAAAAGCTACGAAATAAATGTTCGTGTGTACGACAGATTGATGCCTCATGAACTGATATCAATTTTTTCTATTAACACTTTTTGCAGTTCTGTATTATAAAATATATGAAGTACATATATCATATAAATAAAATTTTTATACATAATTAGTAATTATATCATATATTCCTTTTTTAACTTCCATTTCATCTGTTATACGATATTTTCTCTTCTATATATGGCTGAATACCGCCTAATGAAGCGACATGATTTGTTTTTCACTAACTCATTATGCCAATGACAATATAGATAATGTTTTCACCTTATCATTTTAAAGATTCCAAATAATTATTACTATGTTTTAAATTAATATTTATTTTTATAGTATATTATCTCATAAATCATTTTTTTGGTTAACGTTGGCTATGTATTGAAAAGTGCCACAGTTAGACCAAAATCTACAACTGTTAAGGTTACTTTCCACAAATATTTAGCGGCTACTAATAATGAGCCACCATCAACCATGTACTTATAATATGAATTTTCCGCATCAGACTTGTTCTATCACTGGGAAATTCTACTATATGGTCTCTAGCATACCGCTAGAGTCATACTATCCTTAGAGTATAGCCACATAGAAGATTCTACAACCGCTGGAGCTTTAGAACCACCATACATTCTTTAAATATTTTTCCGATACATATAGTTTTGATCTACCATTAGATGAACTATTTATATATGTGGCATTTTTAGAGGATAAAATTCAAGCTTATGAGATTTCAAGAATTTTTCTACAGCCAACAATCAATTACCGCTAACTCAAGTTCAATGTATGGAATACCACCATCAACATACTATCATTTCAATTCTACTAAATTTGAATTTAAAGATCTCTATAGTAATTTTATGAACGTCAATGTAGATGTTTTATCTAATTACCATTCTTAATCATTGAATTTATTCATTAATGAGAATTTCAGAGGTTTGGTACAGGGATATAAAAAATCATGATGATTATTCGTCAATTGGTATTCATACCTACAATTCTATATATTTACGAATGACTCAACTGGTTGTGCATGTTAATGGTTTGGAAACATGACATATAAAATTAAAAAATACAACATCAATCAAATATAAAATATTAGATAACAAAAAATATCATTATTTATTCAAGCTGATAGAAATAACATACTCCAAGGCACTCTATTTTCCAAAATATAATAAAAAACAAGTTTGATGTCCTCACCTAGAAAAACTAGTTTTGATCCATGTGTTGTTTTCTATGTAAATTTGCACACATTAACACCTACCCTTGGACATTTAAATACTCTATTGTCTCTAATATACCTTTTAATCAATATAGCCCTGAGAATGAGGGAAGATGTCCCTTAATGGATTGTGTTGTCTTTATTCCAAAATATATCTATTGAATATTATTTAAGGCTAGATAGATTTTTCATAGGTTTGAATACCATATATTGGTTGTGGATATGAATACTAGACATTATAATCTTCTTTCTAGTAGGTCATTTCCATGTGGAGTGGATTTGGTGTTCTCTTGAGAATGAAAAAATTTTCTATATTAATGGGTGTTTTTTCCTATATTTAAATGATTTAACTACCTTTTAAATCAATAAATAAAAAATTTACTTTCATAGTTAGTCTTAACTATTGTTAATATAAGTGTTTTATTAATTACATTGTATTCAAAATTTAATGTACAATCAAATATAGTTTTTACTGATTTATAATCATGCATTGAGTAATATTTTAATTGATAAAGCTTATATTAAACTAGTATTTTGATTAACAAATAAATTTTAATTACTTTGGGATATTAATTTTAACTTATTATTAATATATATTTTATTGGGATATCAATTCAACCCCCTTATCTGTTAATCAATTTAACCAACATTTGTTATCAGGGGTTCTTAAAATATTATTTAGATATGAATTTTTTTATTTTAATAATCCCAAATTTATATTATTTCTCTATTTAGTACTTTGAAATAATAGACAAGAATGTCCTTCTACTAACTAAATACATTTTTTACACAGAAATCACATTTTTTATCAAATAGTCAAATAATAACAACAAACAAAGAACCACAATGGCAGGACCAAAACAGAACCGAAATTAGGGTGGCCTACAGTTAAAATGGTCAAGAGCATCACCCCTAATGATATTAACACCTTCTTCCTTTGTACATACCCAATCATGAAGGAATAAATGCTCCGGGCCTGGAAAATCCATCGAAGTAAGAAAATATGCAGCTTTGTTGCCCTCTCACCGAGTATGGGACACCTTGATATGATCATCAATAATACGACAAAATTTACGAATAGTATATAAGATGGACCATAAAACATTACCTCAGCCACAAAGAGAATTATACAGGATCGTAGAATCAGTTTCAACCACAGAAATGTTGAGCCTCCTCTAAATACATTAACTCAACCCAGTGATTAAATTTTGGGCCTCTACCTGGAAAGAATTGCCACGTCAATGTTTGATGGAGAAGGCTATAATGAAAAACCACAGTAATCCCATACAATTCATCCTCCACTGATTTCTCCCGAGACACAAGAACCATCACAATTTAGTTTCAAGCTGCTTGGAGAAGGAGACCAGTAGATCCAGGAGCACTGAAAATTCTTATAAACCAGAGGAATAATAGAAGAGCTAGGCAGGTGTCCCTGCCAAGATGTTTCCTCTCTCCGACACCGCAGAGCTCTGACCAAGTAATGAAAGAGGTTTTATTTCTGTAAATAATACCACGCCTATTTGAAGGTACCTCCTTAAACAAAAAATCGATTCCATCCTTCCTTAAGCATCAGCAACCAGCAAGAATAATGGAATGTTGAGCATCTTTATCCATACCTCTATACTGAAAACCAAAAAACCACCATTCCAGGAATGGTCGATCATATATAGTATTAGAAGAATAACTAGTGAAATCACCAAAGAAACTCCATACAGCATTATCCTACTCGCTATAGAAAAAAAATGGTCCGAGATTTCATCATTATGACTGTTACATCAGACACATCTAGAGACATGAAAAATCCCACTGTGTTTTACATTTTCATCAGTAGGGAAATCTCCCATCTGAATCCTCCATATAAGGAAGTTGTACATTAATATAATTTCCTTATCCCAAAGAGAGGAAAATCATTCACTATCCGTAACAAGAATAGACGATATCCCTCTGTGTTCATTAGAAGTAAAGGATCCATACATGGAAGGATAAAATATCAACATGTCCTCATCAGGGGAATGTTCAATGCATTTAATGAAATCCAACTATTCACTATTTAAAACAGTATTAAAGAAACAAGGATGATGACATGCATCATTGAAAGAAATATGTGGGACCTGACATCCTAGGTATTCAAGCATCTCCCCACACCAATTACTTCTCCAAAAAGAAATATCCCCTATCCCAACAATCCAGTGGTAGTGAGTTCTTTGATAATTGATAATTGAAGAAATTTCATCCCAGAATGGAGAAAACAAAGTATCCTGGTCACAATCAAGATAACACATCATAGAACTCCCCCAATGTGTGTGACACTCCAAGAATTCTCAGGCTAGCTTAACCTGAATACATTTGATAGTCCCCTCAAGATAGTTCACACCAACCCCTCCTTCAATAACAGGTCGGGAAAACCTCCCCCATGTAACCCAGTGCCTTTTCCCTTCCATCTTTGGATCGCATAAAAACACGGCAAGAATCCATTCAATATTGATGTTCACAAACATGGGTACATTAATAGCCAAAAGATCATGGATTGGAGAGGTCAAAAGAACATTATTATTCAAAGATATAATCCCACCAAAGGATAGGAAATAATTATTCTAGTTCAGAATATGAGCAAAGATTTAACTAGAAAGATGATTAAAATCACATATATGAACCCTCCCAGAAGCAAGAGGGGATCCCATATATTACATGGGAATAAACCTCATAGTATATTTAGAGGAGAGCTCACCAAGGATATCCTTTCACTAGTAGATCTTCTGGAAATATAAAAATAGATTTTATTTTTGTTAACCTGCAACCCACTCCAATGGTAATAATAATCTAAAACATTATTCAGACCCCACAGTGATCTACCTAATCCATTCATGAATATCAAAGATTCATCTGCAAACATCAAATGAGAAACTAAAGAAACCCCCAATCGTGATCGATAATCCATAATGCTTCCATTATTCATGCTTAATGTAAATGCATACTAAGAACATTCTGATCAATTATAAAAATTCCTGGAGATATTGGATCCGACTGACGAAGAACTTGGGTGGATTTAACATAAACAATATGTCTTTTCAATATATGAAACTTCCATCCATGGAAAAGAAATACAACAAAACATAAGATAAACATTTCCTTGAGAAAAACCCATACATACTAGAACCATGTTAATAAAACTCCACTCCATTCGATCATAGGCTTTACTCATATCTAACCTTATAGCCACATTAGACCCCCTAGTTTTATGATTGACATCCCTAATCAAATCCTGGGACAAAGAAATTTCTCCTTATATAGACTGACCTTTCATAAACCGATGTTACTCCAACAAAATCCACCTAGTCAAATAGGCAGATAAAGAAGCATTAATTACATTGGAAATGATTTTATAGGGTACATTACACATGCTTATAGGTATAAATTGCATGATAAATGAATGATCCTTAGATTTGTGGATAAGAACAACATTTTTGACAGTAGCGATATGAGGAAATTGACCTCCCAAAAAGAAATCATGAATAGCCCAGAAAAATATCCCCAATAATTAGGTCCCATGAAGACCTATAAAAATAAGAAGGAAGGGGGTCTGGGCTAGCAGCACTATCCAAATTTTACTCCAACATGGCCTCAAATATTTCCCTCTCCTATGGAATGGAACCCAATAAATACATTATCCTACTAAGAAACACATCTTGGGATAACCTCATGATAATCTGTAGGACCCCCTGGATAACCATATTCCATCAATGGATCAACACCTGCCAGTAGGTCCCTTATATGAGAACTACCTAGACCTCCAATAGTCCCCATATCATCACTAATAGACCCATCTTCCACACAACATTTTGTTTCATAAAACCTTTCCTTTCATTAATACATGCATGAAAAAAGTGGTATTTTTCTCTCTCTCTTTTCGCCATTTTACTCTATCCTTCTCTCTGGACGGCCTAACTTGTTTGAGCACCATCTCTACTAGATGTTCATTCCTATTTTCCAGTTCACTAATAATACCAGGATCCCAGTTTTCTTCGATACTCTATTCTAGTAGATCAATGATGTCTATAGATTCTCGAATGTCACCGTCTGGGGGAAGAATATACTTCGGCCATATAAGAAGAATTTATTTGAGCCATCTCAACATATAGTGAACTACAGACCAGGAATTACCCTCACACAGCTCCTCCCAAGACTTTTGAACAAGGTCATGAAAGCGTGAGAAAAAAACCGAAACTTCTCATGATGAATTAAACCTGGAGATAATGTAACCAGGAGGGGGAAATGGTCTAAGTTCCCTCGCATGAGGTGAGTCACCATAACATTAGCATAAGAAGAAATGACATGTAGATTACCAAGGCATCTTTCCAGACAGCTCCAAACTCTATGATCTCCATGCTGATTGTTACTACTGGAAAATTTATCACCAGAATAACCATGTTCAAGGATCCCTTTTCCCGTCATGAATTGTATAAACCCAAGGCTAGACATTCTAGGAAGATGACCTACCCCTATTTTTTCCCATGGGATACAATAATGATGAAACCCCCCAATAAACCAAGGGTATCTCCAAGGTCAAAGGATCTAAGGCTATTCCAATGAAGTTTCCTTTGAAGATGATCTCAGCTGCCATAAACAAATTTCCTAAAAGAACAATGAGATTCATAAGATACCCCTACAGTAATAAATTAGTCACTTTCCTAATACAACACCATCCTCATGTCCCTATGCCAGAATATACAAATATGTTTATAAACCGGGTTAGCATGAAGACATCCCTTCATCTTAATCCTTCAATAAAATTCATCAATCATGGAGGGATGTTGTTTGTGCTCAAGAATACCCAACAATACAATCTTATGATAAAAATATCATAATAAAGGAAATCAGGCTTAATACAAGCTCCAAGACCCCGGGCATTCTATATAAGCATAGAGATCATTGAAATAGAAGGTCTATAGGATTGGATCCTTATCTAACTGCCTTTTCAAACAGTATCAAAAACTTTACCATAAAATAATTTTAAAAAGTACTAGAACCCCACATGCCCTTACAAAGAAAAAAATCTTCCTCTCCGTCAAGAAGGGTTCCAGTCCCCCCAAACACTCCTGCTGAGAAGGGACAAATCATCTTATTCACCATGGAACATGGAGAAAAAGTAGATGATATCATGGAAACCGAACTACAGGAGACCACAATATTATTCACACCACTAAAAATCTCCTCAAATATTGAATCCTCAAAGTGATCATAAAAATCCAACAACAAAGGATCCTTTTATAAGGGTAGAGAGACTGAAAGAACTCGATTATCATACTAATGGTTATGCACCAAATTAACAAATCCATGTACAAGGCCATTAACAAATTGGATTTAGGGATTAGGCCTTGGAAAATAATGCCTTTTCTAATGTCACAATTTATGCATACTGTTAAATTAAAATGAAAATGAATTTTGAGGGCATGTGATAAGAAATAAGTACTGCAATAGTAGACAAATATGAAGTTATTAAATCTGATTGAAATGCATGGGACTACCCTACCAAAAAATCTTATAAAACCAAATTTAAATTTATGAATGATTTTTAATATGATTTGGGTGATTAGTAAATTAAAATAATTTCTTCATGTACCACATCGTTTTGAACTTTTGGACAAGTTAGTTATTTCCCTAAAGGGAACATCGATTGTTCTGTAAATTTTAATAAATAGTAATAATTTTAAATATGATACTTTTAAAATGAATTGTGATGAACCAATTTTTAACATGTATCTCGAATTCAGTGAGATTATAGATATAATAAAATTACATGGGAAAACATTTTTTGATATATACTATGTGATGCCCCTATTGAGGTGTTTTTAGGTCCAACATGAGCCTAGATTCCCCGAGAGGGGGTGTGAATTAAGTTATTGATATTATTTTCAAAATTATTCCTACCCCAACAGATAGTGACCTCTTTATTATATGGTTTAGTTATTCAGGTAAATGTTAATTCTAATCTAATTATTTCATTCTTTATCTGATTATTATTCTTTTAATGTAATGTAGGAATGCATGCACAAGGGCACACTTATTTTTACATGGTTCTCCATCACTATGATACATCTAATGAGAATACAACAACGATGTTTTGATTATAATAAATTCACTAAGGCTCATTTCCAATAATGATGTTTTTGAAATGATCTTATAAATACCTAGGCCCACTCCCATTAAAAGGATTAGGGTTTTCTCAATTCATTCCCAATGACCACTCCCTATGTCACATTATCATCCTCAATTCCAATGGAATGGATCACATTCTTACTCTACCTTTTCTCACATTTCTTGGTAGAGATTCAAACACAGTTTTTGGAACAATACTTCTGTTTCATTATCTTAAATGAATACATCATCAGTTGTATATGTATGCTCTATTGATGTTCCACATTCATCCAACAAATGAATACCACTTTACCATATATGTACTGGGAAATTCCTTCTAAACCACTTTTAGGATACTCACTACCTTCGTGAAGCTCATATTTTTCTAACATCAAATAGAATTTAACAAATATCTTACCTTTCATGAAACTATCATAGCCTCCTCAATGAAAAACTATTTCACAAATCTCAACTAAACTTCATGAATATCCTTCCTTTCAAAAAGCTTACTTAGCCTTCGCGAGTTCCATTATGTTCGTGATGCCTAGATCATATGGTTGGTTATCATATCATTCACAAACATCATCTTTTGAAAATCCTTCATGTAAAATATCTATGATCCACCGCCACAAATATGAAGCCTTAAGATATTCATTATGTATAACTACTTATTCTGAAGGGGTAGAGGCATATTAATGATCAATGGTTTACTAAACACATACTCTAAGTCCACATGAATTATTCATAGTGAGATATATAAGAGTTTTATGTAACTTTCGTTATGGAATAACATTATTCCAAACATCTCAATTTCATTCATCACCAACTCCATATTTCAGGATATATATCATTTGATCGATCACTTATACTATCATCAGATTTAATACTATCATCATCTCTTATTGATCCCACCATCTCAATAACCCACCTGTCAGATTCTCCATGTGTCCTGACTAAGATATTTTCTCCCTTTAATATCCACAATTTATCCCCCTTTTTCAAAGAACATGAAGGATACTCATTTGAGGTCTCTGATAGCGTAAAGACCCCATATTATTACATTAAAGAAAAATAACACCATACTATAGTGATAGGGGGTATCCTACATCGAAGTTTTTTCATGTGTGGGGAGTTAAATGAATTCCATGATTCAGTAGATTTCATTCTAATGCTTCATTGGGTAAAACTTTTTTAGAATATCTGCAACATTTATCTTAGTAGGCACAAACTACGACATCACTAGCCCTTCATCAAACTTATCCAAGATAAAATGTTACATGATCTCATTGAAATTTTTCCTTGAATGATGGGCTAAATTTTTTCTATGATTAATATCACATGAATTTTCACAATAGATTCTGATTTGAGACTTCACCTCAACTCCCATGTCATCAAGTTGTTACTTATTCCACAATAATTATGTTCATCCTTGAGTAGCAACAATATATTCATGATCATCAATTCTCAATGAAATAAAATCTTGTACCTTGGTTATCTATGAAAAACATAATCCACTATGATAGAATTATCCACTTGAAGTTGATTTCCTTCCATCAGCTGATCCAGACCAATCTACATCTGTATATCCCAATAAATCTGTAATAGATTTTTCATTATAAATAAACCTAAAATCCACCACTCCCTTGATATAAAAAAGTGTTATTTTCACTACAATCATTTGTATTTCCTTATGATTTTTTGATATCACCCATCTTGACTTGTGGAAAAAACAATATCCAAATGTGTTGTTGTTAAGTACAATAGGCTTCTAATGATCTGCCTATATTTTGTGAAAAAATCCACTTTTCCTTCATTATCCCATAACACTATCAACATGGTAACCATTGGAGTCATAATACACTTGAAAATATCCATTCCAAATATTCTCAAAACCACATTGACATATTTAAATTTAGAATTTTTTGGGACATTATTTCATTATGTTACCTATAAACCCATGAAAATGTCAGTTCACCAATCATTGACATTTAGAACTCAATTTTCATTATTTCAAAAAAACTATATTAACTGTTATTTATTTGATCCTCCAATGATTATGTAATATACATATACCAAAACTTTTATACCTTGATTAAACTCATTGTTGAAATATATATTGCAATCATCTCCACCCCACTGAAAACTGAGCCTTCTTAGAAACAGAACATGCCTTTAATATCATGTTGTTGGTGATTGATTCCAACTATATAAATCCTTATCTAGCTAAAAAATATAATATCATCTCCAATAATTATAAACCCATCAATATTCCCAATATAAACATATTTGTCCATAACCCCATTCAAAAATGGAAATTTTGCGTCAATCTAGAAAACTATGAAATTTACTTGCAGTAATATGGCCATGAATAATCGGACTGTATCTAGCCTTGAAATAGGTGAAAATGTTTCATCACCATTAATACCCTATATTTGGGAGTACTTTTTTCAAACTATTCGTGATTTCATTCAAATTACCACACCATCAATATTCATTTTATTGTGAAATATCCATTATTCCCAATGAAATTTTTATCTTTATTCCTCAAAACAACCTCACATGTCTCAAATTTATCAATATAGTCAATCTCTTCATTCATAACCTGAAACCACTTTTCATAACCAACAACATCATTAAAAAAATAATGCTCCTCTTATGACTGGATAGATTCCTACAATAATGAAATCATTCTCCATTCTTAACTATCACTATCAGACCACCAATGATGTTTTTCCTATCAATATATGCTTAACTCTTGGGTTTTCATGTAGATATATATATTTATTCTACTTTCTCATCATCATTATCTTCATCTAAATCATCATTTTACTCTTCCGCTCTCTCTGAGTTGCTTACCTCCTCATTGCATGCATGTGGAAAATGTTCACTATTCTGTTAAGGATTATGTTCATTTTCTACTATAGTTACATCATTAGTTTCAACTAATTTTTCAGCCTCATGTGGAAACATTATTAACATTATATCATAGCTTCTTGGACTCTTAAAAATAATTAGCAAATACCATATTTTTAGAGGAAAATATATAATCATGAAATAAATTATTTTTTATTCTTATCCCCCAATCATCCTTATTGATGTTAGAAATCCTAAACTATCATCCTTTACATAATATTTAGATCATTCATCAGATTTGGATATAGTTTTCTCATTCTATGATGTGAAACTATTACTATATTTGTCCCACTTTTGATACGAAAAAACATTCTTCCTCTCATGCATCATTTATTCTCATGTAGCACATTACATTGAGCAATCAATAAAACATCTAATCCTACTAAGTGAGAACTCGATGTAGGAAATGATTGAAACAGATAATGGCACAATCCTAGTCCACTACTCTCAATTACATACATATAATCCTATAATCTATTATCCATTAACTCTTTTCATGGAATTCATTATATATCAATTCTTCTTCTCTTATTACTGATTAGAATTAGTTGATATTTTGGAGCACATTACATCATTGTTCTACATCTTTTTAGGCATCTTCCCCTTTGATTTTATCTCCCTAAAACATGAAAAACATGAACATAATTTATAATCATTTATACACATAGGGAGTGTGGAAACCACCATAATCCATATGGTGAGAATAGTGGTTGATCCTAATGGATCAACCCTTTGATGAATTCTTGAAAACAAACTATATTGTTTGTTTCCATGTTTCAACTTCCAAGACATCATCAACTGCACTGACCATTCGACTAAGAATTATTTACCAACATATTGAGTACTATTCTCATATTTATTTTCAGTTGGATTTCAATTTTTCTAAATTTGGGGTCTACACACAATAGTACCAATTTCGTTCATTTATTTTCCACCAAAATTCCATTTTTTGATTCTTCCTCTGAGAGGTAATCTCTCCACTGGTCATCTTCTCTTTTTTATACCTCTATTGGATGGTTATTTTCCCTTATTTCACTTCTCACCTTATGATTGATGTGATATTATAAACACAATCTTTATTTATTTTTAAACTATTATTTATTTGAGTTTCCACACTATTTCTTAATGTAAGTGCGTTTTCAATAAATATAGATTATAATTTCACAAAACATGATAAGATATTCCATTTTCTTACTAGGTTCAATCACATTAATTCTTAGAGTAAAATTGTTAGTGTAGCAGATGGCGTGCTTGATACACCTTTCAGTTAGTTCCTTGTGTTTCCTAAAATACATTATAATTATTTTTTAACTTTTCATTGATTCTTTCATTATTTGATTTCGTGTCATACACCACAAGTGTAGGATATCTCTTCTTGAATTAATTTTTTCCCCATTCATTCTTCTAGTTATAAGATCTTTTATAATGAACATGTTTTTAGAATATAAATCATCACCCATTGAAAACATACCCAATGTAATCATTTCTCAAATGACATGTTGATATGGAATGTGTTTTTGATCTAAAATTGGGCTTATATGATTATTGAAACATATTCACATGTTGTCCATGTCATCTATTATAATTGAATATGATAGACACTTTATTCTTAGAGGTTTTACTTTCAAAATTTTCAAGAGGCTTTTTCTTATTCTCATATGTATTAATATTTATTCCTTCATGGCATGAAATATATCCCAAATCCACATAAACAGACATGATATTCGATAATGCATCACATAGAAATATCACATGATGTCATTAAATTCTGTAAATGTATTTTAAGGACTATCTTTATCAGCTAATAGAAGTTATCTTTTTCTCTAATTATTCATGGCTCTTTTCCTCTAATGCATGCGAGAGAGTTTATCATATCCAATACCATTTTTTCCCAAACTAAATATAATTTGCGATGATACAATCATTTTATTCTACTCCAATAATGTAGCATATTTTCCTGTCATTTCATCATCACCTACTATAGGATAATAGAATTTTAATTGAAATGAATCCTTCAATTTATGCTTTCATTGGGAATTATATTCCTCCACTTATTTCATCACTATCTTGATCTCTTCTCCCATTGGATTAATCATCATATACCTTGATTCAAGTTGATCATTTAGATATATCTTTAGATTATTCCCAATAATCATGTCATCTTCAATTCACCTTTCATCTTGTCCACAATGTGACTTTACTCCTTTACATTAAATTTTTTTGGGGAAATTGAATCAGCACTTTATTCAATATTTTTTTGTAACATTTGGTTCTTATGAACTATATTAGATTATGGTGAATAAATATAATAATTTTTTGATTCCAAATTTACAATTTCATTGGAGTTCAAATTCCTCCCCTTGTTATCAGTTTTGGATTTTCCTAACATTTTTAACATCTTTTCATTTCATCGGATTGGGAATCATTCTTATCCCTCATATTAGTATCTACATTAACAAGAATTATATATAGGCCTTTGAGATTGTTGGCCTCTATTTATTGGTCTTAAATTTGGATATCTTTAGATTTATTTTCTTCATCACCTTTCGGATTTAGTTTATTTGTTTCCTGCACTACTTCCACTTTTGGTCTTCAGGTAATTTCATCATCATCAATTGTACCACCACCACTGGGTATATTTTATACTTCACTCATTCATGTAGCATCAGTAAAATGGTGAACAATTTCAATGTTTGATTAATCCAACCCATTCTTCATTAAACAATTGGTTTCCTTAAACGGAATCACCGCTTTTCCATAGATTATTCCACAGTTACGAAAACAAACTGAATTTTTTTTTCTCATTTGTAGTTATTATTTCTTCCATGCCACACCAAGATAAGAGTATACTAAATCATTAATATCTAAAATCAATTGAACCAAATAAGAAAAAAAATTTATAATATAAAACAACCCTCTAGAACTAATTATTATGTCCAAAATGGGGCTAGACACTCTAAGAGAGAGGGTGAATCAGAGTATGGAAATTCTTTTCTAAATTCATCTTACCCCTACAGATGGTGATATCATTATTATAAGGGTAAATTTTCATTCACATAAATTTTAATGTTGATCTTATTCTTTCCTTATTTAACTAATTATTATACTTTGAATGTAATTAACGATGGAAAACATAAGGAAACATCAATGATTACTTTGTTCACCATCATTATGATATATCCAACGAGCTTAAAATGGTGTTGTGCCGATATTACCAAATTCACTAAGGCTCATGGCCAATATTTATGGTTTGAGATAGATCATTCATATTCCTAAACACACTTCCTTTAAAATGTTTAAGGTTTTGTCAATGCATTCCCTAGTGTCCCTCCATTTATCTCTTTCTCTAGATCACTATCGGTGGGAAGGATCACCTTCTACATTATCCTATTCATAAAATTCTTAGAACAGATTCAAACATAGTTTATGGTCTTGTAGGTCCCTTGATTATCTCTAATGAATATATCTTTAGTTCTATATAGATGCTCTATTAAATATACACACTCATTAACAGACGAATACCAATTCTCTATAGTTGTACTTGGAAATGACTTGTGAACAGTTTTTTTTGATACTCACTATTGTCTCAAAGCTCCTCCTTGGAAAAGCACTAATACCCATTCACAATGCTACATCCTTTTGAGAATCACTATTAGCCTTTGTGAAACAAACCACCTTTTCAATCCTCAACTATCCATTGGGATTCTCTTTCCTTATGCAAACATTGAATTCATAATTTTCTTTACTTTCATGATTCATATAACATATGATTGGTTATCATAGCCTTCATGAACTTCTTCTCATGAAACTCATTCAGGAACCAACCTCATGAAAAACATTCTTGAATCCAAAGCATAATGATCTTTAATAAGTCTCATTTATTCTTATGAAGGGTGTAGAGGTCTATTTATAGGTGTTCCACTAATTCAAGAACCTTCCTAGACATGTCATCCCAATTTCATTAAGCTATTTCATTTTCTTCATGATGATTCCTTTTTTGTGAAGCACCACATAAATTTCCCTTTCGCGATGCTTTTTGTAATTATGGTACTTTCTAGCATTCCCTTTGTGGCACTGCAATGCTCCACTATTGTTTCTCCTCACATTGTCTCTTCATAGTGCTCATCATTGTTCACATAGATCACCTTCATCATAGTTTGATCCTTCGTGAAACATGCTTTGTGAATACCATCTGTAGGAAACTCGTACATTTTTTTTTATTTTGATGATATCTTTATGGAAATCCATATTTCATGATGTTAGCCAAAATCCAAATTTTGTTCCCTAAAACGATGGCAGACAATGGGAAATGGTGTCACCTTATGTACATAATTTTCTATACTGCTTAGAACGGATCAATTCCTTTGTCTTGAAAATTTTCCAACATTCTTATTCAACTACATCTATGGAATTTATAGTTGTCCTTTGAAGTAATATTTTTTATCAAATAGAATCAACCCAAAAATACTACAATGTTACCTTGAGGGATTTTTTCTTAATATTTACATTAATATATTTGGAGAGGAACCTCAGTCTCAATATGAGAATCATGTGATGTAAGTGAGTCGCTTATTAAAGATGTTATTGGAAAATTTATGATATATGAAGAAGAACAGAAATCAAAAAAGTGTAAGATTATGAGAAAAAAAGAAAATGTCAATCCTTCATATGTACTCCAAAAAATCATAAATAGAAAATTATGGATGACATTTTATGAGATGAAGAATCACCTACTAACAGTTATGTAGATAAGTCACAACTAGATAGAAGATTATGAATTTTTTAAAACAAGAATATTTCCATTAGAAAACCATAGAATAAGGATAAATATTTAAATATAGGAAACTAGAGAATGGATTGGAAGAAGAATGAAATTTCAAATAAAATCATATAATATTATTGTAAAATAGATGGGAATGACAGAGATAATAGTCAGGAGATGAAACAAAAGAAGAAATGTGATTATAATAATAAGGAATTCATGAAATATATTAAATAAACCAAGTGTGATATTGAATATGTGAACTATAATGAAGACACTACCTAAGAGGATAATCATGAATGAGTTAAAATGTGTTTCATGAAAAACACATATGTGGAATCTAATGTTTTTCCTTCTTCTTATGTATATTTTTATAATTATTTAGATATTTAAAAAATGTGAAAACAAGTAAAATTAAAAATTTCCAAATTATTTTAATATGATGAAAGATAAATTTTATTATATTAAGGATAAATATAATATTTTTAGGAAACAAACATCTCTATGTTATAGTATTATATTTGAATATATTGTTGAAAAGGATAAAAATTCATAATAGATTAAAGAAAGCAATGAATTAATATTTTCAAATGAAAAAATAATTAATAATATATAAATATATAGTAATTTTATATGTAAACATAACAAAATTAGTAGAAATAATATTGGTCCCATGATCAGAATTGGTATAGGTTATAAAACAAGAAATAATAGAAATGTTATAAATTATTTTATTCCTTTTTCTAGTTCTAGAAAATATCATACTAATTATAATTATTATGATGAAAATATATAATTATTTATTTATGTTTCATATATGATTGTCTCAAACTTATTAAGGAATTATTGATTTAAAATGCATAAATTACAAAAATTTCTAGACCTAAGAATATTTGGGTACCAAACTCATTTTTGGTGTAAATTTTGTTTAGTAATTAACCTGCTTGAAAATATAATGTAGGATCCAATGGTAACTAGATAGTGGTTATTCTAAATATATTAAGTCTTACCCTAGTATCCTGGTTCTAATTCCATTCAATATTATATTAGAATAGTTGAAATATTAAAATCCCAAAGTAATAAAAAATTTAAATGTTTTTTATGACTACATTAAATACACGATTCCCATTATACATTTTGAATTTAAACAGAAATATAATATAGTATAAAATAAAATTATTTTCATTATTAAAACTACTTTTATGAATTCGTCAATAAATCCTAGAGAAATGAAGAAAATAAGGATGATCACAACTTCTCATCAGTTATTTAGTACTGTTGAAAAAATGATTAATCAATAATTATAATGAACCAAAAATGTTAAATAACCTATAAAATGTTCCATTCAAATAAATATATATGGAATAAAAAATATGTAAAGTTAATTAACTAAAAACATGTGGAATCTAATCAATAATATGAGAATGAAATTAATCAATTGATTCCTCCATCGTGAAAATTTCATGGATAATAATAGATGAAATAAGTATGAATTCATTACAAAATTATTGGATTCCATTTTTACATGGTACCCAGAACCTTTACAGTCATGAAATATTCTCAACAAAATTTAAAAATACTAAGTAAAAACCCATCTAATTTGCATAAAAAATATGTCTCCTGAGTCTTCTAAAGCATTGGGGGGATATCATTAATAGAGACCCAACTATGCATTCATAACCAAAGAATTCCAAAAAATATGCAATAAACAATTTTATAATAATTTTCATCATCAAATACCAATATTGAGTAATGAATATAGATTTATCAATATTTCCCCTAATATATAAAATAAAATTCATAATATACACTGAATATAAAAATTGTATATTGTTTCTAAAATAATCATGTCCACCATATATTTATGATGATATTTAATAGAAAATAAATTGAAAATGATAAATTATTATGATTAATTGATTATTTGAAGATATTCGTAACAATCACAAATAAAATTGAGATTTCAAATATAACTTTTACAATATAGTAATTTTCATGCAAAAAATTCATTTTCTGAGATAATGAAACGTAAAACATAAAATTCCATGTTGTTTTATTGAATTATGTTATTAAATATAAAATGGTTTGTTATATTCCACATTAATGTGAATTGTTTATCAATAGTATGCAATCATCCATGAAATGTAAATTTAGATAAAATATCATACCTTGCACTCCCATTTTATGGAATTATATTTAAATTCATGTATAATGGTTTTAAGAATATTAATAAATTGTATTTAAACCATATTAATATTTATTAAATAATTTTTTATTATATTATATCATCTTGTTTCCATTTCATAAAAAATATTTCATTACATTCATAGTTTCAGGTGTTGTTTTCCATGTTTTCAAATAAATTTTTACATGTTATTTACGTTCCACTTTAAACAATCATGATTCCCGAATAACTATAATATTAAACATGATGTATATATAATATATTTTTTTATCCAATTATTTAAATTAATCCTTAAAACATTGATATATGAAATGAAATACACTACTCATGGAGATGATATTTTGTATATACACATGAAAGATGTTTCCATTATCATATCGTATTAAAAAAATAAAATCTAAATTATATATATTTTATATATAATTATTTTCTTCATTATGTTATATTTATATAACATATGTTAATTAACTACAATATTAATAACTTCCATGTATATCATGAATGAATCACATCACATCGGGTGGTAGTAGTCGGCCATATACAAAAACGACGTTTCATATTATCACAAAATGAAAAGAATGATGTTATTTGTTATATATATATATATTAAATAAGAATATATAAATCCAAAATATCGAAAATATTATATATTAAATATAAAACCATATTTATTATCAACATAGAATAGTTGTAATGGATGAAATAACCCATATCTGTTCGTGTGGAGGTAGTCCTCAAAACACATGAAATATGATTGTTTATTCCTTTTGGTGGATGAGTGTGTAGATGTTGGAATAAACCCTTGATAGAAAACATATAATTATATTTAATATAATGAGGTTATCATACAATTAATTTATATGGAAATTGATGTAATAGGAGAAATAAATAAAAGAAAAATGATTTTATAAAATCCTGACCTCACCTTCAGGTATCGTCCTTATGTTTTACCAAATGTCTTCTTAAGTTGAATTTATTACATATATAAGGAATATAATATTAGCTTAGGTATTTCGGGGTGATAATTACGTAGGGATTGGATGTTATAATATTTTTAAAGGTTTGATTATGGGGGGCTATTTTTTTCAATTTATTAGTTGTGGAGAGGGCCCACATGTAATTTTTTAAAATCAGTTAGGTGTTAGAACGTTTTTACAGAAATAGATTCTTCTAAAAAACACAAAATATGATATTATAGATTTAATTATATAAATATTTACATTCAATTGGAAATGTAAATGTCTATGATCATTTTTACACCTTATATACAATGATGAACAATTATGTAAGCTCATTTTTACCATAATCAATCAAATTAATTATAACTACAATCACGAATAATTTTGGTAAAAAATTACATTAAAAGTATTATAAATTATATATAATTCCATATCAAAATATGGGAACCATTTTTCACAATTAAAATCCTAAAATTGGTGAATATTAATTTAAAATTAATCTCGTAGATGGGATTAGAAAGCGGATTTCTAAGTGAAAATGTTCAAACGCTAAATTTGTTTTATATCTAAATTAAATATTAAAACAATTATAATGACATAAATTTTATTAATATATGTATTATTTATCAAATTTATCTTACAATATAACTAAAAATATAATTTTTTATTATAAATTATATTAATCAAAATCAGTTTTCAATTAACATTCTGTATTTTTTACTATTCAACAAAAATGAATTTCTGGGAAAAACACCCTAAAATAATTCTAAGATACTTTTAAAATTGTTATTAAATAATGAATTTCATTTTTTCATATATAATTTTTTAATGTTTCAAAATTTTTATTCAAAACAAGTGCTCTATTAACAGATGGAAAACTAACATTATACTAATAAATTGTAATGAGTGTAATTTTTTTTAATCTTATGACAATCAAATCCATTCGAGGAATGTATAAATATTTTATTGTGTGTGTTATATATAAATACTATTAATATAATCCCATAATATTAATTAATTTAATTTATAATGATAACATGGCTCTATATCTAAATAATACATTTTAATAAAAACATGCGCATGGTACTCTATTAGTTTTAATATAAATTTATAATTAATTTGTAACCAATGAATTCAACCATATACATATGTCAGTTAATAATATTTGTAACTATTAATTTAATTCATTGGAGATAATTTTCATATCAAAAAATAATATTATTATAATTTGGAAAAACATGGTCTTACGTGTAATGGAAGCTATGAAATAATCTCATTGTTCCATGAAATATAAGCTAGCTCATTATACCATGCATTTAATTATATTTATTAAATTGATTTTTCTTTTTAAATTATTAAATATATTATTATATGTCTTATATTTATATTACCTTTAATACATGGTGTTTCATGTCATTCATTCTATAGAAGACAATGTTATTTTTTTATAATTCTGGTGTGTCACATTCTCCCCACCATAAATAAATTTTGTTTACATGATAAAAAAATGATTTGATAATCAAGGGTTTTTATTTAAAAAAACAATTTTTAAAACCTATATCATAAAATATTTAATAAAATATCACCTTAATAAAATTAAATAGTGTGTATAAATTTAATGTGTAATAACATATAAATAGGTTTTTAATTTTGAGAAAACTGTTTTAAAATGATTATAAGGACAAGGGGGAAAGCTATAAATATTTATATAGTTATTGATGTCATTGATAAATAATAGGTGAATTATAAATGGATTTTTGAGGGAATACATGCCATGAATTTTTGATGATTTAAAAGGCCATCAATTCAAGTGAAATGTTTGTAATATGATATAATATTTGTTTCAAGACACTCTTTATTAGAGTAGGGGAATTATTTCTCTCATTATTAATATAATGAATTACACTATATTTATATGTTTATATTTTTTAATAAAATATTCAAATTTTTTGTTCTTCGATCAATTTCTAATTCACCCATCACTCCATGAAACGAATATCCCAAAATTAACTTTCATGCCTGGTTAACCTTTAAATATCATGTGATCCAAAAAAAGAGTAACAAGATATTCCTGCCATCTTTAGTAAAACCAAAATGTTTATAAATATTTATACAATTACATCAGAAGAGTAAATTAATCCATTTCATAAATAATTACCTACAATTCCTATCCAAATATGTATATTCATATTTTGAAGGGAGGTTTGAAATTGAAAATATTATTCCCAAGACAGAATAAGAGGTTTTTATATATCACGAACCAAGCCTATGAAATCCTTTATCATGTATTAACCTATAACATGGTAATAACATGAATTACCATATTTTATTTATGAAAAAAGTCATAATTCCTTACTCCCTATGTAATAAATATTTATTTGATAAATTCATTAAATCCATAAAATGTTCTAAACACCATCAATGAGAGTATAAACCACATTGTACAGAATTCATTAATAAGACCCATGATAGCCACTAATATCATATTCAAATTTAACATATCAATATCCTATTAATTTATACATTATTATCTAAATATTATAAACTATTAAATTTGTTTTTTCTTCAATCATATGTTTTTCAATACATTCAACATTTCACAAAATCATTTTTCATTCTTATCGATATCATTCAACATGTGATACAAAATCCATAATAAAATATTATAATATGAAAATCGTTATTGATTTCATAATTCTCATAACCATAACATCATTTATAATATAGTAAAAAAAATTAATCATTGGATCAAAAAATTCTCACATTAACCATTACACTATTTTTCATTCAATATCATAAGTTTTATATTGATCCCTTATCTTTTTCATACATGTTTTCCCATTATACTCAGGGAATTCATTTCCAAAGATCCACATAAGTTTATAGTAAAATAATTGTATATTGGAATCCTTTTTCTTACCCATGTAATTAAAATCCTGGAATTCATTATCTCCATTATTCTATAAAACACTAAATCTGTTTAATAAAGTAATAAGGTGTTTATTTATATAACTATCACATGTGTTAAAACACTTCTTTCCTTTATTTATGTATCCACATTTTCTTCAGAAATCATTTTCTTCTTATCCTTCCCACTAAATCCATAATATTGATATAACACATTCTTTTCCTAATTTTAACATGATACTATCTCCTCATATTATGAGAATGTTTGGGATGCTATATTATTTAATAATATTTACTTAAATATTTAATTAAATGATCATTATTTCTATTTAGATTTAACTCATTGATATGGTTACCATTCCATCTACTATATACCATTTCTATATAAGGTAATATAGTATATTATATCATATCATTATAAAACATAATTTATAATCCCAAAAGTAGTGATTTTCAAAACATAAAATGAAAAACATGGTGAGTATATATTCTCGTAATAATAGAAATGATTTATTTGGGATGTTCATATATAGTAATCATAAAATTCTGTCATAGTTTTATGTTACCAAATCTATTTTTTCTTAAATATACTTTACAATAATTATTCTAAATATTTTCTAATACAAACTATAATTACCCAAACCCGTTAGATCATAGCCAGTTCCATAAATTATTACATTGGTATAGATATAAGATTAAAATCCCAATGGACCTATCTGTAAAAAAAATGGATTTAAAATTACATAAAATATTCCAATTATATAGTGGGAATAGAGAATGAATCCTAGAAGGTATAATATAAACTACTCAGCTTCCTTGAAACTCATTCCTGGAATCTATCTTCATAACCATTAGAAAGGTATAAAATCAAGGGTGAGTTCAAATACTAAGTAAGGGTTAAGAATAGTGCATGCAATAATAAATCAACAAGAACAATAAACATGGAAAGGTAAATAATTGATCACACATTGCATTTAAATAACTCTATAAGGCATAAAAAATATAGCATGACATATAATTGAAAACACATGAAATTTAATCAATAATATTTGAATGAAGTTAATCCATATATTTTTTTCAAATTAAAAATATAATGGATAATAATTACTGAATTCTAAAAGAAGGAATTTCATAATTATTAAATTAAATTATATCTTTGTAAATGGAACCTTTACCAATAATATCTATTCGAAATAATTTTTAAAAATACTATATAAAAACACATATGGTTTTGGAAAGTGATTCTTCTCATGAGAGTACAGTTCCATTTAGGGGTTATCATTAAATAGGCCCCGCCCATATCTCTAATTATATAAAATTACTAAAATATTGAATAATAAATTTAATAAGTTTCTTAATCGTTAAATATCTATTTTGATTATAGAATATAGATTTATCAACATTTCATTATATATGTGAAATAACCTTAAAAATATACACCATATTTATGAATGGAATACAGTTTAGGAAATAATCATATCCATCATACAATATTATTGAATTTGAAAATAAATTAAATTTTTAATTATAAATATTTTATAAATAATTTGTGGTTTAAATATAATGTTTACAATCACAAAAGAATGATATATTGAAAAGATAATTTTTAAGGTTATAAAATTTTCAATTTAAATCCCATTGGAAGAGATAATTAAAACGAAACCTTAAAAATCCTTGATGTATGAGTTAATAATGATATTAAATGGAAAATATAATTACATTCCCCACATTAAAGTTAATTGGATCATAGTACTATATATGTCTCAATAGAATGTGAAATGAGATGAAATCTCTTTGCTTACTTACAAATCCGGATAAATAGTCATTAGGCAAATAAATAATTATTTATGAATATAATAAAAGTATTCAGTAACCATATTAAAATTTATTTCATTATTTATTATTATTTAATAACATCTTATTACCCTTCATTAATAATATTACATTATTTTCATCTTTTTGGGTGTTTTAGCCTAGTTTTTCATGTTTTTATTTTACTTGTTAT
This sequence comes from Viscum album, assembly GCA_963277665.1. Taxonomy (NCBI): domain Eukaryota; kingdom Viridiplantae; phylum Streptophyta; class Magnoliopsida; order Santalales; family Viscaceae; genus Viscum; species Viscum album. Next base: position 1,209,690,789 of record OY728159.1, read on the forward strand.
TTTTATTCCTCTTTCATCAGTCATTATTTCCTCATAAACAGAATGTAATCCATGATATAAATATCATATAAATAACTATATATGTATATATATTAAGTCATAAAATTTGGTGATATGAAATGAAATAAATTTTTCATTGGGACGATAGGTCATATGCAATAATGAACACTTTTCCATTTTCATATAGCATTAAAATAAATAAAAGAATACTATATATATTTATATTATAAATATAGTATAATTATTATTGTTTATATATCACATATGATTAATAAACCCATCTTTAACACATTCCATATAATTGTAGAATGAATCACATAACTTTGTGATGAGATAGTCTGCAGCACATGTGAATAACGTTATTTTATTTTCATTAAATGAAACTAATTAAGGTATATGTTATATCACAATTAAAAAGTACAAATTTACACTAAGATAACATAAATGTTATATATAAACTATATTTTCATCATTATACCCATCATTGAATAGTGTTAATGGGAGAAAAAACATATCAGTTCCCGATACGGTAGTCTGTCATACAAACAGTCAGTGATAGCGTATAACATTTGATTAAAGTGTGTGAGGTTTTTGGTAATAACATTAATATAACAAAATATATATATATATTAAAAATACTATGTTAATTATATAGAAATTATATAATAATAATTAATGGTCGTTGATAAGAGAATAACATAAAAATTCATTTAGAGAATAATTACCTCTCTTTAATATATACTCGTTAGTGTTGAATTAATTCCTTCCAAAGTTAAAATTTTAAACAATATAAGGCCTATGGTATTTTTGGAGGGTATTTGGGGTGTGAATAGGGAATTTATGTTCTAAAACATATTGGTTTGAGAGGTATGACGAGGGCGGTAGTGGGTAGCCTATTATAAATGGAGGTGAAGATAGACTTGAATTTTTTTATAATATGTTAATTTTACCCCTGTTTTTTCCATACAAATATGTATCAATAAAACAAAAATCATGATAATATAGGTGTATTGGACAAAATATGTCAAGTCATTGGGGATTGTAATAGTGTAGGGTCATTTTTATCCCTTCTAATCTAAGTTGAATCATTGAGTGATATCATTTTTACCACAATCATTGTAATTAATTTTAACTAACTTCAGTAATAATTTTTGTAAAAAAATTATTTAACATATTTGATATTATAAATTATTTTTATTAAAATTATATAATCCATTTTTCAAAATTAATATCCAAAAAGTATTAAATTTTTTCTAAAATTAAGTAATTATGTCGGACAAGAAAGCGAGGTTTTAAGGTGAAAATTGTTCAAATGATTAGTAAGTTTTTATATATATAAATTTAATTTAAAAATGAATAAAATGAAATAAATTGAATTAATATATTTGTTATTTATATAATTTTAATTTAAAATCAATTTATATTAAAATATATCATTATAAATTATTTTATAAAAAGTCAGTTATCAATTAAATTTCAAAATGTTTCTATATTAATCAAAGGGAAAATAATTAGTCTCAGTGAAATCAGTAATTCTATTAAATATTTAATTTAAAATTAATTATTTTTATATCATATAATGTACAATCATCTCAGCATATGAAATCTATGTGCTGATGGTTTTAATTTTATGTTTCAAAATAATGTTTTATGATTTTGCTTCTACAAATTCATTGGTTTGTAATACCATGAGAAATATTCATGTTTATGTTGTTAATTTAGAGTCTTTATTTTCTAATAATATTTACTCTCAAATTTTCTTATCCGGAATAATCAATCCTTTTTCATAAAAGGATATGAAAGAGAAATATTCACTCATTAAGACCTCAAAAATTCTAAAATAATATCATTTTGTTCAATAGTGTGTTTGACCTGAAACACCAAGCATTAAAGTTAATACAATATCCTGAGAAATTAAAATATATTTACTATTGAATATAAATTCAATCTATGATGTATCTTAAAATTCACACAATAATTATTTTTATTGTGTTACACAAAATACAGAATTTCTTTTATGGATTTCATTGTACGCAAGAGTATGTTTTACCGATTACTATTAATAGTATAATTAAAATATGATCATTATCATCTAAACATTATAATGGTCATAATGGATATGATTAAATAAATTTGTAAAATATTTTTTACATATGTGTATGTAATTATCTGGTGACTAATAAATTCTTAATGTATTTGGAAAACAAAATACTATACAAAATGTTTTAATAAGAATAATTTTTATACCCCTGAATAAATTTTATCCAAAGAAATTAAATTATTTAATATTATTAAATTATCTTAATTGATTTATATATTATTTATTTAATAATATATTTTTACATTCATCTAATATATTCGATATGAGAAGGATATGAACAAATCCAATTTATCATGAAAAATATTTAGATTTAAAGGGCAGTATAAACTCTTTTTAATAGGGAACATGTTTTAAAACAGAAAATTGATTATTTTATAAATATTATTTGAAATAAAACATTACAATTTAATGTTAAATTTAAAATTTATTTTAGGATTAATATTTTTTATTCTATAATATGGTTCATTTTTTTGACTAGTAAAAAATGTCTAACTTTAATAGAATAAAACATTTTATCTAAATAATTTAGGATTTTAAATTATATTTTTATTTTTCAAAAAAGTAAAAAATATATCAATTATACATCTATTAATCCAATTTATATCATTGGAATTATTTCTTTGTTGAATATTTGTATATAAAAAAAATAGTGAACTTGTATATATTTTCCCTTTAAATCCCATTGTCTTATCCCATCTATATAATTAGTTTACAATTAATTTCCTCCATGTTATTTTTTTTGAAATAAAAAATTGGATTAAATATTTTTAATTATAATATTTTCTAATTTATAATAAGGTTTACTAAATTTTTTACCATAATGATTAGTGAATGTAGTAATAATTAATAAAAGTGATAAAGATTAAAATAAGATTACATAGAATTTAAAAAATAGATTAGAAGAAATAAAAATTAAATTAAAACAGACTAATACCCATTATCATTCAATATTTAGAAAAAAAAATCCTTTTACATAATTATTTGTTTTATGGAAGTATTTTATATATCATGAATGTTGTGTATACCTCCCATTCTTTTCAAAAATATAAAGTGTGTCATCTACCTCAGTAAAAATAGGCCAAAAACTCCCCCTTCACCACAAATTTAAAAACAAATTGTATTTGTAATTACCTGAAAAATACACTCCCCAAAATCCCACCACTAATATTATATAACTATTTTGTGTTGGAAATCAATCCATGGAATACTTTTGGTATAAAATAAAGGTGTATCCCATAGAAGATGTATCATTCATCAATGATAACATCTATTCTATTACATTATCAACACCTTTAATTATACTTATAAAATATTATATAATAAAAAAATTATATTCAATATAACTAGATGTTATTATGTTATATTAATGACCTACACATTCACACTATACTGTAAAATGGGATATACAATCAACGTTTATATGTACGGTGGACATCCGCCTCCCGAAAAGATGTCTTTCATTATTGAATTCCCACTTTATATTTTTCGGAGTAATGATGCATTTATGATTTATATATGATATAAAATATGTTTATAATTTATATATTCTTTTTTTAATTACTATTTAACACATCTCATTATTATTTCAAATTTTGAGGAATAGAGAACATCATTTGTAGATGTTGGACTGTCGCCTCCTCAAAGAAATTTTATTTGTTCCCAATTTACATGGAATTTATTAATATTGGGTTTAATATCTATATATATAACATAAATATTATAATTAAATTATTATATACATATATATCACTTATATTTCATGGAAATGGAAACATCATTCCTGCATACATATAACTTATTTTCACTATGACCGGTGTACTCCACTTCCTATCATATGATTTTATATACTAAATTAAAATATATATACTTAATATATATACTATTTAGATAATTTATTAAATTATAAATAGGATCAAATAATTATTTCTTTAAAAGTATAAAAAATACATTTAAAATCATACTAGAAAAACAATGTAATTAAAATCCAAAACAATAAAAATAATGAATGATTATCAAGAAATAGGTGAGAAGATGTTATTAAAACAGAATATAGGATATTATAAATATTATTATGGTTTTTTATGTTAATAATATTCATGAAACTATTATATATGATTTTTTAAGTATTTTAACCAAATAGTATAGTAAGGTAAGGGGAGTTCTAGTCTCACTATTATTTCTGTGAGACTTATTCTATAGTCACCAATAATTTCTTATTGTGGTGTATATTCAACACTAAAACATGTTTTATAATGAAAATATTTTATTTAATGATATTGATAGATTAAATTTATGTTATTATATCATGGATATCATTATTTTAAAGATACTAATACATTAAGGGATTTCATCTCAATTTACATTCTACCGAGACTTAATTATTTAATATGCACTAATTCACATTGATGTGTTGTATATTGTTCCCCTTTTTAATTTAATATCATGATTCATTAACACTTGTCATTATTTTATGTTTCTTTTTTAATTATCCCATCAATTTCTTTTTGGCTTTAAAATTACAAAGTGGTCAAAGTAGTCTTTGAAATCTCAGTGTATTATTGGATAGTTAACATTCGTTTGAAAAATTCAATTACTTATTATAGTTTTTGTTGTAAATTACATTTATCATAAATATCCATATTATTATTAAATTTATATGATTATTTCCTAAACCATATATAAATTTTAAATACAATTTTGTTTTTAAATTTATATGATTAATTGTATAAATGATGAAAATTTATTATATCTTAATCAATATGGATATTTGATAAGGAACTTTGATTCTAAATTAAATCGATTATTTTATGTATGAAGAATCATTTGGTTATGATAAAAATGTCTTCGGGACCTATTAAGGAAATACCTTCAACAAATTGGTAATATCAATAAGAAAATTAATTGGTAAAATAACTTTAATTTTTTACAATCTTGAAAATAGATCTCATAGGTAATGATTCCATGTGCTTTGGAATCTTAGAATCATTTTTTAAGAACATCCATCATTTAGTATTATGTTTTTATTTTCAATGTCATTTTCACTATTAAAATATCTATGTATGTATTTAAATTTTAGTAAATTAATTAAATGAAATTTTTGTTTATATATTTACCTACCAATATTGATTATTAATTTTTGATTTATTATATAAATCTATATACATATTTATTAATAAGAATTTTTACTCACCATTACAATTATTCTTTTCCCAATGATATGATAAAATGATATTTGGATGAGTATATAATGATTTAGTTCATTTTTTATTATGTATTGTATTTCATTATATATCCCCATTGTAAAATGGGTATCATGTCATTAATCTGAAATTCCAAAACTACTAAAATGTTTCATACTTTGGGATTTTTATTAGTTATCTTTGATAACATAATAAATTAAAGACCAGTCTCTGGGATATTGGGATCAGGGTCATTGTAGTTGGTATCAAAGGATGATTTTATAAACAATGGATACTATATTTAGGAAAAAATAACTTTGGGAACATATTCCTATGATATGACATGAAGATAAGTGTATTAGATCATTATAAAGAAATGATTTTTATTATTATGAGATTATATATGAAAAATTATATCAATTTATTCTATGTGTTGCTCCATATTTATAAGTAAATAATTTTCATAATTTTAGGAGTTGATCTAGTATATAATTTTATTTAGAAATGAGACATGGAATGAATATAGCTAGTATAGTAACTAAGCATTATATAGAAATATTATGGAATATTAATAATGTTTGGACACATAACCATTCTGAAAGTGAGAAAACTATTTCATAATGATATTTTTTGACGTTTTACCACTTTATGTGATAGATGAACCCATCTTTAAGTGCGACTATATATACAATGAAGGTTGAGTACTAAATTATGTATTTTGAGGATATATTTGAGGGATTTTTATGTGGTAAAAAAGAAAATTATTATCTTATAGTGTATTGTGTCAATGGATATGTTGATCAGTGGTGGTAATTGATCTATAATACTAGGAGGAAGTGGAAATAAAACTCATGTAATTGAATGAATTTAATAAATTTGTCATTGATATATATTTTCCTCGTGATAAAAAAACCAAATATAAAGAAAAAATTTCTTAATCTAAAGAAGAAGGATGAATAAATGGTTGTAGATTATGAAGATTTATTTAAAAGAGAATAAAGTTATGTTATATTTATAATATGTTACAAGTAATACAAGATTTACAATTCCATTTAAGGGGTTAAGCCATGTGTCCCAATTGAACAGGTCTCTCAATATTTTTCATCATATTATTAAATTGTTTTATGTACTATCGTGAAAGAGAAATAATTCTCAAAGTCCCATGGATTTTATGTTATGAAAGAGATTAAGAGGATTACAAAGAAATGTATTGATAAAAAGAATAATGGAATAACATATTTTCCCACATGTACTAATTGTGGGATGATTTACCCTTGAAAATTCGTTAAGAGATTGGGTTTTTTATTAATGTTGAGATAAGGTTTGTAATTATAAATAATGGAATGGGAGGAAACAAATAAATGATGTATAATTATTTAATTCTATAGAAATGGGTCAATATTCAGAATTACCCCACCAAGTTTTGAAGGAATATAAGATTGAATTTTAGAAGATATCGTGGTGAAGATTTTGATATTGATACATTAGAAGTGGATAGATTAATGTTCTTATGTATTCTGATCCTTAAGAAGCGTTGTAAAAATATTTTAAATAAAAAATAGTGGTTATTAGTATTATGAAATATATAAATATTATAATATTATATTATATATAATAAATTCTTAAATTTTTTATTGAATGGTATAAAGGAATGTTATTTAATAGAAAGTTGAACTTTATGGAAAATAGAAGATTGAGGGACCATAATATGCTACTAATTTTGAGATAACAATATTTGTATAATGAGATGATTGATATGGATAATGTAAATTAAATCAATTAAATAAATTGTAACAAATTCTAATTTTTTGTGTCATAAAATTGTGAAGGACCATATGGTTAACAAATTATGAAAATGGTTAATGTTGAACTTTGGACAAGTTTCGAAGATTAATTAATTACATCACCAAATGATGCCACATGTGCGAAGAGATGAATTTGAAAAATTTAAAGGCATTGAAAAAGGATAATGTTTTGTTAATTTAATATAAATTCATTAAGAAAGTATAAATCCTAATATTCTTTGAGAGTTAAAAAATTTTTCAAATCAAGGAAAAAGGGTTGTGAAACAATTTTTTTTCATATTTTCTTATTTTTGGATTAAATCAATGACATTTTACAAATTTGTGGATTATTATATTAGATTAATTAAACATATTTGGATCATCAACTTTATAGGGATTAATGATCTTTATCACTCTCAATTTTAACATGATATTTAGATTTTGTTTCCATTTCTATTTTTTACTAATGTTGTCATATTCGATACCTAGTTTCATGGTGACCATTAAAATTATCAGTCACTATTATTAAGACTATGTGTAATTAATAATATGTGTTTAATAAGTTTCTGAAAAATTATATTTTCAAATATCAATATCATTATTACTCAGATAATGTCAAAAAATTCAATGATTCATTTTAATTTAGGTGAGGATAATGTAACAACGCAGAAATTATACAAAAATACCCTTTTATTTAATATCATCTATGACAGGAAACACCAAATTTAGAGGGAATATAATATCCTAAAACATTAAAATAAATTTATTATTTAAAATAAATTTAATTAACGATATATCTTATAATGAATGAAATATTATGTTCTCTGGCATTACACCCAACAATCACATTATTCTATGGAATGTGGTGCATGTAAGACAATGTTTTACTGATTAAAATACATATTGTCACTAAAATATTATTATCATATCCTATAAATTGGTATGGATATATTTAAAATGATTAATCACATTTAAAAAATATTTTTTTTCATATTTTTATATAATTTTTTTGTTCCAAGATAATTATAAACGAATATAGAAGACAATTCATTATATAGGAAATGTTTTCTTAAAATGTTTATTTCATGTGCCCATAAATGTTTTACCCTTATAATTTAAATTAATTAATTTTATTTAATTATCTTAATTTATTTTATATATTATATATTCCAAAAAATGTTATGACATTCATCCATTATATTCGATAAGAATAAGATAAGAACAACTCTAATTTAACCAATAAAAAGATAATTTTTTCTAAAGGAAACGTTTACTCCATTTAATGGAGCACATGTCATAAAACATAATTTTGAACCATTTATCAGTTTAATTTGAAAAAAAATTTAATTTTTGTATGTGTAATGTCAAAATTATCTTAGGGTGAATTATTGGAATTTTTAAATGATGTATCATTTTTATGAATAATGAAAATTAATGAATTTTAATTGATGATTTAATTTTCAAATAGATAGTTTCGAATGGTAATATATATTTTTTTATTTCCTTTATTGAAAAAAATATATATAATAACTATATTTAAAATATTTTGTTCATTGGAAAAAAATTTATATTTAATTCTTATATAATAAAATATTGAACATTATTATACTTTCACACTAATAACCTTCTTTCCAATCCCATATCCATCATTAATTTTAAATTAATTTATCCTTGTATGTGATTTTAAATTTTAAAAATGGATTCAATATTTGAAATCATAAAAATTTATAATTTATAATAAATTTTAATAAATTTTTTAACATACTATTTTTTCAATATAGTTAAAATTATTCATAGTGATTAATGTGATAATTGATTTATATTCTGGTAAATCATAAAATATATTGTTTAAAAATTCACTTAATCTTTAAAAAAACCAATTAATTGACAATATATAGACCATAAAAAACAAGGAATTATATTTTTCCTTATGTAAGCCACTTTTTTGGTAAAAAAGTTGGTAAACCTAACATTATTTTCAAAAAATACCAAATGAGTCCTCTCCCTCCTTGATAAAAGTCTACCACATTCCCTCCTTCTTCAAACCTATCAAACAAGTTTGTTTCGGACATTAACCAACCATGTCACTACCCAAAATCCATCCCCTTATCCTAGAAGTTTTATTTTTATAATAATGCAAACCATGTATGTCATTTTGTATAATCTAAAAGGATCTACCCGAAAGAAGAGGTAACATTTTTTAAAGAGAACATTTGTTTTATTTTTTCTCTACACATAAATTATTATTATGTCATGATTATATAATAATCAAATTATCTTAAATATTCATACAATTTTTTTTACGGTTATGGTGAACAATATCCTATACATCCATTAAATGGGAAAACAATCATCATTCTTGTGTACGGATGACTACTGCCTCGTGAACCGATGTAATTCACTTTTCCATTAAAACAAGTCATGGTTGGAATAATGATGGATTTGAAGTTTATAAATTTTATTTATTATATTTTCATTTTTATTTTTATTTAGGATATAATATATAACACATACCTATATTATTTATATTTTGTGGGAATACTATAACATTGTTTGTGGATAGTTAGGAGTACAGCCTCCACAAAGCGATATGACTCTTTCACACGTAACAATAAATTCATAGATTAATTTAAATAAAAATGTACATAATTTTTACTATATTTATTTCAATTATATTATGCTTTAAATAATTAAATCATTATATATTTAAATGGATCAAAATAATAACTAGTCAAATCGTATATTAATAACCCGACATTTAACACCCGAAATAATGAAAATAATGATTGATTATTAAAAACTATGTGATACTATGTTATATAATTATCATCAAATGAATTATTAATATTAATATTGTTTTTATATATTAATAACATATCTAAAACCATCATATTGGAATTTAAAGGGACTTCAACCAAAATGGAGCTTAAGGTAAGGGGGTTTCTAGTGCCACAATCATTTCTGTAAGATTTATGACACACTCATCACTTTTCTCTTTGGTGTGTTATATATACATCCCAATGACATGTTATATCACAAGTTTAAATAATTACATGTTATTAATGTTTTTAATTGTTATTATTGAATTGTGGTTCCAGTGATTCAAATTTTACTCAAATAGTAATGATTTTGTCACAATTTATATTTCATTTTGGGTTATTTGTTTTTGTTGACAATTAAGATGGATGTGTTTTATATACTATCCTTTTTTTGATTAATATAATGGTTCAAGAATACTTTCTGGTATTTGATGTTTCACTATAAATTATCTCATTCAATGGGTCTTGAATTGGAAATTAAAAATTAGTAAAGTTTATCATTGAAATCATAATTTCATTTGTGATTGATAAATTTATCTAGAAAAAATTGCCTGTTAATGATCATTTTTTATTATAAATTAAATTTATCTAAAATATAAAAATTATTTTGTAATCTATATAATCATTTCCTGATATATATACCATTATTACATAATGTTATTACATTGAATTTTATTTTACAAATTTTGGAAATGATGATAAATCTTTATCATTTACTTAATTCATATATTTGATATGGATCATTTTTTAATGAATTTATTGAATAAATATATATATATATATATATATATATGAGTAATTATTTTATAATACATGAAACTATTTGGGGAATGGTTATTACAAACCCCCCGATGCACCAATTGTCTCATGAGGTAAATTAGTCTTTCAAATCAACGCTATTTAAATTTATCATCAAAGTAGATATTTACTGTAAATGATCCTTATCCATGGGAAACATAAAATTCAATATTTAATCTTTGTATACAATAATTATTTATCTATTTTTATTGATATTATAATCACTATCCTAAAATATATTGATTTCATTAACTTTCAATCTATTTATTAAATTATATGTATGTTCACTTATTTATCTTTCCATATTGATTATTCATTATTGATTCATGAAAGATTCAACTGTACATAAACTATTTAGATCATTTAAGCTCAAACTTATTTTGATTAATTCCCTTAGTTATGATGAATACATCATCTAGTTAATATTTAAGGATATATTTGGTTTGTTTTATTATATATTGTATTTCATTTTCTATCCCCAATGTTGAATGGGTATCATGAATGTATTTTTTATTTTCAAATAATCTAAAAATATCAGTTCTTATAAATTTCAAATCTTGTATCAATGATAATGTAATAAAATAAGGATCTAGAATTGGGATACTGGGATTGGGGTCATTATACACTCATATAAAAAGATTACTATGGTAGGGTTAGAAAAATATCTACCTAAAATGAATTCCGAAATTGTATTGTCTATAACCTAATTCAAAAATGAAAATATCATAAAATTTCTTTCATATCAATAATAGATGTCACAGCATCCTAATCTCTATATTTGGTTAACATGGACATATTTTGAGCATCATTATTTTCATTCCACAATTTGAAGAACAAAATTTATTTATTTTTTTATGAATTTATTAGTTTTACATGGGTATTCATTATAGCTCAAAAAAGTCAAGCATACTCTTATTTTATCAAGTATGTTAAATATGTTGAAATTCATTGATGACATAATATTAATACATTAAGATGTGTTCATGGTCATGAGTTTAATAATTAATACATCAAATCTTTTTTCAAACAATATTTCTCAAATTATAAATATTTTTACCATATGTCCCCTCAACAAATTGTGTTATTTAAATAAGAAATATAACAATACAATAAATTACATGTACTATGGTCAATGAATACGAAAATCCTATTTATTTTTGAGATAATTCTATGAATACAGATTGATACATAATCAAAATAGTTTTAATCAATCCTTTATATAAGAAATTTACATATAAAATATGTATTAGTACAAATCCAGAAGCAAATTCATTCATATTTTTCAATTACATAGTCTTTATTATTAATATTGAGGATTATCATGAAAAGAAATCTTACAATAGTGATGATCAAATTTTCCTTGTTTATTTAACATCTAGTAAGTCTTATAGGTTGTATAATAAAAGATAAACTATTTTGAAAGAGTTTGTCCACATCAAAATTTATAAAAAAAATCATATGAGCCTCATCACCCTTAAAAAGTATTTGGGAATGATTTGTCACTTATAAATATCTCTATAAAACATTATTACCCAAATACACATCAAATAATAAAATAATCATGTTCTGAGGAACATCGTAAACCTAAAAATTAACCTATGGAAAACCATGATATTATTATACCTTCATTTCCAATTTCAATTTGGTTTTATAGACACCGACGTCTAGATGTTGTATATGGTGATCAACATAGAGGTATAAGAACTAGATAATATCTTAAGATTTAGTTTCAACAAAAATAAATATTATCATAACATAAAACTATGAAAATAAATTATGCAATTAATGCTGAATTATGTTTGATAAAAAGAAAAGAGAAAAAGAATAATGTTTTGAATCTTGAACATGGTATTAAATACAATATAACTATTGTCACAATATGGGTGTTTAGAAAACGATGTTGAGGAAGTGACCATATTTAAAAATAATTCGAGTCAGATTATACAAGTATATATTCAATAAAAAGATATTTTCTATCACGAAATAATTTCACTTGTATATAGACTTGAAACCATTTTAACACTTCTTTCCAATGTAGAACAATAGGATTTCAAAGTATTTAAAATGTATTTAAAAAAGTGAATTCATAAATGGAAATATTTTTAAGGGTGTTTTTATTAAATAACCCTATAGATTTTATAATCATCATTTTTAAAATCAAGTGTTTTTATCAATGAAAAATTTCTGTCATTTAAAATAATCTATTATATATTGTTATTATATTCTTATATCTCTCATGTTTTCTAAATTTCATTAAATGTTATAGATGAACATACACTTTTAATAAAAATAATTGACAATAATGGTTTATGAGTTGAAATTAATGTTAATTTTTTTTCTGGAACATCTAAATATTTATTGTGAATATATTTTGAATAAATGATGAAAATTAAATTTTAAAATAGTTTAATGGTTGAACATAAAATAATTCCGTATTATAGAATTTTTCAAAATAATTATACAATTTTTTAAAATAAATGTAGGTTCTGTAAATACTTTCTAATGCTGGTTTAGATAACACGGTATGTAGTGATTCACCCATGAGATCCACTTTCAAAATGGATCTTTATGAATAGGGAAAGATAACGGATCTGAACCAATTTTAGTGGTATGATTGGATGTTTTCTATAAATAACATCTAGAAGAAATGTTATTATTTTTTGTCTTTGTATGTGTGAACATTTTCATGAAACCACTAAATAGTTTCATCTACATTATATTAAATGAATTCTAAAATTCTTCAATGATGCCATCAATTTCAGACTATTCTATCATATAGGGAAAGAATATATCATTGTTATTTTTCTGATGATAATTTTAGTTTATGCATATTTAAGATAAAATCACGTCTAATCCTTGTGTTTTTGTAATCTAAGAAGAAAATTTATGTTGCACCATCTACAAATGAAGTTGAGTATATAGTTATAATGAATTTTTATGCACAAATAATTTTGATGAAACAATCTTTTTTATACTATGAATATCAATTATGAAATATCACTTTTAATTTTTAAAAAACATGATTGGTAAAAATTTCTATTAATATTGTGTCTCATTCAAAGAAAACACATATTGATTTTGAATGATTTAGATAATATACCAATCCATTTCTGTATTATTAATGATTAATTTTCTGTGTTATATAGTATTGAATGATCCACTATTGGAATGATCTATAATTAAAATTATACACTATTTGATGATCAGTCATTTTGATGATCCAATATTGAGTTCCTACCTGTCTCTATTTTGTTACCTGTCACAATTTCATGTTTTTATAGAAGTGCTAATTTTCAATTTTAATTTTTATTAGATTTAACAATTTATATTTGATTTGATTTTTCATATTAAAAAACCAAATTGATAAATATCTTATAAAATATAAATTTAAAATCACTCTCTCTTTCTCACACCATCTCTATTCTTTGTGTTTCTCATTCCCATTATCTCCAAATGTTCAACTTTCTAGAACTCCTGATTGATCCCCAATTCCCCTACATTGGGGTTACTGAAGGGAAAAATAGTTTTTTCTAGATTAAATTAGGTTTATAATGATGTACTGAGGAGAACTAAGCTAATATATTGTCGAGCTATGGAACCCATAACATGTGAATCGTGTTATTGTTACCAAAACAGATGTGGATTATAAAACCCCAATAATTTACTAATAAATTTAATATTGAATGAAATTAATTAAACATTGAATATATTTGAAACGACACATTGTATTAATGATATAATATCAAACATGATATTAAAAAATATATTTCTGCTTTAATGATTTTTATTTTTAAAACTAGTCTTATAATGTTACAATCAATAAGATATTTAGAGTCTGGTATGATCAACTTAATTTTTAGTGAATAGTAACTTGAACCATATGATTAATAACACGACCCTTATGAATAGTAATATGTCCAAATGAATAGTATTTTAACCAATGATTGTATAAATAAACTTTATCCATTTTATAATTGAGAATATAATCATAGTATAAGTGATTGGTTTAATTTATTATGTCATAAATATATAATTACAATTTTATGATTAATTTAATAATTATATGATAATTTATTTTTATAATATGTTATCATAAATATTTATTTCCTTAATGGTTATAGGATAATTTAATGAAATCATGATTAGTTTTTTATAGAATCATAAAATCATTTATAGTTTTATGATTTAAATTTTTGGAATAATTTATGATTTTATATAAAAATTAAATTTATCATATTTAGAAAATTATTTACTGGAAATATAGTTAAATTTTGAATTCTACACATAATAAAATTATGTTGGGTTTTTTGTATTTTTCTGAAATACAATAATTTTTTGTGAATACTGAAATACGTTAAATTACATTATATATATATATATATCATTTGTTAAATACACTATCCAAAACATCATGGATGATGTAATAACCCATGGAATGAACTCACATTATCAATTTACTATTTTTAGACATTATAACCATATATATTTTATATTGAGAAAAAAATATAACAATGATTAAAACAATGGAAAACTACCCCTCTCCCCACAATATATACAACCCCTCACCCCGTCTTCACCTCATACAACTCAGGATTAGATATTTTACTAAATTCACGCAAATACTCTCCCTAAGTCCCATCATCATTTCCAAGACATCATGGTATCACCAAAAGTCCAATACTAAATTCCTTACGAACAATTCCAAGGATAATAGATAAAGATGTAAAAATCCTCTTTTATTTTATTTTATTTACATTTCATTTTTTATATTATTATACTATCATCACCATGCCTTATAAAAGTGGAATTAGAAATAAAGTATCATGTATATTACAATTATATCATTTCAATGAAAAAATTTATCATCATACTTCTTCTCCTCCACCTTTCATTCTAAAAATAAAAAAAAAATCATTTTTGATGAGTCATATTACCAACATTTTGGATGAAAAGTTTTCAATCACCGTTATATTTTTCAAATATGGTTATAAAATCATTTTCATTGTTGAAAATATACTATGTATTATATAACCTCTTTCATGTTTTGTAAATAACACATGTACATAATATTAAATTGTATAACAAAATTATTTGGTAATTATTAAATAACAAACAAATTGATCAAAATGAATATAATTAATGTTTTATTTAATGATTCATAGTCAGATATTGAAAAATTATTTATGGTATAATTTGATATTCTAGAAGCATATTAAAACCATTTTCATTACACTTATGGAGTTTCAATTGCATTATACAAGAAAATCCATTACGAACTAACCATAGAAACCATGTAAATCACGCACCAAAATCAATGAAAATAAAAAAAAATTAATAAATGGGTGGAATGATGTTATAAATTGATCATATAAATTGTTATAAACATTATTATGTTTCTGTAAAATATTATTAACACAATTTTAACCATTATATAGGAGTTATAAACACATTTTAAATAATAAAAACACGAGGTCATGTAATTCTTAACCAAATTTCCATTCATTATGTTTACCATCTATTTAATTAATTACATGGTACAAATATTATTTCTATAATAACTATTGTTTATATAATTTTTCATTATGTTTATTTATCGATTATTCACATATTTCTTTCATTATATTATCTCTCACTTCAATTATATAATATTAGTAAGTGACTATTATTTTAAAATCCACTTTTATGTTCCTATTTTAATAATTAAAAAATAATATTATTTGAAATTATTTATATTTTATGACTATTTTTTGGTTCTTGTTAATTTTTTATGATTGATGTTGTTTCATAAATTTCTCTCTACTTCTTTTTTATATGTATGTTACTAATCATCTGTATGGGGACTCTAACTGTAATATTGATTATTATACCATATGGTAGCTGTGAGGTTTACATTGTGGGGTAGTCATGAGGGTTTCAAATCATAATGTAGCCATAAGGGTTATAATATTATGTAATTAATGTCCTAAAATACCATTATGGATTTATTTGTCTTTTTCTTCATTTTAGTGAAATATCATGTTTCATAATGTATGTATACAATACTTTATCGGTGAGAAGTATCTATTGGTGAAAATGATATCATATGGTTTAGGTATTCATTGAATAATGGTTTCAGTCATTATTTTTATGTCTCTTACTGTATTTTTTTCTCATACAATGTTTTACAATTTTTTCATTGGGCGTTATGATGGGTAAGAGAATATCATTAGTAAAGTTAAATTTTATGAAGACTTTCCATTAAAATACTTCATGATTTTTTTATTCTAGAAAAATGGATAGTGTAGTAGAAATAACTACTTTTAATCTATGTGGGTTAACAAGTATGAATTATTTTATGAATTATAAAAATATAAACAAAAAATATCCTTTGAAATGTAAATTATTTTATTCGAAATGAATTTACTAGATTATGTAATGTTTATAGTTGGGTCCTTATAATTTTGTATTAGCTAACAGTTTAGATAACTTAGGGCTTATGATGATGTTAAAAGAATAACATAAATGATTTTACCTTATGTTTATATTTAAAAAATATATAATTTGAATATTACCATGTTACTTCAACTAATATATGTTTATTATGAATGGATTTCTATAGAAGAAAAAGGGAAGATAATGTAGGAACGCACTTGGAGGGTGATATTTTTATGAATCTACATCCTAGAATGTTGGTAATTGGAACCAAATAGTTTGTGATATTAATTTCCCATTTCACATAGGATATAAGTAGTAAAGTAATTTATGTAATAGAATAAATAGATCTACCACAAAGGTACCTGATGATAGTTGAACATTTTATGAGGAAACACCCTCCACTGTTTATTGGATCATCTGACATAATGGTGGATGAAGAATGGATTAAATCACTATAAAAGTTATTTGACACTATGGGGTGTTTAGATAATCAAAAGTTTTGAATTTCCATTAAAAATTTTGAAGGTAACACAGAGTCGTGGGGGTCAATAATGAAGAATATCAGGGGTAGTAGGGAATATGATTCCCAGGAATGGGATGGATTTAAAAAATTGTTCCTGTAAAAATATTTTCCTAATGTGGTTAAACTTGTGGTGGGAAATAAATTAATTGATTTTAAGTAATATGATAAGGATTTAGTGGTCGTGTATGAAGAAAACTTCACCTGATAGCAAAGGTACGTTCCAAATCATATTCAATATCTTGGTAGAAAAATCAATCATTTTTTATCAAGAATGAATCCAAGATACTGAATAGAATTGGCCTCCCGATAATTCAAAAGTAATGTAAAAATTTTTCGATGTGTTTAGAGGGTAAAAATGGAGTCCAATGATGATCAATTTTACATTAACTATAAGAAGAGGAAATGGTCTAGTTGGAAAGCAATGGGTAAGAACCAATCAAATAAATCTGAAGGTAAGAATGTTTAGTTTCTAATTTGTTAAAAGTGTGGTAAAAATACCCAAGGGAATGACTTACTAAAACTCATAATTGTTTTCAATATTGTTAATTTGGAGATGTGGACTAATATTATAATTAAAATTATCCTAATAGTAATCTTGATAAGAATACTATAAAGTGTTTTATAATTGGTGATATGGGTCATTATGAAAATTCATTCCCAAAAAAGGTTAAAATGATGGAATGTTGACATATTATAATTAAAAAGGTGCAGTTAGATCTTTTGGGACAATGTTAGTAGATGTCATGCCATCCAATGAAGTGGAATTATGAACTTTTTTTCTCTAGTCAGATTTTTCTACTATCTTTTCTGATAAGGGGTCTACATATTATTTTATTTCTAATAATTTTAGTAATATATTATAAATTTAACCTCATGAAATGTGATAAGAACTTATGGTTAAAACACCAGAGGGAAATATTACAGTAAAAAGGCATTATAAGATTCATTCTATTGTTATATATGGAAATACATTACATGGAAATATTTTTTTCCCTATTAGAGTTTGATGTTATTTTTTGTATGGATTAGATTTCTGTTTGTCATGATAATATGGATTGTAGAGATTAAGAATTTGTTTTTCTGAAATAGTTTCAGTTTGTATACAATAATGAACCCATAAAATTGATAACATATCATGAATCAAAGGAACTATTAAAAGATGAAAATAAATATTACCTTTCTAATATTGTTGAAAACTAGATAACTATTAAGATTAATGAAGTTCTATTGGTAAATGAATACCTTGATGTTTTTCCTGATGAGATTTACATTGTTATTTCTGATTGGAAATTTGAATTTAATTTGAATTGGTTCTCAGTGTTATGACAATATCAAAACCCCCTTATCAATTGGATCAAGTGAAACTTCTTGATTTGAAAATTCTGTTACAGAACATTGTTGATAAAATCTTTATTCATCCTAGTATTTAACCATACAGTAATAGAATTTTTCTTATTAAAATGAAACATGGTTTTATCATACATTTCATTGATTATATATCATTGAATAACATTACTTTTTAGAATATGAATTAGTTACCTCATATTGATGACTTGTTTTATCAGCTCCAGGGAGCACAATATTTTTTCAAGATTAACATTAGATCCGGGTACCATTCGCTGAAGGTAATAGAGGATGAAATCCTAGAAATAGATTTTCTATATATATATGGGAAATATGTGTTTATTTTTAATCATTTTGTTTGAAAAATTCACCTATTTTATTCATGGATCTTATTAATATAATATTCCATGAATATTTGGATAAGTTTATTTTTGATATTATTGATGTCATTTTTGTCTTTTATAAATGTTATGATGATCATGAGAAACATTTATAGATTGTCTTGCATACTCTCAAATAAAATATGTTATATGAAAAATTATGCAAATGAGATTTTTTGCTGAAACAGATTTCATTGCATTGAGACATTGTAAATAATGATGGAATAATAGTTTTTCCTACCCAAACAAAAGTGTATTATGAATGGAAGATACCGATATATGTTATAGAGATTCTATGTATTGTTGGATTAGTGGGTTATTACATATGATTTTCTTAACACAATTATTGGTTATCTATCTGCGAATTAAATAATCATAAAAAGGGTTATATTTATTTTGGACCAAAATTATGATGTTTGATTTTAGAAACTGAAGAAGAGATTAGATATTTATCTAGTTTTATATCTACCCTCTCTAAATGGCGAGTTTTTCATCTATCGTGATGATTTTTTTAAGGAACATGGTTATGTTATAATGTAGAATGATATAGTAATATCTTATGCTTCCTGAAAACTATAATATCATGAGTTGAATTATCCCACAGATGATTTGGAATTAGCAGTTGTGGAGTACACATTAAAATTTTGGTGGCATCATTTATATGGATTTAAATGTTTAATATATATTGATCATAAAATTTTAAATAATATATTCACTCAAAATTAATTAAACATGTTGTAGTGAAAATGGAATTTATTGAAAAAGTACTATGATTGTATGATAAATTTCGATACTTGAAAAGAAAACAATGTGGTAGATTCCTTGATCCAAAAACAACCCACATCATTAATAATGTTATGTTTGGAAGAAGACCATTTGAGTAATTATTTGATAAATTTATCCATGGAATTTATTGGTGCAAGAAAATTACACTATTTTGTTTCAGGTTTCTTAGTAGTCATCATATAAAACAGAATTATGAAAGCATAAAAGGAAGACCATGAGCTACAGAAAATATGTATAAATTGTAAAAATGGGTATGTTTCGAGAATTTAACGATGATAAAGATTGGTTTTTGAGATTTGGAAAAATATTATATATTCCTTGTGATTTCTAGCAGAAGAAACAATTGTTGTGTGAAGCCCGTATTTCACTCTTTTTTGTTCATCTTGGAAGTAAAATGATGTACTGATACCACTAGGTGTATTTTTGGTTGGTTGTATTGAGAAGTGATATTAATGATTTATTCATGAAATATTTTATATGTCAGCAAGTTAACATAATGTGATAACTACCAAAGAGGATGCTTCGGTCTTTTCAATTTCTATTGTGTAAATGGGAAAATGTATCCGTGGGCTTCTTGGAGAGACTACAATATACTTCTTGAGGTAATACTGTGATTTGGGTTATTTATGATAGAATAACTAAATATTAACATTTCCTCCCTAATCGAGATTCTATGTATTTGGATTAGCTTTCCTGACAATACCTCGA
Source organism: Viscum album (assembly GCA_963277665.1). Classification (NCBI taxonomy): domain Eukaryota; kingdom Viridiplantae; phylum Streptophyta; class Magnoliopsida; order Santalales; family Viscaceae; genus Viscum; species Viscum album. Next base: position 1,209,711,625 of record OY728159.1, read on the forward strand.
ATATATTTTTAGGTTTCATGGAGTTCCTCTATCCATTGTATCTTATTATAATATATTTTTCACTTCTAACATTTGAAAAGGCCGTCAAAATTCATTGGGAATTAAATTATATTTAACACTTATTTTAACTTCAATCTAATATATAGATAAAGAAAACAATTCATACATTGGAGGATATTCTTTGATCTTATTCGATCGACTACTAGGGAAGTTTGGATCAACATCGTTATTTAATTTTTCTTTCATATATTAACTGTTTTCATTCATGTATACAGATGGACCCATTTTAGTGGTTAAATGGGAAGTTGTGTTGAACACCATCATTTTGGGATATAGTCAGAGAATGAAAATTGATTGGACCAGAATTAGTAAAGGAAGTGGTTGAGAATGTGAAGATGGTCCAGCAACACATGATGATGGCACAGAGTAAGAAGAAAATGAAGGCTGATAATAGGAGGAAACAATTTTATTTTTTGGTAGGTGATCATGTGTTTCGTATAATCTCAACATTTAAAAGTGTTTTTCATTTTGTGAAGAAAGTAAAACTAAGTCCACAGTTCATTGGACATTTTGAAATCATTGAAAAAGTTAGACCATTTTATTTCTGAGTAGCTTTTCCTTGGATTTTATCTCAGAATGAAAATGTTTTTCAGGTATTGATGTTTAAAATGTATGAGCTAGATTAATCTCATGATTCGATCCCAGAAATATTTCAGCTATAAGATAACTTTTCATATGAAGAGAACATCATTTAGATTATTGATCATAGAGAGAAAATATTTTGGAATAAGGTAATTATCTTGGTAAATATTTTTTAAAGAAACAACTTTGTTATAGAATCATCATGGGAATCTAAAAATGCTACGAGGTAAAGGTACCCGCATTTGATTAATAAGTAAATAAAACATGTGAGGATGCAATTTCTAGAATATGGAATGAATGAAACACCCCATGTATTTACAAATAAATTTGATATAAAATGAATTACATGCAACACATAGTCTATACAAAACTAAGATTTGACTAAAGGATATTTGTTATAGCGTATGTGTTAAAAATAATATTTATACATTAATGAAGTTAACTTTGAATAACATAATTACACGGTTGCAATCAGTATGATATTTGGAGTTTGATTAGATCAACTTTTTTTATGAACAGTAACTTCACCCTTATGAATACTAACTTGACCCTTTTAAATATTAATATGATCCTTATGAATATTAATATGAAGAAATTAATAGTTATCTCTCCAATAAATGTATAAATAATATATATCTATCTTATTAGGGACAATATGATCGTAGTATATGTGATTGGTTTTTTATAAGTCATAAATATTAAATTAAAATATTATCAATAATTTCATAATTTAAATGAAAATTTATTATCATAAAATCTAATATAAATTTATTATTTACTTATGGTTTTAACATAATTTTATATGACCTTGATTAATTTTTATGTTGTTATATAATAAGTTATTGTTTTAAATTTTTTAAATTTTTTAATAAATAATTATTTTATTTAGAAATTATGTTTATCATATTTAGACATTTATTTTCAAAAAATAGAGTTAATTTTTTAATTATACACATATAAAAATTGGTAGGTTGAATTTTGTGTATATTTATGAAATAATTGAATTTTTGGTGAAATGTGAAATATAGTAATTAACCTTTTATATACATTATATGTTAGATATACTATTCATAAAATCATGTATAATATAAGTACCCATATTTTGATATTAGAATTACTTTTTATTGTTTTTAGTAAAATTAACCAACACTATTGATTTTCATGATAAAAATAATAAAATAATTATTAAAATAATGGAAATCCCCTTCTCCTCGACTATAAATACCACCCCATTCCCCCTCATCACCTCATACTTCTCAGTCATTGATCATTGTCTAAATTCTACCTAATCCTAGTCCCAAGTCTCTTCCCAACATCCATGACCTTTTTGGTCTTACCAACATGAAAAAAATTATCTTTAGGAGGATCTCAAGGAGAATAGATCAAGAGGTAAAAAACCTCTTTCATTTTCTTTTAATTTAATTTCAATTCATTTTATTTTATTATACAGTCTTCACCTCACCATATCCAAGTGGAATGAAAAAACTATTATCATATATAATAGAATATTATTTTTTTTAATGGAAAAAATTCATCAACATACTTGTTCTCCTCCCACATTCATTTTAATAATAAAAACTTCATTTGTGATGTGTCATATTACCGATATAGTGGACGATGTGTTTCCAATTTCCATTACTTCATTCATAGATGGTTATAAAAAAATTTAAATGGTTGAAAAATACTATATGTTTTATTATATAACCAGTTTCATTTTCTTAATTTAACATATATTCATAATATTAAATTATACAATGAAACTAGTTTGTGATTGCCGAAGAACAACCAGAATGATCTCAACGAATATCATTAATGTTTTATCTAATGATTCTTTTTCATATATTAAAAAAAATTATTTTTGGTATTATTTAATATTTTTCAAACATATTAATACCATTCTATTCAACTTATCTAGTTTCTCTTCTATTCCATAAGAATATCCAATATGAACAGTCCATGGAAACCATTTAAAGAATGCACTAGAAACAAGGGAAATAACAAAATATTATTAACAAATGGGTGGAATGATGTTATAAAATGATCATATAATGTTTTATAAACATTATTATATTTATTTAAAATATTAATAACACACTATTAACCATTATACATGAGTTTTATAAACATTTTATGAAACATGGTCCCAATGTATGGGAATTCGTAACCTAATTTCCATATTTGGTGTTAACCTTATACTTTGTCAATTATGTGCTACTAAGATTATTTATGTAATGAATATTGTTTTTTATTATGTTTTATTTTGTTAATTTATAGTTTATAGACTTATTTATTTCTTTCTATTAATTATCCCTTCAATTATATGATATTTTTATGGGACTTTTCATTAAAAATCCTCTTTAATGTTTTTATTGTAGAAAAAATAAAAAGTAATTTTTTATGCAATTATTTAGATTTTATGATTATGTTCAGGTTATTTCAAATTGATTATGAAAAATTTTGATAGATACATATCCATCTATTTAATTGGGTATATGTATGTTGGAGGTCGGTCATATTGTTTCTCTAAGTGTAACTACAATGGTTACACCATAAGGTTGTTGTGAGGTTTACATTGTAAGCTAGTCATGAGGGTAACAAATCATAAGATATCCATGAGTGTTACAGTATTAAGTATTTAATTACACAATATACCTTTATCATTTATTGTGTATTCATTATTTTATAGAAATATAAATTTTCACAAAGTATATAATACATTATCGGTGAAAATTTTGTCTTTGTGAAAATGATGTCATATGATTATTGATATTCAGGGACTAATGGTGTTTCTTATTCTTTTTATATACCTTACAGAACTTTTTTTTCATTACAAGTATTGAATTTTATTTTGATAGTGTATAAGTATTGATAAGGTAAAAGGATCATTCGAGATGAATTTTATGAAGACTTCATTCAAATATTTCATGTTTTTTATTATGGAAGAAATGGATAGTATATTATTAATACTCACTAAGAATGCGTGTGGGTAGATGTCATGACCCGCCTTCTTCAAGATGAGGTAAGAAATAGAAATGTTTCATTCCATTTATTCTTAAAGATGATGTAGAGACAAATAACAATGAATCCCACCTTTAATAGCCCATGATTTAGTAACTAGAACCAAGGGTATAGAATCTCACACAATATATAATGAATTAACATTTTATAGAATAATATTGGGAGATAAGATTGTAAGTCCCCTGAAACTCCAAATACCTAATGTAAAATTAAATCCAAAATCCATTTCTCATATGCTTGTTCAAAATTATATAAGATACAAGGTAAAACAAAACACCAAAGTAATGTACCAAAAGAAAAGATACTAAGAAGAAATATCACATTATCCTAACACCGAATATAGTAACGTATATCACTGTCCTCAAAGTCCTCGGGAAACATAATAATAGTTTTTTACACATAGGGTCAGTATAAAAGTATACATACTAGGAAAACTAAAGCATCCTATTCAAAAGTGAGGGAACATACATATAACCATTTTAAAAAAATGGAACCTCAAAGAACCTACCAAGGATTATATACCAACCTAGCCTCACCAAGGAACAGTCACCAAATAACTCAAATCGATTTTCCAGGACCCCACACCACATTCCCACTAGTTATCGACTCATCGCTAATTCATAACATCATGAAACTAAAATTATTCCCCTTTTCAGTTCCACAACAACAACACTTGTATACAAACTTGGGCCTCAAACCACACAAAATCTCAGTTGAAAACACTGATTCTAGAATAAACATGCCTCTCGCCTGATGAAACATAGGCATCATCCCAAAGAATCTTTGAAAAACTATCCTGGACCACATACACCTAGGAAGACCATCCACAGAAATCCATGCTTGATGGATTTTGGGCTATGGTATGCATCAATCAATTACAGCATTCCAGGATATGCTCAAGTGGTAAAAACCAAAAAGAGGGTGCGAGGATGAAAGTCAGTAACCATCCATCCATCATCCCATTAGGATGTTGGGAAATACACCCTCCCTGTGAGATAAATGTGTTTATCACATAGTTCTCAACAAGGGAGGTGTGCATATAGAAATCCCAATAAAATAAATTTATATATGTATAGGTAAGAAAACAGTCATCCCAACCTATGGGATTCATTAACCAAACAAACGATCCCACTGATGAAACTTTTTATTCTACCCCTATATGTATAACCAAATAACACCTACTTCCTAGAATAATCTCAACCCATTTTCATTTAATCACTTTCCAATTATTTATTAATGTGGGTAAGATTCACCTAAATCAATTCCAGGACAACCAGGAAACTACCAACCATAACCATAAAATTACAACAACAATACCATATTGGTAGTCCCACTCTATGACCTCATTTAACCACTGCCATTAATCATCCTTCATAGTTATTCCACACAATCCATCTCTCACAACATACCAATGCATCCCTTCTTCCCATAAATTCCTAGATGTATTCCCACGCTATAAAAGTTCATAACCACCCCATAGTTGCACTTCCCAACATCGTTCGACGGCCAGGAAGCATATAATGAATGTTCATATGCCTATATGTCCAACCATTCCACAATCAGTTAGTATCTCATGCTGGGATACCAACACACTCCACGTACTATACCACACACAAATCTCACAACAACAACTGTTAACCCACAACCCCTTTATCACACATACCACACAAGGACCTCATGCCTCTATAATACATGAACAATTGGTATGGTCCACCCATGAATCACCTCCACCTTTTGATCTTATATTTTTACTTTTTGATCTATGAATGTCATAATGTCCTCAATGTTGAACTCCCACTAATCATGGATATGTGAGACATCGTGTAGTTACCAAAGGATCTAAGAGACATTTAAGAATTCATGGATCTTCTACAACCATGGAGGAAATTCCAAATGATAATCCACCTCACAAACTCATCCCAATACCTCAAAATATCCTATGAACCTGGGAAAAATCTTTCTCCCTCCGCAAAACCTCTGTTGTCTAAGACATGGGGAAACCATTAAGGAAACGTGTTCCCCAACATTGACCTCCAATGTACTCTTCCAATGATCGACATATGAATTATATCAGTCTTGATCCACTTTCATCCTCCCACATAGAAGCTAAATCTTCTCTGGTATACTCTTCACTACCTCTGGTCTATGAAGGGTTTTATTCCCATCCTTTTTCCATCATACAGGTGAATGAAATGGAATTATGTATATAGACTTGAAATTTGTCAAGCCAATAGAATAGTTATAGATATTATTGAAGGAATACTCCAACAGGTAATTTTTTCATACAAAATAATCTATATTGTTTAGAACACAAACTCAAAACATATCCTCTAACATCTAGATTGTCCTATCTATCTTCCCATCTGTCTGAAGGTGAAAATTAGAGACAAGGTGTAACTAGATGCCAAAGTCATTCTTAAATCCCATCCAGAATAATGATGTAAAACATTTATCCAATTCTGAGACAATGTATCTTAGAAATTTATGAATCCTCACCACCTCATCCACCTAAATCCTCACTAAGTAATCCATTTCTCTTGACTGCTTGATCTCTTTGAAGTGATTTGATTTCATCCATTGTTCCACCACAACCCAAAGTGAATCTCAACGTACCTGAAACTTGGGTGATCTTTTAACAAAATCCATCAAGATGTTATCACAATTCCACTATGAAAAATCTAATAGTTGTAATAGACCACTGGGAACATAGTTATCATCCTTCAACTACTAACACACTACCCACTTTTCAACAAACTCCACCACTGCCAACTTTTTCTCAGGCCACCAAAACAATTCCCTCAAGCCTCGATACATCTTGGAAACTATTTGGTGTACCACTAGGGATAATATATGGAACTCACATAGAAGTACATCATGCATTTTAACTTGGACAAACACCTTCCCATGAATCTACATCAGATTCTAAATATCCTCAAACCATCCCTTTGTAGAATCACATTGGACTATGTGATCATGTATCACATTATTCTACGGGTCCCCCAACATATACTTCTCCACCTATCACATTAAAGAAGGCTACAATTTCATTTAAATTGGTATCTTTGGCCACTGTCCATCATAATATCAAGGCGTAAAGAGTCCAACTCCTCTAATGCCTTCAAAGCATTATGGAATCTCGAACAACGTCCTTCTAATACTTATTTATCAAGGTATCGGCCAACAGATTCATCGTCGATGAGGTGTACGTTATTTAGAAATAATTATCCTAGAAGATCTCCATCCACCTTTGTTTATTCATATTTGGGTCTGTGGGGAAAATATATACCTCACGTTCATGTTATTTGTGAAGTCAAAAAAGTGCTCCCTGATGAGTTTATTCTGCCAAAAAATCTGTCCGAGCATGACCACTGAAATATCTGGATCATTTGTGTCAATGTTATGTTCGTGAGGATGTAACATCCTAGACCCAAAAGAGACTAATCCCCATTTCTACATCCTCACACATTCTAATCCTAGGAAAAAAGCGTCACAGAATGGCTCGAACATCACCCCTTATTCCAGAAACCTTAACATTGGGGAACTAACTAGCTTCCCCATTTTATAGAAAAAATATTCAGGACATTGGTCACTCAACAGAAAATCTTAATCACTTCTGGTAAAATCTATCAATGGACATTAAACACTACAGAAGTTATTTATGGATCTCTGGTAAAATCCCACTCGACCCAAATAGCTACAAACCTCCTGCACATTCTTGGGTGCTTCACAAGAATCAACCACATAGACCATAGATGGGTCCACTGTTATCACTTTATCGGACACAAAATTTCCATGGATTTTAACTTATCATGTCGACAACTTTAACATGGAAAATGTTTCTTAGAATTGGTGGTGTCATAGGACTTCCAAGACAGTCCTCAGATTCCTAGCATGCTCCTCCTTTGTCCTTGAGTAGACTAGGATGTTGTTGATGAATATGGGGTTGAACTGGTCTAGGTACTCATAGAAAAATGATTTCATGAGCCCCTGGAATATAGATGGCATGTTCGTAACACTGAAAAACATTACCATGAACTCAAAGTGCTCATTCATACACCTAAAAGAGATGTTCGGGATGTCACTATCTTTCACCCTAAACTATTGTTATCCATAAAGTAAATTGATATTATTGAACCCACCTACTCCCTTCAATTGGTAAAAATGTTCATTGATCCTGGAATCTGGGTAACGGTTCTTGATTGTCACCTGATTCAGTCTACAAAAGTCTATGAACAGTATTTGACCAACCTCCTCCTTCGTCACAATCATGACAAGGTCACCCCATAGAAACACACGTGGATGTATAAAACCCTTCTTCATTAATTCATCCACCTGATTCTACATATCATATAACTCATAAAGAACCATCTGATAGTGATCCATTGAAATCGAACAGGCACTAGGTTGAAAGTATATCATGAACACTTTGTCACAGCGAGGGGGGAAGAGTCACACCCACTTTTTGTAAGACATCGAGGAACTCACAAACAATCCCCATAACATTTAAAATCTTTGTATCTTCTGATTCTACTGTTATCTTGGCTAAAAAGTAATTAATAGTCTCTACACGGTGGATACCCTCCTGAATAATCGATTCGCCGATGAATGTTATGCAATTTACAACCATATTTGTGAACACGAATCTTCTCTGAATGTAATAAATAACAACAAGCATATAGAAAACCATTTGGTTTCCACCCCCATCATCCCTTAAAAGGGGTTTTTTATCTTATAATAAAAAATTTCAGGCGTTCGAGCCATTGGATGGATATAAAACAACCATTTTATTCCTATAATGACATCGTACATCTGAATCAATAGCATAATACGATCCCCGCTTGATTATTGCAGCCCCATCATCATCCTAAATCCTCGAAAAACATCAAACATAGTAGTATGTACATCATTTGGTGTACACAACACCAAGGGAATTGTATGTATCTCTACGACTAGGCCCAGAGCTTGGGATAGATCAGGTGAAACAAAATAGTGTGAGGCTCTTGAAACTATCAAAGCACATCCAAAACTACTAAATAGAATGATCGTATCATGAACATCATTTGGACTAGCAAGAACTGCTTACTTTGATGTGTGAAACATCCCACACCATGTTCATATACCTCTCAATTCTCGAATTCCTCTCTAAGCATGCATTGGTTGTGGTCCCTAAGGAGTTCATTGACGTTGGCCTCCCCCAGAAATGTCTACCCTCGGTGGAGCAGGAGCACGTTCCCCCAGCTACATGATGTGCCTAACTAGAAACTACTACTACTGAGGTGGGTTTTGACCATGCCAACCCCAAATCTATGGAACTCAAACTGGGAACAAGTTTCAAAGACACTCATGGCCTCCCACGACAAAACATCTCAGTCTTGGGCCCATGGGAAAGGGAGAATACTAGGAGATCAGAACAGGAACAGCTGAGGGCTACATCCCACTAGAAAAAACATTCATAGCCTTCATGTTGGAGACCTACTACTAATGTCATTACAAATTAAAAAACTCAGCCGGATCCCCTCTCACTGTGCACCTCACAGAGAGTGAATCCATTCCACTACATATATATTCTTATGAACCTATATGTATGTTAGTAGAGTGAAAGGGGTAACAACATAGTAATGATAAGGTTGGACTGCCTCCTATATGTGTCTCACTCGAGACTCCTCGTCCGGGAAGAGATCCAGTGTGTTGCATATGAGATACATGAATATGATTCCTAGGTCCCTCACCTGCATACTCTAATGAATGTGGGAGAGTAGCTCTTGCCTCATCACATCCATCAACATGCTAGAAATAAATTATTCTCAGAACTTATTTTCAAAGTCATACCCTAAAAACCAGTATACTTCTGCTCTCTGAACTAATGATTCCCCCACTGGAATTTTCTCCTCACATAAGGATCACTGTGAGAGGAACCCAGTACTATGTCGGAGCTCAAATCAAGCTGAAAGTTATCACCATCACCATTTTCCAACTCACTATCTTTTTGACTGAGATGTTTTCCTCGCAATTCCCAAGATTCTTCAGCTAGAATTCTCCATGAATCTTATACCATTTTTCATCTTCCTCTTCTCTAATGGCCATCCATAGAGCAATCAGGCCATCCTGTTGGGCCTTGACTTCTCATACCACATGAGACCAAACCCTAGGTTCCATAGATGAAAAAAGTAAACAAGAAACTCTTAATCATGTGTAGTGTGTAATTATTATTTTATATTTTTAACTCATTATCTAAATTAAATTCCCAAAAACTCAATACACACAAGAACTCTAGTCATTATGATGCACTTACCTTTACTAGGATATATACCCTACAATAATTATAGCCACAATTGGTTGTTTAGTTGGTCTAGAGTCCTTGCATCAGATATTCGGGGGGTCGGCTAAAATCATTTGTCCTAGCAGGTCTTCCCGGAACTATTTCATACACCAAGGTCACCTAACACTATTTACCTACATTCCCATGGAATTCTCACTATTCCTAACACTGAACACTAAACTAACCCTCAACTCCCAAAAACGTCATATGATACCAATTTGCCATGACCCTCCTTCTTCATGATGAGGGAAGGGAAAGTAATGTCCCATTCGCTCCCTTCCTCTTGAAAGTGAGATAATGACCCATGCATCCCACCTTCAATAATCCCCATAATGGCAACTAAAACCAAGGTTATAGAATATCACACAATATAGAAGGTATTACACTTTTTTTAGAACAATATTGTGAGATAATATGGTAAATACCAAGAAACTATATATACATAAATTCAAATAAACACCAAAATCCATTTCCCATAGTCATATTGAAATTTAATGTTGACACAAGGTACAAAAAAAATCCAAAGTAATGTACCAAATGAAATGAGAATAAATTTCAACAGTAACTAATCTCAAAACCTGAGCTAGTAAAAACCATCATGGTTCTCCAAATCCTCCTAAAAACCTATAAAACATTTTATATACACATGGTGATTCCACATGTATACCAAGTATAAAAACTAAAGCCACTTGTGCACAAGTGAAGTAACATAATAACGTCCCAATGAGAAAACTATAGAACCTCAAAGAACCTACCAAGTAGTATTAACCGGCCTAGCCTCACCCAGGCATGCGCACCAAATAATGAAAGTCATGTAATGTAGTAGTATAGACACATTGATATATGGGTACCCCACACCGCATTCCTAATGGGTAACTACTCATCCCTATTGGCTAATGTCTTGATGCAACCACTCTTCCCATATGAAAATCCCACAGCCACAACCCACCCGCACACATATAGGCCTCAAACCACATTCAATCCAACCCACATACACCTAGGAATGATGACCACACCTATCACATGAAGACACATAGGCCTCATCCAAAATACACATGGGATAACAATCGTGGCCTGCACACAACTTTGCATCTCATCCATAACAAACCCTTTCTAGGAGGAACTTGTCCAATAGTAATCCACAATACATTATTGGCTTACCATATATACTCATGTTGTAAGAACCTAGAATATGGTGTGAGGAATAAACTAAGTAACCAGGCATCCATCCTCTCACCAAGATTTTGGGAATGAACCCCTCCCCCATGAGATGGAGGAGTTAGACACATTGAGATGAAGACGAGTGGGGTGCATGTATAAATCAAAATAAACTAATATATATATATATATGTGTAGCTATGAAAACACTCATACAAACCTATGGGATTCAAAAACAATACTAACGATCCCTCTAGTGCCACCTTTCCTTCTACTCCTAAATGAATAACCTCACAACACCCACTACTATGAATAAGCCCAACCAATTTTCATTTATCCACTTTTCAATTATTTATTTAAATGTGGAATATTGAACTTCATTTATTACTACACTACCAGAAAAGTACCAAACAAAACCATACCAAATAAAAACTAATAGATTTATAATCCCACTAAACGACCCTTCTCAACCACTTCAAACTATAACCATTTAATGTTATACAACAAATTTCTTCTCTAACCACCCAATTCTGCCACCCCACTTCCTTACAATTCCCAATTGTAGTCCCATGGAATAAAAGTTCATAACCACACAGAATTCCCACTAAACAACATCGTTTAAGGGCCAAGACACAAACAAAGGTAGCTCAGTAGCCTACAAGTCCAACAATTACACAATCAATCAGTCTCTCAAACTAGGATATTAACACATCTCTTGTACTACCCTACACCAAATCCTACAAAAAACTACATTATCCCACACCCACATTGTACACACATTCCATAACCTTCAAATAGAACCAAATCCTTCGTTCACCTTTGTACCCACAACCATTCTCCCAACAACAGCACCACACTACTCACAGAAGACACAAAACTCAACAAAACATCGCACAATGCCACACCTAATAAAAGGATATATATATATACTCGTATTTATCTCATATTGGTTCTTTAATTACACTTTATTATAATGGGGTGATCACAAAATGGGTTTTCTTATAGGGGAATCCGTTATAATTAACCAATTGTACGTGTTTAAGAAGTTTTCATGTTACAGTCGATTATCAAACATCATAACAAAAAAAATAGGACTCCACTAGTGCACAAGAAAATAATCAATGGATTGAAGTTCCTATTTACACTATGATCATTGGATCATGCGAGTTCTAGGTAAGAACTCCAAGGAAATTGAGAAGGAGGGGCTCTAGAAAAAGACAATGAATCATCTAGGGAGGAAGGATCTAGGCACACCAAGAGGAAATGGATAATACACATGGAATGTTAGATTCTAGAATTGAATATCCAGATCCTATTTTAATCAATTATCAGTTCCCAAAAGTTATTAATTTTGGGATTGTGGCCATGACTACACAGTTTTAGTATCTCAAATCCCCCTAATTGATAGAAAATATTAATATAAATAATGTACGTAATAAAACTCTTAAGCATCCTCACACAATGATTTAAATATGTTTTACATCAAATAAATCGTGAGAGGGGTGAAATTGGAATACTGGGAAAAACTACAAATTTGTCACCAATGGGCGAGTCACTAACTTGGATTCACCAATGTGTGAGTTATCGATGAATCATATTGATTGTGATCCATGGAAACCGAACCTCTCAAATAATTACCTACTGATGACTTGACCTACCGATTCCCATACCTACCAATTCCATGACATACAGATGCCCTGAACACCCAACATCACGACATACTAACACCCTGAACTGCTGATTCCCGGACGTACCAATGCCTTGACTCACCGATGATGATGCCCCTGACTCACTGAAACCTGGACCTATCGATGTTGATGCATCTCACTAACTAACAAACCATCATTCCAACTGACTAACATGCTAACACACTGACATGCCGACACACTGACCTTATGATGGAAAACTGTAAATTCAAAAAACTCTTGAAATGATCCACCATTTCCTGTGAGAAAACCTAAAACACTGGATTTCCAAAAATGCATGTTCCAGGGAAATCTAGTTTTTACAGTTGATATGTTTGAATTATTTACTAAATTTTTAAAACTCTAAAATTAAAATGTCCTTGGTAATGTAAAGAATTTAATTTTTAAGGAACTTACAAAACATTGTAATGTTTATGGTCGGGTTCTTATATAGATGTTGAATGGTTATTATCAAGTACATTTTTGTTTCTCCAGGTGATATAGAACTAAGGATGAATAGACAATTTATCAATAAATAAATGACATTTTTATCATGTGATCGCCCAATATTTTTTTCAATATGTAGAGTTTAATTATAGAAAAATGAATAATTTCATTCAAAGAAGGATTGATAGAACAGAAATCATTTTTTCTTGAAAATAATGGGTTATGCAATTTAATATTACTAATTGAAGTGTTTTTTAAGACTATACCAAATATATTACATTGTAAATAACTAATTTGTTTATTATATTTAATTACTGTAGAATGTTATAGTTAATGCTCTGAGAAGGACTAGTGCTACTGAGTTTGATGGTGATAGAAAAACTATTTTAAATTAAATTCAACATATGTTTTTTTGCACAAAAGGGTACATCTGTATTATATTGTATTAGAATGTGTATCATCAAATCCTTATTAAATTAGGGGATAAGATAATCTATATAGATTCCTCATGGTTCACATGATGGTGACTTGGAAGTGATCATTTCGGTCTAATTATCTCATTTACCATAAGTTAATTTTATCCATCCAATGAACCATATTCTTGGTTGATTGGGAGGAATAGTAAAAAGTCATGTTTGTTTCTTTCAACTTGAGTTATGTTATCATGAAAAGGACTGATGTGATATGTCATCCATGGATAAAAAATTTAATGAATATAATGATAATTTCTATTAATATTTTAAAACTATAGAGTTCTCTAGAATAACCAACATAATTTTGAACATGAAGGAAGAATAGAAGATAATTTTAATGAGGAAGAATAAGTTGGTGTGGTTGTTAATGAATAGGAAGTGGGTACCACTGTTTAATAGGTCAGTGATCTTGATATTCCAAAGAGTTTTATTATTTTATTTCACCCTTCTAGACCTCATATTTTTCTCCCAATAAAAATTTTATATTAAGTGATAGAGACAATGATCATCATAAAACTAATTTTTCTTAATGATAACATATTATGAGTTATATAGAAACCTATAAAGATGTTCTGGAGGTTTTAGATGATCAAAATTATACTGGTGATAATAGAGGTGATTATTAGGATAGTGGCGGTGACAATGATAATGATTTAAAGAAAAAATACCATTATTCATCCCATACTAGTTCTGTTTCATCATGTTCATTGGAGATACCGGGTTCAAACAGATCTTTGTCTTGGGATATATCAGTTTCACATCAGTATGTTGGTAATGATGACCCTTCTAGAGTTAATATGAGGTTGTCTATTAAGGGGTGGAATCATAATGTTATAATAATCAACATGATGATCTTGTAGATCCTACTGAGTTGGATTTTACTAGAGAATATATTTCATCTAATGATGAGTGGGAGAAATTACAAGGGTTTTTTATGGATGGACTATTTCATTAAGAATATACGGAAGTCAGATATGAATATGATGAGATCCAATATGTGTAGTCATGATCTACCTTAGTAGTGTATAGGGTAACATCTAAGGGGGATCCATAACCAAGTTCAAAATATCTTTTAATTTCATATACATATTCATATTAAGTTGATCGATGTGTTGTTGACCAGATAAATCTACAAGAGCATGGTGGAATTTCTTTCAAAGATAGAATTGTGACTGATCCTAAGAGATCATTAGTTGGTATGACTTATGATTCATGTGAACATAATTCTATTTCTTCTGATTTACATGCTAGATTATATCCTACAGAGGCTGTTATTCCATATATATAGATGTATTCTTATTTTATGGCTTCTGATAATATTTCTATAGATGATTTACCATCTTTCAGGGGTAATACTCATACATATCTCAATGGTAACTTCAGATATCAGTGAAGTATTCTTACTCATATTAGTGATGATGATTCTAGTCACATATTTAAGATAGTTGGTTTACATATTTTTCAAAATAAGATTTTCAAGATTCAATATGTTGATGTTGAAAATAGGATTTTGGCAAATGAGATAGTGGATATAGTATTTTAAATAGAGGATATTATGTCATCCTTTACTACTATCCGGACATCTATTCAAGATAATGTTGTGAGTTATCCTGTTATTTCTTCAATATAATGCGATCCAACTGCTTATACCTTAGTTGATGCTAGTTTGATCATATCAATAGTTAGAGAGGATATATATGATGTTTTGGGTAATGTTAATTCCACTCATTAGGATAATATTACATAGATTTAATAAAACAGAGAGGATCTATAAGATATTCAGGTGAACCCTCTTGGGTATGATCCTCGTAACTCCTTTTTCTCCCCAAGTAATATTCATGCAATGGATGCACTGTTGCACAAAAATTCCCTCTGCGTCTGGTGCTCTTGCGCGCCACCCATCAGTCTTATGCACCACCCATCCTCATTCGCACAACCCATCCTACCGGCTCACAAACCTTCTATCTTGCACATAACTAGTCCATCCTTGACGCAATGTTTCCCTCTGTAAATAGACACTTCATCTTTGACACAATCCTTTCATCCTGTGAGAATACCTTCTACCTTGCCCCGACTAAGTCCCTTTTCGCAAGCTACATTTTTCAACCTCAACTTAAGGAACCCTGTCAGATCCCCTCCTATGCGCAACACACCTGTGTCACACGCTCTCTCCCCATGTGGCGATTCATGTTTGCACAGAGCAATTTTAGTGACCCTTGGGCGGTGCATACCATTATGTTGCTTCACCCCATGCTTCTTCACATAGGCATGCTAACGTCTATTAATTCTCTGTATAGCCATGTTAACGGGGACCCCCAATGGATCTCTCCATGAAACCCCATTCCATGACATTTCTGATGCCTTCCTTCACCCATGTGTGGGGGGTATTGGTTATGTATGTCCTAGGGGTGCAAAGCATACCCACCTAGTCTGAGCTACAAGACAATAAATTTCCAAGAACACTCATCCTCATCACATGACGTTAAACTGTGACCTCACCCCATGCCTTCCACGTGGGGTTCCCCATTTCAGATATACTATACTCCCATTAGTTACCACTGGAGGGATATCATTCCTCACTTGTAATGACATCCTCTTTATCAGAGTGGTGTCTATCTACGGGGAAAGGGAAACCACCCTAGCGTAGGCCCCTAGCTTTTCCTCCAAGTGGTAGCATCCATGCTCCTCCTCCGTTCTTTGGTTCCAATTCCCTCTTCCATGATGCCTTTCCCCCACTCAAGCCACCATCCTAGAGTAAGTCCCAATCTCCATCACCCTCGGGAAGCTAATCATGTGTAAGCCCCTTTTTACACTTTCAGCTACCAACATCATGTATTCCCCACTTCACATACAAGGGATGCACCTTCCACGATGTGATTGTCATGCCTTTGCTACATCATGCTTCTCACAACAAGCATGACTCACATGGGATAGAATAAGCATCATCCATGACATCCTATCTGAGAAGCCTAACATGTAAGCCACACACACTCATTCATAACTATATGCACTTTGATCCTTTCCAAGGTAAGGTACATAGTAATACTCCCTATGGTTCAAGCCCTAAAACCATTGGTTCCATCCCCCCTTCACGTAAGACCACCTTTTTCCTGCATGATGTTAAACTGCATACCCCCTTATTATCGTGCAGGACGTTAAATTGCATCGACCATCCCAAACTATTTGGAATTTTATCCTTGCCAAGGAATGGTATGTAGGAAGCCTCACTAAGGATCAAGAACAAAACCAATCGGTTCCGGCCATCTTCAAGTCAGTTACCACTACAACCCAAACTATGTGTCTTATTATCCTTATCTCATGGATATGTTGTATAGGAACACTCCTTGCAGTTCGACCCCATCAAGTGGTATGTTGTTGTGACCCCATCCAGCGGTAAGCCATTGTGACCCCACCCTGCGGTAAGCAGTTGTGACCACATCCAGCAGTTAGCCATTATGACTCCATCTAGTGGTAATCCATGGTGATCCCATCCAAGTGTAAGCTTTTGTGACCCCATTCAGCAGTAAGCTGTTGTGACCCCATCCAGCGGTATGTCGTAGTGACCCCATCCACCATTAAGCCTTGGGTCCCCATCCAGAGGTAAACCGTTGTGACCCCCTACAACAGTAATCTACTGTGACGCCATCCAGTAGAAAGCAGTTTTCAACCCCATCTAGCAGCAAGCAGTTGAAGTCCCCAATTGATGGTAAGTCGTTGTCAGGTGAAATACGAGGACATTGATTCTCTGCCACAGGGACACGTAGGAGGTCTTTTTGAGACCCGATCCCACATCACCAATGTCCTTGAATTTACTCGGTCTCATCATCCACCAACTTCACTTAACCATCCACCAACAATTTTGGTTGATACACGACCGCCACATCCCAGTGGGATCACTCCACCTCATTCCCCATTCCCATTAACAAAAATCGGGTTTCTAACCACATGTTAGCCCCAATAATGGTCTTCCATATAGGGGTTTCCCTCACCTGATCCTCTCTAGTCAGTGTTCCAATTAGTTTGATCTATCTCCGCTTGATGTTAAACCTACAACATACCCAATTTGAAACATAGGAAGTAGAGGAAAACCTCATATACATGCCTATGGAATATAATTCCCTGCATTCTACATGGGATGTCTCAGGATTTTGTGCCTTTGAGAAGCTCAATAATAAGGGAATGAAACACAGACGTGCCAGTTTTTTAGCATCCTGACATGTCAGGGGTGTCCAACGCGAGTACTCCCCCAAAAAAGTGTGGCTACCTTGATCGGACCCCGAAGAATTTTCTAAGAGAAGCAGTGTAATTAATTGTTCTCAATGAAGATATGGAACTAAGAAGAGTTTCATGAACAACATATTAATATATAAGGGAGACCCAGATTAGGTGACAATTTTCGAGGAAGAATCCATGGAAGGAAGAACCGACATCCCATCATCTTGTTTTGATCAAGGAGAAAATGTCCTTGAATAAGGAATAGATGCCACCGGCCTTTGGATATCGGGAATGATGGGTGAAAACAGTGTCAATGTACTTGAACAAATAGACCCACATGCCCCATTGAAATCTTCAGAAGTTGAAATGTTGAACCCGATGTGAATATCTTCTCCTCAATATGGATATTAGTAGTGTTTGAATCATTAGTGGACTAGAGGTTCACCAGATCCAGTTATCTCGTGTTGGGTACTGCCAAGAAAATAGCTGGACTTGAGTGAAACACACCAGATGTTGGAGAAGTCCAACCGTATGACATACCAGTCTGCGACATTTTCATCGTGGATGAATCTTACCTACCATGGAAGATGAAATGGTGTAGGGGTACTGGTCGTCGATTCCTTTCCTTTCAGCACTAATAGGTTACTCTCAATGCTTTTCAAGAACCAAGCATCTGTAGGAATTTGATCACCGCACACCCACCGACTCTGGGGTGGGGGAATGCCAATGTGGCAGTCCCACGCACCTCCTCTACTTTAGTGACAATCTCCATGGCTAAAAATGCTGGGCGCCCACGCCCCATCTCCTAATCTGAAGATATTCAGTGAAGAGTGATCAACGACCTAGTATGCTAGTACAAGGAGGGGATTATCCCAACTCGGGATATGGCATGACAGGATCAAGAAAAATTTGTGCATCATCACCATTTTATCCCCCAAAGGGCCATGCAGGGAGCCACTACTCCCCACTCCAACTTACAATATTTTCTAGATCCAATCCCTAGAACTCCTCGACAACTATCTCCCCTACGCCGACGATGTAGGGGATGTTTGGGCCAGCCTAGTTAGGATCCCGTTTCTAGGGCCCCCAAAGAGGGCTCCCACTAGGTCACACGAGCACCGACACCCTGTCCCACAAGTCGAGGAGTAGGTAATCCATGCGCCTACACCGTTGGCCAGTAACTGGTTGACAAGATGCAACTGTCGGGCCCTGGCTAAGAGAGACACCAGCCAAGGGGCACAAACGTCAGAAACTTCTGTGTCTTGGTCCCCTGCTAATGTATATGATCAACCCACTGTGAATGCTGAGTAGGGGAACATGTATAACCATCCCGGATCAAGGCCCCATCTACCCCACGGGCATGATGGGTCGACTCTCTCTACTGCAGGTGATGGTGGTGGTCACCCCCAATACAGAGGCCCTCCTAGTATAGCAACCCGGTAGAATGTAGTTCTTCCCTGGTTCCATGTTCGACATAGAAGTATGCCTCATGCTACCCTCAGTACGAATGTGGGACCTCCCCACTATGGTGACAATCAGCGTGGATTCCTTTTCCGCTCTCATTACATTAGTTATTGAATCATCCCTTCTTCCAGAGAATGTCGGTGTGGGGACAATGGACATCTGGTCCATCTCCAGCAAGGGGGGATTCTCATGTCCTCAAAACACCCGGTGAAGGTCCTTCTTGATGCATCACTATAAGGGGTGAGGTCCAGATTCACTTCACCAATAACCAACCTGGAGGTCTCATCCATGTGAAGCTCAACTATTACAAGACCCTCCTCGCACTGTGGTCACCAAGAGAAACACGCATGGGGGATCCTACCCATGATCTAATGGGATTGAGTGAATGTACTACTAGATCCAGAACTTCCCACAATGGTCCTCCCCATATCCCCTTTGATATCTTTCCTAGTTCTCCTCGCACACTGGATAACTCTGGTAGAAGTCCTCTCTGCCCTAGCACTAGTACGACTGAAGGTCCTTCTCATGCTAGAAATATTCCCTATCCTGAAAACAATCCTTATGTAGGATGGTAGGTCCTCACTTCCATAAAGGGAACATTGAGAAGATTTATACTGAGATCGAACCTGTTTGCCTCTCAGAATCTGAAGTCATATTCGACTCTGCGATGGGACCCTCTCCCAAATACCACGTGTCAGTGGATAGGGCAGGAACAAGGCGCATCACCCTAGTACTCCGAGAATGTGACGTCTATTGGTTTCCAACCTCCATCGGCAGGTATATCCTGGAAGACAAACATATGGCAACTCTACAGGTTACATTTGTTCTGTCACCACCATCATTGCAAGAAGCACTTTCTACCTCTAATAGAGATCACGAAAAGCTATTCTGGGGACCAATGGTGGATGAACCATAGCGTGTTCCACCGCCAACGGTCGTGGTCCCTATGACAGAAAACGTTGTAGTTAGCCCGTACCATCGCTAAATCATGGCGATGTCACTTCACTCTTCATAGGGTAGCCCGATATGCTGTGGATTATCAGCTCACTCATTGTTTTCACCTCCACCCAACATGTCATCCCAATGGTCTTCTTCGATAAGGCTACTCGTTCCCTAGCCCCCTCCGGTTGACGAGTGAGGTAATGAATGGCCAGAACATGAATCTAATCCCAAGAGCTTATGGGATAACCTCGCAGAAAACCACTTCCTTGAGAAGTTTTGTCCGTTTGTGGCACTGAATTATTATTCACTAGAATCCATCACCCAAGTGGAAGTTGATTATTTCCGCTAGACCAACTTGGAATCTCATTTCATTCATTTCCATCAGCGAGAGTCTTATCCTACGATCCATGAAAATTTATATGTAATTGGAGAACAATGACATATAGATTATTAGGGCTCACTCCCTATGGCTCTGCACCATGAGTCACCAAGTCGTCATAGGGCCCTCTAGCAACAGTGCATTCAGAGCTTCCGGGTATTCCACAGGATTATAACAAAGGCTTATCCACACATACAAATCCATAGATGGGGACAATATGATTCCCTTATCTTCAGTACTATCCAAATACAACATGATTTTATCGGAGAGATATAGTATAAGCCACTATACATAGTCACAATTAGTATGGTGAACTTGCCAGATGGCAAGAACGATCTAGAGCTTCTTGGAGAGCACCATCCACGTGATGGAGCTTCATACTTCTTTGATCCATCAAGAAGAATTACTCTTCAATAGAGGAATCTATGGGGTTTTCATGTTCCGACAAAGGCACTAGTCAACATTTGGAATCCCAAAAAGGGAAAGGAATTACTTTGAGCTATCAAGCCCTATGAACCTTCTGATTCGGTGCAGATGGTGGATGAAGACCCTGATAATGTCGTGTTGCATCAGCAACTCACTGAACAGAAGAAGTTGGTCGACGACCTCAATGCTGATCATGTTGTAGAGAAATGGCTTGACTATGGTGAACTTAGGCCGGGGCAGCCGGGGCATGCACACCTTCCCCTCGGTGAATTGCCTCTGGCTAACCCTCACCAAATTTCATACGCAGACATGGTTAAGGCTGGAAACTATAGAATGAGGCCATGATATGTCTATCCCAATCCTCCTGAACGAAGTGATAATTATCGAGACCCTACTCGGATTCCCCAAGATACACCCTCGGTGGAGACACCACCCACTCCAAGAGTCGTTGGGCATCCTTATCAAGTTTAAGTACCCGCCAATGCACTGGTAGTCAGGGATCCCTATCAAGACTATAACTCCTAACTAGATGATCCAATAGTGGAACTCATTTCCCGTCTTGAGGAATTATAGATTTGACAGGTGGAGCTCCCACCTGATGGAAACCCTTATATGGTTTTGGTGGATGATATGCCAACACCCCCAGGTTTCTTGAATCCCACATTTTCCTCCTTCAATAGGACATGGAACCACTGCCACACCTGATCCACTTTACCTCAAGGTGTGGCCCCATGTTTCGAACTCCAGCACAGCAGGAGGCCGCCAACCACCATTGTTTTGTGAAGACATATAAAGGGCATGTGTTTGCTATCTCCCCATCAGATCAGTAACCAACTGAGAGGACCTCCATAAGTTAATTACTCTACATGTTTAGTTCCACCACACAGAAGACGATTATCGCAATCCTATTCAAGTGCAAGGAGAAGCCTGATGGGCACATCGCCAACATAGTTTCCCGGTAAAAGGGACTGATGTATTCCCTTGACATGTAGATGTCTCAAGATTAATTGATGACGATGCAAATAGGGAATTTAATGATGGATTTGGTCCCCTCTCTGATCACCTAGAACAATCTCGAAATATTTTTTGACTTCTTTGATAATACCCATTTCCTAGAGGAATCCCTATAGGTGGCCAGATAGGAACTTCTGTTGCCTCCTATGATCCCCACGAGAAGGGCCGCATTGGCTGAGCCTACCTTAGTGGCCCAAATAGAGGCCCACATGATACTAGAGTTGTTTCTAGTGGAGCCTCATTCATAGCCTCTATAAGGACCTCTACATCAAGAGCAGCCACCGTCCTAGTAGTGCCCACCTGAGAATCTGCAGGTGCCCCGTGCAATGCGCCTCCAACGCCCACGTGAGATAACCAAGATCAACCTCTTCATAAGGTTCCTCCAAACCCACATTAGGGTCATTTTAGTAGGGTTCTATTTATGGATAGGATAAACTAGGCCTAATCATTCGATGAGGTTCATGTCCCCATTTACTTTGGTAGTGCCTTGGAGCAGGGGATTCTACATTTTCCTGAGTGTAGAGGGACGGAAGAGAAAAACCTTTTCTGATCACCCTAATTACAGCCCCTACCACCAGATACTGGGGAACGCTCTCGATATGTTTTATGTGTTCAATGAATAGATTCAAAACCAGGTAGATAACAACATAGTTCATTTAGGACTGACTTTGGGATAAGTTGCATGCCTCTTCGTGAGGCCAAACAGTAGCAGCGGCCGCAAGGGCGAGTGGCATTAGGTTTCTAGTTGCGGATCCCAGAAGTTTGATGGTCGGACGGGTCGAAAAGAGTCACCTTTTCACAAGGTATAATCTGGGCATGCCTGAATCGACTAGAGCCTTCTGAAGCTACAGTCACCACTTGTCCATCTTCATCTCAGCCAACCACTTCCTAGAAGAGAAAACACTAGATGCATAAGAAAATGAAACGTCCTAGAGAATTCCATTTTCATCCCATAATCTTGTGCGACTTCATGACCCCGAAGATATGTATTGAACCAAGAATATGTCTGGTGGTGGAGAATTTTCAAGTGATGGTAAAGGGGACTCCATGGTTAACACTATAGAGCTGGAAAATCAAGAAACGATTCTTGATGATTAGTAGTGCCAGGCGGATCCTCTCAACGTCCCGAACCATCACCAGTTTTGATAGAGTCGTGGCTATATGGGCTGTCAGAGTGTCTCAGTCTGTATATACAACCAGGCTGTGCAGGCTCCCCAAACGAGGCAATAGGCTCAACATAGAGCTCAGCATGCAAAACCTTCTCAACTGGTGGCATCGGGCCCACCATCGCCACCTTAAGTGTTGCTGGATCAGGAAGAGCCACTCCGACCATGAAATGACCAGACCCACCCTACTATAGGCCAATCTCCGTCATCTAGCCATCATCCAGTAGCCACTCCACAGGCCTCGACCGGTGGGCTGCAGGATGTTCCAAGTACCTATTAGTCACCTGTCCTGTCAGTAGAGTCCAACAATCCTCCTGTTATAGAGAAACCTCTTGCAAGTAGATGTTCTGGTCTAGCATGGATGTACAATTCCCTTATGACTTTTTATTGTATTCCATCAAGTCTCTCCATCCATGAGGCCCTTCTCCTGTCATCAGATATACGTGAGGCTCTCACTGAGGCTTTAAGAACCACATCCAGCTTGATACAGAAGTATCATCTTTAGTATCCTATCTTGCTTATGTTGTTGAGAATGTTGAATACCACGCCATTATCTCATTATCTGTTGAAGATGAAGGCTCTCCCAAATGGGGGCACATTCCCCCAAAATACATCACTGGACAGTTCAATGGCATGGAGGTTCATCACTATCTTATCGACACGGGCTCTGGAAATAACCTAATATCGTCTAAGACACTACGAATGATGGGATTTTCTGATCATTGTCTATGTCCCTATGACATGAGAATCCATGGTTATGATAGGACAGAATAGACATCGGTCTGTAAGATACTCTTAATCACCTAGTTTGGTAGCCAAATATTCAGCACCGGATTTATGGTAGTCTCCCAGGAGACCGCCTACAATGCGTTGATGGGAAGGTCATGGCTCCACCTA
This sequence comes from Viscum album, assembly GCA_963277665.1. Classification (NCBI taxonomy): domain Eukaryota; kingdom Viridiplantae; phylum Streptophyta; class Magnoliopsida; order Santalales; family Viscaceae; genus Viscum; species Viscum album. The sequence goes on from OY728159.1 coordinate 1,209,735,870, forward strand.
CATGTTATTGTCCCCTAATCATATCCGAAGTGCCTAATGTTCTCCCTTAATGGTTGAGTGGGCATGCTTCAGTGTGAAGTCTCTCCCATTTCCTCTTGTGAATCCCACTACCTAGATGCTATGTACTTCAAGATAAATAACAATAAGATAAATACTAATAAGGTCGAGAAAGTTTTGGCTGCGACTGACCCATGGACAGATCTAAATGACCCCTATATCATTCCTATCCACTGAATGGATGTTACGACCCCAAACATAGATTAATGATATTTTATTCTACGGTGAGGGGAGAACACAATCCCAGGACTAAGAGACGCTGGAAGACCACCTTTTACTCTTATACAAATCAGGCTCAAGTGATCCTCGGGCCTCCTACCCCTATAAGGTATTGGGATGTACGACCCATGGTAACGACAATATGTCATACGTGCTTGTTCCACCAGGCTATAATTAACTGGATCATGTCGATGATACACTATTCCATCAACGTCATCAAATGTGTCTTCTTGGGCCAGAGTCTATATGGGATCATATCAATGGGCTCCATCGCTATAGTTGCGGTAGTACAAGATTTCTCTGATGCTATGACAACTGCTGCTCAGGCTCGTACAAGCCTCCAATCAGGATCTGCCAACTCAGAAGCAATTTCTCCCACCGCGGATCCCTCTCTTATAAGTGGATATGAAAATTAGGAGGATTATCCTCCTTCCATTGAAGAGGGAGTCTCTACCAAAGTTGATGAGTACGTACAACTGAAACATGATAGTGAGGCAGACCTAGAACCCACATTGATCTGTGCTGCCATGCCCCTCGAGGTGCAACGACTATACATAGACTTACTGAAACAACTCCATGATGTATTTTCATAGAGTTTTGATGAGATTATTGGACTAAATCCTCAAGATGTCTTCCACCACCTCGTTCTCCCAACATATCATCATGGGTTGAAGCAAACACCATGAAAGATGCACCCTTCTCACGGTGCCATGAGTAGAGGTGGAAGATGATAAGCTCATCAGAGCCAATTTTGTTAAGGAGGACTATTACATCTAATGGATAGACAACATTGTGCGAGTCAATAATATGAAAAGATAGATCAGAGACTACATTTTCTTCTCGGATATCAACTATCAATGTATGAAGGGTCATTTTCCCCTTCATGTGATGGATTTGTTGACTAAGGATACAGATGAATTCCAAGCCCTCTCATTTATGGATGGGTACACTGGGTACCAACAGATCAGATTTTTCCCCACAGACATGGAGTTCGCAACCTTCAGGCTGCCACAAGGTACATTCTATTACCAATTCATGCACTTCAGTTTAATGAATGTGGGTTCCACCAATCAACAGGCTATGCATCGCATATTTAAGCTGACCCTCAAAATAGTGGTGGAATCCTCTATGGGCAATCTGGTGGTCAAATCATTCCAACTTCAGGACAATCTCAAAGACCTTGAGAAATTGTTTGTCTTCCTTTGTTCTCATCACCTTAAGATGAACCAATTGATGTGTGCCTTTGGTGTCACCTCTAGAAATTTTATCGGTATCGTTCTCATATACAGGGGAATTGAGGTTGACCTAAGGAAGATTGAGGCCATTAGCAAAATATCTCCTCTGAGAATCATTTGGGAGCGTCAAGGCTTCCAAGGCCACATATCCTACACACGCCAATTCATTGCGAATATGGCCGGAAAGTGTAATCTCTTTTCTCGGCTCATGAAGAAAGGCATCGTCTATGGGTGGGATAAAGAATGTCAGACTGCTTTTGAGGAGATGAATTGGTATCTCCTCTATCCTCTGGACTTAATTCCACCCATCATCGAAAAGCCACAGGTACAATATGTGACCACCCTAGAATAACCACTTGGCGCCCTTCTCACCTAGAATAACAATGAGGGGATGTAGAACACCATTTACTACCTCAGTCGTATGCTCCATGATATAGAGGATAAATATTCCCACATTGATAAGAGATTCCCTCCACTGGTATTCGCTATAAAAAATTGCTGACATTACTGGAAGCACCATGAAGAACATCTAGTGTCTCGAGTAGACCCACTAAGGTACATCCTAAACCTCCCCTTGTTGACAGGTCATCTAGCTCGGTGGGTAGTGATTCTCCAGCAGTATGATAACAGGTTTTTCCCTATGAAAGCTATTAAGGGGAAATCATTGGGAAACATCCCTGCTTCCCATCTATATGTAAGAACCTGGATCTTTGTTTGAGGTATGTTTTTCCTTTTCTGGTCGTTTTTGAGAAAAAAGGAAAATATGAAAATTTTCTAAGTACACGCCGTGTACTTTATGATTACATGTCGTCAACTTTTCCCCCGCACGAGGCCATATGCTGGCCATGTCCGGGCCACACACAAGGTGTGTAGCGGTGACGTGGAGGCCGCTTAATTTGGTGCACGGGAAGTGCGAGTACATGCCTTTTAATTTTTTTATTTCATTAATCGGTCTGGGGTCGTGACATAACATTGTTTTTGTCTTATTCTACGCCTAATTCCATATAAAGTGTCCAAGGAGACCGAATCTTCTCTCAGCCATAGATCTGTCACCATCCATCTAAATCAAACACTGTCGGTTGCAATAGAATCAAAGAGGTGAGTTCTTGGTTCTTTTTTGGCCTTTTTTCTTGACTCTTCCTCTCGCGTGAGTTATCTGAGGATGAAGGTTTAAGATGTTATTACAGATATACTCCGTTCTAGGCCGATTAATAGTCCGAGGTTCATGTATTTCAATCTACGAGGATCGAGGTTGGTGGTTTGTTTCCCTACTTTGAATGGCTATTATTTTTTGGCGCAAAAGTGAAGGGTACACATGTATCGGGTATCTCGGGTTAGGGTTTTGATCATGTTTTGTTATCTGCATTTGGTTGCATGTTTTCATGAGGATATTAGATGATTAATAATTTCATGTTATCATGTTTTAGGATCACCCCATGGGTGTTTCCCTTGATTGGCTATTTATCGCCGTTTGGCTTCGGTTGCCTGTGAGGATAACCTTTTTGCATTGCTTGCTTGCCATGATATAGTTGATTTCATGAAATTCCTACTATTTATATGATTTTGATGAATTTTAGTTATTACCCAAGAATTTTTTTGAACATACATAGGGCTTCTACGAATCGCTTACATATAATTTCTTTTACTCAGGGATGTGGGAACATGGTGTAGTTAGACCATAGGGGGGTTGACATTGAGTGCTTCCTCAGAGGGCATGTTTAATTATTACCATTACGAGACCATAAGGGGGATTGAATTTGTGCTCTCTCAGAGGGTCTGATAATTATAGAATCAGGACTAATGGGGGATTTAGATGTAAATGCTTCCTCAGAGACTCTTTAGTGTCTTTGCGAGATCATATGAAGAATTTATGTTGAGTGCTTCCTCGGAGCGTCTTTTCCTTTGTTCGGATGCTTGACCATATGGTCCTGCCCACGTGAGCCACCCAGAGGGTCAATGTTATAAATATTGATAGTTGGTTGTGACGAGTCCACCAAAACAAAGAACAAGCTTGGGGTTGAACTGCATGTATTATAGGCAGTCTGCTGAGATACCTATTTTGTTACTTGTAATGAACTTTGGATATATATCTATTTTATAGATTAATTGGTTGATGATTAAATGATTGAATTAAATTAATAAATAAATGTGAATGGAGAATTGTAGGATTGTTTACTTTAGTGTACCCCTGTTTCTCTGCAGCATTTATTTCCATTCCTTTTTCTATATTTCTCACTAACATTAGGGAGCATATCTTTTGGTGGTTGCCTATGGGGATTAGTCTCACACCATGTTTGGGTCCTGATTTTTTTCCCACAATGGTTATATGGTTGCTGGTGTGCATAGGGATTTCGGCCCTTCTACCTCAGGTGCTTGATTACTGGTTAGAGCTGGAGAGCATGGGACCGAGCTTAGGCTCACGATGCTACTGGAGTTACTGTTTACTTTTTTTACTTGGGAATTAGTTGTATTTCAGAACGTTGTTTTGTTTACTGCTTTCCATAGACACATGTGTCACACTTCATCATTATTATATAATCCATTTCATCCACTGTTCAGTTTCAGTTGTCGCGTGCTGTTTACTACTTCCGCTTTTGTTTATGTTATTTTCCTTATACTGCATACTTTACCCAATGAGGTCATAGTTTCCCCACTAACTCACCAAGGCCCTCTATACAAGTCGGTAGCCTATGGAATTTGGAGAAAAAACGCTTGAGATCATGTGGCAAACCGGGTATGGGGTTCCAATTGAGTGGCTTCGGATCCGGGTTATTACAAAGTGCTATGAGAGGGAGGTTATTTCTTTTCTATTTCCTTACTATTTGGTGACAATAGAAAGGGATAGAAAGGAATGGGTAGTAGGTACATAACTGTGCCCATGATTAGTTAAACTGTGTACAGGGAAAAGCACTACTACCTCATAATTGCACCTTTTAGTTTGTTCACGTTTTAATGATTATTATATTTCACCATTGGGTGATGCACTTGTTTTGTGATGTTATAGTTTATATGGTTGTGGTTCTATTTTTTTGCAACCCGATGAGATGAGGGTATGTCATCTCATGCATCATATAGGAACTAGTTAGAAAAATCACATGTCATTCATTTTACCATGTCGCCTAGGGTGAATTAGAAATAGCATGTTGTTATGAAAGATGTCGTGATAGATTATGTATGATTATTTTATAGTTGTTGGGATAGAAATACCTGATATGTTGATAAGGTTTTTTTATCTTACAAATTATTTATAATGGTTTCCAATCTTTAATGAAAGAGCTTTTATGGGCCCTTGAGGGTCAGAATGTGGCGGATCATGGGATTATCTTATTGTTTAGTTGTTATATGCATTGATATGATGTCAATATATAATTCGCGGGGAGTATGGGCCCCCAAGGAACGTAATTTGACAAATAGGTGCTAGTTTTTAGTTTTTTTCAGTGGTTTTTGGGAGTGATATATGCCTACTTCCCAGAAACACAAATAACACGGTGTATGGCATTACGAACACACGCTGTGTGTTCTTGTGTTCGAGAAGAACTACTTTTAATAGTTACACGCTTGGTCCTTTGATGTACATGCGGTGTACTATTCTTCCATGTGATCCAGCCGTGTTATTGAATATATGGGCTGGAAAACCTCAGGAGGAACACGCCGCGTACAACATTGACACGCCAAGTAGTAATGGTCTGTATGACCCAGTCGTGTAGTTGAATACATGGGTTGGAAAATCATAAGGACATCAAACCGTGTATGTTGTTAACACGCCATGTAGTTTTGGTCCGTGTACCAATCCATGTGACTAAAGACACAGACAGTGGAAAAACCTTAACGACACACCGTGTAGTGGATAGAAAATTTGTGTAGTCTAAGGCTGGGACAGTCCGTGTGACTTAGTCATATAAAAGTAACGGGGAAGGAGTAAAAAGGATGGTACATGCTATGTATATGTATGAACATGTTGTGTATTTTGTGATTACACAGCCAGCTTCTCCAGTGTAAACGCCCAAGTAAAATATTTATGGAACACGTCATGTATAGGGAATACAGGCCGTGTAACCATGTTTTTCCAGTTTTAGGAGTTTTTCCTTTCTGTTCCGCTTTCACTCTCTTAAGTTGAAACTGTGGTCTTTGTTAATAAAGGTGTGATTTTTGACCATGCAGAGTTATGCTGCCAAGGCGTCCTCCCATTACAATCCAGGGATCTGACGATGATCTTATGCCTGATATGGCATAGGCAGTTATCCCGAATACTTCTGTAGATGAAAAGTTCCATGAGGGATTCATGATGCTCTTACAGACCTTTTATGGATCTCAGCATCCTACCTAGTCTATGGTAGAGCTTACGCGAGTCTTCCAGCATCAGCACCCTCCCACATTCTCAGGGGATGGAGGACCTCAGGCTGATGAATATTGGTTCGAAGTGGTTTTTTCTATCTTTGATCATCTCGAGACACCCCCAGACAGAATGGTGAAGCTCACGACTTACATGCTGTTAGATTCCACCCAGATATGGTGAGACGTAGTTTCTCAGGCAGGGCGTCAGCAGATAGTTGCTTGGGATTAGTTTCAACGTACTTTCTATGACTACTTATACTTGGAGATGTTGAGGGCCATTAGAGAAAGATATTTCATGAACATGCAGTAGGGTACTCAATAATTTATGGAGTATTCCTCATGTTTCACTGAGTTACAAAGTTTCACTCCTGTTATAGGGAATCAAGAGCTGTTCTTAGCGAGAAAAGTTTCAGGAGGGCATCAGACCAGAGATCAGATCATAGGTGAACGTCTTCTAGTTGACTTCTATTTCATTGATATTTCACATGGCATTGATCACTGAGAGGAATATGAGGGATACTAGAGAAGTGAGCCCGGGCGGTTCAGCATCCAGGGTTAGTACCCTTCCTTCTGACAGTAGGAAGCGCCACTGAGAGTCTACATGAGGTTACTCGAGGAAGAGAGATGTTTCTTCAGGTATAAAATTTGTCTGCTACTAGTATGGTAAGGATGGGAATAAGAAGCTATAGTTCTCGAGGGACCCAGTGGAGTACTGAGCTTGCAGGAAGTTGGTTCACCTGTAGTGGGTTTTCAAGGTTCTTCATCTAGAAGCTAGCGAAGGAGGATCAGTTTAGACTCCGCGTACATAAGTAGGTTTACCAGTTCTACAGCAGACTGGGGGATGGAGTTATATAGGCCGTTCAGGATAGTGTAGAGTCTGTGGAGGTAGGGGTCATGCTCAGGGAGGATTCGCCAATGGATCTCAGGATTCTACACTGGGTCATGGTTTTGGCCAGACATTTTCGGTAGAGCAGATTCATTGGGAGTATGAACCTGTACCTTCCACAGTGTGAGATACGATCTTATTAGCCTCAGTTTTATCTTCTGTACTTTTCGATATAGGAGCTTCTCATAGCTTTATTTCTATAAAAATAGTGGAGAGACTTAGAATTAATATAGATACTTCTGAGGATATGATGACACTAGACACGCCCTTGGGACGTAGAACTACTAGTGTGCATCAGTGGAAGGAGCGCCCCTTGATTTTGGTGGGTGTCACTTCTTGTGGGATCTTAATGTCTTAGAGATAAATGGATAGGATTTAATTCTTGGAATGGACTGGCTAGTTCCTTTTCAGGCCCTTTTTGATTGCTATCATTATAGGGTGAGTTTCACGTCACCATAGGGGAGGTCTTTTCTTCATAAGGGAGAATGGGATGTCCCAGAAAGAAGAGCTGGACCAGAGCAAAATGGGTTGGGCAGTGTCACATCCTATATTTCATGTTTATATTTGGATGATTATGGGACTTCTCAGATGGATTATCCTCCAGTGGTTGATCATTTTCTGGATGTCTTTCCAGAAGACTAGTCCAGGTTGCCTCATGAGTGTGATGTAGACTTCTCTATTGAGCATCTTCCAAGAGTAGCACCAGTATCCAAAACTCCTTATAGGACGGATTTTCTTGAGTTGCAAGAGCTCAAGAAGTAGTTGGAGGGGCTGCAGGCAAAGGGTTTTATCCAACCCAGTAATTCTCATTGGGTTTTGCCTGTTTTATTTGAAAAGAAGGCGGATAGTACTTTACGGATTTGTGTGGATTATTGAAAGTTGAACCAGTTAACGGTCAAGAACCGATATCCCATGAAAATGATTGATGATCTTTTTTATCAGCTTCGAGAAGCTAGGGTGTTCATGAATATCGACTTGAAATCTGGTTATCATCAGTTGTGTGCCAGAACATCAGATATAACTATTATAAACTTCTATAGGAGGTATGGTCTGTACGAGTATTTGGTTATACTGTTCGGTCTCACGAAAGCAGCAGTAGTCTTCATTGTACTGATGAACAGAGTTTTCCATCCTTACTTGGATTACGTTGTGGTGGTTTTCATGGACGATATCTTGGTGTACTCTCACACTTGATATGACCCTGCTACCCATCATGAGATCGTATTGAGTACACTGAGAGAGCATCATTTCTATGATAATCTCTCAAAGTGCCACTACTAGATGGACGGAATTGACTTCCTGGGACATGTCATCTCAGATACAGGAGTATCAGTTAACCCAGAGAAGGTGAGAGCGGTAGTTACATAGGGGAAACCGATGAATGTTTTGGAGGTATAGAGCTTCTTATGACTGACTGGTTATACAGACTTTTTATACAAGACATCTCACACTTGGAAGTTCCATTGATCGGCATGACTAAGAAAGGTGTAAAGTATGTTTGGTCTGAAGCCTACGATTCTATCTTTCAGGAGCTGAAGGGGAGATTGAATTCAGCACCGATTCTTGTTTCACCAGATCCAGGAAAGAGTAATACAGTTTCATGTGATGCATCTGGCATCGGGCTTGGAGCAGTGATTATACAGGAGGATCGCGTTGTTGCATATGGATCTCAGTAGTTGAGGCAACATGAAAAGAACTATCCTATGCACGACCTGGAGTTGGCTGTTGTTGTTCATGCTATGCGTTGTTAGAGACACTATATTCTGGGAGATAATTTTGTGTTATATACTAACCACATGATCCTAAAGTATATCTTCATGTAGCGTGAATTAAATATGATACAGCAGACGTGGTTTGAGTACCTACAGTCTTTCGACATCAAGCTATCTTATATGCCCGAGAAAGGCAATGATGTGGCCGACGCACTAAGGAGGAGAACATAGTTACAGGCAGTTCGGGAGGTTAGCAGTGAGTGGCAGCTTATGGATATGTTCTCTGAGATGCATATGAAGGTTTACAACAGACAGGGATAAACGGTTCTTTCTTCTATAACTGTTACCTCCACTCTTCTAGATTGAGTTTGAATGAGGTAGCTATCATACCCAGAAAGCCTAATACTATGGGCGGGTGTGTCAGATGGAGACCCAAATCATGGGTGGACAGTTGGCGATGATTAGGTGTTATGTTTTCATGGCCTCATATGTGTTTCAGCATACATACATGAGGAGCTGATGTGGGAGTTTCATGGTTCACCTTGAGAAGTTCAACCTGGTGTCACAATTATGTATCGAGACTTACGTCATCATTATTGGTGGCCAGGTATGATGAAGGATGTGGCTGGTTTTGTTATGCGGTGCTCCACCTGTCAGCCGATGAAGGCAGAGCATCAGCAACAAGCAGGGATTCTACAACAGTTAACCATTCCTGAGTGGAAATGGAATGATGTCGCGATGGACTTTGTGACATGGTTACCATGGTCACTTAGAGGTAATGATGATGTTTGGGTTGTAGTGGACATGCTCACGAAGGTTTCACATTTCTTACCTATCATGGAGACCTTCAGTGTGTATGATCTTGTGAGTTTGTACATTCGTGAGGTGGTACGCCATCATGGGGTTCTGAACACTAACATTTTATATAGGGACGCCCAATCTACTTCACATTTATGGTAGGGGTTATTAATGGCTTTGGGTACACAGGTACTTTTGAGTACAACTTACCACCCCCTGACAGATGGACAGTAGGAGTGCAAAATTAAGGTGATGGAGGACATGCTACGAGCATGCATTATTGATTTTGGAGGTTCATGGGAGAGACATATATGTCTTGTGATGTTTTCCTTTAATAATAGTTTTCAAGAAACTATTCAGATGGCACCTTACGAGGCTTTGTATGGTTGGTCATTCCGATAACCCTTGTATTGGCTGGAGCCAGGAGAGGCAGCTGTGATGGGGCCTCGTCTGGTTCAAAAGACCACAGAGCAGGTGGAGTCGATTCAGAAGAGGATCAAAACTGCACAGTCTCGACAAAAATCTTATGATGGTCACTGGAGACGACCTTTGGAGTTTGAGGTCGGAGATCATGTTTTCTTGCGTGTTACCCTGAGGTTGGGACATAAGAGGACTAGAAGATAGGGAAATCTTTCACCGAGTTACATCGGGCCATTTGAGGTTCTGGATAGAGTCAGGCCGGTTGCTTACAAGTTGTTGTTACCTCAGAGGTACAGGCTATGCACGACGTGTTCCATGGTTCTCAGCTTCAACGATATTTCTCAGACCTGTCTCATGTTTTTCAACCCGTAGTGGTTCAGATGGAGCAGGATGCATCTTTTGAGAAGCATCCTATAAGTATTGTTGATCATAGTAAAAAGTTACATCGTATCTGGTCTATTCCTTTGGTACGGGTGCTGTGGAAGCATGACCATGTATAGGACGATACTTGGGAAAGGGAGGCCGACATGCGATCGTAGTGGACGGAGTTGTTCGAGGATTCTTATTCTACTCCTTGTTAGGGAAATTCGTGGATGGATTTATTTAAGGGGGGAAGCTTGTAAGAACCCAGATCTTCATTTCAGGTATGTTTTTTCTTTTCATGTCATTTTTGGGAAAAAGGGGATATCTTGAAATTTTTTAAGTACACGTTGTGTACTTTATGAGAACAGGTTGTGTACTTTTCCCACGCGAGAGCCCCTATGTTGGACATGTCCGGTCCACACACACAGTGTGTAGTGGTGAGGTGGAGGCCTCTTAATGCGGTGTATGTGAAGGGCGAGTACACGCGGTGTACTCATGAAGTACACACCGTGTACATTTCTTTTTATTTAATTAATCAGACCAAGGTCGCGACATAACCATGTTTTCGTCTTCTTATCCACCTAATTCTGCCCAGAGCATCTGAGGAGGACAAATATTCTCCGAGCCACTGATCCATCATAGGATATCTGAATCGAACACTTTTAGTTTCAATTGAATCGCAGTGGTGAATTCTTGGTTATTCATTGGAATTTTTTCCTAATTCTTCCCCTCGTGTTAGTTACCTGAGGTTGAACATTTTAGAATTTATTTCAGATCTACTTTGTTCTAGTCCGATTCAAAGGCCTAGGTTCAAGTATATCAATCTACGAGGATTGAGGTAGGTGGATTGTTTCCGTACGTTTAATGTCTCTGAGTTTTTGGGACAAAAGTGTCGTGTACCCATGTATCTGGTATCTCAGGTTAGGGTTCTGATCCTATTTTGTTATCTTACCTAGGTTTCATGTATTTATGAGGTTATTGGATGATAAATAATTTATTATTAGGATGTTTTAGGATCACCCCATGTGTGTTTACCTTGTTTGGATGTTTATTGTCGTTTGGCATAGGTGGCATGTGACACAGACCTTATTGCCTTGCTTGCATGCCGTAATATAGTTGATTGCATGTATTTACTAATTTTCAAATGATTTTTATTAATTTTAGCTATTATCCAAGTAGTCATATAAACATACTTAGGTATGATAATAATCTTTTACGTACGATTTCTTTTAGTCCGGGCTGTGGGAACCTGGTATAGTTATACCATAGAGAGAATTGATGTTGAGTGCTTCCTCAGAGGGCCTATTTAATTATTACCATTATGAGACCATAAGGGGGATTTACTTTTTGCTATCTCAGAGGTCCTGATAATTATTGAATCAGGACTAAAGTGGGAATTAGACATATGTTCTTCCTCAGGGAGTCTGTAGTGTCGCTGTAAGACCATAGGGGGGTTTGACGTTGAGTGCTTCGTCAGAGTGTCTTTGACATTGTTCAAATTCTTGACCATAAGGTCCTGTACACGTGATCCACACAGAGGGTCAATGTTATAAATATTGATTTTTTGTTGTGATGAGTCGACCAAGACAACGAACAAGCTTGGGATTGTACTGCTTGTAGTTTAGGTAGTTTGTTGAGATTCCTATTGTGTTACTTGCTATTCACATTGGATATAGAGCTATTTTCTAGATTCATTGGTTGATGACTATGTGATTGAATTAAATTAATAAATAAATTTGAATGCAGAATTGTAGGATTGTATAATTTAGTGTACCCCTGTTTCTCGGTTGCATTTATTTCAATAAATTTTTATATATTGCTCATTGACAGTAGGGAACCGTTAATTTGGTGGTTCCATACTAGGATTAGTCTCACACTTTGTTTGGGTCCTTCATATCAGCTCAAATAGGTTATATGGTAGCAGGTGTTGATTGTGATTATGGCCCTTCTACCTTAGGTGCTTGATTGCTGGTCAGAGTTGGAGAGAATGGGATTGAGCTTAGGCTCACGATACTGTTGGAGTTACTGTTTACTTTTTCTACTTGGGTTTAAGTTGTATTAAAGCATGTTGTTTTTTTATTGCTTCCCATAGACACATGTGTCATGCTGTATCATTATTATATTATACATTGCTTCCGCTGTTCAGTTTTAGTTTTCTTGTTCTGTTTTCTGCTTCTGTTGTGGTTTATGTTATTTTACTTCCGCTGCATAATTTACTAAATGAAGTCATAGTTTCCCCACTGACTCACCAAGGCCCTCACCGCAAGTTGGTAGCCTCTAGCATTTGGGGAAACACGCTTGAGGTCATGTGATGAACCGGGTATGGGGTGCCATTTGAGTGGCTCTGGATTCAGGTCGTTACTCCAGCCTCTGCTGACTAGTTCATGGACATTGATTTCCACAATGAGGAATTACTCTCAGTGGATCAGTCCATGTCATGATGGCAGATGCAATTTGATGGTGCTTCACGAAGACCCACTGGCCGAAGGATCAATGACACCAAGATCAATAGAGTAAGCCTTGGTATCGTCTTCATTACCCCAGCACAATCCGTCCTTCCATACTCAATCTTGTTGTTAGAAGGCTGCACCTACAATGAAGCAGAGTATCAGGCCCTATCCCTGGCCTCGAGCTAGCCCTCTAGATTTATGTTCCTCATTTTCATGTGAAATAAGCCTCTTAACTAGTAATTAAAAAGATCAACAGTGACTAAGTTGTTAGAAATATAGAGCTCATACCATAGTCATAACATAATCTCCCGCTAATGGCCAAGTTCCCATCTCAGCCAGAAGTTACTCATGTTCCTTGATCTCAGAATGGTCGAGCTGATGCCCCGACCAACCTGGATGCATCGCTCAAAGAGCCCGAGTAGGCTGATATGATGATCCATGTGGCACATCTGAGACTCAATGCACTTATCACCCCCGATGATGATGATGGCCCAAAGGTAAGCCACATTATGGTCGGAACCTCCATGTCAGGAACCCCAGGTCCCTTAGATTTGGTGATCAAAGTGACTCCCGACTAGAGTTACCACATTATTGAGTATACCCAAATTGGTTATCTCCCAGTAGATCGGGTTGGGTGCGAGCAAATCTGACACCGCGCATTGCAGTTCACCCTCTAGGATGGCCCTGGCCAAGACCAGATCGTCCACAAGCACGAGGATGATGGGTTTCTCCTCTATTGCATTCAAGGATTAGAGATATCTCAGGTCATGCCAGAGTTTCACACCGATTCATGCAGGGCTCATAATATTGGTCTAAAACTGTCCCACCAGATCTAGTGTCAGGTGAACATTTTCCCTCTATGATACATGACTCCATTGAGTATGCCAAAAGATGTGATGCATGCCAGATTCATGATAACATCATGCATAATCCACCATAGCATATCCACTCCCCCAAGAACTCTTGGCCATTTGCGATATAGGGACTCGATGTCGTGGGAACATATCCACCAGCGACAGATCACCAGTGCATGTTCAAACTGACTGCCACAAATTTCTTCACCAAGTGGGAAGAGGCAGTTCCACTCAAACAAGTCAAGGCCCATTTCACCATTGAATTTGTGAGCTCCAACATCATAAACTGATTTTTATTCCCTCATTATGGCATCACTGATGATGACACGAACTTCTGAGCAAAGGAGGTTATGAGATTGTATGCTATGTACAACATCCATTAAAACCAAACCTTCCACTATAATGCACATTAAAATGGCAGATCGAGGTGTTATAAAAATACCACTCTTACATTATTCCGAAAATGTATGGTTAGAATAAGAATATTTTCCCAAAAAAACTCCCCAATTCTCTCTAGGATTATCAGATGATGACTCATAATTACACCCAGGGGAAACCATATTCCCTGGTGTATGGAATGGTGGTAGTCCGGCCCCTCGAGATTCAATTACCCTCACTATGAAAAAAAGTCTATGTTCATCAAGAAACAGATAAAGTAGTTGAAATCCATCTGGCCGAGTTGGATGCACTTGACGAGAATAGGCTTTATGCTCTACACAATCTAGAAATGCATCAGAATAAAAAATCCATATAATTCATAAATAAATCTCACCTCTTCTCCTTCTTGCAAGGTGACTTGGTATTGGCCATGAGGGGCCAATGATACATGGAATGAAACCACCAATGCTTAACCAAAATGGGAAGGACCTTACATTGTTCACAAGGTTTACTCAAATGGCATGTATTCGCTGGTCATAATCGATGATGAGCGTATAAATCCTCCTCCCAATTCCATGTTCCTCAATCAATAATTTTCTTGATTCATAGGGTCCCACATGACCATAAATTGTATGGTCATGCATGACCTTAAATTGTATAGTCATGCACGACCCAAAACGGAATTACAATCCATCATAAACATAATCTGTATGGTCCTGCATGACACTAAATTTCATGAAGGTTCTCCATGAACTTATATTGTATAGTCATACATCACATTAAACAGTGCATTGTCCTGCTTGAAGATAAGCTGCATCTTAAGAACAATGTATGGCTAGATTCCCATCATCATGGGATACATAAGAATTCTTAGAAGCCACATCTTGAGTGTACCCCAATTTTCCTCTTTGGAAATCCCCTTCTGGGCATGGTTCGTTTGTGGGATCTCACCTTGCGTCGTGTAGGCTTCTTTGTCCCCACCCATGTCATGGTTACGTTGATTTCACTATGTGACCTCCTCCGTTCTTCTAATCCTCTGACATCCTTACTACATCATGCTAATCTGCATAGCCTTTTCAGAACGATGTGTTGATTGATTCCCATCTTCATGGGATACGAAGGACTGCTCAGAAGTTTCATCTGTAGGCCCATCCCAAAACATTGGGACCTCTTATTGGGATGAAAAACATGTTGTGGTGCAGGATTTCACCCTTATCCAGGTCAAGTTCATCATGATCGTACTCTGTATCCATCTCCCCTAAAGATATCTATCTATTTTGTTGTCTAACATGATTTGAAATTCCACGGGCGCATTTGTTCTCTACACACCACACCATTTGGGTTCCCATTATATTTCACATCTGAAGGACCCCCAGAATGATAAGTATACTTAGCCTAACGACTCTACTATCATTTCGATCCAATGCCCTCAAGGGTCTTAGACAACAAACAGATACAATTCCCTCGTTGGGAATATGTTCAGTGGTCGATTCTCATTTTTTATTCCCAATCCGGGTCACACGATATAGATGTTGTGTTTCGAATAATTTCAATAGATATATTTGGTCATTTTCCCCACCCCCAAATGCCCCTGGCATGATGTTTTGGGGTTTATTGTGCCCCGCTATCTATCCAAATATTGTTCTACTTCTATTCTGAGGGTGATTCCAGCCAGCAGACCATTGTGTGATATGGAGAGCCTAAACCTACTCCTGGTTTCCCACACTAATAATTTATCACATGGGAATAAGAGTTTCGAAGTCAATTCCCACACGAGAGGTCATCTTATTACAATTGGTTGGGACGCTCACCCTCAGGTCCCTCAACCCCTTCGGTACCCAGGGACAAGTTCCCTTTTAGGATTGTGTGCTGCGGTATGGACTAAAATTATTATTCATGGAGGGATATTTTTCCATGCCACACCTATCCCCTTGAGACAACCCTCCCATCATTTATCATCCTTCCCATTAGAACATTCCCTTCCATGTTCTGTGAGTCCCATCATTTGGGCTTCCATCACCCTCTATATCCAAAAGGGCACTCGAATGGCATGGATGCTCGACCCTAGGGCACTCCTGACGTTACAGGCTAACGCCCTTGAGGATTTAGAGAAAAAAATTGATACAAGTCCGATGTTGAAAATATCGAAAATTCTTGACACTCAATTGCATGACCCAAATTCTAGTCAAACTAGGGTGAATACTGTGTTGTGAACTTGGTTAACATTTTTCCTCTATCATCGTTTCCATTTTCTGGTCTTCTATAATCCTGATGATTCACCCTCTTGGTCCAACACATATGACATTAAACTAGGCATATATGGTGCAGGCTCTATTACCCTAAACTAAGATCATATTTTTCCTCACTTCAAGAAATTCAACTACAATCTAGCCATGACATTCTATCCATGGCCCAGCCTTAAGCCCCTTGTCCTTTTCAGGCCCCTGGATCATGTTGTCACTTAGGTTTGTATGGTGTGGTGTGAGATTATGTTCTCATTCACGTCAGGTTAATCACCATGCCGCACACAACCCTGAACAAGATACCTTACTCCTACCTTCGTCATCACTACAAGAAGTTAATCAGCAAGCTAGACATGATATTCTCTCCATGGCCTAGCCTGAGACACCATGTCCTTTTCAGGCCCCTCGCCCAATGCCCTTCATTGGGTATCTAACCCTTATTTTCATCATCCATTTCCCAGAACTATGTGTGTCTTTATTCATAGCATCATGGTACAGGTAGGACCATCCGAATGTTTTTTCACTGGGTGCATCCGAATCACATAGAATCTTCCCTATTATTTTGTCCCCTCGGACCGCATTCTTCCGGAAGAGGGGTATATGGTGTGGTATGAGCTTATGTACTCATTCTCACTAGGTTTATAACAACCACATTGCATACATATATATATGTGTGTGTGTCTATCTCCTGAGTGATCTTCACTCCCTTTCCCCCCTCTCATCTCGTTGAGTCAGATGCCCTTATGTCAGGTCCATTGGCCTCTTAGGTGATTCACCAATTGGACCATGAGTACTCTAGTCTAGAACATAGAGTGCTTGATTCTATGTGGACATTATTTCACCCACATTTCAGGATTTGTGATTATGAAAACCCTGCTTTTATTAAAAACTAAAACACGATTTATTACATAAAAAATCACTTGATAAAACAATAATGACCGAGTGGTTTAGTGTCTTTAGGGCTTAGGACCATTACATAAAAACTTAAAACATGAAATACAACATCTTTATTAAAAACATCCTTTACATGACCACTACATTCCCTCGTACTTAGAATTGCATGGGATAACCTGAGGAAATGCATAAGAAAAGGGTGAGTTATAAAGCCCAGTAAGGGAGTACACATGGAATAACATGAGGAGTACAATACATGTTAGAAAGTAGGCATATCAATAGAGAATATAAAAAACATGACCATAAAGGCATGATAAATCCTGATAATCATAACATGGAAATGTGGCAACAACACTTAACATGGAATTAGCATGAGACAAGGCTCATTGCACATGGAGCAAGAGTAAATAATCAATGCACATAAAGCACGAGTAAACCCTAGTTGAACTTGAATTAGAATGAGTCAACACTCATTGCACATTACGTATCATGAAACTATACATTACCCAATGCATTGGAGTGCTACAAGGGCGCACCCTTCATAAACATTTCATTTCATGCATAAGTGTGCCACATGGATCGTAAAACATGGATTCATAAAACATAATAATTTATTCCATGATAAAGAAATGTGGAATTCATACATGAAAATTTATAATCAATAATTAAATGTCCATAAAGGTGAATACCCTTGATGGGGAAATGGGCATGGTATTCGCTACACAATGACATTGGCTTAGAAAATCGGTGCGATTTCTGTAGCGTAACGGCGTGACATAAGAATTCATAAAAATGGTTGATGAGAGAGAAAGGGTTTCCTCATAATATTTACATGTAATGGACCGTAAGGAGGTCATATAGATACATGTCCCAACAATTTTAATGGAAATTAGATTCATGATACACAAATATAGCTTGAATGTAAAAGAGGAGAGAGAAGTTCCTTTCGGAAATTCGGCATAATAACGGGTGTATATGGGAGGTATTTAATGAGAGAGAAAGGGGTATCCCATAATTAAAACAATAATAGGGATGTATGGGTGTGGTTCGAAACCATACCCTAACATTCATAAATTAAATTAAATGGGAAATACAACTTAAAGAAAATTGACAAAAATGAGAAAGGAAGAAAAACCCCTTACTTGGAAGTGTGCTTCCAAAGGCTAGAGAGAGTCTTGTGAGAGACTTATTGGGAGCCTGGGGTACCTTGGAGGATTCTAGAGAGAGTAGGGCAGAGTTTGGATGAACTCAAAAGGCTTTGAGTGAGGAGGAATTGGGAGCTTGGGTGGGTTTATATAGGAAAGGTGAGGGAATTCATTATTATTTAGGTTTGGGACCCCTTATATTAAATTTATCCAAACCACAAACCATCCCATGGTTTTCTCCCATGGTTTTTGGAAATGGGAAGTGGAAAACAATATTTTATAAGGCCAGAGACCGAAATTCTTAAAATATTTGGGTTGCTTATGTGGAGGTGAGCCACACTCCCAAAGAAATTAATTTTAAAATGCAAGGTGTTGAATAATTCTTGAGGGGTCCATTAATGCTTTGAAATGTAAGTTAAACAAAACAAAAATCTCATTTTTTTAATCTTAAAACATATATTGGCCGAACATAATGATTATAGTATTTTATTATATCACTATTGGGTCATTATGATGTCATAAAACACATTTTATATTTAAACGGTATTTAATTTTTACTCAAAAATTTGACTGTCTTAGAAAATTATGAAAAATTCAGTGTTGGATAATTTCGACGTCCTTATTCCAAAAATAACATTTATTTTATCTAAATAATTTTTTAAATATGTTAATTTTCACTTTTAAAAGAAAAACCGGCATTTATCAAAAATTCACAGGTTTGGACAGAAATGGCTTTTAAACATTAATAAAAATTATAATTGCATTCATAAAATTAGAAGATAATTTATATTTAATAAAAATTAATTTAATAATAGTAATAATATTTTATTAAAATATTATTTAATTCAAAAATACCTTAATTTAATAAAATATAATTCTTAGTTAAATAATAACTAAAACACTATTTGTACTTTAAAAACTATTTACAATGTATCAAAAATGACTAGAAATTATATTCATTATTATATAAAAAAATAATGTACATGGACATAGTACTACTTATTTGTTACATAACCCCTTAAAAAAACTGCATAAGACCTAAGGGTAAGGTGTGCGACGGTGACAAACTCTTGGGGTGGCTCGGATAGCATCGCTCGAGTGGTAATTTCAATCAACTTCCACTTTTCCTGTAGACGGTCACGTTCGAGCTTGACAAGATGGAGCTCATATTTGGATTGGTCAAGGGAGAATCCCAATGATGCCACCTCTTTTGCATGCTCAGACAAATGGGCTTCGTATGGTGCAATTCTACTGGATGAGGCCATCACTTCTTTTGTCTAAGTAAAATTGGGTGTGTTAAAGCCCTATATTAATACTAATCGTGTGATAACTATTCAATGGCTATTTTAGCGATGGTCAAAATTCATAACATAAAACCAATAATGTTTACATTTTATATAAACATAAAGTGACATTTAATTAGATCAAGAGAGATTCCCATTAATGAAACTTTGGGTCGTTACAATATTCCCCCCTTAAGAAATTTCGCCCTCGAAAATTTCCTTTTCCCATACTAAAACAAATGTGGGTAACTCGGATTCATCATATACTCCGATTCCCAAGTTGCTTCTTCAAGCTTGTTGTTTCTCCACAACACCTTGATGAGGGGCATTGTCTTATTTCGTAGAACATTTTCTCTACAATCTAAGATCTTCACTAGTTGCTCCTCATATGAAAGATCATCTTCCAATTGTACCATCACAGAAGAGAGTACATGTGAAGGGTCCGGTATGTACTTCCATAAGAGAGATACATGAAAAACATCATGTACTTTGGTCATAGTAGGTGGAAGTTCTAGTCGATAGGACAAAGACCTGACATGATCAAGAATCTCGAAGGGGCCGATGTACCTTGGAATTAACTTCCCTTTCTTTCCAAACCTCATGACCTTCTTCGATGGAGATATGCGTAGAAAAACCATGTCTCCAACATTAAACTCAAGGTCTCATCGATGGTTATCTGGATAACTCTTCTGTCGACTCTAAGCTGCCTTGATATGCTGCTGAATGTTTTTCACCTCCTCCACCATTTCCTCGACCATTTCTGGTCCATGAAGCTTACGTTCACCGACCTCATCCCAACATGCCAGTTTTCTGCACCTTTTCCCATACAGGGCTTCATATAGTGCCATTTGGATGCTCGAGTGGAAACTGTTATTATAAGTGAACTCAACAAGAGGGAGATGTTGATACCATCCTCTGTTAAAGTCCATTGAGTATACTCTCAACATATCCTCAAGTTTTTAGATAGTCCGCTCGGATTGGCCATCAGTTTGAGGATAATAGGCCATACTGAAGTTCAGTTCAGTATTCAGAGCATGTTGAAGACACTTCCAAAACATAGAGGTGAATCTTGGATCTCGGTCAGACACAATAGATAGTGGTACTCTATGAAACCTTACCACTTTCCTAATATATATTTTTTACAGTTGATCCAATGAGAAATCCTCCCAAATAGCAATGAAGTGTGCGGTCTTTGTACGATAATCCACAACAACCCAGATTGCATCGTTGTCTTTGGATGTCATTGGAAGTCCGGTGACAAATTCCATGGTGATGTTCTCCCATTTCCATTCTGGTATGGGAAATGGTTGCATAATCTCCTTAGACTTATGCCTCTCTGCCTTCACTTGCTGACACACCAGGTACTTTGATGTATATTTAGTGATCTCCTTCTTCATATTATCCCCCCAAAAGTTTTCTCAGAGATCTCGATACATCATTTTGCTCCCTGGGGGAATAGAGAAATTTGAACTATGTGCATCATCCAAATGTTCCTTCTTCAGCTCTGGACATGATTGAACACATAGTCTTTTCCCAAACCTCACAATTCCTTCTTCATTAACATTAAACTCTCAGGATTTCCCCTTTTTGATATCTTCCACATTTTTGTGAATTCCCCGATCATCCTTTTGAGAATCCTTTAACCTTTACAAAAGAGATGGTTGAGCAATAATTTGTGAAAGGATTGATGATGTTACCTTCTCTATGATTCCCATGCCCGTCTTCATCAAGTCTAAGAAGATTGGATCCTTCTCAATTTTTATCATTGATAGAATCGATGGATCCTTTATACTTAGGGAATCTTCCACCTTTTTCTCTTTCCCATGGTGGTAATGTATTGAATAGTCATAATCCTTGATGATATCAATCCATATTCTCTGGATCATATTAAGCTCTATCGGCGTGAATATATATTTAAGACTCTTGTGGTCATTATATATCTCACATTTCTCTCCATAGATATAATGCCGCCAGATTTTCAAGGCAAAGATCACAGCTGCCAACTCCAGGTCATGTGTTGGATAGTTTAGCTCATGGATTTTCAACTGCCTTGAGGCATAGGATATTACTTTATCATTCTGCATCACCACACAACCTAAGCCTTTCTTTGAACAATCACTGAATACCAGAAAACGTTCCCCACTTGTGGGTAAAGTGAGAACGAGGGTAGTGATAAGCCCCCTTTTCAATTCCTTGAAGCATTATCTGCATTTATCACTCTAAGAAAACTTTACTCCCTTCCGAGATAGCTTGGTAAGAGGGTTGGACAATCGTGATAAATTTCTCACAAATCGTCGATAATAGCCAGCTAACCCCGAGAAGCTACGAATATCCATTACCGATGTTGGCCTTAGTCATCGCTCAATTGCATCTGTTTTGGAGGGATCCACAAATATCTAATTGCTTGTGATGATATGTCCCAAGAATGAGACTTACTTCAACCAGAACTCACACTTGTTGTACATGGCATAGAGCTTCTCCTTGCGCAAAGTCTCTAGTACAGTTCTTAAATTCTCTTCATGATCCTCCTTTGTTTTGGTGTATATTAGAATATCATCTATAAAGACTACCAAAAAAATTTATAGGTAATCTCTAAAGACTCTATTCATTAATTCCATGAAGATTGTTGTATCATTGGTGAGTCTGAAAGGCATTAATATTAATTCATAGTGCTCGTATCTTGTACGAAAAGTAATCTTGGGGACAGCTTCCTTCTTCACCCATACTTGATAATATCCCGACCGCAAGTCCACCTTGGAGAAGTATTGTGCTCCACCCAGCTGATCAAACAATTCATCGATTCTTGGGAGAGGAAAGTTGTTCTTTATCATGACTTTTTTAAGTTCATGATAATCGAGGCAGAGCCACATTGACCCATCCTTCTTCTTGACGAAGACGACTGGTGCACCCCATGGTGAAGCACTTGGGCGTATAAACCCTTTATCCAGATTATCCTGTAGTTGTTTCTTCCGCTCTTCAAGCTCAACAACATACATTCTATATGGATTCTTGGAAATTGGTAGGGCCGCAGGTATAAGTTCAATTGAGAACTCAACATCTCTTCAAGGAGGAAAACCAGGCAGTTCCTCGGGAAACACTTCAGCTAATTCCCTCACAATAGGCATTTATTCAAGGATGGTTTCTTCCTTGGACTAAATCATCTGATCCAGATACGTGTGCTCATAAGGAAGCAATATCCATGCTTGAGATGATGGAGCTAAAAGAGATTCATCTTCCTCCTGACACTTGTATAGAATCGGGGGTCGATTCTCCATATTTAGTGTGATTTCCCTCTCCAGACAATTTATATTGGCTCTATATAAGGAAAGACAATCCATGACAAGAATTGCATAAAATTCCACCAGAGGGAGTATGAAGAGGTTCTCCGGGAAATTCAATCCAAAGATTATAACAGGGGAGGACTTATATTCATGGGATGCAATGATTGCCCCATTTTTTGTACTCACCGACATCTTTACTTCCATGATTTGTGGTGGTGCTGGGATTGTTCTACTAAACATTCGTGATATAAAAGAATGTGTTGAACTTGAATAAAAAATTATGTTCACTATTATTGAATGAATAAAAAGCATACCAGTCACCACTTCGTTGTCGCGGTTCACTTCGGCAGAAGTGATGTAAAAAAGATCTTCCTTTCTGACTTTGAGGTTGTTGGTCGCCTCCGAAAACCATTAGATTAGGGCACTAATTTTCAAAATGACTCGGTTCTTTGCATTTATAGAATTGAACAATGTGTTGAGGTTCGAACGGAGCGTTCCTATCCTCTATCGCAATCGTGGGTCTATCATGCCGACAATTAATAGCTAAGTTCCCTTCTCTTCCACACCTGAAGCATTTTGTCATGCCCTTAAGGTAATTTCCGGGGTGCATCTTTCCACCCTTTTGGAAAGTGGGGTGCTGGATCTTCTTAGCACCATTGGATTTATCCATCGGACCACCATCATTAAAGTCCACCATACAGTTCTTGTCCCCATGATACCCCTGTGATTCCCCGATCTCCATTTCGACCTTGAGGTCACATCGGACAATTTCCTTATAGCTGTCGAAGTCACGTATTGCAAATGCTTTCCGCAAGCTAGGCCTCAGCCCACCAAAGAAGCGGTCAACCTTGAATTCGGGGGTAACGACAAAGCTAGAAGCATATCGTGCAAGCCTTGTGATGTTTTCCTTGTATGCTCCAACAGATTCTTCATCATTTTTCTTGAGGGAAAGGAAATCCCTTTCCGTCTTAAGCCAGAGGGTGCACGGAAAACATTTATCGAAAAACATATTCTGAAAATCCATCCATTCCAATGCCTCAATATCCTCCTCAGGCTTCGTATTTTTGATCAACTTCCACCATTGATCAGCTGCACCCTCCATATGATAGGAAGCTAGAAGAACCTTCTATTTTTCAGAACATTGATGGATGGAGAAGATCTTTTCAATGGATTTGATCCATTGTTCAGCGATCGTGGGATCAGATGATCCACTAAAATTATGAGGCCTTTGTCTCATGAAGCTCTCAATAGCAACTTGTTCTTTCTTAGGATGGGGGGTTGAATGTTCCTCATGACCTGTGTTTCTATTCAAAACATGAGTTAGCTGAGAGAGAAGCATGAAAAATATCACGATTCCCGCTGCCATTGGATTGGGCATCTCATTAGTACAGTTATCACACTGATCTTCACAACGATTGTTAGCCCGAGTCCTCCTATTACTGGCCATTGTCTGGATTTAATGAATTGTTAGGGGTGACACATAATGTGTAATCCAAAGACAAAAGTTGATGACTTATAAATAAACTTTCATTTCCTTTACTCATGAATCAATAGGCTTCAATCTAGGCTTTTCATGATCTACTTTCTAACATATATTCTTAGGGGCATTTTTTCCCTTAATAAGGGTTCATACAAAGATTGTGAATTTATCAAAACATATCCCCCGAGAGAGTCGTAACCAAGAGTAAAACAAGGCCCATTGTCGTGCAGCAGTTCCCGTTCGAGTCTAGCTCAATGCGGTGTTTTCGGTTTTTACCCCTAGGATACATCTATGCCCGAGCCGCCTCTACCTGCTCGTATCCAGATAGGGATGTATTTTTCTGATAAACCACTTACTCAGTACTTGTCAAAACATTGGGATGTTTTTATTATATATAGTCTTGTCTCTAAGGCTTTAAAAGGGTTTCTTAATCCCAAAAATAACTAATCGTATCCTTTGATACCAACTATGACAACCCTGCTTTTATTACAAACTTATACATGATTTATTACATAAAACATCACTTCATAAAACAATGAATATTGATAGGTTTAGTGTATTTGGGGCTTAGGACCATTACATAAAAACTTAAAACGTGAAATACAATATCTGTATTGAAAACTTCCTTTACATGACCACTACATTCCCTCGTACTTAGCATTGCTTGGGATAACCTGAGGACATGGATAAGAAAAGGAAGAGCTATAAATCCCAGTAAGGGTGTACACATGGAAAAACATGAGGATTACAATACATTTTAGACAATAGGAATATAAATAGAGCATATAAGAAACATTAACATAAGGGAATGATAAAGCATGATAATCATAACATGGAAATGTTGCAACAAAACTTAACATGGAATTAGCATGAGCCAAGGCTCATTGCACATGGAGCATTAGTAAATCCTAATTGCACCTAAATCACAAGTAGACCCTCGTTGCACTTGAATTATCATGAGTCGAAACTCATTGCACATCACTTATCATGATACAATACATTACCCAATGCATTAGAGCTCTATAAGGGCGCACCCTTCATAAACATTTCATTTCATGAATAAGTGTACCACATGGATCATAAAACATGGATTCATAAAACATAATCATTTATTCCACGATAAAGGATTGTGGAATTCATACATGAAACTTTATAATAAATAAGTAAATGTGCATAAAGGTGAATACCCTTGATGGAGAAATGGGCATGGTATTCACTACACAATGACATTGTCTTAGAAAATCGGTGTGATTTCGACAGCGTAAAGGCGTGACATAAGAATTCATTAAAATGGTTGATGAGAGAGAAATGGGTTCATCATAATATTTACATGTAATGGATATTAAGGAGGTCATATAGATTCATGTCCCAACAATTGTAATCGAAATTAGATTAATGATACAAAAATATTCCTTGAATGTAAAAGTGGAGAGAGAAGTTCCTTTCGGAATTTCGGAATAGTAACAGGTGTATATGGGAGGCATTTAATGAGAGATAAATGGGTCTCCCATCATTCAAACAATAATAGGAAAGTATGGGGGAGGTTCAAAACCATACACCAACATTCATAATTGAAATTAAATGTGCAATACAACTTAATGAAAATTGAAAAAAAATAGAACGGAAGAAAAAACCCTTACATGGAAGTGTGCTTCCAAAGGCTAGAGAGAGGCTTGTGAGAGGCTCCTTGGGAGCTTAGGGCACCTTGGTAGGATTATAGAGAGAGTATGGAAGAGTTTGGACGAAGTCCAAAGTCATTGAGTGAGGAGGATGCGGGATCTTGGGTGGGTTTATATAGGAAAGGTGAGGGAATTCTTTATTATTTAGGTTTGCGACCCCTTATATTAAATTAATCCAAACCAAAAACCATCCCATGGTTTTTTCCCATGGTTTTTGGAAAAGGGAAGAGGGCAAAAATATTTTATAAGGCCATGGTCCGAACATCTTAAAATATTTGGGTTGCTTATGTGGAGGTGAGTCACATTCCCAAAGAAATTAATTTAAAAAGGAAAGGTGTTGAATATGTCGTGAGGGGTACATTAATGCTTTGAAAAGTAAGTTAAACAAACCTAAAATCACATTATTTTAATCTTAAAACATATATTGGCCGAAAATAAATATTATAGTATTTTATTAAATCACTATTGGGTCATTATGATGTCATAAAACACTTTATATATTTAAATGGTATTTAATTTTTACTCAAAAAATTGACTTTCTCAAAAAAATTATGAAAAATTCACCATTGGATAATTTCGACGTCCTGATTCCAAAAATAACATTTATTTTATCTAAATAATTTTTTAAATATGTTAATTTTAACTTTTAAAATAAAAGCCGACATTTATCGAAAATTCACAGGTTTGGATAGAAATGGCTTTCAAACCTTAAGAAAAATTATAATTGCATTCATAAAATTATAATATCATTTATATTTAATAAAAATTAATTTAATGATAATAATAATATTTTATTAAAATATTATTTAATTAAAAAATCCCTTAATTTAATAAAATAGAATTCTAAGTTAAATAATAACTAAAAACACTATTTGTACTTTAAAAACTATTTACAATGTATCAAAAATGACTAGAAATTATATTCATTATTATATAAAAAATAATGTACATGGACATAGTACTACTTATTTGTTACATAACCCCTTAAAACAACTGCATAAGAACTAAGGGTAAGGTGTGCGACGGTGACAGACTCTTGGGGTGGCTCGGATAGCATCGCTCGAGTGGTAATTTCAATCAACATCCACTTTTCCTGTAGACGGTCACGTTCGAGCTTGACAAGATGAAGCTCATCTTTGGATTGGTCAAGGGAGAATCCCAATGATGCCACCTCTTTTTCATTCTCAGACAAATGGGCTTCGTATGGTGCAATTCTACTGGATGAGGCCATCACTTCTTTTGTCTAAGTAAAATTGGGTGTGTTAAAGCCCTATATTAATACTGACCGTGTGATCACTATTCAATGGCTATATTAGCGACGGTCAACATTCATAACATAAAACCGATAATGTTTACATTTTATATAAACTTAAAGAGACATTTAATTAGATCAAGAGAGATTCACATTAATGAAACTTTGGGTCGTTACAGTGTTCCTCTTAATTCGGGCTTCCATTATCTTTTACAACCGAAGGGCCCCCCAAATGGCATGAATACTAGGCCAAAGGGCTCTCCAGAAATTACGGGCCAACTTCCATTATAGTTTCTATAAAAAATCGATACCTATCCCATGTTACGAATATAGTCTATGGTCGACGATAATTTCTCGTTCCCATTTCAGGCCACATGATATGAATTTTGTGTTTCGAACACATTCAACAGTTATCCTCCATCGTCATTCCATCCCTTTCATGCCTTTAATTTTGGTTACATGATTCACATTATTTTCCACCCCATCATGTCCAAATGGAATTTTGACTCTCCCATCACTCTCTCTCAGTGCACATTTGCACTTTAGGAAGAAAAAAATCCATGGTAATGGCATCATTCGGGGCGTTGCGCTGACTTCCCTTTGGAGAGTTTACCAGGTATTGTAAAAAACCCTTTTTCACTTGTTTCCCACAACAAGCATGACTCGTTTGGGATTAGGTATTGGGTATATGTCTACAATTTTGTAGAAGGATTATGCATTTCCTTGGTTCGATCTATAATAACTTAATCTAAGATCTATTATAGAACTACATACGACAATATTCCCATCCTCATGGGATTTGTAGGAATACGTAGACATTTCGTCTCTGTGTCTATCTCAACTGAGAGCTAGAATCTATAGCCCCATTTTATCTAAAATTTTCTGGCCCCTAAGCCTGAGGTTTCATTCTTGGAATTGTGCACGTTGTGACATGGTATTTTTTCCTCCTTCATGTTGGTATGATTAATCTTTCCATGACCATTCTCTAATGAACCTCATATTTCAGATATATTACTATTCCCACATGACATTAAACTATTTCGTATATACTTCATGATGTTAAAATGCATTGATGGTCCAAACACAGGACCCTAAACTCTGACATTATCATCTTGGTCGCATAACGAAAAACGGCACCGCACAGTGATATACTCACTGGAGTGGGCATTATATATTTTATTGATCACAAACTGTACCATATGTCAATGCATTCATACATCATTATTCTTGTGGAAATTCATGTACATTATATCCTTGGTCAACCGCTTCATAGAAAAATACAACGCTCATTCATCCTAAAGGATAAACATTTCCTATCAAATACCGCTTCTTTTGGTGTTAGGGCTTAACCCGCAAAAACTTATTATCTCTGAAACTAGTATCTTACAATGTCACCCTCAAGAATAATGTATGTCTTGATTCCCATCCCTATGGGATGTATAGAAATTCCCAGACACGTTGTCTCCAGGTAGATCCCCAGAAATCTAAAATCACGTCCTCTCTTTCGGCCCCAATGTCCGAGCAATTTGGAGATTCATGGTGTGGTGAAGACTCATTATGTCCCCATCCACATTGGGTTTATAACTACTAAACCACATACTCCCAATCTAGATTCTCTCATTTCACCCATCTTCATATCATATGTCATTAAACGGAATGTGTCCTTATGTCCTCATCACATGACAAAAAACTGTGATTCTACACTGATCAATTTCCAAATTCCCCATGTTAATCATGGGATGCACTAGATCCCTTACCAAAGAGGTCCTTCTAAGATTTATGTTTGATCCATGATTATACGGATACACATACCAAATTTTCCTTCATCATGATGGCGTGATTTCAAGAGTGTGAGACTCCATTCGAAAGAAACATCACTCCAACTACAGGCTTCATGTACCCTTCATTTGGATCCTCTTCCTCTTGAACAACCAAAGGATCCCACTAATAGTATGGATTCTTGACCAATGGCTCGCCTACTGTCCTCATCCAACATTATGGAGGGCTAAGGGATTAAATTTTGATTCATTCCCCATGTTTCAGACATGGTTAGCGGCCATCCCTCATTTATTATCCCCATTTCAGGATAACACAATAAGGATACTGTGTTTCGAACACGGTCAATAGTTTTCCTTCATTATTGTGCTATACCTACAGTGTTTTGAATTTTTGGTATCGTGAGTCACACTTCCCATTTTCCTATGTTCCGATCGATTATAATTCCCTTGGAGTTACCCGCTCGTGCACTAGAGCATGTTGACGAGGTGACAGTTCGACTATTTCGAGGACTTTATTCTCTTGTCAGGTTTCCACCCATTCATTTAAAAAGACCGAAAGAATCATTTCTACCTTGATTTTACGATGTATGATTGTCATTCCCATATTCAAATGAAGTAATAGGGTGAGAATCACTTGTTTATCACATAGGGAGTGACCAATGTGAGAGTAGAAATGGATCGCTATGTACTTCAGGATTGTGGTAGAAGTGTAATAAAAAAACATGAACGTAGTCTAATCATGGTTACAATTAAGAGATGGAATTAATAAAGAAGGAGGATTTTAGGGGGGTTGGCCAAAACAGGACTCTTAAGTATCGAAAATTTCAATGGACTACTCCAATACCACCACCTTATGACTTGTGGCCTACAGAATTGCTTCCCATCCCTTAAGACCATTCTCTTCGACAACAACAATAGGTAATAATTCGTTAGCCCTGGCATATGCGTGTGATTGTTCAGTCTAGAGCCCAGTCATTTTGAGATTTTACTATTCTATTTGCTACTGAGAATCGGAAAATGGGCTTACATTCTCTGAGTGATCTCGGATTGGTTTGCAATGAATGCCTCAATTTCCTTCATTCACTCCTCAAGGCGTTGGACCTCCTCCTCCGCCTCTTGGAAGGCCTGAGTATTCTCTGAATCCTCCATGCACTGGGAAACATCCAAATATTGTTTTTCTTAATGTATATTATCTACAATGTAATCACATATCATTGCATGATAATGGAAAGCATCTACCCCTCTATCACAAAGAATGTATTTCCAGGTGCGGAGTGACCCCATCTGGATTAGCCATTCTGCATGTGGTTGGCTGAGAAAGTGTCTAATGCAAATCCATGACATTCACCGTGTTATATGGATCTTCTTCGTAGCATCAGATTCATAATCGTTTATTTCATCGGGGTCTACAAGCCTATATTCGGGGAAAGTGGAGAGGAGCTCAGTAGTAGGGTCTTCGACAAAAAGATCCTCCTCGTTTGTGACCTCACTCTTATCGGGAATGAACTCCACCCGAGAAGCATTACCATCCCTCATTGCAATCTATTTTTCATTTAGTACCATGCTTGGGACACCTAGAATGGTATCTTCTCTAAAGGCCAATGCAGCCATTTCCCATCTAACTCCCACTAATGTCCCTAACTCGATGGTTTGTCGTGCCTCCAACCATGATATCACTGTATCAGGAATTAGTATCTTGATTAGCTGAATCCTCCATCAAAGTCAAAAAATAATTAGAAATGACTTACGAGAGACAAGTGAGGTGGTGTCAAATGCATGGGTCATGGTGGGGGTCTCTACCATAGGGGAGCCTTTAGTGCTTGTAAACTCGATCACCAGAATCAGCTCCTCTTGAACAATGGGGATGGTGGGGGATTTTTCATCACGCTAATTGTTTCCTAATCCAATTGAAATCCACACCCCAATATGCTCGGTCTCCAGGACTAGGCCCTGAGATTGCTCCCTGACCTCCATAAGCATACATGTGTCCCATGTGGGAAGGGATTCTTGGGGACCCTCTCCCATGTGTTCCTAAATAGGATAGGGTTTGGTTGATAGACCGATATTATGAAAAGATAAAGGCTGGTATAATGTTTAAATCATACCTCAAGTAGCTCTGCCAGTTCTGCATCAGAGCCGATGATTTTACCACTCTCACCGGAGCTCTAGTGGTGATTGGGATCATCATATGGACCCTCGCCACCAAGACCATCAACTTGGTCATCTTCTTCATGCTCTTCTTCATCGTCTTCTCCTCCCTCTACACCTTCATCCTTGGATGGTAGCTTCCCAGGGTCATGTTCCAGGACATGCATTACATTCACAAGGAGATATGGTTCTTCAAACATCCCCCGATGGAATGCATACAAATACATGGATATCAGGTATGCATGCTGATGATGAATGTTTACACTATCTGATATCCAGATGCGCCCTATGTCTGGAAGATTGAGCCTAGTGCGTATCATACTCTACCACAACTCTTCAGAGGACATGGACTGTCGTAGATTTCTCCAAGAAGACCACATAGAAGTTAATATACCATAAGAAGATTGATAATGAGGTAGTTGAGTTACTTTCCTATGATTTACCAAGTTGTACCACGAGGTCGTACACGAGACCACCCTACCCCGGAGGGTAGAGGCACATTCTCAGCCTATTCTACCCCTACTGTTGAAGGACCGACCAAGGTCGTGCTAGATATCTTACCTATTCATTTCCTCAATTCCCCCGGGGCACCTCATCTACCTTCCCTCTCTTCAGGCTCTGCACTAGTGGCCATGATCTGCCAGATTCTTTTCCAAAGAATCACCTTGGGATATGTTCATTCCCGATGGTTGACATAATCCGTTGACAGTCCGACACTAACATAGGTTGGGGGAAGGGTGGTGATTTCTCCCAAGCCTGCCATTGTGAACATAAGCCACAACTGGCAAAGAATGTAGGGATTCCTCTCTTCCTAAATCACTGTGTATACATTCATGGGCATCCAATGGATGCACCCGAACAACCTGGCGAACCTGGTCGGAAAATACGCTTCGCAAAAGATTTTTCCATCAATCCGGGCCACGAGCAAACCACCCCAAATGCTCAGCATGTACTCCCTCTACTCCAGTGGACTGCGCCCATCATTTACCACTTGGCCGACTAGGGGTTGGAACAGGTAGATGTCGATGTGGGTGTGGTTGTCGATCATGAGCTTTATTCCTTCATCGTTGAGCACCAATGGGAGGATTCCAGTGATGTTCAAGAGGGATGGATGCATACCATTACTAAGGGGGTGAATGGAATTTTGGAATTCATACCCACCACAGTTGGCTGCGACCTAACTATGGTATATCATGAACGGCCTGCATATCCTCTTGGGCGTACTTTCACTCACGTTGTGCCCTAGATTACTGTATATCTTATCCAACATTGGCAACCCCTATTTAATCCTTGTTCATTGCATCCATAATCCCAACCATCACAAACATCCCCGACCGGACTCCCATCCTCGTGTCCCTCACAGGAAACAACCATCCGCTCAAGAACACAACATGGAACCTGGAATATCAGACATTTGGATCCTGACCTTCGTTAATGACAAATCCCCACAATCGATACTTTAATATCTCCCAAATCATCCAATATGATCCCACCTTTCCCATATAAGATGTGTTCTATCTTTTCTTCCCTCGGCCTAGCATCTTCAAGACCATTTCTAGGGTCTGGAAGAGACTAAACCATCCTGAATAGGATATGTAGTTCAGGATATATTTTATTTTTATCTCCTTTTTAGCCGGCTCTAGTAGGTGCCACGACATGATTGGGGTGTGTGTCCTATCACCGCCGATATTCTCTGTCAAGAGGAACTTATCGTACTTATATATCACTAAGGGGATTCCCCTGATACAGTGGACGTCCCATAGGTTGATTCTCATCTCCACATGGTGGAGGTGAAATGTTTTGGTATCAGGAGACTGATTACTGAACAACTCTGATACTAAGTCTTACTATCAGTAGAAGTGGAATTGGGATGTCCAAACAACCTCAAAAATCCCAATGGACCACAGCTTTGGCCTGAATTCCTCTAATGTTTGACGTACCTAGTAAACCCATTCCCATTCATTAGTAATTTTCCCCCAGATCTGATATCCCACTCCTATAATCCCTTTCATTTGTCTGTATTGCTGCTTCTGAAAGTTCTCACAGAAATAGAGAGATAATCCTCATTGACTGGATCTCCTCCCACAATTGTCCTGGTCTTCAGATTTAGGACATAGATGGTTGTGTTTTTCATTTCCCTTGAATGATGGTTGTAGATGGTAATATGGAATTACAGATGACTATAATCACACGTCACCCACTACTACAGTGTGTCCGTCTTGAAACTAGTCATCAAAACCTCTTCCAGAAGGTCGTAGTTTCATATAATCTATCTAATGCTAAGGACATATTTCTTTTTAAGCCTGCATAACCATTCCAAAAATAATTGGGTTATGATACGCAACCCTCCTCGCACGACGAATTTTAGGGTTTGTGATAATTTGGGTTCCTCGTGCAGCCGCAATAACCACCCTATCGGTGTCGGTCTCTCGAGTAGCCATTTTGGAAATCCGAAAGGGATCGACGTGAAAGAATGATGATAAGGTGAACAAAAGTGGTGGCTTGTGAAGGAAGTCGACGTGCATGACAAAATATATTTTCATGTAAAACCCGGAGTTGGTAGGGGAATCATTCGAATAGATCTGGATCATTTTCGTGCATGAGAGAATAATGCCAGCTACGCATAAAATGTCAATGTAGGGCCTAGGGGGGGG
Organism: Viscum album; assembly: GCA_963277665.1. Taxonomy (NCBI): domain Eukaryota; kingdom Viridiplantae; phylum Streptophyta; class Magnoliopsida; order Santalales; family Viscaceae; genus Viscum; species Viscum album. Next base: position 1,209,769,414 of record OY728159.1, read on the forward strand.
AGCTTCCTATCAATAATGCACCAATGTTCCTTCCACATACATGCAAAAATCATGCACACAGAAGATGATTTTTTGCGCACCATCGAAGTGGTTTTTTCAATTTTTATGTGTTCCATCAGAATCTGAACTCCGGGGTCCCTTTCAGCCTTGATACTGAGGAGGGACATTTTTTTATACCGAAATTTTGAGGAGGGACACATCGGGAGGATGAATGAGTAAGGAATTAATCCAGGAAGGCATGAGGATATTTCAGGGCCTAGGAGGCTGGTGCACACATGATTAGGGGGATGAGTGCGAGTGGACCTTATTTCCAAATAATCTTGTGAATCAGCCCCCATTTCATGCCCAAGGTGACGATAACTGTGGCATTACATGCCCAGCCCCATTTCCATGCACAAGATGACATCAAACATAATTTGGCGCACCCAGCCCCCTATCCATGAACAAGGTGATGTCAAACAGGTGTTTGCGCGCCTGACCCATTTTCTGTGCCAAAGGGGACGTCAACCTCATATTTTCACACCCATTATAGTTTCTACTCACAAGGTGACTTCAACCGTTGCTTTGTGCACCCAGTAATGTTTTCATACTCAAGGCGTCATCAACCGAGCAGTTGTGTGCCCTGTCCAGTTTCTATGCAATATGCGACGTCTGACGGTGGTTTGCGTGACAAACCTCGTTTCCACACACAAGGAGATGTCAGGTGGCTGTTTGCATGCTCGAAACCCTTTGTGCGACTAAGATGACGCCAGGTGGGAGTTTTCATGCCTAACCTTGCGAACTGTCCTGACGACTTCGACAATAAAATGAATAGTATCCCCACCCTTCAGGGAGGGTAACAGAAGACAAAAAGATTCTCTATTGCGTGAAAACCCCGTCTTCTATGACCATGAAAAAAATCCCAAGGCCTTCTGGTATTGGATTTTGCACAAATGGTCCCCCGAGGTGCCCCCTTCGGGTGTGCCCTCTTGGGGAAGTTCCTTGGGACTCCCTTTTGTCCCCAAATCATTTTCACGCAAGGGATTAACTATTGCGCACATGTTTTCTCTGCATCATGTGCTTTAGTGCAACACCCGTCCGTCTTGTGTGCCTCCCATCCTCCTTGCGTGCAGCCTGTCCTTCCTACGTGAAAACTATCTGTCTTGTGTGCAACCAGTCCATCATTCACACAACATTAACCTATTGCTCACAACTATTCATCTTTCCCACAATCCTTCCATCATGTGCACATACCATATATATTTCCCCGACTCACCCTCTTTACGCGTGTTCTGTCTGTTCTCATCACCTAAAAGAAGCATGTTTGAACCCCTCATATGCACAACACACCTAAGTCATATGCTCTCTCCTCTTGCGGCACGTCAGGTTTGTCCAGAACAATTTCATAGTACCTTGGGCAATGCTTTCTGTTGTGTTTCTTCGACCCATGATTATTCTCATAGGCACACTAACATCTATTGTTTCTTCACATATCCAAGTTAACGTGGACCCCCAGTGGAATGCTCCAGGAAACCCCCTACCACAATATTGCTGATTCCTTCCTTCCCACAATGGGTGGGAGGGTATTAGATTTGTAAGTCTATGGGGTGTGGAGAAATACCATCTTGTATGAGCAACATGATGTTAAACTACCATGAAACTTCATCCTCAAAACATGACATTAAATTCTGACCTCTCCATGTGCCTTGCACGCGGGGTACCCCATCTTAGACATTCTCTATGCCTACTGGTCTCCCCATGAGTGAGAATATTCATCACATGGAATGAAATCCTATTTATTAGAGCAGCATCTGTCAATGGGTAAAAGGCCACCACCCTGGTGTATACCCCTATATTTTCTTGCATGAGGTTGCATCCCTGCTCCTGCAACCTTCCTGGGAAGAAAAATATCTCTTCTGATGTGCTTTATCACAACTCAGGCCTCTATTCTAGAGTAAGTCCCAATATCCATCACCCTCAGGCTTCTAATCACGAGTAAGCCCATGTTCCCTATTGGGCTACTAACCTCCTGTAATCCCTAATCCACTTCCCATGGACACAACTTCTAGGATTTGATCGTCAGTCCTTTTTCTACCTCTTGTTTCACAAATAGAGAATTACTCACTTTTGCTTTGAGTTTGCATCAACTGTCACATTCTATCTGGGCAGCCTAGAGTGTAAGAAACACACACTCATTCCAAACTACATTTACATTGATCCTTGCTAATGCATGATATATAGGAAGCCTCCCTGATGTTAAAGTCTAACAACCACTAGATCCAGTCCCCCTTCAAGTCATACCACCTTTATCCCACACGATGTTAAATAGAATGACCCCTTTTCATCCGGAAAGATGTTAAACTACACAAAACATCCCAAACTACATGGAAATTCATCCATGCCATGGAAAGGTACGTAGGAATCCTCCTTATGGTTCAAGCCCAACACTCATATATCCATACCATCTTCATTTTGGTTCCCAATCCATCCTGAAATACATGGTTTTTGACCCTTGTATTCAGGATAAGGTGCGTAGGAAACATATCTAAGGTATGACCCCATATAGCAGTAAACCGTTCTGACTGCATCCAGCGGTAAGCCATTCTATCCCCATCTAGAAGTACGTCGTTGTGATTGTATACAAAAGTAAGTGGTTGTGACCTAATCCAGAGGTAAGCCCTTTTGACCATGTCTAATGGTTAGCTGTTGTGACCCCATCAAGCGGTAAGACCATGTGACCCCCTCCAGTGTTAAGACATTGTGACACCATCCAGCGATAAGTTTTTGTCACCACATGCAGCGGGAAGCCATTTTCAACCCCATTCGGCGGTAATCCATTGAAGTCCCAAGTCGATGGTAATCTGTTGTCCGGTGAACTATGATGACTTTGATTCCCTGTCACAGGGACACCTAGGAGGTCTCATTGAGACTCCACCCCAATATAATAGTCTTCCTCGATCGACTCTATCTCATTCTCCACCTACTTCAAATAACCATCCATCATATATTTTGGTTCTTACCCGGGCTACCACATCCATGTGGTATCATGCCACCTCATTCCCCATTCCTTTTATCAATAATCATGTTGCTAACCATGCGTGATCCCCAACATCGGTGTTCCCTCTAGGGGTTTGACTCACCTGATCTGCTCTATTGATTGTTGGTTGCGCCCAAATTTACCCTACGGGTAAAAGCGATTGATGTAGTACATGTAGGGGTCGAGTCCACAGGGACCGAAGAAGTAACCTTGAGACGCTATGATTTGGTGAAGGATGGGCTATGAAGTAGCCAACTTTGGTTTTGATTTTGGATGGTTTAAATAACACTAAGACACCTACGTGAATTCAATTTAATGAAAATGGGTTGATCTAGGATTATGCTCAGGGTGGATTGAATGAATTTTACTTCTTTAAACAATTTTGGTTTTATTAATTCTTGATGAATCCATTCTTCAAAAATAACACTACCTTCATCATTTTCTGGTTTGGTGCTTACTAAACACAATTACTAATCCCCTATACACTTAGAGAACCAAATTCATGATCTCTCCGAGGTATATGGTCATTTAGTAATTGAATTTTTTTTGCTCAAACACAGTAAAGATGAAGAGTAGAAATAACTGAAGAATGGATTTCTTAAATTAATTATCCATTTAACAACAATTCGTTCATAAAATAACATTCAATCCAGCCTTTGCATCCTCCTAAGATCAACCCATTAAGGTTTTAGCCCTCCATTGATGGTATACTCTCAATGGTGGGCGGAATATGACTAACAGGAATTGGATTGAAGAAATTAAAACCGCGGAAATAACGAGCACTCCTCCGTGTGTGTGAATGAAATTCACACCTATGTGTGAACTAATTCACAACAACACAGAGATATCACTGTGCTTTGTGATTATAATGTTTTAATAAATGAAATGGAAAATATATAAGAGAAGAAGTTGATTAAGAACAAAAAGAAAAACTTACATGGAAATGGAAAACATTACAAAGAAATTTGGAAGCAAAACATTACAATGAAACAAAGCATCCAAGATGATAAGAAAAAAATTCCACCCCCATTCCCTTCACCAATAGCTCCTTATATAGGAATATTAGGAGCCTTAGGTACATCCCCCAACAATTAATTCACCCCTCAACAATTAAGAGAGTCAAAAGGAAATTGACATTTCGAAGTTGACCCGGAAAACTGTCCAGATTCGTCCTCCATTTTGAAGTATGAATTCGAAATTGAAGAAGCCGATTCCGGAGGTGTCATAAATATAAAATATCTTCTTCCATTTGTCCTCTATGCGCTGTAAAAATTTCAGGAAATTTCGCTCAGCCGTTTGGATGTTATAGTCGAAATGGTGGGACGGATTTCTGTGCATTAATGACGAGTCCTCCATTTAAATCTCAACTTTAGATCCCTTTATCATCATGCAAACATCGGAATTAGCTCCGGCCACAGTTGAATAAAATGATCCTCATATTTTTATCTTTCTACTGTATAAATTTGAGCTTCATTGGGCTTGGTTCCTGGGCCCCACATTTGTTTGATGGGCCTTAGGCCCATTATGCTTTTTCCAGCATGTTTCTGCCTTCAGGCGCAAAATTCTCCATCTTCCTTTGGGATTCATCCATCGGACCTAAAAGATAAAACGTTCCAAACAAAGTGATAAAGCATATCCCAAAATTTCAAATTAAAATGATGAATATTTTAATTTACACAAGCAAATTATTGAGTGGGCCCAAATTGACATTTTAAGCATGAATTGCACAATGATGGGAAATGAAGTTCAATTTCTGAATTGGACTAAAATTGATGTTTATGAACTTTTAAACACATTAATATTAAGAACTTAACAATGAATATTAGCCACTTTTAGTGACTAATCACACCCCCCAACTTGAGTTTTTCTAGTCCCGAGCAAAATAAATTACAAATATGAAATTGAAATCCCCTTTTCCAAAAACATTTTAAATACACATTGCTCACCCAAATATCTAATACCAAAAAAATTATGAAAACCCATCAAAATCTTTTAAAACAGGCTAGGTCCATAAGCATATCCCAAGCCCAAGCCCATTCCTTTGTTCAAATTCATCGCCACATTTCATCCAATTCAAATTAAGCATGATAAAGTGTTGTGCATCATAAAAGATATGGTGCCCATTTTATTGTTCAAGGGGAAAAAAATGGAAGTTCTAGGTGGAAATCACATTAAACCTTAAGATTAGTATCCTTTTTTTTGATTTTTTTTTGATTTTTTTTAACCACAATAGATATGAAAAGACTAACTCTGGGAAAGACAACTATGGAGTCACGATCCCCAAGTGTCGGACGCCACGCATTTTGTCAATTTCATGCTCTACAATAGAGATATAAAGCCTAACTCTGGGCAAGACAACTATGGAGTCACGATCCCCAAGTGCCGGACGCCACGCATTTGGACAAAACATTGCTCTATGTGGTCATTATTTTTTTTTTCTCAATTTTTTTTTTTTGTTTTTATTTTGTTTTTTTTGGATACTCAAATTAAAATAAAAGTGACCCAGAACCCTATGCTATAATGAAAGGGACCCAAGAACTCAAATTTACACCCACAATCAAAAAGACGTGCATTGTGGCATTTTTATTAAGAGGATGAAAATGTAAACTTTGAAAAATCACATCGGACAACCACACTTTCCAAAAACTATGCTCATGAACTTAAACTTGCATTAAAATCAGAATCAAGGCATGCAAAATTTATTTGATATCCCATTTTAGAGTTTTCAATGTGTGTTATCATGTTCAAGGTTAATGGAATTTTTCTTTTCATGCAAGTTTTTATTCAAAAAAAATCAATTTTTTATCCCCCCCCCAACTTAGAATAACACTGTCCCCAGTGTTTAAAGAAAAGAAAAAAAGTTAGAAGGTGGTAGGAGAGGAGTTCAAAGATAAAATTGAGAATGAAAAACATGGAACAAATTCACCTGGTTTTTAAAGTTGAGGTTCATGATGCTCCAAATTACTCATTTGATCTCTTGGGGATGTAGGCACCTCCTTGATTGAACATGTATCACCCAAAATAGTTCCGGAACCATAAAAAGAAGGACAAAGAAGACAAAACAAACAACACAATGATTTATTTAATTCCAAGTACCATCATTTTCATTTTTTTTTAATCAAACTAATGATACATTGTCTTCTTTTAAATTTCTGGGTAAGGTATTACTCAGGGATCACACCGCGTGACACGGATGAATACGGTGCTCCCCTTTCATACCCATCCATACTCATAAAAGAAGAACAGGTCAAGAGTCTAAATTTTGTTATTATTTTTTTTAACCTACAAAAAACATAAATAAAATAAACTGATGATACATTGTCTTCTTTAAATTTCTGGGTAAGGTATTACTCAGGGATCACACCGCGTGACACAGATGAATACGGTGCTCCCTTTTCATACCCATCCTTACTCATAAAAGAAGAACAGGTCAACAGTCTATATAAAAAAAATAACAAAATTAAGAAGAAGGAAACAAAAGATGATTCACAGTGATTGGAAACATGAAAACCACGGGTTGCCTCCCGTGTAGTGCTTTTGTTTAACGTCGTTAGCCCGACTTGTACCCTCAATCTATCAATTTTTCTCTGGTTCATATGTTGGCTCAGTTAAATCCTCCTTGGTTTCTTGTTTATTGAATGATTCAATGAATGGTTTTAACCTATGACCATTGACTTTGAAGACATGACCACTTGTGGGATCCTGAATCTCTATTGCCCCATGAGGGTACACATGATGCACTAGGTATGGACCAGACCATCTGGACCTTAGCTTTCCGGGGTGTAGATGAAGTTTTGAACTATACAAGAGCACAAATTTTCCCAGCTCAAAGTGTTTGACTTTGAGATTCCTAGATTGGTAGGCTTGAACTTTAGATTTATTGATCCTTGAATTTTCATAAGCCTCCATCCTAAGTTCCTAGAGTTCATTAAGATCTAATTTCCTTTTTGTTTCAGCCAAAGAAATGTCAAAGTTCATTTTTTTTATTGCCCAAAAGGCCTTATGTTCAATTTCAACAGGTAAATGACATGCTTTTCCATAAACCAATCTATGCGGTGACATGCCTAGGATAGTTTTGAAAGCAGTTTGATATGCCCAAAGGGCATCTAAGAGTTTCTTGGTCCAATCTTTCCTAGAGGGATTGACAGTTTTTTCAAGAATTTGTTTAATTTCTCTATTTGCCAACTCAGCTTGACCGTTGGTTTGAGGATGGTATGCAGTGGAAACTTTATGAGTAATACCATACTTAGACATGAGTGAAGCGAATGGGCGGTTGCAGAAATGGGTTCCACGATCACTGATTATAGCCCTAGGAATTCCAAATCGAGAAAATATATGCTCTTTCAAAAATCGGATCACAACATGGTGGTCATTGGACTTGGTGGGAATGGATTCAACCCATTTTGAGACATAATCAATAGCTAAGAGGATGTAGAGGTATCCCTTAGAGTTTGGAAAGGGTCCCATGAAATCAATTCCCCAACAATCAAAGATTTCAATGACCAGAATGGGAGTGAGGGGCATTTGATTCCTTTTGGTAATGGATCCTAATTTCTGACACTGAGGACAACTTTTGCAGAATTGGAAGGAATCCTTAGTAAGGTTCGGCCAGTAGAAACCACTTTGTAGGATCTTTGCAGTGGTTTTCTTTGTTGAAAAGTGGCCTCCACATGCCTCTCCATGACAAAATTTTAGAATGGACTCTTGCTCAGACTCGGGAATACATCTCCTGATGATTTGATCAGGACAGAACTTGAAGAGGTAAGGATCATCAAACACATAGTGTTTTACATCAGAAAGGAATTTCCTCTTAGCTTGGGTCCCCATGAATTTTGGAATGTCACCCGTCACCAAATGGTTTGCTATGTCAGCATACCAAGGGCAATCACTCACTGAATAGAGGTGCTCATCGGGAAATGAATCAGACACAGAGAGGTGGTGTGAGTTGTCTTTGAATTCCATCCTAGAGAGGTGATCAGCTACAATATTTTCAACACCCTTTTTATCCTTAATGGTTAAATCGAACTCTTGAAGAAGAAGGACCCACCTAATCAATCTAGCCTTGGCATCTTGTTTTTGGAAAAGGTATTTTAGGGCTGAATGATCAGTGAAGACAATGATGGGTGATCCTAAGAGATAAGACCTGAATTTCTCTAAGGCAAAGACAACAGCAAGCAACTCTTTCTCAGTGGTGGTGTAGTTTATTTGTGCATCATTTAAAGATTTGCTTGCATAAGAAATGACATGTGGAGTTTTCTCACACCGTTGTCCTAAGACTGCTCCTACAGCGAAATCACTTGCATCACACATGAGCTCAAAAGGAAGTTTCCAATTTGGAGATTGCATGATAGGTGGAGATATAAGAGTTGACTTGAGTGTAGAGAATGATTCCTCACATCTTTCTGTCCATAAAAATGGAGCATCTTTTACCAATAGAGCACAAAGTGGTCGAGAAATAGAGCTGAAATTACTAATGAACCATCTATAAAAACCAGCATGTCCTAAGAAGGACCTCACTTCCTTAACAGTTTTAGGAGAGGGAAGGTGACGAATGATTTCAACCTTAGCTTTATCAACTTCAATCCCTCTACCAGATACCAGATGACCTAGAACAAGTCCTTCCCTTACCATGAAATGGCATTTTTCCCAATTTAGTATGAGATTCTTATCCTCGCACCTTGAAAAAACCTTTTCAACATTTATAAGGCATCCCTCAAAATTATCCCCAAAGATGGAGAAGTCATCCATGAAGACCTCTAAAAAATCCCCCACCATATCCGAGAATATTCCCATCATGCACCGCTGGAAGGTACCAGGGGCATTACATAACCCAAAGGGCATGCGTTTGAAGGCAAAAGTGACAAATGGACAAGTGAAGGTTGTTTTTCCTTGATCCTCTAAGGAGACTTCGATTTGATTATACCCTGAGAATCCATCTAGGAAGCAATAGAATTGATGACCCGCCACTCGCTCGAGGACTTGATCAATAAAGGGTAAGGGGAAATGGTCTTTCTTGGTACAAGAGTTGAGCTTCCTATAGTCAATACAAACTCTCCATCCACTACTGACCCTTGTTGGAAGCATCTCTCCATCCTTGTTGGTTATTACTGTGATTCCAGCCTTCTTTGGAACCACATGGATTGGGCTAACCCACTCACTCTCAGCTATAGGATAGATGATACCGGCTTTTAACAATTTCAAAAGTTCTTTTCTCACTACTTCCATGAGATTAGGATTGAGTCGCCTCTGAGGTTGACGACATGGCTTTGACTCAGATTCAAGAATAATTCTATGAGTCCCAATAAGTGGGCTAATCCCAGGGATATCAGATAGGGTCCACCCAATGGCTTTCTTGTGTCTCCTAAGAACATCTAGAAGCATCCTCTCATGATCGGATTCAAGGGAGGAAGAAATGACAACAGGAAAGGATTGATTGTCCCCTAAGAAAGCATACTTTAGTGATGAAGGTAAGACTTTAAATTCAAGATCAGATTGGTCATGACTTTCCATGAATGGTTGAGACTTTGTATTGAACTTAGTTTCTTTGTTCAGATTTCTTGACAAAATTGGTTCCTTGTGAATAGAATTTTCGTCCACTAAATTTTCCAGAGTAGTGTCATGAATGGCTATGGACTCAAAGTTATTGATTTCAACCATGGTATCATTGATTAGTGATTCTAGAAATTCATCAATAGAGCTGTCTGAAAGAGATTCAATCCAAGGAGGCAAATTTCCCTCATGTGAATAAAGAAAATCAATCTCTTCTTGACTTAACCATCCTTCGGTAACTCCTTGATGTTCATTGAGTTCATTATCAACACTACCAATCCAATTAACCTCATGGATCTCTTCATCATCCCCAATTTGAGAGTTTGCATTGTAGATGTTCAAGTCTAGACTCATGTTCCCAAAGGTGATGGTCATGTTCCCATTTCGGACTCGGATTACAGAGTTGATTGTTGCAAGGAAGGGACGACCAAGTATGATTGGGGTTTGCTCCCTAGGACCTAAGCTTGGGTGATTGTCCAGAACAATGAAGTCAGCTGGGTAAATGAAATTTTCAACTTTTACCAAAACATCTTTTAAGATCCCCTTTGGAACTCGAACACTACGATCAGCAAGTTGAAGAGTGACAGATGTGGGTTGGAGTTCTTCGAGCCCTAATTGACAGTACATGGCATAAGGAATGAGGTTCACACTAGCACCTAGATCACACAAGGCTTTGACAACTTTGTTCTCTCCTAGTTCAACATTTATGTAAGGGCATCCTGGGTCTTTCATCTTAGGAGGAATGGTCCCTTGAATGGTGGTACTCACATTAGCAGCCAAAAGGACTTGGTTTTTATGTGAAAATTTTCTTTTAAAAGTGCACAAGTCCTTAAGATATTTTGAGTAGGAAGGTATGATTTGGATGGCATCGAGAAGGGGAATGTTCAACTTGACTTGTGAGAAGATTTCCCTCAATGTTTCACTCAATTCAGGCTTAGTTTTCCCCCTCATGCGTTGAGGAAATGGTGCAGATTGTGGAGTTGTTTGTTGAAGTGTTGTTTCATTCACATTATTATCAGTTTCATCAGTTTGATCTTGTAGTTCATTTGAATTTTCATTAGAGTTTGAAGCTTCACATGGTTTCTGAATTATCTGTTCAGGTTTTTCAATTGATTTCCCACTTCTTAAAACTGTCACAGTCTTTAGTTGTTCGTGAGTTGTTTGAGTGAAACTTGTCTCTCCCCTTGATGTTTGTTGTGGAATGGCTTGTGTGGGCATGGGTGCCTTTCCAGTTTTTATGGTTTGAGGTTCTTGTTTAATGGATGAGAATTCTGAGTTCATTTTGTCCATTTGTTTGCACGGTTGTTCTAGAAGGCTTTGTGGAACATTTTGGGTTGGTGCTTGAGCTTGTGGGTTTATTCCAGGAGGATACTTTGGTTGTTGGATAGGTTGTTGATATTGGACATGAGGATTTTGGAATTGGACCGGTTGTGGTTGGAACTGATTATGAGGTTGAAAGTTTTGTTGAGGGTATGGGTTGATACATTGTTGTTGTGTTGGTTGTTGATTGTCCTTCCAACGAAAGCCCGGACGGTCGTTATACCTTGGATTGAAGGTGTTCGTGAATTGTGGCTTTTGAAAGTTCATTGCATTAACTTCTTCTGGTGGTCCTCCTAAAAGAACATCCTTGATGGAAGGAATGGTTGGACAATTATCAGTCTTGTGGTCATTCTTGTCACAAATTGTACAAACAAGCTCAACAGTTTGGGTTTTGTAGACCTTCCTAAGATCAATCTCCTCAACTTTCCTCGTGAGTGCAGCAAGTTTTGCTCTAAGGTTTTCTTCTTCTCCAAGATTGTACATTCCACCAGATTTGGGTGGCTTCTCATAGTATGGTGATGTTCCCCATGTTTGGTTTTGTTCAGCAAGATTTTCTAGATACTCGTAAGCATCATTTGGGGCTTTGTTTTTGAAGGTTCCATTACACATCATATCAATGAATTGTTTGTTTCCGGGACCCAACCCTTCATAGAAAATTCTCCCTTGTTCTGGGATTAAGAAACCATGGTGTGGTACCATGTTTAATGTGTCCTTGAACCTTTCCCATGTTTCATAGAATGTTTCTCCCTCTTTGTCAAAAAAGTTTTTTATGCTCTTTTTAAGTGCAATTGTTTTGTGATGGGGGAAGTATTTTTTATAAAATTCTCGTTGAAGTTGGTCCCAAGAGTGAATGGATGCTGGTCTCAAATTGTTTAACCAATTCTTTGCTCGGTCTTTAAGGGAAAAAGGGAAAAGTCTCATTTTAGCAGATTCAATTTGATTTGGTGGGCACATGGTTTCGACAATGTCATTAAATTCTTTAACATGAAGGTAAGGCATCTCAGACTCCATCCCATGAAAGGTTGGAAGGTGGTTCAGGACATGGGGTTTGAAAACATATTGGGCATATCCTGTGTTATCATGCCTAATGCATGAGGGTGCATTGGTCCAGGTTGGTGTGAGGTAGTCATTCATGGTCGGGTCTGCAACAATTCCCAAGTTAGGGTCCTGCCCGTTATTTTGGTTCCCTCCCCGGTTTATGATTTGGTTTTGTGGGAGATTCTCCATTGTATCGAACTCAACGTCTGAATTTGGAGTATTAGGAAGATTTGGATCTAAAGGAAATAGACCTCTTTTAGTGCTTGACTCCCCAGCCCTAGGAGTATCCACCCTAACTAATCTGTTTGAGTTATCGCGGGTGTAGGCGGACATGCGCCAAAAGAAAAAAAAGTGAGAAAGGGAAAAGATAAGAGAATTGGGATGAGAATAGAAGAATGGGGGTAAGAAAAGAAGGTTTTTGGTCTAAAGAACTTACTTGGTCCCCGGCAACGGCGCCAAAATTTTGTTGCGCCCAAATTTACCCTACGGGTAAAAGCGATCGATGTAGTACATGTAGGGGTCGAGACCACAGGGACCGAAGAAGTAACCTTGAGACGCTATGATTTGGTGAAGGATGGGCTATGAAGTAGCCAACTTTGGTTTTGATTTTGGATGGTTTAAATAACACTAAGACACCTACGTGAATTCAATTTAATGAAAATGGGTTGATCTAGGATTATGCTCGTGGTGGATTGAATGAATTTTACTTCTTTAAACAATTTTGGTTTTATTAATTCTTGATGAATCCATTCTTCAAAAATAACAATACCTTCATCATTTTCTGGTTTGGTGCTTACTAAACACAATTACTAATCCCCTATACACTTAGAGAACCAAATTCATGATCTCTCCGAGGTATATGGTCATTTAGTAATTAAATTTATTTTGCTCAAACACAGTAAAGATGAAGAGTAGAAATAACTGAAGAATGGATTTCTTAAATTAATTATCCATTTAACAACAATTCGTTCATAAAATAAAATTCAATCCAGCCTTTGCATCCTCCTAAGATCAACCCATTAAGGGTTTAGCCCTCCATTGATGGTATACTCTCAATGGTGGGCGGAATATGACTAACAAGAATTGGATTGAAGAAATTAAAACCGCGGAAATAACGAGCACTCCTCCGTGTGTGTGAATGAAATTCACACCTATGTGTGAACTAATTCACAACAACACAGAGATATCACTGTGCTTTGTGATTATAATGTTTTAATAAATGAAATGGAAAATATATAAGAGAAGAAGTTGATTAAGAACAAAAAGAAAAACTTACATGGAAATGGAAAACATTACAAAGAAATTTGGAAGCAAAACATTACAATGAAACAAAGCATCCAAGATGATAAGAAAAAAAATTCCACCCCCATTCCCTTCACCAATATCTCCTTATATAGGAATATTAGGAGCCTTAGGTACATCCCCCAACAATTAATTCACCCCTCAACAATTAAGAGAGTCAAAAGGAAATTGACATTTCGAAGTTGACCCGGAAAACTGTCCAGATTCGTCCTCCATTTTGACGTATGAATTCGAAATTGAAGAAGGCCGATTCCGGAGGTGTCATAAATATAAAATATCTTCGTCCATGTGTCCTCTATGAGATGTAAACATTTCAGGAAATTTCTCTTAGCCGTTTGGATGTTATAGTCGAAATGGTGGGACGGATTTCTGTGCATTAATGACGAGTCCTCCATTTAAATCTCAACTTCAGATCCCTTTATCATCATGCAAACATCGGAATTAGCTCCGGCCACAGTTGAATAAAATGATCCTCATATTTTTATCTTTCTACTGTATAAATTTGAGCTTCATTGGGCTTGGTTCCTGGGCCCCACATTTGTTTGATGGGCCTTAGGCCCATTATGCTTTTTCCAGCATGTTTCTGCCTTCAGGCGCAAAATTCTCCATCTTCTTTTGGGATTCATCCATCGGACCTAAAAGATAAAATGTTCCAAACAAAGTGGTCAATCATATCCCAAAATTTCAAATTAAAATGATGAATATTTTAATTTACACAAGCAAATTATTGAGTGGGCCCAAATTGACATTTTAAGCATGAATTGCACAATGATGGGAAATGAAGTTCAATTTCTGAATTGGACTAAAATTGATGTTTATGAACTTTTAAACACATTAATATTAAGAACTTAACAATGAATATTAGCCACTTTTAGTGACTAATCACACCCCCCAACTTGAGTTTTTCTAGTCCCGAGCAAAATAAATTACAAATATGAAATTGAAATCCCCTTTTCCAAAAACATTTTAAATACACATTGCTCAACCAAATATCTAATACCAAAAAAATTATGAAAACCCATAAAAATCTTTTAAAACAAGCTAGGTCCATAAGCATATCCCAAGCCCAAGCCCATTCCTTTGTTCAAATTCATCGCCACATTTCATCCAATTCAAATTAAGCATGATAAAGTGTTGTGCATCATAAAAGATATGGGGCCCATTTTATTGTTCAAGGGGAAAAAAATGGAAGCGCTAGGTGGGAATCACATTAAACCTTAAGATTAGTATTCTTTTTTTTGATTTTTTTTTTGATTTTTTTTAACCACAATAGATATGAAAAGACTAACTCTGGGCAAGACAACTATGGAGTCACGATCCCCAAGTGCCGGACGCCACGCATTTTGTCAATTTCATGCTCTACAATAGAGATATAAAGCCTAAATCTGGGCAAGACAACTATGGAGTCACGATCCCCAAGTGCCGGACGCCACGCATTTGGACAAAACATTGCTCTATGTGGTCATTATTTTTTTTTTCTCAATTTTTTTTTTGTTTTTCTTTTGTTTTTTTTGATACTCAAATTAAACTAAAAGTGACCCCAGAACCCTATGCTATAATGAAAGGGACCCAAGAACTCAAATTTACACCCACAATCAAAAAGACGTGCATTGTGGCATTTTTATTAAGAGGATGAAAATGTAAACTTTGAAAAATCACATCGGACAACCACACTTTCCAAAAACTATGCTCATGAACTTAAACTTGCATTAAAATCAGAATCAAGGCATGCAAAATTTATTTGATATCCCATTTTAGAGTTTTCAATGTGTGTTATCATGTTCAAGGTTAATGGAATTTTTCTTTTCATGCAAGTTTTTATTCAAAAAAATCAATTTTTTATACCCCCCCCCCCCAACTTAGAATAACACTGTCCCCAGTGTTTAAAGAAAAGAAAAAAAGTTAGAAGGTGGTAGGAGAGGAGTTCAAAGATAAAATTGAGAATGAAAAACATGGAACAAATTCACCTGGTTTTTAAAGTTGAGGTTCATGATGCTCCAAATTACTCCTTTGATCTCTTGGGGATGTAGGCACCTCCTTGATTGAACATGTATCACCCAAAATAGTTCCTGAACCATAAAAAGAAGGACAAAGCAGACAAAACAAACAACACAATGATTTATTTAATTCCAAGTACCATCATTTTCATTTTTTTAAATCAAACTAATGATACATTGTCTTCTTTTAAATTTCTGGGTAAGGTATTACTCAGGGATCACACCACGTGACACGGATGAATACGGTGCTCGCCTTTCATACCCATCCATACTCATAAAAGAAGAACAGGTCAAGAGTCTAAATTTTGTTATTATTATTTTTTTTTAACCTACAAAAAACATAAATAAAATAAACTGATGATACATTGTCTTCTTTAAATTTCTGGGTAAGGTATTACTCAGGGATCACACCGCGTGACACGGATGAATACGGTGCTCCCTTTTCATACCCATCCTTACTCATAAAAGAAGAACAGGTCAACAGTCTATATAAAAAAAAATAACAAAATTAAGCAGAAGGAAACAAAAGATGATTCACAGTGATTGGAAACATGAAAACCACGGGTTGCCTCCCGTGCAGCGCTTTTGTTTAACGTCGTTAGCCCGACTTGTACCCTCAATCTATCAATTTTTCTCTGGTTCATATGTTGGCTCAGTTAAATCCTCCTTGGTTTCTTGTTTATTGAATGATTCAATGAATGGTTTTAACCTATGACCATTGACTTTGAAGACATGACCACTTGTGGGATCCTGAATCTCTATTGCCTCATGAGGGTACACATAATGCACTAGGTATGGACCAGACCATCTGGACCTTAGCTTTCCGGGGTGTAGATGAAGTTTTGAACTATACAAGAGCCCAAATTTTCCCAGCTCAAAGTGTTTGACTTTGAGATTCCTAGATTGGTAGGCTTGAACTTTAGATTTATTGATCCTTGAATTTTCATAAGCCTCCATCCTAAGTTCCTCGAGTTCATTAAGATCTAATTTCCTTTTTGTTTCAGCCAAAGAAATGTCAAAGTTCATTTTTTTTATTGCCCAAAAGGCCTTATGTTCAATTTCAACAGGTAAATGACATGCTTTTCCATAAACCAATCTATACGGTGACATGCCTAGGATAGTTTTGAAAGCAGTTCGATATGCCCAAAGGGCATCTAAGAGTTTCTCGGTCCAATCTTTCCTAGAGGGATTGACAGTTTTTTCAAGAATTTGTTTAATTTCTCTATTTGCCAACTCAGCTTGACAGTTGGTTTGAGGATGGTATGCAGTGGAAACTTTATGAGTAATACCATACTTAGACATGAGTGAAGCGAATGGGCGGTTGCAGAAATGGGTTCCACGATCACTGATTATAGCCCTAGGAATTCCAAATCGAGAAAATATATGCTCTTTCAAAAATCGGATCACAACATGGTGGTCATTGGACTTGGTGGGAATGGCTTCAACCCATTTTGAGACATAATCAATAGCTAAGAGGATGTAGAGGTATCCCTTAGAGTTTGGAAAGGGTCCCATGAAATCAATTCCCCAACAATCAAAGATTTCAACTTCCAGAATGGGAGTGAGGGGCATTTGATTCCTTTTGGTAATGGATCCTAATTTCTGACACTGAGGACAACTTTTGCAGAATTGGAAGGAATCCTTAGTAAGGTTCGGCCAGTAGAAACCACTTTGTAGGATCTTTGCAGTGGTTTTCTTTGTTGAAAAGTGGCCTCCACATGCCTCTCCATGACAAAATTTTAGAATGGACTCTTGCTCAGACTCGGGAATACATCTCCTGATGATTTGATCAGGACAGAACTTGAAGAGGTAAGGATCATCAAACACATAGTGTTTTACATCAGAAAGGAATTTCCTCTTAGCTTGGGTCCCCATGAATTTTGGAATGTCACCCGTCACCAAATGGTTTGCTATGTCAGCATATCAAGGGCAATCACTCACTGAATAGAGGTGCTCATCGGGAAATGAATCAGACACAGAGAGGTTGTGTGAGTTGTCTTTGAATTCCATCCTCGAGAGGTGATCAGCTACAATATTTTCAACACCCTTTTTATCCTTAATGGTTAAATCGAACTCTTGAAGAATAAGGACCCACCTAATCAATCTAGCCTTGGCATCTTGTTTTTGGAAAAGGTATTTTAGGGCTGAATGATCAGTGAAGACAATGATGGGTGATCCTAAGAGATAAGACCTGAATTTCTCTAAGGCAAAGACAACAGAAAGCAACTCTTTCTCAGTGGTGGTGTAGTTTATTTGTGCATCATTTAAAGATTTGCTTGCATAAGAAATGACATGTGGAGTTTTCTCACACCGTTGTCCTAAGACTGCTCCTACAGCGAAATCACTTGCATCACACATGAGCTCAAAAGGAAGTTTCCAATTTGGAGATTGCATGATAGGTGGAGATATAAGAGTTGACTTGAGTGTAGAGAATGATTCCTCACATCTTTCTGTCCATAAAAATGGAGCATCTTTTACCAATAGAGCACAAAGTGGTCGAGAAATAGAGCTGAAATTCCTAATGAACCTTCTATAAAAACCAGCATGTCCTAAGAAGGACCTCACTTCCTTAACAGTTTTAGGAGAGGGAAGGTGACGAATGATGTCAACCTTAGCTTTATCAACTTCAATCCCTCTACCAGATACCAGATGACCTAGAACAAGTCCTTCCCTTACCATGAAATGGCATTTTTCCCAATTTAGTATGAGATTCTTATCCTCGCACCTTGACAAAACCTTTTCAACATTTATAAGGAATCCCTCAAAAGTATCCCCAAAGATGGAGAAGTCATCCATGAAGACCTCTAAAAAATCCCCCACCATATCCGAGAATATTCCCATCATGCACCGCTGGAAGGTACCAGGGGCATTACATAACCCAAAGGGCATGCGTTTGAAGGCAAAAGTGCCAAATGGACAAGTGAAGGTTGTTTTTCCTTGATCCTCTAAGGAGACTTCGATTTGATTATACCATGAGAATCCATCTAGGAAGCAATAGAATTGATGACCCGCCACTCGCTCGAGGACTTGATCAATAAAGGGTAAGGGGAAATGGTCTTTCTTGGTACAAGAGTTGAGCTTCCTATAGTCAATACAAACACTCCATCCACTACTGACCCTTGTTGGAAGCATCTCTCCATCCTTGTTGGTTATTACTGTGATTCCAGCCTTCTTTGGAACCACATGGATTGGGCTAACCCACTCACTCTCAGCTATAGGATAGATGATACCGGCTTTTAACAATTTCAAAAGTTCTTTTCTCACTACTTCCATGAGATTAGGATTGAGTCGCCTCTGAGGTTGACGACATGGCTTTGACTCAGATTCAAGAATAATTCTATGAGTCCCAATAAGTGGGCTAATCCCAGGGATATCAGATAGGGTCCACCCAATAGCTTTCTTGTGTCTCCTAAGAACATCTAGAAGCATCCTCTCATGATCGGATTCAAGGGAGGAAGAAATGACAACAGGAAAGGATTGATTGTCCCCTAAGAAAGCATACTTTAGTGATGAAGGTAAGACTTTAAATTCAAGATCAGATTGGTCATGACTTTCCATGAATGGTTGAGACTTTGTATTGAACTTTGTTTCTTTTTTCAGATTTCTTGACAAAATTGGTTCCTTGTGAATAGAATTTTCGTCCACTAAATTTTCCAGAGTAGTGTCATGAATGGCTATGGACTCAATGTTATTGATTTCAACCATGGTATCATTGATTGGTGATTCTAGAAATTCATCAATAGAGCTGTCTGAAAGAGATTCAATCCAAGGAGGCAAATTTCCCTCATGTGAATAAAGAAAATCAATCTCTTCTTGACTTAACCATCCTTCGGTAACTCCTTGATGTTCATTGAGTTCATTATCAACACTACCAATCCAATTAACCTCATGTATCTCTTCATCATCCCCAATTTGAGAGTTTGCATTGTAGATGTTCAAGTCTAGACTCATGTTCCCAAAGGTGATGGTCATGTTCCCATTTCGGACTCGGATTACAGAGTTGATTGTTGCAAGGAAGGGACGACCAAGTATGATTGGGGTTTGCTCCCTAGGACCTAAGCTTGGGTGATTGTCCAGAACAATGAAGTCAGCTGGGTAAATGAAATTTTCAACTTTTACCAAAACATCTTTTAAGATCCCCTTTGGAACTCGAACACTACGATCAGCAAGTTGAAGAGTGACAGATGTGGGTTGGAGTTCTTCGAGCCCTAACTGACAGTACATGGCATAAGGAATGAGGTTCACACTAGCACCTAGATCACACAAGGCTTTGACAACTTTGTTCTCTCCTAGTTCAACATTTATGTAAGGGCATCCTGGGTCTTTCATCTTAGGAGGAATGGTCCCTTGAATGGTGGTACTCACATTAGCAGCCAAAAGGACTTGGTTTTTATGTGAAAATTTTCTTTTAAAAGTGCACAAGTCCTTAAGATATTTTGAGTAGGAAGGTATGGTTTGGATGGCATCGAGAAGGGGAATGTTCAACTTGACTTGTGAGAAGATTTCCCTCAATGTTTCACTCAATTCAGGCTTAGTTTTCCCCCTCATGCGTTGAGGAAATGGTGCAGATTGTGGAGTTGTTTGTTGAAGTGTTGTTTCATTCACATTATTATCAGTTTCATCAGTTTGATCTTGTAGTTCATTTGAATTTTCATTAGAGTTTGAAGCTTCACATGGTTTCTGACTTATCTGTTCAGGTTTTTCAATTGATTTCCCACTTCTTAAAACTGTCACAGCCTTTAGTTGTTCGTGAGTTGTTTGAGTGAAACTTGTCTCTCCCCTTGATGTTTGTTGTGGAATGGCTTGTGTGGGCATGGGTGCCTTTCCAGTTTTTATGGTTTGAAGTTCTTGTTTAATGGATGAGAATTCTGAGTTCATTTTGTCCATTTGTTTTCACAGTTCTTCTAGAAGGCTTTGTGGAACATTTTGGGTTGGTGCTTGAGCTTGTGGGTTTATTCCAGGAGGATACTTTGGTTGTTGGATAGGTTGTTGATATTGGACATGAGGATTTTGGAATTGGACCGGTTGTGGTTGGAACTGATTATGAGGTTGAAAGTTTTGTTGAGGGTATGGGTTGATACATTGTTGTTGTGTTGGTTGTTGATTGTCCTTCCAACGAAAGCCCGGATGGTCGTTATACCTTGGATTGAAGGTGTTCGTGAATTGTGGCTTTTGAAAGTTCATTGCATTAACTTCTTCTGGTGGTCCTCCTAAAAGAACATCCTTGATGGAAGGAATGGTTGGACAATTATCAGTCTTGTGGTCATTCTTGTCACAAATTGTACAAACAAGCTCAACAGTTTGGGTTTTGTAGACCTTCCTAAGATCAATCTCCTCAACTTTCCTCGTGAGTGCAGCAAGTTTTGCTCTAAGGTTTTCTTCTTCTCCAAGATTGTACATTCCACCAGATTTGGGTGGCTTCTCATAGTATGGTGATGTTCCCCATGTTTGGTTTTGTTCAGCAAGATTTTCTAGATACTCGTAAGCATCATTTGGGGCTTTGTTTTTGAAGGTTCCATTACACATCATATCAATGAATTGTTTGTTTCCGGGACCCAACCCTTCATAGAAAATTCTCACTTGTTCTGGGATTAAGAAACCATGGTGTGGTACCATGTTTAATGTGTCCTTGAACCTTTCCCATGTTTCATAGAATGTTTCTCCCTCTTTTTCAAAAAAGTTTTGTATGCTCTTTTTAAGTGCAATTGTTTTGTGATGGGGGAAGTATTTTTTATAAAATTCTCGTTGAAGTTGGTCCCAAGAGTGAATGGATGCTGGTCTCAAATTTTTTAACCAATTCTTTGCTCGGTCTTTAAGGGAAAAAGGGAAAAGTCTCATTTTAGCAGATTCAATTTGATTTGGTGGGAACATGGTTTCGACAATGTCATTAAATTCTTTAACATGAAGGTAAGGCATCTCAGACTCCATCCCATGAAAGGTTGGAAGGTGGTTCAGGACATGGGGTTTGAAAACATATTGGGCATATCCTATGTTATCATGCCTAATGCATGAGGGTGCATTGGTCCAGGTTGGTGTGAGGTAGTCATTCATGGTCGGGTCTGCAACAATTCCCAAGTTAGGGTCCTGCCCGTTATTTTGGTTCCCTCCCCGGTTTATGATTTGGTTTTGTGGGAGATTCTCCATTGTATCGAACTCAACGTCTGAATTTGGAGTATTAGGAAGATTTGGAACTAAAGGAAATAGACCTCTTTTAGT
Source organism: Viscum album (assembly GCA_963277665.1). NCBI lineage: Eukaryota > Viridiplantae > Streptophyta > Magnoliopsida > Santalales > Viscaceae > Viscum > Viscum album. Next base: position 1,209,790,852 of record OY728159.1, read on the forward strand.
GCTTGCCTCCCCAGCCCTAGGAGTATCCACCCTAACTAATCTGTTTGAGTTATCGCGGGTGTAGGCGGACATGCGCCAAAAGAAAAAAAAGCGAGAAAGGGAAAAGATAAGAGAATTGGGATGAGAATAGAAGAATGGGGGTAAGAAAAGAAGGTTTTTGGTCTAAATAACTTACTTGGTCCCTGGCAACGACGCCAAAATTTGGTTGCGCCCAAATTTACCCTACGGGTAAAAGCGATCGATGTAGTACATGTAGGGGTCGAGTCCACAGGGACCGAAGAAGTAACCTTGAGACGCTATGATTTGGTGAAGGATGGGCTATGAAGTAGCCAACTTTGGTTTTGATTTTGGATGGTTTAAATAACACTAAGACACCTACGTGAATTCAATTTAATGAAAATGGGTTGATCTAGGATTATGCTCGGGGTGGATTGAATGAATTTTACTTCTTTAAACAATTTTGGTTTTATTAATTCTTGATGAATCCATTCTTCAAAAATAACACTACCTTCATCATTTTCTGGTTTGGTGCTTACTAAACACAATTACTAATCCCCTATACACTTAGAGAACCAAATTCATGATCTCTCCGAGGTATATGGTCATTTAGTAATTGAATTTATTTTGCTCAAACACAGTAAAGATGAAGAGTAGAAATAACTGAAGAATGGATTTCTTAAATTAATTATCCATTTAACAACAATTCGTTCATAAAATAACATTCAATCCAGCCTTTGCATCCTCCTAAGATCAACCCATTAAGGGTTTAGCCCTCCATTGATGGTATACTCTCAATGGTGGGCGGAATATGACTAACAAGAATTGGATTGAAGAAATTAAAACCGCGGAAATAACGAGCACTCCTCCGTGTGTGTGAATGAAATTCACACCTATGTGTGAACTAATTCACAACAACACAGAGATATCACTGTGCTTTGTGATTATAATGTTTTAATAAATGAAATGGAAAATATATAAGAGAAGAAGTTGATTAAGAACAAAAAGAAAAACTTACATGGAAATGGAAAACATTACAAAGAAATTTGGAAGCAAAACATTACAATGAAACAAAGCATCCAAGATGATAAGAAAAAAAATTCCACCCCCATTCCCTTCACCAATAGCTCCTTATATAGGAATATTAGGAGCCTTAGGTACATCCCCCAACAATTAATTCACCCCTCAACAATTAAGAGAGTCAAAAGGAAATTGACATTTCGAAGTTGACCCGGAAAACTGTCCAGATTCGTCCTCCATTTTTACGTATGAATTCTAAATTGAAGAAGGCCGATTCCGGAGGTGTCATAAATATAAAATATCTTCGTCCATGTGTCCTCTATGAGCTGTAAACATTTCAGGAAATTTCGCTCAGCCGTTTGGAAGTTATAGTCGAAATGGTGGGACGGATTTCTGTGCATTAATGACGAGTCCTCCATTTAAATCTCAACTTCAGATCCCTTTATCATCATGCAAACATCGGAATTAGCTCCGTCCACAGTTGAATAAAATGATCCTCATATTTTTATCTGTCTACTGTATAAATTTGAGCTTCATTGGGCTTGGTTCCTGGGCCCCACATTTGTTTGATGGGCCTTAGGCCCATTATGCTTTTTCCAGCATGTTTCTGCTTTCAGGCGCAAAATTCTCCATCTTCCTTTGGGATTCATCTATCGGACCTAAAAGATAAAATGTTCCAAACAAAGTGATCAATCATATCCCAAAATTTCAAATTAAAATGATGAATATTTTAATTTACACAAGCAAATTATTGAGTGGTCCCAAATTGACATTTTAAGCATGAATTGCACAATGATGGGAAATGAAGTTCAATTTCTGAATTGGACTAAAATTGATGTTTATGAACTTTTAAACACATTAATATTAAGAACTTAACAATGAATATTAGCCACTTTTAGTGACTAATCAATTGTTCCGATCAGTCTGATCCCACTCCGCTGGACGTTAAACCTACGACATACCGGATGTTAAACATTTGATGCAGAGGAATCCTCAAATACATTCCTACGACATATAATTCCACATGTACAATGTGTGATGGATCGGACTTCCACACCCTTGAGAAGACCTATAGTAAGTGTAATAACATAGACATGCCAGTGTTCCAGCGTCAAGACAGGCTAGTGATGTCCCACATGACTACTCCCCTGACCGAAGGTTGCTGACAAGACTATACCCCTTCGATTGTCCCGATAGAAGCAATGTAAATAACTAGTGTCCATGACGATATGTCATAAGTATGAGATTCATGAACATCGTCTTAATCTACATGGGAGTCCCAGATTAGGTGATGAGTTCAAGGATGAATCCATGGAAAGAAGAACTGACATCTCATTATCCCATTTAGATCAATGAGAAAACGTCTCTGAACAAGGAACAGATGCCACCTCCCTTTGGAAATCGGGAATGTGGGGAAACAAATAGTGTCATCGTCCTTGAACATACGAACATTCACACCCTGGAGAAATCATAAAAAATAATGATGATTTAAAACTTTTATGCTTACATGGATGGTGAAACCTGATCCCTAACTAATATGTGTTATAATTTGACATGATTAAAACTAATAGAGAGAATCAATGCCACACAAAGTGGATAATATCTCTATGTGGGAGAAGGAATTCATCAATTTGTGTTTTTGGGACTTCTAGTGTGGTAACGGTGATCATTGGTTGGGTCCATGTGGTGGATGAGGTGGTACAAGTGGTTATGTAAAAAGGTTAGCAATGAGTGGATGGTAAAGTGGTGCGATGATGAGATTGTGTGAAATGTTTGGTGGATGAATTACATGGATAGTAAGTTGGGTTAGTGGTTGTGTTTTGTAGTGACTGTGATGTGCAGTTGCAGGGATGTTTGGTTGTTGTGGTAAGGAGACTTTCGTTGTGTGATTTTGTGCTGGGATTATTTTTATGGAATCCATCCCCTCTCTTAAAAATCTAATCACAAAATGGTGAAAATATAATAAACATATCATTTTTTTAAATAATGAATGAAATAAAGGTAGACTTTCCTCCTATTTTTAAATTATTTATAATGGAAGTGTTGAGAATGTTTGAATGGAACCCAGTTTGTTGGCTTTTTGTATTTGAATGGGTTCTATTGATTTTTATGCTTGTGTTAGGTCTATTAAAATTAATATATGTTTTATTGTTTATATAGGAATGTTATTTGAAACTCCTACATGTAATTACATGCTCTTATAAAAAATAGAAATTTTAAATGTCCAACCCCTTGTTTCATCAGCGTAAGTATATTCCTGGTAATTAATGATTTGATGAAAAACCTGGGAAAATTTTGAACATGGGTATACTAATGAATTTAAGAATCATGTCATATTTTTGATCCATTCCATTTGTTAATTATTATATTTTTAAATTAAAATTCAAATTTAAAAAATATTAACTTCGAAAAGATCATTATATAGTTATGTTAGTATAACTGCACGTTTTTTTGAATGCATGGACCCTTCTAATTTATATATGTGGTTTTTGGGAACATGTTGAAGAAAAGTGGTTTTACCAAATTTGTTGAGGGAATTTTCCAAAAGAGTATTTTGATAAGTACCATGCAATAATATGGAATCAATATAGGTTTTAACTCAAAATAGTTTAATTATTTGATTCAAATTGTTTTAAAAATATGATCTTTCATGTGTATGTTTTAATAAGAATGTTTTTCAGACTTAGAAACTTATAGAAATTTTTTTTGAAATACACGTCCAAAAAGTAATAGATTGTTTGAAGAATAATTACTATTTTTGGAACACTTACTCCAATATGGTTTGATAAAGTGTCATAAATATCTTTTCAATGTAGTTAATAAATTGTTACTTGATCATGGTAATCTCTTTCATCCTAATATGTTATGCAATATATGTTTCATCTATTTTGAATTTAATATTTATAGATTAAAAAATTAGGAAATTTATTTTATATATCATCATTCAATGGCATGTCTAAGTGAATATGTTGATATAAAAGGTCTAAAATGATTTATTTGGTGTGAAACAATCACTTCTGTTTTAAATAATGTGAATAATTTTTTTTTGAATGTACTCCATTAAATGTTGTTATTATGATTTTTATTCATTGAACATTGGGCTTGTTATACCTGTTTATGTGATTGTGTCCTTGTTGGAGAGGTATCTTCCTTGATGTATGGTTTCAGAGTTACTGTTGTGTTCCAAATATATCGATAAACTTGAGAGGTATATCAAGGGATGGTTTTTCAGAACCTTATCCTCATTTCTTCTGATTTTTTTTGAATTATAAAGGGAAAGAATAGTTTGAGTGGTATCTGAGGTAACGAAAAGATCCTCCCTAATATATTCCATTGTGAAAATATAGTGTTCGATGCGTTTTGGGAGGTCATGGTGGATCATTTCAAGATTTTTTCAAAAACATTTTTTTATGGTAGCTCAATTAACAGTGAGTCTTCCACCATAAGTGGTGGTGTTAGGTCTCTTTGGTGAGTTAGGACTAGTAAGTCAGAATGGCGACTCACACTGGTGACTTGTAATGGTGAGTCACTGATGGTGGGACAGGATGTTAGGTTTCCTATAGCGAGTCACCAAACAATGAGTCATCAACCAATAGCTCATCCACTGGTAACTCACATTGGGGTGTCGCATTGTTGTGTTGCAATGGTGGTTTGCTGAAGGTAGGTTTCCAATAGTTATTTGGGACGGTGATTCATCCAATGGTGACCCGCCCAATGGTGACCCATCCAATAGTGACTCGTCCAACAGTGACTCGTCTAATAGATGATCATCCAATAGTGGGTCGTCTAGTGGTGACTCGTGCAATGGTAAAACATCCAATGGTTGATCAAATAACGGTGAGTCATACTACTATAGGTTATCCATCGATGATTCATTACCAATATTTTGTCAAAATTCTAGTTTTCTCCTGTATTATAGTTTGTTGTAGTTCATCCCCTAAAGTTGTTATTTGATGTAAATTGGGATTAAGACCATGTTTAATGGCTTTTGAGGCCACTTCTAGGGATTAGAAATATAACCTTAAATTTATAACACCCAAGAGGATCATAAACGGCCAGCCTTGTAGTATTGGTCAAGATCTTCCATTAATGGATTTTTAAATAGTTTCTTCCATTGATTTAGGATATGGACTTTCTGAAGCCATGATCATCCCTCCCATGTGCACTTCACTTTCATCTTGATACCATATGTCCCAAAAACCATTCTTCCCTAAGGATTCATGCATTGGATATATAATTGTTACTTCATGTTTTCATTAAAGGGTGTTTTTTCGTGACAACCCGCATCTTTATCTCATTAAGGATATGTTTTATGTTTTTTCATCTAGGAAGGGTTACTTACGTCTCTATATTATTTATGTATCAGGCATGGTGGGTTTGTGAATGTCTGCTTTGTGAAGATAGAAGAATACAATCTTAATAAAAAAATTGAATAAGTTTATGATCTATATGCAGGGATGGGAAAAGTGATATGTTTAACTTAGATATTTTTTTATATTGTGAATTTATGGGCTATTTTCCTACTAAAATTAATGGTTGTTGGGGGTCCTTGGTTTCACATAGATTGTTTATAAATTCATGTAGGACTATTTCTGGTTAAAAAAATGCATGAAATCTATTTACCATTGATATTCAGCTAAAATAAATGGATTCTATATGATTATACTGTTTATGTGATAACACTCTAAATTAAGTGGAATAGAATAAGGGATGAACTACTGAATCTGGAATCATGTCTTCCTCTATTGTGTGTTGTAACCTCTTTAGGAACACGATTGTGGGTTGTGGGTTAGAACGACTGATATAATGAAGGGAATATGAATGTGCTGTTATATGTGGGGGTAGTGGAAGAGATATTTTATGTTGTGGGGTTGTTTTTTTGTTATTTTTGATTCAATAAGGTTTCCTTATGACTTTTTCCATCATCAATATTTAGAAAATGAAAAAACATTATCTTATGGCTAATAATATTTCCTTAAGGATTATTTTATTATGGAAAATTTCCCTTCTCTATGGAAAATTGTATCATTACCTTTGATTACAATATATCATTTTTCAAACTCATTTTATTTCTATGTCTACAATTTGGATCCTCATTAAAATAATGGAATGTTATAAATCCTTAGATATAGAGTGTTCTGTTTTAGACTATGAATTCCCTAAAATTCTGATTCTGAAATATCAAAAATTTTGACTCTGAATTCTATGAAATCATGACAATGTATACTCTAAAATTCAGGTTCCAAATTATTTGAAAATTTTATTCCAAATTCTATGAAAATTGGACTCCGAATTCTATAAAATCTAGCATCTAAATTCTCTGAAATTTAGTCTCTGAATTTCTCAAAATTCAAAATCTGAATTCTTCATAATTCAGACTCAAAATTCCATACAATTGTGAATTTGAATTATTCATATTTTGGACTCTCAATTCCTTAGAATTATAAATCTGAATTCCTCAGGATTTGGATTATGAAATCCTCAGAATTTGATTCAAAATTCCTAAAAATTCAGATTCCAAATTCATTCAAATCTTGAATATGAAATCTATAGAATTCAGATTCCAAATTCTTAGAAAAATATAATACAAATATCCATCTTCTATAGAATCTGTTTGTTTATATGATTATATTCTGATTTCTATTTTTTATTAGTCCTTGATTTCTATTAGACTCATCATTTTCAGATATGAATAAGCTACTTCATTTTCCATACATATCTTATGAATCGATTTCATACAACCTGGTTCTAATAAACTGTTGGTCAAATGATCTGTGTAAAGGTCCCTCCAATATTTATTGAAAATGTGATTGTCGAAGGAGGGATCCAACTATTGGAGTTGTTCCAATAAATTGAAGTTAATTTAAATTATCTCAAAAAACATCCCATAAATCTATATATTAGATGTTGTGAAGTGGTTTCAAGAGAGGGAGACTATCATAATTTGTGTGGACCTAAAAATCATGTTCATTTTGCTTCATGTAACTCCTATATTTGATGAGTACACTCATGGTTTTCTGAAGATATGAAGATAGAGATGATGTCAACATTAAAGTTCGATGACTTCCGAGTATAGAAAAATATAGTTTCTAATAACCTTAATGATCGAGGGATTTTAATAATAGAAAGGAAAAATATAATATTCCTTTCAAGGACTTATGCTGGTGTGGGTAAGAAAGACTTTCATTAAATTATAAATTAAGGGACCTTTATCCAAGGTTGTTGGATACTCTACTCTTTGGGCCCAATAATTTCCTTCTTGTTACTTGTTTTGTTTCATGTTTTTATTTGTGTTGGATTATGATAATGGAAAAAACTGTAACTTTCATATAATTTCATGTACAATTTTTAACTCTTATATTAGATATTATATATTCTTTAAGGTAAAATCTATCCCTATGTAATCTTTTCTTAAGTTTCTTTTCTACAACAAAATTTTTCGAACCTAACAAAACTTGGTTCATGGTTAATAACTATAATAGGGTTTTTGAATTTACCTTGTCAATCATTGATAATCGTATTTTTCCTTAAGATTTAAAATTCTTGTTTTTAAACATAAAATTTACCCCCTCTTGTAATTGAGAATCTACATATAATATTTTGATCCTACAATTGGTATTAGAGATGTTTTCTAAAATACTTATATTCACATACAATTTTTCTTGCTCATTGTTTCAATGTTCATTGTTTTACTGATTAATGTTTTTTGCATAAGTTTTTTAGAGATATTTATCTTTTTTTATAATATTTTTCTACCAAAAAATATTTTAGAAATATATTTTTTCAGAATGAAGGTATGAATATTGGTTTCAATTATAATTTAAATCCTATGAGATCTCATATTTTTAATGGTAAAAATTACGAGTAATGGAGATATATAACAAGGACTGTTTTTATCAATACTAGAGTGGATATTTTTTTCATTCATACTGGTGATTACCAAATTCCAGTCAAGGAAGTCAAAACCTACACCAATAAAGAAAAATATGAATATCAGCTAAATTATAAGGTATGCAATGAATTGTTGTGTTCTATGGCAAGGAATATATATAGTCAAATTTCTTCTTGTGAATCTGTCGAATACATCTAGATGAAACTTGAGGTTACTCATTTTGGGACTTCAAAAGTGATAGAAACATGGAGAGCTATATTGAATGCTAAATATCATGAATTTCTATTTCCATATGGAGGACATGTTGACGAAGTACCGCAATGATTTAAGACTATTGTCAACAGTCTTCAATCTATGGGTGAGAAAGGTCTTGATGAGGAATATCATGTGGACATGATTATTGATATTATTCAATGTGAGTAGTGATAAAAAAGGCAGTTGTTGATGAAAACAAGAAAATTTCCATATCACACTTAAGGAACTTTTTGGAACTCTTATTCAACATCAGACAAGAATTAAATGACACGATGATATGAATAAGAAGAAGAATTTCCATGTATGTAAGGCCCTTACTACTAAAAAATCCAATATTATAGAAAGGGATACAAAATCTAATGTAAGAAATCCACTGTTCGATCTATGTCATTTGAAAGAGATCATTCTGAAAATAAATTTGGAAATCTTGCTTGAAGAATGAACAATATATCAGGGAAGAAATATTTTTGTTATATATATAATAAGAACGAAATAAAGGAAAAGATATATTTTGAAGTCACTTGTTATGAATGTAAATGATCTAGAAACATTGGGAATGATTTTCCTATGATTAACTGAAAATATTGAAAAGAAATGCCTTTTGAGAGAAACATGAATATTTATTACAAGACTAAGGATATAAAAGTTATGAAGGCTAATAATACATGGAGTTCCAGTGGTGGTGACTCATCTGATTAGTATTCAGAGTATAAATCCTCTATCTAGGAGAAACTTGGACTCCTATTAAAACTACCCATTGAAAATTATTGTCTAATGGTCATGGTAAACAATGTCGAATCTATTACCAATGTATCATTGAATGTAAATAACATTGATGATATATATTATATGTTTTCAGATGAAGAATATTCTTTTGATGAAGAAAAATCTATACCTTCTTATGATGAAGTGTCTAGGTTTTCTAATCTTTTGTGGCTGAAAATTATATGATAAAGAAGAAGTTAGAGAAAGAAAATTATAAAATTTATGTTTTATCAAAGGCTATATTATATCATTATTAGGATATTTATTAGAAATATATTGAATTTGAAGGTGTTTCTATATATCATAAGAAAGTTAATTCGGATAAGGATAAAATTTCTTTGGATCCTGAAAATGTAATTTTTATGGAAAATATTTTATTGGATATGTCTAGTTATAAAACTATAATTGTTAATAATAAGAACAAGGTTGTCAAATTAATGTTATTAATACTTTTCATAAGGAAATGTATGTCAAACATTACCTCTAGTTTTGAAAAATTTTACAAGATGAATTCTCAAATTCTTCCTCTAAGGAATAATTCTAGATTTGGTTATACTCATTTGAATCCTGTTTAAAGTCATAATTCTTTTTCTGCCCAAAGTGGTCTATTTTGTATTAATTTTAGTGTGGTGAAAATTGGGAAATAAACTTTTCTGTAAATGAAATCCAATCGTTAGGTTTTTATAATTCTTATTCTTCTATGAGAATGTGGATTCCTAAAATTTTACATTCTGAAATATCTGGATCCAAGAATGTTCGGATTCCTAAATTTTAACTCTTTTATTATCGAGAAAATAAAGTATGTACCAGCTAAAAAATATAGTACATGGATAGTGGATGTTCCCATCATATGACTAGTAACAGAATTTTCTTTGAAAAGATTATGAATACAAAAGGATGGAATGTAACTTTTAGAGATAATGCTTATGTAGGAATTTTTTTGTATAGAAAAAATAGTTCTTCTTAGAAAAACATTGATTTCAATTTTTTTATAAATGTCTTAAAAAAACTCATTATCACATGTCAATTATGTGATGATGGTTACCTTTTTAATTTTGGGAATGATAAATTATTAGTACACAATTCCAAGGAAGAGTTTCTTATTTCTTCTAATTGGAAAGATAATTTATACCCACTAAACATTGAAGACCTTAGGATCTGATACCTACCTAGCGTTTTTGCAATGGAAGATCAATCTTGGTAATGGGATAGAGGGTTAGGACACATTAACCTTAGAATCCTATAAAAACTCTCAAAGAAGTGTCTTTTTAAAGATCTACCAGAACATTGATTTTATTCTTAAAAAGTTTGTGGTCCTTGTCAATATGGAAGAAACATAAATCATGTTTTAAATCAATCAGTGAAGTCTCAACTACTGATGCATTAGAGTTTTTACATATGGATATTTTTGGTCCAACACAAACTGGAAGCATTGGTGGCAAATATTATGTATTTTTTTGTTAATTATTACCAATGATTTATGTGGGTCTATTTTATAGAAAAAGATCTATCGTTGTTTCTTATTTTAGAAATTTTAGATCCCACGGTAAGAATGGGAAAAAATTTACTTTTATAACTATTAATAATGATCATAGAGTAGAATTTCATAATTGTGATTTTGAAACTTTTTGTAGTAAGAAAGGAATTACTCCTAACTTTTCAACTCCAAGAACCCCTCAATAGAATGGTGTGGTTGAAAGAAGAAATAAAAATTTTCAAGAGATAACATGAACAATATTGAGTGATAATTCTATAAAAAAAACTTCTGGGATGAAGCTATTATTACTGCTTATTATAATATAAATTAAGTTTCAATCATACATTTTTTTGATAAAAAACCTTATGAATTGTGGACTAATAGAAAAGAAAGACTTTCTAACTTCAATTTATTTGGTTGAAATGTATTCATCCTAAATACTAAAGATAACTTACATAAATTTTTACTCAAATTTGATGAGGGAATTTTTTCGATGATACTCCACTACTTCTAAGGCTTATAGAGTTTTTAATAAAATCACATGTATTATTGAAGAAACTGTGCATGTTAAATTGGATGAAACTTATCCTTTTGTATTTAAACAATCCCAACTTATATCCTCGTATATGTTTTCGAAATGTGATTATCATTCTTTGATAGATGATTCTTCTAATAAATATATTCTCAAGAAAATATTTCTGATGTATTTACCCCAGATGATTTTCTACCATATATTGATGAACAGGTCTTAAAAACACCAAATAAATTCTTTCTTATGAATCATCACCGTGATAGTCACATTGGTGATTAAAATCAACCTCTAAGGACTAGAGTATCTATACAAAATGAAGTAGAATATCTATCTTTATTCCAATTATAACCAAAGAGCATTGATGAAGCTTTAGGAGATGATGATTGAATTAAATCGTTATATGATGAGATAAATGAATTTGAATGGAACAAAGTCTAGACCATGGTTAAAATACCTAGAGAATCTTCAGTAATTGGAGTAAAAAGGGACTTCATAAATAATTCAGATGAAACTGGAATCGTAATAATAAATGAAGCTAGATTAGTTGATAAATGCTATAATCTACAAGAAGGAATAGACTATCAAGAAACATGTTCTATGTAGCTAGACATGAATCTATTCTCATTTTACTTTCCATAGTAGAATTCATTAATTTTAAACTACATAAAATTGATGTAAAGTGTGCTTTTAATTAATGGATATGTTCAAAAGATATTTTATGTTGAACATCCACTTGGTTTTGAAGACACAAAACATCCTGAACATGTTTTCAAACATTCAAATGCTTTATAAGGACATAAACAAGCTCCTCGAACCTGGTATGATTGACTTACAAGATTTTTGTTACGAAAAAATTATGTTAAGGGAATTGATGATCCAACTATTTTTATAAATAAGAAAAGAAAAATATTTTTATTTCATAAATATATATTGATGAAAATATATTTGGTTTCACGCCGTAGTCTTTGCCTGATACATTCATGAATCTAATGAAATGTGTGTTCGAACTGAGAATGATGTGTGAGTTAACAATTTTCCATCGTTTTTAAATTTTTTAAAACCCAATAGGAACATATATATCTCTATATATGTATAATAATGATATTCTTAAAAATAATGGATTTGAAAAAACTTAAAGTATCATCACTCCAATCGGTTCTTCCAATTCTATTGACCATGATGAACATGTGAAACCAATAGATCAAACATATATTCTAGGTATGATTCAATTTTTACTATACTTGACAGCTAGTCATCCATAAATAATGCATTTAGTATTCTTATTTGAAAGATATCAATCCAATAAAAAATAATTTCATTTAAAAGAAGTGAAATGAATTTTTCACTATTTAAAAGGAATCATGGATTTATGACCATTCTATACATATGTTAATGATTTTGTGTTAAATTTTTTTTTGGATTCTAATTTTTGTGGATGTAGAATGGATAAGAAAAGTAAATCAATAACATCTCATTTCTTTCGAGATTCACTAGTTTCCTAACCATGAAAGATGTAACACTCAATAGAAATTTCCACTATTGAAGCTGAATATATAGCAGCTGGAAGTTGTTGTGTTCAATTATTTTGCATGCAACACACACTCATAGAATATGGCATGAGTTTTACCAAAACAACATTATTGTGTGATAAAACTAGTTCCATTTCATTAAGAAAAAACCTTCAATATCACTCTAGTAAAAAACACATATATATTAGGCATCACTTTCTTAGGGATCACAAACTAAAATGATATATCATTCTTCAATTTTGCAGAATACATGATCAACTTGCTCAAATTTTTTCGAAATATTTACCCTTCAAAAAAATTCAATACATTAAAAAAGATAGGAATTATAGTTGTAATGTAATATCCCATATTAAATTTTTTTGAAACCTATATCATTTCATCAAGAGACATATTTTTATAGGGGGAGTACACATTCTTGATTAAAATAATTTTTATTAAACAAATTTTTTTATAATCATATTTTAAAAATCAAATTTTTCATAAATCATTTTTTAAATCATTTTTTCTGTAAATCAAATTTTCAGCAAATCAATTTCTAAAACTCAAATTTTCCATTTCATTAAAATGTTTCGGTTTCAAAAAAATTTCTTCCTTAATAAAATTTTCCAGAATCTATTATTCCTCAAGAATAATATTTTTCTTTTCTGATATATTCATAGAAATATCGATTGTATATTTCCATATATATGTATTCATAATTGAATTATTTAATTAATATTTTTATCTTGTTTTAAGAAAAATATTGGATTCACTTTCATTAGAATATATTTCTTACTACAAAATCCTCAATAGATCGGAACCTACCAAATCCTTCTTCGACGTTAATATCAACCCTTAAATGAGGACGTGCATGTTTCAACAATTTGGTGAATTAGGTAATACAAACAATTTCTTCAATTCCTATATAAAGGACCCATATTTCTCATCCCAAATAGGTTATCGATTTTTTTTCCTGAAGCACGTCCTCTCTTCAAAAATATTGTTCTGCATTTCAGTGTTTGCTCAGTCTACAGATGTCTTTTGAAGCTTCTCCTTAGAAAAAAATTATCTTTAGACAAGAAAATCACCTAATGTAAAATATAAAAATAAATATTATATGATCTAATATTTTCTAATATGTTTAATTCCAGGATTATGAAAAATATCAAGCTCAATGGATGTGGGAGTCATTGTGTAGGCAAACATAAATATCGGTATCCGGTTTATCCAAAATTACTTTTTCATATCTATGAGATAGTTATAATTTTTAATAAAGGTGGAAGAGACATTTTTTAATTCAATAGTTATGGGAAGACCTTCTATCATTCATTCGACATGTTAGAAATTATCATTGGAGTTCTGTATGAAGGGGAATCCATTTTCTGCCCCCACAAGATACAAGATGAATTAAGAATCGTTGATAAGGAGAAATCTATAGAGTGCCTTGGACTCAAAGGATTAAAAACACTGAAGATCAATCACCTATAAAAAAATTTAGGATGCTAGAATTTTGGGTTCTTAGTTTTCTAATTCCGAGAAAAGAATATAAGGACTCTAGGAAGAAAAGTGACATCTACGTTCTAGATTTTATTATGAACATGGGGAAGATAAATATGGTGAAGTATATCATACTGGGGATTTCAATTTTCAAGAATGGAAATCTCAAATATAAAATCATCATGTATCTAAAATTCTATTCAAAATCATAGTATTATTCCTAGAGTCATTCTAAATCCCTTGTAGCTCTAACCCAGGAACCATAATAATTTTTTTGTTGTGTGATGATACCTTGAGGGGAATGAAGGTGGGTTTCCATAGTAAATCCCAAGAATATTATGACATATTAGAAATTGATATTGAATAATTTTCTAATAAAGTAGATGAATTAGAAACTTCCACAAAAACATTGAAGAAGATAAAGAAGAAAGAACTGAAAACCAAAGAGAAGCTTTCTTATCTGGATTGTCAATCAGCACCCCAAAAGTAAAAGAAGCATAAAACCTACCATGAAGATTTTTTTGTGAAGGGGAGATAAGGAATGAAATATCAGAAGGAAATAGATCCTATCATTTCCCTAGATCCTTCTATGGAAAAGGCTTTGAATGTTATGGTTATTGAGGATTATGAAAAGGAAGAAAAAGAGATGGAGAAAATGATGAATATATATGAAACTGGGATTATTGAAGATCTTTTCACTGGTAATGAGAAATATTATTAGTAGATTCAGGTACTGGAATCATTTCACAAAGAATCAATATCAGTAGAAATTCCATTAACGAATGTTATAATTCCAAAACCTGAACTGGTGGAAGATATAGTTCAAGAATAATGAATGTTGATGTTTATCATGAGAAGGAAATCCCCTAGGAAAAGAATTCCATTCATATTTCTCATGTTGAATCAAAGGAACTTGTTATAAAAGGAAAACATGATGTGGGTAAGGAAGCAGATAAATAATACTTCTCATTATGAATGATGAAATAGTGATTTCATTCAACCAGGTGATCTTAAGGTAGATGCTAATATGGAAAAGGTTGATGAAGATTAAAATTTTTAAGTCTAAGATAGTGAGGATGAATCCCCAAAGTCTGTAGAGAACATTTACAGAGTTGAAAAATGATAACATGTGATAATAGATACTCCTAGTGAAACTATCTTGGTCTATAAGGATGTTGGTGGATCATCCAAGAAGAAGGATACTATGATAGAAAAATAATCCTCACCTACAAGAGAATCAGATTTAGAATCATCTTCTTTGGGTCAGGAATTTTTTGAGCAGTATCTAAAGAAATTAGTTGATACCATTACATTATTTATGAATATTGAATCGATGTGTTAGTTTCTTGAACACTCATTTAATTAGAAGATAGAATCGGTAAGTATTATCATTGAATAATTTAACAATATTGAAGACGATTTCAATTAATTATATATTAGGTATGAAGCTTAAAAAAAGTCTTATAAGTATATTAAAATGGTTCCTAGAAAATGATTTAATATCGAATAATTCATGATGACTTCAAGGATTTAGTAATGGATACTATTGACAGATCATATGAGAGGATGAAAGATCTTATAAAATGTTTTACAGAAAAGTTGAACCTTGAACACGTATCCCAGAAGTAAGAGGGAAAAGATCAGAATGGGAAGTTAAATTTAGCTTCTCGATATTTGAAGAGGTAAGGGGATATTAGCATAGAGTATTAATTAATGTTTTATTATAAAAATATCTTTTTATATCATGGGTCAAAATCCTTCAGTCTCAAGATGAAAATATCAAGGCTCTAGAAAAGAAAATTTGGAATCAGGAACTGTTTCTCAAGCATTTAGAAGAAGATCATAAGGGGATTAAGAAGATAAAGACACTTGTGAATAAGATCATTCCAAAGGAAAAAATAATGTATAATTTTTTTCATTCAATTCCTATATTTTTTTGTACTTTCTTGAATCAATTTTTCCAATATTAATGAAAAATATTGTTCTTTATTTGATTTTTTTTTGAATAGTTCTAATATTTTGTGTACCATATTTTATCCATTCTATCTATTATGTTTTGAAAATTAAAAAGGGGGAGAATGGAATGATTAGAATAATAATATGTATATAGAATAAAATAATGTGTGTAGGGGGAGTTTAACTATGGAGGGGGATTACATAAATAAGACTTTCATATGTTAGAATTAGTAAAATCACTCTAAGGAAGTCAAGAATATGATATTTATGGATTTCAAAACCAAAGTGTTGATATTTGTATTCATCATGGTTCAAAATTAATGGAAGATATGTTTTTCATTTAAATTATATAAATTAAAATCATCATCCTTATATTTATTTTCGAAATGTTGTTTGTGCGTTCCAAAAATGTGGTTATTATTGAGTAAATAAGGTTTCCTTATAGATTTTCCATTCTTCTGTTTTTTTAAATCACAAAAACTTTATCTTAAGGAATATTTTATTTCACTAAGTATAATTTTCTTACAAAAATATTTCCCTTCTATAAATAAAATTTTTTCCATACCTTTTCTTTCATAATCTAATTTTTTATAGAAAATTTTATTTTTATATCTAAAATATGGATCATCATTAAAATCGAAAAATCATTTAATTATTTATATATAGTGTGTTTAATTTTAACTCTGAAATCACTGAAATTAAAACACTAAATTCTATAAAATTCAAACAACGAATTCAGTATAATTTGGGTTCCAAATTCTTTGAAATTTAGACTCCAAATTCATTAAAATACAAACTCTAAAATATATGAAATTCACACTCATAATTCTCAAAAATTCAGACTCAAAATTCATCTAAATATAGACTCAGAATTTCACAGAATTCAGACTACCAATTCCTCAGAATTGAAAAACTAAATTCCTCACAATTTAGTCACCAAATTCCTCAGAATCCAGATACCAAATTCTTTAGAATTCAGATTTAGAATTCATTTGAATTCAGACCTAGAAATCTAAATAATTATAATTAAAAATTCTTTGTAAAATAGAATATGAATATCCATGTTCTATAGAATCAATTTTTTATATTATTTGATTCTGATTTTTATTTTTCAATAGACTCCTTATTCTATTAGACTTTGAATATTTATATTTTTTATGCTATTTCAGTTTCCTTACACATGATATGAAATGATTTCGAACAATTTATTTCTAACTAACCATTGGATGAGTGACATGTGTACATGTCCCTCTAAGATCCAAGGAAAATAGGACCATTGGAGGATGGAGCCAACTGTTGGAGTTGTGCCTATAAATAAGTTCTCATTTTAACAAACTAAAAAACTCTTCCATAAATATAGAGATTACGAGCTGTGAAGTGATTTCTAGAGAGAGACTCTCATGATTTGTACGAGTATGAACATATAGTTTAGTTTGATTCTTCTGACTTCGATTGTTACTGAGTAAAATTGAGGGATTTTAGAGATCATAAGATATAGGTTTTGGTTACATTAAATTTATAGGACTTCTGGGAATAGGATGATAGGTGTTCAGACTACCATAAATTTAGAGGGCTTGTTAGAATAGAAAGACATAATCAAATATTACTATTGATCACTTTCCCTAGTGCAGGTAAGACATAATTTTGTGAATCTATAAATCAATGGAAATTTATCCACGTTTTCCTGTATACCATGCTTTTTGGGTCAAAAGATATCCTACTTGTTTCTTGTTTTCATACATGTTTTTATTTATGTTGGGTTTTTTAAAAGGAATAATGTGTAACATTCTTATACCTTCATGTAATTTTATTAACTATGAAAATAGAGATTCTATTTTTTTTTATGGTAGAATCTTTTCTATTGTAAACTTTTCTTATGTTTCATTTCTAGAAATATTTTTTCTGAAGCTATAAAAATTCATTTCATAGATAAGAACTAAGATTGGGTTTCTGAATTTACCTTGTTTAACATTATTTAACATTGTTTTTCTTAAGGATAAAAATGAATGTTTTTAAACTTATAATTAACCCCCACACACTCTTTTAATTGATAATTTACATATACAATTTTGATCCTACCGCAATGGTAAATGGAGTTGTATAGAGGGGTTGTGATGGGTGTGGTTATACAATAGTGTTGTATGATGGTTATGGCGTGGATGTGCAACAACCCAATAAAATAGGGGATGTGGATATGAATTGGTGATGATGTGGTATTTTTTGAAATAATGGAATGGGTTATTGTGTGGTCCATTTTTATGTGTGTTGGTTACTGTATTGTTTAAATTATTTCTAAATCCCTATGTAGAATGTAACTAAAATAACATATATGTTCTTGGGATGAATATGAGAAATGTTATATTTGAAATGGGATGTGGAATGTTAACAGATAACGAATGAATCTTAACATGTTGGACTTTAATTAAAAAATGTGTTGTTAATAATGGAGTATACAATCTTTGTGGAATATAATAAGTAGATAAATTTGGACCAAAAGAGTAATCTGACATGTGGCTTGTGTTATACTTGTATGATGTTCTGCTTATCCCATGTGGTTGGTTCGATAAGAAGTAATAATGTGTTAATGGATTTAAAAATGCATGTTAGTGAACTAAAATGGATATGTTAATGTATGAAATAATGATAGATTGTATTATTTCACATGCTAATGTTTATGTATAAACAATCTAGTTTAGAATGTGAAATGTAATTTGTGGATTATTGTGTGGTGTTGTTTCTCTATAGGTTCTAGGAAAGGTTGTTTCTTGTGAGATAATTATTATTTTTAAAACTCATAGGTTTTATTGAGTGTTTGGTATATATATATATATATTCACACACACATAGGTGTATTTCTTTTGTGAGTTCTATTTTCACCCCACACTAATTTAGTATTAAATGTCGACACCCACATTGTGATGGGGGAAGGGTTCTTTTCCCATTATCCAGGAAGAGGATGGATGGGTGGTTGTTGGCCCATCCTTGCTCCATCTTCTAGTATTTGGTATCTAAACACACCTCATGAAAGTTGTGGCATGGTTGTGAGGCTCAAGTGTCCGTGGGATAGGTTTTCTTTCCCATGTGTCTATGGGATGAGATGTGGTGTTCTTTCTCTAGTGTATTCATGATGTGGTATGGTTGTGACTCTGTTGTCTGTATATGGGATATGGTAGGGTTGTTGCACATGAGTTTTCTGGTGTGATTTCGTATGCTTGTGGCTATAGTGTTTGCAGGTGGGATGTGGTGATCTTTGTTTTCCCAGGTCGTGGGACATGTCCCGAGGCCCGGGTGTGTGCGGGCAGGTTCTGATATAGGGACTGTGGAAAGAGTGTTGGAGCGTCAGGATTTTTATCAGTATACTATATGCAGTTAACCAGTGGAAAGTAGTGCATGTAAAAAATCATCAATGTTCTTGTTACATTACTTTACTTTACTTTAATTACTCGGTGAACATGCGTTGTTGAGGTGTGGATGGCACGTATACCTTGTTATGTGTTGTTTGGTTCATATATTATCTCATGAGAGCATTAGTGTTTCTATAAATCTATTGCATGAGAGTCTTTGGTTTTCCTAATAAGTATACTTGTATGTTTTCCATATGTATATAAAAAACTATTTTCAGGTTTCCATGAGGATTATAGAGACCATGGTAGAAATTTCAAGCTTCGGATTTGGAGCTGTTGTTGTGTCACTCCATTAGCTTTTATTCTTTTGGTCATTCATTTAGAGACTAGTATATGTGTTAGTTATTATTTATACATGCATTGTGGGATGATTAGGCTATATTTTATTTATTTTATGGAGTAATTTATGGTTAATTACTATTTTCTCATGATCTTTTTTTATTATAAAGTGTAATGCCTCCCAAATTGTGAGATCTTTGTACCCTTAATTCTGGTCATCACCTCTTGACCTACTGGAGGAGGGTCTTAGTGTTATTATCTCTCTTTTTTCACTACCATACCAAGAGGGATATCTTTGGAGGGAGGGAGTCATGAAAAACTAATATATTCAAAAACACACCTCTTCTCCACTTATAAATAAAACTCATCACCACCACGATTCCTAATTCCTTCTAAGACTTTAAGGTCCCAAAATATCTAGTCAATTGTCCTCTCAATCCTCTCTCACATAGCCTAGTGTTGATGGTATCACTAAAGTTCATTCCAAGGGGTAGCCTAAGAGGAGAGACCCAAATGGGAAAGTAACAATATGAACCAAGATTTACAATGTTTCTTCATCTTTATCCTCCAAAAAATTTTAGACAATATTACATAATGACTAAATATCATAAATATAGTATTATTTCATTTTTTTAATGAAATATAAATTATCAAACCACTTTCCATTTCATTATATAATGAACATTTGTGCCCACATTATAGTGGATTCACTATATCCATGAACAACATTTATCGTTTTTTTCAACCGCCTTTATGGGTTGTTATAGATGTATTATTTATGGTTAAATATGATGAAAATAAATATATTATAATTTATTTCATTTTTTGGAGTGTATTATTAATCATTGAATTAAATAAAAAAATTATAGTTAATTAGGGTCATTAAAAAACATAATTGAACTAATCATTTAACAATAAGGATTATTCAAAAAGGACATTCTCTATGATAGAACACATCACTACAACAAAATGGTGTACGGGTAGCCCCTTATTTTATCAATGCTAAGCAGAAAGCACTGATAAAAGGGGGTATTTATCAGTGATAATTTTAAAGCAAATAAATGTTATTAATAAAAATATTATTAATTTATATAATATTATTAATTTATATTCAAAAATAATTTTTGAGGGTTTAAATAAAATAAAAACACAAGTTATTAATTAATAAAAATCTCTAATTATTCAAATATATATATAATGTATAAAAAAGTATTTATAAGATTATAATTTTTTATATATATTTAAATAATTATGAGATTATAATAAATTTCATTAAATAGTAAATATATTAATTATATTTATTATATTAATTAGATTTATTAGATATATTAGATATATTATATTTATTGGATTTATTGGATTTCTGGAATTTATTTGATTACTATTTATTAGATCTATTAAATTTATTAGATTCATTAGATTTATTATATTTATTGTATGTATTATATGTATTATATGTATTATATGTATTATATGTATTATATTTATTATAGTTATTATATTTATTATATTCATTATATTCCTTATATTTGTTATATTTATTATATTTATTATATATTTATTATATTTGTTTATTTTTATAATTAATATATATAAATACTTTCTAAATGAGTATATTTATTAATAATTATTAAATATTTATATAATTTTCAAATTAATGTGGACAATAAATATAAATATTGATCACGAGTGAGTATAATTGACGTGCATATATGTCATGTAACATCATGAAAATTCATTTATACATTACACCCTTGTTATTATTCATGTTTTCCATTTGTGATTGTTCATTTTTTATTATGTTTACTTTACTAGGTATATGATTAATTCATGTTACTCATATAAACTATTATGTTCTCTAAAATAATTATAAAATTGCATTTAATATATTTAAATAATAAATATATTTACTATATTTATACTTATTAAATTTTAAATATTTAAAAATACTTTTTAAATATATTTATTTGTAATTATAATTACATCAATATATATATTTAAATAATTATAAAATTACTATAAATACATATATAATTTTATTAATTATATATATAGTAATAATTATAACTATAATGAAATAAATATATGTAAATAATTATTAAATCATAAAAAATATATTTATTATACTTATAAAGTTATAAATAGATATAAATATATAAATATAATAATAAAAACTTTATATTTATATATTAATAAATACAAATAGTTATAATTTTTATTCATAAATAAATATAAATATATTTATATTATTTAATAATTATAATAATATATTAATTATATATATTTATAAAATTATAAATATAATTATAATAATTTTATACTTATATAAATATATATATATATATATATATAATTACAACTATAATTAGATATTTGTTTATTATAAATTTTAATTACATATAATTGTTTATTTATTTAAAGTTATAAATATAAATAAATATTTATTTATTTAATTATTAATCGATTAATAGAAAATATATTTAATATTTTCAGGTAAATTATTATATATAATTAAATAAACATAATTATAAATATATAAAAATATTGATAAATAAATATAAATATTTATATTTATAATTATAAATTAGTACAGATATATTTATATAATTATAAAATTATAAGAAATATATTAATTATATATAATAATAAAATTATAAATATGAGAAATATAATTTTTTTATAATTTTATAATTATTATAAAAAAGAAATATGTATTCATTTAAAAATTATAAAACTAGAAGAAATATAGTTATATAAATCTATAATATTATAAATATATATAATTAATATATTTATTATTTAGATATTTTTCAGCGCTGATAAAGACACCTTTTATCTTCACATTTTTAACACCGATGAAGGCTAGTTTTGTCAGCACTTTTTATTTTAGCGCTGAAAAATCATACCTTGATCACTGCTTTTTGACTAGAAATGGTAAAAAGCTCACTGAGTTTTATAATAAAACCATAATAGTCTCCTCTTTTCTCACACCACTCAATCTCTGGCAGAAGCCAACTCATATTTCTCCAACCCCTCCTCCGCGAACGCTCCTCCACCGCGAACGCTCATCCACCGTGACCCCTCCTCCACAATGACTGATCCACCACCGCGAACCTATTTCAACCGCAAACCCCCCTCCAAGATTTGTTGATTCCATTATACCTCAATAATTTTTTTTGACTCCAATTATTCATGGAAACATCAAGTATGTTTCGTTTCTCTTGATTTCCCCCTCTTTTAGTGTTTCTCTTCCCCCCTTCTTGAGGTATTATTTTCCAACAAGTAGTCTGATATATTGTTGGTACTATCTTCTGTTTACTAGGGAAATCATTCTTGTTTGAGTTTGGATATTTCCTTAATTGGGTCTTTAGGAGGTGATGTTGTGGTTTCACACTGATATCTGAAGGATTCTGAGTGTGTGGTTGGTGAATCCACACTTTTACATTATTAGATGATTTTGATATACTTGTTTGTTTTCTTATATTTGTTATATTGATTATTCATTTGGTGTGAAAAATGTTTTGGAAATTGTAAGACATGCATATGTAACGAATGTTGGAATTTGAAAATAAACTGTTTATATTTCTTTTTTGATTTTTGGTGGTGTTTCATGAGAATGTTTTATACTTTGTGTAAAAGGTGAGAATTGTTTTTCCAAAATATATTTCAAGGTGAACATGTGTTGAAAATGGGGTTCTCTTATAAATATATTTTTATAGTGTGTGTTGGATTCCTTATTGTGTACCTTAAATGCATCTTTGAATTGTGGAAGTAATGTGAATAATGTTATGAAATTGTTTCTATGTGAGTGTTATTAAAAAAAAGAATATTACCAAATTCTTGAATCATTGATTATGATCCCAACATGAAGGTGAAAATTTTATCGCATAAGTGATGGATACTAAAAATTTTCCCCTATTTTTTCTTTATTTTGACGTAGATTTAATGAATATGAAATGATCCATTACTGAGTGAAGGAACGTTCGATGGATGATTTTCCTGCCTTTTTATTTTATCCACAACCATATTCAAGGTGGACCGTATATTAGGAGTGGTGTCTCCATTGACTATACAATAATCATACACATTGACCCCTCCCTCTAAAACACATCCACCATTAATATGACTCATTATGGACAATTTATTCTCATATGACCACCGATCATGTATTGTGGATACAAAAAGATGGGACATATTCAATAGTTCTACTTGAGGGATTTATAGAAAAGATCATGTATGGTAAAATTTTTGAGAGAGACTCTAGAATATAGATATTTCATCGGATCTCAGTATTAGTCTATTTCCCCATAATATTATATGAACTATGAGATATTTGTGCCTCCGAGGAAGGCCCATGGAGCAAACACAGGTAGAGTGTATGTAGTGGAGGAGGATCCAACCATTTGTGAAGAGGGGCCATCTGCAGTTATATTTATGGTTTTGATTACTTCTATAGTATTTATTTATTTCATTAATATAGGAGTATATCCTTCCTTTATTAACTAAAAATTCATTATTTCACTAGATATATCTATGATGTTATCAATTGAGATTCTCCCCCTTAATACACCCTTGTTAAATAATAAAGATTGTCTCATATGATGTATGGAGTGTCTCGAGGTTATTGTAATCGATTGAAACCTTGGGGACTATTTGATCATAGAGATGAATTTTTTTGTTGTGACATTTCCTAGGGAATATAATTTCTTATTCACTGGTAAATGGTATGATGGTGCAGGTAGTACTGAAATAGACTTTAGAAAAATTGGATAAATCATGGCATAAGTATTAGTCTTGTATGATTGAAATGATTTTGTATTAGCCCCTATATATTCCCCCATGTGGCAGATTATAATCGAGATATCGTCCTAGATGATTTCATGGGTATTGACCTAGATTGTTTGATTGAATTTTATATTGATCATATAAATGGGGTGAAACAAATATTGCTTAACCCTTAACAAATAAAACAAAGTGAGTTATAACAGTTGAAGGTGAAGTTATGAGATTTAGAGTGGAATAGATTTATTCTTCTAAGACCATCTCCTTGTGGTGTTCTATTTTTGTAATAAAATATGAAAGATAAAATTATATGACCCATTATGGAAAATAGGAAACAATATAAAGTAGAAATGATGAATTGTTATAGACTACATATGATTGATGATCTCTTTGATCAATTATGGTGATCCTATAGAACTTCTAATCATGATCTATGTTCATAATACCACTACATTGTTATTAGTGAAATTAAACTAAATCTTAGAAAAACCAATCACTAGATGAAACCCAGTATTATTCAAACCATGTATTTATACCGAGTCATGATAATATAATCAGTATATATTATGTTACCAAGCTCTAATACTACTTTTTGGTAAATGGTAGTAGAATAAAAAAATATATTATACAAAGTTTGATTTGGTAAAAATCAACTATACTATTTTTAAACACCCAAAACATAATTTAAACCCCTGAAATTTGTACATAGTAGAAGAAATTAAAAAACCTATATGGATTGGAACAAATCCTTAATCCCGATAGACCATAACATGGAAGTAATGATACAAATAAGTCTGCACATCAAATCTCTACATTCTAGTTCTAGTAACCTCATTGTTGTGAAAATACCTACCCTATAAGAAAATAAGAAATGATAAATAAACACATTCCATAAATTTAATAATCACACCTTTGGGTAATTATATTATTTGGATTACAATATTACTTCATATGGGAATTCATTGATATTTTTATTAAAGGATAAATTGAGTTATATTGGAGACATATCTTTTGTTTTCCCTACCAATCCAAAGATACATGAGTCACTTTCTAGAAACCGAAGTCAAGTTAACATAACAACACATGTAATGAATCCTTCCACCCAAAAGCACTCTATGGTGAATCTCCTCAATGGGACAAATGATATAATTCAAGTGATTATAAAATCATATTTTCATCTCAGTATTATTATTATATGTAAATATATAAATTTTTATTTTATTAAAACTTTAAAAATTGATATGAATGAAGTGATAACTATTTATATTCAATGTTATGAAGTGGTCATGAAATTTATGTTGAATCATCCATCAATGTTACATAACCTATATTATCTGTATGGAATTTTATTTAAAATGTTATAGA
This sequence comes from Viscum album, assembly GCA_963277665.1. NCBI lineage: Eukaryota > Viridiplantae > Streptophyta > Magnoliopsida > Santalales > Viscaceae > Viscum > Viscum album. The sequence continues at coordinate 1,209,816,581 of OY728159.1, forward strand.
GTATATTAGGACTTGATTTAGTTAACTTCATGAATGATTTTTGGAAGGTTAAGAATTCTCTAGAGACTTACAATGATACTCTCAGCACATTGATTATAAGGTTTACTAAATAGAGTTCATTTAAGGAATTTAGAATGACTATTCTTTATAATTACATTTATAATGTTTTTTTATTATTTTAGAAAGTTTAATATGAAAAATCATATAATCTATTAGTTTGGTATCATAGTTCATTTCATATTTTGACTTGAGACATTATTTACGTAAAAGGATCGAGGAAACAACATTGTTTATTATAATGATGAGTGAAAAAGGGAAATTCCTTGTGTTTAATGAATGACACTTGAGAAATTTTTTATTATGTAATGGGTATATGATTTTATATTTTTTTGGTGTATTTTTTCAAAAAATTAACCAAAAGTACTTCATGTGATGGACATACTCATTATTTTTAACGTGTACGACCAATTGAATTGGTGTGAGTGAAAGATCCATTAGGATAATGCAGTGTTAATAGTAAACTAATACGGGAGTGTTTCATGTTTGCATGTGTGGTCACTGACTATGGAACATATATGTAGGGACTCTAGTGTTGTGGTGAATGATAATTTATATAACTAGGAATTGGAGGCGTGGATAAGGAATATAAAATATTGTGGATAATGTAACACACTACAGTTTAAAAAAATAAAAATGAATAAATCTTTGTTTTATGTAGATAGTTATAACTAGCCTTTAAACATAATTTTTTTCTTCTATGATTTGATTTTCCAAAAATGGTAATCTAATGTTTTGATCAGTAAGTTATTTAGAGTCTGATAGAACCATTTTGTTTTTTGAAAAGTATTATTAATCTTAATATGACTATTACGAATAGAAAATACAATTATTATTTTATTTTTTAAGGTTATAATATAATTATATCTTGATTAATTTTTCATGGTGATTTAAAATTATTTATGGATTTGAAATTTTTTATTTAATAAATTATGATTTTATTTTATATTTAAATTATTCATATATAAAAAATGTTCTAAAAATAGAGTCCTTTTTTAATTCTAAACATCGAAAAATGTTTAGGGTGAATTTTTGGTATTTTTTAGAAATTTATAAAATTTGGTTGAATAGTGAAATACTATAAAATACCACATATACAAATTATCAGTTCAATACTATATTTTGGACATCATGACTTATGAAAATCCACTTGTTTCAAACTCACATGATCTCTTTTCTATTTTTATCACATGAATGAATATTATTTAGAGTTTTGGAGAAAAATATTAAAATTGTTAAAAAATTATTGTAAAATCTATCCTCTCCTCCACTATAAATACCACCATTGTTCTACTCTTATTATCGCACATATAAAGCCTTATGAATTTCCTAAGTTATATAAAATTGTATACCCAAGTATCTTCCCCATGTCCATTTCTTGTTTTTATCAGTAAAAGGCCAGAACCAAATACATTAAAGAGGATCTCAATGAGAAGAGATCAAGCTGTATGAATCATCTCCCTTTTTCATGTGTTTTCTTTTCAATTACATTATTTTATTAAAATTTATTACCCTCCCCTTATCGAAGAGTTATGAAATATATAAAATCTTATAAATTAAATATGTTATCATGTTCATGTAAAAAAATCACCATCTTTCTTCATCAACTCTCCCATTTATTCTAAAATAAAAAACATAGTTCGTGATGTGTCAATTTACCAAAATCGTGGATGATGTGTTTTAAATTTTCATTACTTCCTTCTATCTGATCATAAAAACCTATTAATGGTTTAAATTGAATTTAATGTTTATTATGTAACCTATTTTATATTCTATAATGAACTTATATTCATGAAATTAAATTATATAATAAAACAAGTTCAGGATTATCGAGGAACTGACAAAAATATCATTAATGTTTTATCATAAGATTCATCATCATATGAGATCAAAATGATTTATGGTATAATTAATTAATATGGAAATATATGAATAACATTTCATTTCACAGTTATAATTTATTTCCTATATGACAAGAAAATTCAATAGAAACATGCCACAAAATTCTTTTAAAGAATGCACTCGAAACAATAGACGGAATAACATATTAATAACAAATGGGTTAAAAGATGTTATAAAATGATCCTAAAGGTGTTATAAACATGAAAATGTTTTTTATATTAATTAAACTCTTTTATCCATTATACATAATGTTTAAAAAAGGTTTATGTTAGGAAAATCATGGGTAAGGGAATTCAAAACCTGATTTCAATTCTTTGGGTAAACCTACTACATCATTAATTGTGTGGTTTCATGATCATTTATGTGATGATTTTTTTATATTATGTTTCATTATTTGTATTTAATATGTATACAAATATTTTTTTAATTAATTTGATTCAAATATAAATTATATGTTATTTATAAGGGTCTTTTCTTTGAAAATTCTTTTTTTAAAATTTTGTTTTGAAAAATTTGGAAAAATATTTTTTATGCAGTTATTCATGTGGTAGGATTGCATTCTGGTTTTTGGGCATTGTTTATGATGAATTGTGGGACCAATATCTTGCCATAATTCATTGTGTGTGAGTATTTAATAGGTTGGGTGTATATTTATTTTAGATTAACTGTAATGGTTAAACAATAATGTAGTCATTAGGGATACACTATGAGGTAGTCGTGAGGGTTACAAATCATAAGGCAGCCATGCTGGATTCAAAAATAAGTTATAACCGAAGTTAAATTTATGGTTCTATTTATGTTCTATATTTTTTGTGAAAATATCCTAGAAATATCATGTTTCACAATGTATTTTTATACGGGTGATATGTATGAATTTTTTATTAAGATTTCATATGTTACAAGTATTCATGGACTATTGTTTGCATTCATTATTTTTACATATTTTAATTTAATTTTTGTTCTTGTCCAAACTTTTTAATTGATTCTCACGGGTTATAAGGATGTGTAAAACAAATAATGAAGTCGTGTTAAATGTTATGTGAATTTTTCAAATAAAACAAGTTTTTTTTGAAAAGTTATAAATTTTAGAATAAATGGATATTCTTTTTCTGTTATAAAGTCAGTATAAATGTGGAATGTTATTTAGCTGTTATATCCCAATTCTCTAAAACGCTAAACTTGAAAAGATCCTCACTGTGAATGAAAGTGAGTTCTTGAATAAAATTCATGATTACGTAATGTAATAAGTTAGTTCTTTATAGAAGCACAATATCGAGTGCTTGTGGAAATTATTATCATTACACCAATATTTGGAATAATATGATGGAATCATACATCACTGATTGATTTGGGATGAATCGAGGTATTTTCAATTATATTTTATGATTATATTTTTATATAATTTGGAAAACCATTACATTTTATCCATGTTTTCTGTATTTATTATGTTAAATATTAATATTACTGAATAAAATAGAATGCATATGAATAAAAAATGGATAGATGTAAATAGTTTAACAAAGGTGTAAGAATATTGCATGAAAGAGTTCATCATGTATGCAAAAGTTCATTCACAGTAACCTTCTCAAATCCATTGTCGGTATTTATGATGTTTTTATTAAATGAAAATTAGTTTATATGAGTTGGAAGAACACACAATCTGTCATGGAATAGTCCGAACTTATAAATGATGGAATGAACACAAGGAAAAAAGAAAATGTAGGTGGTGGATGAGATATCACTATGTTTTATGGGTCATCTAATATCATTAGAAATGTGAACAATAAAGGATACCATATCAATGATATGTTTACAGATACAAATTATGATGAAGAACATATTGATGATATGATAAGGACATTTGAAAATGAACTATGTGATTGCACATAATTTTTTGATAAATTAAAGAGTTATGAGAAAATGACATTGTATGTCGGTTTCACTAAATAAACAACATTTCCAGACGTACTGAATCTGTATAATTTGAAATCAGGCAAAGAATTGAGTGACACTAGATTTATGGAACTACTTTCTCTTATGAATAAAATTCTCCCAAAAGATAATATGCTCACAAGCCGAACATACGACATCAAATTAATGTTACGCTCGATGGGTATGGTCTCTAAAAGAATAAAAATATTCCCAAATTACAGTATACAGTTTTTTAAAGACGAAAATTTACATACAAAATTCCATATGTGTGGTACTTCTCGAAACAATAATGATGAATCTTGTCCTACTCACGTTTTATGGTACTTTCTAATCATTTGAAGGTTTATGCACCTATATGTAAGAGAAGAGTCTATAGGGAAATCGACACGGCACAAAGATACCATAATTAAAGATGGGAAACTACGTCACCCAGTAGACTCTCCTTAGTGGGAGATAATTTGACTTGAGTATCCCGAATTTGGAAATGAGCTGAGAAACATTCATCTTGCATTATCTACTGATAGGGTGAATCCATTTGGTTTTCAAAGTAGTACTCATAGTACATGGACAGATATGAGGGTAAATTATAAATTACCATAGTGTTTATAGATGAAACAAAAATACATAATGTTATCATTGTTTATATTTGGACCAAAACAAATAGGTAATGATACTTATATTTATTTGGCTCCTTTGATAGAGGAATTGAAATTTTTGTGAGACTTGGGTGTTATGATGCATGATTCTTACAGAAATAATGATTTCACTTTGAGGGCCCTGTTGCACAGGATGATAAATTAGTTTCATTATTATGTAATTTTTTTAGGATACAACATTAAACTTACATAATGGTTTTCCATTTCCAAACAATGTATTCATTTTATTATGATGAAACATTCATTTAAATCCTTGTTTCTAAGACATTGTACATTTCTACCCACCTTCATATGTACCTATCTAGGATGATATCATTCGATAGAAGTTCATAAGAATGTACAACATTGAATATAAAAATCAGTGATCAACTATTTGAGAATGTAAAATATATGGATGCTACTTTTGGAAAACAAAATTTCAGAAAAAACTTCCAAAAACCTATTGGAAAAATAGATCATCTTTTTCGAATTACCATACCGGAATTATCTATATGTCTGCATTTTCATGATGTTACAAATGATGAAAAAAATATGTGATAATTTCATCATCATGTTTCTAAATGAAATTTAAAAAACAAAGGATGAAATTAAGTCTACATTGGAAATGTTTGACATGGTAATACGAGAAGAGTTGGCACCAATGATGGGTGAAAATGAATATTTCTTCCTCTTGCTACTTACACTCTTTCCTTGAAAGAGAGATAATATATTTCCAACATCTTTAGTGACATAAAGGTCCCATAGTGGAAATCATCAAATATCATGAACATAGTTTCAATAAGAAATTTAAAGTTAAAGGGTGTAAAATTACATGACTTACATGTATTGATGTAATATCCAATTCTTTTAGGTTTACATTGCATTTTTTCAAGAATTAATGTAAAACATTTACCAAGCTCTATTTCTTATTCAAAGCTATATGAAGAATAGTTATTGTCCCATCAACATTTTTGACTATGGAAATAGAAATTGTCATCATAATATGTGAATTTGAAATGATATTATCGCCATCATTCTTTGATATGATAGTTTATTTGATGGTTCACTTGGTAAAATAGATTTGACTATGTGGTCATGTACACTATATATGGATGTACCCCATTGAATGGTATAGGATGATATTGAAAGGGAATGTCAAAAATCAAAGTAAACCAGAGGGTTGTATTGTGGAGAGATATATTGTTGAGAAAGCCAATGAATTTTGTACCAAATACAAGTAAGATGTGGAATGCATTGGTATAACTAAATCTCCTCACACTAAGAGGCTTGCAGTTGAAGGAATTTATTGAGGATAGGTTGTCACAATCAATATTACAGATTGGGAGCAAGCCCAGACTAACGTTTCACATAATAGTTTTGATGTTGACCCATATGTTGACAACCACAAATAAATTTCTTGGAATTTGTATCCATCAACGAATGAAAAATGGATATAAAATACCCATATTCAACAGTTTATAGATGTTTTTTATGAACATATTTTTAAGGATTTAGATGAAATGTTGTACACAATTTTATAACGACTTGGATGGCTAGCCAGAGGACCAAGTGTGTATGTATCAACTTACAACGTCTATGTAATTTATGGTTATACAATAAATACAAATGAAAAGGATGAAGATAATACCATCCCGAATAAAAAAGTTACACATGTGGCTGAAGCGATACATGATTCTTGTGTTAAGGACAGAAATCCTATTTATGTGAATATTTTATACTTTCATATCATCAAAAAAATATGGGAGTTTGATTATAGAACATTCCATGTGATTGTTTTTCAATGAATGTGGGTTAATAATAGAAGTGTTGTCAAAATGGATAAATTGGGATTCATGAATGTTGATTTTATTATGAAAGGGTTCAAAGAAGAACTGTTTATAATGGAATCCTATATTGGACATGTTTTTTGTATTCCAGATCCCACAAACCAAAACTCGTCCGTTTTTTGTTATCGACCCAAACCACAGATGGGACTGATGAAAATTCAAAAGAGTATGACTCTTTCCATGTAACATCGCAATAATTTTTATTTATTCCTTATGTAGACAGTGTTTAGTATGTTAGAGTTGACCATAATGAATAGATTTGGATAGTCGATAGAGGGGTCAAATATCACTAGAATTTGAAAAGAATTCAATAATATGGTTTTAATTTTTAGTAATATTAATTGTGTTAAATTATGGTATTCTTTTTTCAGTAATGATTTTATGTAATCTAGATTAAATATTAAACCACATCTGTAGATTATGACTTCTACACATGCTGATGCTCCCAATCCCAAGGATCAATAGTTCTTTCAACCTGATGTTTCTCACATTGTAGATGAACAATAGCTTTCTCAAATTGTTTTTTCTCATAGTGTAGAGGTACAATAGGTTTCACAACCCGTTTTTGCGATTAGTGCATATTTATGACCACTATATGAACATGTGTATTCCAGTCCTCTAGGTGAATATGTTTTTTGGAAATTTCAGGCCCCGAGAAAACTCAGGCATAAATATTTATTATAAAATATATGTTGATCGGATACATAAAATGAGTTGTCAATCACCACCAAACATGAAAGTGGCAGCACCCAAAAAATATACTGAACCATTAATCGCATGTTCCCAAATTATTATGGACCGAGTAACACAACGTGATCCTCCAATACTATCAACATCACATTGTCATCAATGAACTGCGCCCGTGAAATCGCATGCCTTTCCAGGTAGTAAACCGCATCCCAATCTAGATTTATGAATCTCCAAGGAAGTCCCCATCCTGGGGACAACTCCTTCACCCATGGTCATTGTCACTATTCTCTTGAGGTCACTATCATCACCTGAGCTTGTCCATGGTTGAGCATTGTCGAGATAGACCCAATATATGTCGCCTGAGGTTGATTATCGTCATCCTATGATCATTTTCTCTGTCCCGATGTAAATGTTCCCCCATTGTCTTCATCCTGAGTTCATCCTCTCGCTATATATTGTTGTCTCACTATCACCCCTGGTTTCCCGTAATAAAAATAACCATCTCTGACCCTACCAAAGGTTTTTTCCCACCCCAACATCTGATACAAGAAAAATATCCCAAAAACAGGATCCCATGTTTCCTCCATCATTTCAAGGTCATCACATCTACATCAACATAGAAAAAAATAAGGTCATCGTAGTTTGACGGTGTTAGAAAATAAAGGTGTATAAAAAAGGCATCAAATATGAGGTCAGATAGAATATGAGGGGCCATCATGTTAACCCCAACAAATAAATGCTCAATACATATATTGGAATATTAACAGAGAAAATCATGTTGATTGATGTACATTTGTGGAATCATTTTATCCCCGAGCTTATGACATTAATGTGGGAAGAGAATGCAGTAACATTATGATATCATTTCTTTATTTTAATAAAATATAAAATAAAGAAACATTGACTTACTCTTCATCATCCCTTGTAAATTGTGTTTATTGTAGATGACTCGAACAATGAATATGTATTAAGGGTTTCTAAAATGATTCACGTGGGAATTTGCACAATTTGAAGGAGATATCTTTCTAAATATGGTAAAGGGAAAATAATGTAACACTCACCTCCTATATATGCACACCATATAACCCAATGAGTGTGGAATTCATTTAATGTCCATCGGGAAGGGATGTATTTTTCGGTACATTGTGTATGTTAATATATTATTTGATGATAAGTGTATTCATCACTTTGATTGATGGTTTTTTATTTATGGAATAACAACTGAGTGTTGAATATAAGGAATGGGTAGAAAAACCAACATACCCCTACAACAATGCAATGATGGAATATTCTTCACATGAAAAAAATGGTACGCATTTTAAATCTGCCATAATACTTTTATTTGAAAGAAAACAACATCATAACTAGGTTTCTCTATTTATATGAAGATTGATGGATTCAAATCCAAAGCCACTATCATCACACGTCATGTCATATAGAAGGAGACACATGTAAATAATGACAGAATACTGATACATGAAAAAATACAAAAAGTGTGTGAAACATATGTAACTGTGACAAAATAAAAGATTGTCTTTCTATAAATCTCTATTACATAACAATGATTACATATTTTCCAATATTTTCTGTCAGACTATCATAGGCATTAACAATACCCACACTTAGTATAGACATACATTCAGTGATCTGGAATCGGCCAGAATAGTATGGTCACATCAGAGGTGTGGGTTTTGGGGCAACACAACGGAAATTTTTAAAAAACAAGAAGAGGATCAAAGTGAAGAATGGATAAAGATGAGGGAAAGATTATATAGAATATAAGAACACTTACATTGGTAGATAGAGATGCTAGCTATGTTTATGGGGGAGGGAAAGAAATGAAACAACTCAATAACAACCAGCATTTGAAGATCTCGCCCCACTCCCACCAACATTGAGGTGAGCCATTCCCCTCAAAAACCTATCGTATATGAGGTAATCAATGTTATAATAATTTTTTATATGAAATTTTAATGGGATAGAAACTAATACCTTTTCTGTATTGATATTATATATGGGGAATTTGACTGTGATATATATCTATCAAAACCCACACATAGCCTTGTAGCGAGGGCTACGAGGATCAATATCTAAAACAACATGCTACACGATAGGCCACTTCAAATATATCACGTTAGTTAGTGGATTAATGTAGCCCCTGATTCAAACATTGAGATGCCTATTTCAATGGATGATGAATATATTCATAAGGTCGAACATGATCTTGGAACATTCATCATGTTACCTTCAAATATTGTAACAAAACATGTCGATAAAGAGGTATTTATTTCCATAAATAATCTAGATAAATCATTAACATTTAATGAAAAGATGTATGAACTGATGATTATTATTTATGATGGATATAAGGAAGGGGATGAAACAAAATTAAGATGCAAAAACATCTCATGTATCAACAAACCGATAGAAATTATTTACCAAATGCACATTAACCCCATTCATTCTATATTTCCATTTATTATCATTACAGACACATATTGGTGGGATGTTAAAAGATGGTCTCAAATACACAATTCTTTTGAAGAAAATATATGCGGTGGGGAAGATCAATAATTCATTATTGTTTATAATGTAATTGAAATCCTCGTGTATGATTGTCTAGATGAACCAGTTGTAAAAATATACATGAGGTATGAATTAAATATTTTGTTTTCCAAAATATGATATACTATGTTAATTATGACTAAATAAATTACTTATTTTTCACAGGAATATTTATGAAATCAAATTAAAGGAATTTACACACCAAAAAAATTGACTTTCTTGTCCACACGTCACCTCTCCATGAAAAACAAAAATAAATTTGATGAAAGAGTGTGAAATAGTAGGAGGCCTTCAAATATAGTTTAACCACAGTCATATGGATGACTAATTATTCTTAATACCTGAGATGCATGGGTAAAAATATACAATTTAATCATATCAAATATATTTTAATTTCTTTTATAACTTATTCCTTTTTGTGTTTTTAGGAAGCATTGAATGCTCATTACAGTAAGTTTGAATACTCTAAAGATCTTTTTCTGGATTAAACGAATTGATATCCAATAGACCGACCACACATAATGGTGTTTTTTAATTTGTATTACACTAAATCATACATTTTAGAACTAAAAATCTAGGTATATAATTTATATTATCTTTTAATGAGGATTCAATTAATATAGAGTGGTAAATAAATATTGTCTACACAATGGAATGTGGCTACATGATAAGAAATAACAACATCATAATTACTATGACTGGATAATCATCAGGTTAAATATAATAAGATTTACTGTCAAAACACATATAAAAAAATTAATTATTTTTCACAATTTTTCTGTAGTGTCTAAAACTAACAAATGGAAAAGAATATGGTTATTATGATATTAAATTTATGAAAGAGATATTATTTCATCAACAAAATAACATCCCTAAAAATGTACTTTTCAGTATAATTACTATTTTAATTACGATATTTATTAATCATTTCTGTATTTTATTTTTTCATTACTACCATGACTATCTATAATACTCATATCCACCATACAATATATATTTATTTTGAAAATAATTGGTATCCAACTTGATGGAATAGTGTAAAAAAATATCATGATTATGTGACTTTTATATAAGTAGTGGATTGATTCATGTTTATGTTTAATTTACATTTTTTGTAGTAGTACTCACATCAATAAGAATTTTTTTCTTATACATGTGGATTTGATAGTTCGAGTTGTGGAGGTTTGTTTGAAACAGATCATGGTCATGATAGATTGGACATCGATGCAACAACTAAGATAATGACAACAATTTAATGGGATAAGAATGTGTAAATGTGAATTCCTATAACTTATGTTATCCTTATATAATAATTGATTTCTCCATTGTTTACATGTATTGAGTATCTATTATTTCTCTCTGTTTTGTTTCATATCCTTTGGTTATTAATAACGTTTTTTGAAATGATGTGTCCTTCTTGTAAAGAATAACATAATGAGAGACAGTGATGAACTAGTTCATTGTGATTCCATGTTTCTAAGAACATTGGTCCTAAAATACATTGGAATGGATCATTACATTATCTAAGGAATATTTATCTACTATGGTGTGATATCTATATATGAAATGTTTGGGTCAATATAGTTGGAATCAGAGTAACTGAACTTCTCAAAACTAAGAAAATACATTCTTTTTTTTACTTTAGGTAAATGATCCATAAGTCATTTGAAACAGATAGGAATCAACCCCACCTCAATAATATGCATAATGAAACCTCTATGACTCAAAGTGTATCTTGTTATTTAAAATTGACATTATTTTAGTAAAAAGAACAAGTGACATATTGAAAACTGAGAAAACATATTCATATTATTTTTACACATTAGTAAAATGATTCATATGTCATTTGTGAAGTGTATGAATCAACACCACCTCAATATGATGCAGGATATGAACGTTATGACATTAAGTGTATATATTTATATATAATGAACATTAAATTTATCTAAAAGAACAAATGTCATTCTTAAATCTGAGAAAACATATTTGGATTGTTTTAATATTTTAGGGAACTGATCCATCAATCCTTTGTGATGGGTAGGAATCAACCGCACCTCAATCAGATTCATGGTGTGAATATTGGGACATTAAGTGTGTATACTAATAATAAATCAAAATTAAATTTAGAAAAATTAACAACTATCATACTGATAACCAACCAAATTTTTTTAATTACATTAATTAATAATGACAATGATCCATTAGTCATTTGTGATGTGTATTAATGAATCACACCTCAATCCAATGAACGATGTGAATGGTTTGACTAAAAGTGACGATTATTTTTTTAAATTTGATATTTTTTTCTCAAAACGTGCCACTCACTGATTTTTTTAATATTTAAATATATTATTATATACTAACATTAATGATTTTATTTGAAAAGTTCATAATTTTTGTGAAATATTAATGTTTAAATATTAAATATAATTTTTGAGCACTATTTGAATTCATCTAGATTAATATCTGTTTAATGGTTTAATGATAACTATCATCATACATATCCAAAATGTCTGGTTCTTGTTTTTTAAAATTACTTATTCAATTTACCACATATCATTAGAAGGAATTATTGGCCAATTCTACCATTTGATGGGCCATATTAAGAACCCAATAAGGGCCACAAAATCAATGAAAAAATTGGACAATCCATGAAGATTTAATTCATGGGGTCAATCTAGAAGTACAAATTCATTTATTATCCTACAAAATTCAGGTAACATTTCAAGGAGTCATGTATAAACATTTCCTGGCCCAAATCCAAAAACCAGGGGCACATCTGATGCTTTGAGATCTAGCCCACTATTCTACCAGGGAATTAAAATCAAGACATTATTCCTAATTTTTCTCATGATCTGCTAATCAAATAAAGGTGGTACTTCTCATTGGGTAAGATATTATTTGTACGAAAAACATAATAGAATATAATATTTTCATTTGAGGTAATATTTATGTTAAAAAACCCATTCACATTTCAGCCTTCGAAAAAGTGTGGACAAAACTGGATAGGTGAAAATTGGTTTGTAAACTGGAAATATCATTGGGTGAAAATGTACAATGGCTGCAAAATTTTTAATGATGGAAATAAAAATCAATATATACAACATGGATGAATAGAATATGTACAGATTCAGTTGTCTGGATGGCCAAATTACCAATGCCAGTGGATGAGATGATTTAGAATGCTAACTGTCCACCTACATGGGCTCTAAATACAACCTCATCGTCTCCATGCATGTGGTTGGTAATTTAGAATAGAGGAGGATCTGTAATGGCCCATACCTCTATGTTTCATTCAATTGTGAAAATCTGGTGTCTATGGTGTTCCGGGAGGTCATGGTGACTTATCCCCAACACATTGCCAAATTTCCAGTTCTGTGAAAAGTACGCCGGTAGACTTTGGTGAATAGTGCAATGGTAGCCTTAGTTGAATAGTGCAATGGTAGCCTTATGTGAACAGTGTAATCGGTAGGCTATGTGAATATTTCCAATGGTGAGGTCCAATAGAAACATCTTTCAGTTACAAAATTTCGTGTTAATGAGCATTATTTCTAGAATGGTGAGGTTCCAACTGTATCCTCATTCCATTTCCAAATATTGAGTTCATGAATAGTGTTCCCATAATGGTGGGGTTCTAATGTCGAGGTTTCAATGTTGAGGTTCCTGAGTAGTGTTTCAGAACGTTGAGGTACCAACAGTGTGGTTTCAAATGTGAGGTTCATCAATAGTGTTTTGAGATAGGTGAGGATCCAACGGCGAGGTTTCTACAGTGACATTCAGTAATTGTTTTTCCAGAACAGAGAGGTTCTAACAGTGTGGTTTCAATGGTCATGTTGATGAACAATGTTTCTTGAACGGTGAAGTTCCAATGGTGAGGATCATGAATAGTGTATCCCAAAAGGTGTGGTTCTGATGACGAGGTTTCAATGGTGAGGTTCTTGAACAGTGTTTCCAGAATGGTGTTGTACCAATGGCGAGGATTCAATAGTGATATTCATGAACAGTGTTTTCAGAATGATGAGGTTCGTGAATAATATTTCCAAAATTGTGAGGTTCAAACAGGGAGGATTCAATAGTGAGGTTTACGATCCTTGATTACAAAAAGGTGAGGTTCTAATGGTGAGGTTCATGAATAGTGTTTCCAGAACGGTGAGAATCTAACGGTGAGGTTTCAATGGAGAGGTTCATGAACAATATTTTTCCATTAGCAAATTTCGAGTGCATGAACTGTGTTTCCCACATCCTACTGTTTTCCCATTTGACATTTTAATTGATGTAAAATGCATTTAAAAACTTCGTTTAAGGACTCAATGGATGATTCAATGTCTATAACACTTATATTATTTTTTCCTACATATTAGGATGTTTTTTATTGGTCAAAACGCGTGGATTAATACATTCGGTGTTTAATGGAAAATCCACCACAACATAAACTGATGCTCTTTTAAATCTTCTAAATGGATTTGATATCTTCAACCCTAATCATTCCTCATTGTTCTCGGGTGCGAGATACTTGAGCCTTCCATTCCATCCCATAGGAGTTTCATAATCAAACTTTCCTCCTTGGATTAGTTCCCCATTGTTTCTGATGCAAGCAAGTGGTATTTATCAATCATCTATATAAGGTAGGATATATCATAATTATTTTGGGTTAATCTCATTCTGTTTCTCCATACCCTTTTTGTGAATGCTATCTACATGTTCATACTATGATTTTCATAGTTTTTGACTTGTGTGGTGGGGTCCCTACATACCCAGGTGGATAAATTTGTCATGGGGGGGGGAGATCCTAACTCGTTGTGTGCCTCATTCTCATTTAATGAAAATCATGAACTGTTTGAGACTGTGGATTCATTGCTTCACTTTTATTTTACATGAAACTGTATAGTTATCATGATTTATTCCTCTGAATCACAAGGTAATTGACATAATAATTATTCGAACCAGATAAATAGATTGATATCAGTTGTATGTTATTGACTCTTGTTTTGGTATATAGTGTGATATATATGTGTTCTTTGTTTATATTATCATTCATGATGTAAATTGGAAAAGAATGTATTGCCAGAATTACATGGTAATTATTTTGATAAAGATAAACATGAATATAAATGAATGTAGGTCTTGTTGTTGTAATTTGATGTTAAAAAAATTTATTAAGTAAGTATGATTAATTATTTTTGGAAGCTTAGTTTTTAGGTTCTTCGAAGTTTGATCCAACGAATAAAAAATCCCTTAATCCAAAATGGATTATAGAAATGTTTTTTTGATAAAAGATAATTCCTTTTGGGGTTCTGAATTGCCCTCTTGCATGTTTATGGGAAACGTTCCCAATTGGTATGACGTTTTTTTATACTTCTTTTGCTGTGATTGGAGCCTAGATGGATGTTGTTATTTGGGGGGTAGGGAGGCCTACTGGTTGTGGCAGAAGTTGACACATAAAGTGGCATTTTGAATTAGTTTATGCATGTGGTTGTCATGGAGGACAATAGGGATGATGAAATGGGTATGATGATAATGTTTGGATTCTTACTGATTCTTATTGGTAGTTTATCTGAATTACGTTCCCCACTACTAAATGAATCTTATCTCGCCTAACCTTCTTCCAAAAGGGGTGAAGATGTGCGGAGTATGCCTCCTTCTTTCCATGTTTAGCTTCAGAAGAGAGGATGGGTCCACTCCCTTTCTATGGGCAGAAATGTCTTGATGGGTAGATAATCTTCTCAACAGGTCGAGCCCCCTTGTGTTTAGTAGCATTGAATTTTTTTCTAGAATTCCTGGGAATATGGGAATGTAATGATGTAAATAAATAATTGAATAAATGATTTTAACCAATGGGATTGGAGTTTTCTGGTGTGCAATGCTGAGGTTGTAAGGTACAATGAACATTGGGTGAGATGCTAATGGATTTTAATGTGGAATTGTTAATGGTTAATTAATTTTTAAAGAAGTAATTAAAATAATGTGCAACTATGTAAAAGGGAATGAAGTAATACAATTAATACCTTTAAATGGTTGTGTGATTATAGAATACCTAGTCTCAGAAGTGGCTACAGGGAGTCTGAGAGACATTAGATGTAGTGTGTCTAAGGCTAGGTTATGCCCATAGTGTGTGTAACACCCGAGATTTTTATGAGTAATATTTTTTATATATATAATCAAAGGAATCTTTCACTACATACAAGCTTGGCTTACTTTACATGCAATCGCGACCTTCCTCGATAGCTTGTGTCGTACGTAATACCGAGTTTCACTAAACAACGATATGCTATTAAAATATTATTAAAAATAGCCGTTATGAATAGTAATAACCACTTTTTGAAATTTTATATATTTTATTTTTTAAAATGGACTTCATTTTTGGATTCATAATACCGAAATTAGCCTAGGGTGAAATTTTTGTATTTTTCTGAAAACTTTCAATTTTTGATGAATAGTGAAACCACTAAGTGGTAGGTTAAAAACTAAATTTTGCATAAAACTTAATTTTACCGCTTCTGTGAATGGAATTTCAAAAATCCGACAGACACAGTTGATATCAGTAAGTAAAATGTGGTTCAATGAGATAAAAATAATTTTTTGGTAAATAGTAACTTTTTACTTATTTTACCGCGGTTAATAGTAAATAGGGTAACTAAGGGTAAATATGATATTACTATTACCCTAACACATGTCCTAATTCTATTGCATAAGTGTAATTCGACCCAAAACAACCTTATTAATAAAATATGACCATTTAGGCCCACTTGGGTTAGATTAGGACATTTATTATTAATTTATTTAAAGAAGGGTTAAAATAGTTAAAATCAAAGTTTAATAAGTAAATAATTTTTAATATGGGGTTATACATAAGATAAATTAGACTATAAATATTCATTAGAAAGCTAAAAAGCTTTCCTACATAATGGTATTTTATTTATAATTTTTCGAGATTAAATAATTTAATTTATTTATGACACAATTATGATGCAGTAATTATCTTATTTATGAAATATTGACATAATTGATGTTATAAACACAAAAATAAATGTAATTTGAGACTTTTTATGAATTACACAAATTTTATAGGTTAATATGATATATTAGTGTTGCTTTAATCAACTAGGATCGAACATATAATTCTTCTATGACTTTCACAAAAATCATATATCAAATAGTGTCAAAATTGACACAAAATAGTTTTTAAATAATATATTATATTATTAATTGTTATTTTATTCCTAAAAATCTAAGGTTCGGCCAAATGACTTAAATAAGGATATATATATTAATAATAAACAATTTGGGGTTCTTTTGGCATGTTATAGTAAGTGTATTAACTATATAGTGAAAGAAAACAAAAAGACATGGTAAAAGTTAAATTATTTAACTTAGAGTTAAATCTAATTGATTAGGTTAAAATAATACCCTAAACTTGTCTAAATCTTATTGGTTGATAGGATTTCGACCCTTCCCCACTTTAGCTTCTAAATAAGACCCTTTGGAACCATTATAAACCGATTTTGACTTTAATATAAAATAATATTTTGAGATATTCCTAAGGTGCCTCTCTCCTCCCTTATAAAAGGGCACCTCCTCCCCCTCCTCCTCACACCAAATTGAGCACTCAAGCTCGGCCAACCCCTGCCATTTTCTCCTCTCCACTTCCCTAGAATAATCCTAGAGGTCCTGGTCTTCTTCAAAGACCAATCTTAGTTCACTAAGTAGAGGACTCAAAGAGGCGTTCCAAAGAAGAGGTAATATCTGTTACCGATCTTTTCAATTTCTTTCTTCTTCAAATTCATCTACTTTAGTTGTTTCATGATAAAGTAATAACATCAGTATTACTTACATACTGATATGTCATTATAAATATGAAACAACCCTAATTAACCTTCTATCCATCCTACGGAAAAATGAAATCATCGCGCGTGCGTACGTACGGAATACCGTCTCCACGCTGTGGTGTAATCTATTTTCCACCATCCCTTTACAAGGATGGGTATAATGGTGTAATGAGTAACTATTTATGATTATTATAAAGTAATATTGATACTGAAATAATATATATATATACTCCAATACAATTCCACGATCATAGGAACGATATCATCACTCGTGCGTACGTACGGAATACCGTCTCCACGATGTGATGCGACTCGTTCTACATGATCATCATTACATAGTAATTATATAAATGAATTGAATGAATAAATATGATATATGTTACACTAATACCTTTCTGTATATAAGGTATCTATAACCTTAAAAGAAGAATAAGAATTTATTCGGCAAAACATGCATAAGAACAAAAGGCAATAAAGACCTGAGTAATAAGTAACAATGAAATATTACTAACAAGAAGGTAATAATATGACCATATATGATATCATATCAATATGTATGATTCTGGAATAAGTCAATAACATTATTTAAACCATTATACAGGAGCTTCGGACACGTACAAATCAAATCAGACCTAAGGTAAGGGAAATATAACAATCTCATTTTTATCCGAGATTGTTTATACTTTGGCATTTACTGGGGTGTATTTAATCATCCACATCCATGTTTCATCAATATGTAATATTATTTACATCCACCTACAATTGTTTAAATCCATTTTTACCCTTCGGTGAGTTTTTAGTAAAAGAAACGAAAGGAATCTTTTGTCGTTTTTCGTACGAGGTACTTTTTGACTTTTCCGACAAAAGTACAAAGAATGTTTTTTTAACTTATACGGCATAAATGGATTTCTAAAACATTATTTCCAAGAATATTCCTTTACAAGTATTCAAGTATATTTTTAATCAACTTCTTTTAGTTTAAAATTGTATGACATGTTAAGAAAGGAAAAGTGTTTTTGAAGTAGAAAGGATATTTTCCTCAAGAATAGAGTTCAAGTATTTTATCAAAATTATTTTCCATCTAAGATAATAAAAGGGTTCTGTTTTTATCCCTATTATTACATGGATTTGATTATTTTGTGATGGAAATATTTTTATTAATTCCTTTATCTTATATGAATTGTTTTATGATGTCATGTTATTTAAGAATCCCATTTTTATTACATGGATTACGCTATGATGTATGGTTTATGATTATGTGGAACACATAAGAAAGGATTCATTATAAGATGGGTGGGACCTATATCTCCCTCCAATGCATTGGGTAAAAAGTTTATATCTCATGAGATAGACATGGCTGGAACGGATGGTTATTTCGGTTCAGTGATACAGGACTGAAACGAGGAGTGAACTCGGTTCAGAAAGGGACTTTGTCCACTAAGATAGTCTTGGCAATGAGTCATGACTAACAAGAAATGATTTTCCATGATTATGTGTGAATTCCACAAAGTTTAAAGTTTCATGTTATGATTATGGGGATCTCATTTTCACTTCTATGATTTATTCCAAGTTAAGATATTATGATCTCTTTTGGAGGTTATGATTTTCAAAAAGATATGATATGATTTTTATTTCATTAATTTGCCCTTGCTGAGCATTTGAGCTCACCCTTTTATGTTTTCTTTTCCCCAGGTCAGGAAGATGGATATTAAGTAGAATATGCTAAAAGGGACCCTAGATATGATGAAATAAATGGGAGACACTATAGAAGATTTATGAACCAGTTGTTTATGTTTCCCAGTTTCTAAAGACACTATACCTATACGGTCCTTTGTGGTTTTGTCATATGTTGTAATAAGTGTGCTTCAATTTTGAAGTATTAACAATGTATGTAATGTATGGGTCGTTATAGTTGGTATCATAGGGAGGTTATAGTCAACCTTTGGAAACTAGGATCTGAAAGCCTTAGTAAGAACCCTAAGGATAAGTCTAAGCATAGAACACAATATTAGTGTTTTAGAAATGGCCATGAATACCCTAGGATAAAACCTTAAGTGTGAAATTTTATCCTTGATTATGTGGTTTTACTATTATAATTAGTGTTGCTCACACTATTCTTCTTGGTTTTAGTCAATGGCTGGAACCCGAAGGAACCGTGTTAATGCGGAATGCGATGGGAAATGCAATGATTGTCCCCCTGAGAAACCAAACGATATGGGAGCTGGAATGCAAAATATTGTAGCCATGCTCACACAACTTTCTCAAGCTATGAACCATGCAGGACTTCCAAATGAGCAAAGGAAGGAGCAACATTCTGTTGAATCCTTCTTGAGGCAGCATCCACCTTCTTTCAGTGGGTCTACTGATCCATTAGTTGCTGAACAATGGATTAGTACTACTGAAAAGATATTTTCAGTTCTTCAATGTTCTGAACATGATAAAGTCATCCTAGCAGTGTATCGTTTGGAAGGAGATGCAGATCAATGGTGGAATCTTATTAAGAATACGAGGAAAAGGGATGAAATTGAGTCTATGGAATGGGACGAGTTCAAGAACTAATTTTTCAATAAGTACTTCCCTCGTATTCTCCGAACAAAGATGGAGAAAAAGTTTCTTGAACTGAAGCAAAGGGATGATGAATCTGTTGGTACCTATGAAGCAAATTTTACAAGACTTGCAAGGTACGCTTCTGGTATTATTATCCAACCTGAGAGTAAGATCGATCAATTCTTTAGTGGCTTAAAACCAAGTCTTCGATGGGCGTTAGCCATAAGGGACTTCAATAGCTACGAGGAAATCGTTCGATGTGCTCTCAAAGTCGAGATGGAGATTGGAGTAACCCATCAGTCACATGGGTTTGATAAGAATAGGAAGATGGAATTCAAAGGAAAATCTAAAGAGCACACTGAAAAGAAGATGAACTTTCACTTATGCTCAATGTGTGGAAAGAAACATGGAGGGAGTTGTCTTAAAGGGACAAGTAAATGTTTTAAATGTGGAAAGGAAGGTCATCAGGCATTTGAATGCCGCGATAATGGGAAGAAGATGTCTAATGATGCAAACAAAGGAAGGGATACACAGAATGAACCTACTACACTTCAATGTTTCAAGTGCAAGGAGATGGGGAATTATGCTAATCAATGCCCAAATCCAAGGGTTGATGATGATGGTCGACGTCAACAAAATCTTAAGGATAAAGACAAAGGATAGTCACATGCAATTTCTATCAGCGATGTGGATTACGATAACGAAGTGGTGAAAGGTACACTTACCATCCACTCTAAAGTAGAAAATCTTTTATTTGATTCTGGATCCACCCACTCTTTTATTTCTGAAAAAGTTTCTAAGGGTATCACCGTACTACCTCAACAATTAGATGTTGAGTTAGCTGTGACAACACCTAATGGCACAACAGTCGCATCAAAAGATTATAATTCTTCTCCGATCGAAGTTTGTGGGAAAGTGCTTCCTTCAAATCTTGTGACCCTTCCTTTAGTGGAATTTGATGTGATTCTTGGCATGGATTGGCTTTCTCTACATGGAGCTCATATCAATTGCCAAAGAAGGGAAGTCACATTTCATATTCCAGATCAATCTACGATCGTCTATCAATGCAAGGATGAACATAACCTTCCAGTGGAAATTTCTTCCATCTTATGGGTATTGATTCCACTAAATGAAGGTTGTTTATCTCAAATGGTTGGTGAGAAACTCATGATTAAGAATATTCCCATTGTACGGGAGTTTGATGATGTATTTCCGGAGGAATTACCAGGTCTTCCACCAAATCGTGAAGTTGAGTTTTCAATAGAACTCATACCGGGCGCTTTGCCAATTTCAAAGACACCTTATAGAATGGCCCCAATTGAGTTGCAGGAATTGAAGAAGCAACTCCAAGAGAATATTGATAAGGGATTCATACGCCCTAGTGCGTCACCTTGGGGAGCACCTGTTCTATTTGTTAAGAAGAAAGATGGATCAATGGGACTCTGCATTGATTATCGAGAACTTAACAAGATCACTATCAAGAACAAATATCCTCTCCCACGCATTGATGACTTATTTGACCAACTACGCGGTGCTCAATAGTTTTCCAAGATTGATCTTCGTTCAGGGTATCATCAATTAAGGGTCAAAAGGGAGAATATACCAAAGACGGCTTTCCGTACAAGGTATGGACATTATGAATTTATAGTGATGCCATTTGGTCTTACTAATGCCCCTGCTATCTTCATGGATCTAATGAATAGAGTATTTAGAGACTATCTTGATCAATTTGTGGTAGTTTTTATAGACGATATTCTTGTCTATTCAAAGAGCAAGGAAGATCATGAAGATCACTTGAGAATTATATTGAAGACCCTGAGAAAGGAGAAGCATTATGCCAAATTTACCAAGTGTGAATTTTGGCTTCAAAAAGTTTCATTTTTGGGTCACATAATCTCAAAAGAGGGGATATCTGTGGATCCTGCAAAAACAGGGGTTATCGAAAGATGGTCAAGACCAACAACAGTAACTGAGATCCGAAGTTTTCTTGGTTTGGCCGGATATTATCGACGTTTTGTAAAGGATTTTTCACGATTATCTAATCCACTCACCTATTTGACTCGGAAAGGAGTTAAGTTTGTTTGGACAGAGGAATGTGAAGAGAATTTCAAGGACTTGAAAAGAAGGTTATCCAATGCACCTGTGCTCACACTTCCTTGTAGTGGAGAAAGGTTTGTGATCTACAGTGATGCATCCAAGAAGGGATTGGGGTGTGTTCTTATGCAAAATGATATGATGATAGCTTATGCCTCACGATAGTTGAAAATCCATGAGCAAAATTACCCAACTCATGATTTGGAGTTGGCTGCGGTAATCTTTGCATTAATGATTTGGAGGCATTACCTTTATGGTGAAAGGTGTGATATTTATACAGATCATAAAAGTTTAAAGTATATTTTCACACAAAAGGAGTTGAATATGCGTCAAAGAAGATGGTTGGAGCTGATTAAGGATTACGACTGCTCAATCCATTACCACCCTGGGAAAGCAAACAAGGTGGCAGATGCATTAATTCGACAAGACCATGCCAGTTTATCCATGATGAGGATCACAAAGGATCCAATATTTATGGGTTTACAAAGGATGGATCTTGGAATTATAATGGAAGGGGAAAAATCTTATCTTTCTCAAATGAATGTTCAACCATCTATACATGCGAAGATTAAGGACGAACAGAAAGAAGATGTCGAGTTACAAAAGAAGGTGAGAAATTTTCCTGAATTCAACCTTGATTGTGATGGGATAATAAAGTTCAGGAATCGGGTTTGTGTTCCTACCGTCCCCGAATTAAAGAAGGAGCTGCTGGATGAGGCTCATAGTTCTTCATTCTCTATTCATCCTGGAAGCACGAAGATGTATAGGGACCTGAAAGAGTACTTCTGGTGGGATGGCATGAAAAGAGATGTTGTTGAATATGTCTCTCGATGCTTGGTTTGTCAACAAGTTAATGCTGAGAGATAGAAGCCTAAGGGGATGTTACAACCATTACCCATACCCGAATGGAAATGGGAAAACATCACTATGGACTTTGTCACAGGACTTCCTAAAACATCCAAAGGCAATAATGCTATTTGGGTCATAGTTGATCGTCTTACAAAGTCTGCACACTTCATTGTTGTTAGAGAGGATTTCTATCTAGATCAGCTTGCCAGGATATATGTAAAGGAAGTGGTAAGATTGCATGGAGTACCACTTTCTATTATATCTGATTGGGATCCGAGATTTACCTCGAAGTTCTGGCGAAGTCTTCAGCATACTCTAGATACAGAGTTGAGTTTCAGCACTGCTTATCATCCCCAGACAGACGGTCAGTCTGAGAGAACAATTCAAACCCTAGAAGATATGTTGAGAGCTTGCTCTATGGATTTCAAAGGAGGCTGGGATCAACACCTACCTTTGGTGGAATTTTCTTATAATAATATCTTTCACTCCAGTATTCAGATGGCTCCTTATGAAGCTCTCTATGGAAAGAAATGCAGGACTCCAACTTGCTGGGATGAAGTTGGGGAAAGAAAGCTGTTAAGATGTGATCTCGTTGATGAAATGACAGAAAATGTTAGATCTATTCGACAACACATAAGAGCAGATCAGAGTCGACAGAAAATTTATGCCGACAACTGAAGAAAAGACCTAGAGTTTGAAGTGGGTGATTAAGTGTTCTTATGAATATCTCCCTGGAAGAGGGTTATGAGATTTGGAAAGAAGGGGAAGTTGAGCCCTAGATATATCGGTCCTTTCGAAATACTGGATCGTGTTGGGAAGGTAGCTTACCGATTGGCGCTTCCACCGAATCTCTCTCAAGTTCACGATGTGTTCCATGTATCTCTCCTGAGAAAGTACATACCTGATCCTTCACATGTACTCAGCTCAGAAGTTGTACCGCTGGAGAAAGATCGTTCTTATGAAGAACAGCCGATGGAGATTCTGGATCGTAGCGAAAAAGTCCTACGAAACAAGACCACTCTCTTGGTGAAAGTTTTATGGATGAACCACCTACTTGAAGAAGCTACATGGGAGCTTGAGGATATGATGAGGGAGAAGTATCCTCATCTGTTTGTTACAAAGTGATGAATTTCGAGGGAGAAATTCTTTTTAAGGGGGGTAGAATGTAACACCTGAGATTTTTATGAGTAATATTTTGTTTTTTATATATCATCAAAGGAATATTTCACTACATACTAGCTTGGCTTACTTTACAGGCAATCACGACCTTCCTCGATAGCTTGCGTCGTACGCAATACCGAGTTTCACTAAACAACGATATGCTATTAAAATATTATTAAAACTAGCCGTTATGAATAGTAATAACCACTTTTTGAAATTTTATAAATTTTATTTTTTAAAATGGACTTCATTTTTGGATTTGGAATACCGAAATTAGCCTAGGGTGAAATTTTGGTATTTTTCTGAAAACTTTCAATTTTTTGATGAATAGTGAAACCACTAAGTGGTAGGTTAAAAATTGAATTTTGCATAAAACTTAATTTTACCGCTTCTATGAATGGAATTTCGAAAATCCGACAGACACGGTTGATATCAGTAAGTAAAATGTGGTTCAATGAGATAAAAATAATTTTTTGGTGAATAGTAACTTTTTACTCTTTTTACCGCGGTTAATAGTAAATAGGGTAACTAAGGGTAAATATGATATTACTATTACCCTAACACATGTAATAATTATATTGGATAAGTGTAATTCGACCAAAATCAACATTATGAATAAAATATGACCATTTAGGCCCACTTGGGTTAGATTAGGACATTTATTATTAATTTATTTAAAGAAGGGTTAAAATAGTTAAAATCAATGTTTAATAAGTAAATCATTTTTAATATGGGGTTATACATAAGATAAATTCTACTATAAATATTCATTAGAAAGCTAAAAAGATTTCCTACATAATGGTATTTTATTTATAATTTTTAGACATTAAATAATTTAATTTATTTATGACACAATTATGATGCAGTAATTATCTTATTTATGAAATATTGACATAATTGATGTTATAAACACCAAAATAAATGTAATTTGAGACTTTTTATGAATTACGCAAAATTTATAGGTTACTATGATATATTATTGTTGGTTTAATCAACTTGGTTCGAACATATAATTCTGTTATGACTTTCACAAAAATCATATATCAAATAGTGTCAAAATTGACACAAAATAGTTTTTAAATAATATATTATATTATTAATTGTTATTTTATTCCTAAAAATATAAGGTTCGGCCAAATGACTTAGGTAAGGATATATATATTAATAATAAACAATTTTGGGTTCGTTTGGAATGTTATAGTAAGTGTATTATCCATATAGTGAAAGAAAACAAAAAGACATTGTAAAAGATAAATTATTTAAATTAGAGTTAAATCTAATTGATAAGGTTAAAATAATACCCTAAACTTGTCTAAATCCTATTGGTTGATAGGATTTCGACCCTTCCCCACTTTATCTTCGAAATAAGACCCTTTGGAACCATTATAAACTGATTTTGACTTTAATATAAAATAATATTTTGAGATATTCCTAAGGTGCCCCTCTCCTCCCTTATAAAAGGGCACCTCCTCCCCCTCCTCCTCACACCAAATTGAGCACTCAAGATCGTCCAACCCCTATCATTTTCTCCTCTCCACTTCCCTAGAATAATATTAGAGGTCCTGGTCTTCTTCAAAGTCCAATCGTAGTTCCTAAGTGGAGGATTCAAAGAGGCGTTCCAAAGAAGAGGTAATATCTGTTACCGATCTATTCAATTTCTTTCTTCTTCAACTTCTTCTCCTTTAGTTGTTTCATGATAAAGTAATAACATCAGTATTACTTACATACTGATATGTTATTTTAAATATGAAACAACCCTAATTCACCTTCTATCCATCCTACGGAAAAATGAAATCACCGTGCGTGCGTACGTACGGAATACCGTCTCCACGCCGTGGTGTAATCCATTTTCCACCATCACTTTACAAGGATGGGTATAATGGTGTAATGAGTAACTATTTATGATTATTATAAAGTAATATTGATACTTAAATAATATATATATATATATAGTCCAATACAATTCCACGATCATAGGAACGATATCATCACTCTTGCGTATGTAAGGAATACCGTCTCCACGATGTGATGCGACTCGTTCTACATGATCCTCATTACATAGTAATTATATTAATGAATTGAATGAATAAATATAATATATGTTACATTAATACCATTCTGGATATAAGGTATCTATAACCTTAAAAGAAGAATAAAAATTTATTCGGCAAAACACACATAAGAACAAAAGGCAATAAAGACCCGAGTAACAAGTAACAATGAAATATTACTAACAAGAAGCTAAGAATACGAACATATATGATATCATATAAATATCTATGATTCAGGAATAAGTCAATAACATTATTTAAACCATTATACAGGAGCTTCGGACACGTACAAAGCAAATCGGACCTAAGGTAAGGGAAATATCACAATCTCATTTTTATCCGAGATTTTTTATACTTTGGCATTTACTGGGGTGTATTTTATCATCCACATCCATGTTTCATCAATATGTAATATTATTTCCATCCACCTACAATTTTTTAAATCCATTTTTACCCTTCGTTGAGTTTTTAGTAAAAGAAACGAAAGGAATCTTTTGTCGTTTTTCGTACGAGGTACTTTTTGACTTTTCTGACAAAAGTACAAAGAATGATTTTTTTTAACTTATACGGCATGAATGGATTTCTAAAACATTATTTACAAGAAGCTTCCTTTACAAGTATTCATGTTTATTTTTAATCAACTTCTCTTAGTTTAAAATTGTATGACATGTTAAGATAGGAAAACTGTTTTTGAAGTAGAAAGGATATTTTCCTCAAGAATAGAGTTCAAGTATTTTATCAAAATTATTTTCCATATAAGATAATAAAAGGGTTCTGTTTTTATCCCTATTATTACATGGATTTGATTATGTTGTGATGGAAATATTTTTATGAATTCCTTTATCTTATATGAATTGTTTTATGATGTCATGTTATTTAAGAATCCCATTTTTATTACATGGATTATGCTATGATGTATGGTTTATGATTATGTGGCACACATAAGAAAGGATTCATTATAAGATGGGTGGGACCTATATCTCCCTCCAATGCATTGGGTAAAGATTTTATATCTAATGAGATAGACATGGCTGGAATGGAAGGTTATTTTGGTTCAGTGATACAGGACTGAAACGAGGAGTGAACTCGGTTCAGAAAGGGACTTTGTCCACTAAGATAGTCTTGGAAATGAGTCATGACTAACAAGAAATGATTTTCCATGATTATGTGTGCATGCCACAAAGTTTAAAGTTTCATGTTATTATTATGGGGATCTCATTTTCACTTCTATGATTTATTCCATGTTAAGATATTATGATCTCTTTTGGAGGTTATGATTTTCAAAAAGATATGATATGATTTTTATTTCCTTTATTTTCCCTTTCTGAGCATTTGAGCTCACCCTTTTAAGTTTTCTTTTCCCCAGGTCAGGAAGATGGATATTAAGTAGAATATGATAAAAGGGACCCTAGATATGTTGAAATAAATGGGAGACACTGTAGAAGATTTATGAACCAGTTGTTTATGTTTCCCAGTTTCTAAAGACACTATACCTATACAGTCCTTTGTGGTTTTGTCATATGTTGTAATAAGTGTGCTTCAATTTTTAAGTATTAACAATGTATTTAAAGTATGGTTCGTTATAGTGTTGTTTTGATATATAGTATATTATGTACTTTTTGTGTTTCTATATACTACTCCACCTCGTTAGACAAGGAAGAAGACATCCTACAGAGTCTGAGCCATGGTGGTGTATGCCCCAACATTCTGATGGGAGGATGGATGGCTGGCGACCACCGTTGTCCACTCTCTATTCTCTTGGTAGTTATTTTTCCTTTTAGGAAAATCAATAAGTTTTCTCCATATATGTGTTTATATGGTTGTCATGGCTTCTTGTTATTAACACACATATATTCTGGATATTTTTTCCAATGTACTAATACATGTGTAACATGTATAGGTTGTGGTGTATTGAGGATCCTTACTTTGTGTTCTCGGCAGTAATGGATTGAGGTATAATACCCGACGTGTGAAACACATTATATGAGTTGGGGTTGCTGCCAGAAATAGAACGATTGCTTTTCTTACATGGAAGTGGTGGTTTTGTTGGACGAGGTGAATGTTGTGGTGCTTCACCCAGGAGTCTGTGGGCATGCCTTTTTTGAGAGAGATGCTTTTGGCATGCAATGTTGGGGTAAAGCAGAAAACTAGTTGGAAGTAGTAGTGTGGTAACCCTGCTAGTAATTATAATATTTTATACTCTTATTTGAATTACACTGGGAGATTAGTCATGGTGAGTCTGGTAATATAGTATACCTTATTAGGTGACAATTTAGTTTCACTTGTTGTTCACTATGTTTTAGCAAGATTTCATTACTACTGAACGTGATGAATTGGGGAGGATCCTATTAAGAATACTATTATACTCACCCTATGTTTATATAAACTATTTTTAGGTCACTTGTAGAAGGCTAGAGATCATGCTGGTTTACACTAGCTTGGGGTCACATGAGCTGTTTGGGATTCGTGTTTTCTATTGTTTTTAAATTCTTTTGGGTACTTTTATTTTTCCTCATTGAGTTGTAGTAGTTTTTCATGACATTAAATATGTGTAATTGTGATTTAATTTATATTCCTGTCTAAGTTGGAGTTGGTTGGTGACTATCTTATCTCTCTCTTTCGCATGTGTCATCTTAGATGGTAATGCCATCCATTTGTGTGTTTATTATACCATCGGTGCTGGTTTCTTACCCAGGCCCTACTGGAGGCGGGACATGGGGGTCCTTATCTTCCTTCCCATGTTGCTAGCCTAGTAGGGGTACACCATGTGGAGAGGGGGTTGTGAAAAGATCCATTGGAACAACCAAGGCTCTATCAAAGGCCTGGGAGGACATTCCATACTCATGTATCCTTTTGATAGACCCTTCATCATCTCTTTTATTTCATTTACTTTTGTGTTTTTTCCTTCATTTTTAATCCTATATGTGTTTGTTTTTTATTTATATTTTTATATATGTTTTTTATTCATAATCCCTTTTAATCATCCACTCTATCTTAATAAGTATTAATACTCTTATAATATTTTAAATATTGTTGAATCCCCTTCCATTTATTCTCTTTCACATTCAATCTAAATTCTGTATTTATCATCAGCATCACTATTTTGGTGTGTGTGTTCGGCACACCACTATTTTCTCATCCCTTTATTTATCTTCTAATCATATATCCTCATAAAATTATGAAAATTTTATTAACTACCCAAATGGATAGTTTAAAATCTCATTGGGGTGATTCATAAATTGGGGGTGTTAAGTGATTGATAGCCTTCCCTAAATGAATATTATTTACACTAATATTGTTTTTGTCGAACTTAATATTTCATAGATTAATGACTTCTTTTGTTTATCATGTGGATTCCATGCATTATTAAAACATCAAATACACTACCATAAAAAATTAATGGTTATGATTATAACTCTATGTTATTTTTCGGCTTCGATTAAAGCTTTAACACCTGTCAATTCTGATCAAAGTCATCATGTGAAGTGGGTACTAATTTAATACAATACAAAGAAAATCTCAATTTTATCATAACCTTAAATCCTCAATAGGGAACTCACCCCAATATTTATCAAATTGTTAAATCAATCATTATCAATCAATAATTTTAATTATTCAATTTAAAAAATCCCAATAAAAATACAATCAACTAAAAACAATCTACTATTTAAATGTATCATCGCTAAGGATTACAACTGAGTGGTTCTATACACATTTGCAGAGCATGGGAACCTAGAACGATGAATAGGAAAAAATTGACCATACTTTCAAATGGAGATGTTACTAGGGATGGTGCATTATGTAGTCATTCTTCTTTTTAAATAAGACAAGAAAACAAAATTATAAAAAAAAAATTGAAAAAAGAAACACATTGAAACCCCTACCTTCACATAAAAATCATTAGTAGAAAAACAAAAAAATAAATCATCAGCCACTTTCATCCAAAATCTCTCCAAAAGCCCCGTATCCTCCCAAAAATTATCTCAGATTTTTTTGAACCTAAAATTGAGAGAACACTTCTATAACATAGGATGAACATTAGGTAAAATAAAATTATTCAAGAACAAGTATTCATCCATCCAGTTGAATTTGAAATGGCCAATCCTAGGGAAAAAAAACAAAAAGACCATGTTGCCCCTGATATGAATTACCATCTTCTTGGTATTCAATATGAGAACATAGTGGCTGTCATCAAACTAAAATAGGGTTTAATTCATATTCTTTTTCATTTCCATTAGCAATCCAGTGAGGATCGACATCTACATCTTCATGAGTTCCAAGTTGAGTGCTCTATCATAAAGCCTCAAGGGTATTATGAGGAACAAATCAACTTCAAGCATTTCCTTTTTCCTCAGATAAATTCCCCATTTATTGAATCTACTACCTCCCTTCTAGTTCCATAACAACATGAAATGACATGAAGCAACTTTTCATAGAAAAATTCCTTCTTTCTTATCTTACTACATCTATCTAAAAGGAAATAAGTGGTATTCTTCAGTTACCAAATGAATCACTCTATGAGTACTGGGAGAGGTTCAAAAAGCTTTTGGAAACCATCCAACACAACCAAATACCTAGCCAACTCTTGATCCATGACATATATTAGGAGTTATGGTATATGTAGAGAACACCCATTGATGTCGCACATGATGGTGCTCGGGTTTTTAATGATCATGCAGCTGCAAGAGATATCATAAGCAACTTAGATGTAAATACACAACAATCTGCTAATTGATCACATGATCAAATCAAACATGCCCAATATAGTCAACCGATTGAGCAACACTAGATGACAGAGTAGATAATTGAACATACAGGTCTTATGTGACAACTATATGTGGTTTTCAAATCCCCAGCCTCATCATATCCACAATCTGTGTTCCCTAGAACAATAAAAAAATGTGGAATTTGTATCTACCCATCTCATCCAACTGGAACTTGTCCACAACAACAAGAGGATCCCTCTGATTCATATAGGCCAATGGTTCTCAATGAAGTATATGCTTAGAGAATCACCAACCCTAAAAAATCACGTCTGTTCATTTGAAACTTCAACCAACCCCACTCTGAGCCCTTCTCTTCTAAATTCAAGAATGTATTGATGTTTGGTAATCAAATTTATCATCTCCCACAATTCCTTCCTCAAAACCCAAACCAATTCCAATATGGTCATAGTGTTGGAAAATTCAATCAACCTTATCCATTTGTTCCTTAACCTCAAATGAACAATCTTCCTCCGAGATTCCACTATCCCAGTGAGCCTTCCCAATTACCCTACCTATACAATCACTTTCCCACTAACCAAAATCACGGTAATACCGTTCAAGGATAAGTCTCTTCTTCAATGAATACATGGGAATGTTCACTATATGATATTTCTTCCTTCACCTATTCCATCCTAGAAAACATTGAAACCCAAATTGGTATACTTGCATTCCACCAGATCCAGCAACTACAATGAAAATTTTTCCCAACTCTCAACTCAACCATTACCCAACCCCAATTGTAAGGTAATTGAAATTGCACTTATATCCAAAAATAAAATTGTTATGCCTCATGATGAGTCTTCCAAATACCCATTGAATTTTGACATAGAAAATGAAAATAAAAAGAATCATGAAGAGGAATCTGAAGCCATTCCCTCACCTCTTTTCATTCCACTTAGGAACCCAATTCTTTTTCTTTCAATCCATTTGTAAGCCAAAGATGACCTTTGATGTTGATACTAAAATTCTTGACATGTTTAGACTTCTGAAAGTCAACATACCCCTCTTAGATGAAATAAAACAAATCCCTATGTATGGAATATTTTTTAAAAGAATTTTCCACCCACAATAGGAATCTTGGGAATTTTTAAAATGGTTCCACCCAAAAGTCTATTCCAATAAAGTGCAATGATCCTAGGACCATTACAGTTCCCTGAAAAATTGAATGTTCAAATACTGATGATGAAATCATATACCTTAGAGCCTCAAATAATGTAGTGGAAAAATCCATATTCTCTATCCTTGGTCTAGGTCCCTTACATCAAACTGGTGTTGTCCTTTAACGGGTTAATCGAGGCACTATTAGTCATAAAGATATAATCGAGGATGTCTTTATTCATGTGAATGATCTTATCTTCCATTCTGGTTTCTATTTCCTTTACATGTAAGGTGAAATGAAGACTTCATGATATCTTTTAATTCTAGAAAGGCCATTCCTAATGATTCTGAGAACTAAAATTGATGTCCATTCAAGCATCATATTCCAGGAATTTTGTGACCAACTAGTCAAGTTAGACATTTTCGAAGCCATGCGATACCCTTCTGAGGATCACTCTGAATTCTAAATCCATGCTTCTGAGGAATCTTATGAGAGTCAATTGAAAACCATTACATCATGTTCATCTTGTTATAATGATAGAGGATCATGTGAAATCTACATCATAATTAACTAGGACATGAATGTTGATTTTTATGTGGACCATTCATTTATAGTCTCAATAAATCTAGAGGAACATGAAAAATCTCATGAATCCCACATCAACTCTGATATCTACTCCTCCACGTTGAAAAATATTTGAAAAAATGAATCAAAACAAACTGAACAACCATACTCCATCCCTGAGTTGTCAATCCCACAAATGAATGATGTGACTGATCTAAAACCTCTTCTTAAACACCAAAAATATTCAATCCTTTTCCACAATAACTCTTATACAATTGTTATCATTGCATCACATATAGAAATTTAGGAGTTCGAACTTGTTGAGGTGTTAGAGGAAATCAAAAAGGCCTTAGTTTGGACCCTATATGACATTCTAGGAATCAACATTTCCCGTTTCATGTATCAAATACATGATGATGAGTCATACAAACAAATTAGAAAATCTCAAACAAGAATCAATACACTCATACTTGAGGTAGGTATGGAAGTGACCACAAAGATTCTTCATGATGGTATTATCTAACCAATTTAATATGGTGAATGGGTTAGTTTGATTAATGGTGTAAATAAGAAAGATGGGATAACTGTTGTCACAAATGAACATGGGGTGTTAGTCACAAATTGAGTGAAGAACAAATGGAAAGTGTGTATCGAATATAGGCAATTGAATGTTGAAACATGAAAAAGATCACTACCCTCTTCCATTCACAGATCAAATTCTAGAATGATTACTATGAAAGTCCCACTATTGCTTTCTTCAGGGATACACCAGCTATTTTCAAATCCTAGTCACATCTCATGACCACGAAAATACTACTTTCACTTGCCCCTTTAGAACATATTCATATAATAGATTGACTTTTTGACTTTTAAATTCTCCTGCAACATTCTAGAGGTTGATGATGAGTATCTTTTTTGAATTCATTGAACACTACATGAAAGTATCCAAGGATGAAATTACCAATTATGGTGATTCATTGGAATCCTACTCCATTAACTCTCTCTAGTCCATCAAAAGTGTGTCAATTGTAGCATTGTGGTAAATTTTGAAAAATGCCACCACATGGTTGCATATTGGATTATTCAAGGGAACATAGTTTCAAAAAAGGGTATTAATGTTGATCCTGCTAAAATTGAAGTGATTCAATCACTTCTTAAACACAGTTTTGTTCGAGAAATCGGTTCATTCCTTAGGCATGCCAGTTTCTATTGGAGATTCATCCATTACATCAGTAGGATTTTCCTCCCACTCACTCGGTTCCCCTCAAATTATGTCACGTTCTATTTCAATGAGGTTTTCAAGAGAGCCTTCGTTGAACATAAAACTAATGTTACAACTTCCTTGATAATATGACGCATAGATTAGTACTTACCCTTCATGTTTATGTGTGATGATTCTGAGAGAGCCTTCGGGGCTATTCTTGGTCAAATAAGAGAAAATATTCCTCATGTCAAATACTATTCCTTAAAAAATTGGATGAAAATCAATGTCACTAAACTTTCACTGAAAATTAACTTTCAGTTGTGTTTTTTTCTATAGAATAATTCCAGTCCTATCTCTTTGGTGAAAAAAATTTCATCTTCACAAACAATTCATCTATAATGTTCTTACTCAAGAGAAGTGATTCCAAACAAAGGATAATAAGCTGGATCCTAATTCTCCAAGTGTTTGACCATAAATATCAAATATTGACCTAGATAATAAAACCTTGTGGATGATCACATGATTATAATTTCTAATTCTTATAATTCAGAAATAATTGATCTAAAATTTCCAACATAGCATCTTTCATATCTCACTCCAAAAATACCATGGTATTCTCTAATTATAAATTACATGGATTCTGGGGTTTTCTTAAAAAATTCAAAAGAACAAAAAATGAATATGAAAAGTGATTACAAATAATATTTTTTTCACGAAAATAATATTTGGAAAAGTGGGGTAGAAATAATAATTATGATATGTGTTGATAAATATAAACAATTTTCCATCATAGAATTTTATCACTCACTTCCTAGAGGTGTCCACATTAGACCATAAAGGACCTCCCGAAATGTCCTAGACTCTATATTCTTCAATCCCCCACTCATCAAGTACTCACAAAAATTATCTCAATCATTTCACACTTTCCAAAAGTAAGGTACAAATTCAAAGGTAAATGAAATTATACAAAAGCCTTTAATTTTTTGTGAGATATTCGATGATTGGGGCATCGAATTCATGGGAACATTCCCCGCTTCCAATGTGTTCTCATATATTATTATTGTCGTAGATTATGTTTCTAGCTGGGTAGAGTCCAAACCCACTTGAAAGGTTGATTCGCATACTGTTAATGAGTTCCTCAATACAAACATATTCCACTTATTTGGCACACCACATCCTTGATCAGTGACTTATGAACCAATTTTTTGTAACAAAAAAATGGATCATCTTTTGAAAAATAATGGGGTTTTAGATAAAACATCAACTTCATACCACCCCCAAATAGATGGTATGCCTTAAAATTCTAATAGAGATGTGAAACGAGTGCTTGAGAGAATTGTAAAACCCACCAGAGAAGACTAGCTTGAAATACTTGGTGATTCACTTTGTGATTATCAAAATTCAGATAAAACCCCCATTGGGAAGTATCCTTTAAGGCTAGTTTTTGGTAAAGCATGTCATTTGATAGTCTAAATCCATCATAATTCATTTTGGGACAAGAAAAAAAATGTAATTTTAAAATTGAAAAATCTGGAGAAGAATTATTGATATAATTTGGATACAATGGAGGAGATTAGAATTTATATTTATAATAATTATAATCTCTAAAAAGAAAACTCCAAGGCACTCTAGAAAAAACACATCCTATGAAATGTTTTTCATGAAGGTTAAATGATAATTCTCTTAAATTCTCGCTTTCGACTTCACCTTGGTATGCTTAATTCTCATTGGAATGTGATTTTTATTGTTTCTCATGTTTACCCATTTGGTGCAGTGCAAGTCCAAGAACCGTCATCAAAAATGATATTCAATGTTAATGGAAATTGATTAAAGAATAACCATTAAAGGAATCACAATCCTGGGACAACATTGACTTCATGCGGATCCACTACATATATAGTAAACACACCACTCGAAGGAGAGGGAACCCCACCAAATCCATACACGGGGCCCCTCTTTCCCTTTAACTCAATCACTCTCTCTTCCTATCTATATGTATTTCATCTTCTTTTACTCGATTTAAATTTTACCACTTTCTTCATCAAATAAATTTTTTTTCTCTTTCTCTATCGTGAGATTGTGTATTTTAAAAACAATAAAATACTAGAAAATTAATAAAAAATGTAATAAAACAAAGAGTCATAGTTACTCTCCATCCAGTTTTTGAAATTTTCTCCAAACATTTTGGAGAGTCAAAAGACGTGGTTTCATATAAATTTTTTTATGTTTTATTCATATATTTGGATAAATAATATTGTTTCAAAACCAATAAATTTTGAATGCTCATTTTTTTATTTGGAAAATTATTTTCCCCTATCACGAGGAACAACATTAGCGTTAATTGCAAGGCCACCTATTACAATATAATGAAAATATGTGTTTTTTACCCACATTTGTGAGTCTTCAGTGAGTGAACCTTGGAGATGAGATTCCTATTTTTGTGTGGATTTATATAATAGATGAATTTTTTGAACAACATGATTATCACCATTTCTAAATAGCCCCCATTTTCCCTTATATTAATCCTCCGTTTGAAAGGCCCTTTGATCATATGAAAACATTTTCTTTGATATCCACATTAAAAGCTCAATACCATATCCCATCAAAAATCTGCATGGACTTATATTTCATTATTAATTGAAATATAAGTGTGGGGGAAATTTATTTTAGTTTTGGGCGACGTTTTATTGATTTTCAATGAGTTATCAGATACTTGAGGGAAAACATCAATTTTATTGTAGGGAGAAGTTGTCATTCAGTGAGTTTTTAGTAATGTACTTTCATTTATGTAATTTTGTTTAGTGACCCGAACA
Organism: Viscum album; assembly: GCA_963277665.1. NCBI lineage: Eukaryota > Viridiplantae > Streptophyta > Magnoliopsida > Santalales > Viscaceae > Viscum > Viscum album. The sequence continues at coordinate 1,209,853,183 of OY728159.1, forward strand.
TTTCAATTAATGTTTTCCCTAACTTTTTGGGTATAATAAAAAAGTGACCATTGTGATTCGACTATTATATGACCGTTGGTCAATATGACCTTTAGAAACTATAATATTAACGTTGTGTTTATATAAATATCGTTATCTTGGTTAATTAATATAGAAAGGAGATTGAATGGCCTCATCCAGTTGACTCGAGCCTTATGATGCCCATCTGTCAGCACATGGGAAGGAGGTATCATCACTGAGCTTTACTCTGGACCAAGACCAAGCTGAACTTCAACATATGAAGCTTCAATGGAATCACCTAAGGGATAAGTTCACACTTATAGAAATCACCACTCGAAAATGATGTCCAATCCACCGCAAGTTTCTATCACCATAGTACACCTAATACATAGGTCCTATGCTGGTGTAAAAAGGGGCTATGTAACGAGACATTAGATGCTTTGTTTATCCCTTTTATATAAATAAAATTTCTATTTATTCTTAAAGAAATGATTATAAATTTCAAATATCCAGATAAATTTAGGATGTGTATTATTGATGAATTTAGGAAAAAAGGGTATTTTACAATATTTTTGTATTCATTAAATAATTAATAAATTGAAATGATTTTCAAAAAATGGTCTTCTGTAGTCGTGATCAGTGAGAAATTTATAGTATAATAAGATCCACTTGATTTATAGTGAATAGTAATGTAAGAATATTAAAATACCCATATGAATAGTAATGAATAGTAATTTCACACAAAAAAATAGAAACTTCATCCATGAATGTATAAATACATTTTTGACATCTTAATAGTGAAAAAATCATCATAGTTTAGGTTTGGGAATTTTTGAACGCAATAAATGTTTTATTTACAATTTTATAAATAGTATAATAATTTAAAATGGAAATTTATTTTAATAAAAATTAATATTAAATTTTTACTTTATTGTCTTATGGTTATAAGATATTTTTATGGGATATTAATTACATTTTTAAGGTGTTACAAAATGTGTTATTATTGTAATGTTTTATTTTTGGAATAAATATTGATTTTATTTGAAAATTATATTAAAAATATTTAGAAAATTATTTTTATAATTTTTAGATCATTTTTTATTTTAGATCATCGATATTAGGTTAGAGTGAATTTTTGGCTTCTTTCTGAAATAGTTGAATTTTTAGTGAATATTAAATATGTAGTTTTCAGTTTCTGGTGTTTAATAACATCATTAATGATGTAATAATGATGTATGCTTTGTGGTCGACCATTTAATAGTGAGATAAGATATGATTTGACCCATGTTTACAATACCTTGGGAAAATACCATGGTCAAGCCCATGGTTTTTCCAATACCGTCGATGAGGTGTCCCATAGAAATTTATAATTTATTCACTCACATTTCCTATAAATACCAAGCAATTTCCCTCATTCATTTCATTCAAAAATCATCATCAACAATGTTCTAGTCTTTTAACCTACCAAGGATTCCTCCCAAGGTTACCTCAATCCTCCCCAGGTCCGGACCTTCAATCTTCCGATGTTAATCTTCAAGGTAAGGGATCATTTCACCCTCCTCTTTTGGGTCATGAATTCCTTTGTGTTGGGTCTTCTAGATTCCATATCATGATATTGAGGGTATGTTCTTATATGTTCTTATTACTATAAATTTCCATTACAATTTATAATATACCCTTTCTTCTCTCATAAATTTTTTCTCTGAATTTTTAAGTGACGCTGTAAGGCAGCCAAATTTCTCGTAAAAGAAATCCCATCTTCCCCTACCTTCCATGTTTCCTTTTCATGTGGTATTTAATTAAAATATACATACCATGTTCTTACATCAATTTTATTCTTTATTTATGTTTTAATATTAGTTAATTATGAGTGGGTTATCCTTGAACACTCTCATTTTATTATTTTCGAAAAACATGTTATACAGTTGTTACACTGCAGAAATTTCACCTCAAAATTTCTATCTCTTTCTCTCAACAAATTATCTTGTTTATTTATGTCAATACCCAGACCTATTTCGTTTCTATGGGTGTTCATAAATATATAAAAATGATATATTTTATTCTAGAATGGATATACATATAACCCTCACTCCCTTTCCATGGGTAATATATGATATTATGATCTTATTTTTAAGAACATTCAAAACGTCATGATTCTGAATTGAAACCAATTTCTTTTATTCACTATGGGATATTTATGTAATTTTTGATTATTATACATTTGTATCCAATAAATTAAAATACATATTATTGGTGCGCTCTAATAGTTCTATAATGCATTGGGTAAAGAATTCATCTCTAGAGATGACGAGTTTCACAATACCTAGGTGAATAACCATGGTAATTTTTAAGAAACTTTAGGCATAAGCATTTGTGATATGTTCATGAATGTATAAATGAAATTTTTTAGCCACATATACAAGTTATCAATCATGTTATTTTTATTATTATATACTTATACTTTCATTTCTCATGTCCTTGTGTTTTTATTAATGTTCTTATTGATGTCCCATGTAAACTGATTCCCATGTTTACCCTTAATAGACATTCTACTCACCATTTACTTTGAATGTATGTCTCCAGGTTATGAGATGCAGTAATTCTACATAGTCTGAACTTATGATGAAGAATTACAAGGGTATTATAATAATTTTTTATGTTCTTTTCATGTTTTATGTTCCAGATTTCCATGACACTAGACTTTAAAGATCCTCTGTTTGTAAAATGTAATGAAATGTTATGTAATAAAAATAGCGGGATTCTATAGTGGGTATCAAAGGATGGTTTATTTATTTATGGAAATTAGTCTATTTAATATTTTGGAATAATCCTATAGAAAATATTAAATATAGTAAATCTTCCTGGTATTTTTGAGAATATTGAGTAAGTTTTTTATCAAACAAATAAATCTCTATCTGGATACTAGTAGGTAGAGGCAGCTCTGGAAAAGATATACATAGGGGTAAAACCCAATAAAACAGCATTGACCTAGAATTAAATTGGAATTGGTGCATGAAAACTGGCCTTGGTGCACTCTTGGATAGGATACAATCGGGGGATATGTTTGGTTAATCTTAAGATTTTTATAAATCATAATGAAGGAATTATAGAGAAATATAATTGTTTAAGAATTTATTTTTAAGACATAAAATCATTTATAGTTAAAATATTCATTGATTAAATAAGTTTATCACTAAGGTTTCATTCTTTTAGAAAATTGCAGGCAATAAGAGGAACCATGAAAATGGTGACCACAATGGACCATGTGCGGACGACACTCCGATGGAAGCCGGAATGGAAACATTCATGCGAATGATGAACTAAATGACTCATGTTATGGGAAATAACTTGAATCAAGATGAGATATTGATCTCATCATGAAGGGAAAAACATTCTGTTTATTCCTTTATGTGTAAATGACCACCAACCTTCAGTGGATCGACTGGCCTATTGATTGCTGAGTAGTGAATCAGCTCTATTGAGAGGATATTTTCTGTTGTTCGTTGTTCGGAGAAAGAGAAGGTCACCCTAGCTATCTATCGCTTAGAAGGAGAATCTTATCAGTGGTGGGTGTTGATTAAAAACAACAGGAAAAGAGTGGAGGTTTAAGAAATGGAGTGGGAAGAGTTCAGAGGGATTTTCGTAAGTATGTATTTCCCTCGTTCCATGAGAACAGGAATGGAGAATGAGTTTCTAGAGTAGAAGTAGAAGGAGAACAAATCTGTTAGATGCTATGAGATGAACTTCACCAGAATTTCACGATATACCTATATCTTTTCCATGAATCCAAACGGTAAGTTTGATAGATTCTTCATTGGACTGAGACCTTATCTACGGAGGAATCTCTCCAACCGAGACTATGACAGTATTGAGGAGATCATGTGAAGTGAGATGAAAGTCAAACTGGATTTTCGTGGGACAAAGTGGTCTCATAAATCAAATGAAAAAAAATAGATCGATGGATCCATTATTTGGGAGAAGACTTTATCAAAGAAGAGGAGCCATGAAAGTGCGACATCCCACATGTAATAAATGTTGGAAGAAGCATTTGGGGAACTGCTATGTTAGGAGTGAGAAATGCTACAAGTGTGGAAGAGATTCCCATATTGAGAGGAATTTTTGTAGTGAGGAGAAACCACAAAATCTAGAAACTAATTACAAGGGGAATGTGGTGCATGACCTACATGATGTCCAGTGCTTTACGTGTGGAAAATTTGGTCACTTTCCCAATCACTGTCCAAATCCGAGGGCATTAGAGGGGAACCACCATCATCCTCAGCAAAGGCCAAGGAAGAAACATCGGGCTTTTGCTATCACGCCAACAGAAGTTGATGCTCCAAATTATATGGTTGCAGGTACTCTTGTTTTTCATTCAATGCTACAAGTACTTTGTTTTATTATGGTTTTGCAGAATCCTTTATTTCCTCTAGTTTTGCAAAGAATTTAGAATCAACCCCCGACTTGCTAAAAGTAGAGTTACCAGTCAAGACTATTTATGGGATTATCCACAAATCATATATGATTAGAAACTCTAAGATTTACTTTGGTGAGAAAAATCCTATAGAAAATATAGTAATCATTCCCATAATGGAATTATACATTATTAAATGTATGGTGTGGCTCTCAAAGTGTAATTATAAGTTCAAATGAAGAATTAAGGAAATCTTAGTAGGTATGAATGGAAAACCTACAGTTATCTTCCACAGAGAGATATCCCAAACTGATCTTTATCTAGAATAACCTCCTATATCCTTCATTATGGAATTTACTGGTGAAGAATAAGAAGGAAATGAGAGTTTGAGGATAGAAAATGTACCCATTGTCCATGAATAAATTGACGTATTTCCTAAGGAGCTACCTGGACCTCCCCCAGAAAGAGAGGTAGAGTTCACCATTGAACTCGTACCAGGATATCATCTAATATCAAGGACCCCATATAGGATGGAAAATGTAGAGATGGAGGACATAAAGAAATAACTCCAAGATATTTTGGAGATGGTTTTTATCCGACCAAGTGTATCTCCTTGTGGAGCACATGTTCTCTTTGTAAAGACGAAGGATGGATCGATGCAGTTATGCATTGAAAAAAGAGAACTGACCGAAATCACTTAAAGAACAAATACACTCTTCCATGAAATGATGACTTCATTGAAAACCTTCGTGGGGCTCAATTTTTCTATAAGATTGATCTTAGATCTTGTTATCATCATTTGATGGTGAAGAATGAAGATATTCCAAAAAATGTCTTCTGATCAAGATATTAACATTATGAGTTTTTTCTTATGCCTTTTGGAATGACTAATGCACCTGATAGTTTAATGTATTTGATGAATAGAGTCTACAAAGACTACCTTGATAACATTGTGGTATTTTTTATTGATGATATTCTAATATATTCCAAAAGTTGTGAGGAGCATGAGGATCATCTAAGGGTTATTTTTTGAACTCTATGGAAGGAGAGAATTATTGGAAAGTTCAGTAAATGTGAATTCTAGTTACAAAAATTTTTTTTCATGGGGAACATTGTTACCAATGAAGAAATCACGGTTAAACTTACAAAGACAGAAGTTGTAAAGGAGTGGACTAAGCCTACAACAATAAGTGAGATTCAATGTTTCCTTGGATTTGCAGGATATTATAGGAGCTTTTTGAAAAACAATTCATGAAATTCTATTCCATTAACCATGTTAACTTGAAAAGGGGTGAAGTTCATCTGAAAAAATTAGTGTGAGGAATGATTCCAAGAGCTGACCAAGAGATTGGTTACTGCACATGTGTTAACTCTTCCCTCATGTGGGGGAGGATTCATTATTTTTAGTGATGCATCTCTGAATGGGATTGGGTGCATCCTCATTCAAAATGGCAAGGCCATTGCTTATTAATCTCGATATTTGAAGACTCATGAGCAGAACTATCATATACGTGATCTGGAGCTGGCAGTGGTTATTTTTGCTCTGATGATTTGGAGGCACTATCTTTATGGGGAGAAATGTGATATATACACATACCATTAAATTTTGAAGTATATATTCACACAAAAGGAATTGAACATGGGACAAAGGAGATGGTTGGAACTCCTTAAAGTCTATGATTGTTCAATTCATTATCATCCAAGAAGAGAAAACAATGTTGTTGATGCATTAAGCAGGAAAGACCCAGTTGTTCATTCTATGATGATGATTCAAAATGATTATCTGATCAATGACCTAGTAAAGCTGGACATGGGAATTATTAGGTAAGGGACATCATCAACCCTAACCCAAATGTTTTCTCAACTGTCACTACTAGAGAAGATCAAGAAATGTCAGAAATAATATCCTTTGTTACAGAAGAAGTTTGAGGCTTGTAAGTATGGTAAATTTCATTAGTTCAATACTTATCAACAAGGTGTACAAACATTTCGTACAAGACTATGTGTTCTATCTATTCCAGAAATAAAGGAGATGATGGATGAAGCTCATAGCTCTACTTTCCCTATACATCATGGTACACAAAAATGTATAGGGACCTTTGTGATCAATATTTATTGGGATAAATGAAACAGGAGATTTCTGAATACACTTCAAGGTTCCTTGTATGTCAGCAACATACAGTAGAGCGACAACATCCTACAGGGGTATTGCAACCGCTTACCATACCTTCATGGATGTTGGATAATATCACTATGGACTTCGTCACTGGTCACCTGAGAAATTTAAAAGGAAATAATATGATATGGGTTATTGTGGACTGTCTCACCAAGGCTTCTCATTTTATTTCAATTCAGGAAGATTTATCTCTTGATCAAAAGAAAATATTTACATGAATGAAGTTGTATGGCTACATGGAGTTCCACTTTCTATTGTATAAGAATGTGACTCAAGGTTCACATTAAAATTCCAGGGAATTCTTCAACAAGATTTGAGCGCTGAATTGAATTTCAGTATTGCCTATCACCCCCAAACTGATGGCCAATCTAAAAGGTCTATTAAACCATAGAAGGACATGCTGAGAACTTTCTCAATGGAATTTAATGGTGGATGGGATAAACATCCCTCTTTAGTTGAGTTCACTTACAGCAAAAGATTCGTCTCAGGCATTCAAATGGCACCCTATGAAGCCTTATATGGGAAGCGATGTAGAACTCCTACATGTTGGGATGGAGCTGGTGAGAGAAATATTCTTGGGCATGATCTTGTGTAAGAGATGACAGAAAAGGTCCATTCCATCCCACAACACATTTAGGCTACTCAAAGTCGGCCAAAGAGGTATGTCAAAAACCATCGAACGTACTTGGAGTATGATGTTGGGGACAAAGTATTTATTCCCATTTCTCCTTGGAAGAGAGTCATGAGGATTGAGAATAAAGGAATGCTCAGCCCTAGGTACATTGGCCCCTATGAAATCCTTAATTGCGTGGGAGTAGTGGCCAATCAGCTTTCACTTCCTCCAAATCTATCCCAAGTTCATGATGTCTTCCACGTATCCCACTTGATAAAGTACATACATGACCCTTAACATGTACTAAATCTAGAGGTGGTACAACTGGAACATGACCTCTCTTATGAACAACACCCGGTGGATATCATGGTTCGAAGAAACAAGGTTATATGCAACAAAAATACCCACCTTGTTAAGGTTTTGTGGAGGAACCAAAAATTTGTAGATGCCACATGGGAATCAGAGAATTCTATGAGACAGAAGTACCCACACATTTTCCCATCATAGGGTACGAGATAAAATTTTAGGGACAAAATCTCTTAAGGGTGGAAGAATTTAACGACCCGAACTTTTCAATAATTATTTGTTTCCTAATTTTTTTTGAATAATTAAAATGTGACCATTGTGTTATGACTTTTATATGATTTTTGGTCAATATGACCATTGTTCAATATGACTCCTGTTCAATATGACCATTGGAAACTATAATCTTAACATTTCTTTTTCTAAATAAGGTTTTCTTGGTTAATTAATACAGAAAGAAGATTGAATGGCCACATCTAGTATACTCGATCCTTATTAATCCCATCTATCGGAGCTTCGGAAGGAGGTAACATCTCCGGGCTTTACTCTGGACCATGCCCCAGCTGATCATTAATGCATGAAGCTTGAATGGAATCACCTATGGGAGAAGTTCAAGCTGATAGAAATCACAACTTCTGCAATGTTGTCTAAGACACCAGAATATTCTGTCACCATGGCACACCAAACACTTAGGTACTGTGCGGGTGTAATATTTGGCTATGTAACGAGACCTTAGCTGCTTTGTGTAACCCTTTTATATAAATAATTTCTTTTCTTCTTATGGAAATATTTTTGAATTTAAAATATCCTGATAAATTTAGGATCTGTAATATTGATGAATTAAAAAAAGGTGTATTTTAATAAAAATTTGTATTCATTAAATAATTTATAATTTGAAATGATTTGCAAAAAATGGTCTTCTATAGTTGTGACCAGGGAGAAATTTAGAGTCTAATAAGATCAACATGGTTTTTAGTGAATAGTAATATAGGAATTGCTACACATCCATATGATTTGTAATGAATAGTAATTTGACCAAAAAAGAAACCTCACCCATTATTGTATAAATACATTTTAGACATCTTAAAAATGATAAATTGATCATTGTTTAAGTTTAGGTATTTTTGTATGCCATAAATGTTTTATTTTGAATTTTATAATTAATTTTATAATTAAAAATGGAAATTTATTTTAATAAAATTTGATCATAAATGGTTACTTTATTTTCTTATGGGTATATGATCTTTTCGTGGGAGCTTGATTACTTTTTTATGGTGTTACAAAATGAGTTATAGTTTCAAAGATCAATTTTTGGAATAAATAATGATTTTATTCAAAAATAAAATTAAAAATATTTAGAAATTTATTTTCATAAAATGGAAATCATTTTTGATTCAATAGAATTTATATTAGGTTAGGTTGAAATTTTGGGTTTTTTCTAAAACATTGAATTTTTAGTGAATAGTAAAAATGCAGTTATGAGTTTCATGTGTTTAATGACATCATTAATGACGTAATAATGATGAAAACATTCCGGTCGACTTATGAATTGAGATTTATGCTATGAGGTGTCCTAGGTTACCAATACTATGTGAAAAAACCATGGTCAAACCCATGGTTTTGCAAATACCACCGATGAGGTGTCCCTTGGAAATTAATAACGTAATCACCTACATTTCCTGTAAATACCATGCCATTTCCATTATTAATTAAATTAAAAATTCATCCTCAATGATGTTATGGTATATTTACCTCCCAAGGATTCCCCCAAGGTTCCATCAAGCCTCTCGAGGTACCGACCATCAAGCTTCTGATGTTACACTTCAAGGTAAGGGATCATTTCACCGTCATCTTTTAAGTCATGAATTCCTTTATTTTGGGTCTTCTAGTTTACATATCCTTTAGTTGAGGGTATGTTATTATATATTCTTATTACTTTCCATTTAATTTCCAACTCATAATAGACCCTTTATTCTCTAATCAATTTGTTTTGTAAATTTTTATGTGACGCCGTTAGGCTGCCGAATTTGTCGTAAAAGAAATCACATCTTCTCATAACATTCATTTTTCCTTTTATTGTTGTATGTCATTCAAATATCCATACGATGTTCTTAAATCCATTATATTATGTATTTATATTTTAATATGAGTTATTTCAGAGTGGGTTACCCATGTACCCTCTCTTTTAATTATTTTCTAAAACCATGTAATATAGTCATTATGCTGCAGAAATTTCACCACAAAATTTCATTCTCTTGCTCTCTAGAAATTATCTTGTTTATTAATGTGAATACCCAGACATATTTTTTTTCTATGTGTCTTCATAAATATATAAAAATGATATATTATATTATGTAATGGATATAAATATAACTATCACTCCATTTCCATGGGTTATAAATGATAAAATGTTCTTATTTTTAAGAACTTTTAAAACATCACGATTTTGAAATGTAACCCATTTCTTTTTTTCTATATAGGTTATTTATTAATGTTTGCTTATGATATATGTGGATCACATGAATATAAAGTCATATTAAGGGTACACCCTTATAGTTCTCTAATGCATTATGTAAAGAATTAATCTCAATAGATGAAAAGTTTCATGATATATTTGTGAATAACATTGGTAATTATTATTACACCTCGGGGATAAACCATGGTTATATGTTTACGAGTGTCTAAATGAAATGTTTTATTCATATATTCATGTTATTATTCAACTTAATTTTATTTTGATATGCCTATAATTCCATTTCTCATGTGCTTATGTTTTTATTCAAGTTCTTATTGATGTCACAAGTAAACTAATTCCCTTATTTACACTTATTTGGCCTTCTGCTCACCCATTCCATTGAATGTATTTCTCCAGGTTATGAGATGCAGTATTTTTACTTAGGATAAACATATGATGATGCCTTAAAAGTGGATTATAGGAAATTTTTGTTTAGTTTTTCAGGTATTATGTTGTTGATTTCCATGATACTAGACATTAAAGATACTCTATTTGTAAAATGTAATAAAAAGGTATGTAATAAAAAGGTGGGATTCCATATTTTTTAAATTTTTTTGAAATGTGATCCTAAAATTAATACAAAACAAAAAAATGGGTTCTGTCTTAGGCAGGTCAAAAATAACCCTTCTTAAACCATTGATGTTTTTATAACTATTACATTTAGTTTCGTGAAGAGATCAATCACGAGATTAGAGCTGAGTGTGAGATCTATTTAAATTTAGACAACCGAAAAATGCCAAAAAAACAGAAAAAAATAACACTTATGATATTGGGAGATGTTTTGTGTTTTGAAAATATTCCATCTTCTCATTCCTTTCAAATATTCTTCTACTTTTGTATCTTGATATGCAGAATTATTCCCTTGTAAATATTTGTTTCCATTTTTCTCCATATATTATTTCAAAAATGTTATGCACTACTTTTTCCATGTTGGTGTTTTAGCCCTCTTTCTAATCATTTTAATACTGAATTCATATCATCCAATAACCATATAAAATACCCATAACAAGACCTCATGATTAATGTGAACTTTTTATATAGGTAATGGAAGATGATATATCTTTAAAACTGTGAGATTTTAACTTTTTGATGGTGAAGGATTTATCCTCTATAAATGAATTTTATCATCTTGAGAGGAGTGAGTTTTTAGTGCCCAAATATTCCATTACTAAATTTGAGCATGAAAAAATAATTGTTTTTGGAATATTATTTTAGTAAAAATTTATGATGTAATTATATATGGATTATTGAAATGGTCTAAACCTCTCCTGAATGGTAAAAAAAATTAATACTTATTGTAAAATGTGAATGATATTGTTATGTTTTTATAATTATTGCATATGAGGACATTCACAACACTAAGTGTGTGTGGGGGGGGGGCGATAGGTTGATGTTATTAATATTTTTATATATTATTATATACCCCCTTTATAGAATGTATATGAAATCTGAATAATTTGTGTGAAATATTAATGTTTAAAAATTAAATATAATTTTTTAGTAGTATTTGAATTCATCAAGATTCAAGTCTATTTAATGTTTTAATAATAACTATCACCATACCCATCCATATTGTGTAGTTATTATTTTTTATAATTCATTATTAAATTTCCCAAATATCATTAGAATAAATTATTGGTCAATTCTTCCATTTGAAGGGTCATATAGACCACACAAGAAAGCCCACAAAATCTGTGATGAAACAAGGCCATCAATAAATATTGAATTAATGGGATAAATCAAGAAGTCCAAATTCATTTATACTCCTCCAACGTTTGGGTAAAAATTCATGTAGTCATGTAGAAAAATATCAAGGGCCAATTCCAAAAACAAGGGGCCCAACTGATGTTTCAAAATCCATCCCACAATTCTGTCCATAAATTAAAATCAAAACACTATTCCTGAATTTTCACCTGATATCTTAATAAAATCAATATTGTTTTTTTCAGTGTGGAATCTATGATATTGGGGGACAACATTCTATAAGAAATTATTTTTGTTTTATGGATTATTCCTATTTAAAAACTCATTCACATTTCAGCCAGTGAAGCCGTGTTAATATAAATGGACAGGTGAAAACTGATTTGTAAAATATCAATACCGTTTGATAAAAAAGTCAAATGGCCTCCATAGTTAAAGGTATGACATTAAGAATCAATATATAAAACTTTTAAATAGTGTATATCTCGATATTTAGATGTATGGATGGCCAAAATTGTGATGAAATTGATGGGGGAGGATTTGGAATGCAAACAGTCCACATCTTTGGTCTATAAATACAACCCATATTCTCCGTGCATGTGGCGGGAAATTCAGAATAGAGGAGAATAAATTTGCATGGAAAATTCTATGAAAAAGGATATTTGGGGGAATGTCAAAGCCAATTATTCACAATAGAGAATCTATCTCCTCACATTGACTTCATTTACTTTTGTTTTTTTCCCTTAATTTGTAATCTCATAAGTGTTTGTTTTTTTAATTCACTTTTAATGAATGTTTCTTCTTCATAATATCATGTAATCATCCAAACTCTGTTATAATTTATTAATAAATTTAAAATCATTAAAATCATGTTTAAAATCTTTCCTTTTCATTCACATTCTCATTCAGTCAAAATTTTGTATTTAACATTTGCATCACTATTTTCATGTGTGTGGTCGGCACACCACTCTTTTCTCATCCCATTATTTTTCTTCTATTCGTAATTAATTATAATAGTATTATAAAAATATTATTAAACATCCAAATGGATATGTAAATCTCTCATTGGGGTGATTCATAATTTGGGAGTGCTAAATGGTTGAAGGCCCACTATAAATTAATATTATTTAAATTAATATTGTGTAGGTTTAACGTCATATGTCATGGATTACTGATATGCTTTTTATCATGTTCATTCCTCGGGTTATACAAAAAATAAATACACAAACATAAACATGTAATTGTTATTATTTGAACCTTATGTTTTGTTTCGGCTCAGATTGAGGTTTAACACTTGAAATTCTAATCAAATATGTCTTGTGAAGTGGGTATTAATTTAATGTAATATAATGAAAATCTCAAGGCTATCATAAGCTGAAATCCTAAATAATGAACACACCCAGATATTTATCAAAATTTTAAATCAATAAATTTTTTCATTTATTCTTTGACAAAACCCCCCAATCAAAATTATATAAGCAAAAAGAAATCGACTATTTATAAGTTTCGGCACCAAGGATTCGAACCGAGTGTTTCTATACACATTCCTAGAGCACCAAAACAATGAACAGTTGATATACAACAATCGTCCACACATTCACTCACCATAAAAAAACACACTCCAATTGTTTTTATTATGTAGTAAAATTATTTATATGTTTTTTGTGATGTGTAAGAAATAGTCTCATATCAAACCAAGGCACGATACGACCCATATGATGTAAAATTGCATTTTCTAGTTTGAAATTATATTTTAGTAAAAAAAACAACTGGAATTTAGAAAACTGAGAAACACATTTATATAACTTTGATAATTTTGAACAATGATCCATAATTCATTTGTGATGTTTAGGATTCAACCTAACATAAATACAATGTACGGTGTGACTGGTATAACTCCAAATGTGTATTTCTATTTAAAATTGACATTAATTTAAGTAAAAAAAGAATAAGTGTCATACTGATAAATAAGCAATAATATTTGATTTGTTTTGATACATTTGGACAACAAGCTGTCAGTTATTTGTGACATCTTAGAATGAACTCCACCTCAATCTGATTCATTGTGTGACTGGTATGACTAAAAGTGTTTGTTATCTATTTAAAATTAACATTTTTTCTCAAAACGTGTCACTCAATGAAAACCATCCAAACACACTTTGATCATCTTAAAATTTTATGTCATCGATTTTTACGTCCATTATGATGTTTATGAACCAGTCCCACATCAAAGAAACACATGATGCGAATTATATGACGCAAAATGCATGATTCTAGTTTGAAATGTTATTTTTGTAAAAAAACACATATGGCATATTGAAAACTGAGGAAATTTATTTGGATTGTTTTGATACTTTTGGAAAATGATACATGAATCATTTGTGACGTATAAGAGTCAACCCCACATCAATACAATGAAATTTCTGACCTCTATAACACCAAATGTTTATTTTTATTTAAAATTTACATTAATTTATGTAAAAAGAACATGTGACATATTGAAAAACGAGAAACCACATTTGTATTTTTTTAATACTTTAGGAAAATTACCCATGGGTCATTTGTGACATTTAGGAATCAGCCACACCATTATCCGACACACGGTCTAATTAGTATGAGTGAAAATGTCTGTGATTAGTTAAAATAGTCATTTTAACTCAAAACATGTCACTCACTAAAAACCAAGAAAACACTCTCCAATTGTCTTCATAATTTAAGACAATGATTTGTATGTCCTTATTGACATGTTTGAAGTAGTCTCGTGTCAAACTGATGTATGATGCGACCAGAATGAGTCAAAATCCATGTTTCTATTTTGAAATGATATTTTAGTAAAAAAACACAATTGGCATACCGAAAACTGATCAAACACATTCATATTGATTTTATTCATCATGAAAATGATCCATAACTACTTTTTTTATGTGTATAAATCAACCCCACTGTAATGTGTTGCACAATATGACTGGTTTAACTCCAAATGTGTCTTTTTTGTTAAAAATGAAATTTGTTTAATTTATTATTTCATATTAATGATTAGATTATTTCGTTATAGTATTACTTACATAATATTTTCTTATTTTATATGTATAATTATTTTCTTTACTTGGGATGCTTTTTTCAATAACTAATACCATGGGTGAGCATTTTTGTGAGGGGTTCACGAATTTCAAAAGAGAAAACATTAATTTTTTTAACTATTTGATGGATAATTGTACATGTAATTATATAAAACATTATTTGAAATATATATAGAAGTTTTTTTTGTATATACTTCTGGTGAATATTTTTGTGTTCATGATGTCCATGTATATTTCACTGTTTTTCAAACCCTTGTGGGTGCTTGTTGTTTTTCATCATTTGTGTTGTGTGTGTGTTTATATTTCCGTGATTTCTTCTTATCTCACATTTATTATAGTATTAATTATTTGATATAGTGAAACCATGTGTGTTCTTCCCCCAGTTAGTATTGACCTGGAATTCACTAACCATGCACTATTGTCTTGGTCATTTATGAATCAAATCAAATTTGATTTGAATTTTTCATTGATAATAATGTTATTTAGACTCTATTATGATTTCCTTGTATCCAAGTATGTTTTTGACCTTTTGGGTTATGGTTTAGTTGGAACCATCCTGAACATATTAGTATTTATGTGTTGTGAGAATTATCCTGGCTTAGATTGATGTATTTTCCACTGTTTTCTATGTTATGTATACAGTGCAGGTTTTTGTGATGGTTTTTGTTTGGGTGTACTGTTATATAAACAACACATCATAGCCATCTAGGTCATGGTCAGTACTATTTTGAGTGCTGATAATGTCTCCCTTTTATCAGCGTTATTTGAAGCGTTGATATATGAGTAATTTATCAACATTAAAAAAACACTGATAAAGAGGGTGTATTTATCAATGCCTTTATTAGCATAGAGAAAGGACCTCTTTATCAACACTTTTTTTGATCCTATAAAGGGGAACCCCTTCATCTGTGTGATTAACATTACTATTTACGCACAGTTAAATGTGGCTTCTAACACTTTTAGAAGAGTTATCTGTAGTAGTGCATATAGAAATTTGACACAATTTCCTCTTTTGAAAGGAAATGAATATCATTTTATTTCACTTCTTCAATTTTATTCGTGAAGATCTTCAATAAATATCCACTATCTAAAGGGGCTTTAGAAAAATTAAATTATCCCCAACATGAGTGTAGAAATAAACTTGATGTTTTACAAAAGAATATAATTTGGTTATTCTGGATGTTAGATGATGATATCAAGAGAGTCAAAAACACATGGTAAGGGAACATTCAATCCACCCTCCTTTATTTTAGATCATTTACTTTTCCTCTAAAACTCAACTGATCACACTAATATTATCATCTATTTTTTAATACTTTTATATATGATACCCATACATATATACATAGTTATTATCAACTTTATTTAAGGAGGATATAAACATTTTTAATTTTTTCTTCTCAGTTTCATTTGTTATGTAAACCTGGTTTAAAGGAACATCCTATTTCTTATTTATTGTTATAAACCACCAAAATAAATTTGATTAATCATCAATTTATTTTTGTAAATAATTATTATATTATATAGAATTCTCATAGTTCTTCTCTAGTTTTATAATAAATTTATTGTGTTTGATTCCTTTAAATATTCTATACTAGTCTCTTAAAACATTGATAATGTTAAATTAAAAAATTACTTCTCTGCACATTCCCATTAAACTTCATTCATATGATCTTGATAATTGTGTCATATGTGTATTCATCCAAATATGAACTCTCAAAATATTTAATTATTTCTTCACATGTGAAACCTTATGAGATATCATTGGATTATGCTAAGATTTTTCTATAAAATGATATATTTTTTTGGATTTATCATGTTTCAAAAACATAGATTCCTCTAGAGCTGTCAAAATGGAACATTAAACTCTATTGATCAAAATCAAAAATTCAGAAGGGGAAAATCAAATTATAAATGTAGATTAGATATGTATTGAAAATGATTTGAGACAAAATTATATAATTGATATTATTCCACGGATATTTGATACGCTTCTGTCTTAAGTTGGATTTCATAATATAGCACACATATGCATGTAAATGTTAGTATGGGTGTGTCAAGATGGAACTTTAATGAACTTGGTAATATATATATCTCATGAGTTACTATGAGAATACAGAGGAATCCTAATCTATGATGAGACTATGTCTACCATGATATGTTTTCTTCACAATGAGTCTTGACTAATGCATATGTCATGTTTTATGATGTTATGAAATTTTTATAATGACATGATCTTACGATGTCACCACATTATGAATATTAAAGTAATTTTTTCATATTTTAGTGTCATGTTGATGTATCATGATCTTACTCTTCCAATGAAAAAAATCCTATGGGTTCTGGGGTTGTGCCTAATGGATATTTATGATAACAATCATGTAAAAATATGTGTATGATCTTGATTCACTAAAGACATAGAAAATTATCACCCAAATAAAACTATGTGATTTAACTAACACATCAGAGAAAACATCTTCCTGGGGATTATAAGGATGTCTATCGGTGGACAATGTGGTCACATTTTTCTAGAGACCAGAAAGGGCATCATGTAAACCTTGTGGGAAAAAACATAAATTATAATTCATCATAAACTAATATCTTTTTCAAATTTCATCATATTTGGAAACATCTTTGTATGGATTATAAGGTTTTCCATCGGAAGACAATGTGGTCACGTTCTTCTTTATATCTGAGAGGTCATTATGTAATCCATTTTGAGAAAACAAAGAAACTATTTTAATTCTCCATAAACAATAATCTTTTTCAAATTTCGAGGATGTCATCCCTAATTTAAATTTGGCTTTGACACCAATTGTTATTGGTTGATTTGACACCAATTTTTTAGGGTTTTTGATATAAATATTTCATTCAATAACCAAGGAAAAATTGATTTTCCAAATGTTTTAAAAAAACTCAATATTTTAAAAGTTCAAATACTATTGTTATTTAAATCCAATAAAAAACATAATCCAGTAACCATCGAACAATAAGGACTATAAAATGATTCAACAGAGATGGTAGCAAAATATAATGCGAGAAGAAGAAAAATTTTGATGTTGAATACCAAATTGAAAAATATTGAGGCCGGTTAAAAAACATAACGACACAAATAGAAATATTAGATTAGAAAAATAACAACAAAAACATGCATTGTTAAAAAAAACTAATCCTTATTCAATGGATAATCATTACAAGAACTATTAATAAAAGAGATTCCCCACAATTATTCAAGGAGAGGGAAGGGAGATGGGGTTTCACTATGAAATAAATCAAAGTAAAATTACATGTGTGGACTCTCACATACCAAAAAAATAAACAACCCTAAACTAATATTTATAGGAGACAAGATAAAATACATAACTTACAGTGTCTTGTTTTTCTTCATAGAATTTCACGATGCTAGAAATCAATGGAAGATTACAAGTGTGGACTCTATCAGACCAAAAACAATGAAACATCCCTAAACTAATCATAATATTAGGATACAAGATGAATGAAAAAACATATAGTGTTTTGTTTTTTTACCAAGAACTTAGAATGAATCCTCAAACATGGGGGGTAGTTGAAGCTAATATTTTCAAATGTCTAGGTTCCCAAGATTCCAGCCAAATTAGATCCTATGTGAATTCCTTCAATTATCCTGGATGATGCCCACGCAAACATTCATGTGGGAAAACTCAAAAATATGGTAGGAATCAGCATGGGAATCAGCTCGGGTTTATCCTTTTTCGTCAAGAACACTTCTCCTTTGGTGGCAACCGATGTAGTGAATGAGCAGCTTTTGTTGAAGCAGCCTACGGTGGGAGGAGACTTCTCAAGGGGTTGATGAACTACCCCATACCAACATGGTTTTGGTTCCTCTATTTAAACGGTTTTTTAATCCCATGAACTAGAAGGGTGTATTTGTGTGATTCTCCAATGAGATCTAGAGAAGAGGGAATGAAAAGGGACTCCCACTATTTATCCTATGGATATAGGCCTAAATTCTAAACCACCAAAAATCATTTCATTTCATCCATTTTATCATATTTTGTGTGTTTTTGGGGCCACACACATCCACTACACCCAAAAAAGTGGTTTCAAAGGTGAGTTGGAGTTGTTGAAGTTGAGATGGCGAGGTGGGAGGGATTTTTCCAGTGACTGGACAATTGATGATTGTCAAAAAAAAATTCCGTGCCTTGATTCCTGAAAAGGAGGAAGAGACGATTCCAACGGTGCAATAATAGTTGAAAATAGATCTAAAATGAAGTAGATAAGATTTGGTTAATGTTTGGTCAAACCAGTGGGTGACCTGTAACCCTGTTCCAGAGAAGAAGACATTGTTCACGCGACTAGTGAAATCCCTAGTGATTTTCCAGCATGTGATTTTGTGTGCCACGTCAACGCAACATCATTTGGCGATCTGGATAGTTTAACATGTTTTGGAGAAATATCGGCCAGTCAAACTCTGTTTTTGGCGATGCATGAGTCAATTGAGACAATTTCGACTATTCTGAACACATAAGTACTGTTAGTTTTTCAAAATTATCTCTCCATCAAGTTTATTCAAAAGTGGTGAGGCATCGATGGTGGAGATCCTATTTGGAGACAAAAATGATTGATGATGGCAGAGCACTATCAATTTTTTATATCATGATGTTTGATGGTCAAAACTATTTCTTCTTGTGGCAATGCACAATGAATGATTGTTTGGTGAAATAGGGATTGATCAGACTATTGATCGGAGAAAAGCCTAAGACAACCATTAAAGATGATTGGGAAGGGCTTGAGATGTTGTTTTCTGCCCAATTAGAATGTTTCTACAGAATACGATAAATTACATGGTGTTAGACAAGACCTCAATGAAGGAGATATGGAAGAATTTGGAGCAGCGGTATATGGCGAAGTCTCTCACCAACAAATATTTCACGAAGCTGAAATTTTTACACTAACAGATGAACAAGGTGGAAAATATGTTGGATCATAACAATGAATTCAAAAAGTTCCTAACAAAGTTATTGGGGCTTTGGGTGAAGGTTGGAGAGGAGGATAAATCACTTTTACTTTTTTCATCACTAACAGGCTCATTTGATGGGCTTGTGACTACATTTATCATGGAAAGGAAACATTGAAGTTGGACGATACGATGGTGTCACTCCATGATTAGGAGGAATTCTGAAGAAAAGTGTTGCATTTGGGAAAGGAAATCATAGCAATATGTGACCATCAATGTTAGAGGAGCCTATATCAGAAGTCAATAAGGTATTTAATGGTGGAAAAATGAAGAGGAAGTGATTCTAGAGAAATCAAAAGTCTATGGGGTGAGATAAAGGGTCCCTATAAAAGTGACTATGGAGAAGGAAAATGGTATGTTGTTAGAGAAGATAATGTTGAAGAGAATGATGCAAACATCATAGAATTATCTGCATATGATGATGTCTACATGATAATGGGATGATCACACTCAGATGGGAGAGTTGAACGTAGAGAAGTGCAGTTTCTTTACTGCAAAAGGTATGGGACCATTAAGTGACAATGTCATTTTTGGAGAAGGAAGAACGAGTGGGCTCAAAATACAAAGGAAGATGGATCAGTTTTTGATTCGGGGAGCTCAAAAAACATATGTACAACGAGTTTTACATTTGAGACTTTTCAACAGGAGTGAGATTTGGTGAGAATTGGTGATGGGTCAACATGTGAGGATCGACGATTCGGTTTAGTGAAATTGAAGACACTCGATGGTGCTGTTCGTAAATTGGATGATTTTAAATTCGTTATGAGGATGAGACAAAATTTGGTATCATTATGTATGCTCGATGTGAAGGGGTTCATGATTTACATAGAATGTGTAGTATTGGAAGTCTCATGTGGGGATGCAGCAAAGCTCACTGGGAAGGAGTACCAAGGGTTGTATTATTTGATGGAGACCACATTTATCCCATGATCGACTAAAGATAGTGGAAGTGCCACTACATCTGGCGTGAAGAAGTGTGTTCGATTTGCTGATGAATTTCGTAACGGCCAAATGATTTTCCAGGGAAATTCCATTCTAACAATCATGTCATTAAATCCAATGAAAGCCCAACATAATTAACATAAAATTTGATAAGTGACCTTCAAACAAAGGTTTGTCACTTTTGTGTTTGGATTTTCCAAAAACTGATATAAACGGTTGTGACCAGTATGTTATTTGGATCCAGATAAAAAAAATTAAATTTTATTGAATAGTAACCTACCCTAATGAATAGTAACCTACCCTTATAAATATTTATATATACAATATTGATTTGGAACATTAATTATGATAGTATTAAAATATTATTCATGTAAAATTATGATTTAAATGTATTTTAGAATAAGTATATGATTTTTTAAAACTTGGTTTTAATTATAAATTACAGTTTTAATTAAATATTAAACTATTCATAATTAGAAAAATATTTTTGAAAAATGGACTTCATTTTTGGATTATACACACCATAAAATGGTTAGGGTTAAATTTTGGGATTTTTCAGAAATACAAAAAATTTTATGAATGGTAAAATCTGATAATTCAGAATAAATGCAAAATAATGGATTATTTGAGTCATTGATGATGATCTATAGATTTATGCCCATTTGTTCGAAGTCACATGAATGTATTACTATTAATAGTCATGTAATAATTTCTCATCCTTGTCTTTTGAAAAAATAATAAACTAATGATTAAAAAATTATGAAAACCCTCCTCCCCACCATTATAAACACTACCCATACTTACCTCTTATCTTCACATCACTCACACCTTGTTCCTTAATAATATTATGCCCAAATATCTCCCCAAGCCCCTCCACCACTTCCAAAATACCATCACCTCTTCAAAATATCAATACCACTCTCTGTAAGATGTTCTGAAAGGAGGATGTTTAAAGAGTTATATATTAACAAGTGGAGAACAGCAACAAATTAAAGATAAGGGATCCTCCCCATTTCACTATTATTTATCGATTGTTCTCTATGTAATTCCATTTTATATGGGATAACTAATGATGGGGGTATTATTTCATACCTTCCACATACATCCCTCTTCATTTTTATGTTATTAGAAACTGCATTCTCACTCAAAAAATCCATTTTAGATAGACCTGATACCATGCCGATAATCTATAATTAATTCTACCAGAACATCTTTTACTCCTTTGGGTTTCTCCATGTTTCTTATTACCCAAATGTTGTTGTCATTAATTTTAATTTAGAACTTATACATACTGTTTATGTTCCCCATTAAAATATCCCATGATCCATCCCTCATTCTCTTTTTTGGGTATATACCAATTTTTTAGTGATTTTCACTTCAATACGCCATGATAAGCAATCATGTTTTAGGGGAACTTCCCGAATGTATACCTAGTTTCATGTGAACTCTATCTTCTCTTTTATGCCACCATTGCCTTTATAAAATCAGTATACTTATTATGAAAACCTTCTTGGTTCACTTCTAGTTTTAGGTAAAAGAGTGTTCGACTTTCTGTTTTAAAAGATCAATTTTATTTTCCATAAAACCGCCCCAACTTTTTTAATGCTAAAATTTCTCAAATTCATGTCTTACATGTTGTCACTATTTTATTGACATCACATACTATGATATATGCCTATTTAATGTCCATATATAATTCCTTTATTTTATGGAAACTATCATGATATGCCCATAGGTTATGAATGATGTCATGGTTGTGGTACCTAATTCTTTCCGTAGGCACCCTTATGTTTATGTAAGGTTGATTATTTTAATAATTTATGTGGAATGATTATTTGTTTGGAAATATTATTTATGTTGCATGAATAATCATGAAAATCTAATTATGGGTGAACCCATATAGTGCTCTAATACATTCGGTAATGTTATGTCTCATGAGATGCGTTGTGAAACGGGATTGGCAGTCATCCTTGACCGATACTAAAATGGGAAACAGGATTGGAGGTTAGAAAAGACCCATACTATATAAATTTCTTCGGTTTCTACCACATTTATAAGATTCCATGTTTATAAGATCCTATGATAATAAGATTTGATTTCATATGTTCCAAGCCTTGTAATCATTATGTAATGCCTCCTAAATCAGGTGGTTATGATGTATCATTTTGTTCATTCCCTTAATGGGATTTTTATATCTTCGCTTTATTCCAGTTTTCCCCAGTGTATCCTATGTCGATGTAAGGGATCAAAAGAAGTTAGGAGATTTTTATAGAGATTAAATAATGAAATGTTGTTCCCTATGTTTTGTGTTTTATGTACCTAGTCTTCTAAGACACAATACATAATGATCCTAGGAATCTACTCTGATGTATAACTAAGCCTAAACTAATGTAATGTTATATACAAATGGATTGGGTCACTATAGTTGGTATTAGAGGATGTCCTAGTTATTTTTTGAAATTAGGAATAGATAACTTGTTGAGAACCTTAATGATGAGACGAAGTACAATAAAACATACATAAATTTTGGTAAGTATAGAGTAAGTGGTTCATCATGAAAATATATCCCTTTCTATGTACAAGAAGGTAGATATGGATCTAACATTGATGTACCTAAGAGTGAAAACACTGGCAAGGAGTTTCAGGCTTGACCTGGGGTATACTGGTACATGAAAATGGGGCTTACAACACTCTTTGTTACGATACACCTGGGGATATGATTTTGTTGATTCATGAGATTAGTACAAACAATAATTAAGGGAAAAACTTATCATTCGAATAATTCATGATATAGATTGAGGATAACCTAGATTTTAACCTAAATAATCATAAGATCAGATGTAGATCTTATTTAGAAGAACAAGCTCCAGCATCCATTGTGATAGAAAATGTGAATATTTCCAAATGATATTTCTGACATGATGGGAGAGGGTGCTCAAAAATTCATGATTTTACATTCTCTACTATCTCGAGTTATGAAAAATAAATTGAATCTTGTGGAATACCCTCCTCCTCCAAGGAAAGGGAATGTTTCCTTAGAATTTTTCTTGCGGGAAAGGCCTCCCATGTTTTGCAGAACTTCTGATCCCCTCCTCATGGAACAATAAATTAACTGTATTGAAAAGATATTCTCCGTCCTCTAGTTCTCGGATGAAGAGAAGGTTGTACTGGAAATCTGTCATTTTGATGGGGAAGCTGGTCAATTGTAACGCCCCGACCCCAGTTACCCAGAGTCGGTGCATTATTACATAACATTGGCATGATCACAAGAAAGATCAAATCTCGAAATACCGATTGGTTTAGTAGCCTTGGAAACACTAGATATATTCATAAGTTTTACATTACATCATAAAATGAAAAACTACTACAACAACATAATGTTTCCATAGTCCACACTATAATCCCCTCATAATATCCCTAAAGGTCATTCATAACATACATCTTCACATCCTGGGAAAAATAAAACATAGAAAAGGGGTGAGCTCAAATGCCCAGTAAGGATAACAATATAGCGGAAACTTTCATAAATAAGAATAAACATTTTAAGGCAATGTATAACTAAAACAAAAGCCTTTTAAACTTGAACATTTAATATAGTATTGCATAAATAAAATGAAATAATGCCATTTACTTATTCACATGGTTATTCTACTAATCGAATAATCAAATGAAAAATCAATAACCACTTTCATAATGATGGAATGCATAATGCCAGACTATCATAACCACATAGCCAAGGCCTCGTGCCAAGACTACAAATAAGATTTTGTCAAGGCCTTGTGCCAAGACACTAGTTTGTCTCATGAGACCTACCGATTCATCGAGGAGCTATAGCGGGCTCCACCCGTCACATATTAAGTCCAATGCATTCCCATATGAAAAGCTTTAAACATAACATAAACATTCGTATTAAAACTAGCATACGAAATGTCAATACTTTCACCATAAACTATGAATGGTATAAAAATAGCACATCCACAGTCAAACATATCACAAAACCTTCAATACAATATAGAAATTTTGTATCATCATAAATCAACTTCAAATAATCTTAAAATCCATCAAAGGATGTTGACATAGATGAAATCAAAATTCTTTTTAAAGAAATATATCCTTTTATTTTGAAATAATTTCAGATCCATATAAAATAAAAAATTTTCTTTGAAAATATTCTTATAATCTTGTAAGGGATGTTTTGAAGATTTTATAACGGTGGAAATTAGCCGCACCCGCCGTATAAGTTTAAAAAAAACGTTCTTACCTTAATTCTGTCGAAAAGGTTAAAAATGAACTTGTTTTGAAAACGACAGAAAGATTCCTTTATAAACCTCTTATAAAAAGTCAAACAAGGGTATAAATGACTTTAACCCATATTCTTGTAAATAATAAAAATGTTTTGAAATACATTTTGAAGAAACATGGATGTGGATGATAAAGAGATCCCAGTAGATTATTACAAATAAACAACCTCGGATAATGAAGAGATTGTGAAATAACCCTTAACTTGTACTTTTCCTTGGTTGGGGTAGGTTAACCTCCTGTATAATGGTGAAATAATTGTTATTAAATTATACAAGAATCATATATATTAATATGATATCATATATGATCTTTTAACGTTGATTTGTTAATAATATCTTAGAATTATCGTCGTTTCGGGTGTTAACTTACTTGTTTTCTTTTATATGTTTTGTTACGTAAGACATGTTTGTAAAGCATAGGTTGTATATTATTCATATCCAGAATGATATCAAGTCCTTAAACATCATTTTTAAATCATCAAATGATAATTATACTTGAATGGATACGATGGAGAATGAATCTCATCGCGTTCGTGGAGACGGTAGTCCGTACGTACGCACGAGCGACAATATCATTCTTTTGATATTAAAATAATATATAAATGGATGGTATATCATATATAAAGAATCATTAACATGTTATATTTATTATTTACATGAGTTACACATCATTATTATACCCATCCAAATAATAATATATTGAATAACAATTACACCACGACGTGGAGACGGTAAGCCGTACGTACGCACGTATGGTGACATGTTATTCAAAGGGTGGAGAGAATACTGAATATGGTTGTACCATATTTATAATAACATCACAGTATATGTAAGATACTGGAGTTATTATTTTAGAATGGTAAGAACAAAGAAAGAGGAAGTGGAAGAAGAAAGGAACTTGGAAAAGGGTGGTGAAATCATTACCTCTTCTTCGGGTTCTTCCTTTTGATTTTATCAAAAGGGCTCCTTAGGTTGGAATTATGATCAAACTAAGGCCTCTAGGATGTAGTGAGGGATGTTGGGAGAGTATTTGGGCAGAGTTTGGCCGAGCCAAAAGGCTTTGAAGGTGTGAAGAAATGAGAAGTAGGAGTGCCCTTTTATAAGAGGGGTGAGGGGCACCTTTGGAAAATCTAGAAATATTAATTTATAATAAATTCATATTCGGTTTCTAATGGCTCCAAAGTTTATTATTCAAAGGTTAAGGTGGGGATAGGTCGAACACCACTCAACCAATAGAATTTAGACAGGTTTGGGTACTTATATTAACCATATCTTTAAGTATTAACTCTAAGTTAATTAGTTTCACTTTTACAATGTCTCTTTGTATTTTTATATAATATGGTTAATAAACTTACTATATACATCCAAGCGACCCCCATGTGGTACATTAATGATGAAACTATCCTTATATAAGTCTCTTGGCCGAACCTTAGATTTTTAAGAATTTAATATCAATTAATAATATAATATTTGTTTTAAAAACTCTTTTATGTCAATTTTGACACTATTCAATAGTTGATTTTTGTGAAACTCATAACAGATTGATTACTTCTAACAAAGTCAATTAAATCAATCCTAATATATCCTAATATCCTATAAAATTAGTTTAATTAATTAAAAGTTTCATATTATATTTTTTGGGGTATTTATAATATCAATTATTTTAATTTTTCACTATTATAGTAATTACTGCATCATCATTGTGTCATAAATAAAATAAATTATTTAATGTTTAAAAATTATAAATAAACTATCATTATGTAGGAAATAGTTTTAGCTTTCTAATGAATATTTATAATCTAAAATCCAACTTATATAACCCTATGTAACAATTGTTTTTCTAAAAGATATATGCTTGTGTCATTTTTGTATTCATTTTGACTTAATTAAAATAAAGTGTCATTATCACTTACAAGTGGATCAATGGGGTCCCAAAATCGACCCAAAGATGCCCATGGTCGACCATGTATCAACCAATAGGGTTAAGACACGTTTTAGGGTAATTTAGTATTATTATAATATTATTTTTTAACCCTTATTTACCGGATTTACCCTTAACCATGGTAAATAAAATATTTACCGCAGTAATTATTCAAAATGTCTAAAAATAAAAGTTACCTATTTACACAATTTGAACATCCTGATTCCAAATATGGAATCCATTTTTATAAATTCAAAACACAGAAGTGGAAGAAATTAATTTAAAATTAATTCCTGCTGTCAAAACAAAAAGCGTGTTTTTAAGAGATAATAACTATCAAAAGATTGACACTTGTTTATGTTCGGTTTAATTGTAAAATTATGTCTAATGACCAACATTATATTAAATTGTAAAAATATATTCTAAATATACTTTAAAACCACTCAAATTCACAATTTATCACTATTAATTATTTTGATTAAAAAAGTTGTTTTTAATTAAAATTTAGTAATTTTCACTATTCATCAAAATATGAAAGTTATCCGAAAAGTACCAAAATTTCACCTTAGGCTAAATTCGATATTCCAAATCCAAAAATGAAGTCCATTTTGAAATATAATGTAGATATATTTTCAAAAAGTAGGTATTACTATTTATAACGGCTAGTTTGATTGGTTATGGTGTGTTAGAACTCGGTGTTGCGTACAACACACACTATCACATTATTCAAAAGGAAACGTACCGTGGAAGCTTGGGGTGTTTCATTTTAAATTTTTGATGTCCTCATTTAGTGAAAAAGTTTAAAATATTGTAATTAAAATGGTTTCACTATTAGAAGTTGATAAAAGTGAAATACTGAAAATGAATCCGTTCTTGCATTATGACTAAGAAACTCATAATAGGGATTCTAAAATTATAAGGATTATATAAAGTAAAAAATGTAGTTAATACTATTCATGACCTCTTTTAATGGTGTGATTGAACTCGGTGTTGCTTGTAGTGCAAGTTATTGAATTATTTTTAAGAAATAACACACTATGAAATCTTGGGGTGTTACATTCTCCCCTCCTTCAATAAATTGCGTCCTCGCAATTTGAAATTGTTCTTCAAAAATAAAAGGTTGAAAGTAGAAAATATATTTGTGGGAAAACCCACATCGGAAATTGGGTTACTAAAATTTAGTCTTAATACGAGGAAAAGAGAAATTAAAGGGTCACCACCAATTTATGATCTCGATTAGGAGAACATTGGTGGAAATTAGAGACATATAATTGGAGGAAAAACGTAAATATTTATAGGTAGTGATTGAGGTCATCAATTACAAACAATTATAAAATTGAGGTCCTTAAACTCATCAATCCATGATGATTTGAAGTACCATCGGTTCAACTAAATATATGGTATTGGGACAACACATTTTTGACATTTCAAAATATCTTAGTTGAAATCCCACATCGAAAAATGAATTAATGAGGCCTCTATTTAAAATAAAGAGTAGAAAGTATGAAGATTACAGAAAATAACACATACTAGGGTTCCATGTAGGAAAATATGGATATGGAAGAGAAATCTAACCATCAATTATCTGATGGAGAGTGGTAGAGAACATGGCTATGAAAAGGCCAACAATCCCAAAGCCATAAATTTGTGATGATTTATGGTACCATCTAGGAAAACATTTTTGTTCTAAGTTTCTATTATTAATGTTGAGGAATTTATTTATGAGATTGGATAAGATAATAAGGAGATATACTTACTTTATAATTAGAATTTTACCCATTAATAAATTTCTACCACAAACTCATCTTTCATTCTAAAAGATAATAGAACGTAAATTTTTTTTTTCTATTTATACTATTCGTACAGGGTTCCAAAATAAATGAATTATAATTCATCTACCAGATCTTTTAAAAAAACTACATTATTTAATTCAGGACATCTCGTGGGACAGTGGTAGTTGATACACCCTTGTCGCCCTTCGGTTGCGGGTTCACGTCTCGCAGCCTTGCCGGACGCGACGGGTTACCGCCCGACCTCCGGGTTGTCCTTTTATGGCAATCCAAAATAATCCAAACTAGAACTATCCAAAATACTTCTGTCTAAACTCACAGTCCAACATTTATAAGGAAGGTAAACATAATATAGATCCTTTTTACCCCGTAATATAATATGAATACCTTCATCATGTATTACCATATTCCTTATTGATTACATTCATGCTCCCTTATTCCATATAGAATGCTGGATATACTTCATTAATCCAAAAATGTTTTAAACCCCAACAATGATGGAATATACAAATCATTAATCAGTTCCAAGGTAGTCAAGAGTATCCAATATAATTTATCCAAAACAATCACATATTATTCCAAAATCACTACCTCAGTATCAGAACTATATTATGATTTATCATTCTCTCAACCATATATTTTCCAAAAATTTATCCTTCTATTGAGTCACTTTTCATTGTTCCACACAATCTCAAGTACTTAATGAAATAGTACTGCAGTACAATCCTTATATACTCCATGATTATTGTAACAAGTACATTGTTGATACAACACTCAATTGACATAATCTACATAAGAACTCTAATCATCCCTCTTCATCTGTGGTAGTATCATAACATGATTATTATCCAATAACATCATTTGCGGCATAGTCTGATGACTAGGACATAGGTTCGCGTAGTGTCCAAACTCCTTGCAAATGAAGCATTGTACATTTGAAACCATTTTCTTACCCTTGCAGTCACGTACTTCGTGCCCTTTTCCTCCACACTTATAACAAACTCCCATTCCTTTCAGGCAAGTTCCAGGGTGTTTCTTTCCACAGTTACCACATATGGAAAAATTCTTCTTTTCCCTCTTACTTTTATCCATCTTTCTCTCTTCCATCCTTTTCTTCTCTTGCTTCCCTTTAAAGCCATAGGACTCAGTAAACTCTTTACTTATCTTATCAACACATGATATTATTTCTTCATATGATGATAATACATGGGAGACTATTTCTCTTATAAATTCTAGCTTAAGACCATGAAAGATATAATCCTTCCTTCTCTTTGGATCATGTGCATTTCTGGAGTTCTCATTCCTTCTACTGGGCGCCATTTCTAAATAATGGCATACACTAGATCAATTTATGAATCAAAATACATAATCCCATACTTATAAAACACATAACATAAATTGAACTATTTATGGATATAATCCATAATCATAAGAATGTTTTCTTTGAGGAAGTATATACTCATAATCCCTTCAAAATGATTTGTAAATAAAATGAGAGTTATCCTAAGCATATCCCCCGGGAGTGTCATAACCAAGAGTGCAGCAAGGCCCGTTGTCGTGCACCAGTTCCCGTTCGAGTCTAGCTCAAAGCGGTGTTTTCGGGTTTTACCCCTAGGTACATCTTTGCCAGAGCCGCCTCTACCTGCTCACATCCAGACAGGGATGTATTGCTCGGAAAACTCACAAAATCTCTACAATACCAAAATTCTAGGAATTTCTTCTATACTAATCCTCAAAGTTAATCTTAGGTCTACGTGCTCAAATCAGAGTTTATATAAATCTAGCTTCCAAGGTTTGTACTAAACTTCCTCTGATACCAACTGTAACGCCCCGACCCCAGTTACCCAGAGTCGGTGCATTATTACATAACATTGGCATGATCACAAGAAAGATAAAATCCCGAAAGACCGATTGGTTTAGTAGCCTTGGAAACACTAGATATATTCATAAGTTTTACATTGCATCATAAAATGAAAAACTACTACAACAACATAATGTTTCCATAGTCCACACTATAATCCCCTCATAATATCCCTGAAGGTCATTAATAACTTACATCTTCACATCCTGGGAAAAATAAAACATAGAAAAGGGGTGAGCTCAAATGCCCAGAAAGGATAACAATATAGCGGAAACTTTCATAAATAAGAATAAACATTTTAAGGCAATGTATAACTAAAACAAAAGCCTTTTAAACTTGAACATTTAATATAGTATGGCATAAATAAAATGAAATAATTCCATTTACTTATTCACATGGTTATTCTACTAATCGAATAATCACATGCAAAATCAATAATCACTTTCATAATGATGGAATGCATAATGCCAGACTATCATAACCACATAGCCAAGGCCTCGTGCCAAGACTACAAATAAGATTTTGTCAAGGCCTTGTGCCAAGACACTAGTTTGTCTCATGAGACCTACCGATGCATCGAGGAGCTATAGCGGGCTCCACCCGTCACATATTAAGTCCAATGCATTCCCATATGAAAAGGTTTAAACATAACATAAACATTCGTATTAAAACTAGCATACGAAATGTAAATACTTTCACCATAAACTATGAATGGTATAAAAATAGCACATCCACAGTCAAACATATCACAAAACCTTCAATACAATATAGAAGTTTTGTATCATAATAAATCAACTTCAAATAATCTTAAAATCCATCAAAGGATGTTGACATAGATGAAATCAAAATTCTTTTTAAAGTAATATCTCCTTTTATTTTGAAATAATTTAAGATCCATATAAAATAAAACATTTTCTTTGAAAATATTCTTATAATCTTGTAAGGGATGCTTTGATGATTTTATAACGGTGGAAATTAGCCGCACCCGCCGTATAAGTTTAAAAAAAAGTTCTTACCTTAATTCGGTCGAAAAGGTTAAAAATGACCTTGTTTTGAAAACGACGGAAAGATTCCTTTATAAACCTCTTATAAAAAGTCAAACAAAGGTATAAATGACTTTAACCCATATTCGTGTAAATAATAAAAATGTTTTGAAATGCATTTTGAAGAAACATGGATGTGGATGATAAAGAGATCCTAGTAGATTATTACAAATAAACAACCTCGGATAATGAAGAGATTGTGAAATAACCCTTACCTTGTAATTTTCCTTGGTTGGGGTAGGTTAAACTCCTGTATAATGGTGAAATAATTGTTATTAAATTATACAAGAATCATATATATTAATATGATATCATATATGATCTTTTAACGTTGATTTGTTAATAATATCTTAGAATTATCGTCGTTTCGGGTGTTAACTTACTTATTTTCATTTATATGTTTTGTTACGTAAGACATGTTTTTAAAGGATAGGTTTTATATTATTCATATCCAGAATGATATCAAGTCCTTAAACATCATTTTTAAATCATCAAATGATAATTATACTTGAATGGATACGATGGAGAATGAATCTCATCGCGTTCGTGGAGACGGTAGTTCGTACGTACGCACGAGCGACAATATCATTCTTTTGATATTAAAATAATATATAAATGGATGGTATATCATATATACAGAATCATCAACATGTTATATTTATTATTTACATGAGTTACACATCATTATTATACCCATCCAAAAAATAATATATTGAATAACAATTACACCACGACGTGGAGACGGTAAGCCGTACGTACGCACGTATGGTGACATGTTATTCAAAGGGTGGATAGAATACTGAATATGGTTGTACCATATTTATAATAACATCAAAGTATATGTAAGATACTGGAGTTATTATTTTAGAATGGTAAGAACAAAGAAAGAGGAAGTGGAAGAAGAAAGGAACTTGGAAAAGGGTGGTGAAATCATTACCTCTTCTTCGGGTTCTTCCTTTTGATTTGATCAAAAGGGCTCCTTAGGTTGGAATTCTGATCAAACTAAGGCATCTAGGTTGTAGTTAGGGATGTTGGGAGAGTATTTGGGCAGAGTTTTGCCGAGGTAAAAGGCTTTGAAGGTGTGAAGAAATGAGAAGTATGAGTGCCCTTTTATAAGAGGGGTGAGGGGCACCTTTGGAAAAGCTAGAAATATTAATTTATAATAAATTTATATTCGGTTTCTAATGGCACCAAAGTTGATTATTCAAAGGTTAAGGTGGGTATAGGTCGAAAAACACTCAACCAATAGAATTTAGACAGGTTTGGGTACTTATATTAACCTTATCTTTAAGTATTAACTCTAAGTTAATTAGTTTCACTTTTACAATGTCTCTTTGTATTTTTATATAATATTGTTAATAAACGTACTATATACATCCAAGAGACCCCCAAGTGGTCTATTAATGATGAACCTATCCTTATATAAGTCTCTTGGCCGAACCTTAGATTTTTAGGAATTTAATATCAATTAATAATATAATATTTGTTTTAAAAACTCTTTTATGTCAATTTTGACACTATTCAATAGTTGATTTTTGTAAAACTCATAACAGATTTATTACTTCGAAAAAAGTCAATTAAATCAATCCTAATATATCATATTATCCTATAAAATTAGTTTAATTCATTAAAAGTTTCATATTATATTTTTTGGGTATTTATAGTATCAATTATTTTAATTTTTCACTATTATAGTAATTACTGCATCATCATTTTGTCATAAATAAAATAAATTATTTAATGTCTAAAAATTATAAATAAAATATCATTATATAGGAAATCTTTTTAGCTTTCTAATGAATATTTATAATCTAAAATCCAACTTATATAACCCTATGTAACAATTGTTTTTCTAAAAGATATATGCTTGGGTCATTTTTGTATTCATTTTGACTTAATTAAAATAAAGTGTCATTATCACTTACAAGTGGATCCATGGGGTCCCAAAATCGACCCAAAGATGCCCATGGTCGACCATTTATCAACCAATAGGGTTAAGACACGTTTTAGGGTAATTTAGTATTATTATAATATTATTTTTTAACCCTTATTTACCAGATTTACCCTTAACCATGGTAAATAAAATATTTACCGCAGTAATTATTCAAAATGTCTAAAAATAAAAGTTACCTATTTACACAATTTGAACATCCTGATTCCAAATATGGAATCCATTTTTCTAAATTCAAAACATGGAAGTGGCAGAAATTAATTTAAAATTAATTCCCGCTGTCAAAACAAAAAGCGTGTTTTTAAGAGATAATAACTATCAAAAGATTGACACTTGTTTATGTTCGGTTTAATTGTAAAATTATGTATAATGACCAAAATTATATTAAATTGTAAAATTATATTCTAAATATACTTTAAAACCACTCAAATTAATAATTTATCACTATTAATTATTTTGATTAAAAAAGTTGTTTTTAATTAAAATTTAGTAATTTTCACTATTCATCAAAATATGAAAGTTATCCGAAAAGTACCAAAATTTCACCTTAGGCTAAATTAGATATTCTGAATCCAAAAATGAAGTCCATTTTGAAATATAAAATATATATATTTTCAAAAAGTAGGTTTTACTATTTATAATGGCTAGTTTGATTGGTTATGGTGTGTTAGAACTCGGTGTTGCGTACAACACACGCTATCACATTTTTCAAAGGGAAACGTACCGTGGAAGCTTGGGGTGTTTCATTTTAAATTTTTGATGTCCCCATTTAGTCAAAAAGTTTAAAATATTGTATTTAAAAAGGTTTCACTATTAGAAGTTGTAAAAGTGAAATACTGAAAATGAATCTGTTCTTGCATTATGACTAAGAAACTCATAATAGGGATTCTAAAATTATATGGATTATATAAAGTTCAAAATGTAGTTAATACTATTCATGACCTCTTTTAATGGTGTGATTGAACTCGGTGTTGCTTGTAGTGAAAGTTATTGAATTATTTTTAAGAAATAACACACTATGAAATCTTGGGGTGTTACATCAATGGTGGTCACTAATCAAGAATACAAAGTCCCTAGAGGAAATTCATTCCGTGGATTGAGAGTAATTCGGGATGATATTTTCAACAAATATTTTCCTCGAACCCTTCATCTCAAGATGGAAAAGTAGTTCCTCGGAGTAAAGTAGAATGAAGATGAATCCATCAGGGCGTATGAACCCAAATGTAAAAGGAATACACGTTACGCCTCTAACATTTTCATGAACATTGAAATCAAGGTGGATCACTTCTTTATTAGACTAAATATGATCCAATGAAAAGAGTTGGTGATTCGAGACATCACCAGTTTTGGGTATCTTTTATGTCTTTCCATCATGGTTAATAGGGAGATTGGAGACTCTCAATGGTCTCGTCGGCACAGTGGAAAGGTGTATAAAATGGAGAATGACATGGGTGGTTCATCAAACAAAAAAAATTACTGAAACAAGCCGGAATTTTCTAATTGAAAAAATTACTGGAAAGTGCATCTCCGTAATTGTCTGAAGGGAACCAATAATTTCTACAAATGTGTAATTTTTGATCATTTAGCCAAGAACTGCCGAAAGGTTATGGAAAATCCAACTATTGATGATGAATAAAGGAAGGTTCATATCAACACTCAGCCAGTAGTGCAATGTTCAAATTGTAAGGAGAATGGGAATTATGTGAACAATTTCCCTAAGTCGAGGGTTTTTAGTGGAAATCAATAACAAACTCTAAGGAAACAAGGAAGGTATTATGCTATCACTACTACAGAGGTAGAGTTGGACAATGATGTGGTCATAGGTATTCTAGTTATTTATTCAAGAATAGAAAACACACTATATGATTTTGGTTCTACGGATTCATTCATATCATGAAAGATTAGTAGAACAATTCAAACGCCACCACAAAATTTAGTTGAAGACATTTCTATGAGAACAATGAATGAGGTAATCGTTGAATCCATGGTTTATAACTCAGCCCCGGTTAATGTTTGTGGAATGAACCTCCCATCAAATCTCGTTATACATTCTTTAGTTGAGTTTGACACTGTCTTGTGCATAGATTGGATATCATTGTACAAGGACAACATCAATTTACGGCAGAAGGAGATTACTCTTCACATCACGAAGCATCCTCTGATACATTACATGTGTTAGTAGGAATATGAGTCTTCTTTATAATCGAAATCTCAAGTGTGTATATTTTTGCCTTATGAGGAAGCATTTCTAGGTCAAATGATTGAATCAAAGGAGAGAATCATGCTTGAAGAAATTCCCATCGCGTGTAATTACACTAATGTATTCCCTGAATAGTTTCCTAGTCCTCCTCCTGACAGAGAATATGAGTTCTCAATTGAAATTATTCCGGGATCTTTCCCTATATCAAAGACACCTTGCAGAATGGACACCGTATATTTGGATGAAATAAAAAAGCAGTTATAGGAGAATATGGAGAAGGGTTTTATATTCCTGAGTGCCTCACCTTGGGTTGCGCCTGTCATAGTCAATAAAATGAAGGATGTATGAGTGTGCCTCGACATTGAATATCGTGAGCTCAATAAAATCATTATAAAGAACAAGTATCCCCTTCAACAGATATATAACTTGTTCGATGTGCTTCATGGGGCCAATTTTTTCTCTATGGTATACCATTGGTCCTGATATCCTCAATTAATGGTGAGGAAGGAAGATATTCGAAAGATCGCCTTTCGAATGAGGTATGGACACTATGAGTTCAGAATTATGCCCTTTTGACTCAATAATTCTATATCAATTTTCATGGATTTAATGAACATAGCCTATAGATATTACCTTGAAAAATTTTTGGTAGTCTTTTTGGATGATATTATGATATACTCCAAGAAAATGGAAGAAAATGAGGAGCATTTGAATAATATGTTAAATAATTTTCCATGGGAGATGTTGAATGCCATGCACATTAAATGTGAGTTCTATATGGAGGATGTATCATTCTTGGTGCATGTTATCACTAAAAAAGGGATATCTGTGGACCATTCCAAGACAAAGGTAATTGAATAGTTGCCCAGGATAATATCCGAAATGGAGCTCCATAGATTTTTGGTTCTAGCTGGGTATTATCGACGATTTGTAAAAAACATTTTCACAATAGTCAACCCTGATGAAAAATGTGACAAGGAACGGTTTAATGTTTGTATGGATGAAATAATATATGGTATGATTCAAGGAGCTAAAGAGATGGCTGATCACTGCACCTATACTCACATTACCGAAAAGTGGAGAACATTTTGTGATATAAAATGCTTCTTAAATGAATGGTTTGGGTTGTCTACTCATGAAAAATTATAATGTGATATCCAATGCCTCACGGTAGTTGTAGATCTATGAGAAGAACTACTCAGTGCTAGATCTAGAGCTAGTAGCGCGGATATTTTCCATGAAAATCTTGCAGCACTACCTTTATGGTGAGAAGAATGACATATAAAGAAACCACAAAATCCTAATGTATATATTCACAAAAAATGAGCTCAACATGAATAAAAGGAAATGGTTAGAGATAATCAAGGATTTTTGTTTCTATATTCACTATCATCCTAGAAAGGAGAATAAGGTAGCTGTTGCTCTATGCTGGAAAGAACCTTCTACTCTATCCATGTTACGGACTGAGAAAGACCTTATCTTCTGGGATAAAAACATGATGGATTTAGAAATCATTAGGGAATGAGATACATCCAACATTACCCTAATTATTGCACAACAATCCATTTAAGTGAAGATTAAAAAAGCACAAAGGGGTGATGTGGAGTTACAAAAGAGGGTGAATGCAGTAAAGTAAGGGAAGTTATAAAGAGATCCATATCAATGATGATGGTGTGATTTGGTTTGGAATGTGGATTTGGGTGCCTTAATCACCCGGGATAAAGAAGGATCTGTTATACAATTCACATAGCTCAACATTATTTATACATCATGGGAATATCAAGATGTACTATGATCTCCAAGAACACTTTTAGTGGTATAACATGATGAATAAGATTACAGAATATATATCATGGTTTTTGGTATGTCCGAATGATAATGTAGAGTGAACAAAGTCCCAAGGGATGAGGAAACCATTGCCTATACCCATGTGGAAATGGGAGAATGTAACTATAGACTTTTTCATGTGTCTCTGAATACGTCGAGGGGAAATAATAAAATATGGGTTATGGTTTACCGACACACCACATCTTAACATTTTATCACTATTTAGGAAGAACTATTGCTTGAACAACATGAGAAAATATATATATGATGAATGTGGTGAGACTGCATGGGGCTCCCCTCTCAATTGTCTCTGATCGTGATCCAAGGTACACATCAAAATTATGTAACAATATTCAACATACATTGAGTATTGAATTAAATTTCTGCACGACCTATCATCCCCAAACTAATGGCCAATCTGAAAAGGCAATTCAAGTTCCTGGAGATATTCTATGACCCTACAATCTAGAATTCAAAGATGGGTAGGAAAAACATCTTTCATTGGTTGAGTTCTAACACATCAATAGCTTCCAATCGAGTATTCAGATTGATCCTTATGATGATTTTTATGGATATTGATGTAGAACTCAAAACAGTTTGGATGAAGATGGAGAACGAATGCTTCGTGGAGTTGAAATCGTTCAAGAGATGTTGGAGAAGGTTCATGTCATCCAGAGAAATATCAAAGCTGCTCAGAGTCAGCCAATGAGTAACATTGACAACCTTCATAGGGACATGGAGTTCGACGTGGGAGATAAATTATTCCTTTTAATACCACTAAGGAAGACAGTCATGCGATTTGGAAAGAAACGTATGTTATGAAAAAGGTACATCATTGGCTCCTTTGATATTCTTTACTGCATATGATCTATAGCCTATTGGATTTCACTTCCACCGAATATGGCATGAGTTCATGATGTGTTTCACGTATCACTCTTGATAAAGTACAGACTTGATCCCTCACATTTACATAACTCTGAGGTGGTGTAGATGGAATATGATATCACTTATGAGGAGAAGCCAGTGAAGATTCTGGACTGACGAGATAAGGTTATACACCAAAACACAACCAACCTTTTCAAAGTGTTGTGACGGTTCCAGATGTTCGAAGAAGCTACTTGGGAACCATAGGAGGCAATGTAGGAGAAGTACCCCCACCTGTTTACGGCATAGGATGTAGAACGAAATTTCAAGGGAGAAATTTCATAAGGGGGGAAGAATGTAACATCCTAATGGTTTTAAATGGAAATTTCCTTCTCATATGTATGTCGCACAATCCAATGAAAAAAACACATAAGGAACTACTAAGTTCTACGTGACCTATACACATAGGTTTGTCACTTCAATGTTTGGAATTTCGAAAATCTAACATACATGGTT
The DNA here is from genome assembly GCA_963277665.1 of Viscum album. NCBI lineage: Eukaryota > Viridiplantae > Streptophyta > Magnoliopsida > Santalales > Viscaceae > Viscum > Viscum album. The sequence goes on from OY728159.1 coordinate 1,209,892,194, forward strand.
GTGACCAGTAAGTTATTTGGAGTCCAATAAGAAAAGCATAATTTTTAGTGACTGGTAATCTACCATTATGAATAGTAATATACCCTAATTAATAGTTAGCTCACCTATTATTGTATTGAAATAATATTCCAGTGAAATTTTGATGTACCTGTATTTTATAAAAAGTAAATGAATGTTTTAAAACAAGGATTTAATATTAAATAATGATATTAATTAAATATTAAATTATTCATATTTAGTAAATTATTTTTGAAAAATGTACATAATTTATGGATTCTATATGTTGAAAAATGGTTAGGATGAATTTTTATGATTTTTTTGAAATACTGGAATTTTTTATGAATAGTAAATTCTAATAATTCACAATAAATGATAAATAATAGATTAATTGAGTCATTGATGATTATCTTCTGATGTAAGCCCACTTTTTTCGAAATCACATTCATTTAGTACTATTCTTGGTCATGGAATACTTACTATTCATATTTTTGTGAAGAAATAACAAACTAATGAATAAAAAATTATGAAAACCCTTCTCCCCTCAATTATAAATACCTCCCATTCTTACCCCTTCTCTTCAGTACTTTCAGGACTTGTGCCTTGCCAATATTATACCCATATCTCACCCCAAGATCCTCCCCCACGTCCAAAATCCCCTAGACTCTTCAAAATAAAAAATCATCTACCCTTCAGAGGTTCTAAAAGTAGGAAGTTTCAAGAGGTCATTAATAACAAGTGGAGAACACCAACAAATTTAAGGTTAGAAATCTACCCCATTTCACTTTTATTTCAAGATATTCATCTATTTTATTCATTTTTATGTTTGATCCATAATGATGTGGTATTATTTTTCAACTTCCCCATACATCCTTCATGAATTATATGTTATTAGATACCCATTCTTTCTCAGCAAATCCCTTTTAGGTAGACCCGATATCAGGCCAATAATCTGTAATGAATTCTACTAGAACTCATATACTAGTTCGGGTTTCTCTATGATTATTTTTACTGAAATGAAGTTGTATTTTCATTTTTATGTAAAAAATATAAATTATTTTTATATTCTCTAAACTAATGTCCCAATATCCACCCCTCATTCTCTTTTGGGGATATACAAGTTTTTATTGATTCCCACCTCGATGCCCCCTGATAAGCAATCATGATTTATTGGAACTTCCTGAATTATTACTTGACTTAAAGTTAACACTATATCATATTTTAAGACACCATTGTCATTATAAAAACATAATTTTAATTATGAAAACCTTCTTTGTTAACTTCAGGTTTTATATTGAAGATTGTTCCATTTTCTTTTTTAAAATCTCTATAGTATTTTCATTAAAACCATATAAAATTTAATGCTAATATTTCCGAAATATATTTCTTACAAGTTTTCACTCTTTTTTAGACATCATGTACCATGATATATTCCTATTGAATGTCCCTGTATAATTATTTTCATTCATGGACACATTCATGATACCATTTGTTAGGATTTATTTCATGGTTTTGGTACCTAATTCTTTCCATGGGTGCCAATATATTTTTGTATAGTTGATTATGTATTATTATTGGTGTGAAAAGGTTATTTATGTTGAAATATTATTTATGTGGAAATAATATTCATGAAAATGTTGTTATGGGTGCACCGTGATAACACTCCAATGTGTTGGGAAAAGTTATGTCTCATGATATGTGATGTGAAACAGGATTGGTAGTTAGCCATGACCCATAATAAAATGGTAAACGGGATTGGCATCCATCCTTGACCCATACTAATGAAATGTCTTATGATTCTGCAACATTTATATGATTCCATGTTTATATGATCTCATGCTTATATGTTATGATTTCATATGTTCCATGATTTGTTTTTATTATGTCATGCCTCCAAACTCAGGTTCTTAAGATGTATCCTTATATTCATTCCCTCACTGTTCTTTTTATCTCATCCCTTTCTCCATGTGTTCCCCAGGGTACCCTATGCAGATTTAATGGCTCAAAGAAATTTAGGATATCTTATGGAGATTAAATAATGAATATTTTTTAAACCCCATGTTTTATGTTGTATTTACATAGGCTTCCAAGACACAAGACTTAATGATCCTTGGCTTGTACTTTGATGTATAATTAGTATTAAAGACATGTAATGTAATATATAAAAGGCTTGGGTAACAATAATTTTTTCGACACCTACAAAGAGATAACAGATTCAACCCCAAATTTTCCTTGAGGGGGGATTTGTGGGGACACTCCAAAATATGGGTGGAATAAGAAAGAGAATCAGTGGGGCTTTTCCTTTAACGACAAGAGACTCCTCCTTTAGTGGTAGCTGACACAGTTGATGAGATTCTTTCGTTGAAATAGCCTGTGGCTGGAGGTGACTTTTTAAGGGGTTGAGGAACTACCATATACCAAACTGGTTTTTGTTACTTTATTTTAACGGAATATGAATCCCATTAACTAGAAGGTTGTACTTGTGTTATTCTTTGATGAGATACGGAGAAGATAGAAATAAAAGTGATGCCCCCTAGTTTAATTTTTGGATGATTTCATTAATGCTGAAAAACATTAAATCTATGTGTATTATATGTTTTTTAATGTTTTTTTTTGTTTTTGTTTCCCCACACAACCACTGCGACCTAACACATCTTTGACGAAGTGCATATAATTGTTCTTCCATTGAGATCAACCTCACTGGAACTCCCACTATTCTCTTTTGAGATTGCTAAACCAGTAAGAATATTTTTTCCCTCTCCAATAAATGCATATCAGGAATCCATGCTCTTGAGTCATCAAACCAACATCCCCATCCCAGGTTACGATAATTGTAGTAGTCTTCTTGAATGAAACACATACAGGAGATAAAGGAGATGATAGGGTAGGGGAGATGATCATCCATAAGAATGATGAATCCAGTGAGGATTCAACCAAATGGGACATGTTGTAAAGGGGAATACGAGAGCCACATGAGCAACATATATGGGAAAAATGTCTCTATCTTAAAACACAAATAAGGGAGATGAAAACATCCATGAGATATGAGGTAATCAAGATACATGGATAAAATATGTGCATTATGAGGGGATAATGAATGAAACACCTTTTTATAGGTTAAATAAAATTAAAAAATTAATAACATAATGTTTATTATTCAAGAAGAACAATTAAATAGATAATCAACTTATAATATTTCCACTGAACGATTATCATTGTAAAATAATGTGACTATTCTGATCTCTTTATATTATTATTCAAATATACATGCTACTGGGATTATACTGAACATTAGAGGTGAACCAGTTAAGCAATGAATATTGGTATTTGTGGTCGCACTAATTATTTTATTCATTTAATTATGTAAGAATCATGTTTTTCATTGAGGTACGAATATTTTCATTTCATTTTATACTTAATAAAATGTGGAAAAATGTTTAAGGGCTAAATGAAGGGTTGTTACACAATGTCACTGTGAACTACATGTCATGAACCTATAGGAACACACCATGTTAGTTTCGCTACTAACAATGTATTCGTAGTACACTTCCATGTAATGGTCTGACCAGAAAATATATGGACATTGAATGTAGTCTCAAGTACATTCCAGGTACTTATTTATTGATTAAACCGATCAATATCATCATTTTTTATGAAAATAGGCAGGGGATCTCCCGGGTTGACGAACAAGCTGTGCCAGACCTTCAATCCCACCCTGATTGATCTTCTGAACCCTAATTCCTTTGCTGTTGGTTGCATTTTTACTTGATTGGTAAAATCATGATTCCCATTGAGTCATTGTTTGTGATTTTTTCCCTTGACAATGTTATTTTAGGTCAAGTGTTTATGGTCATTTTGTATATCTACTCCATTCTAGTTCAAATCATAGACAAACACCAGACGAAGAGAGTCGTACAAGTATGAGGTCGGTGGTCGTGTGCCTTTCACTCAATTTTGATTTATTTATATGTTTCACAATGTCATTTTCCCATGAATAGGGTGTAGTTATGAATGTAAATTGACCGTTGTTGTTTCCTAATTATTATTAGGTCAGGAATTAAATTAATTTAAGTATGTTTGAGCTTGTTGGTTTTATTAAGGGTCACTCATGGGTGTGTTTCCCTCAAATGATGATTCTTTGACAATTAGGACCAGGATGACTATAAGCATGCATTTTATTCCCATTTAGGGGTTGTTTAAAATATAATTTATTAATTGAATTTGGTCCACATGATATGATAATTGGTTATGTCTTGTGATAGTTTAATTCACATTTTTTATTGTTATACATAAACTATCTGGGTGAGTATATTTGTTTATGCCTTATAATTGGGGGATGACATATTTGGATTGTGATATGAACTGCACATGTATGTATAATTGTTTAAGACTTCTGATAGATTAATTGATATGTTTCTTGTATTGTATGATTGAAAATGAGTTGTTATTATTTTAAAAATGTAATTGTGTGATTTACATGTTTTTTATTTTATTCTGAAATGTTGATATACAGGGCTCGACCATATTGATTATTACCACTATGAGCTGGGATTTTTTATTCATGGAGATGAAGATTTGTTATGCTTGTGGAAAAGAATTGTTATGCCTATGGAAAAAAAAATTCTATCCCTGCAGGCACATTGTTGAAATGAAAATTGAATAGAATCACTAAGGAAGCGTCTTCCAATAAAAAACACAATCTTGTATTTAGTCATCACATTATTTGTTTATATATCCTTCTAAAGTAACTGTTAAGCATTACTTATATAGGGGATTTAAATGATTAGGCATGATCTCTAGACTTATATAATTAAATTTAATTGAATGTAAATTCTGAACATAATGACTAAAAATGGAAAACATTACTTGTAGGATTGTCTACTTTTGAGTACCTAATTTAATGTTCTTCCTTTTTGTACACTACCAGTTTCATATACTCACAAACATGTAAACACAGTTCTTGGGTGGTCTTCTACTTATAATTATTTCTCACACCGATTTTAGGTCATGCTTTTAGGCCCACACATATCATATTTTTGCAGGTGTCGATAGTGGAATGCCCCCTTTTATAGGTACATGAGATTATATTAAGAGGTAGAGTGTATGGGACTAATCCGATGCATGGAATGCTTCTTAGTTTCCTTTTTTTCATTTTTAATTTTAGAACATATATTGTGGATTCCTCAAGTGTTCTTATTTTGGAGGTTTTCGCAGAACATAACATGCCACATCATCATTTGTATGTAATGATGCTTGGTTATTTATCATATCAGTATTTCGCTATTTATTTCAGAAGTAGGATGTTTAAATATTCATCTATTGAATTATTATTTAATATGTTGTGTTACACTCTACTAGTGAGGGCATAGATTCCCCACTATCACACCCTATATCATTACTATTAGTCTGCAGCCTCTGACATTTGGGAAACTGTGCTTGAGGCCATGTCACCAACCGAGTACGACGCATTAGTTCTCTGTCATCTAGATCCATAACGTTACAATGTGGTATAAGAGGATTTCTCTTCTAGTTTGATTTATTGTCTGTAGATGATAGATAGAGATATAGATGTAATGTATTAGGTACTAAGATGTTTCTCCTTTACCTTTTAGTGAATGTTATACCCATGTTCATACTGGGATTTTCTTAGGTGTTGACTTGTGTGGTGGTGTTTCAACATCATCGGGTGGATAAATTTATCATGGAGGGGAGGATATCATAATTCATTGTGTGCCTCGTTCTCATAAAAAGAATGTCATGATCTTTTTGACACTAGGGATTCATTGGTTCTCTTTTATTTTACATGCATCTGTATAGTTATCATTATTTATCCCTCTAGATCACAAGGTAATTAACAAAATAATTATTAGAACCAGATAAATAATTTGATATCGGTCATATGTTATTGACTCTTGTTTTGGTAGATATTTTTATATATATTCTTTATTTTTTTATAATATCATTAATGACGTGAATTTTAATGGAACGTAAATCCGTAATTATTTGGTAATTATTTGGATAAAGATAAATAGGCATATAAATGAATGTAGTTCTTCTTGTTGTAATTTTATGTTAATCAAATTGGTGCAGTAAGTATGATTAATTATTTATTGAAGCTTAATGTTTAGGTATCTTGAACTTTGATCGAATGAATAAAAAATACCTTAATCCATCATGGATTAAAGAAATTGTTTTTTGATAAAAGATAATTCCTTGTAGGGTTCTGAGTTACCCTCTTGCATGTTTATGGGAAATGTGCCCAACTGGTATGATGTTTTTATATAATTATGTTTGTTGTGATTGGAGCATAGATGGATGTTGTTATTTGAGGGGGTAGGGAGGCCTACTGGTTGTGGAAGAAGTTGACACATAAAGTTGCATGATGCATCAGTTTATGCATGTGGGTATCAGGGAGGACACTAGGGATGATGAAATGGGTAGGATGGTAATGATTGGATTATGGCTAATACTTATTGGTTTTTTATCTGCATTACATTCCCCAATGCTGAAAGAATATTCTCTCGCTTACAATTCATCCTAAAGGGGAGAATATGTGTGGAGTATGCCACCTGATTTCCGTTTTTTAGCTTTAGAAGAGAGGATGAGTCTACTCCCTTGATATTGGTGGCAATGTCTTGATGGGTAGATAATCTACTCACCGGGTCGAACCCCCTTGTGTTTAGTAGCATATATGTTTTTCTAGAATTCCTTGGAATATTGTAAAGTAATTATGTAAATAAATAATAGAATAAATGATGTTAACCAATGGGATTGGATTTTTCGGGGGTGCAATGCTGAGGTTGTAGGGAACAATGAACATTGGGTGTGATGCTAATGGAATTTAATGTGGAATTTTAAATGGTTAAATAATGTTTAAAGAAGTAATTAATATAATGTGAAACTAAGTAAAAGGGAGTGAAGTAATACAATTAATACCTTTAAATGGGTGTGTGATCACAGTATACCTATTCTTAGATGTGGCTACCGGGAGTCAGAGAGACATTAGATATAGTGTGTCTATGATTAGGTTATGCCCATAGTGTGGTTTTGAGATATAGTATATTATGTACTTTTTGTGTTTTATATACTACTCTACCTCATTATTTACGAAAAAAACACCCCAGGGATTCTGATCCATGGTGGTGTTTTCCCCAACATTTTGGTGGGAGGATGGATGGGTGACTACCACCTTTGGCCTCTCTCTCTTCTCTGGGTAGTTATTTGTCGTCATAAGAAAAGAGATTAGTTTTCTCCATATATGTGTTTAGAGGGTAGTAATGGCTTCTGGATATTAACACACATATATTCTTGATATAGTTCCCTATGGACTACTATATGTGTAACATGTATAGGTTGTGATGGCTTGAGGATCCTTACTTGGTGTCTGGGTTGTAATGGATTGAGATATAATACCTGACATATGATACCCATTATATGATATGGGGTAACTGCCAGAAACAGCACGGTTTCATTGCTTACCTAGACTTGGTGGTTTTGTTGCACGAGGTGAATGTTGTGGTGCTTCACCCAGGTGTCTGCAGGTAGGCCTTTTTTGAGAGAGATTCTTAGTGCGTGCGATGTTGGGGAAAGCGTTAAATCAGTGGGAAGTAGTAGTGGGGTAACCCTGATAGTAATTATAATATTTTATACTGTTATTTTAATTACATGGGGAGAGTAGTCATGGTGAGGCTGGGAATATATTATACCTTTTTAGGTGAAAAGTTAGTTTCACTTATTGTTCACTTTTCATTAGAATAATTTCTTTACTGTTGCACTTGTGGAATTGGGGTGGATCCTATTAAGAATACTATTTTACTCACCCTATGTTTATATAAACTGTTTTTTAGGTCACTTGTAGAAGGATGGAGATCAGGATGGTTTATAATAGCTTGGGGTCACAGGAGCTATTTGGGATTATTGGTTGCTATTGTTTTTAAATTCATTTGGGTACTTTTAGTTTTCCCCTTTGAGTTATAGTAGTTTTTCATGACATTACATATGTGTACTTGTGATTTATTTTATATTGTTGTCTGTGTTGGAGTTGTTTGCTGACTATCTTATCTCTCACTTTTGCATGTTTCCTCTTAGATGGTAATTCCCCCCATTTGTGTGTTTACTATACCCTCAGTTCTAGTCGCTTACCCATGGGCCAACTGGAGGTGGGACATGGGGGTCACAATCTTCCTTCCCATGTTGCTAGCTTAGTAGGGGTACACCTTGTGGAGAGGGGATTGTGACATGATCCATTGGAACAACCAAGGTTCTATCAAAGTCCTGGGAGGATATTCCAAACTCATGTATCCTTTTGATAGACCCTTCATCCTCTCTTTGGTTTCATATAATTTTGTGTTTTTCCTTCAATTTTAATCACATATGAGTTTGTTTTTTAAATCGATTTTAATGCATGTCTCTTATTCATAATTGTTTTTAATCATCCACTCTATATTATTAAGTATTAATACTCTTAAAATAGTTTAAATATTGTTTAATCCCCTTCCTTTTATTCTCTTTCCCATTCAATCTAAATTCTGTATGTATCATCAGCTTCACTATTTTCATGTGTGTGTTCGGCACACCATTGTATTTTCAACCGTTTATTTATCTTCTCATCATAAATCCTCATTAAATTTTAAAAATTTTATTAACCACCCAACTGGATGATTAAAAATCTCATTAGGGTGATTCATAATTTGGGGATGTTAAGTGATTGAGGGCCTTCCCTAAATGAATATTCATTAAATTAATATTATTTTTGTCGAACATAATATGTCATAGATTAATGACATGTTTTTTTTATCATCAGGATTCCATGCATTATTGCAACCACAAATACACTACCATAAACAAGTAACAGTGATGATTTGAACTCTATATTATGTTACAGCTTCGATTAATGCTTTAAAACTTGGGAATTACGATCAAATTCATCATGTGAAGTGGGTATTAATTTAATACAATACAAATAAAATCTCAATGTTATCATAAGAGTAAATCCTAAAAATGGAAATCACCCTAATATTTATCAAATTGTCAAATCAATCTTTATCAATCAATAATTTCATTTATTCAATTAAAAAAACCCCAATCAAAATACAATCAACTAAAAACAATCAACTATTTAAAATAATCATCGATAAGGATTCCAACAGAGTAGTTCTATACACATTTCCAGAGCAAGAAAACGTGGAATGGTGAATAGTAGAAAATTAACCATGCTTTCAAATGGAGTTGTTACCAGGGATGGTGTATTATGTATTCATTCTTATTTTTAAATAAGAAAAAAACAATTAAAAAAATAATGAAAAAAACTATGAGAACCCTACCATCACATAAAAATCATAAATAGAAAAAACTCAAAAAGAAATCAACTATTTCTATCTTCAAAAATCTCTCCAAATGTCCCGTATGCTCCCAAAAAATACCTCAGCTTTGTTTGAACCTAAAATTGAGAGAACACTTCTCCAACATAGGATGAAAATTATGGAAAATAAAATAATTCACGAACAAGTATTCATCTATCCGGTTTAATTTGAAATGGCCAATCCTAGGGAACAAAAAAAAGAACATGTTTCCCCTAATATGAATTACCAACCTCTTGGTATTCATTATCTAATCATAGTGGCTGACTTCGAACTAAAATAGGTTTTAATTCATCTTCTCCCTCATTTCCATTATCATTCCAGTGAGGATCAACATCTCCACCTTCAGGTGTTCCATGTGTTGTGCACTACCCTGAATCCTCAAGGGTATTCTGAGGAACAAATCAACTAAAAGCATTTTCTTTTTCCCCAACTAACTTCTCCATTTCTTGGCTCTACTACCTCAATTCTAGTTCCATAACCACATGGAATGACATGAAGTGACTTTTAATAGAAAAATTAATTCTTGCTTCTCGTACTGCATCTATCCAAAATAAAATAAAATGTATTCTTCAGTTACCAATGAATCACTCTACGAGTTCAAGGATAGGTTCAAAAAGCTTGTGGAAACCATCCAAAAAAACCAAATACCTATCCAACTCTTGATCCACTACATTTATTAGGCATTATGGTATATTGAGAGAACACTCATTGATGCCGCAAGTGATGGTGCTCGGGTTGATAATGCTCATGCAGCTCAAAGAGATCTCAAAATCAACATGGAAGTAAATACACAACAATTCCTTAATTGAGCACATGATAATGTCAAACACGCCCAATATAATCAATCGATAGAGCAACACAATATGAAAAATTAGATGAGGGAACTTACAGGTCTTATGTGACAACTATTTGTGGTTTCCAAATCCTCAACATCATCATCTCCACAATATGTGTTCCCTAGACTAATCACAAACTGTGGAATTTGTATCTCCCTATATCATCCAACGGGAACTTGTCCAAAACAATAGGAGGATCACTCTTATTCATCTGCTCCAATGGTTCTCAATGCAGTAAATGCCCAGAGTATCACCAACCCTAAAAAATCATGTCAGTTCATTTGAAACTTCAACCAACCCCACTCGGAGCCCTTCTCTTCTACATTCCAGAAATTCTTGAGGTTTGGTAATCCCATTTATCAACTCCCACAATTCCCTCTTCAAAACCCAAACCTATTCAAATATAGTCATAGTGTTGTAATCTTCAATCAACCTTATCCATTTGTTCCTTAACCTCAAATGAACAATCTTATTCTAGGATTCCACTATCCGAGTGAGCCTTCCCAATTACCCAACCTATAAAATCCCTTTCCCATGAACCAAAATCGTGGTAATCCCAATATAGGATATGCCACTTCTTCCAATAATACATGGGAATGTTCACTAGATGATATTTCCCCCTTCACCCATTCCAGCCTCAAAAACATTGAAACCCAAATTTGTGTACATGCATTCCACCTTATCCAGAAACAATAATGACATTTTTCCCAACTCTCAAATCAACCATTACCCAACCCCAATGGTAAGGTAATTTAAATTTCACTTAGATCCAGAAATAAAATTGATATGCCTCATGATGAGTCTGCCAACTACCCTTTGAATTTTGACCTGGAAAATGAAAAGAAAAAGAAACATGAAAAGGAATATGAAGTCATTCCCTCACCTCTTTTCATTCCACTTAGGAACCCAATTACTTTTCCTCAAGGAATTTGTAAGCCAAATAAGACCATTGAAGTTGATACTGAAATTCTTGACATGATTAGTCTTGTTGATGTAAACATACCCCTCTTAGACGAAATAAAACAAATCCCTAAGTATGGCATGTTTCTTAAGGAATTGTGCCCCAACAAGAGGAACGTTTGGACTTTTGAAAATGATTTCACCCATCAGTCTTTTCCAATAAAGTGCAATGATCCTAGGACCATTAAAGTTCCCAAAAAAATTGCATTTTACAACATTGATGAGGAAATAATATACCTTGGAGCCTCAATTAATGTAGTCCAAAAATCCATATTCTCAAACCTTGGTCTAGGTCCCTTACATCCAACTAGTGTTGTCCTTTAATTGGTCAATCGAGGAACTATTAGTCATGAGGGTATAATTGAGGATGTCCTTATTTGTGTGAATGATCTTATCTTCCTTTCTGATTTCTATGTCCTTTACATGTAAGGTGAGATGAACTCTTCTTGATCTCTTTTAATTCTAGAAAGACCATTACTAATGATTCTGAGAAAAAACATTGATGTCCATCTAAGAATCTTACCCCTGGAATTTGGTGACCAACTGGTCATGTTCAACATTTTTGAAGCCATGCAATACCCATATGAGGACCAGTCTAAATTCTAAATCCATGCTTCTGAGGAATCTTCTGAGAGTCAATTTAAACCCATTACATCATGTTCATCTATTTATAAGAATATAGGATCTTGTGAAATCTAAACCATTATTAACTAGGTCATAAATGTTGATGTTTATGTGCTCCATTCATTTATAATATTAATCAATCAAGAGGAACATGAAAAATATCATGAATTCCACATCAACTCTGATCTATACTGCTCCACATTGAAAAATATTTGGAAAAATGAATCAAAACCAATTTAACATCAATACTCCATCCTTGAGTAGACAATCCCACAATTGAAAGATGTGACGGATCTGAAACCTCTTTATGAACACCAAAATAATGAAATATTTTTCCATAATCACTCTTATACAATCGTTATCTTTGCATCACATGTAGAAATTAAGGATTCCAAACATGTTGAGGTTTTATAGGAAAACAAAAAGGCCTTAGGTTTGACCCTATTTGACATTCTTAGAATAATCCTTTCCCTTTGAATGCATCAAATACATCTTGATGATTCATACAAACAAATTAATAAATATCAAAGAAGACTCAATACACTCATACATGAGGTAGTTAGGGAAGAGATCACAATGATTCTTCAAGATGGTTTTATCTACCCAATTTACTATAGTGAATGGTTTAGTTTGATTAATGGTGTACATAAGAAAGTTGGGATAACTATTTTCACAAATGAACATGGGGTGTTAGTCACAAATTGAGTGAATAACAAGTGGAATGTGTGTATCAATTCTAGGTAATTTAATGTTGAACCATGGAAAAGATCACTACCCTCTTCCATTCATAGATAAAATTCTAGAACGATTACTAGGAAAGTCCCACTATTGCTTTCATGATGGATACAACAGCTATTTTCAAATCCTAATCGCACCTCAAGACCACGAAAATACTACTTTCACATGAGCCTTTAGAACATATGTATATAATAGATTTCCTTTTGGCCTATTCAATGCTCCTTCAACATTCTAGAGAATATTGATGAGTATATTTTTTGAATTCATTGAACAATACATGGAAGTATCAAAGGATGACATTACCAATGAAGGTTATTCATTTGAATTCTACTTGCATTTACTCTGTCTAGTCCATCAAAAGTGTGTCAGTTGTAGTATTGTGTTACATTTTAAAAAATGTAACTTCATGGTTGCATATTGGATTATTCTAGGGAACATTGTTTCAAAAAAGGGTATTAAAGTCGATACTGCCAAAATTTAAGTGATTCTATCACTTATTAAACACAATTTTGTTTGAGAAATCTGTTCATTCCTCAGGCATGCCGGTTTCTATTTTATATTCATCCATTGTTTCAGTAGGATTTTCCTCCTACTCACTCGATTCCTCTAAAATTATATCACTTTATATTTCAATGAGGTTTTCAAGAGAGCCGTCGTTCAACTTAAAAAACTATGTTACATCTTCATTGGTAATCTAACCCCCGGATTAGTCCTTACCCTTAGAGTTGATGTATGATGCTTCTAAGAGAGCCTTCGGGGCTGTACTTGGTCAAATAAGGGAAAATATTCCTCATGTAATATACTATGCCTCTAAAAAATTGGATGAAATTCAATGTCACTACACTGTCACAAAAATGCATCTTTTAGTTGTGGTTTTTTCCTTAGAAAAATTCTGGCCCTATCTCTTAGGCGCCAAAATTTTCATTTTCACAAACAATTCCTCTATAATGTTATTACTCCAGGTAAGTGATTCAAAACAAAGGATAATAAGATAGATCTTAATTCTCCAAGTGTTTGACCATAAATATCAAATATAGACCTAGAAAATAAAACCTAGGATTGATCATTGGATTAGAATTTCTAATTCTTCTAATTCAGAAATAATTGATCCAGAATTTCCGACAGAGAACTTTTCATATCTCCCTCCAAAAGTAAAATGGTATTCCCCAATTATAAATTACATGTATTCCATGGGTTTTCAAAAAAAAATCAAAACAACAAAAAATTATTATGAAAAGTGATTAAAAATACAATTTTTGGACGAAAATAATCTTTCAAAAAGTCGGGTAGAAATGATATTTATGAGATGTATTGATGAAGATAACAATTTATTGTCATAGAATTCTATCACTCACTTCCTAGAGGTGTCCACATTATACCATAAAGGACCTATCGAAATGTCCTAGACTCTAGATTCTTCAATCCCTCAATCTTCATGTAACCACAATAGTTATGTCAATCATGTCACACTTTCCAAAATTGTGGAACAAATTCAAAGGGAAATGAAATTATACAAAATCCTTTTTTGAGATATTCGATGTTTTTGGAATCAATTTCATGGGACCATTCCCCACTTACAATGGGTTATCATATATTCTTATTGTAGTATATTATGTTTCTAGCCGGGTAGAGTCCAAACACACGTTAAATGATGATTCACATACTGTTAATGAGTTTCATGAGACACACATCTTCCACTTATTTGGAACACCAAATCCTTGATAAGTGACTTATGAACCCATTTTTGTAATAGAAAAATGTAATATATTTTGAAAAGGAATGGGGTTTTACATAAAACATAAACTTCATACAACCCCCAAATAGATGGTATGCCCGAAAATTTTAATAGAGAATAGAAATGAGTGCTTGAAATAATTATAAAACCCACCAAAGAAGACTGGCATGAAATATATGGTGATACACTTTAAGATTATCAAACATCAGACAAAACCCCCATTGGGAATTCTCCTTTAAGGCTAGTTTTTGGAAAATCAAGTAATTTGATAGTTTAAATCCATCATAATTAATTTTAGAACAATAAAATAAAATTAATTTTGATATTGAAAAATCTGGAGAAGAAATATTGTTATAATTTTGCTAAAATGGAGGAGATTCGAATTGATTCATACAATAATTATAATCTATAAAAAGAAAAATCCAAGGAAGTCTAGGAAAAACACATCATGTGAAAGGTATTTCATGAAGGTGAAATGGTAATTCTCTTCAATTCTTGATTTTGACATGACCTTGGTACGCTTAATTATTGTTGGAAAGTTCTTTTTATTGTTTCTCATGTTTACCCATTTGGTGTAGTGCAAGTCAAAGACCCGTCTTCAAAAAGTATATTCACCGTTAATGGACATTGGTTAAAGAATCACCATTAGAGGACACACAATCCTAGAACAACATTGACATCCACTGGATCCACTATATCTAGAGTAAACACACCACTGGATGGAGAGGGAAACCCACCAAATCCATACTCGGGGCCCCTCATTCCCATTAACGCTATCACTCACTCTTCCACTCTATAAATCATTCATATAATTTTACTCTATTAAATTTTTACCACTTTCTTCATCAAATACTTTATTTTTCTCTTTCTCTGTTGTGTGAGTTTGTATTTTAAAAACAATAAAAAACTAGAAAATGAATAAAAAATTCAATAAAACCAGGAGACATAGTTACTCTCCATCAAGTTTTGAAATTTTCTCTAACCATTTTGTGGAGTCAAAAGACATGGTTTAATCTAAATGTTTTTATGTTTTAATCATATATTTCGATAAATAATATTGTTTCAAAAGCAACAAATATTGAATGCTCAATTATTGATTTTGGAAAAAATTTTCCCCTATCATGAGGAACAACATTAGTGTTAATGCCAAGGCCACCTATTACAATATTTTCAAAATGTGTGTTTTTTACCCTCATTTGTGATTCATGAGTGAGTGATCCTTGAAGATGAGATTCCTATTTTGGTGTGGATTTATATAATAGATGCATTTTTTGAACCACATGATTATCACAATTTCTAAATAGCCTCCCTTTTCCCTTACATTAATCTTCCATTTGAAAGGCCCTTTGATAATATGAAAACATTTTCTTTGATATCCACATTAAAAGATAAATACCATATCCCATCCAATATCTACATGTACTTACATTTCATTATTAATTGAAATATATGTGTGGGGGAAATGGATTTCAGTTTTGGGTGACGTTTTATTTATTTTCAATGAGTTATCACTTAATTAAGGGAAAACTTCCATTTTAGTGCTGGGAGAGGTTTTCATTCAGTGTGTTTGAATTAATGTCCCTTCATTTATGTAATTTTGTGTAATGTACTGAACTTTTCAATTAATTTTTCCCTAATTTTGTGGGTATAATTAAAATATGACTGTTGGGATTCGACTATTATATGACCGTTGGTCAATATGACCATTGGAAACTATAATCTTAAAATTGTGTTTTTATAAATACAATTATATTGGTTAATTAATACAGATAGAATATGGAATGGCCTCATCCAGTAGACTCGAGCCTTAACAGGCCCATCTATCACAACCTTAGAAGGAGGTATCATCACTGGGCTTTACCCTGGACCAAGACCAAGCCGAACATCAATATATGAAGCTTGAACGGAATCACCCAAGGGAGAAGTTTAAGCTTATAGAAATCGCCACTCGGGAATGATGTCCAAGCCACCCAAGGATTCTACCACCATAGCACACCTAATACATAGTTCCTATACTGGGTTAATAAGGGGATATTTAATGAGACATTAGCTACTTTGTGTAACACTTTTATATAAATAAAATTGTTATTTATTCTTATGGAAATGTTTTAGAATTTCAAATATCCGGATAAATTTAGGATGTGTATTATTGAAGAATTTAGGAAACAAGGGTATTTTAAAATATTTCTGTATTCATTAAATAATTAATAATATGAAATTATTTTCATGAAATGGTCTTCTACAGTTGTGATCATTGAGAAATTTATAGTCTATTAATATCAACTTGGCTTTAACGAATTGTAATGTAGTAATAGTAACATACCCATATGAATATTAATGAATAGTAATTTGACTAAAAAAATAGAAACTTCACCAATGAATGTATAAATACATTTTAGACATCTTAAAAGTGAAAAAAATCATCATAGTTTAAGCTTTGGTATTTTTGAACACCATAATTATTATATTTACAATTTTATAATTAATTTTATAATTTAAAATGGAAATTTATTTTCATAAAATTTAATCATAAATTGTTTATTTATTGTCTTATGGGTATACGATATTTTTATGGGACCTTGATTACTTTTTTAAGGTGTTACAAAAAGTTTTATTGTTTTAAAGTTTTATTTTGGGAATAAATAATGAATTTATTGAAAAATTAAATTAAAAATTTTTAGAAAATTATTTTCATTATATATACATAATTTTTTATTTCAGAGCATCGATATTAGGTTAGGGTGAATTTTTGGGTTTTTTCTGAAACAGTTGAATTTTCAGTTATTAGTAAAAATTACGTTTTGAGTTTCGTGTGTTTAATAACATCATTAATGATGTAATAATGATATAATCATTATGGTCAACTTCTTAATAGTGAGATAATTTATTAGGTGTCCCATGTTGCCAATACCTTGGGCAAATACCATGGTCAAGCCCCAGGCTTTGGCAAATACCATCGATGATGTGTCCCAGGGAAATTAATAATTTATTCACTCACATTTCCTCTAAATACCAAGCCATTTACCTCATTCATTTCATTCAAAATTAATCCTCAACAAAGTTGTTGGACTCCTCATGTGTTAATCATGTTTTAATGATCACAAATCTCATTACTCTTAATTAATCTCGTTCTTCATTGCACATCTTGCTAATACTCTTGATTCTCTATGATAACTACTCATCATGTTTTAATAATAATAAATCTTATGAATGTTAATTACTATATTTATTATTTACATGTATCATGCATGATAACAAATCTCACATATATTATCAATCCTTTATGTTTATGATTCATGTTCTCTTACTCTCTAATGTTTAAACTTAATTCATATTCTGCATATTACTGTCTAAGTCTAAATGTAGATATTTTTCTAAGTATTGACTCACCGTGAAGGACTCACCGTGAGCCAGACACCGTGACCCAGACACCGTGACCGAGACACCGTGACCCAGACACCGTGACCGAGACACCATGACCCAGACACCGTGACCCAGACACCGTGACCCAGACACCGTGACCCAGTCACCGTGACCCAGACACCGTAAAGGACTCATCGTGACCCAGACACCGTGAAGAACATACCGTGAATCTCATACTGTGAACCTCATACCGTGATGCTCATACTGTGAAGCTCATACCATTAAGAATACATCGTTTACTTAATCACTGTGACACTATTTCTTATCTTTTTTTCAATATTATTTAAATAATACTAATGGTCATATTTGATGTTTTTAATGAAATTAATGTTATTTAATGATAGTTGTTGGCATGTCAGTAAACAGTATCTCGTACCATTGAAAATGGAATCATTCCTACTTCCAGAACGTGTGGAATATAAGGAAGATTAAGATGCAGTACACGTGCAAGTAGTGAACAAAAGAAAAGTGTGAAAATACAATGAGAAGAAATTACATACAATAGAGATCATGGTGCTGAACAAGAAGATCAATCCTGAGCAAGAAATAGATTGCCAGACCTTCAAAGAACTATCATGAATGCAATCCAACACCAATGAAGAACACATGACGAATCAAGAGATCATTCTCATTCTTGTAGAAGACAAGATGACTACGACAATCTGTTTTTCAACAGAAAAACTAGAGAAGGACTCAAGAGCATTCCTGCTGAATCCAATGAGTCCAGAGCTGCATTGATAATCACTAGAGCTTTCTAAAATCTTATATGTTCCCTCGAAGTAATTTATTTATTAACTTTCAATCAGTGTGGTGTACTCTGTAATTCTTATACAAGCACTGTCTCCTGCACTAAACTGGAGGAAATCAAAATCCTCAAACCACAATTGTTTACTCCTGTTTACACACGTCAACTACGGAAGAGGTCCTTGTGTGGCCTAGTCTATCTTTTCCCACGAAGAACAGTGGTAGAGGTCCATGCATGGCCTGTACAGTCTTGTAAACTATTGTTTACCCAGATCCAGGGTGTGGATCAAATTTTCTATAAATTTGAGAGGACTAAGTCTCGACTTGAGAATGGACCTCTGGTTATATTTGATGTGAATCGTTAGTTTATGTTTATAGTATACTACATATATCTCATTTATTCCGCTGCTATTACTTTGAAATAAAAAAATATTATATTTCTACTTTGATAGTTAAATTAGCAAGTGATTAGACATTTTGTAAATCAGTAGGTTAGTTTCAAAAGTTAATTTGATCTTTTGGTTAAATTAACTGAGACCTAATCAATCTTTGAGAAGCTAAGTGAACATTTACAATCTGTATAAATTCACTACAGTTTAGCTTGTTTTATAAATTGGGTGATTTTAAATAGACAATATTTTAACAGAAATTTTAATTGGAACTCAATTCACCCCCCTCTTGAGTATCCCCTCCGACCAACATTTTGTATCAGAGCAATTATCTTTTTAAGGATTTTTGAAATACTCTGTTTTTCAACTAGGATTTTATTTTCATCATTAAAGATATTAAAATTCTATTAGTTCTAAATTCTAGATCTTTAAATTATCATTCTAAAATATAGCAATGGGAAATAGACTGGAGGGTGCTTCTACTAACATGACACCTTTCATCAATGGTACAAACTATGCTCAGTGGAAACTTCAAATGAAAATAAATTTAGAAAGCATGGGTTTTGATATCTGAAATGCTATAGAATCTCAATATAAACTTCCAGGAACTGAAAGAATAACCTGGGATGAACCTACAAATACTGCATACAATAATAATTGTAACGTTATGAACTCCATGTATTGTGCTCTAGGAGATGAGGAGTTTAATATAATTTCAACTTGCAAAACATCTTTTGAAATTTGGTATACTTTGGGTGTTTCTAATGAGGTAACAACCATTGTTAAAGAAATGCGATCGAATACCTATACTGTTAAATATGATAATTTCAAAATGAAGACTGATGAACCTATTTCTGATGTGTATCTCATGTTTAATGATATAGTCAATACTATGAATTCACTTGGAAAGGATGTTCCAGCAAAGGAAAAAATTATGATAATCTTGAGATGTTTACCAGACCGATGGAGAGGCACGTCTGTTTCAATCAGAGAGTCATGTGACATTGCTGCTCTACCGGTCACAGAACTCATTGGTAATCTCATGATGTATGAGGAAGAACTCAAGGTGAATAAAGAGGAAGATGATGAACCTAAGAGAAAATATGTGGCTTTCAAGACTACTGCTTCAAAGAGTAAGGATAAAGATAATGCTCAAATACAAACTGACAGTTCAACCAGTGAAAAGTCAGGCTCTGATAGTGATGCTGAAATGGCTTAGATAGCCAGAAGGTTTATGAAATTTTATAGGAAGAATATGCTTTTTAGAAAATCAAATTACAAAGGTAAGGGTGACAACAAGGGACACTGGAAAAAGGATTGGAAGAAATCTGACAAATCTGATGAATTTGTTCGGTATGATTGCAAATGAAAAGGACATATAAAATCATATTTTCCACAATTGAAATACAAGAAGAAGTATGATTATAAGGATAATATGTATAAGAAAGGAATTAAGTATATGTGGAGTGCTTCTGAGTATATCTCTAGTAAATCTAAAGCTTTTGAGACTTAAAACAGAAATAAGGAAAACATGTGTTTTATGACAAACACTTCTGAGGTAACATCTGAAACTCTTGCTTTAAATTCATTTTATTATGGAGATGATTTTGAATCTGAAAATATGTCAAAATCTGAACTATTTGAATATTGTGATATGTTAGAAGAAACCTGTAATGAGCTGAAAGACAAATACAAAGGTTTAAAGATACAGTATTCTTTAGCTGTTAATCATAAATCTGATCTTGACATAGAAATAGAATATAATGCTTGTTTTCTTAAAGATAACACTGAACTGAAAATGTCTAACGAGAAAATTAGGAAGGATTTAAAAAAATTTACAAATGGAAAGATAAACTAACTCAAATGCTAGGAAAGCATGTCGCACCGAAATATACTACTGTAATAGGCTACAAACCTGGATAGAGACAGATTAGCAAGAGTAGATTTATTCCTAAATCTGGACAGAATAACGCTAGTTCAATTTATGGACATTTATATGCTTCAACTAGTTATTCACTTAGTTTTAAATCTAATAGAGTGTATCTTTCTAAATCTATTGATTTTGTAAATTATTTGAGACCCATAATACTTATTTGGGTACCTAAAGTTTTATTGTCTAACCTGTCTGGACCCAAAAATATTTGGGTACCAAAATCATTACATATTTAATCTATTTGTAGGAAACCTGATTGAAGAGTTCCCACAAGAAGACATGCTATCTGGACAGTGGATGTTCAAGACATATTTCTGGGTATTATTCATGCTTCAAAAGTTTAATAAAGGTTGATGGAGGTCATGTCACCTTTGTTGTTAATTTTGAAGGAAAGATCATCGAACTAGGTCAAATTGGTAACACTGATTCAGTTTTAATTTCCAAATTTTTATTTGTTGATGGAATGAAATATAATCTGTTAAGTATTTCTTAATTATGTGATGATGGTTATAATGTTAAATTTGAAAATGATTCTTGTAATGTTTTTAATTCTAAAATCATTTTAGTCTTTTCTACTCTAAGAAATGAAAATTTTTATGTTGTTGATTTAAATTCCTTAGCTAAGAAAAATGTTACCTGTTTAAATTCTTTTCATAAAGATTCTTGGTTATGGAATAGAAGACTATGAAACTGCAATTTACAATCACCTAGAAAACTAAAGAGGAAGAACTTGGTTAGACAATTACCTAAACTTGAGTTTCCAAATGAAAATGTTTGTAATCCTTGTCAAAATGGAAAGAAACATAAATTTTATTTTAAATCAAAGAATGAAGTTTCAACATATCAACATCTCGAGTTGGTTCAAATGGATTTGTTTGGACCATCTAGAGTTTCTAGATTAAATGGGAAGCACTATGTCTATGTCCTAGTAGATGACTTTTCTAGATATACTTGGGTATACTTCTTAGCTCACAAAAGTGAATCTTGTTCTTACTTTGTTAAATAATCCAAATTTGTATAAAATATTAGTGGACATAAGATTAAAACCCTAAGAAGTGATCATGGTCGTGAGTTTGAGAATCATGAGTTTGAATCCTACAACTCACACAAAGGTTATAGTCAGAATTTCTCTACCCCTAGGACACCTAAACAAAATGGTGTAGTAGAAAGGAGGAATAGAACCCTGCAAGAAATTGCTAGAACTATGCTTAATGAATATGACCTGCCTATTTACTTTTTGGCTGAAGCTATCAATACTTCTTATTCTATTATTAACAGAGTATTAACAAATCATGTTCTAAAGAGAACCCCATATGAGATGTGGAACAATAGAAAACCTAATGTTTGTTACTTTAATGTCTTTAGATGCAATGTTTTTGTTCTCAATAAAAAAGATAATATTTATAAGTTTGCTTCTAAGAGTGATGAAGGAATATTTTAAGGATATTCTTTAACCAGAAAAGCCTATAGAGTCTTTCATAATAGAACCAAGTGTGTGGAAGAATGTGTTCACATCAAATTTGATGAAACAGATCCACATGATCCTAAAAACTCTCTTGAAAATCATGAAGAATATATATCTTTTTTGGTCGTTAATGAAAAATTTAATGAACCTGCTATAAAAACAACTAGTTCTGGACTTATTCCAGAATCTGTTCCTAATGAACCTGAACCCAAAGAAGAACCTGAAATTTCTATTCCTACCTTTATTAGATCTAATATAATTCTAAAGAATCATCATTTACATGTTGTTGTAGGAAATCTTGATAGAGAGACACAGACTAGATCTTCTCTTAGAAATAAGGTTGAACATCAAGCCTTCTTGTCATAGCTTGAACCTAAAAATATTAATGATGCTATTAATGATGAATTTTGGGTAATTTCTATTCAATAAGAACTAAATAAATTTGAAATAAATAATGTTTGGAATCTTGTTGAAATGCATAAGGACACTTTCACAATAGGAACAAAGTGGGTGTTCAGAAATAAAGTAGATGAATCTGGAAACATTGTTAGAAAAAAAGCTAGGATAGTTGCACAAGGATAAATTGAAGAAGAAGGTATTGACTATGAGGAGACTTTTGCTCAAGTAGCCAGATTAGAAGCTATTAGGAATATAATTTCTTATCCTGCTCAACTTAATTTCAAACTATATCAAATGGATGTCAATAGTGCATTCTTGAATGGATATATTGCTGAGGATGTTTTTGTGGAACAACCACCTGGATTTTCAAACACTCATGTTCCAAATCATATTTTCAAATTATCAAAAGCTTTATATGGTATAAAGCAAAATCCAGGAGCTTGGTATGATAGATTAAGTACTTTTCTAATTTCTAATGGTTTTACAAAAGTAATAGCTAATCCTACTCTATTTATATAATGAATTTCTGAAGATGATTTAGTTGTACATATTTATGTAGATGATATTATTTTTGGATCTTAAAAAACTAAATTAAGTACTGATTTTTCTTAAATGATGCAAAATGAATTTGAAATGAGTTTAATGGGTGAACTTAAATTATTTCTTGGATTTCAAATCATTCAAAATGATGATGGAATTATTTTAACTCAAATTAAATATACTAGAGAACATTTAAAACGTTTTGGATTAGATAGCACAAAAATTAGTGACACTCCCATGAGAACCACCTGTAAGATGTATATTAATGAAAATGGTAAATCTGTTGATCAAACCACTTATAGAGAAATGATTGGAAGTCTAATCTACCTAACTACTAGTCGTCCTGACATTATGTTTAGTGTGTGTATATGTGCTCATTTTCAAGCAAACCCTAAAGTGTCACATTTAAATGTTGTAAAGAGAATTTTCAAATACCTCAAGCATACTCCCAATTTAGGACTGTTCTATCCCAAATGACAATCATTTGAATTAGTTAGTTATTCTGATGCTAATTTTGCTGGATGTAAGCTAGATAGAATATGCACCTCTAGAACATGTCACCTTTTAGGAAAGTTACAAGTATCATGGTGTAGTAAGAAACAAAATTCTGTTGCATTATCTAGTACAGAAGCTAAATACATAGCTGTTGGAAGTTGTTGTGCAAACATTTTGTTGAAGAAACACACTTTACTAGACTATGGATATCAATTCAGACATGTCCCAATAAATTGTGACAAGACAAGTGCTATTAACATTTATAACAATCTTGTTTCTCATTCATGGACAAAACATATTGATGTAAGACATCACTTTTTGAGGGATCATTATCAAAAAGGTGATATCACTTTGGAATTCATTGGTACTGAATATCAACTTGTTGATATATTCACTCAACAATTAAATTCAGAAAGAATAGAATATATCACACATGACATTCTATGATTAATCATAATTAAATATCTTATCTTAATGTCTAATACTTTACTATATTTTACTTTACGGTTTCATGGTCACTGTTTCTAAGTTACTGTTTTATGTTCACGGTCCCACCGTCAAGACCTTATGCTCACAATCTATCAACTCACTGTCTCACCGTGACTGCACATAATGCTCACTGTCTCACCATGACAACTACCAACTGTCTCACCGTGATGAATAGTTTTCATCACACAGTAATGCCTACTCACTGTCTCACCGTGGAGATTATTTATATTTATATTTTAACCCGTATCACATAATTTTTATTTTACCGCTATTTGATTTTCCCTCGTTTTTGTTTTTATGACGTTTGAAATTCCCAATTGATAAAGCATAAGGGTTCCATTCGATTCCTTACCCAAACTCTCTCTTGAACCTTCTCTTCCATCTCGCCAAAACCTTCAGTGGATGCCAAGGATGAAGCTTCCATCTTCCCCCTCTTCTGAGAAGCGCCACACTAAGAAACAGAAGAGGATATCGAGGACAGCTCCCGAAGGACCTCTAAACCCAAACATGGTAAGCCGTACAGTTGTACATGAAAAATGGGTTTGTACAGAGTGGTTGATGTCTAGCAGATCTTTATTTTTAAATGTTTTAAGAGAACAAGGATGGCTTGGATGGTTCAGTGGACAGAATAGACCGATCTACCCAAGATTGGTATCTCAATTTTATCATTATGTAAAGTTTTTCGTTTCAGTTTGGAAAAATCTTAATGGTGAAAAACTGGATAAATGGTCAAAAGTGCTCCTTCCCTTCAAGGCTGTGGGTTTTATGCCAAGGGATTCCCCATGAAGGAGTTTGTGAGGATTACCAGAGAGACCCTCCTCCAACAACCGACATCTTTGACCTGGAAACTACTTTGGAAAACCTGACAGGAAATGGCACCAAGCGAAGGGCCATAGCTGCTGAATTAGATGGGGAGACTAGACTTCTATTCAAAATTTTTAAAAATTTGATTAGCCCGAGAAAAGGAGATTTTGATGTGATGAATTATCAGGATGTGTTCCTGATGCATCTGTTGAAAAATGGCCATAACATCAACCTATGCAAGTATTTTATCAACCTTATCTCTGAGCTGATCAAAGTCACTTCCAAATCCACCTCCTTGTTTTACTCAAGGATGATTTCAGCTATGTTAGTTGCCAAAGGGATGGTTGGACCGAATGATGAAAAGTTAGAGGAACTTGATTTCTGCCTATCCATGCCAATCATCAGAATGATGAAGATTAGGTGGAACCCCTAGAAGAAGTAGTGGGTTGATGATAATGATTAAGTGTATAAAAATTTTAATCGTGTTGACTATCCAAGAAGTCCTAAATATATATCTAATCCTAGTTTGGAACCAGATGAAGTGGCTGAGTATTCAGAAGAAGAAGAAGAAGAATAGGAAGTAACAATTGAAGTATCTCCTAGAGAAGAGGTTGAAATTCCACCAATGGAAACAACTCCTGTTGAAAGAGAAAGGAATGTTGTCCCTGCTGTTATCCCTATTGAAACACCTCAAGAGGAGGAAGTTGGTGTTAGTTTGAGAGAAGAAGAAGCTCATGTTCCTAGTGTGGATGTAAGTCAAGAAGCTCATCCTAAAACTATAAGGAAGTTGGTTTTTCCTGATTCAGAACATCAAGTAACCTTATAGGAAGATCCTGCTGAAGAGGATCTTTCTGTTGAAAAAGAAGCAAGTCTTGAAGGTCAACCAGTAGAACAATCCATTCCGGAGATAATTCCCTCTACTCAAGAGAGCATGGAAATTGCCTTCCAGCTGGCAAGGAAAGAGTTTGCTGAAGAGATCAGGCATGATCATGTGGATCTTGTTCATGTTTCTGAGCCTCAAGAATATGAAAGGGAAGCACAATTTGAGGAGGAGGAACCTCAATACCTTGATATTACAGAAGTTGGATCTGTTGATGCTTCTCAACCTGCTGTCTCATACTCTGTGCACACCTGTTTTGTTTTCCCAAGACTTTTTGATGTGATTGGGTTAGATAATGTTTCTACAATGGGAATGGATCTTTCTTCTCTGTTTCAACTGTAGTCTATCACTCATCCAGAACCAGAACCAAATCCCCAAACTAAATCCGAATCAGAATCTGAGTCTGAAGATGACTATGAACCTCAACCAGAATCTGATCCACTACTTTTACCTGCACCCTTACCTGAGCATCACTCCTTTGGGACCAAAGATGATCTGATATTTTGTGGAGAAACTCTGTTAGCTGGAGTTGAGAAAATTCTCTCCACTCAACCTCGTCCAGTGACTCAGTTAAGTCAAGAAGATGCATCAATTATTTTGGAAAATATTATCTTGCATATTCAACCAAGTTGATCTGAGAAATTCAAGAATTCTGAGTCGAGAATAATCTTCTGAGTGCTGATGTGGAAAATCTGAAAAATATGATAGAAACTTTGTAGAATGAGTTATCTTTGAGATCTGAGCCAGCTCCTGTTTCTACTCCTTCACCTGTTGCTGCTTCTCCTGATCCATCTGATTCTCTCCTTTATAGGGAAATTATATCTGAAGTTCATCCATACCTCCTTTATTTTGATGAAAATATTGGAAAAAGACACAACAAGATGCTTTAACACATGCGAGGGCTTGTGGAAAATCTAAATAAGCTTAAAGATGAATACATTGGATACCTGCAAAAAGTGTTGAAACAGCTCAATGTTCTAACCGAAGTTGTCAAGGCTTCACCTGCTTCTGGTCAGACCTCCACATCGTCTTTGGATGATTCTATGCAGAGATCCATAATCAAGGAAGAACTTCAGAGTGCCTTCAGTGGCTTGGATCTATCTTCTTTGTCAAAAGTGGTTAAGAACAGTGATACAGCATTGTACTTGGTTAAGATTCACTCTAAGATATCCAATGATTCTCAACAAGAGATCACTAAGAAAATATTTCTTTTTCTCTCCCGGATTTTCTCTACGTGATATGACAGATCACTTTAGATATCTTGTTGAAAATTTGAGAATCCCTCTGGTGACTCAATCTTTTAATGCCCAAGTTCATAAACATACAGAGTTCGCCAGATTGCTGGACAAGTTTATGGAGAATAAAGATGATTTTGAAATGTATATGAAATATGGTGGTGGAATCATTACTGATTTCATCAATCTTTTGAAGCTTTATATTCATGTTCAGAGTACTGTTATAGTTTCTCCAGCTGTTGCACCCCTTAGACCTGGACTACCTACCTTAGCCTCAAGTGCCATGACAGTCATCGAAGCTCTTTCTCAGATCCGACCAGTCATTCTTGACCAAATTAAGCCTAGATATTATACTACTCCAATTTGGCACCATCTGTTTTTTGAAGATCTACCCTTACCCTCTTTGTCTATTGTATCTATGCCTTCTTCTACTTCAGCACCAGCTCCTGCTGCTATTAAAAGCAATGAAAATATGAATCCATGAAGAGTCTAGCGACGGTTTTCTTTTTGATGGGATGTCAGTTCTTGTTTACTGTTTGTATTTCTTCTGTATGTTGTATTCTGAACCCTTTGTTTAATGAAAAATGCGGAGTTTCATTTTCTTTTTCTCTACTTTTTAATAATCCCAAAAGGTGGAGAAAACTCTACAAGTATAAATGGGGAAGAAAAAATACATGTGTCAGTTCTATAATGTTTTTTCTATGCTAGTATCTTTAATATTACATGTCATTTATATTCCGCCTATATCTGATTTTTGATCATAAAAAATGGGGAGATTGTTGGACTCCTCATGTGTTAATCATGTTTTAATGATTACAAATCTTATTACTGTTAATTAATCTCAATCTTCATTGCACATCATGCTAATTCTCTTCAATCTATACAATAACTACTCATCATGTTTTAATAATAAAAAATCTTCTGGATGTTAATTACACTCTTTATTATTTACAAGTCTCATGCATGATCACAAATGTCACATATATTATCAAGAATTTATGTTTATGAATCAATTTATCTTACTCTCTAATGGTTCAAATTAATTCATATTCTTCATATTACTGTTTATGTCTAAATACAGATATTTTTATAAGTATGGAATCACCGTGACGGACTCACCGTGACTCATACATCATGACCCAAACACCGTGACCCAGACACCATGACCCAGACACCGTGACCCAGACACCGTGACCCAGACATCGTGACCCATTCACCATGACCCAGACACCATGAAGGACTCACCGTGACCCAGACACCATGAAGCACATACCGTGAACCTCATATCGTGAACCGCATACCATGAAGAAGACACCGTTTACTTAATCACTGTGACATAGTTTCTTAACTTTTTGTCAATATTATTTAAATAATACTAACATTCATATTTGATGTTTTTAATGAAATTAATGTTATTTAATGATAGTTGTTGGCATGTCCGGAAACCATATCTCATACCTATGAAAAGGGAATCATTCCTACTGCCAGAATGTGTTGAATATAAGGAAGATTAAGATGAAGTACACGTGCAAGAAGTGAACAAAAGAAAAATGTGAATATACAACGAGAAGAACATACATACACCTGAGAGCACGGTGCCGAACAAGAAGAACAATCCTGAGCAAGAAATAGATTTCCCGACCTTCAAAGAACTCTCATGAATGCAATCCAACACCATTGAAGAACACACGATGTATCAAGAGATCATTCTCATTCCTGTAGAAGACATGCTAACTACGACACTCTGTTTTTCAACAGAAAAACCAGAGAAGGACTCAGAATCATTCCTGCTAAATCCAACGAGCATAGAGCTGCATTGATAATCACTAGAGGTTTATAAACTCTTATCTTTTCTCTCTAAGTGATTTATTTATTAACATTAGAGCAGTGTGGTGTACTCTGTATTTCTTATACACACACTGTCTCTTGCATTGAACTAGAGGATATCAAAATCCTCAAACCACAATTGTTTACTCTTGTTTACCCACGTCAACTGTGGAAGAGGTGATTGTGTGGAATGGTCTATTTGTTTCCCATGAAGAATAGTGGTAGAGGTCCCTTCGTGGCCGGGACAGTCTTGTAAACTGTTGTTAACCCTGATCTAGGGTGTGGAATAAATTTTATATAAATGTGAGAGGTCTAAGTCTCGGCTTGAGACTGAACCTCTTGTTATATTTTCTGTGCACTGTTAGTTTAAGTTTATAGTATACTACATATATCTCATTTATTCCGCTTCTATTACTTTAAAATACAAAACTATTTTAATGATACTTTGATAGTTAAATTAGCATGTGTTTAGACATATTTTAAATCAAAAAGTTAGTTTCAAATGTTAGTTTGATCTTGTGGTTAAATTAACTGAGACCTAATCAATCTTTGAGAAGCATAGTGAACATTTACAATCTGTATAAATTCACTACAGTTTAACATGTTTTATAAATTGGGGGATTTTAAATGGATAATATTTTAATAGAAATTTTATTTGGAACTCAATTCACCCCCCTCTTGAGTATCCACTGCGAACAGAAAAATTTGTGGTCTCCATACCTCCCAAGGAGTCCTCCCAAGGTGCCCTCAAGCCTCCCAAGGTCCTGACCATCAATCTTCTGAAGTTACTTTTCAAGGTAAGGGATCTATTCACCCTCCTCTTTTGAGTCATGAATTCATTTTTGTTGTGTCTTCCAGTTTCCATCTCTTTATGTTGAGGGTATGTTCTTATATGTTATTATTACTGTACAATTCCTTAAAAAAATATTAGAGACCCTTTCTTATCTCATTAATTTGTTTTTTGAATTTTTAAGGGATGCTGTTAGGCTGCCGAATTTATCGTAAAATAAATCACATCTTCTCCTACCATTCAAGTTTCCTTTTCATGTGGTATGTCATTCAAATATACATACCATGTTCATACCTCCATGTTATTCTGTATTTATATTTTAATGTGAGTTATTTATGAGTGGGTTACCCTTATACCTTCTCATTTTATTATTTTCTAAAACCATGTAATATAGTTGTTATGCTGCAGAAATTTCACCTAAAAATTTCTATCATATTCTCTAAAGAAATTATCTTGTTTATTTATGTGAATACCCAGACCTATTTCGTATCTATCGGTGTTCATGAATATATAAAAATATTATATTTTATTATGGGATGGAAATACATATAACCCTCACTCCCTTTCAATGGGTAATATATGATATAGTGATCTTATATTTAAGAACATTTAAAATGTCAAGATTTTGAATTGAACCCCATTTCTTTTATTCTCTATTGGTTATTTATGAAATGTTTGATTATGAAATATGTGTATGACATAAAAATTACTACATATTAAGGGCGCACTCAAATATTTCTCCAATGCATTGGAAAAAGAATTCATCTCTAGAGATGACGAGTTTCACGAGACCTAGGTGAATAACCATGGTAATTTTTAAGACACATTGGGGATAAACATTTGTGATATGTAAATGAATGTGTAAATGTTATGTTTTAGCCACATATTCAAGTTATTAATCATTTTCTATTTATTATTATATGCCTATACTTCCACTGCTCATGTCCTTGTGTTTTTATTCAAGTTCTTATTGATGTCCCCAGTAAATTGATTCCCTTGTTTACCCTTAATGGGCCTTATTTTCACCATTTCCTTTGAATTTATGTATCCAGGTTATGAGATGAAGTAATTGTACATAGTATGAACTTATGATGATGCATTACAAGTGGATTAGAAAAAAAAATTATGTTGTTTTTCATGTATTATGTTCCTTATTTCCAAGACACCAGACATTAAAGATCCTCTATTTTTAAAATGTTAATAAAAGATATGTAATAAAAATGCAGGATCCCATAGTGGGAATCAAAGGATAGTTTAGTTATTTATGGAAATTAGGCTATGAAATATTTCGGAAAATCCTATAGAAAAGTTTAAATAAAGGAAATCTTCATGGTATTTTGGTGAATATTGAGTAAATTTTTTATCAAAAAAATACATCCCTTTCTGGATACGAGTAGGTAGAGGCAGCTATGGAAAAGATGTACATAGGGGTAAAACCCAAAAACAACGCATTGAATGAAACATGAATGGGAATTGGTGCATGAAAACACGCCTTGTTGCACACTTGGTTATGACATTACCAGGGGATATGTTTGGTTAATCACAAGATTTTTATAAATCATAATGATGGAATTATAGAGATATCTAATTGTTTAAGATTGACGTTTTAATATATAAAATCATTTATAGTTAAAAGATTCGTTGATAAAATAATTTTCTCACTAAGGTTTTATTCTTTTAGAAAATGGAAGGCAATGGGAGTAACCATGAAAATGGCGACCACAATGGACCATGTGCGAACGACACTCTGATGGAATCCGGAATGGAAACATTCATGAGAATGATGAACCAACTGACTCAAGTTATGGGAAATAACTTGAATCAAGATGAGATACTGATCTCATCATGAAGGGTACAACATTCTATTGAGTCCTTTATGCATCAACGACAACAATCCTTTAGTGTATCGATTGTCCCATTGATTGCTGAGCAGTGGATCAACTATATAGAGAATATCTTTTTTGCGCTCTGTTGTTCAGAGAAAGAGAAGGTCACCCTAGATTTATATCACATAGAAGGAGAAGCTGATCAATGGTGGGTGCTAATTAAAAACACGAGGAAAAGAGTGGAGATTGAGGAGATGGAGTGGAAAGAATTCAGATGGATTTTTTTCATTATGAATTTCCTTCATTCCATGAGAACAAGAATGGGGAAAGAGTTTCTCGAGAAGAAGCAGAAGGGGAACAAATATATCGTAAGATATGATATGATCTTAATTGGACATTCATGATATACCTATAGCTTTTTCATGTATCCAAATGATAAGGTTGATTGATTCTTCAGTGGACTGAGATCTCATCTGCGGAGGAATCTCGCCAACCAAGACTATGACAGTTATGAGGAGATCATGTGAAGTTTGATGAAATTTGAACTGGAGTTTACTGAGATGTAGTGTTCTCTAAAATAAAATGACAAATATAGATCTATGGAGCACAACTTAGGGTGGTGCTTATTTCATAGAAGAGGAGGCAAGAAATTGCAACGTCCCACATGTAATAAATGTGGGATGAAGCATTTGGGGAACTACCTTCTCAGGAGAGGGAAATGCTACAAGTGTGGAAGAGATTTCCATATTGAGAGGAATTGTCGTAGTGAGGTAAAACCACACCATCTATAAACTAACGACAAGGGAAATGTGGTGTGTTCCCAACTTGATGTCCAGTACATTATGTGTGGTCAATTTGGGCACTTTCCCAATCACTTCCCAAATTCGAGGGCATTGGAGGGGAACCACCATCAGCCTAAGGAAAGGCCAAGGGAGATAGGTCGGTATTTTTGTATCACGACATCTAAGGTTGATGATCCAAATTATGTAGTATCAGGTAGTATTTTTTTCATTCAAAGCTAGAAAGTACTTTGTTTGATTCTGGTTCTTCACAATCCTTTATTTCCTCCAGGTTTTCAATGAATTTAGAATCAACCCCCGACTTGATAAATGTAAAGATACAAGTCAAGAATCCTTTTGTGATTATCCACGAATCCTCTATATTTAGAAACTCTAGTATTTACTTTAGTGAACACAATATTTTTGCAAATCTAGTAATCATTCCCAAAATGGAATTCTACATTATACAGTGGATGACATAGCCCTCAAACTGCTATGATAAGATCAAATGCAGAACTAAGGAAATCTCAATAGGTTTGAGTGGAAAAACTACAGTTATCTTCCGAGGAGATATATCTCACCGGATCATTATCTAGAATAACCTCCTATATCATTCTTTGTGGAATTAACCAGTGACTAATAAGAAGGAAATGAGAGTTTCCGGATAGAAAATGTTCCCATTGTCCATGAATACATTAATGTATTTCTTGAGGAGCTGCATGGACCTCCCCCAGAAAGAGAGGTAGAGTTCTCCATTGAACTCGTACCTGGATATCATCCAATCTCAAAGACCCCATATAGGATGGAAAATGTGGAAATGTAGGACATAATGAAGCAAATCCAAAATCTTTTAGAGATGGGGTTTTTCTAAACAAGTGTGTCTCCTTGTGGAGCACATATTCTATTTGTAAAGACAAAGGATGGATTGATACGGCTATGCATTGATAAAAGATAACTGAATAGAATCACTGAAAGAACAAATACCATCATCCAAATAAAAAATGACTTATTTGACCGACTTTGTGGGTCACAATTCTACGATTAAATTGATCTTCGATCTTGTTATCATCATTTGAGGGTAAATAATGAAGATATTCCAAAGACTGACTTCTGCTCAAGATATGAGCATTATTTTTTTATTGTTATGCCTTTTGGACTGACTAATGCACCTAATATTTTTATGGATTTGATGAATAGAGTCTTTAAAGACTTCCTTGAAAACATTGTGGTAGTTTTTATTGATGATATTCTGATATAATCCAAAATTACTGAGGATCATGAAGATCATATTAGGGTTATTTATCAAACTCTATGGAAGGAGATATATTTTGGAATGTTCAATGAATGTGAATTCTAGTAACAACAAGTTCCTTTCATAGGGAACATTGTTACCAATGAAGGAATCATAGTTGATCCTACAAATAAAGATGTTGTAGAGGAGTGGCCTAATCCTACAAAAATAACTGAGATTCGTAGTTTCCATGGATTAGTGGGATATTATAGGAGGTTTGTGAAAATCTTTTCATGACATTCTAATTCATTAACCATGTTAACTCGAAAAGGGGTAAAGTTAATCTGAAAAAAGGAGTGTGAGGAAAGATTACAAGACCCGATGAAGATATTGGTTATTGTAATTGTGTTAACTCTTCCCTCAAGCAGGGAAGGATTTGTTATTTTTATTGATGCATCTCTGAAAGGGCTTGGGTGAATCCTCATGCCAAATGACAAGTTCATTGCTTATGAATCTAGATAGTTGAAGACTCATCAGCAGAACTATATTATTCTTGATCTGGGGCTGGCGGCTGGCGTTTTTGTTCTGAATATATGGAGGCACTATATTTATGTGGTGAAATGTGATATATACGCAAACCATCAAAGTTTGAAATATATTTTCAAACAAATGGAATTTATCATGAGAAAAAGGAGATGGATGGAACTCATTAAATTCTATTATTGTTCAATTTATCATCATCCTAGAAGAGCAAAAAAAGTCACTGATGCATTATGTAGGAAAGAACCAATTGTTCATTCCATGATGAGGATTCAAAATGATCCTTTGATCAATGACCTAGTAAAGCTGGACATGGGAATTAATAGGGAAGGTAAATCATTAACACTAACCCAAATGTTTTCTCAACCTTCACTACTAGATAAGATCAAGAAAGCTTAGAAAGAAAATCCCTTATTACAGTCGAAGTTTGAGGCTTTGAAGGATGGGAAGTTTCATGAGTTCAATACTGATCATCAAGGTGTAGAAAAATTACGTACAACACTATGTGTTGCATCTATTCCGGAAATAAAGGAGCTGATGGTTGAAGCTCATAGCTCTACATTCCATGTACAACATAGTAGCACAAAAATGTATAGGGACCTTTGTGATCAAAATTTAGTGGGATAAATGAAACGGGAGATTACTGAATTCACTTCAAGGTTCCTGGTATGTCAGCAACTGAATGTAGAGCGACAACTTCCTAATGGGGTATTGAAACCACTACCCATACCATCATGGAAGTGGGACAATATCACTATGGACTTCGTCACTGGTCTCCTGAGAAATTCAAAATGAAATAATGAGATATGGGTTATTGTGGACTGTGTCACCAAGACTGCCCATTTTATTTCCATTCGGGAAGATTTATCTCTTGATCAACATGCCAGGATTTATGTGAAGGATGATGTATGGCTACATAGAGTTTCACTTTCTATCATATCGGATTGTGATCCAAGGTTCACATCAAAATTACGGATAATTATTCAACAAGATCTGAGCACGGAAATGAATTTCATTATGGCCTATCACCCCCAAACTGATGGCCAATCTGAATGGACTATTACACCACAGAATGAAATACAGGGAAATTTCTCAATAGAATTTAATGGTGGATGGGATCAACATCCCAATTTAGTTGAGTTCACTTACAACAAAAGATTACACTCGGGAATTCAAATGGCACCATATGAAGCACTATATGGGATGCGATGTAGAACTCTTACATGTTGGGATGAAGCTGGAGAGTGAATGATTCTTGGGCATAATCTTGTGTAAGTGATGCTAAAAAAGGTCCATTCCATCCCACAACACAATAAGGCTGCTCAGAGTCGGCCAAAGAGCTATGTCGACAACCGTCGAACAGACATGGAGTTTGATGCTCGTGAAAAAGTATTTATTCGGATTTCACCTTGGAAGAGATTCTGAGGTTTGGGAATAAAGGGAAGCTCATCACTTGGTACATTGTCCCCTATGAAATCCTTGATTGCGTGGGAGCAGTGGCCTATGGGATTTCACTTCCTCCAAAACTAGCCAAATTACATAATGTCTTTCACGTATTCCTCTTGAGGAAGTACATACCTGACCCTTAACATGTTCTAAATCTAGATGTTGTTCAACTGGAACATGACCTCTCTTATGAGGATTAGCCGTTGATATCTTGGATCATATAGACATGGTTCTATGCAACAAGACTACCCACCATGTTATGGTGTTGTGTAGGATCCAAAAATTTGTAGGATCCACATGGGAACCAATGGAGTCTATGAGCAGAAGTACCCACACCTTTTCCCATCATAAGGTACAAGATAAAATTTTAGGGATAAAATTTCTTAATGGGGGAATAATTTAACGACACGAACATTTAAATAATTTTTTGTTTCCTGTTTTTTTTATAATTAAAATGTGACCATTGTGTTCTGACTGTTATATGATCATTGGTCAATATGACAATTGGTCAATATGACCGTGGGTCAATATGATCATTGTTCAATATGACAATTAGAAACTATAATCTTAACATTATGTTTTTCTAAATACGGTTTTCTTGGTTAATTAATACAGAAATAAGATTGAATGGCCTCATATAGTAGACACAATCGTTATGAAGCACATCTATCGGAGCTTGGGAAGGAGGTAACATCTCTGGTCTTTACTCTAGACCATGCCCAAGCTGATAATCAATGTATGAAGCATGAATGGAATCACCTATGGGAAAATTTCAAGCTGATAGAAATCACAACTTGGGCAATGTTGTCTAAGGCACCAAGAGATTCTATCGCCATGGCACACCAAACACTTAGTTTCTATGATGGTGTAAAATGGAGCTATGTAACGAGACCTTAGCTGCTTTGTGTAACCCTTTTATATAAATAAAATTGTTCTTTCTTCCTATGGAAATGTTTGTGAATTTCAAATATCTTGATAAATTTTGGATGTGTATTATTGATGAATATAGAAAAAAGGCATTTTTTAAAATATTTTTGTATTCAATAAATAATTGATAATGTGAAATGGTTTACAAAAAATGGTCTTCTACAGTTGTGTCCAGGGAGAAATTTAGAGTCTAATAAGATCAACTTGGTTTTTAGTGAATAGTAAAGTAGGAATTGTAACATACCCATATGAATTGTAATGAATAGTAATTTGACCCAAAAAAAGATACATGACCCATGAATTTATAAATACATATTAGACATCTTAAAAGTGATAAATTGATCATAGTTTATGTTTTGGTATTTCTGTATGCCATAAATGTTTTGTTTTGAATTTTATAATTAATTTTATTATTTAAAATGGAAATGTATTTTCATAAAATTTAATCATAATTTTTTACTTTATTGTCTTATGAGTATATGATATTTTTGTGGGACCTTGATTAATTTTTTTATGGTGTTACAAAATGAATAATATTTTTAAAGATCTATTTATGGAATAAATAATATTTTTATTTAAAAATTAAATTAAAAATATTTAGAAAATTATTTTCTTTAAATGGACTTCATTTTTTAATTCAGAGCATCATTATTAGGTTAGGTTGAATTTTTGGTATTTTTCTGAAACATTGAATTTTCAGTGAATAGTAAAAATGCAGTTTTGAGTTTCAGGTGTTTAATGACATCATTAATTATGTAATAATGATGAAAACTATTTGGTCGACTTATGAATTGTGATTTATGCTATGATGTGTCCCATGTTTCCAATACCATGTGAAAAAACCATGGGAAAGCCCATGGGTTTTCAAATACCACCGTTGAGGTGTCCCTTGGAAATCAATATATTATTCACATAATTTTCTTATAAATACAATGGAATTTCCATAATTCATTACATTAAAAATTCATCATCAACGATTTTCTGGTCTCATTACCTCCCAAGGAGTCCACCCAAGGTTCCCTCTATCCTCCTAAGGTCCCAACCATCAATCTTCTGATGTTACTCTTCATGGTAAGGGATCCTTTCACCCTCCTCTTTTCAGTAATGAATTCTTTTATTTTTTTTCTTCTAGTTTACATATCTTTATTTTTAGGGTATTTTATTATAGGTTATTATTACTGTCCATTTAATGTCCAAATAATGAGAGACCCTCTCTTCTCTAATCGATTTGTTTTCTAAATTTTTAAGTTACACGGTTATGCTGCCGAATTTCTCGTAAAAGAAATCGCATCTTCGCATAACATTCAATTTTCCTTTTCTTGTGGAATGTCATTCAAATATACATAA
Organism: Viscum album; assembly: GCA_963277665.1. Taxonomy (NCBI): domain Eukaryota; kingdom Viridiplantae; phylum Streptophyta; class Magnoliopsida; order Santalales; family Viscaceae; genus Viscum; species Viscum album. Next base: position 1,209,929,955 of record OY728159.1, read on the forward strand.
CATGTTCTTACCTAAATGTTATTATGTATTTATATTTTTATATGAGTTATTTGTGATTGGGTTACCCGTGTACCCTCTCTTTTTATTATTTTCTAATACCATGAAATTTAGTCGTTATGCTGCAGAAATTTAACCTTAAAATTTATCTCTCATTCTCTATAGAAATTATCTTATTTATTAATGTGAATAGCCAGACCTTTTTAATTTCTATGGGTGTTCATAAATATATAAAAATGAAATATTATATTAGTGAATGGATATACACATAATCATCATTCCATTTCCATGTGTAATATATGATATAATGATCATATTTTTAAGAACTTTTAAGACATCACGATTTTCAAATGTAACCATTTTTTTTCTATTTAGGATATTTATGAAATGTTTGTTTATAATCAATGTGGATCACATGAAAACAAAGTCATATTAAGGGTTCACCCTGATAGTGCACCAATGCATTAGATAAATAATTAATCTCAAGAGATGAAAAGTTTCACGATGCATTGGTAAATAACCTTGGTATTATTTATGACACCTCGGGGATAAACCATGTTGATATGTTAATGAATGTATAAATGAAATTTTTTAGTCAAATATTCATGTTATTATTCAAGTTAATTTTATTATTATAGTTTTATACTTCCATTTCCCATGTCCATATGTTTTTATTCAAGTTCTTATTGATGTCACAAGTAAACTAACTCCCTTATTTACCATTATTGGGCCTTCTACTCACCCATTCCTTTGAATGTCTTTCTCTAGATTATGAGATACAGTAATTGTACGTAGGATTAAATTATGATGAAGCCTTACAAGTGGATTATAAGAATTTTTATGTTGCTTTTCATTTATTATGTTTTTGATTTCCAAGGCACTAGACATTAAATATCCACTGTTTGTAAAATATAATAAGATGTTATGTAATATAAAGGTGGGATGCAATACTTTGTAATTGTTATTGACAAGTGAACAAAAAATCAATACAAAACAAAAAATGGGGTTTTTCTTATGTTGGTCAAAAATAACCCTTATTAAACTATTGATGTTTTTATAACTATTATAATTAGTGTTGTGAAGACATAATTCACGAGATTGGAGATGAGTGTGAGATCTATTTCAAGTTCAACAACCGAAAAATACAAAAAAATAACACTTATGATATTGGGATATGTTTTTCGGTTTGTAAAAATTTTATCTTCTCATTCATTTAGAATTGTCTACTAATTTTGTGTCTTGATTTGCACAATTTTCCCCTTGTAAATATTTTTTTCCATTTTATGTACAACTTTTCCATGTTAGTGTTTTAGCCCTCTTTCTAATATTTTCAATACTGAATTCATATCATCAAATAACCATATAAAAAACCCCATAACAAGACCTCTTGATTCATGTGCAATTTTTTATAGGTAATGGAAGATGAGATATCTTTAAAACTATAAGATTTAATCTTTTGGATGGTGAAGGATTGATCCTCTATAAATGAATTTTATCATCTTGAGAGGAGTCAGTTTTGAGTGCCCAAATTTTCCCTTACTAAATTTGGAAATGAAAAACGAAGTGTTTTTTGGAATATTATTTTAGTAAAAAATTTATGATGTAATTCAATATGGATGATTGAAATGGTATAAACCTCTCCTAAACGGTAATCTTTTTTAATATTTATTGGAAAATGAAAATGAATTTGTTATGTTTTTATAATTATTGCCTATGAGGACATTCACAACAGTAAGTGTGTGTGGGGGGGGGGGGGGTTGATGTTATTAATAATATAAAAAATTTATTATATACCCCCTTTATGGAATTTATATGAAATGATCATAATTTGTGTGAAATATTAATGTTTAAAAATTAAATAGAATTTTTTAGTAGTATTTGTATTCATCAAGATTAAAGTCTATTTAATATTTTAATAAAAACTATCACCACAACCATCCAGAGTGTGTGGTTATTGTTTTTTAGAATTCATTATTCAATTTCCAAAATATCATTACAATAAATTATTGGTCATTTCTTCCATTTGAAGGGTCATATAGACCACCCAAAAAGGCCCACAAAATCTGTTATGAAACAAGGCCATCCATAAATATTAAATTAATGTGATAAATCAAGAGATCCAAATTCATTTATACTCCTCCAACGTTTGGTTAACAATTCATGTAGTCATGTAGAAAACATTCAAGTGCCAAATCCAAAAACAAGGGGCCCAACTGATGTTTCAAAATCCATCCCACCATTATGTCCATAAATTAAAATCAAAACACTATTCCTGAATTTTCACATGATATCATAATCAAATCAATATGGTATTTTTCAGTGTGGATGCTATGATATTGGGGGAAAATATTTTATAAGAAATTATTTTTTTTTGATAGAATATTCCTATTTAAAAACTCATTCACATTTCATCCATCGAAGACGTGTTGATATAAATGGACAGGTGAAAACTGATTTGTAAAATAGCCATTCCATTTGAAAAAAAAGTCCAATGGCCTCAATATTTTGAGGGATAAAATTAAGCATCAATATATAATACTTTTAAATATAGTATATCTCGATATTTAGATGTATGGATGGCTAAAATGGTGATGAAATTGAAGGGCCGGATTTGGAATGCAAGCAGTCCCCCTCCTTGGTCTATAAATACAACCTCTCTTGTCATTGTATGTGGTTAGAAATTCAGAATAGAGGAGAATAATTTTTCATGATAAGGGATATGAAAAAGGCAATGGGGGGACATGTCAAATACAATTATTCACTTTAGAGAATCTATCTCCTCACATTGACTTCATTTACATTTGTTTTTTCTCTCTAAATCTGGAATCTCATAAGTGTTTGTTTTTGTAATTTGCTTTTAATGAATGTTTGTTCTTCATAATCTCATGTAATAATGAAATATCTGTTATAATGTATTCATAAATTAAATATCATTTAAATAATGTTTAATCTCCTTCCTTTCATTCGCATTCTCATTCAATCTTAATTTTGTATTTAACATTAGCTTCACTATTTCCATGTGTGTGTTCGGTGCACCACTCTTTTCTCATCCCATTATTTTTCTTCTATTCGTAATTAATTATCATAGTATTATAAAAATATTATTAAACATCCAAATGGCTATGTAAATCTCTCAGTTGGTTGATTCATAATTTTGGAGTTCTAAATGATCGAAGGCCTTCAGTAAATTAATATTATTTAAATTAATATTCAGTATGTTTAACATCATATGTCATGATTATTGATATGCTTTTTTAGAATTTTCATTCCATGGGATAAAAAAAAAATAAATACACTAACATAAACATGTAATTTTTATTATTTGAACATTATGTTTTGTTTCAGATCAAATTGAAGCTTTAACACTTGATATTCTGATCAAATATGTCTTGTAAAGTGGGTATTAATTTAATGAAATATAATGCAAATCTCAAGGCCATCATAAGCTTAAATACTAGATAATGAACACACCCAGATATTTATCAAATTATTAAATCAATCAATAATTTCAATTAAGATCTGAAAAAACCCCAATCAAAATTCAATCAGCTAAAAGAAATCGACTATTTAAAATTTTCATTACCAAGGATTCAAACCGAGTGTTGCTATACACATTCCTAGTGCACCGAAACCTTGAAGAGTTGATATAAAACAATCGTCCATTCTTTCACTCACCATAAACAAGAAAACACACTCCAATTATTTTCATTATTTATAAAAATTATTTATATGTTTTTTGTATTGTGTAAGAAATAGTCTCATGTTAAGCCAATTCACGATACGACCCATATGATACAAAATTCATTTTTCTAGTTTGAAATGATATTTTAGTAAAAAAAATCTGGAATGTAGAAAAAAAGAAAACACATTTAGACTATTTTAATAATATAGAACAAGGATCCATAATTCATTTGTGATGTTTAGGATTGAACCTAACATCAATACAATGTATGGTGTGACCGGTATAACTCCAAATGTGTATTTCTATTTAAAATTGACATTAATTTAAGTAAAAAAGAATATGTGTCATACTGGTAAATAAGCAATAATATTTGAATTGTTTTGATACTTTAAGACAACGATCCATCAGTCATTTGTGACGTGTAAGAATAAACTCCCCCTCAATCTGATGCAATGTGTGACCGGTATGACTAAAAGTGTCTGTTATATGCTTAAAATTATCATTTTAGCTCAAAATGTGTCACTCACTGAAAAAAATGAAAACACGTTTTGATCTTCTTCAAAATTTAAGTAATCGATTTTTAATTCCATTATGACGTTTATGAACCAGTCTCACATTAAAGAAACGCATGATGGAAATTATATGACTCAAAATGCATGATTCCAGTTTGAAATGTTATTTTTTTGTAAAAAAAACATCTGGCGTATTGAAAACTGAGGAAATTTATTTGGATTTTTTTGATACATTAGGAAAATGATATATGAGTCATTTGTGACGTATAAGAGTCATCCCCACATCAATAAAATGCGCTTTGTTACTTCTATAACTCCAAATGTGTATTTTTATTTAAAATTTTCATTAATTTAAGTTAAAAGAACATGTGACATAATGAAAAATGAGAAACCACATTTGGATTGTTTTAATAGTTTAGGAAAATGACCCATGGGTAATTTGTGACGTGTAGGAATAAAACACACCATTACATGACACACGGTCTGACTGGTATGAATGAAAATGTCTATTATTAGTTAAAATAGACATTTTAGCTCAAAACACGTCACTCACTAAAAACCAAGAAAACGCTCTCCAATTTTCTTCATAAATTAAGATAATGATTTTTAAGTCATTATTGACATGTATGAAGTAGTATCGTGTTAAAATGACACATGATGCGAACATAATGAATCAAAATTCATGTTTCTGTTTTGAAATTATATTTTAGTAAAAAAACACAATTGGAATACTGAAAATGGATGTAACACATTTAGATTGATTTTATTCATTATAAAAACGATCCATAACTACTTTTTTGATGTGTATAAATCAACCCCGCCTTAATGTGTTGAACAATATGACTGGTATAACTCCAAATGTGACTTTTTTATTAGAAATTTTCCTTTTTAATGTATTATTTCATATTAATGTTTAATTTATTTCTTTATAGTATTACTTATATAATATTTGGTTTATTATATATGTATAATTATTTTCTTTAGTTGGGAAGATTTGTTCAATAACTGATAGCATGGGTGAGCATTTTTGTGAGGGGATCACGAAAGTCAAAAGAGGAAACATTAATTTTTTTAACTATTTGTTGGATAATTGTACATGTGATTATATAAAACCTTATTTTAAATATATATATATATAGAAGTGTTTTTTTGTGTATATTATTGGCGGATATTTGTGTGTTCATGATGTCCATGTTTATTTCACTATTTGTCAAACCCTTGTGGGTGCTTGTTGTTTTTTCATTATTTATGTATTGTGTGTGTTTCTTTTTCCATAATTTCTTCTTATCTAAAAATTATTATAGTATTAATTATTTTAAAGAGTGAAACCATGTGTATTCTTGGCCCTAGTATGTATTGACATGGGATTCACTAACCATGCACTATTGTCTTTGTTGTTCTTGAATCAAATCAAATTTGATTTGAATTTTTCATTTATAGTAATGTTATTTAGGATCTATTATGCTTTCCTAGTGTCACGATATGTTTCTTACATTTTGGGTTGTTGTTTAGTTGGAACCACCAGGTACATATTAGTATTTCTGGGTTGTGAGAATTATCTTGGCTTATATTGATGTATTTTCCAATGTTTTCTGTTTTATGTATACAGTGAAGGTTTTTGTGATGGTTTTATTTTGGGTGTGATGTTATATAAACAACACCTCTTAGCCATCTAGGTCATTATCAGTACTATTTTGAGTGATGATAGAGTGTCCCATTTTTCAGCGTTATTTGAAGTGTTGATTTATGAGTACTTTATCAATGTTCAAAAAACACTGATATAGAGGGTGTCTTTATCAATGAATTCAGTAGCATGGATAAAGGACCTCTTAATCTACACTTTTTTAGCACCTATAAGGGGGACCCCCTATCATCTATGTGATTAACATTACTATTTACGCACAGTTAAATGTGGTTTCTAACACTTTTATAAGAGTTATCTGTAGTAGTGAATATTGAAATTTGACACCACTTCCACTATTGAAAAGAAATTAATATCATTTTATTTCACTTCTTTAATTGTATTCGAGATGGTCTTCAATAAATATCCACTATCTAATGCGAATTTGAAAAAATGAAATTAGCACTAACATGAGAGTAGAAATAAACATGATGTTTTACAAAATAACATTAAATGAACATAAAATAATTTTAGGAAATAAACTATAAATAACAGTTCATGAGAAATTATTTAATGAATTTAATTTGATTAATCTGGATGTTAGATGATCATATCGATTGAGTCAAATACTCAAGGTGAGGGAACATTCAGTCCACCCCCCTTTATTTTGGATCATGTCCTTTTCCTATAAAACACACATGATCACCCTAATATTATTATCAATTTAATTAATATTTTTATATATGCAACCCAAACATATATACTTAGATACTATTAACTTCATTTAATGGGGATATATAGATTTTTATTTTTTTCGTCTCAATTTTATTTGTTATGTAAACCTGATTTTAACGAACATCCTATCTCTTATTTATTGTTAAAAATCACCAATATAAAAAAAATTTATCATCAATTTATTTTTGTAAATAATCAGTATATTATGGATAATTATCATAGTTCTTATCTAGTTTTATAATAAATTTGTTTTGTTTTCTGTCGTTAAATATTCTATACCACTTTCTTAAAACCTTGATAATGTTAAATTCCAAAATTAATTCTCCGCCCTTTCTCATAAATTTCATTCAAATGAACTTCATATTTGTGTCATATGTGTTTTCATCCAAATATAAACTCTCAATATATTTAATTATGTCTTCTCATGTGAATCCTTATTATATATCCTTGGATTATGCTAATATTTATCTATAAAATGATATATTTTTTGGATTTTTCAGGTTTCAAAAACTAAGATTCTTCTAGAGATGTCAAAATGGAACATTTTACTCCATTGATCACAATCAAAAATTAAAAATGGGAAAAGAAAATTATAAATATAGATTAGATATGTATTGAATATGATTTGATATAAAATTATATAATTGATATTGTTCCATGGATATTTGATACGCTTCTATCTGAAGTTGGATTTCATAATGTAGCATACATATGCATGTAAATGTTAGTATGGGTGTGTGAAGATGGCACTTTAATGAACATGGTAATATATATATCTCATGAGTTACAGCGATATTATAGAGGAATCCTAATCTATGATGAGACTATGTCTACCATGTTACATTTTCTTTACAATGAGTCTTGACTAATGCATATATCATGTTTAATGATGTTATGAAATTCCTATAATGACATGAAGTCATGATGTCACCACATTATGGATATTAAAGAAATTTTTTCATCTTTTAGTGTCATGTTGATGTATCATTATCCTACTCATCCAAAGAGAAAATTCTTTGGGTTCTGCGGTAGTGTCTAATGGATATTTATGCTAATAATCATGTAATAATGTGTTAAAGATACTTGGTTCACTATAAAAATAGAACATTATAACCCAAATAAAACTATGTGCTTTAACTAAAACGTTTGAGGAAACATCTTCATGGTGATTAGAAGGATGTATATCAGTGGACAATGTGGCTGGATTCATCTTTTGACCAGAAAGGGCATCATGTATGTAACATCCCGTTACATTTTCAGGTACTTATGATGTGTTTTAGTTCCACAGTTTTGGAGTAGTGACATGGGGGTGCGTTTGGGTGAATTTTTAAGTAATGAAAAAATGAAATATCTTGAGCACAGTTAGCGCACGGTTTGATAAGTTGTGCGATCAAACCATGCCAACCTAGCAGCACTGGACAGTGGGGTACGCACGGTGTGTGCACGGTTTGGTAAACCGTGTGACTAAAACGTGCGGACCAGCAACCCTGGACAGTGAGATCCGCACGGTGTGTGCACAGTTTGAAAAACCGTGTGGAAAATCCATGTGGTCACTTAAAATTAGATCCTTAAATTGTTGATCTCGGCTGTTTTACCTATAAATGCTTTGTTTTTCCTCATATGTGGCCGTAACTCGGGATTTGTCTTCTCTTGGGGTCAGAGATGGTTCTCACTTTGTTCTGGAAGCGATCCAAAGTCTCGTCTTGGTGAATCGAAGCGGGATTCTCATGGTACGTGATCGTTCATCTATGTTCCATATTGGTTTCATAAATCTACTTAGATCTACTTCTCCTCTTATCTCAGTTTCTTAGATCTATGCCCGCTATCGGTATATCCAAGTGTGTGGTACCAAATTTGATGAGGGTTGGTCTAAATCTTTCTAGGAGAAGAGATCTAAGGTAGCTTCTTGAAGAAGAGACCCAGTTTTGATGAGCATTCTCAAACATTAGGGTTTTGGTCAAAAACTTTGAGGTAGGTGGTTCCGTCCTGACTTACCAAATTGTTTATCATAGTATTTTCTTGATTTATTTCAATTGTTGATTTAAATCCAATTTCTCATGTATTATTTAAATTAAATTTATAAAATCTCAATTCCCTTGAATTGAGATATTTGACAAGGTTTTGGCATGAAAATTTGGAAAACCCCAATTCCATTTAATTGGGTGTGGTTTTGTATAATTGGTCGATTTAAGTTGTCAGATTTTAATTGTGGATTTGATAGAAATTTTTTCAATTAAATTGTTGAATTTAATTGTGGAAATGAATTTGTGAAAAGATAGGGTTGTTTCAGAATGGATTTCAAACTTATGAAAATGGTTTAGAATGATATGATATAAACCCATTGGTTTTATCTTGTGAAAGAGGCATGTTTTGAATAAAACCTATTTTGGTATTAAATAGAATGAGTTTGGCACTTTTGAAATAGAAGAATGGGAATGATCGTATTTTATGCTTTATTAAAATAGTTCACCCATCATGTAAGAGTGCATGCAAGCCTTAGATAGTTACTATGTTATTTGGATACACTCTACACTATGACATTGTTCTATAACATACATGCAGTGGGTCACATCCCTGATGGGTTGGTGACGATTCTCCTTTGGTCAGTGTCATAGGGACGTGTGTATGCACATTTTTCTGAGTTCACATGGAGAGTGAGGGATCCTATAACTGGACAATAATATCGTATCATTTGGCAGATGACCATTTTGATCGCATGTTTTTTTATATTCGAGATATAAATGTATGCCAATGATTTTGAACTGCTTACATGCCTGATGAATTTATATAAACTATTTTATATAAATAATTTATTTAATCCATTGTTTTATAAATATTTCATCATTGTAAATCCATTTATTAAAGTAATTTTTCCATCATATGAAAATATCTATCATGTTTCTTGAAATATGCTTTTGTGTTGCCAATCCTGTTTATTTGAAAATTGTAAACTTTTCTTTGGATAATCTATATTTGGAATCTGTTATGGAATCTTTGGTGTATCCTACTGGGCTTGGTCTCACACCCTACTTTTTCCTTTGGGTGTTTGTAGACTTCCTTCTTCCAGGCTTGTGAAAATGGAAGGAATCTCTTGGAGGAGGATCCAGTTTTTGATATTCTCTTGTTGAGTTGTTTCCTCAGGGACCTTGGGGCTATTTTCCCATTATAGTACTTGAGTTGTAGTACTTTGGGGTTTTTATGCCAAATTGTATTCTGGTACATCACTCTCAGTGGAGTTTTCCTTTGTAATGCATACTGTTTCGTTATTTATTGCTTCCGCATTCTTATGGCAGAAATCGTTCCCACGTGCTTGTTCTGTGATTCCAGGTGCAAGTTTCTGATCCAAGGGGATCAGGAATTCCCTTCGGGCTATGTCAGGACCAGCTCAGTTATTGGGTTACCAAGGAACCCTGGCTGGTTCATTAGAAATTTGTATAAGAGGGAGGTGTGGCATCTTTCCTTGATGACAATTTTCATTTGAATATTCTTTTTGGGACTTAGGATGTAGTTTTGATTGAGTACCAGGCCAGCTCTCACCGCAATGAGCCTTACGTCACCAGGGGTAGTTAGGGAAATATGACTTGTGGATTTGTTCTAGTATTTTCCCTATTTTGATTTGGATAGAGTGGAATCAAAATCATGTTAATCCATTCAATTAAGAATAGTTTTCTTTGTCACTTAGTTTGAGTATTAATCTAATGTTGTTTATGTTCCGTATCATCATGCCTCCGAGAATACATGGGAATCAGATTCAAAAAGAAGTTGCTGCTGAATCTCATTATGCGAGTCCTATTGTGGATTTGAGTCGAGTTGAGGTGATTGTTGGCACTATCCAAGATCTGGGACATGCACCACCTCTTGTTCCAGTTTAGGCTCTAGCTCTAGATCCTCATGGGGATATTATTCTAAGTCATTATCAAGAGTTCCTACACTAGAAGCCACCAATTTTCAAATGGTCCACTGACCCTTAACATGATAAGGAATGGTTGAGTAAGATTGAATGACTGTTTGGGTTCTTAGAGACACCGGATGTGATCAAGGTGAAGTGTTCCACCTTCGTGTTGGAAGGACCAAGTAGGAGATGGTGGGACATGATAGTGACGCCTGGGAAACATGAGGGTTTTGGAGTGGAAAGTCATTAGGGGTCTTTTCACTAACCAATTCTATCCAGAATCAATGGTGTTGGCCAAGGCTGTGGAGTTTTTCAGGCATGAGCAGGACAACAAAACAGTGACTGAGTACTCAAATCTATTTTCTGAGCTGGCACAGTTTTCCCCTGATATTGTCTCTAATGACAAGATGAAGGCTCGAAGATTCAAGTTGGGACATCGATCAGATATCCATTATCATATTTTCTTACTAAATCTACCCATATATCATGATGTGATGGATAGGGAAATGATGGTTGAGATGGACCTGGCAGGAAAGTTAGGGTTGAAGGGAGTTCATTTTCCTCATTGTGGCAGTGTTTGTTTCTTTAAAGGAAAACAGAATCATGACTTTTCCCATGGTAGTTCTCGACAGCAGAGTCATCCCAGACCTCTGGTAATACTAGTAGGGGCTTCCTTGACTTGCTATCAGTGTGAGAAGCCAGGACATTCTAAGAGGGTTTGCACTGAGGCACCCAAGAACTATAGATCCTGCGGATGTTTAGGGCACCTAAAAAGATTCTATGATCAATTCTCTACTCCACGTAGTGGAAAAGGATCTTCAACAACTTCAAATACTGCGGGGAAATCAAATGCATCACGTACAAAAGGGTTCCAGCCACAGGAATCCAGAACGAAGATTCTTCACATAGTGGAAGAGTCCCCAGAGGTAACTGATACAGGTCCTGAAACTGTGAGAGGTAACATTGCTATAGCTTCGTCTTTAGTGACAGCTCTATTTGATATCAGTGCATCTCACTCTTTTATTTCAACCTGTCTTGTTAATATTCTTAATATACCTATGGAAATTTTATCTTATTCAATGGATATTACTACACCCCTTGGTGTAATGAGAGAGAAGGGTCTTCGTAGTCCTACTTGTGTCTTCTCTCTATCAGATGTTGATCATGTTTATAGTTTCATGGTTCTTGACATGAAAACTTTTGACTTCATATTTGTGATGGATTGTCTCATTACCAATGAAGCTCTGATTTATTGTTATCTTCGACCCGTCTACCTTACTACACCCAGTAGTGTGCCTCTTGTTTTTCAAGGAGAATTGGACCTAAGGTCAAGCAGAGCCGGAGCTTCTTATCCAGAATTGGGGAAAATTATATCAATGTATGATTTTAATCTAGAGAGATATCTAATGTGTTTTGATAATCCTTCGTTCGGCACTGAGTTTCCAGACATGTTTCCTTATGACGTCTCTGGTATTCCAGTAGTAAGGGAGATTGATTTTTCGATTGATTTAATGCCGGGTACTCAACCAGTTTCCATCACCTCTTACCGAATGGCTCCAGTAGAACTAAAAGAACTGAAGTCTCAGTTAGACAATCTTCTTGAGAAAGGTTTTATATTCCCTAGCATGTCACCTTGGGCAGCACTAGTTCTCTTCTCCAAGAAGGATGATGGTTCTCTTCACTTATGTGTTGATTATCGAAAGATCAATCGAGTTACAATAAAGAAAAAAATAACTGCTACCACGAATTGATGATTTTTTAGATCAATTTAAAGGGGAAAAGTGTTTTTCAAAAATTGATCTTCGATATGGGTACCATCAATTGTGGATAAAGGAATCTAACATTACTACAACTTCTTTTCAAAGTAGGTATGACCATTATAAGTACCTTGTCATACCCTTCGGCCAAAAAAATGCTCTTGCAGTATTCATGGCCTTGATGAATAATGTTTTCCGAGAGTATCTTGATACTTTTTTTGGTTGTATTTGTGGATGACATTCTTGTCTACTCTAATTCTGAGGAAGAACTTGTGCATGATTTGATAATAGTTCTGAGTTATATAAAAAATCACCGACTTTATGCCAAGCTTTCAAAGTGCGATTTCTGGATTTGGGGAAGTTAAATTCTAGGGACATGTCATGTCAGAACAAGGAATATCTGTTGATCCTGAGAAATTGAAGGATGTTATGACTTGGGAACAACCACGAAATGTTTTCGAGATTTGGAGCTTCTTGGGGTTAGCATGATATTATCACCGAGTTGTTAAAGACTTCTCAATGTTAGCTTCTCCAATGACTTCTATGACTCGACAGGGAGTGATGTTTTCCTAGAATAAAAAATGTCAGAGTACTTTTGTTGAGCTAAAGAACCTTTTGACAACTCAACCGGTGTTAACTCTTCCTGAGGCAGGGATAACTTATGTGGTCTTCTGTGATGCATTGGGTTAGGTTTTGGGATGTGTACTCATGCAGGGTAATCATGTTGTTGCCTATGGATCTCTTCAGGTTAAGCCTCATTAGAAGAACTATCCTAACCATGACCTTGAACTTTCAGCTTTAGTGCATGCACTTAAGTGTTGGAGACATTACCTTTATGTAGAATAGTTTGATGTGTATTCATACCACAAGACCTCAAGTTATATCTTCTCTAAAAAACATTTAAATCTCAGAAAAAGGCGTTGGGTGGAGTACCGGCAGTCCTTCGACTTTGACATTTCCTATATCCTGGGGAAAGGGAATGTCGTTGTAGATGCGTTAAGTAGGAAACTCCCATCACAGTATGTGAAAGAATCTTCAGAAGATTAGAGGTTGATGGCTCTTTTTGCATAGTTTTATAATGGAGTTTAGTGGAAGGGGAATGAAGTTTCTTTAGCCAGTATCCAGTTGACATCAGCTCATCTTGGTTTAATTTATAAGAAACAACAACTAGATGTTGAGTTTCATGTAATTAGGGACTCCCTTTATGTTGGGGTGACTGACACCTCGTGGTCGTTCCCCAAAGAGGGTGTTCTATGTTATCAAAACCGTTACATGGTTCTGTTATCGGCAAGAAAGGATGTGATGAGGGATTTCCACAACTCTCAGTGGGTTGTGAACTCGGGAACCACGACGATGTTCTATGATATGCAGCGGCAGTTCTTGTTGCCAGGTATGAGGCAAAACATTTCTGAGTTTGTATATAGTTGATATACAAGCCAACAGGTGAAATCCGAGCACTAGGAAACTTCAGGTTTGCTTCATCCACTTCCAGTTCCAAAATGGAAGTGGGATGAAATATCAATGGACATAGTGGTTGGGTTACCTCCAACACAGAGGAAGAAGAATACGATATGGGTTGTGATCGATAGACTGACAAAGTCAGATAACTTTATACCTATTCAAGATACAACCAAAGTTGAGGGGATGGGAAATGTCTATGTGAATGAAATTGTTCGTTTTCATGGATGTCCATCTGCAATAGTCTCTGATAGGGATCCTCAGTTTACTTCTCGCTTTTGGAGAGGCCATCAGGTGGCACTGGGATCTCATGTCAATTTGAGCATTGCCTACCATCCACAGTCAGATGGTAAGATAGAGAGAGCTATTTAGATCCTTGAAGATATGCTCTGTGCTTGTGTTCTTGACATTGGTGGGTCTTGGGATGATCATCTAGGGATTGTAGAGTTTTCTTATAACAACAGTTATCAATCTGCGATCAAGATGGTTGCTTTTGAGGCTTTGTATGGATGTCCTTGTAAATCAATTTTATGTTGGACAGAGATTAGTGAACGTTCTTTATTAGGACCGAGTTTTGTCCAAGAGACAACAACTATGGTCCAGTTGATTCATCATAGAATGTTGACAGTGAAGAGTCGGTACAAGTCTTATGCTGATCGTCGCCGTAAACCTTTAGAGTTCATTGTCGGTGATCAGGTGTTCTTGAATATTTCACCCTGATTGGTTCATCGACGGCTTGGTTGGCAAGGGAAGCTTGCTCCTTGTTTTTTGGGACCTTTTGAGGTTATTGGTCTTGTGGGGAAATTTTATTAACGTTTAGCTCTACCACCACATATGATGTCGATAAATAGCATGTTCCATGTATCACAGCTGTGAATGTTTCTTTCTGATCCATCTCATGTTGTGAGGTTGAGTGATCATGAGATCGTACCAGATTTATCTGTTACTAATCGACCAATCAGGTTGTCGATTCTGAGACCAAGGTACTTCATGGGATAACAATACCTCTGGTCCATGTACATTGGCATCATGGTTCAGATTCTCATGAGACGTGGGAAAGGGAGGCACTAATAAGAGATCAATGGCGTCATCTTTTTGGCGTGGAGGTTTCCTCATAGGCTTTCTAGGGACATAATGGTCTTATTATGGGGAGGTTGTAACATCACATTACGTTCTCAGGTACTTTTGATGTCATTAAGTGCCTCTGTTTTGGAGTAGTGACTTGGGGGTGCGTTTGGGTGAGTTTTTATGTAAAGAAAAAATGAAATAGATTGTGCACGGTTAGTGCACGATTTGATAAACTATGCGATCAAACCGTGCCAACTGAGCAGCACTGGACAGTGGGGTACGCACGGTGTGCGCACAGTTTGACGAATCCTGTGGACAAACCATGTGGTCACTTAAAATTAGATCCTTAAATTGTGGATCTCTTCCGTTTTGCCTCTAAATGATTCATTTTTCTTGCTAAGTTGCCCTAACTAGAGATTTGTATTCTCCTAGGGTCAGGGAAGGTTCTCCCTTCATTCTTGAAGTGATCCAAAGGCTCTTCTTGGTGAATCGAAACAAGATTCTCAAGGTATGTGATCGTTCTTCTTCGTTCCTGTTTGGTTTCCTAGATCTACTTAGATCTAATTCTCCTCATCTCTCATTTTCATAGATATACACTTGTTATGGGTAGATCTAAGTGTGTGGTACCAAATTTTACGATGTTTGGTCTTAATATTTCTAGGAGAAGAGATCTAAGGCGGGTTCTTGAAGAAGAGCCCCGATTTTCTTGAGTTTTCTCAACCTTTGTGGTTTTGGTCAAAAACATCGAGGTAGGTGGCTCTGTCCCGACTTGCCAAATTGTTTATCATTTAATTTGCTTGGATTATTTCAATTGTTGATTTAAATCCAATTTCTCAAATTTTCTTTCAATTAAATTGATAAAAACTCGATTCCATTGAATTGAAATATTTGACATTGTTTTGGAATAAAAATTTGGAAACCGCCAATTCCATTGAATTGGGTGTGGTTATGGAAAAATGGATGATTTATGTTGTGGGATTTAAATTTTGGATTTGATGGAAATGTTTTCAATTAAATTTTTGAATTTAATTATGGAAATGAATTTGTGAAATGATGGAATTGGTTTTGAATGGATTTCAAACTTATGAAAATGGTTACGAATGATTTAATAGAAACCCATTGGTTTTATCATGTGAAAGTGGCATGTGTTGAATAAAACCTATTTTGGTTAAAAATGGAATGATATTGGAACATTTGAAATGGAAGAATGGGAATGAACGTTTTTTAAGATTTCTTAAAATAGTTCGCCCATCATGTAAGAGTTCATGCAAGCCTTAGATAGTTAGTGAGTTATTTGGATACACTCTACACTACGATAACGTTCTATAACATACATGCAGTGGGTCACATCCCTGAAGGGTTGGTGACGGGTCTCCTTTGGCCAGTGTCATAGGGACGTGTGTATACACTTTTTTCTTAGTTCAAATAGTGAGTGTGGAATCCTATAACTGGTCAATACTATCGTATCATTTGGAAGATGACCATGTTTCTCCCTTGTTTGATTATATTTGAGATATAAATGTTTGCCAATGTTTTTGAACTGATTACATTCCTACTGAATTTATATAAATTGTTTTATAAAAGTTTTTTATTTAAGCCATTGTTTTAGAAAAATTCAATCATTGTAAAGACTTTTCTTAATGTAATTTTTCCATCATATGAAAATGTATAGCATGTTTGTTGAAATATCCTTTTGTGTTGCCAAACCCATTTATTTGAAAATTGAAAGATTTTATTTGGATAATCTATATTTTGTATCTGTTATAGAATCTTTGGTGGTATCCTACTGGGCGTAGGTTCACACCCTACTTTTGCCATCAGGAGTTTGTAGACTTCTTTCTTCCAGGCTTGAGAAAACAAGATGAATCTCTTAGAGGTGGATCCAGTTGTTGATCTTCTGTTGGTGAGTTGTGTCTGTAGGGACCTTGGAGTTGTTTCTCCATTCTAGTAATTGGGTTGTACTACTTTGGATTTTTTATGAAATATTGTATTATGGTACATCACTCTCGGTGGAGTTTTCCTTTGTAATGCATACTGTTTCTTTATCTATTAATTATGCATTCTTGTGGTAGAAATCATTCCCACTTTCTTGTTCTGTGATGCCAGGTTCTAGTCGCTGACCCGTGGGGATCGGGAACGCCCTTCAGGCTATGTCAGGACCGGCTCAGTTATCGGGTAACCAGGGTACTCGGGCTGGATCGTGACAATGTAAACCATGTGGGAAAAACAATGCATGCATTTTAATTCATCATAAACTAAAATCTTTTCAAATTTAATCATATTTGAAAACATCTAAATAGTGATTAGAAGGTTGTACATCAGACGACAACGTGGTCATGTTAATCTTAATATATAAGAGGTCATCATGTAATCCATTTTGAGAAAACAAAGCATGAATTTTAATTCTACATAAACAATAAACTTTTTCAAATTTCAACGATGTCATCACTAATTTAAATTTGGCATTGACACCAACTGTTATTGGCTAATTTGACACCAATTTTTGTGGGAAATGGATAGAAATATTTCATTCAATAACCAAGAGAATATTAATTTTCCAAATGTTTTAAAAAAACATAATATTTGAAAAGTTCAAACACTATAGTTATTTAAATAAAAAATTGTAATCCAATAACCAATGAACAATAAGGACCAGAAAATGATTCAACAAAGTATGTAGAAATATATAATGTGAGTAGATGAAAAATGTTGATGTTAAATACCAAATTGAAAAATATTGAGGCTGGTTCAAAAAACAACATTACGACACAAATAGAAATGGTAGATTTGAAAAATAGTAACAATAACATGCATTGTTCAAAAAACTGATCCTTATTCAATGGATAATCATTACAAGAACTCAGAATAAAAGAGATTGACCGTAATTGTTCAAGGAGAGGCAGGGGAGATGGGGTTTCACTATGCAATAAATCAAAGGAAGATTACATGTGTGGAATCTCACAGAACAAAAAACAAAAAAACAACCCGAAATTGATCTTTATATGTTACAAGATGAAATAAATATCATACAATGTCTTGTTTTTCTTTATAGAATTTTACAATGCTAGAAATCAAGGGAAGATTACAAGTGTGGACTCTAGCAGACCAAAAGCAATGAAACGTCCCTAAACTAATATTCAGAGGAGGATACAAGATGAATGAAAAAACATACAGTGTTGTATTTTTCTTACCAAGAACTCAGAATTATTCCTCAATGATGGTGGTTTGTTGAAGCTGATATTTGCCAATGTCTAGGTTCACAAGATGCCAGCCAAAGTAGATCCAACATTGATTCCTTCAATTCTCCTGGATATTTCTCACACAAACATTCTTGTTGGGACACTCCCAAATATGTGTGGAATCAGCATGGTAATCAGCTTGGTTTTATCCTTTTTCATCAAGGACACATCTCCTTTGGTGGCAGTCAACGTAGTGAATGAGAAGCCTTTGTTGAAGTATCCTACGGTGCAAGGAGACTTCTCAAGGGGTTGATGAAATACTCCATTCCAACCAGGTTTTGGTTCCTCTTTTTAAACTGGATATTAATCCCATGTACTAGAAGGGTGTATTTATGTGATTCTCTGATGAGATCTAGAGAAGAGGGAACAAAATGTGACAACGACTATTTATCCTGTGGATATAGGCCTAAATACTAAACCACCTCAAATATTTGTGTTTCTTCCCTTTTTTCCTATTTTGTGTTTTTTTGTGGCCACACACATCCAATGCACCCAAAAAGTGGTATCAAATGCGAGTTGGAGTAATTGATGTTGAGATGGAAAGGTGGTAATGATTTTTTTGGTGACTGGAAAATTGAAGTTTTTCAGACATTTTTTCCGAGCCTTGATTTTTGAAGTGGATGATGAGACAATTCCAATAGTGCATGAATCGCTGAAATAATATCTAAAATGAAGGAGATAAGCTTGGTTAATGTTTGGTCAAACCAGCAGGTGACCAGTAACCCTATGCCAGAGAAGACGACACTGTTCACGCCGCTGGTGAAATCTACAGCGAGTTTCCAGTAGGTGCTTCGGTGTGCCACGCCAGTAGGCGATCTATATATTTGAACATGTTTTGGTAAAATCTAGGCCAATCAAACTCTGTTTTCGGCGATCTAGGAGTCGATTGTGACAATTTAGACTATTCCTAGCACATAAATACGATTATTTTTTTAAAATTATCTCTCCATCAGGTGTATTCAAAAAGGGTAAGGCATCGAGGGTGGATATCGTGTTTTGTGACAACAATGATGGATGATGGCGGCGCAATACCGATTTTTTATATTGTGATGTTCAATGGCCAAAACTACTTCTTCTTGTGGAAAAGAACAATGAATGATTGTTTGGTGAATTAGGGCTTGATCAGACTGTTGATCAGATAAAAGCCTAAGACAACCAGTAATAATGATTTGGAAGGGCTTGAGATGTGGTTTTCTTCCCAATTAGATTGGGTCTGCAGAATACGGTAAATTACATGGTGTTAGATGAGACCTCACCAAAGTAGATATTTACGAATTTGGAGCAGTGGTATATGGTGAAGTCTCTCACCAACAAATTATTCCTGAAGAAGAAATTTGCATATTAATTGATGAACGAGGTGGAAAATATTTTGAATCATACCAAGGAATTCACAAAGTTCCTAACACAGTTATTTAGGCTTTGTGTGAAGGTTGGAGACGAAGATAAAGCTCTTTTACTTTTTTCATCACTACCAAGCTCATTTGATGGGCATGTGACTGTATTGCTCATGGGAAGGAAACATTGAAGTTGGATGATATGATGGTGTCGCTTCATGATTCAGATTAATTCGGATGAACAATGTCACATTCAGGAGAGGAAATCATAGAAATGTGTGACGATCAATGTGGTAGGAGCCGATATTGGAAGTCAAGAAGGTATATAATGGTGGAAAAAATTGAAGGAAGTGATTCTAGAGAAATCACAAGTTTATGGTGCGAGAAAATGTGTCTCTATAAAAGTGACTGTGGAGAGTGAAAATGGTATGTTTCTAGAGAATATAATGTTGAAGAGAATGATGTGAACGTTATTGAATTATCTTCATATTATGATGTCTACATGCTAATGAGAATATCACACTCATATGGGAGAGTTGAACGTGGAGAAGTGCAGTGTCATTACTGCAAAATATATGGGAACATTAAGTGACAATTCCATTTTCTGAGAAGGAAGAACGAGCGGGCTCAAAATCCAAAGGAAGAAGGATGGGTTTTGGATTCCGGGAGCTCGAAAAACATATGTAAGATGAGAGGTACATTTGAGACTTTTCAACAGCAGTGATATTTGGTGATACATGTTGATGTGTCAACATGTGAGGTTCGAGGAATCGTTTTAGTGTAATTGAAGACACCTGATTGAGCTGTTTGTAAATTGGCTGATTTGTAATTCGTTGCGAGGATGAGATCGAATTTGTTATCGTTAAGTAGGCTTGATGTGAAAGAGTTCACGATTTACATAGAATGTAAAGTGTTGTAAGTCTCATGTGGGGATGCCGAAAATCTTATTAGGAAGGAGTCCTAAGGGTTGTATCCTTTGAGGGAGACCACATTCATCACGTGATCGACTGAAGATAGTGGAAGTGCCATGTCATCTATCCTGAAGAAGCGTGTTCGATTTGCAGATGAATTTTGTAACGGCCAAATGTTTTTACAGGGAAATTCTATTCTAATAATCATGTCATTAAATCCAGTGAAATCCCAACATAATGAACATAATATGTTATAAGTGACCTTTAAACAATGGTTTTTCACTTTTGTGTTTTGCAATTTCGAAAAACTGACATAAATGGTTGTGACCGGTATGTTATTTGGAGCCCAATAAGAAAAAAGTAAATTTTGGTGAATAGTAACCTACCCTTATGTATACTAACCTACCATTATGAATAGTTATATACAATAATGATTTGTTACTTTACTTAAGTTAGTATTAAAATAATATTCATGTGAAATTATGATTTAACTGTATTTTTTAATAAGTTTATGAATTTTTTAAAAATGGGTTTTAATTATAAATTATGATTTTAATTAAATATTAAATTATTCATCTTTAGGAAAATATTTTTGAAAAATATACTTCATTTTTCTATTATACACATCAGAAAATGGTTAGGGTGAAATTTTAGGATTTTTCTGAAATACGAGAATTTTTATGAATAGTAAAATCTGATAATTCAGAATAAATGCTAAATAATGAATTATTTGAGTCATTGATGATGATATATAGATTTATTCTCATTGGTTAAAAGTCACGCAAATTTATTACTATTATTAGTCATGGAATAATTTCTATTCCTTGCCTTTTGAAGAAATAACAAACTAATGAATAAAAAATTATTAATACCATCCTCCCCACCACTATAAAGACTACCCATTATTACCTATTCTCTTCACATCACTCAAGCCTTCTTCCTTGCTAATATTATGCCCAAATATCACCCCAAGTTCCTCCCCCACGTCCAGAATCCCATCACCTCTTCAAAATACCAAAACATTTCTCTTTAAGATGTTCTCAAAGGAGGATGTTTCAGGAGTTATTTAATAATAAGTGGAGAACACCAACAGATTAAAGGTAAGGGATCCTCCCCATTTAACTATTATTTATCGATTTTACTCTATGTAGTTCCATTTTATATGGGATACCTAATAATGTGGTATTATTTCATTCCTTCCCCACACATCCCTCATGATTTTTATGTTATTAGAAACCACATTCTCACTCAAAAAATCCATTTTAGAGACACCTGATACCATGCCAATAATCTCTAATGAATTCTACCAGAACCACTTTTACTCCCCCGAGTTTCTAAACATTTATTCTTACCCAAATGATGTTTTCTTTAATTTTAATGTAAAACGTATACATACTGTTTATATTCTCCATTCTCATATCCCATGATCCATCTCTCACTCTATCATGTGGTGATATACCTGTTTTTTACTGATTTTCACTTGAATACCCCCTGATAAGCAATCATGGTTTAGGGAAAACTTCTCAAATGTTTACCTAGTTTCAAGTTAAATCTATCTTTTCTTTTATTACAACATTGACTTTATAAGATTAGTATATTTATTATGAAAAAATTCTTGGTTCACTTCTCGTTTTATGTAAAATATTGTTCGATTTTCTATTTTAAAAGATATATTTTATTTTCCATAAAACCGCATAAAATATTTTAATGCTAAAATTTCCCAAATTCTTGTCTTACATGTTGTCACCATTTTCTTGACATCACATAACATGATAAATTCCTATTTAATTTCCATATATAATTCCATTCTTTCATGGACACTATCATGATATGCCCATAAGTTATTAATGATGTCATGGTTGCGGTACCTAATTATTTCCATAGGCACCCTTATGTTTATGTATGGTTGATTATGTATGATAATTGATGTGGCATGATTATTTGTGTCGAATGATTATTTATGTGGCATGAATACTCATGAAAATGTAGTGATGGGTGAAACCATATACTGCTATAATGCATTGGATAATGTTAAGTCTCATGAGATACGATGTGAAACGGGATTGGACGTCAGCCTTAACCCATACTAAAATGGGAAACATGATTGGAGGTTAGACAAGACCCATACTATAGAAATTTTTTATGATTCTATCACATTTATGAGATTCCATGTTTATAAGATCCCATGATTATAAGATTTTATTTAATATGTTCCAGGGCTTGTTATCATTATGTAATGCCTCCTAAATCATGTGCTTAAGATGTATCATTATGTACATTCCCTTAATGGGCTTTTTAGCTCTTCCCATTATTCCCGTGTTCCCCAGTGTATCCTTTTATGATGTAAGGGCTCAAAGGAAGTTAGGAGATCTTTATAGAGATTAAATAATGAAATTGTTTCCCCATGTTTTATGTTTTATGTACCTAGTCTTCTAAAACACAAAAAATAATGATCCTAGGTATGTACTCTATTGTATAATTAAGCCAAAAATAATTTAATGTTATATATAAAAGGCATGGGTCACTATAGATGGTATTAGAGGATGTTCTAGTTATTTTTTGAGATTAGAAATAGATAACTTGTTGAGAACCTTAATGATGAGACAAAGTATAATAACACTTACATAAATTTTGGTAAGTATAGAGTAAGTGGTTTATCTTGAAAATACATCCCTTTCTATATACGAGCAGCTAGAGAAGGTTCTGTCATAGATGTACCTAGGAGTGAAAACACTAACAAGGAGTTTCAGTCATGACCTAGGGTATACTGGTACATGAAAATGGGGCATACAACATTCTTGGTTATGACACACCGGGGGATATGATTTGGTAGATTCATGAGAATAGTATAAACCATTATTAATAGAAAAATGATCCTTCGAATAATTCTTGAAATTGATTGAGGATAACCTGGATTTTTACCAAAAAAATCATAAGATCAGATGAACATATTATTTATAAGAAAACTCTCCAGCAACCAATGTGACAGGAAATGTGAATATTTCCCAATGACATGCCACATATGATGGGAGAGGGTGCTCAAAAATTCAAGTCTGTTCTTTCTCAACTAGCTCGAGTTATGAAAAATAACTTTAATCTTGAGGAATACCCTCTTAATCTAAGGAAAGAGCAAGTTTCCATATAATCTTTCATGCAGGAAAGGCCTCCCATGTTATGCAGATCTACTGATGGCCTCCTCATGGATCAATGAATTAACTATATTAAAAAGATATTCTCCATCCTCTAGTATAAGGCCCCAGCCTTAAACCTTACATAATATTTAATTAAATGAATAATTCACATTGAGTATCTTTTCAGGTTTAGAGTTTTAGATAATTAGAACATAACTATTACATCTCAAAAGATTACAAAGTAAACACTTCTACTAAGATTCCACAGAATATAAATAAACACTTAAAAAGAAACATGTCTAGTTCCATGTTTTATATATCATGACATTCCCTTGATACCATCCATGACCCTATTCCACATTATGTCCTGTGAAAAAAATTTCAAAAAAACTTGGGGTGAGTATAAAAAGATCAGTAAGGCATACATAAAGAATGAAAATAATTAGTTTATCAAAACAACAAGTAAACCATGTATACTTTAACAAAGTAATACTTTTCACCTTTATGAAGTAGTAAAAACTCTTCATTGAATAAAAGATCATTACATACCCTTTTGTAACCAAAAGATTACCATAAAACCCATAAAAAGATCACATAACATATAAAGGTAACTTGGGACATAAACATACTTATGTGGAGTAACCATAAGGTCGACTTCCACACATATCACTTAATGGAATAACCATTCGGCCAACTTCCATACATACTTAATGGAATAGCCATACGGTCGACTTCCATACCCAATGCATTGGAGGTTATAACGTAGCCACCCGTCCTGGTATTCATGGCCCCACCCTTTATATGGTTTATCACGTAACCACCCGTCATATGTCCAAGTATCATTATAAAATTATAAGATATAAAATAAACACAATGGACAGAAAACATTTTTTCACATTCCGATCACAATATATCACATAAATATTTTGACATCACAAATCCATTATAAAAACCATTTTCAATACCAAAAATACATAAAAGAGTATATGGTATTTATTTCATTTAAAAAAACATTACGGCTTGTTCAGGAAGCCAAAGACCAAATAATACGCGCGGTGGCGAAAACGGTCGTTGTCACCGCGTACGTTAAAAGAAATATTCATTTTTTTCATTTAGTAAAACACTTCATAGAAAAAGATTCATATTGTATAAAAGTAAAAGTCAAAGGGGTATATACACCGTATAAAATATAGTTGTGTATAAAAAGAAGTATGCCTCAATGAAAGGAGATTGAGACAAAGTCCCTTACCTCGGGTCCGACTTGACTCGATCGTTCTTTAACGTCCTGAATAATAAACATGAATTTATTTATATTTTCTTAAGAACCTTTTTCAAGATCATTATTCCTTTTATATCACTTATTTCCATGTTATAAACATTATGTAACCATTTATGTTAATAATGTTTGTTTTGTCAATATTTAGTTCATATGTCGAAAGTGGACTTCTTACAATTACATGTTGTTCGTGTGGTCAAAGGTTCATTATATCCAGAATGATATTCATGATTTGTATATCATATATATTCATAATATACATTTATTTATAATATTACATAATCATTTAGAGGTAAGAAATGAAATGCACCGTTCATGGAGATGGTAAGCCGTACGTACACATGAACGGTACTTTCATTTCTTTGTCATATTAATGGAATTAAAAACTAAATGAGAGGTATGTATATTTTAATTCCAGAATTATATTCATCATTTAGATGTTTCATTCATCATATATACCTATTATATACATGTACTTATAATATTACATTACATTTGGGGATAAGAAATGAAATGCACCGTTAATGGAGACGATAAGCCGTACGTACGCTTGAACACTACTTTCATTTCTATATCATAATTTAATGGAAAGAAATAATAATGATATAGAGGTATATTATAATTCCAGTATAACATCATACATAATAACTTTAAATCAATCCTTTTTATGTCCCACATATGGCATTAACGAATCACATCACTTTGAGGGGGCGGTAGTCTGCACTTCCTTAAATGAAGATATCACATTTACCCATAATGGAAACCATAAAGGTATGCCCAAAATGAAAAATATAGAAGCTTAAGGAAAACATAAAAATATCATATATCATATATAAATATACTGACATCTTAATGGCAACCTTTGAAGGTGTTAGAAGAATATCGAACAATCATCGTTTCGTGAGGCAGGAATTCGCCATCCACGGAAACAGTATGTTCTTTAACCATTAGACGTAGGTGTGTGTATGTTTATCTCGAATCCTTATTATAACAACATCCTAGTATACTTAAGATACTGGAGTTGTTACAAAAGAAATTAATAAAAAGAGTTTATGGGGTTGGAGAAGCAAAATAATACAAAAGGACTCAAGTGAAGACATTACCTTAAAATCGGGTAACTCCCTTTGGTTTGAGCACAAAGGCTTCCTTTGGAAGACTTATAGCCAAATTGAGGCTTCAAGGAGTAAGATAGGGATGAGGAGAGAGAAAAGGATCAGAGCTTGGCCGAAAAAAAGGCTTTAGAGTTGTGGGTAAGGTGGTAGAGGTGGGGGACTTTTATAAGAGGAGAGGAGGGGCACTCTTGGAAGGTAAGGAAATGTTACTTTATTTTCAAATGGTTTTCGGATTTTAATGGTCCCACATTGATGTGTTTCGAGGATAAGGTGATAAGTGTTCGAAATCCACCCATCCAAAAGTTTTTGGACATGTTTAGTTCTTATATTTTATATTATCTTTCCATTTCATTTAAATCGTTAAATAATGAGGTTATCGTTGCATCATCATGGTGTCCTATATAATATAATTTATTTAAGGTCTAAAAATTATAAAAAAAACTTCTATGATGTAGTAAATATCTTTATATTTTCAATGAATATTTATAGTCCAAAATCTGACTTGTATAACCCCCTGTTAAAATTCGTTTAGTAAAACAATTCATGTTTGTTTCATTTTTACTTTAACTTTAAATAAAAGGCATAAATGTCATTATCATACCCAAGTGGATCCATGGGGTACAAAAAATAAACCCATGGGTTGTATTGGACGGTCATAACTCAACCAATAGGGTTAGCACAAGTTTCAAGATATTTTCATTTTATTATAATTTCATTTTTACCTTAAATTACACTAATTACCTTTAATCGTGAATAATAAAACATAAAAGTTACTATTCACCAAAATTTATTTTAATCCCATTGAACCAAATTTTACTTAATAATAAAAATCATTTAAATTGGATTTTTGTGATTCAAAACACAGAAGTGGTGAAGTCCCATTTAAATGAAAAATCAAATTTTGTAACCACCACCTTGCGGTTTCACTATTCATCAAAAATTGATGTTTTTTAGAAAAAAAACCAAAACATCACCCTAAGCTATATTTGATATTAAGAATTCAAAAATGAAGTCCATTTTACAAAATTCAAAACATATAAGTTTCATTAATTAATTTAATAATTAATTCCCGCTGTCAAAACAAATATCGTGTTTTTATGAAACAATAAGTATCAAATGATTGACACCAGTTTAAGTCCAATTTCAAAGTAAAATTAATTCCAACGACCACTATTGGATTAAATGGTGAAAATATATTCTAATTGAACTTAAAACCCAATTCAAAAGATTATCTATTCATCTTAATAAACTAGATTAAAAAGAGGTTTTGAATTAAAAATACAACATTTTATACTATTCATTAAAAAATGAACTTTATCGGAAAAATACCAAAAAATTACACAAAGTAATATTTGATGTCCCAAATATAAAGAAGAGTTTTATTTGGTCAAATATAATGTATAAGAGTGACCAGAACTATATTTAATGAGGGTTCTCCATCAAATGTTGTTAAGTGGATCTTTCGTGAAAATTAGAATATATAAGCCTAAAATTAAATTCTTTTCGTATTTTAAGCATTTATCCTTTATTAGATAAATGTAAAAACATTTAAAAAACATATATAATCATATTTTAGTTATTTATATCCATTCCCGCTAGTACAATGGCTACGTGTTAACGAACATTTAAAATGAAATTATTTTATTACTAGTGTGCAACGTACGATTTCAAAAAAACTCTTTGTTGCGTATCGGGTACGCTATCGAACAAAGCAACCCCTTTAAAGTAAAATTAATATATAATTCTAAAATATTAATAAATATGAAAATTTATTTTTCTTTATTTACTTGGGATGTTACATCTAGTGCTCGGAAAAGAGAGGGTTGTACTGGCAGCCTGACATTTTGATGGCGAAGCTGGTCAGTGGTGGACACTGATCAAGAATACAATGTCCCAAGAGAAAATTGATTCCATGGATTGGGAGGAATTCAAGAGGATATTTTCAACAAAAATTTTCATCGAACCCTTCATCTCATGTTGGAAAAAGTGATCCTCGGAATCAAATAGAAGGAAGATGAATCCATCAGGGTGTATGAACCAAACATTAAAAGGCATGCAAGGTATGCCTCTTACTTTGTCATGAACATTGAAAGAAAGGTGGATCGCTTCTTTAGCAGACTAAATCTAAGCCAATGAAAAGCGTTGGTGATTCAATACATCACCGGTTTTTTTGGATATTTTATGTTTTTCCTCAAGGTTAATAAGGATATTGGAGACTCTCAATGGACTTGTCGGCGCAGTGACAAGGAGATGAAAATGAAGAATGACATGGGTGGTTCATCAAACAAATCTGATGCTGGAATGAAGCCTGAATTTTCCCCTTGCAAAAACTGTGGGAAAGAGCATCTTGGTAACTGTCTAAAGGGAACCAATAATTTCTACTAATGTGGAACATTTGGTCTTCTAGCCAAGAATTTCCGAAATGTTATGAAAAATCAAACTATTGTTGAAGAATAAAAGAAGATTCATATCAACACTCAGCCAGCAGTGCAATGTTAAAATTGTAAGGAGCATGGGAATTATGTGAACAGTTTCTCTAAATCGAGGGTTTTTAGAGGCATTCAACAACATCCTCCAAGGAAACCAGGAAGGTATTATGCTATAACTACTAAAGAGGTAGAGTCAGATAATGATGTGGTTATAGGTATCCTAGTTATTCGTTCAAGAATAGAAAACACACTATATGATTTTGGTTCTATGGATTCATTCATATCATGAAAGATTATTAGAACAATTCAAACACCATCAAAAAATTCAGTCGAAAAGATATATGTGAGAACAACGAATGTGGTAATCGTTGAATCCATGTTTTTTTAACTCATCCCCAATTAATGTATTTGGAATGAACCTCCAATCAAATATCGTTATACTTTCTTTAGTTGAGTTCGACACTATCTTGGTCATAGATTGGATATCATTGTACAAGGACAACATCAATTATCGGGAAAGGGAGATTACTCTTCACATCACGAAGCATCCTCTGGTACATTACAAGTGTAAGTAGGAATATGAGTCATATTTAGAATCCTCATCTGAAGTGTGGATCTTTATGCCTTATGAGAAAGTATTTCTAGATCAAATGATTGAATCAAAGGAGAGAATAATTCTTGAATAAATGCCCATCGCGTGCAATTACACTAATGTGTTCCCCAAAGAGTATCCTAGTCCACCTCCTGATAGAGACGATGAGTTCTAAATTGAACTTATTCCTAGATGTTTGCATATATCAAAGAAAACATGCAGAATGGCCACCGTAGATCCGGATGAAATAAAAAAATAGTTACAGGAGAATAAAGAGAAGGGTTTTATATACCTGAGTGCCTCACCTTGGGGTGCGCCTGTCCTCTTCAATAAAAATAAGGATGGATGAATGTGCCTCGACACTGAATATCCTGAGCACGATAAAAATCATGATAATGAACAAGTATCCCCTTCAACGAATATATAACTTGTCCTATGTGCTTCGTGTGGACAATTATTTTTCTACAGTAGACCATTGGTTTGGATATCATCAATTAATGGTGAGGAAGGAAGATATTCCTAAAACATCCTTTCGAACGAGGTATGGACACTATGAATTCAGAATAATACCCTTTGGACTCAATAATTATACATAAATTTTCATGGATTTAATGAACATAGACTTTAGAGATTACCTTGACAAATGTTTGGTAGTACTTTTGGATGATATTCTGATATACTCCAAGATAATAAATGAAAATGCGAAGCATTTCACTACTTTGTTAAATAATTTTCCAAGGGAGAAGTTGAAGGACATGTAAATTAAATTTGAGTTCTATATGGAGGATGTATCAATATTGGTGAATGTTATCACTAACAAATGGATATATGTGGACCCTTCTAAAACAAAGGTAATTGAATAGTGGCCCAGGATAAAATCTGTAATGGATTTCCATATATTTTTTGTTCTAGCTGGGTATTATCGATGATTTGTAAAAAACTATTTCACGATTGTCAACCCCAATGGACATGTTAACATGGAATGGGGTAATGTTTGTATGGATGATAGAATTTGAGGTATGTTTCAAGGATCTAAAGAGAAGGGTGATCACTGTGCCTATACTCACATTACCAAAAAGTGGAGAACATTTTGTGATATAAAATGATGCATCAATGAATGGTTTGGGTTGTCTACTCATGAAAAATTATAATGTTATAGTCAATCCTTCACGACAGTTATAGATCCATGAGCAGAACTACCCGGTGCTAGATCTAGAGCTGGCAGCCATGATTTTTTCCTTGAAAATCTGGCGGCACTACTTTTATGGTGAGAAGAGTGACATATACAAGGACCATATTATCCTAATGTATATATTCACAAAAAAGGAGCTCAACATGCGTCAAAGTAAATGGTTAGAGATAATCAACGATTGTGATTTCTATATTCACTATCATCCTAGAAATGAGTAAAAGGTAGCTATTTCTCTAAGCAGGAAAGAACCTTCTAATCTATCAATGTAATGGACTGAGAAAGACCCTATAATCTAGGATATGAAAAGGATGGATTTAGAAATCATAAGTCAATGAGATACATCCTACCTTAGCCTAATGATTGCACAACCATCCATTTAAGTGAATATTAAAAAAGCACAAAGGGATGATGTGGTGTTACCAAAGAGGGTGAATGAAGTAAAGTAAGGGATGTTGTAAAGAGTTCCATATCAATGCTGACGGTGTGATTTGGTTTGGAATGCGGATTTGTGTGCCTTAATCACCCGGGATAAAGAAGGATCTATTAGACAATGCACATAGATCAACATTATCTATACATCATGTGATTACCAATATGTACCATGATCTCTAATAAAACTTTTGGTGGTAAAACATGACGATTAAGATTACAGAATATATATCATGGTTGTTGGTATGTCCGAAAGATAATATAGAGTGATAAAATTCCGATGGAATGATGAAAACAGTGCCTATAACCATGTGGAAATGGGAGAATGTCACAATGTACTTTTTCATGGGTCTCCCGAATACGTCTATGAGAAATAATACAATATGGTTTATGGTTTACTGAGTCACCACGTCTTTCCATTTTATCAATATTTAGGAAGACCTCTCACTTGAACAACATGAAAAAATATATGTGAAGGATGTGGTGAGACTACATGGGGTTCCACTCTCAATTGTCTCTGATCATGATCCAAAGATAACATCTAAATTATGGAACAATATTCAACATGATTTGAGTATTGAATTAAATTTATGCATGACCTATCATTCCCAAACTAATGGACAATCTGAAAAGACTATTCAAACACTTGGAGATATGCTATGATCCTGAAATCTAGAATTCAAAGATGTATAGGAAAAACATCTTTCGTTAGTTGAGTTCTCATACATCAATAGATTCTAATAGGGTATTCAGATGGATCCTTATGAAGCGTTGTATGTATAGTGATGTAGAACTCAATCCTGTTGGGATGAAGATGGAGAATGAATATTTCGTGAAGTTGATCTAGTTCATGATATGTTAGATAAGGTTCAAGTCATCCAGAAAAACATCAAATCTGATCAGAGTCGGCCAAAGAGAAATAATAACAACCGTCAAAGGGACATGGAGTACGAAATTGGAGATAAATTCTTCTTTGAATATTAATGTGGAAGATAGTCATGCTATTTGGAAAGAAACTTATGTGATGCCAATGGTATATTGGAAACGTTGGGATCCTTTACTGCATATGAGATATAGCCTATTAGATTTCACTTCCACCAAATATGTCTCGAGTTCATGATGTGTTTCACGTATCACTCTTGATAAAGTACAGACATGATCCCTCACATGTACAGAACTCTGAGGTGGTGTAGATGGAATATTGTCTCCCTTATAAGGAGCAGCCAGTGACGATTCTGGACTGAAGAGATAAGGTTATACACCACCAGACAACCAACATTGTCAATTTTTTGTGACAGAACCAGATGTTTGAAGAGGCTACTTGGGAATCAGAGGAGGTAATAAAGGAGAAGTTCCCTCACCTTTTTACGACTTAGAATATAGAACGAAATTTTGAGGGTGAAATTTTATTAGGGGGAAGAATGTTACGTCCTAATTTTTTTCAATGGAAATTTTATTCTCATAATTATGTCACAAAATCCAATGAATACACCACATAAGTAACTATGATGTTCTACGTGACCTATACAAATTGGTTTGTCACTTATGTGATTGGAATTTCGAAAATCTAACATACAGGGTTGTGACCAGTAAGTTATTTGGAGTCTAATAAGAAAAACATAATTTTTGGTGAATATTAACCTACCATTATGAATAGTAAACTACCCTTATGAATTGTAATATTCCCTAATGAATAGTTAGCTCACCTATGATTGTATTAAAATAATATTCCAATGAAATTTTGATGTACCTGTATTTTAGAATAAGTAAATGAATGTTTTAAAACATGGTTTTAATATTAAATTATGATTTTAATTCAATATTAAATTATTCATATTTAGTAAATTAGTTTTGAAAATGGTACATCATTTATGGATTCTACATGTTGAAAAAATTTTAGGATGAATTCTTTTCATTATTTTGAAATAATGGAAATTTTATGAATAGTAAAATCTGATAATTCACAGTAAATGCTAAATAATGGATTAATTGAGTCATTGATGGTTATCTACTGAAGTAAGCCCAATTGGTTCGAAATCACTTTAATTTATTAATATTATTTGACATGGAATACTTACTATTCCTAGTCTTGTAAAGAAATAATAAACTAATGATTAAAAAATTATGAAAACCCTTCTCCCCTCAACTATAAATACCACCAATTCTTACATCTTCTCTTCAGTACTCTCAAACCTTGTGCCTTTACAATATTCTACCCATATCTAACCACAATCTCCTCCCCCACGTCAAAAATCCCCTAGACTCTTCAAAATACAAAATTTTCTACCCTTAAGAGGTTCTAAAAGTATGAAGTTTCAAGAGGTCATTAAAATCAAGTGGAGAACACCAACAAATTTAAGGTAAGCAATCCGTCCCATTTCACATTTATTTCAAGATTTTAATCTATGCTATTATTTTTTATATGTGATCCCTAATGATGGGGTATTAGTTTTCACCTTCCTCATACATCTTTCATTAATTATATGTTATATGATACCCATTCTTTCTTAGAAAATCCCTTTTAGGTAGACTCGATACCAGGCCAATAATCCGTAATAAATTCTACCAAAACTGCTATACTTTTTTGGGTTTATCTATCATTATTTTCCCATAATGAAGTTTTATTTTCTTTTTTTGTACAACTTATACATTAATTTTTTTTTCCAAACTCATGTTCCAATATCCATCCCTCATTCTCTTTTGGGGATATACATATTTTTATTGATTCCCACCTCGATGCCCCCTAATAAGAAATCATGATTTAATGGAACTTCCTGAATTCTTACATGACTTCAAGTGAACTATTTATTCTATTTTAAGACGACATTGTCATTATAAAATCATAATTTTTATTATGAAAATATTCTTTGTTCACCTCTGATTTTATATTGAAGATTGTTCCATTTTCTTTTTTAAAGTCTCTATAGTATTTTCATTAAAACCACAAAAAATTTAATGCTAATATTTCCCAAACATATTTCTTATAGGTTGTCACTCTTTTTTAGACATCATGTACCATGATATATTCCTATTGAATTTCCATGTATAATTATTTTCATTGATGGACACATTCAAGATACCATTTGTTAAGATTTATTTCATGGTTGTGGTACAGAATTCTTTCCTTGGGTACCCATTTTATTTTGTATAGTTGATTTTGTATTTTTAATGGTGTGAAAAGTTTATTTATGTGGAAATATTATTTATGTGGCAATAATATTATTGAAAATGATGTTATGGGTGCACCAAGATAGCACTCCAATGTGTTGGGAAAAGTTATGTCTCATGAGATGTGATGTGAAACGGGATTGGCAGTTATCCTTGACCCATAATAAAATGGGAAACGGGATTGGCGGTCAGCATTGACCCATACTAAAGAAATGTCTTATGATTCTGCAACATCTATATGATTCCATGTTTATAAGATCCCATGTTTATATGTTATGGTTTCATATGTTTTATTCTTTGTTTTAATAATGTCATGCCTCCAAAATCTGGTGCTTAAGATGTATCCATGTATTCATTCCCTCACTGAGATTTTTATCTCATCCCTTTGTTCATGTGTTCCCCAGGGTACCCTATGCAGATTAAATGGCTCAAAAGAAGGTAGGATATCTTTATGGAGATTAAATAATGAATTTTTTTTAATCCCCATGTTTTATGTTTTATGTACATAAACGTCCAAGACACTAGACTTAACGATCCTTGGCTTGTACTTTGATGTATAATTAGGATTAATGTCATGTAATTTTATATATAAAAGGCTAGGGTCAGAATAATGTTTCTGACACCTTATAAGAGACACCAGGTCTAGCTTCAACCCCCAATTTTCCCTGAGGGGGGGATTTTTGGTGCCACTACAAAATATGGGTGGAATAAGCAAGATAATAAGTTGGGTTTTCTCCTTTTATGGCAAGAGACTTCTCCTTTAGTGGTAGTTGAGGCAGTGGATGAGCAGCTTTCGTTGAAACAACTTGTGGCAGGAGGAGACATCTCAAGGGGTTGAGGAACTACCCTATACCAATCTGGTTTTTGTTCCTTTATTTTAACAGAATATGATTCCCATTAACTAGAAGGTTGTATTTGTGTGATTCTATTATGAGATACGGAGAAGAGAGAATTAAATGTGACGCCCCTAGTTTATATTTTGGATGATGTCCTCAACGCCGAAGAACATTAAATCTATGTGTATCATATGTTTTCTCTTGTTTTTTGTGTTTTTGTTTCACCACACATCCGCTGCGACCTAACAAATCTTTGAAGAAGTACATATCATTGTTCTTCCATTGAGATTAACCTCACTAGAACTCCCACAACTCTCTTTTGAGATCGCCAATCCAGTGAGAATATGTTTTTCCCCTCCAATAAATGAAAAACAAGAATCCCTGCTCTTGAGTCATCAAACCAACATCCTTATCCCTGGTTACAATATTCATTCTGGTCATCTCAAATGGAACACATTCTCGGAGATAAAGGAGGTGATAGGTTAGGGAGATGATATTCCAGAAGAATCATGAATCCAGTGAGGATTCAACCAAATGGGACATGTGGTAAAGTGGAATACAATGGTCACTTGAGCAACATATATGGGAACAATGTCTCAATCTGAAAACACAGATGAGGGAGATGAAAACATCCATGCGATCTGAGGTAATCAAGAGATTTGGAAAACATATGAGCAATGTGAGGGGATAATGAAGTAAACCCCTTTTTATAGGTAAAAACAAATTAAAAAATTGATAAAATAATGTTTTTTATTCATGAAGAACAAGTAAATATATAATCTACTAATAATATTTCCCATGAACTATTATCTTTTTAAATGAATGTGACCATTCTGATCTCTTTATATAATTATTTAAATCTACAAGATCCTAGAATTAGAATGAACATTAGAGGTGAACCAGGTAAGCAATGAATATTTGTGTTTGTGGTCGCACTAATTATTTTTTTCATTTAATTTTCTAAGAATCATGTTTTTTCATTATGGTACGAATATTTTCCTTTCAGTTTATACTTAATAAAATGTCGAAAAATGTTAAGGGAAAGAGGTAGGGCTGTTACACAGTGTCACTGGGAACTACACATCATGAATCTATAGGAACACACCATGTTAGTTTGGCTACATACAATATATTCTCGGTTCACGACCATGTAATGGTCTGACTAGAAACTATATGGACGTTGAATGTTGTCTTGAGTACCAGACAGGGACTTATTTATTGATTAAACCGATCAATAACATCATTTTTTGAAAATAGATAGGGGATCTCCGGGGTTGACGAACAAGTAGTACCAGACCTTCAATCCCTCCATGATTCGTCATCTTAACCCTTATTCCTTTGTTGTCAGTAGCATTTGAACTTGATTTGTAAGATCTCTATTCATCTTAAGTCATTGTTCGTGATTTTTTCCCTCGACAAAGTTATTCTAGGTAAAGTTTTTATTGTCATTTTGTATATCTACTCTATTATAGTTTAAATCAAAGACCAACACTAGATGAAGAGAGTTGTACGAGTATGAGGTCGATGGTCTTGTGGCTTTCGCTCAATTTTGAGTGGTTTATATGTGTCACATTGTCATTTTCACATGTATAGTGTGTATTTATGAATGTAAATTGACCGTTGTTATTGCCTAATTATTATTAGGTCATGGATTAAATTAATTTAATTATGTTTGAGCTTGTTGGTTTCATTAAGGGTCACTCGTGGGTGTGTTTCCATCAAAAGATGAGTATTTGACCATTAAGACCATGATGACTATAGGCATGCAATTTGCTTCCCATTTAGGGGTTGTTTAAATTATAATTGATTAATTGAATTTTTCCCACATGATATGACAATTGGTTAAGTCTTATGATAGTTTAATTCACATTTTTTTTATACATAAACTATCTGTGTGAGTATATTTGTTTATGTTATATTATTGGGGGATGGAATATTTGGCTTGTGATATGAACTGCACATGCAAGTATAATTGTTTAAGACTTTTGATAGTTTAATTGACTTTTTTCTTCTATTGTTGATTCCCAAATGAGTTTTTGTTATGTTAACCATGTAATAGTGTGATTTACATGTGTTTTATTTTATACTAAAATGTTGATATACTAGGCTGAACCTTATTTTTTGTTATGACTACGAGGGATTATTTTTTTATTCCTGTGGTTGAATATTCATTATACTTGTGGGAAAGAATTGTTATGCCTATGGGAAGGAATTTTCTATCCCTGTAGGTGCATTTTTGAAATTAAAATTGAATAGAATCACTAAGGAAGCGTCTTCCAAGAAAAATCACAATCTTCTATTTAGTCATCACATTATTTTTTAGATAGCATTCTAAGGTAACTATTAAAAATTAATTATATAAGGGATTGGAGAGATTTGGAAATATCTAGAGATTTATATAATTCAATTTAATTGAATGGTTATGCTGAACATAATGAATGAAAATGGAAAACATTACTTGTAGGATTATTTTATTTTGAGTACTTGTTAATTTAATGTTCTTAATTTTTGTAAACTACTAGTTTCATATACTCACAAAAAATTAGACAGAGTTCATGGGTGGTCATATACTAAGACTTATTTCTCACACCGAGTATGAGTCATGCTTTTAGGCCCACACAGATCATTTTTTGCGGGTGTCGATAAGGGAATGCTCACTTCTATAGGTACATGTTATGATATTAAGAGGCAGATAGTATGGGACTAATCCGACGCTTGGGATTCTTCTTATTTTCCTTTTTTTATTTTTTTATTTTAGAACATATATTTTGGATTTCTCAAGTGTTCCTATTTTGGTGTTATTCGTAGAACCTAACATGCCACATCAACTTTTGTATGTAATGTTGCTTAGTTATTTATCATATCAGTATTTTTCTATTTATTTTGGAATTAGGCTGTTTAAACCTTCATCTAATTGATTATTATTTATTATGTTGTGTTACACTCTACCAAAGATGGCATAGATTCCCCAATATCACACCTTATGTCATTACTATTAGTCGGAAGCCTCTAACGTTAGGGAAAATGTGCTTGAGCCCATGTGACCAACCGAGTATGAAGCATCAGTTCTGTGACATCCAGATTCAGAATGTTACAATGTGTTATAAGAGTATTGCTTTTCAAGTTTGATTTATTGTCTATCGATGATATATAGAGATAGGAATGTAATTTATTAGGTACTATGTTGTTCCCGACAGTAGCTACACCGTGTATAGGTTAAATCTAAATTGACTATAATGACATTGTAATTTTTTGATTTTGAGATTTTACAGTTGAGTCAATTTAACCATTGGGTGACACTCTTATTTTGTATTGTTATTGTTGATATCATTTTGGTTCTATTTAGTTACACCCTGATGATATTAGAGTATTTTATCTCATGAATCATATTATAACTTTATAGAAATATCATATCATTCATTCTTACCGTTCCATTTAGAGAGAATTATTGATTTCATGTCGTTGTGATACATGTTGTGAAAGATATGCATGATGTTGTGATATGTACCGGGATAGATATGCATGTTGTTGTGATATGTTTATTGGTACATGTTATGGTTGAGTTGGATGAATTCCAAACGTTGTCCATGAGGAGTATGCGCCCTCTTGGATCAGAATTTGGTGGATCATATCTCATCCATGGGATATAGATTGTGTTGTTATGTGTAATATGTGGATTTTAGGTGTTTATTCGCGTGGAGTATGGACCCCCATGAATATTAATTTGGCACACCATTGTAATATTTTTCAAAAACAAGGGTTTTAGGGATGTTTTTTAGGCTTACTGCCTGGAAACCTAGACAACACAGTGTGTATTCGTATGAACACATGCCATTTGTTATTCTGTTTGGTAATAATAGTAGTTATGTAAAGTACACACTGTGTACTCTGACTACACATCATGTGGTAGATGACTATGTCCCCAACCATGTGAGGGGAAACACTAGTTGTTGAGTTTTGATTAGTACAGAAATTTTACCTTATGTACACCCCGTGTAGTATTACATAGGAAGACCTGGGTGGCTCTGGACATGTAAATGTACCTACCAAAGAGGGAAGGCTTGAGTACACACCATGTGTCATACCGTCACACCATGTACCTATGATGTATACATGACCATGGATTGTGGAGTTACATGCCCATGAAATAATTTAAGGGGGAATGCCTTGTGTCAGCCCAACACATTGTCTGCATGGGATGTTTACGAACACATGCATGTAGAAGTACATGTCCAGGTAGGAGCTTGAGGGTACACACTATGTATCATTTCTACACACTGTGTACTTATCTTTTGTAAATTTTGAGTCTTTTCTTCTTTTGTTTAGTTATTTCACACTTGAACTATGTACCATGATGAATATATTTATACTGAGGTCTATGTGTATGACTTTACATTGCAATTCCACCATGATGACATCTAGTAGTACTCCATCAAAGTTGGAATGATCATACCCTGAAGGTAGAAGCCCACATGATACTAGTGGTTACTTTGGTCATTCCAGTTGCAGCACCAGCTGTTATATCAGATGAAGGTGTTGATGCAATGTTTTGTGAAGTCTTCATGATCTTTATACAAACCATCCAGGGAATACTACACCCTGCCGCTTCTATGGAAGAACTAAAGTGAGTATTCCAGCAGCAAAATATGCTTGTGTATTCAATGGATGGTGGACCACAGGCTGTAGAGTCCTGGCTGGAGTCCATTATTATGATCTTCATGAATCTATATATGCCTCAAAAGAGGAAGTTGAAGCCTTCATCTTATATATAGCGTGATTCAGCCAAGAGATTGTGGGGTTTTATCACACAGTCCGAGTGTCATCGTTACATGGAATGAGAGGATTTTAAGACGATCATTTATTACAACTATATTTTCTCTAGAAATTGAGGTCTGATAGATCCTGAGAGTTCATGCAAATAGAGTAGGTCACAATGTCAGTGATGGACTACACTTACAGTTTCAATAATCATTATAGATTATCAACTATTC
This sequence comes from Viscum album, assembly GCA_963277665.1. NCBI lineage: Eukaryota > Viridiplantae > Streptophyta > Magnoliopsida > Santalales > Viscaceae > Viscum > Viscum album. The sequence goes on from OY728159.1 coordinate 1,209,969,317, forward strand.
TTATGGGTGAGGAGACACTAAGGGCTTGGAGATTCATGGACGGTCTCTGGTACAACATTTAATTCTAGGTGAACATTTTTAGGTTTCCTTTTATATTTGTCATCCTGAAAGAGGCGGTGATTAGCATGTGTAATCTGCGGGAAGCTGGTGGTGAAAACCATGGCGGTTCGGCACTGAGATTTGGTACTATCTCGACCGGTAGAAAGAAGCATTGTATGAAACATTCTCATGGGGATATGAGAAGTCAGGATGTTTCCTCCGGTATCTGTGTGAGGAGCTTCCACTGTGGAAATGTTGGGAATATGAGATCGCAGTATCCGATGGAACCAGTCGATTGCCAAGGTTGCAACAAGATGTGCCATCAATAGTGCTTCTTGTAGGGTGATTCCACTAGCAACTAGTGAGAGTGGTTCGGACCAGACTCCATGATTAAGAGTAGGGTTCACTACGTCATAGTGGTCACAGAACTGGAATACGTCAAGACTATCATGCTGAGGTGGTGGATGTGGTTGCGGTAGCCAGATCCCAAGATCTCTGCGAAAGTAGGGCTGGTCAGCAGAGGGTAGTGAGGCAGTGTCTTAAAGAAATAGTACATGTCAAACATATGCAGTGTAACATACCCCACAAGAGTAGGATCTCAGACCTTCTACTATCAGAGGTACTATTCTAGTCCCCAAACTTTTATCTTCTATACTCTTTGATATAGAGGATTCACATAGTTTTATACATGTTCTTATTGGTATAGAGACTTGGGATATTTTTTTTCTCTTCTGATGATCTTATAATGCTTGACATTCCGTTAAGGATAAGGACGAAAGGAGGGCATCAGGGTAAAGGGATCCCCTTGGTGATGATGTGTGTCACTTTTTTTGGGATCTCTATGTCATATAGATGACATGGGTTCATTCCATACTCAGAATGGATTGGTTAGTCTCCCTTAAAGTCTTTGTCAATTTATATCACCATTGGGTGAGTTTTACATCACCATAAGACTACTCATTTATATACAAGGGAGAGTGGGATGTACAATAAAGACAAGATGGACCCGAGTGATGTGGGTTGAGGAGGATGAAAAAACAGATTTCTAGTTTATATCTGGATGAATAGGGGACATGTCAGATATATTTTCTTCTCATGGATGTTCGTTTCTGGGACGTCTTACTAGATGAATTTTAAGGATTACCTATGTTAAGTGTGGTTGAGTTCTCTATCTCCCTATTACTTGAAGCTATAATGGTATACATTACTCCTTATAGGTTGGCTACAATGGAGATGTAAGAGCTCAAGAATAATCTAGTGGTTTTGGAGGCAAAGGGTTTTATCATACCCAGAACATTTCCATGGGGTTCACAAGTTCTCGTTGTGAAAAAGTTAGATGATACCCTCATGCTATGCTTCGATTATTAGAAATTTAACTAGTTAATGGTTAAGAACCGGTGTCCTCTATTGTGAATTGATGATCAAAATGATTAGAACCTAGGATATCTGATACTATCTAATATCTATATGAGGTTCAGTTATCATCAAGTTCATGTTTGATCATTAGAAATACCTCAACAACCTTTAGAATTAGGTATGGTCTTTATGAGTATTTGTTCATGCCATTAAATCTCACAAACATGCTTGAAGTATTTAAGGCACAGATGAACTGAGTGTTCCATCTTTATATTGACTCATTCTTTATGGTTTTCATGAGTGATATCTTAGTGTATTCTCATAATCAACATGACCATGGAACCCATATTGAGATCATTTTGAGTACACTAAGAGAGCATCAGTTATATGTTAAGCACACAATGTGACACTTTTGGATGGACCAGATTCACTTCCTAGGTCACATTATAATTGAGACAAGAGTATCAGTGGACCCAAAAAATGTGATAGTAGTAGTTACCTAAGAGAATCAAAGTAATTACTTGGAGGAGTGGAGTTTTCTATGGTCGGATGGTTACTACAGAAATTTTCTATAGTACATATCATGCTTTGAAGCACCAATAACGGGCTTGATAAAGATGGGTGTGAAATATGTGTGATCATATTTTTGTGAGACGACCTTCCAGAAGGTGGAAGGGGGATTAATGTCAACACTGATATTGATTTTTCTAGATTCTGGTAAGAGTTACAATGTGTACTACGATGCATCTGGTATCAGGATAGGATAAGTTCTTATGTAGGGGGATCGAGTCATTATATATGTTTCTTGGCATTTGAGGCCACATGATATGAAATATTTGAAACAAATTCTCATGTTAACCTCATTTGTTCTTGTATTACACTATTAGAGACATTTCTTTTTGGGAAATCATTTTGTGGTGTACACGAACCACAAAAGACTTTGTTACATTTTTACTCATTGTGATATGTATACGAGGTAGCGATAGTGGGTGAAATAACATCAGTACTTTGAATTAGAGCTGGCCAACATGTTTTGGAAATGCAATGCAGTGACCATTGCACTGTGTAGTAGGACTCAGATATAGGCAATGCAGCAAGCCAGTAGCGAGTGAAAGTTGATGAAATTGTTCTCTGAGATTCATTTGGAGGTACAAAATATGAAAAGAAAATGTATTCTTAAATCGATAGTTATTACATATACACTACTTGACAAAGTGAGGATGAGGCCGCAATCATATTGTGAAGGCCAAGTTCTATGAGAGAGTGTGGCATGTGAGGACCCTCTTCTTGGTTGGATCATAGGTGGGGATGAGGTTCTCCGATTACAAGGCAACATTTTGGTTTCATCAGACATGTATTTGGATCTGATGCAATATTTCCATGATTCAGTTTTGGTAGAGCAGACATGTGTCACCAAAATGTATCATGATTTCTTTCATCAGTACTAGTGGAAAGGAATTAAGGCAGATGTTTCTATTTTTTTTATGATATGGTACACCTGTCAGTCGGTGAAGGTGGAACACCAAAGACCAACATGAATTTTTCAACAACTACCCATTCCATAGTGGAAATGAAATGACGTCACAATGGATTTCATGATTTGATTACCATTGTCACCCAAAGGTATATTATGAAGTATGGGTTAGGGTTGAAAGTTTTACAAATGATGCACATTTCTTACCAATCAAAAAACCATCATTGTTGATGAGTTTTGAAGGTTGTACATCAGGGAAAATTTTCAACTGCATAGGGTTCCTCATTCTATAATTTTAGATTGGGACATCCATTTTACATCACATTTCCAGAAAGGGAAACATTGAGATTTGGGTACAAAGGATGTTTTGAGTAATAAATACCACTCCCAGATGGATGGACAGTCAGAACGCATGATTTAGGTTCTAGAGGACATGATTTGGGAATGCATCCTGGATATAGAGGGTTCTAGGTAGACACGCATAACCCATGTTGAGTTCGCATACAATAATAGATTCTACAATACTATTCATATGGAACTATTAGTTGATTTATATGGTAGACCATGACGGCCATCCCTTTGTGGGATTAAGGGAGGAGATGTTATGATGTTGGTATCTCATCTTGCCCAGGTGATCACTGAGCAGGTTCAGTTGATTCAGATGTGGATGACTATTGCACAATCCCATCAAAAATTTTACGCTGATCACTACAGATGAACTTTGGAGTTTGAGGTCGGGGATCGAATTTTACTATGTGTCACATCGAGTTTGGGACACAAGAGGACTAGGAGATATGATATTCTTTCGTCGAGATACATCGTTCTGTTTGAGCTTCCGGAGAGGGTAAGGCTAGTTGTCTATTGACTGAAGTTAACTTAGAGGTACATGTCTATGCACGAAATATTCTAAATTTATAAGTTGTTACATTACATTTTTGTCCCATCTCACACCTTTCATCCCGAGGAAGGGGAGTTGAAGGAAGATTCATACTTTGAGGAACATCCCATTCGTATTGTGAATCGTTACATGATGGTTCTTGGTGACTGGTATGTTCCTTTAGTATGGGTGTTATGGTAGAATAGCTGAGTACTGGACAAGACATGGGAGAGGGAGGTCGACATATGATCATATTTGGCATATTTGTTCTCATATATTTCTTCATCACCAAAGGAATGGAAATTTGGGTAAAAATTGCTTTAAAGGGGGATGAATATAATAACATGATACATCCTTTATGGTATGGATCATTCAGTTTAAGTGTAGAATTAATAATATGGAGGGAAATAGGTCAAGGTCTGGTTGTAGGAATCATAGAATATGTGACTAGGAACTACACGCCATTTTCATATAGGTACACATTGTGTATCTTTGGATACACTCCATGTAATCCCAAAACCCAAACATGTAATGGTCAAGCTAGAAAGTTTACATACATGATGTGTAGTCTCCAGTACATGCTGGGTAAATTTTTATTTTATTAAATTAAGAAGTTGCATCGTTTCTGTGAAAATATAATGGGGCTCTCCCAGCTTGACAAACAAGCAGTGTTGAACCATCAATCCCTTCTCGATTGGTTATCTGAACCTAGATTCCTTCATCATCAGTTGAGTTTGAGCCCAATCAGCATGTTCTCGATTCCACTTGATCCATTAATCATGATTTTGTCTCTCAAATAAGTTATTTAAGGTTGATATTTTATCACCATTTTGTAGATCCACTAAATTGTAGGTCGAATAAAAGCCTGACGCTAGATGAGGTGAGTCGTACTAGTACGAGGTATGTGGACATGAATATTTATCTTAATGTTGAGTTTTTTAAATGTGTCGTAGTTTCATGGATCCATTTTCAAATGTTTAGGGAGTAGACATGAATTGTAACACCCTGAGCTTCCACGATACGCCTCTCTTTCAATAATGCAATAGCTTGCACTTTACGCATGTTTGAGTTCTAACACACCGCGACTAATCAAAGTAGCCATTATGAATAGTAATAACCACTTTTTAAATTTATAGAAATTTTATATTTCAAAATGGACTTAATTTTTGTATTCGTAACATCGAAATTATCCTAAGTTGATTTTTTTTTTAACTTTCTAAGAACTTCCAATTTTTTTATGAATAGTGAAAAATACTTAAAACAACTTTTTTAATAAAAATAATTTATAGTGATAAATTATACTATTTAGTGGTTTTAAAGTATAATTAGAATATATTTTTACCATTTTATCCAATGGTGGTCATTATAATTAATTTAACATTGAAATTGGACATAAACAATTGCCAATCTTTTGATATAAATTGTTTCTTAAAAACACACTATTTGTTGTGACAGTGGTAATTAATTATAAAATAAATTAATGCAACTTATATTTTTGGAATTTTTTAAAATATACATCATTTTTGAAATCGGAATATCAATTATAGCTTAGGGTTAAATTTTGGCATTGTTCTGAAAAACATCAATTTTTGATGAATAGTGAAACCACTAAGTGGTAGTTAAATAACTGATTTTTGGTTTAAATGAAATATTACCACCTCTGTGATTTAATTTTTAAAAATCCGACATACATGGTTTTCATTAAGAAGTAAAATGTGGTTCAATGAGATTAAAATAAATTTTTGTGAATAGTAACTTTTAAGTTCTTAATCGCGATTAGAGGTAATTAGTGTAGTTTAAGGTAAAAATAATGTTTTAATAATATGATATGAGCTTGACACATGTCCTCCCCTCATTTGATGTTCCATGGCCGACCAATATAATCCATGGGTCAACTTGGGGATTCCATAGAGCCACTTTAGTTGGAAAATGACATAAATACCTTTTATTTAATGTTAAAGTAAAAAATGACACAAACATGAAATGTTTTACTAAAACAATTTTTACATGGGGTTATACAAGTCATATTTTTGACTATAAATAGTAATTGGAATGATAAAAAGATTTCAAACATCATAGTATTTTTTTGATAATTTTTAGACATTAAATAAAATAAATTATTTATGACATCATTGTGATGCAGCGATGACCTCATTATTTAACGATTTTAATAAAATGAAAAGATAATGTACAATCCAAGGCATACACTTGTCCAAAGACTATTTTATGGGTATATTTCGAATTCCTATCACCTTAGCCACTAATTATATAAGTTTTGGACCTTTAGAATCCGAAAATCATTCTAAAATAATGTAAAATTTCCTTACTTTCCAAGAGTGCCCCTCCTCTCCTCTTATAAAAGGCCCCCACCTTTACCACCACATTCACTCTTTCAAGACATTAGGCTCGGCCAACCTCTTCCCAAATACTCTCCGAACATCCCCCTCTTACTCCTAAAAGCCTCACTTTGGTCAGAACTCTTCCCAAGGAAGCCTTTGGCTCAAATAAAAGAGAGTTACCTGATTTTGAGGTAATGTCTTCTCTAATGTTGTTTTGTTTTATTTTTCTTCTCCAACCCCCTAAGCTCTTTTTATTCATTTCTTTTGTAACAAAAACAGTATCATCAATATACTAGGATATTTTTATAAGAAGGATTCGAGCTACACTTACACACACCTACATCTAATGGTTAAGGAACATACGGTTTCTGTGGATGGCGAATTTCTGCCTCACGAAACGATGATTGTTCAAAACTCATATAACACCTTCAAAGGTGGACATTAAGATGTCACTATATTTATATATGATATATAATATTTTTATGTTTTATTTATGCTTCTGTATTTTTCATTTATTTCATACCTTTATGGTTTCCATTATGGGTAGACGCGATATTTTCATTTTAGGAAGTGCGGACTACCGCCCCCTCAAAGTGATTTGAATCGGTAATACCATACGTGGGATGTATAAAGGATGGATTAAATGGTATTATACACTATATTATACTGGAATTATATTTTAACATTATATAATTATGATTTCATTCCATTAAATACGAAATATAAATGAAAGTAGCATTCATGCGTACGTACGGCTTACCGTCTCCATGAACGGTGCATTTCATTTATTACCTCTAAATGTTACGTAATATTATATATGAATGTATATACTGTATATATATGATATATATTACATCTAAATATTGAATATAATTCTGGATATAATGGATATTCTAGCACATAAACAACTTGTAATTATAAGAAGTTTATTGTTGACTCAAGTACCAATGATCGACAAAACGACCGTTATTAACTTAAATAATTACATAATGTTCATATCATGGTAATAAGTGATATAAAAAGGATATTGAAATTGAAAATGGTTCTTAATAAGGTATATATTATCTCTATTTTATTATTCAGGATGTTAAAGAACGGTTGAGTCAAGTCAGACACGAGGTAAGGGAATTTCTTAACCCAATTTCTATTCTTTCGGTTAATCTCCTACTTTCAAATTATTTCATGATATTATTATGTCTTATATTGTAATTGTACTTTATTTATGTGTACATATAGTGAATACACATAATAGATCTATTTTATTTTAAAAATGATCTTTTTAAGGACTTCGTCTCAATCTCCTTTCATTGAGGCATATTTTGTTTTATACACAAATTTCTTTTATACGGTGTATAAACCCCTTTGACTTTTACGTTTATTCAAATGGTTTTATTTTATAATTATGTGATTTTTAAATGATTTCAATAAATAGATATTTCTCCCCAATATATGAAAATCCATTACAAATGTATACATATTTAACGCAAGCTTAAAAATGTGTTCATAAAACCCGACTCTCGAGTGTGGTAGACAGGAAGGGATTGGGAGTAGACCCATCATGGCCTGTAATTAGTCGAGCAGTCACAGAATTAGTTATTTTGTTTTTAGAAGCTTGGATAATGTTTTCAGAAAACACTGGGGTATATTTGAGGAATTTTAAATGTAAGTATCTTCTAAAAAAATTGCATTGTTAGGTCTCATGAGACAAACTAGTGTCTTGGCACGAGGCCTTGACAAAATCTTATTTGTGGTCTTGGCACGAGGCCTTGGATACGTGGTTATGATAGTCTGGAATTATGCATTCCATCATTATGAAAGTGGTTATTGACATTGCATGTGATTATTTGACCAGTAGAATATCCATGTGAAGAAGTTAATGGCATTATCTCATTTTACTTTTGCCATATTATGTTGAAGTTCATGTTTAAAAGGCTTTTGTTTTAGTTATACATTGCCTTAAATGTTTATGTTTATTGATGAAAGATTCCGCTATATTGTTATACTTACTGTGCATCTGAGCTCACCCCTTTCAATGTTTTAATATTTTCCAGGATGTGAAGAACTATTTTAGGAATGACCAACAGGGATAGTCAGAAGAGGATATGAGTGTGGACTGTGAAGACTTTGTTATTAGTTTTTCACTTTATGATGTAATGTAAGACTTATGAATGTATCTAGTGTTTCTAAGGCTACTAAACTAATCGGCCTTTCGAGACTTGATCTTTTGTGATCATGCCAATGTTACGAATTAATGCACCGACTCTGGGTAGCTGGGGTCGGGGCGTTATAGTTGGTATCAGAGGCAGTTTAGTACTAACCTGGGAAGATAGATTTAGATAAAATCTGATTAGATCACATAGAAAAAAGATAGACTTTGAGGATTAGTATAGAAGAGCTTCCTAGAATTTTGGTATTATAGAGATGTTGTGAGTTTTCCAAGCAATACATCCCTGTCTGGATATGAGTAGGTAGAGGCGACTCTGGCACATATGTACCTAGGGGTAAAACCCGAAAACACCACTTTGAGCTAGACTCAAACGGGAACTGGTGCACGACAACGGGCCTTGCTGCACTCTTGGTTATGACACTCCCGGGGGATTTTCTTAGGATAATTCTCATTTTCATTACAAACCATTATATAGGGTTTATGCGTATATACTTATTCAAAGAAAACATTCTTATGATTATGGATTATATCCATAAACCGTTCAATTTACATTAAGTATTTTAAATGTTTGGAATTATTCATTGTAATTCATAAACTAACCTAGTTGATGCCATTGTATAGAAATGGCACCCAGTAGAAGGAATGTAAACTCCAGCAATACATATGATCCAAAGAGTAAGAAGGATCGTATCTTTCACGGTAATAAGCCAACATTTCGAAGGGAAATAGTCTCCCATGTGTTCTCAACATATGAAGAAATTGTATCATGTGTTAATAACATATGTAATGAATTCTCTGAGTCCTATGGCTTTGAAGCGAAGCAAGAGACGAATTGGATGGAAGAGAGAATGATGGATAAAGGTATGAGGGGAAAGAAGAATTTTCCAATATGTGGTAATTGTGGGAAGAAACATCATGGAACTTGCCTAAAGGGAATGTGAGTTTGTTATAAGTGTAGAGAAAAAGGACACAAAGTGCGTGACTGTAAGGGTAAGAAAATGGTTTCAAATGTACAATGCTTCTTCTGCAAGGATTGGGGACACCACGCAAACCAATGTCCAAATCATCAGAGTATGCCCCAAATGATGTTATTGGATAATAATCAAGTTATGATACTACCGCAGATGAGGAGTAATGATTAGAGTTCTTATGTTGTTATTAAATAATTTTGTAATTTGAGTGTTGTATTAATGATGTACTGGTTATAATAATTATGGAGTATATAAGGATTGTACTGCAGTACTATTACATCAAGGACTTGAGATTGTGTGGAACCAAGAAAAGTGACTCCACAGTAGGTTAAATTTTGGGAAAATATATGGTTGAGAGAAAGATAAACCATAATACAGTTCTGATACCGAGATAGTGATCTTGGAATAAGACGTGAATTATGTGGATAAATTATATTGGATATTCTTAACTTCCTTGAAACTGATTGTTGATTTGTATAAATTTTTGGATAGAAGGAGTATATCTAGTATTCTATAAGGAATAAGGGATCATGGTAATTCAGTATGTTTAAATATAATACATGATGAAGGTGTTCACATGTTGCTACCTGGAAAAAAGTATCTTCATTACGTTTACCTTCTTTATAAAATTTGGACTGTGAGTTGGACAAAAGTATTTTGGATAACTTTTGATAGTATTGTTTAAGGTTAATAAATTTATGAAGATTATTTTTGAAATATTATAATACTATATTTTTAGGAAAAGGACAACCTGAAGGTTGGGGCATAACCCGTCGCGTCGGACAAAGCTGCAGGAATCGAACCCACAACCATAGTGCGATAGGCCTTTATTACCTACCACTAGCCTACAGGAAGGCCCTGGTTATTACAAAATAGTTTTACTAATCTAAATGGTATGTGTTAATATTTGTAACCTTATACAATTAGGATAAATAGATTATTTTTGAGTTATATTACCTTTAAGAGTGAAAGATGGGTTTGTGGTAAAAATTTATTAAAGAATGAAAGTATACATGACAAGTATGTATATTCCCTTACGTTATTAGTAAATCTCCTAAATAAATTCCTCAACTTTATAAAAGTTAACTCAAAACAAAAATGTTGTCGGTTATCTTTTCCTACTGGGGAATCAATGATCATTTAACCAATCACAAGTTTGTGATTTTCTTGTAGTTAAACTTTCTCCTAATCCTGTTTTCTATAACTCTCCATCAGACCTTGATGGTTTTTTTCTCCTCTATATCCATATTTTCATAGAATCCTAGAATGGGCTATCTCGGGTGACCTTTGTACTTATCTTTCTTTCTTTTAATGTTATATATTTATTAACCTTATTTCTGATGTGGGTTTTCCACAAAGGTATTTTCTATTTTCAACCTTTTTTTTTCAAAGAAAAATTTCAAATTGCGAGGATGCAATTTATTGAAAGAGGGGAGAATGTAACACCCCGAGCATCCACGATACGCCTCTCTTTCAATAATGCAATAGCTTGCACTGTACGCAAGTTTGAGTTCTAACACACCGCGACTAATCAAAGTAGCCGTTATGATTAGTAATATCCACTTTTTAAATTTATAGAAATTTTATATTTCAAAATGGTCTTCATTTTTGTATTCGTAATATCGAAATTATCCTAAGTTGAATTTTTTGTAACTTTCTGAGAACTTCCAATTTTTTTATGAAGAGTGAAAAATACTTAAAACAACTTTTTTTAATCAAAATAATTAATAGTAATAAATTATACTATTTAGTGGTTTTAAAGTATAATTAGAAAATATTTTTACCATTTTATCCAATGGTGGTCATTAGAATTAATTTAACATTGAAATTGGACATAAACAATTGCCAATCTTTTGATATAAATTGTTTCTTAAAAACACGCTATTTGTTGTGACAACGGGAATTAATTATAATATAAATTAATGCAACTTATATTTTTTGAATTTTGTAAAATAGACATCATTTTTGAAATCGGAATATCAATTATAGCTTAGGGTGAAATTTTGGCATTGTTCTAAAAAACTTCAATTTTTGATGAATAGTGAAACCACTAAGTGGTAGTTAAATAACTCATTTTTTGTTTAAATGAAATATTACCACCTCTGTGATTTTATTTTTTAAAATACGACATACATGGTTGTCATTAAGAAGTAAAATGTGGTTCAATGAGATTAAAATAATTTTTGGTGAATAGTAACTTTTAAGTTCTTAATCGTGATTAGAAGTAATTAGTGTAGTTTAAGGTAAAAATAATGTTTTAATAATATTAGATGAGTTTGAAGCATTTCCTACACTCATTGGATGTGCCATGGCCGACCAAGAAAATCCATGGGTCAACTTGGGGACCCCATGGAGCCACTTTAGATGGAAAGTGACATAAATACCTTTTATTTAATGTTAAAGTAAAAAATGACACAATCATGAAATGTTTTACTAAAACAATTTTTACATGGGGTTATACAAGTCATATTTTTTACTATAAATAGTCATTGGAAATCTAAAAAGAGTTCCTACATCATAGTATTTTTTTTATAATTTTTAGACATAAAATAAATGAAATTATTTATGACATCATTATGATGCAGCGATGACCTCATTATTTAACGATTTTAATAAAATGAAACGATAATGTACAATACAAGGCTTAAACTTGTCCAATGACTATTGGATGGGTAGATTGAGAACCCTTATCACCTTATCCACTAATTATATAAGTGTGAGACCTTTATAATCCGAAAAGCATTCTATAATAATGTAAAATTTCCTTACTTTCCAAGAGTGCCCCTCCTCTCCTCTTATAAAAGGCCCCCAACTCTAACACCTCATTCACACTTTCCAGCCATTTGTCTCGGCCAAACCCTTCCCTAATACTCTCCCAACTTCCCCCTATTACTCCTAGAAGCCTCAAATTGGGCATAACTCTTCCCAAGGAAGCCATTGGCTCAAATCAAAAAGAGTTACCCGATTTTGAGGTAATGTCTTCTCTAATGTTGTTTTGTTTTATTTTTCTTCTCCAACCCCCTAAACTCTTTTTATTAATTTCTTTTGTAACAACACCAGTATCCTTAATATACTTTTATGTTGTTATAAGAAGGATTCTAGCTACACTTACACACACATACATCTAATGGTTAAAGAACATACGGTTTCTGTGGATTGCGAATTTCTGCCTCACGAAACGATGATTGTTCAACAGTCATATAACACCTTCAAAGGTGGCAATTAAGATGTAACTATATTTATATATGATATATAATATGTTTATGTTTTACTTATGCTTCTGTATTTTTCATTTATGGAATAACTTTATGGTTTTCATTATGGGTAAACGTGATATTTTCATTTTAAGAAGTGCGGACTACCGCCCCCTCAAAGTGATTTGAATCGTTAATACCATATGTGGGATGTATAAAGGATGGAGTAAATGGTATTATACACTATAATATACTGGAATTATATTATACCTTTATATAATTATGATTTCATTTCATTAAATATGAAATAGAAATGAAAGTAGCGTTCATGCGTACGTACGGCTTACCGTCTCCATGAATGATGCATTTCATTTCTTACCTCTAAATGTTACGTAATATTATAAATGAATGTATATACTGGATATATATGATATATATTAAATCTAAATCATGAATATAATTCTGGAGATAATGTATATTCTACCACATAAACAACATGTAATTATAAGAAGTTTATTGTTGACTCATGTACCAAAGATCGACAAAACGACCGTTATTAACTTAAATAATTACATAATGTTCATATCATTGTAATAAGTGATATAAAAAGGATAATGAAATTGAAAATGGTTCTTAATAAGGTATATATTAACTCTTGTTTATTATTCATGAGGTTAAAGAACGGTTGAGTCAAGTCAGACACGAGGTAAGGGAATTTCTTAACCCAATTTCTATTCTTTGTGTTAATCTCCTACTTTCAAATTATTTTATGATATTATTATGTCCTATATTGTAATTGTACTTTCTTTATGTGTACGTATAGTGAATACACATAATAGATCTATTTTATTTTAAAAATGATCTTTTTTAGGACTTCGTCTCAATTTCCTTTCATTGAGGCATATTTTGTTTTATACACAAATTTCTTTTATACGGTGTATAAACCCCTTTGACTTTTACGTTTATTCAAATGGTTTTCTTTTATAATTATGTGATTTTTAAATGATTTCAAAAAAGATATATTTCTCTCCAATATATGAAAATCCAGTGCAAATGTATACGTATTTAATGCAAGCTTAAAAATGTATTCATAAAACCCGACTCTCGAGTGTGATAGACTGGAAGGGATTGGGCGTTGACCCATCATGGACTGTAATTAGTCGAGCAGTCACAAAATTAGTTATTTTGTTTTCAGAAGCTTGCATAATGTTTTCAGAAAAACACTGGGGTATATTTGATAAATTTTAAATGTATCTATCTTCTAAAAAAATTGCATCGGTAGGTATCATGAGACAAACTAGTGTCTTGGCACGAGGCATTGACAAAATCTTATTTGTGGTCTTGGCACGAGGCCTTGGCTATGTGGTTATGATAGGCTGGCATTATGCATTCCATCATTATGAAAGTGGTTATTGATATTTCATGTGATTATTCGACCAATAGAATATCCATGCGAAGAAGTGAATGACATTATCTCATTTTACTTTTGCCATATTATGTTGAAGATCATGTTTAAAAGGATTTTGTTTTAGTTATAGATTGCCTTAAATGTTTATGTTTATTGATGAAAGCGTCCGCTATATTGTTATCCTTACTGAGCATCTGAGCTCACCCCTTTCAATGTTTTAATATTTTCCAGGATGTGAAGAATTATTTTAGGAATTACCTGCAGGGATAGTCAGAAGATGATATGAGTGTGGACTGTGAAGACTTTGTTATTAGTTTTTCACTTTATGATGTAATGAAAGACTTATGAATGTATCTAGTGTTTCGAAAGGCTACTAAACTAATCGGTCATTTGAGACATGATCTTTTGTGATCATTCCAGTGTTACGAAGTACTGCACCGACTCTAGGTAGCTGGGGTCGGGGCGTTACATGAATGGAAATATACCTATGTTGTTTCCTAATGATTATAAGGGCATGCATTAAATTAAATAAAGCATGTTTGATCTTATGGGATTGATTAAGGACCACTATGTGGATTTGTTTCCCACTAATGACCATTGTTTGGCCATTTTTCCTATGATGACAATGGTCATAACTTTTCCCCCTCTTTGGGGTTTGTTTTAATTTAATTGGTTAATTGAATGTTTCCCACATGGGATCACAATTTTCTGGGCCTTATGGCAGTTTAATTCAAATTTTTTCTTGATATACATAAACTGCCCATGTGTGTATATTTTTTTATACCTTGTAATTTATGTATTACATATTATGCATGTGATATGAAATTCCCATGCGAGTATAACTGTTTAAGGATTTTGATAGTTTAATTCACTCATCACTTTTTTTTATAATGTCAACGTGAGTTTTTATTTTGATAACCATGTAATAGTGTGAGTTACATGTATTGAATTTTATCTTTAAATGCTGATATATCAGGTCGACTGTGTTGATTCTTATGACTGTTTGTGAGGATTTTTTATGCATGCAAGTGAGGATTTGTTATGCATGCGGGTGAGGATTGTTATGACTACAAGTGGGGTTTCTTAATGCCTACAGGAACAATGTTTAATTGAAAAATAAATGGGAGGACTTCTGATGTGTCTTCCATGCCAAAACACAAGATTGAATTTGGTCTTCACATTATTTTTTTAGATAAAATTATGAGGTATCGGTTGAACCATCATCATATGAGGGATTTTCATTCTTAGGAAACATCTCAAGACTTATGTAATTAAATGAAACTGAATGGTTGAACTAAACATAATGAATGATAATGGAAAACATGACATCCATCATTATTTACATTTATGTACATCCTTGATTATTGTACGTGTTTTTATACACCGTATGTTTCATATACTCAATGATATATGGAAATAGATCTTGGGTGATAGCCTACTCAGATTTATTTCTCGCACTCTGTTTGCGTCTGAAATTTGGGCTAAAATAGATTATATTGTTGTAGGTGTTGATATGTGAAACCACCCTTATACATGTACTTGATATTATGTTTAAGGGGATAAGAGAATGGGAAAGAGCTGATACTTGTGATGCTACTTAGTTTCCTTTTTTTCGTTTTTTTGACTTTTGGAACATATATTGTATATTTTTGTAGTGTAATATTTTTGGTTATTTCTTTATAACATAACATGTTGCATCATATTTTTTATTAAATGATGCTTGGTTATTTATCTTATCAGTCTTATGCTTTTTATTTCAGATTTATGTTTTTTTAATGCTTTACCTATTATATTATTATTTATTCTCCTATGTCACACTCTTAAAATGAGGTAATAGTTTCCCCACTATCACACCCTAGGATCTTGCTACTAGTCGGTAGCCGTTGGAATTTGGGGAAATGTGCGTGTGGCCATGTGACTAATGGGGTATAGAGCACCAGTTTAGTGGCATCCAGATCCGATACATTACAAATTATTCATCAATTGATCTAAGAATAATGTTTTTAATAATTTTGGTAACAAGTTCCACTCAAATAGATATATATTATTAAAAAGGAATAATAAACAATAAATAATTATTTCCATGATTCATCCTCCAAGTTAGTAAATAGTGTTGGATAAAATAGTTACAAAAAATGTATAAGGTCATCAAAATCGTATTATTTCGAAAAGACGATGTTCATTATTCCATTACATTGATTTAAGACACTAAAAAATAAGTATAAATAGTTATCATAGAATATAAATCTTTTAAAACCTTCTTCTAACAAAATTATTTCCTTTGATTCAAATGTTCAAATATTAAGAGTTGGTTAATGGATATATTAATGAAGGTATACTATCATGGATGGATACGAGACTAAATCTAAAATGTTACCACATTTTTAGAAAAATTACATTCACAGACAAGAGAATTAAAATAGATGTTTTTTATGTTCATGAATTTAAAGAGACACTGTTGATCAAAATTTTTATTCATATAAGTTGATCAGAATATGTAACATCATGATAGAAATTTTTTTCTTAAAATCATACTTTCCATTCGGGGAACCAAAGAAGACAATTATGGAATACCAAAATGCGAAAATATCAATGAGAATAGTGAAGCATTCAAGGGTGTAGTTTTCCTTATAAAAAAGAAAAGGATAAATCACCTTGTAGATTTCATAAATGGCATAGACGTTTGATTCAAATGTGTATAAAATAGACACGATGAAAGAAACACTAAAATAAAAATGAAAATAATCAATGATTAACAATTAAAATATAATGATATGGTACATTATAAAAATTAATATCCCATCTCTCAATAGAATACTATCCAAAAAATTAACATGTAGAAAGGTTATGCATTTATTATTATAGTAGTGGAGATTAAATTTTTTATTGAAGTGACAGTTGGAATTTTGATCATTCCCTAAAAATTGGAAAATACTTCAATTGATTCAAGTTCCATGAAATTTTTTATTACCTATTTGATTGAATGGAATATGGAAAATACTCTTGAGATATTGGATTTAAATTATCAGTGGTAAAAACATGTGAGAACTAAACTATATATATATATGTTTTTATATATTAGAATTACTTTATTTTCCTTTTTACATATTCTTTATTCACAAGACAAGACGTTATACAGATGTTGGAGGATAATTTTTTATAAGAGTATTTTTAAATTTAATATATAAATATTTATATATATATACAAAAATTTATGAGTGAACTATTGACAACTAAATATTCAGTCATACATACTACTATATTTTATCCATGTCTTTCGTAAGCATCATAAATTTAATACCTCAAGTTCTTAATAAAATAAATAAAATTTACGAAACATTGTTTTAAGTAAGAATCTATAAATAAACTTTAAACATATTTTTTCTTCTTCTATGATTTTAATTTCAAAAAATTATCATCTACCATTTTGTTGAGTATGTTATTTTGAGTCCTATAGAAGAAATATGTTTTTTTATTAGTAACATACCCCCAATGAATAGTAATTTGAATAATAATATAATCTTATTGAGTTGTAAATTGCATTATAATTTATTTTCATCTGGATTTAAGATAATGAAATCTTGGTTAATTTTTCGATGTGATATAAAAGTAGTTGTAGAATTAAAATTGATAATTTTGGAATTTAGTAAGATTTTATTTAAAAATTAAATCAGTTATATATAGGAAATTATTTTCAAAAAATGGTGTTAATTTTTGATTTATTCACGTCGATTAACGGTTAGGGTGAATTTTTCGGATATTTTTGTAATTCTATAATTTTTTTATGAACAATAAAAAATGATGAAATACTACAAAAGATAAATATTTGATTTAATGCATCATAGGTGATGCAAGGATGATTTAAGACCACTAGGTTCGAACTCACATTCCATTATTACTATTTGGGATCACATGAATTAATGTTATTAATAGTCTTGAGAATTGTTTTTATAATGATGATTAAAATAATGGAAAATACCTCCTTTCCTATAATATAAATACTACAATCATTCCAATTTTCCTCCCACACCTCTCAATCATTTACAATAGTCTAATTTCTACCCAATTACCACCACAATCTCTTTATCAACGTCCAAGACCTTTTTGGCTCACCCAAATGCCAAAATCAAAGGCCTTTATGAGGATCTTCAAGAGAAGAGATCAAGAGGTATGAAATCCTCTTCCATTCCATGTGTTTTCCTTTAAATTCCTTTTATTTTATAGTATCGTCCACTCCTCTTAGCCAAGAGGCATAGAAGATATAGAAATATTGTATATTCTAGATTTTCTTATGTTAATTGAAAATTCATCATCATTCTTCTTATCCTCTACCACTTATTGAAGCAATAAAAACATTGTTAATGATGTGTCTAATTACCGACATCGTGAATGATGTGATTTCAATTTTTATTATTATTGCATGTCTAGTCATTAAACCATTTCTATGAATGAAATAGGTTAAAATATATGTATTATTTCTAATTCATATTTGTGGAAATTTTTTGTACACATGATTTGAATTTATAAAACAATATGAGGTCATTATTATAAAAGAACAACGTAAATGATCTAGATGAACATCATTAATGTTTAACTTATGAAGCATCCTATTTTCCAAATTCAAAATGATAAATGTTATAATTTATGGTTCTGAAAATATTTAACTAACATTCCATTCCAATTTCAGAGTATCACTTCCAATTGAAAAGAATATCCATCATGAACTGATCATGGAAACCATGTAAAGAATGCACCCGAAACAATGTAAATAACAACATATTAAAAATAAATCTGTCAAATGATGTTGTTAAATCATAATATACTATGTATAAACATTAAATATGTTTCATTAATATATTAATAACACTATTTTAATCATAATACATGGGTTTTAAGCACATTTAATGTAATAATTACATGAGGTAATGGAATTAGTAACCCAATTTCCATTCATTAGGATAACCTTCTTATTTATTTTTTTATGTGGAATTGATATTATTGGTCTGATGATTTTTTGTTTATATTATGTTTCGTTGTCACTTTTTATAGTGTATACACATATCTGTTTCATTTGATTAATTTTCAATACATTTAAATTATAATTGATTTTCTTTTAAAAATAATATTAAAAATATCTATAATAAATTTAAAAATGATTTTTTATATGTACATGTAATTAGTAGATTATCCTGATTTAATGATAATTTATTACGATGATATGTCCCTTGGACATATTTTATGTTTGATTGAGCACATTATATCTCATTATATGTTGGTATGAGGCCATCATTTCTCAAGATATGTTGGGTTGACCCTATTATTGCTCAAGACATGATGGGTGAGCACCATTATAGCTCTCTATTGCATTGGGTACTCTAGAGATGGAAGTTAACTAAAATATTTTTCCTTTTATTGAGGGTGAATATAAGAGTGATAATGTAAACATCTCTTAAGGCTACTATATGATGTTTTTATGGATATGAGTTTCTATGATTATTGGTTTTTATGGTTTTTATGTTATCACTTTACTAATTAAATCATTATTTATATCCCTTACTATGTTTTATACTCATGAAATGTTTTTAAAATGTTTATCATGAGATATGCGGATACGAAAGAGAAATAAGGGATCTGGGATGTTTGATATGGAGTGTTGTTAATGAAATTTTGTTTTAGGTTTTATTGTTTTATATTTTGAAAAAAATGGATATTGATTTAGTAGTATCCTCTTGTAAGAATGTGGTATGTCATGTATGTAAGATGTCCTAAATCATTTAAACTATAAACCTGAAATGATACATAATGTGTAATAATGTATGGTCTTGTTTAATATTCAATATTAAGTAACGTTTTATGGTCGGGTCCTGTAATTTGGTATCAAATAATGGATTAGATAACTTTAGGGGTTAAGGTGATGTTAATAGAATACTATAAATGATTTTTACTATATGATTAATTTGAAAAGTAATAAAATTTAAATATTACCATGTTTCTTCGACTATGTAATGTTTTTTTCAGAATTTTTTATCATTGAATAAATAGGGATGTTGAAGTAGGAAGGCACTAAGAGGTTGATTTTTGTCTGAATCTACATCCCGAAATGGTGGGAATTTGAACTGAGTAGTTTGTAACAGCAGTGGTCTAGTTGAATCAAGAAATAAAAAATTGTGGTATCCATTCAAGAATGGAAAATGAACTAACATGTAGAAACATGTCTTTTTTGGTGCATTTCATGAGGCAACATCCTCCATCATTTAGTGTAACCGTAGATCATATGATAGGCGAATGAAGGATAAGTGCTCTAGAAAAGATATTTAATGTCATGTGAAGTTCATAACCTCAAAAGTTAATACTAGAAATTTATTGTTTGGAATGTGAAGATGATTAATTTTGGTCTCTTATTAAGAATATAAGTGAAAGAGATGATCTTGACAGTTTTTAATGGGATGATATAATGAGTTTTTGTCAAGAAAAATATTTTCCAAAAATAGTTTGACTCAAACTGAAGAAACAATTCTATGAATTGAAGTATAAATTTGGAGTTTCTGTGGCAGTATATGAAGATAATATTACATGACTTTCCAGGTACGTACCAGATTTTAAACAGGATTTTCATAGTAAAATTAATCGATTTTTCTCTAGTTTGAAACCGTTAATGTGAAGTGCTTTGGTTTCAGAATATTTTAAAAGATATGAGGGTATTGTTAGTTGTGCTAGAAATGTTTATATAGATTTTTATGAATCATATGCACCTTGTGATGACAATAATAAGAAGCAGTTAGGTTGGAATGCAATGGGGAAGACCACGTCAATGAAGTATGCAGGTAAGAAAATGAATTTCCTTCCTGTGAAATGAACACAGATCTCATGGTAAAAACCCCTGGGAGAAATATTGTGGAAAATGAAATTATAAGAATCTTACAATTCTAATATATGGAATGTTTTTACCTAAAAAACTTGTTGTTTGACCTCTATAAGATTTTGATCTGAATCTAGGTATGTAATTATCTTTTAGTCATTATAAGATAGACTGCAAAGAAAAGGAATTTTTTAGAAACAATTTTAGTTTGTGTACAAGAATGAATCCATACCATTAATAACATATAAAAAATATAAGGAACTAATAATGGATGGAAATTAAAGTTTTATTGAAAATATTTTCGAATATAAGGGAGCTATCCAGATTAATGATGTACCCGTGTTAAATGAATACTTGGATATTTTTATTGATGATTTTCATGGTTTTATTCCAAATCGAGAGGTTGAGTCTACTATTGACTTAGTTACTGATGCTAATTAAATTTCTAAACCTCGTTACCAAATGAATCAAATAGAACTTCTGGAATTAAAAAAGTAGTTGCATGAATTATTAGATAAAGGCTTATTCCAACAAAAAAATTCATCGTGGGGAACTCCTGTCTTGTTTGTTAAGAAAAAAAGAATGTTCAATGAGACTTTACATCAATTATAGAGCCTTTAATAACATTAATTTTAAAAACAAGTATTATTTTCTCATATAAATGATTTTTTTTATCCACTCTAGTGAGCATGTTATTTTTTAAAGGTTGTCCTGGGGTAGGGGTACCATCAGTAGAATTTAAATGATGAAGCCATCCCACAGACTGTGTTCCATACTAGATATGGTCATTATGATATTGTATTTAGGACTTTTGGGTTAACTAATCAACCCTCTATATTCATGGATCATATGAATAGAATATTTCATGAGTTCTTGAAATATTTGTTTTTGTGTTTATTAATGACATTCTGGTATATTATAGAATTGAATAAGAGCATAAAAAACATCTAAGTAGTGTTTTTAAATAATTAAATGAAAACAAGAAGTATAAAAAATTCATCAATTGTGATTATTCATTTGATAAAACATATTTTCATGGTGACATTGTAAATAATAATGGAATGACATCTGATCATACAAATTTTTTTTTTGATTAATGGCCAGTACAAACTAATGTTACATAGATTCATTATTTTCTTTGATTACTATGTTATTACAAATGGTTTACTAAAAACAGTTCACCAGTTTTTAGCTAGATAAATATGTTAACATGAAAATATATTAAATTTGTTTGAATTTAAGAATGTGATGTATGTTTTTAGGAACTAAAGAAGAGATTGGTGAATCATCCATTTTTGTTCTTGCCTTCCTGAAATGGAAAGTTTGACACATACAGTTATTCTTCATTGAAGTGACTAGGTTGTGTTATGATGCAAAATGATTAGTTAATTGGTTATCCTTAATGATATATTTAACCTTATGAGTTAAATTATCCCTCACATGATTTGGAATTGGAAGCTATGGTTTTGGCATCGAAAATTTGGAGGCACCATTTAATGGATACAAATATCAAATATATACTAACATTAAAAGTCTGAAGTATATATTCACTCATATGGAATTAAACATGATGCAAAGAAGATCGATTGAGCTGATAGAGGATTAAGATAGCACAATCAATTACCATCCATGAAAAGAAAACAAAGTGTCAGATTTTTTGAGTAAAAACATCATGCATCATTAACCATGTTACGTTTGAAACATTATCCATTGATTAATGATTTGATGAATTTTGGCTTAGATGTTTTCGTTACAGGGAATACATCTGTTTTGTTTCTGGTTTTAGTGTGGTCATCATTATCAGATAGAACTAAACAATCGTATAATGAGGACCGTGAGCTACAGAAAAAGATAGAATTTCATAAATGGGTATGTTTCGATAATTTGACCTTAATAAAGATTGTGTTTTAGGAATTGGAAAAACATTGTGTGTGCATTATAATTCCCGGTAAAAGAAATTATTCTATTTGTGAAGATCATAATTATCTATTTTCATCTAATCCAAGATGTAATAAGATTCATAGAGACATTTGAGAGTTTTACTGGTGGGATGGAATGAAAATGGACATTGCAGAATTTACTATAAATGTTTGACATGTCAATAGGTTATACCAGAGAGACCTTTACCGAAGGGGATTCTTCAGCCTTTTCCTATGTCAGAGTGGAAATAGTAGAATATATCCCTGGACTTCATGGTGGGACTACCAAATAATTCTCAATGTAAAAATGTTATTTGGGTTATTGTTCAACGGTTGACAAAATCTTCACATTTCTTTTCTATTCGAGATACAATGTCATTGGATCTAATTTATCAACTATACCTAAAATATATTTTCCAGTTACATGGAGTTCCTATTTTCATTTTATCTGATAGGTATCTCAGGTACACTTATATCTTTTTTAAGGAGCTTCAGATGTCATTGGTAACAGATTTAAATTTCCGTAAAACAATTCAGCCCTAATCAGATGGGCAGTCACAATGAACGATTCAGACTTTGGATGATATGTTTCAAACTTGTTCAATGGACTACTAGGAAAATTGAGATTATCATATTTCCTTAGATATGATTAATTATAATAATAGTATTTATTCTAGTATACAAATGGAACCTTTTGAGGCATTGTATGGGAATTGCTGTTGAACTCCAGCTTTTTGGGATGGAGTCGGGGAAAGGAAGTTAATGAGACCAAAATTAGGAGTGGATTTGGATAAGAATGTAATGATTGTCAAAAATCACATGATGACATATCAGAGTAGGTAGAAAAGACATCTAGATAACATAAGTAAATAGTTGTCTTTTGTGGTAGGTAACCATGTTTTCCTTAATATCTATCCTAAGAAATGTGTGATGTGTTTCAGTATGAAAGAAAATCTAAGTCCATGATTCATCTATCATTTTGAAATCCTAGGGAATGTTGGAAAGTTTTATACCAATAATATTTACTTCTGAGTTTATCTCAGGAACATAATGTTTCTCATGTTTTGATGTTCAGGAAGTATGTTCCAGATACATCTCATGTCTTTAACCCAGAAGCAGTTCAACTTGAAGTGATCCATTCTTATGAAGAAAAATTGGATCAGATACATGATAGAAGGAAAAAAGTATTAATGAATATAGAAATCTAATAGGTAATGGATTTTTTGAGAAACTATATAGTTGTAGAAGAAACACTGGTATTTGAAAATATTTGGAGTGAAAAGTACCATCACTAGTTTAATGTGTAAATAAAATTTCATGGACACAATTTCGTAACGGTGGGGATAATGTAACACCCTAGTGTTTTAAAAAAATAAATTTAATTCACAAAACATTTTTTTGTGTCGATATTTATAACTAGACATTAAACATAAATTTTCCACTTCTACATTATGAATTTCGAAAAATGGTTACATACAATTGTGTTCAGTGGGTAATTTGGTGTCCGATGGAACCAACTTTTTTCTTGCTGAATAGTAGCATACCCTTGTGAATTGTAATATTAATAGTAGTATGACCCTAATGAATAGTAAATTAAATTATAATTTTATTTTCACATGTCTTTATTATAATGACATATTGGTTAATTTTTCAATGTGATATAAAATCTTTTATAGAAATACATTTGTTTATTTTTTTATTAAGTATGATTTTATTTAAAAATTAAATAAGCAGTAGTTAGAAAATTATTTTCAAAACATGGAGCTCATATTTCAATTCTACATTTTGATATATGGTTAGGTTGTTTTTTTGGTAATTTTTTGGAAATCTATATTTTTTTTGAATATAAAAATACGAAAAAATATGATAAATGCTAAATAATGAATTTATTGCATCATAGGTAATGAAAGGATGATACAAGACCACATGGTTCAAACCAAAATTCCATTATTACTATTTTGGGTCACATGAATTATGATTATTCATAGTCTTGAGCATAAATATTATAATAATTTTAAAAATATTGAAAAATACCTCATATCCTCCACTTTAAATTCCACCCTCATTCCCTTTTTCATCCCACATCTATCAAGCCTTGAGCATTGTATAATTTTTTCCAAATTCCCTCCCCATTCTACTTCTCCACGTACAAGACTTCCTAGTATCAACCAAAGTCCACAATCAAATTCCTTAAGAAGGATCTCAAGGATAATAGATCAAGAGGTAAGAAATCCTCTTCCTTTTCATGTATTTTTCTTTCATTACATTTTCTTTTATAGTCTCTTCCCCTCCTCTTATCCAAGACGAATGAATGATCCAAAAATATTTTATATTTAGGATGTTCTCATGTTCTTTGAACATTCATCACAATTTTTCTTCTCCTCTCCCACATATTCAATGAATAAAAACACTTACCGTGAAGTGTTGAATTACTGACATTGTGGATGATGTGATTTCAATTTGCTTTAATTTGTTAAAGTCTTGTCATGAATCCTTTTTTATTGTATAAACAGGATATAATATATGTATTGTTTCTAATCCATGGTTTTGGAATTCTTTAGTACCCATGATTTTAATTTATAGAACTAAATGAAGTTGTTATTATGAAATAACAACTAAAATGCTCTAAACAAACAACAATAATGTTTAATCTTATGAATCATCCCCGTTTCAGAATTCAAAATGACAAATGAAATAACTTGTTTTTATAAAAATATGTAACTATCATTCAATTCCAATTCTGGATTTTTCACTTCCAACTGATAAGAATATCGATCATTAACTGATAGTGGAATCCATGTAAAGATCGCACCAGACACAATGTAAATAACAATGTATTACTAATAAATGTGTGGATTGATGTAGTAAAATGATCATATAAGGTGTAATAAACATGACTATATTTCATTGAGTTATTAATAACACTCTTTTAGCTATTATACAGGATGTGTAAACTCATTTTAATTAAGAAGACCCAGAGGTAAGGAAATCTTAACCCAATTTCCATTCTTTGGGTAAAATATTATTTATTCATTATATAAAATTATGAGTATTGATGTGATTAATTTTTGATAATATTAATTTTCAATATATCTATTTAGAATTTATACACTTATCCATTATATTTTATTAATTCTCACTCCATTTATATTTTAAGGGGCTTTCCTTTAAAAATCCTTTTAAAACAATATTTTCTAAATTTCAAAAGTATTGTTTTTTATATGTATACAGAATATGTAGTTTCTCTTCATTTCAAGTTACTTTATGTAATGATATCTTCCATGGACATTATTAATGTTGGGTTTATCCCATTATAGCACCTGATATGTTTGGTTAACCCCATTATAGCTCAAGATAGGTTGGGTTGAGCCCATTATAGCTCAATATATGACGTGTGGGCCCCATTATAGCTGTCCAATATATTGGGTACACACATAGACACACCCATTTGGTTTTTGAATTTTAAATACTACATTGGTTGTATGTGTGTGTATGTATATTTAGGTATACATAATCACACACAATTTGGTCTAAATGATAATATATATGTAACATCTAGAACCTTCTCATTGGCTTGAAAAGGCAGAGGGACACTACTTGGACTTAAGCGACACCACCATGATGAAAAAATATAACAATAAGTTTTAATGGCATCAATACAAATGGGGGATGATTTTCCTTTTGAGAAATAAAATAATTAAAACCAAAAAAACATAACCAAAACAACTACATGGTGCATGATAATAATGTAAATTAACAAAAAGTAATACCATTGATTTCAAAACCAAACCATAACCTTTCAAAACAATATAATACTAGACATATCAAGGTACACAAGAGAAAAAAACCAACAAAATCAATGTACTCCAAATAAAAACTCCAAATCTCCCGAAATGATCTATGCTCCAACTCCACAAAAAATTACAAAGTATCGTGAATCACCACATAAGAAGTGTGATACATTACCCTTTCTTATGTACCAATAAAAAATATCTACAAAATCCCTAATGTTCCAAAGAAAGTGTGTGTAATGAAACTAAGTAGTTTTTATCTAAACAACTTCCCAACCCACACCACAAGGATATAACCCATTATCACATTTATTTAAAATATTTTGTATAAAACAATTTTAAATAGTTTATAACGTAATATAAAAACATTTCCATATCAAAAATTTTCCCAAAAAATAAATTTTCCAAGGAAAGCATCCAAACAATGCATTAAAATGGTTCCATGAGTTTTTTTGGAATAACTAATTCCATTCCACATATCAACATATCAAACCATTCATGAAACCTATAGCTCCCTATACTCATTAGTGCCAAATCATCAATTCACTAATACATTACATAAAGAATCATTTTTATGGGGTAATGTCCTGACCGTTTTCCATCACACTAATGATAGGGATACTTCATACCCTTATCCATCACAAATGAATATGAACACACACAAACATTGTTCTAAAAACCAATGAAAAAAACCCATTCATCCATTTGAATAAAACCATATATTAGTTGAAAGTATTTCTAACAATTCATTTCAATTAAACAATCACTTTTATTTAAAACGCCTTTCCTTGTGTCAAAAACAAACAATCATTTTAAAATAATCATTTTAAAATAATCATTTTAAAATCATGTTACCAATTTTACGTTCCACAGAACATCCACTATTGACAATTCTATAAATCATCACAAAATAGGGTTTCCAATAAGAAATTTACAAAAATTTCACAAACAATTTCAATCAAAACAATCAATTTAAAACTAATACTAATTATTTTTTCTAGAGATATCAAGGGTGATGCCACCTACCTCATGATTTAGGGAGATAATGATGAATAACATGAAAGTGCCAACAAAACCGGGTTGAATCTCCAAAACCCAACCATTGAACTCTTCCCCTAACATGAACATGAAAAAATGTAAACATTATTTTCATTAAAAACCATAGGTCTATCCGCAATGATAATATATATTATAAATCGGTAGAGAGAGAGATGTAAATCTATGAAAAACGAAGAAAACCTACTATAAATGATGACCTTTCACGAGAATTGGGCTTCGACGCACCTTGAAACACCTACGGATCATCTCCGGATCGATGGGGAAATCATCTTTAGCCTTTGTGAGGAAAAATATTCATGTTATTGTTGGTTCGATGAAAAAATGAGAGGGTGAAGGTTAATCTTGACATAGTTTCACTTTTTTGGATCTTTTGTTAAAATCATGTATGTTTAGTAACAAAGTTAATAAATCTATTCAATAACCATGTCCCAACCAGTAGCTCAATAATGACCTCACATGGTTGGCCCACATGGTGAAACAAACTGTTCCCCAACTGAGAAAATGTGCTTTGCCTCACTTTTCACAGTTTCTCCTAGGTTGCTACATGGGCTGGACAAACCATGTGTATACACATGTGCCTTCCCCTTAGACATTGTATCACTATGAATGGTTTCTTTTAGGAGTTTCATGGAATTCTCTATCCTTGAACCAACTATGAACCATTACAAATCTCCAAAAACATTCCAAATGTTTTCCCAACCCACCCATAATTCAGCCAACCACATTATATAAATTCAATAGATAAATTAAGGGTTCTTTATATGAAAATTGGTTTGATAAATTATCCAAAATATTGGACATTATGTCCCTAGAAATTGGAAAATAAAAATTGATATGAAAGTGTTCTGCTCATTGTCTTTCAGATCATTCTCTGGTTCCCATGTTTCTTCATAAATCTGACAATCATTCAAAAATGCCCATAGTAGACCGATGCTTTTTCCATGCAAGATTGACTATTTCCAATTTACAATACACACTAACTTTTGAACCAACAAAGAATCCATAGTTAGGTCAATGTGATCCAATTACATCACATGGTCATGAGTAGACTGATAATTTTTAAAATCAGTTACATGAAACACATTATGCACCACACTGAACTGGGGAGGAATATCCAAATGATAAGACACCTCCTCAACCCATTTAATTTTCTACAATGGGCTTATGTATAGAAGATATATCTTTACCCACATCCCAAAACAATAATGTCTATGTCTTGGAGAGATCCTTAATAACACATGATCACTTATCTCGAAGGACAACGACTGTCGATGATGATTCGCATATGATTTAACATGACTTAGTGTAAACCCCATCCATTTTCTGATCATCAAAATATTCTCTATTGCCTCTTAGACAATGCAAAACCCAACCAGTGAAGGCTCACATGTTTCAACCCATCAAAATGTTGAATGATATGGATGCTCATACATTGCTTCAAAAGGATCCATATGTATTGTGGCATGATAACTGTAGTTATAAGAGAACTCTACTAATGTTATGTGCTCATCCCATAACCAACCAAAATCCATTCTACAAACCCTCAACAAGGCATAAAATGTTTGGATTGTACATTCATGTTTCATATCCTTCATAGGATGATACACTAACACATAGTCAACTAGGTCCCAAGGAAATTCTATAAGGATTTTCAGAAATGAGATATAAACCTCGGATCTCTGTCGAACACTATAGAAACTAGTACTCCATTCCTCCTTAATACTTATTGGATACATATTTTTAACTAGTACTCCACTGTATGGAATTCGTGAATAGGTATGAAATGAGTGTAATTTTTTAGATAATCCACAATCAAACATATGAAATCATGTTTCCGAACCATTTTTTCTAGATATATTTCAAAATCCATGGCTATTTTCACCCATTTCCATATAAAGATAATTAAAGACTACAAAATAACTTTTGGTCATTGATTCCCTATAATGAATTAGTAATAAGTTAAGCATCTCAAAGAAAATTTTCTACCTTCTTTTTCATTCCGACCGACCAAAACATTTCTTTCATTGTCATTTAATACTTATATATTCCAAGAAGAATATTCCATCTAAAATGATGGTATGCATGGTGAAGTTGTTTTGTGGAAAACCGTAGGTATGCCAATACAATTTCAGATTCATAACACTAAACTCCCATCATCCTCCATCCCTCAATGGTATTCCATCCATTTAGTATCAACCACATAGAAACACATTATGAATCAAATGAGTGTGCCTCATTCACCATCTTCACCAAATAAGGTACCACCAATACTAGAAATAAAACTGCTCCATCACCTTAGTTTTCAAATTTCAAGTGTATGTTTTCTATGACAGACATCAACTACCACTAGTCTGAAGCATGTTTTTCCAACTAATCATATGACTTTTTTCTTAATGTATCCACCACCTAATATCCCATAACCTAGTGTATATATTCTTTCAAAGAATAATATGTGGTGATAATCTATGTATATTCATTTTTTTAGATTCAAATACATTTGTGGGAAATTATGTTTCAATATATTATGGTCTGTAAATACAATATATTTCTCACTAAAGAGGTAATGATGAAACATATTTAATGCATGGACTAAGATTGGTAACTCCAAATCATGTGTTGGGTAGTTCACCTCATGAAAACTTAACATTATTGGTCTACAAGAAACAACGTGTTCTCTCAATATGAGAACACATCCCAACCCTGATGCCAAATCATCACAATACACAACATACCCTTCTTCTGATTCATGAAAAATCAAGATTGGGGATGATGTAAGGATAACATTAATCTCATTTAAATATTATAACATTCCAAATTCCATTGGAAGAGAAAATGTTTTCTCATCAAAGCTATCATTAGTGAATCCCATCATGTTATAATTAAAAAAGAATTATTAGTAATAACCACCTATACCAAAGAAAATATGTATCTAATGGGAATTTTTTGGTGGATATCAAAAAATAACAACTTCTATATTTTCTATATCTATATAAATTCATCTTTAAAAAATTACATGTCCAAGGAAACATACGTCTTTTATGAAAAACCACACATTGATAGTTTGGAATACATCTGTTGATCCCTTAAGATTCCCAAAACAATCTCTAAGCGGTGAGTATGCACATCCTTTGTCCAGGAATACAATGAAATATCATCCACAAAGACCACCAAGAAATAATTTTGATAACTTTAAATTATCTGATATATCAATTCAATAAATTCTAATGGTGAATTCATAAGACTAAAATTCATTACCGCATTTTCATAATGTCCATATCAGCTACATAAATATGTCATTAGAGTATACTCCTTCTTAAATTACAATTTATGATATATTGATCACGTGTCAATCTTAGTTAACCAACGAGATCCACTAAATTGAATTAATAAATAATTAATCCATGAAAGTAGATAATGATTATTTTTCATTACATTGTTATGTTTATGATAATCCACAAAAAACCAAGAAGATTGATTTTACCTTTTGAAAAAGTAAACTAGTGTTTCCCATAGAGATGTGCTAGGCCAAATGAACACTTTACCTTCCATCTCTTCCAACTAAAAATTATGTTCCATTAATTCTACATGTTTTATCTAGAAAGACTGAAGGGAAATAATACTTGTCTCTAGAAGGAGATTAATCATAAACTCTACTTATCTTATAGGTGGTAACCGTAAGATATTTTTGTGAAAAACATCACGAAACTGATCCAAAACTGCTTGAAAACTATTGTTCTTGATCTCTTCCACTAATACCAAAGTCCAAACTATCAAACTGTATGATATTTTTCCCACTAATTGTTCCAACAATCCCATTGCACCGACATTTTCATTTATTTCTCCTCTGAATATATGCTTGACACCGTCCAGATTCATGAAAATAACCATTCAGAAATCACCGCCGATGTAAGACTTTAATTTTTTCAACCAATCCATGCCCATTATTATATCATAGACATCCATCTCATGATAAATGAAATCTCATATCAACTCAGATTCATCAACAGTTAATGAAAATTCTATACATATAAAGGATCGACATTCTCTTCGACCAAGAGGAGTTAGCATTTTAAAAATAGAAGACACGATATTATCTTATAAAGACAAAAAATCAATAGCTCAAGATGTAGTAAATGAATGTGAAGTGAAAATATAAATAATGTTGCTCATAAGGGTATAATTTAAAATAACTGTACATCACACCATCATTGGTCTAGATTATTCGTTCACAATAAACTACTAAACTCCATATAATTTCTCTATCGTGGTACTTTTTTCCTTATTCTCCTGTTTAGAAATTCAGTATTAAGGATTAATGGTATTCCAGAAATCACCATGGATATCTATATTCAATTAATGATATTGATTCAAATAACCAAGAACTTTCCTAAAACACAACGTTTGTGAATCCTAAGATGCGTCTCAAACACCTCACCTCAAAACACTTTGACAAATACCATTGAAGATGACCCATATGATTTCAATTATGGTGTGATCTATGCGGTGTAATACACTATAAATTCACGTGGCTGAACAAACCAAATTAAAAACATCCAGAATAGATCATTTTTTTAGAGGATGATTCCCTGATCGACCTGTTAGATTCTAATCCATACTCCCAACTTAGATATAGGTGTTCCTCTTCCAATTTCTCCTAACATTAGGGTTCCCACAGTTTCCTATAGGTATCAACATGGTTCTTCCAGACATAGCTCTTGAGATGTCTCTTTATTCCATTGTTTTTCTATTAACCAAATCCATATAATATGTTATATAGAGCAATGTTTTTTGAGAAAATATCATTTCTCATCCCTGTTCAAAGATACATTCCATCAAGGAAAAACTAGTAGCAACATACTGTGAAAACCATATTAAATTAATAATTTTAGCTGAATAATCGATCCCTGTGAGGCTGTAATTTTTCATGCTGAGGAGTTTCATAATTCTTTTAATCCTAAACGTATGAGGATATAATTTTTTGTTAAAAACATCATAAAAATTATCCAATGTTAGGCCTTTGTCTAATTTAATATAAACAAATAAATGCCACCATTAAATGCACGATCCTCTAGAATATATGTTTCTATCATGACATTAAGCTCTATTGGTCTGTTAATGAAACCGAAGATTCGATTCATCCTATTAAAACACATGAATCACTTCTCTTATTATGAATCACATTGAAACATGGGTGGATTAATTTTCTAGAATAATATGGAGTGATCTACATAACATTGGTAATCCTATGGGATTCAACCAAATGGGACACATGGTAATGGGGAATATGACCCCCACTCAAGCTACAGATTTGGAAAAAAATCACTTAATTAGAAAACACAGATGAAGGGGATGAAAAAATAAATAAGATAATACACAATAAATATATTGTGTTGATAGATGATCAATGTGAGGGGATAATGAGGGAAATCTCCCTTTAAATGTTAAAAGTGAATTAAAAATTAACAACATAGTTTTATTGATCTTTGAAAAATATATACTGAGCTAATCCTCCATAAAATATTTCAACTTAACTACAATCCTTATAAATGAATGGGATTATTGCTACCTATATATAGAAGTTCATAAATACATATTATATTTATTTTAGACTAACCATTAGATGAAAACCATGTAAATAGTGTGTAATTGTGTATGTGCATCCACTAATTATTTTCTTAATTTAATTATTCATCTACAGATCTAGGAATATTTTTCATAAAAAAATTGGTAGAAATATCCATTCAAAAGGTATAAATTATAAAATTTTTATAATAAAAAATAAATAAGCATATTTTATGTTTCGTCCTCCCCCCTCAAGACATAGTTTTGTAGTCTATATTTACAAATAATGGTTTATGTCCTCACAATCATAAATGTTTTTGAAAAATAATGAACACAAATTTTTTTATTTGATTTAAAACACTACAAAATATCAATAAGTAATTATTATGGAATATAAATCTGCTAAAACATTCTTCATAAATAATTATTTCCTTTGATTGAATTGTTCAAAGATTGAGAGGTAATTAATGGCTCTTTAAAAGAATTTTTAATATCATGGATCGATATGGGAATATATTTACAATGTTACCATGCATTTTGAAAGATTACACACACCAACAAGAGAGTAACAATGGAAGGTTCATAGTTACTAGACATTAAAGAGTGTTAGTTTATCAAAAATATTATTCATATGAATAGATTGAAATGTGTGACATCATGATAGAAAATTATTTCTTAAAATCATACTTTCTATTTTGGATACCAAATTAGATGATTATATAACACCAAAATACTATAGTATCAATGAAAATAGTGATGGATCGAAGAATGTTGTATTCATTATAAGAAAAATAAAGGATGAAGAACCTTTCACATAGCCTAAAAGGCATTGGTGGTTGCTGAAAATGTGTAGAAAATAGACACCAGGAATGGAACTCCAATATGAAAAAGAAAATAATCAATCCATAATATTTAAACTAAAATGATTTGGTGCATTATAAAAATAAATGATCCATGTATAAAAGAAATCATATCAAAAAAATTACGAGAATGGTTATTGTTTTATGAATATAGCAGTGGAGGATAAATATTTTATTTAAATGATAGTTAGAATTGTGATCATGCACTCAAAATATGATAATATAATATTTGTTTCGGTTTCCATGATACTTTTTATTACTACAAGATTTAAATGAACATTGAAAAAATTATGAGAGATTAGGAAATGAATTATTAGTTGTAAAAAGGGAGGTATTATTTGTAATATATATATATATATATGATAGACAAACACACACATTTGGTTTTTGAATGTAAAATATTGCATGGGTTTTATATGTGTGGATGTGTATTTTGGTAGACACAATCACACAAATTTTCACATAAATGCTTATATTTATTTATGTAATGTATATATAGGTATTATATAAATAGTAAGAATACATATATTTATCAATATAAATTTATTTATAGTAAAAAAAATTAATTTAATTTAATTTAATGAATTAAACACTGAACTTTAATTATAACAAGTTAATTATATTTAAATGTTACATATTTTTATATTATTATTGTTATTAAAATTTAATTAATATATATATATATAAATATATATTCATTTTACTATTATATATATATATATATATCCATATTCATATGTAATTTATATTTTTTAATTTTTTTATTTTGAATAAAAACGAATAAAATTATTTTAAATAAAATCATTTGGTAATTTGAATATTTATTTTAATTAGTAAAATTTATTAAGAGGTTTTTGTATTTAAATTAAATATAGTAAAAATATTTTTAAATATTACCATACCTTTTTGAGTTAGTGTAACACATTTATTCAATTATATAATTAATTAAAATTTTGAAAAAATAATTAATGAAATTTTAATCAAATTTATAGTTATAAATATTATTTTTTATAATACTATTAATATAATATAAATTTATATATTTAGTAATAATTATTATTTTTATGAAAATATAAATTAATATAATAATTTTTATAACTTGCAATTAAATTTTGTTTATATTATATAAAAATTACAAGAAAATAAATATTATATGCACTCTTAATGGATATAAAGACTTATATGATGAGATTAACAGTTACACATACACAGAAGTCCATATGTTATTTAGCATGTTTGAACACACATCTTAATATTTGAATAATGATGGTAATTTTTGTTCTAATAAAAGATAACATTTATCAACATTAATTTTAGCATTAATTAGAGCATAAATGATATATATATATATATATGTATATATATATATATATATTTTTTGGTTATTCATTTTCACATATCTCATTTTAGTATATATATTTACAAATTAAAATACATACACACAATCACACACAAGAGTCTAGATAACTATATATTTGTGTAAAATATATGTTATATATATAAATATATATATATATACACACACACACATATATATATAGTTAGAATACATGAATTATCAATATAAATTTCTTTTCAAGGGAAATGATTTCAGTAATTTTCTAAAATAATTTTTTAAAATAATCATTATATTTATAACACATTATTTTTATAGAAAATTATCATTTTTAAATAAAAATAATAATATTATTATTAATATTAATATATGTGATTATTTATTATATCATTATATAATTTTATTAAAATATTGTTAATTAAATTTCATATAGAAATATATATTTATATGTATAAATTTTCATAATAAATAAATATGTAATATAAAATTTATATATTTATTTTAAAAATTATAATTTAAATATAAATAAATATGAATGGATTTTTAATATAAAAATAAGTGAAACATTAATATATTTTTAATTAGTAAAATGTATTTAATTTTTTTTGTATCTAAATACAATACATTTATAATATTAAAAGATTTAGCAATTCATTTTTATTTAGTTTAAAATATAACTACATTTTTATAATTATTAATATTAAAAAAGAATTAATAATTATAAATATTTATTATGTATGATAATATTAATATTATATACATTTTATATAATTAGAAATTATTAATATTTACATTAAAGTATTAATTAATATTATTTATGAGTTTTAAAAAATGTACTAGTATAGTATATAAACACATAAATATATACATAATCAAAATCACAAATACATTTGTAATACATGTCAGTAGGTATAATATAATTTCACAATGTTATATTGCATTGAAATTATAACTTTTGTTTAATTTAATTGAGTTTAATAAATTTCTAAACAAATAATCATAACTACTAAATAATAGTATTATAGATATGGAAGAACATAATGCAACATAAGAATTTGGTAATTAATAAGAATAATACAAGAGGGTGGTTGAATAAAAACATGTCATGGAAAAATTGCCTGATAATTTTGGCAGCGTAAAAGGGTAATGTAATGAATCATTGGATGGATTAATGATTGTAAAAGGGTAAAATAATAACATATATATCATAATGGAAGTAATAATAATGTTTAATACCATATCCCATAAATAGGAATTTCAATAAAAGTACATTATATTAATAATGTTCTTGAATAATGTGAAGAAAGGGATGACCCCTTACTAAATTTATCCATAATAACAGATTAGGTAAATGCTATAATGAGAGGGAAAAAATGATATATAATTACAATATAATCAATTAGAAAATATATTTATGATTATAAATTCATTAAAACATAACAAATTGAGATTCAAAAGGCAAATTACAAAGAATGAGATCGAATTAAAAACAATTTAGGAATATACATTACTAAATTATGGCATAATTAGGAGTTAGGTAAATTCTATAAGGAGATTGAAAAAATGTTATATAATTCTTAGTAAATAAGTTGTAAATTATAGGGGTATTTATAATGTTAATTAAACACAACCTATTGAAATTCAAAACACTAATTACAAATAATGAAATGGAATTGAAAAGAAGAGAGTAATGTACCATACCATGTGAGTGTGATTTAAAAACATGAGAGGATATTATTGGGAGATTTGGTGAACCTTGGGAGGGATCAAGAGAGGGTAAGGTATATTAAGGACCTAATCCAAAGATTTTGAGTGAAGATGAATGGGGATCTTGGGTGAGTTTATATAGGAAAAGAGAGAGGAGTTCTCCAAAACATTGGTTTTGGAACTTATATATTAATGTAATAAAAATGTCAAAACATCCCATGGTTTCTATAATATATTAGATTTTTTCAATAAATATTTTAGTACATCACTTTTGGGTTATTCGGAGGTCAAAATACACACCGTAAATTTATACCATATTTAATTTTTACCTGAATATTTGGCTGTGTCAGAAAATTATGATAAATTTACTATTGGATAATTTTGACATGGTGATTCCAAAAATAATAATAATTTTATAAAAATAATTTTATAAATATTTTCATTTTAAATTTTAAAACATTAACTGGTAGTTATTGATAAATGATGGGTTTTTCGACAAAAAATGTTTTCAAAACTATAATAACAATGAAATTTGACTTCATAAAAACTATATTATCAATTAAATTTCAAAAAAATAATTTAAAATATTTATTTTATTAAAAATATTTTATATTTAAAATTCATGCATTCTCTGAAAAATAATGTCAATTGAAATGTCTTTTTACACAAAAATATAATTTATGTTTTATCGTATCCAAACTAATTTCTATAAAAATAATTTCTTAATTATTTATAAATTAAGAAATATAAATATATCTATTATTATATTTAAATGAAAATATTAATGTTTTTACTATTAGGTTTTCTTTTTTTTCTATTCATTGTTAAATTACTTTTTCCCATAATTAACCTTTTTTTACTTACACTATGGTAATAAATATGTACTATAATTTCTATTAATATTGTACAAAAAATATGTTGACCTTATTAAATAATATAAAATATTATTATTAAAAATATAGAAACAATTTTATAAAAATATAATCATGGAAGTGGTGGAATTTAATTTAAAATAAAATCAGCAACTGTCATAAAAGGGATTTTTTAGAAAAATTCATTTTCAAGGAAAATGATGATTTTAAATTTACTCTAATTATTATAATATTAATTATATTAATTTTGTTTAATTATGTTATATATATTTTCTATAAATTTACTTTAAATCATTCTCCATTATTTTTTATTTTTAAATAATTAATACGGAGAAACATTAAACATTTTAAAACTATTTTCAGAAGAAATTGTTTTCAAGCCTAAAAATAAAGTTATACTAAAATATTGTATAAATATTATTTAAATGTAATCAATTAGTTTAAATATAACTAAATTATAATTATGAAACTCTATAATAATGTTAAAATAATAATGGTTAATTTAAATTATTTAATTTATCAAAATAAATTGAAATATTCCAAATATATTTGAATTATTTAATTTTCACTGAAAAAAGAATATTTTCCAAAAAATGTAGAAAAATATCAATATATGTTAATTTTGATATTATTAGTTAAAAAATTATATTAATTTTATCAAATAAATTTTATAAATATTATATAAATTAATTATGATATTTTATCTTAAAAAGGAATATAATAACATTTTTGAAGAAAATATATTTTTAGATGAATAAAATGACCTTACTAAAAATAGAGTTATTATTTAATAATAATTTATATATATATTTATTTTGAGTAGGATATTTATATATATTTCAAAATTTAGTTAATCTACATCATTTCTAAAAATTTAATGGCTATTTATAATGGTCAAATTTAAATAATCAATTTTTTTGGTTTTAGTGGAGTATATCACATACACAATCGAACATAATTTTATCTTTTAAATACTCATGTAATTAAATTCTACCCTCTTTAAAAAATTATTTAATATCAATTTGAACTTGATATCAGTTTGAAATATTTTGACAGGTGAAAATATCTTTATTTATAACACACATTGTAAAACGTTTTAACAAAAAATCCTCTTGAAAAGATAAATTGGAAAGTTTGATGGTCATTACATAACTAGGATTCGATGTACGAGAAAATTAACTAGAAGTTAAAATATAGACATTGAAGGGAATAAAATAACCCCCAGGAAATAATTGAGAGTGTTAGAGAACATTTTTAAGAGAATGCCAACAATCACAAAACCATAAATTTATAATCGGTGAAATGACTACCAATTCATCGAAAATGATCATAAAATAAAAATGAATCATTTTTGGATATTTTTACTATATTTAAATAATTAATTAATCATATATACTATAAATATAAGGAAATATAATTTATTGAAATGTATAATATAATCCATTAATAAATATACACTATTATCCCATATTTTTCTACCAAACGATGAGCACTCAAGATAATTTTTAATTCCTGATGTAGTAGAATAAGATTTTAATAGATCACATAATCTACCAGAGAATAAAAAGATATAACTACTACATTTATGAGAATAAATATTTGTCATCATAATTTAATAAAGGACTACAAATGGATATACCTTAATACTTTAATCCAAAAAAAACAAAAGAATACAAATGGTTTATCAAAGATAATTACTTATATAAATACCCATATATCCCAAATAAGACCAGTAGCCACAACAGTAAACAATATCATAACCTTCAAGGTTGTCTCATACCCTTCATATTACAGCTCTAAAAAACATAATAGTGTTCTTATCAAATAATATTTTATATGAAACCCAATGGGTAAATATAGTTCAACCTAATAAAACATCTACAAAAATATCATTAGTCACCTCAAAATAAACAAAACTGATCTTGTAATCTGTTTCCCAAATATATCCTTAATAAATATGAAATTCCATCACTTGAATCTTGAAAAGTGATAGTAATTATTTTAAACATATGATTACGCTTAGAAATATCATCCTGATAATATTTAGGTTTATCCTAACATAAAACACATATTATGGGTTTTCAATACCTCAATCAATTGTCTTCAAAAATACCACAGTATCAATGAATAACTTTTAGAGGTTATTGATACCATTCAACATATGATTAAAATACTTAAATATATACTACTATAGAATATTCCTTATCTGTTTATTGATCCTTATATCTATGATTTCATTGATATACGAATTAATCAACATAATTATAAAACACGAATACATAAACACTCCAATCATTAGAGTTTAGTGATTTCTAAAGTACATGTCCTTCCATAGATTTCGATTTACATATTGGATTAGGGAATTGATATAAATAATTCCCATTACAAAATAAATTGAACAATAAGGGGTTCCATAGAATGTAGTTTATTCTTTTCCCTCATAATATTCATATTTTATAGAAACTAAATACATTTTGCCCTATATTTACATAGTTAAAACGCCTTTTATTTCCTTTTTGGCCTTTCACTTGGGGATGCTTTCCACATTTTTGACATAAGGAAAATTAAACCTTCGTAACATTATCACCTTTATCATATTAAATTCAATGAGATAACATCCTTATTTTATTTTATATATTTGGATATTCAACTATATTCGGATTGTATATTGATATAATTGATAGCATGTTTGGAATTTATTTTTTCTCCCATCGTTTTAGGTAACACATATTTGAATTCATTACATTACCCATAACATTTGTTGTTCACTAATTTCCTATTATGAAGAACCATTGAACATGATAAATATAAAATTATATGTGAGTAATTAATAATTATTAAACAAAAATACAGAAATCAAATAACATTAAAGGTATAACCAATAAATGACAGGTATTTATGTAACTTATGAATTTATAGGATCTAATATAAGTTATCCATGGGGTGTTATTGAGATCTCCCAGCTCCCATGAGATCCCTATTAATGTTTTTCATTGGGCGGAAGGCGTGGGTGGAGGGTTTAGTGGTGGGTTCGGCTTTGGTGTGTTGGGTGTCCATGGAACCAAGATATCGAATGGGAGTCACTATGGTTGGTGGATCAGTGAAGAAGTGATAAGATTTATTATCTTTTTGGGTCTCCTTGAGTGACTCCCTTCTAGCATGGCAGCATCACATCACATATGGAATTGATGTTACTGGTGTGACTTCAGGAATAGAGAGGAGAAGGTGTCATTATGACATCTTTGGTCAACCCGATCCGCTCCTGTACGAAATTCCAAAGGTAACAGTTTATTTCTATCATATCAATATGAGGTTTTGAGACTTTTGAAATCCAATCTGGTTCTGAGTATAATTATGATTGGATGTGTGAAAGTTTTTTGGTTAGTGCTGTAGTTTCACTCATTTGAATATTTCACAATGTCGATGATTATTTCAATGCATGTAATGAATCCCCCTTCACCGTCTTTCTCTCCCTCTCCTATTTAGTTCATCCAGACATATTTTTGTGGTCTTTTCTCTCGATTTCTATGTCTACAGGTCGCTCCTAACTCTGAAATTATCATCCGAATATTCATTCTAATCACCATCTCGTTGTGGAATGAAGAATCTCTAGTGGTTTGGTATTGGTATAGTGTGAGGTTTTATGGATTCCACTTTACCCTTTAGACCCCCTTCTCTATTACTACCCTTCAGCTTAAG
Source organism: Viscum album (assembly GCA_963277665.1). Taxonomy (NCBI): domain Eukaryota; kingdom Viridiplantae; phylum Streptophyta; class Magnoliopsida; order Santalales; family Viscaceae; genus Viscum; species Viscum album. The sequence continues at coordinate 1,210,010,806 of OY728159.1, forward strand.
CCTAATCATATTTGGATCAATAATAGGGTTTTTACGGTGGTTTTAGGATGTTCTTAGAGGGTATGATTTGATTTTTGTGGGATATACTCTGTTGGTGAAGACTGTCGACTCGACACCCTGTTGAATCAAATAGTCAAGGGTGGCGACTATTTTGGTTTTTTTCCATGTGATGATAATTTTTGATTTTATACTATGTTGACATTTCTGATGGGGTTCTTCCCTATTGTTTTCTACTGGTTGATGGTGCTAGCTTCATCAAAGGTTCTTCCACTCCCACTTTGTTCTTGATTACATATCCACTACCCCTTCTAGGTTTGTCGGGTGTATTGGTATCCTTGGAGGTCTTGTGATTAGTCTGTGTGTGCGGTCGGGTTTTCCAAGGAGCTATGTCCTATGGATCTAATGGTTTTTGGTGTTTCGTTTTGGTGTTCTTCGATAGTGTCGATGGACTCTGCAGGTGAGGTGACTCCAGTAGTTTGTTATCTCTAGTGGCTCATATGATGATAGGATGATTATGAAATATGTGGATAAAAGATGATAATGATGGTGGTGATTCAACATGGAAAGCGATGTGATGACATCCAGTAGGTGTGTGGCTCGAGGTGAACATTGGATTTTGAATTTTTCCATTCATGCATCTACATGGTTTGGTTGAGATTTTATTTTGAATTTTGAATTTTTAATTTTTTTTGTGAAATCTTGGTATATTGTTTCTATTTTGTGAATGTACGGTGACCACTAATAATTAAATCATCTATATTTTTTTAAAAAAAATGGATTTTTTGGTAAATATAAGTTATCCAAGATCTATTTTCTATCATGGACCCTTATGGAAATTTTTTATTCACTCACTAATGATTTTTAATGAGCCTGTGAGTATTCTAATTAATATCTTCTAATAGTTTCAAAATTGTTGTGCAATAAGGCACATTTTCATGCACCATTTACTAATCAATTCTAGCTCAATATAGTGTTTTTAGGTTCTCACCCCTGTGTACATCATTTCCTAAACCACATTTACATATGATATCCAAACAAGGATTCATATTCATGGAAACCAAATTCTTTATAATTTAGCAAAACATAGGGATGCTTTTTAACGTGTAGAGTTATCCATACAACACTCCCAAATGCATTATAATCATAATCCCAAAAATATCTAAACTTTTATTTGATTCTGACTATTACTACCACTATTTTTATTATATTTTTATTCAAGATTTATTACATATGAATACACATACTAAAATATGGAATATTTATAATTTAATGTATTTGGGACATTTGGTACATTACATGACATCTAAAAATAGTGGGGTACATCCACATTATTCAAAAATTCCTTAACATTCTCATAATATTCCATCGTGCTTAAAACAAAATTAGATTACCTGGGGACATACATAAGAGATGGGTGAGATATAAAGCCCTTTAAGGACATAAAAAACCATATCTCGAATAAAATATTACATGAAAAAAATAGGAAATTCAATGGGGGCATAAAAGGGGTCAGAATCATAAGCATGAACAATGAGGCATGATATAACAAGATAACATGAAGGCAACATGAGAACGAGTCAAAGACATTAAACACGAAATCATTAGCATAAGTTAATGTTATCCACCAAGAAATCATGACATAATGTTCTTTAGATAACCTCACATGCATTATACCTGTAATATCCTTACTAAAACATTACTAAATGCATTAGAGTGCTATCTCGGTGCATTATCATAATGATATCATGTACATGCTTAAATGTGCCAAATAGATCATATATCATAAGAAAATATATAATAATATTTAATCCCATAATTATGGATATTTGGTTACATAAAAGTAATTTTACCACCAATAAGTATAGATACCTCCATATTAGTAACCCTTATCGAAAATGGGTATGGGAACAGACATGAAAAAAGTTTGGTATTGAAAATTGAAGTGACATGTTGATGGAATAATGAATGTCCATAACAATTCATAAAATAGATCAATGAGAGTGAAAAAGGTATCTAATCACTGGGAAAGAGAAAGTTCTTTATGAAGGGATATTTATGAACACAACCCAACATTATAATTATGTAATTAATGGGAATAATACAATGAGGGTAGTTGAATAAAAACATGTCAAGAAAAAAATTGTAATATAATATCGGCAGTGTAACGAGGGTATATATGGAATAATGGGAAGTATTAATGATTATAAAAGGATAAAATCATCACTTATAAGTCTTAAATGATTTATTAGGTATGTGTAAGATCATATCCCATCAATATTAATTGGAATAAAGAGTGAACTACATAAATAAGGTGCTTGAATAGAGGAGAAAGAGAGGATCCCTTACTAATTGTTTTGCATAGTAACATCATAGGTAAATGATACAATTAGATGTGATAAATGAATTATAATTATTTAGAAATAAATTTTCCATTATAGGGATCCTTATAATGTGATGGAAACATAACCAATATAGATTCAAATGGAAAATTATAAAATGTTGCGTGAATGTAAAAGAACAGAAGAAAGCCCTTACTACATTTTGGTATAGTAACAACTTAGGTAAATGATATAATAATAGTGGATAAATGATCAATATTTTTTAATTATATATATATTAATTTATATCTATATTTATAAATTCATTAATACATAACCAAATGTGATTCAAAAGTATAATTACAAATAACGCGATTGAATTAAAAAGAATTGAGGAATGTACCTGTTCTTGAGATGGTGATTACAAAGGCTTTGTAGGATATTATTGAGAGATTTAAGTCAACATGGGAGGAATTAATAGACGGTATTTAAGATGAATTATTTTATAAACGGTATTTTAGTGATGATTAATTGGGATATTGGGTGGGTTTATATAGGAATAGAGGGGGAGTTCTTTATTATTTCCCAATAATAGTTTTCATTCTCAATATATTAATGTAATCAATACCACAAACCATCCCATGATATTTTACAATACTTCATACCAAATAATAGAATGTTTAGTTATGTTATAATTATTAGGGTCAAAATAAATAATATATTACCATTGGTGATGTGGATGTGAGTCATTTTCATTAAAAATTATTTTAAAACTATAAAATATAATATAGGATTTAGAGGATTCATAAAGGATTTATCACATAAATAATTTCACATAAAAATATAATTATTATAAAGGGTAAAAATATATTTGGTCATGTGTACCCATTATATCATTTATTACATCACTTTTTGTAAATTTGATGACATCATACAGACCATATATTTATATCGTATTTAATTTTTATCCGGAAATTTGACTGTCTCAGAAAATAATGAATAATTATTTATTGGATAATTTAAAAATTATTATTAAAAAATAATATTTATTTTATCAATTTTTTTTAAATAGTTTAATTATCAATTTTAAAATATAAATCGATATTTATTAAGAATGGTTGATTTTTTCAACAATAACACATTTCGAACCCTTCTAATAAACACACATGACTTCATAAAAATTATATTATCATTTAAATTTATTAAAAAAATATAATAATATTATTTTATTAAAATATAATTTATTTTTGATGTTCTTGAATTCATAAAAAAAGATTGTCTTAATTGAAATTTATTATAAAAAAATTTAATTTTTGTTTTATTATATAGATATCTAATTTTTATCAAAATAATTTTTGAATAATTTATAAAGTAAAAACAATATATTATTTTTTATATTAAGATTATTATAATTATATTCAAAATATTATGTTTACTTTGTTTTTTTCCTTAATAAATTATTTCTACACTAAATGAACCTATTTTTCCTTTTACAATGGTAATAAATATTTACTATGGTAACAATTCATATTGTCTAAAAATTAAAGTGAAATTATTACCTAATATTAATTATGATTATTATAAATATGGAATAAATTTTATAAAAATTAATTAAAATAAGTGTAATAATTTAATTTAAAATAAAACCCGTAAACGCGATATAAATCAGTTTTTTCTAAAAATGCAATTTTCAAGGAAGAGATGAATTTAATTCAACACTATAATTTCTAATCATATTTATATTAATTTAAATTAATAAAGATATATATATATGATCAATAAAATTAATTTAAATTATTCCCCATTAGGGGTTATTTTTAATTTATTAAAAAAGACAAACATTATGCATTTTAAGAAAGTTTTCAGAAAATTCTGTTATCAATCCTACAAATAAACATATACTAAAATATTTTATAATGTTGATTTAATTGAAATTAATGGGATTAAATAAAAATAAAAAATACTTATGTGACTATAAAATAAAATTAAAAATATAATGGTAATTTAATATTACATAATTTATTATAAGAATTTTTAGTTTTACAAAAAAAATTATATTTTTAAATATCCAATAATAAAAAATATTTTTCTGAAAAATACGAAACAATAACCGTAATTTAGTTTTGATATGAATATTTATAAAATTATACTAGTTATAAAAATATATTTTATAAATTTTATAAAAATTAACAATAATATTTTATCATAAGAAAAAAATTAAATATTGAAAAGAATGTATTTTTTTTATGAATGAAATGATATTACTAAAAATTGATTGATTATTTAATAATAATTTATAAATATATTTAATTTATTTGGAAATTTATCTATATTTAATATTTTATTTAATCATTTTCATATATACAAATATAATGAAAAGGATATAATAGTAATATTTAATAAATCATTATTTGTTCGGGTTCGGTGTTTTGTACCCTGTACTATTCCGAAAATTAATTTCTCTATCAAAAACTCTTGGAATTTCATAATCTCATATAGTATAAGTATTCTATATGTCGAATCGTACAAAAAAATCAGTTTGTAATTTTATTATTGAATTAAACAATTGAAGGTTCAAATGAAAATTATATTGAGTATGATTCTTTATTAAGAAATATCAATCATTTCATTGTGATTTTAATGTATTCAGTGTATTTTATGTTATAATATGTCACAACATGGTGATTTCAATAAATGATATAGAGGCCAAACCCCATTAACTTTTCATGGAAGAATTATTTCAAAGAACATGTCAAATATTTATGATAAGTATTTTATATATAATGTATTTCCTTATAATATTATGTGTTGAATAATTTTTTTTTCATTTTTCTAATTAATGTTTTTATATTTTTATAGATAATGGATTCCATACATTATGATTCCATTGATCACAAAGATACATATATTTATTGAATTGAAATTTAGAGAATGAAATAAAGTGAAAAAGATATGTTTGAAAAACTATAGTAGCGACGTAGCATGAAAATGATAGTAAAAATAATTAGTGTGCGATGTAAAGTCCCAAAATTCATGTGGTATGAAATACATTAGGATATGCTATTGACCAAAATTCATTATTAAAATTATAGTCGATACTCAAATGCATTTTCCTATTTATATAGATTTTTAGTACAATGTTTTCCCTATATTGAAGGTGACAATTTTTAAAGACATTAGGGGGAAATAAAAATATAATTTATCTATTATACTAAAAAGGATAAAAAATTAAATATTTATTATATCTTCATCATCTCGTATAGATCATATTTATATTAAAATATTTATGGTGGAAATTGATACTAATTATCACTGTATGTGATCATAGATAATTACAGACACTTCTTATTAAACATCATATTAGGGATAAAAGGAGTAAAGATAAAACCCACCCACTATTTATATATGTATACATCATTGTCCAAAATTAATAGGATGACTTCATTATCCATAATACATAAGAACTATTTTATGTATATTCTCTCTAATAATATTTTATTTGGACTTATAAATATTAATCAAATTGACTCTGAATTATTAATTCACAAATCAACAAAGGGAAGATAATAGGAAATGTTCATCGAATCACTGTACACATACTATTAAACAAGTATAAGGTATGCATCCCTTAAATAAAAATAATTCTTATATTAAATATACTTTAAATCATTTAAATTAAATAAAGACTATATATTTTTGTTCCTTTAATTATATTCATATTAATGAATCATATTTATCATTATACTTCTATCATCCATCATGTTTTATGGTTCGAGGATCATGTAAATAGATTGAAATAAATAATTAATGAAATCAAACTAAAATAATGGTACTCATGTATATGTATTGTAACATCCCAGGTAATTAAAGAATAAATAATTTTCATATTTATTAATATTTGAGAATTAAATATGAATTTTAATTAAAAGGGGTTGCTATGTTCGATAGCGTACCCGATACACAACGATGAGTTTCTTTGAAACTTACGTAGCACACTAGTAATATAATAATATTATTTTAAATGTTAGTTAACAAGTAGCCGTTGTACTGGCGGGAATGAATAGAAATAACTAAAATATGAATAGATATGTTTTTAGATGTTTTTACATTTACCCAATAAAAGATAAAAGCTTAAAATATGGAAAGAGTTCAATTTTAGGCTTTTATACTCTAATTTTCACTAAAGGTTCACTTATCACCTTTTAATGGTGAACTGTCATTAAATATAGTTTTGATCACTCTTATACTTTCTATTGGACCAAATATAACTCTTCTTTAGAATCGGGACATCAAAATTTACTTTGTGTAAATTTGTGGTACCTTTCTGATAAAGTTCATTTTTTTATGAATAGTGTAAAATGTTGTATTTTACATCAAAACTACTTTTTAATCTAATTTATTTATATGATTAGATTATGTTTTGAATTGGTTTTGAAGTAAAATTAGAATATATTTTTACCATTTTATCCAATGGTTGTCATTGGAATCAATTTCACTTTGAAATTAGACTTAAACTGGTGTCAATCTTTTGATACTTATTGTTTTGTAAAAACACGCTATTTGCTCTGGCAGCTGGAATTAATTATTAAATTAATTAATGTGACTTATATGATTTGAATTTTGTAAAATAGACTTCATTTTTGAATTCGGAATATCAAATATAGCTTAGAGTGAATTTTTGGTAATTTTCTGAAAAACTTCAATTTTTGATGAATAGTGAAACAACTAAGTGGTAATCAAGCAAACTGATTTTTCAGTTAAATGAAAGTTTACCACTAATGTGTATTGAATTTTGAAAATCCGACATACATGGTTATCATTAAGAAGTAAAATGTGGTTCAATGAGATTAAAATAATTTTTTGGTGAATAGTAACTTATTAAGTTCTTAATCGCGATTAGTGGTAATTAGTGTAGTTTAAGATATAAATAATGATTTAATAATATGAAATGACCTAGACACATGTCCCAACCTTATTGGTTGTGTCATGGCCGACCAAGACAAGCCATGGGTCAATTTGGGGACCCCATGGATCCACTTTTTTTGGGAAATGACATAAATTACTTTTTATTTAATGTTAAAGTGAAAATGACACAAACATAATATGTTTTGCGAAAACAATTTTTAATTGGGGTTATACAAGTCCAAATTTTGATTATAAATAGTCATTAGAAAGCTAAAACGATTTCCTATATCATAGTATTTGTTTTATAATTTTTAGACATTAAATAAATTTAATTATTTATGACATAATAATGATGCAGCGATGACATCATTATTTGACGATTTAAATAAAATGGAAAGATAATCTAAAATCTATGAACTACACATGTCCAAAACCAATTGGATGAATGGATTTCGATGCCTTATCACCTTATCCACGAATTATATCAATGTGTGACCTTTTGAAACCGAAACACATTTTCAAATAAAGTAATGTTTCTTTACTTTCCAAAAGTGCCCCTCCTCTCCTCTTATAAAAGGCCCCCACCTCTACCTCATTTCACACACTCTTCAAGCCATTGGCTCGGCCAACCCCTGCCCATTTGCTCTCTACACATCCCTCTCCTCATCCTAGAGGATTCCCTTTAGGCATAATCCTTTCAAAGGAAGCCTTTAGGCTCAACTCAAAAGGAGTTACACTTTTTAAAGGTAATTCATTCTCTCATGTTCATTTGTTTTATTTTTCTTCTCCAACCCCCTAAACTCTTTTTATTTACTTCTTTTGTAACAACACCAGTATCTTCAATATACTAGGATGTTGTTATAAGATTTATTTGAGCTACACTTCCACACAACTACATCAAATGGTTAAAGAACATACGGTTTCGGTGGATGGCGAAATTCTGCCTCCCGAAACGATGATTGTTCAACACTCATTTAACACCTTCAAAGGTGGCCATTATGATGTCACTACTTTTATATATGATATATAATATGTTTATGTTTTCCTTAAGCTTCTGTTTTTTCATTTTGGGCATACCTTTATGGTTTCCATTATGGGTAAAACATGATATCTTCATTTTAGGAAGTGCGGACTACCGCCCCCTGAAAGTGATTTGATTCGTTAATACCATATGTGGGATGTGTAAAGGATAAAGTTAATGATATTATATATGTTATTATACTGGAATTATAATATACTCTTATCTCATTATGATTCCATTCCAGAAAATAAGAAATAGAAATGGAAGTGGCGTTCATGCGTACGTACGGCTTACCGTCTCCATGAACGGTGCATTTCATTTCTTACCTCTAAATGTGATGTAATATTATAAATGAATGCAGATACTGGATATATATGACATATATGATATCTACATCATGAATATCATTCTGGTATAATGAACCATTGACCAAATTAACAACATGTAAGTATAAGAAGTCTATTTTTGACTTAAGAACCAAATACCGACAAAATGAACATTATTAACTTATATGATTACATGATGTTCATAACATGGTATAAAAGGAATAATGAACTTGAAAAAGATTCATAAGCAAGTAGAGATTAACTCAAGTTTATTATTCAGGAGTTTAAAGAACGGTCGGGTCAAGTCGGATACGAGGTATGGGACTTCGTCTCAATCTCCTTTCATTGAGGCATATTTTATTTTATACAAAACTTTCTTTTATACGGTGTATAAACCCCTTTGACTTTTCATTTATTCAAAAGGAATCTTTTTTATACGAAGCATTTACTAAGCGACAAAAGGGAATGTTTTTGTCGTACGTATGCGGCGATAATGACTTCTCCGCCGTCGTAATCGTTATTTGAGTTTCGGCTTCCTCTACAAGCCATACCTTCTTTTTTTAAAGGAAAAATAAATACCATGTTTTACTTTGGTATTGAAAATGGTTTTCATAATGTTTTTATAACAATGTGTTGTATTGATATCTCGTGATTGAAATGTGGAAATGTTATGTTTCCATTATGCATGTTTTATGTGATATGATTATGTTATGGTTCTTGGGCATTATTATGAAGACGGGTGGTTCCGTGATAAACTAAGGGCGGGTGAGCCCGTTATATCTCTCCAATGCATTGGGTAACGTGAAGGAGTGAAACTTTAAGGTTTCTCCGAAGAGATTTTAGGGAATATACTGTGATGGGTATTCCAAACGTAACCAAGAGGGTTACTCCCTACGTAAGAATGTTATGAATGCCTCAAGTTACCTTTACGTATTATGATTTCTATGATTTATTCATGATTTTATGAGGTATGTTAAAGTGCCTATGTTTTATGGGTAAAGTATGATTTCATTATTATGTATATATGAACTCATGTTTCCTTTCCATGTTTTTTTTATAACCCATACTGAGTTTTTATGCTCATCCCAAGTTTTTGAAATGTTTTTCACAGGTCAAGGGAAAGGTACATGATAAGATGATAGAGTCAAGGATGTGTCAAGAAATAATCCATGTTTAATTTTAAATGTGTTTCCATTGATGGGAATGAAGAATAATATCTTTATGTAACCACTTTGTTTATATGTGGAATGTAATGCACGTTTTATGATCTAATTCTCTAAAACTCTAAACCTGAAAAGATCCTCAATGTGTAATCTTGTAATAACACAAGATTAAGTAAGGTTTAAGGCTGGGGCCTTATAGTTGGTATCAGAGGTCGGTTTAGACAACTTTAGGAGTTAGAAAAGTGTTAAATTATAATATGATTGAAATGATATAGCATTTACAGATTACCATGTTGCTTCGCCTAAGATATTTCGGTGTTCAGAATGGTTTTCCGCAGAGGAAACAAAGCAGCTATGTTGGGACGACATCAGGAGGAAGACAACCTTCCAAATCAGCAACCTGAGATGGTCGGAATTGGAACTGAACAGTTTGTTGTAGTGATGGCACAATTGACTCAGGCTATAAATGGTGGTGGTATCCATGCACGAGATCAGCCAGATCAACCGCAGAGGAACATGTCAGTGGTGGAACATTTCATGAGGCAACATCCCCCATCATTCAGAGGATCATCTGACCCTGTGCTAGCTGAAGGGTGGATTAAAGCACTGGAGAAGATTTTTGATGTCATGGGGTGTTCAGACAATCAAAAGGTTAGTCTTGCTATTTACCGTTTGGAGGGTGAAGCAGATCAGTGGTGGTCCATGGTTAAAAATATCAGGGACGCCGATGAGAATGATTCTCTTGACTGGGATGAATTCAAAGGTATGTTTCTTGAGAAGTATTTTCCTAAGGCTGTTCGACTTAGGATGGAAAAGCAATTCTTGGAATTGAGGCAAGAGGAAGACTCAGTGGCTGCCTATGAAGAAAGGTTCACTCAATTGGCAAGGTATGCTCCAAATTTTATCCGGGACCTTGATAGTAAAATCAATCGTTTTTACTCAGGATTAAAGCCAAAATATCGAAGGGAATTAGCTTCTCGTGAGTTTAAAAGTTATGAAAAGCTTGTTCGATGTGCTGAGAAGGTGGAAATGGAGTTTGCCGATGACCAAGTGTTCTATAACAACCAGCAGAAGAAGAGACCGAGGTGGTAGGAGAAAGGTAAGAATTCTTCAAAGAAGTCTGATGGTAAGAGAACTAAGTTTCCAGTTTGTGATAAATGTGGCAAAAGGCATGCTGGGGAATGTCTTCTGAATTCTGGGAAGTGCTACCGATGTGGTAAGATGGGATATAAGGCTCGTGATTGCACTGAAAAGGATCAAGGTGAAGGTAAGAACAAATTTGATTTACAGTTAGTGAAATGTTTTAAGTGCAATGAGATGGGTCACTATGCAAATGAGTGTCCGACAAAGAGCTTGAGTGATGGGAAGCAGTTAGACTACAAGCAGAAAGGGGTGGTGAAATCCTTTGCAACAACTTCAGCAGATGTTGGGCCATCGAATGAAGCGGTATCATCTCCAGGGAGCTCAGTATTTTTCGAAGATTGACTTGAGGTCGGGGTACCATCAGTTGAAAGTAAAAGAAGCAGACGTTCCGAACACTGCATTCCGTACTAGATATGGCCATTATGAATTTTTATTTATGCCTTTTGGGTTAACCAATGCACCTACTGTATTCATGGACCTTATGAATAAAATTTTCCATGAGTTCTTGGATAAGTTTGTGTTTGTGTTTTGAGGTTTGGGAAGAGATTGTGTGTGCCTTGTGATTCACAGTTGAAGAGAGAGTTGTTATGTGAAGCTCATAGTTCTCCATTTTCAGTTCATCCGGGCAGTACTAAGATGTATAGAGATCTGCGGGAGTATTACTGGTGGGATGGAATGAAAAGAGACATTGCTGATTTTACTGTGAAGTGTTTGACTTGTCAACAGGTTAAAGCAGAGCGGTAGTTACCGAAAGGGATGCTTCAGCCTTTACCAGTGCCAGAGTGGAAATGGGAGAATATATCCATGGACTTTGTTGTTGGATTACAAAGACATCTCGAGGTAATAATGCAATCTGGGTTATTGTTGATCGCTTGACCAAATCTGCTCATTTCCTTGCTATACGAGATACTTTATCTCTTGATCAACTTTCCCGTTTGTATTTTAAAGAGATAGTCAGGTTACATGGAGTTCCTCTCTCCATTGTATCGGATCGTGATCCCAGGTTTACTTCTAACTTTTGGAAAGGCCTTCAGAAGTCGTTGGGTACTGAATTAAATTTTAGTATAGCTTTTCATTCTCAATCAGATGGGCAGTCAGAACGAACAATTCAGACAATGGAGGATATGCTACGAGCGTGTTCTATGGATTATCAGGGAAGTTGGGACCAACATCTTTCTTTGGTTGAGTTTTCATATAATAACAGTTTTCATTCCAGTATACAGATGGAACCATTTCAGGCATTATATGGGAAGCGGGGTCGAACTCCAGCTTTCTGGGATGAAGTGGGTGAAAGGAAATTGATGGGACCAGAATTGGTAGAAGATATGGCAGAAAAAGTTCAGTTGATTCAGAAACACATGAGAACAGCTCAGAGCAGGCAGAAGATTTATGCGGATAACCGTAGGAAGGATCTATCTTTCGAGGTAGGTGATCGTGTTTTTCTCAAGGTTTCTCCTTGGAAAAGTGTGATGAGATTTGGTAAGAAAGGAAAGTTGAGTCCAAGGTTCATTGGACCATACGAAATTCTGGAAAGAGTTGGATCAGTTGCATACCGAGTGGCTTTACCTCCGAGTTTATCTCAGGTACACAATGTTTTTCACATTTCGATGTTGAGAAAGTATATGCCAGATCCATCTCATGTTTTGAGCCCAGAGGTAGTTCAGCTGGAAGAGAACCTATCTTATGAGGAACAACCGGTCCAGATTCTTGACCATAGGGAGCAAGTGTTACGGAATAAGGTGATTCACCAGGTAAAGGTTTTGTGGAAAAACCACATGATTGAAGAGGCAACATGGGAATCTGAAAATGCTATGAGGGATAAATACCCTCACTTATTTTGATAAGTGAATAAAATTGCGAGGACGCAATTCCCAAAAGGCGGGAAGGATGTAACATCCCAGGTAATTAAAGAATAAATAATTTTCATATTTATTAATATTTGAGAATTAAATATGAATTTTAATTAAAAGGGGTTGCTATGTTCGATAGCGTACCCGATACACAACGATGAGTTTCTTTGAAACTTACGTAGCACACTAGTAATATAATAATATTATTTTAAATGTTAGTTAACAAGTAGCCGTTGTACTGGCAGGAATGAATAGAAATAACTAAAATATGAATAGATATGTTTTTAGATGTTTTTACATTTACCCAATAAAAGATAATGGCTTAAAATACGGAAAGAGTTCAATTTTAGGCTTTTATACTCTAATTTTCACTAAAGGTTCGTTTATCACCTTTTAATGGTGAACCGTCATTAAATATAGTTTTGATCACTCTTATTCTTTCTATTGGACCAAATATAACTCTTCTTTAGAATCGGGACATCAAAATTTACTTTGTGTAAATTTGTGGTACCTTTCTGATAAAGTTCATTTTTTTTATGAATAGTGTAAAATGTTGTATTTTACATCAAAACTACTTTTTAATCTAATTTATTTATATGATTAGATTATGTTTTGAATTGGTTTTGAAGTAAAATTAGAATATATTTTTACCATTTTATTCAATGGTGGTCATTGGAATCAATTTCACTTTGAAATTAGACTTAAACTGGTGTCAATCTTTTGATACTTATTGTTTTGTAAAAACACGCTATTTGCTCTGGCAGCGGGAATTAATTATTAAATTAATTAATGTGACTTATATGATTTGAATTTTGTAAAATAGACTTCATTTTTGAATTCGGAATATCAAATATAGCTTAGAGTGAATTTTTGGTAATTTTCTGAAAAACTTCAATTTTTGATGAATAGTGAAACCACTAAGTGGTAATCAAGCAAACTGATTTTTCAGTTAAATGAAAGTTTACCACTAATGTGTATTGAATTTTGAAAATCCGACATACATGGTTATCATTAAGAAGTAAAATGTGGTTCAATGAGATTAAAATAATTTTTTGGTGAATAGTAACTTATTAAGTTCTTAATCGCGATTAGTGGTAATTAGTGTAGTTTAAGATATAAATAATGATTTAATAATATGAAATGACCTAGACACATGTCCCAACCTTATTGGTTGTGTCATGGCCGACCAAGACAAGCCATGGGTCAATTTGGGGACCCCATGGATCCACTTTTGTTGGGAAATGACATAAATTACTTTTTATTTAATGTTAAAGTGAAAATGACACAAACATAATATGTTTTGCGAACAAAATTTTTAATTGGGGTTATACAAGTCCAAATTTTTATTATAAATAGTCATTAGAAAGCTAAAACGATTTCCTATATCATAGTATTTGTTTTATAATTTTTAGACATTAAATAAATTTAATTATTTATGACATAATAATGATGCAGCGATGACATCATTATTTGACGATTTAAATAAAATGGAAAGATAATATAAAATATATGAACTAAACATGTCCAAAACCAATTGTATGAATGGATTTCGATGCCTTATCACCTTATCCACGAATTCTATCAATGTGGGACCTTTTTAAACCGAAACACATTTTCAAATAAAGTAATGTTTCTTTACTTTCCAAAAGTGCCCCTCCTCTCCTCTTATAAAAGGCCCCCACCTCTACCTCATTTCACACACTCTTAAAGACATTGGCTCGGCCAAACCCTGCCCATTTGCTCTCTCCACATCCCTCTCCTCATCCTAGAGGATTCACTTTGGGCATAATCCTTTCAAAGGAAGCCTTTACGCTCAACTCAAAAGGAGTTACACTTTTTAAAGGTAATTCATTCTCTCATGTTCATTTGTTTTATTTTTCTTCTCCAACCCCCTAAACTCTTTTTATTTACTTCTTTTGTAACAACACCAGTATCTTCAATATACTAGGATGTTTTTATAAGATTTATTTGAGCTACACTTCCACACAACTACATCAAATGGTTAAAGAACATACGGTTTCCGTGGATGGCGAAATTCTGCCTCCCGAAACGATGATTGTTCAACACTCATTTAACACCTTCAAAGGTGGCCATTATGATGTCACTATTTTTATATATGATATATAATATGTTTATGTTTTCCTTAAGCTTCTGTTTTTTCATTTTGGGCATACCTTTATGGTTTCCATTATGGGTAAAACACGATATCTTCATTTTAGGAAGTGCGGACTACCGCCCCCTGAAAGTGATTTGATTCGTTAATACCATATGTGGGATGTGTAAAGGATAAAGTTAATGATATTATATATGTTATTATACTGGAATTATAATATACTCTTATATCATTATGATTCCATTCCAGAAAATATGAAATAGAAATGGAAGTAGCGTTCATGCGTACGTACGGCTTACCGTCTCCATGAACGGTGCATTTCATTTCTTACCTCTAAATGTGATGTAATATTATAAATGAATGCAGATACTGGATATATATGACATATATGATATCTACATCATGAATATAATTCTGGTATAATGAACCTTTGACCAAATTAACAACATGTAAGTATAAGAAGTCTATTTTTGACTTAAGAACCAAATACCGACAAAATGAACATTATTAACTTAAATGATTACATGATGTTCATAACATGGTATAAAAGGAATAATGAACTTGAAAAAAATTCATAAGCAAGTAGAGATTAACTCAAGTTTATTATTCAGGAGTTTAAAGAACGGTCGGGTCAAGTCGGATACGATGTATGGGACTTCGTCTCAATCTCCTTTCATTGAGGCATATTTTATTTTATACACAACTTTCTTTTATACGGTGTATAAACCCCTTTGACTTTTAAGTTTATTCAAAAGGAATCTTTTTTATACGAAGCATTTACTAAGCGACAAAAGGGAATGTTTTTGTCGTACGTATGCGGCGACAATGACTTCTCCGCCGTCGTCACCGTTATTTGAGTTTCGGCTTCCTCTACAAGCCATACCTTCTTTTTTTAAAAGAAAAATAAATACCATGTTTTACTTTGGTATTGAAAATGGTTTTCATAATGTTATTATAACAATGTGTTGTATTGATATCTCGTGATTGAAATGTGGAAATGTTATGTTTCCATTATGCATGTTTTATGTGATATGATTATGTTATGGTTCTTGGGCATTATTATGAAGACGGGTGGTTCCGTGATAAACTAAGGGCGGGTGAGCCCGTTATAGCTCTCCAATGCATTGGGTAACGTGAAGGAGTGAAACGTTAAGGTTTCTCCGAAGAGATTTTAGGGAATATACTGTGATGGGTATTCCAAACGTAACCAAGAGGGTTACTCCCTACGTAAGAATGTTATGAATGCCTCAAGTTACCTTTACGTATTATGATTTCTATGATTTACTCATGATTTTATGAGGTATGTTAAAGTGCCTATGTTTTATGGGTAAAGTATGATTTCATTCTTTTGTATATATGAACTCATGTTTCCTTTCCATGTTTTTTTTATAACCCATACTGAGTTTTTATGCTCATCCCAAGTTTTTGAAATGTTTTTCACAGGTCAAGGGAAAGGTACATGATAAGATGATAGAGTCAAGGATGTGTCAAGAAATAATCCATGTTTAATTTTAAATGTGTTTCCATTGATGCAAATGAAGAATAATATCTTTATGTAACCACTTTGTTTATATGTGGAATGTAATGCATGTTTTATGATCTAATTCTCTAAAACTCTAAACCTGAAAAGATCCTCAATGTGTAATCTTGTAATAACACAAGATTAAGTAAGGTTTAAGGCTGGGGCCTTATATGTATGATATAATATTATTATTCTTATTTAAAATAGAACTAATAAAAAATGACTACTATTTTTTTATATTTTTTTTTATCTTTTTTAGACACATGAAATAGTGAAAAATAATTTGAATGGATTTAAATTATCAGGAATTGTATGTCCATGTTATTGGTCCATGTTTATGAGTTTCAAATCTAGAATATGTTTAGAAAAAAAATACATATGGGTATACGCATGATAAAATGAAAATTTTTTAGGCACATATATACGCTCAAATAGAAAAATCAAGTTGGTAGGATGATGCAGTAAACATGTTTCATTGAAGGGATCTTTGAGAAGAAAAAACATAGCAGCAACCATAACAGGAATTTCAACACTGCCTATTTTGTGGCTAGACATTCCCTTTAAAGGCCTTCATAACCAGTGGTAGTTGATTTTTTTATAATAGATTCTTCTAAATGTGAATCATACCATGACACTAATCTTATTCTATTAAAATTATACTCGATAAAATTGATTTTTATTGGAATCTATCAAAACCAACACAGAATCTTTATATGAGTGGTATAATATTAAATAACCCATAGAATGTTCTATGTAATAAATAAATTCTAAATGATAATGTGAGAGTATAGATGTACATAGATCACAAGCCAATAATTCATCTACCCATCCCACTTGATGATCTCAATTCTTATATGGTCGAACAAGCTATTAAAACATATATAGAAGACTGTTTAAACATTAAAAGATAAATAATTATAATGAGTTATGCCATTTCCAATTTTTTTTATATGAAAAATATATTTCAGTTAATAAAAATGGCATGAACAGAGGTATTTTATTAATGATGGAGAAATATAAAGGGAAATAGAAGGTTGATTTAAGATACTCTAAATGATCAAATAATTGTTTTAATGAAAAATCATAGAGTAACATAACCCCAAAATATAAAATTTCACATTTATTAATATTATTTGATCTTGATGATATAATATTCTATGATTAATATATGGCCTACATTGAATGTTTAAAAAAATATACATATAGGACATTACTATCTAGATTGGTCTTGATAATGTGAATAAAATTATTATGAATGAATTTTTGGGAACCTGGTGTTAAATGTATACATGATAAATATAATCATAATATATCTCTATAATAATTGATCGAGTTGGATAATTATAGTTTAATACTATTGATATTTTTGTACGAGTGTTTACATAATAACAATGTAAAGGGGAGACCATGGGAAAAAATGGATTCGATTGATTTCTTCTCAATTTTATTTAAAAAAACAATGAAAGAATAAAAAAATTGTATAATGAGAAAACAAAATAGCAATAGTGTTTGAAAATAAAATAAAATATGACAGAATATTATATGTACCTATAATTATGGAGTAAAACTCTGCTCTATAATAGTATAAAATATATATTAATTTTTTCAATTAATTATTTCTCTTATGGAATCATTGGATGCTTGTCGTGATCAATTTTGAGACAACAATGATATATATTTTTTGTTTCTAATTCATTTATATCCAAAAAATAACCACATTTGATGTCTATTTTGAATTTATAATACTCTATATTCAAAATTTTATAAATAAACATCAAATTATATTATTATTATTATCATTAAACAACTTTTTTTATGATAGGGTAAGGTTTATTTATCATGAAAACCATAGTTTGAGGATAACCAATACACTCAAGGAACATTTGAATTTATAGTAAATTATTACCTTATATATTATAATATTTATCTCGAAAAATGTATATATAATGAAATTTATTATTTTTATCAATGTTTTAAATTTTTTGAAAGAATGTAATAAAATCAATTATTGGTATTAAATTCCAATTTTTTTAAATATATCATATTTCATCATGAAACTACCTTTTCCAAAGAGGAATTTCTAAATTCATTTGAAATTTAATTTAAAATACATAATATCTATTTGTTTATCTATATATATATTTTTATTATTAGTACTATTAATAATCTAGATATTCAAATGATGATTCTTTTTTTAGAATATGCTGGAATATTACTTCGTAATAGAATGTTTATATATATTATGAATATATGATTTCCTATAACATATGTATATATATATATATATATTATTCATAAATGATCATTAAGAGTTGCAATAGAACTGCATATTTTGTTAATTTGTTTATCATTTTATAATAGAGATACAGAGAGAGTCCTCATAATCTAACTGTTTTCTTTTTAGTAGGGATTATAATAAAATATATGGATTTCTGTTTTATAAAATGATTTTATAGTGATGTTATGGATGTGAGATTGGGAGAAAAAAATATTTAAAAATATGATAATTTATATTTAAGATCATTTTTTGGAATTGTGATGAAGATATTAATTGACATGCATCTTATAAGATTGAAGTTGGATTGTTAAAATGGATAAATTTTTGCATGGTGATTTATGGTGATAAGAGTCCTTTTAAATAGAAGTGTAAATTTAATTTTATTGTTATTTGACTATCCATTCAATGTAGTATGATGTGTTGTACTTTAAAAGGACACCTTTAATAAAGAATATGGGTAGTAAAAAGTAATATGTTAAGATGGGCATGTGGTTATACAATATAGGATATGATTTGAAATAGATATTTTTTAGTGAAAGATACAGTTACATTGATTTTTAAGAAGATGTTAGATAATAGATTAAAACCATTTTGATATGTTATAATAAGGATATGTGATGATCCTTTAAATAGGGTAAATTAAAATTTAAATTAACTTATTAAAAATTGTATAGGTTTACCTAAAAATAAATATTATTAAGAACACATATAACATACCCAAAATCAATAAAACACCCTCATATTTCACTGAAACATTTAGAAAATGATCCATGTTTTACTTTTTACTTGTTGGAATCAACCACATGACAATCTGACACGTGATATGTTTGATATGACTAAAAGTGCACATTTTCATTTTAAAGTGACAATTTAGTTTACAACACATTTTATATACTCAAAACCAAAAAATGATCCCAAATTGTATTGATACGTTTCTAAAACTATTTATAATTCATTCTTTATTTGTATAAATTTATCACATGTAAATCATACACAAAGAGTGGAATGTATGACTAAAAGATGTTGTTATCTAATTAGAAGATAAAATTTAGTTCAAAACTAGTGTTAGAAACTCAAAACTATGAAAAAAATACAAATTTGGTGTTTATGATTTAGGAAAAAGATATATAATTTATTTTTAACATGTAAGAAATACATTCCAATTCGAAAAATGTTGAGTCTTGTGTCACTTAATGTGCCTATTTTAAATTAAAATTAATAGTTTAGTTAAAAATGATCATTCAAAAATAAAAGCTAAAAAATCATGATCAAATAATCATTATATATTATAAAAATGATAAATAATTCATTTACAATTTTTAGAAATTAAACTCACTTTTATATGACACATGGTATGGAAATTCTAACTAAAATTTCATATATTTAATTATAAAAGATAAATTTTAAATAAAACAATATTCACATACTCAAAACTATGAAAACACTGTCAAATTTTACTGATGATTTTAGAAAAATATTGTAAATAGTTATTCATCAGTTTAAATAAATTTCACATCAATCCAACAGATGGTGTGGTCATTATTATTAAAAGTGACTTTTTTTTATTTAGATGTGACATTTTTACAACATGTGACTCATACTCAAAACCTTGAAAATTTAATAATAATGTCGAAATACTTTAGAAAAAATATAAATAGTTTATTTATGAAATGAAATAATTATTCTCATGTAAATGTGACACATTATGTGGGAAGTATTACTAGAATTGTTTATTTTTAGATCAAATGTTACATTTGAGTTCAAAACTCCTGTAACATAATGAAAACCAAATAAAAACAATTATAATTCAAATAGAAATTTATAAAAAATATTGATAATTCATTTTTTATGTGTATGTTTTAAATTAATTTCAATGATACACATAATTTTACTAATATGACTAAAAGTGTGAGTTGTTATCTAAAATTAATATTTTAGATCATAATGCACATCATATTATCAATAAAATAAAACTTATTCATATTGTCTTGATAATTTATTAAAATTTTTTATAATTCATTTTTTATGGTTGAAAATTACGATATTGTAATTATAACAAGTGGTGAGGCTTCCAAGACAATAATGGAATGTTCTTAATTGAAAAGTAATATTTTAGTTCGAAACACACATCACATACTCCAAAATTAAGAAAACACACTAAATGTTTCATTGTACATTATGAAAAAATTATATATTAAAATTTTAATTTGTAGCAATCATCCAAACATGAATTTGAAACATGATGTGGCTAGTATGATAAAATTCATATGTTTTCGTTTAAAAACAACATTTTAGTTTAAAATTCTTGTCACATTCTAATATCTATGAAAATATGATTGAATTAATATGATATTTTAATTAGAATATTTATAATTCATTTTTAATTTTTAGGAACTAATATTATGTTCATCTAACACATGTTACACTATAATGACTAAATGTGCTTATTTTTAGTCCAAAAGTGGAATTTTAGATCAAAATAGACCTTACAAACTCAAAACAAAGAAAAAAACGCCATTTGTCTAGGTAATTTACGAAAAATATTTATTTTTAATTTATTATGTATACGAACTAGCCACACAACAATCATACACATGGTTTTTTCGGTATGATAGTATATACATGTGTCTATTTAAAAGTGGAATTTTAGTTGATGACACATTTCATATACTCAAATGTAATGTCCTAGTTTCAGAAGCCACCCAGAGGCACCCCGTACCCGGTTGGTCACATTGCCTCAAGCGAATTTACCAAACGCAAGAGGCTGCTGACTAGAAGCAAGGGCCTTGGGTGAGATAGTGGGGAAACTATGCCCTCCTTGACAGAGTACACAATGGATGTAAACAAAACATGTAATAAAAAAAGCAGAAAACATCCAACAATAATAAACAACTGAAGACTAAAACAAATTCAACTGGGGAACATATCTAAAAATTAAATGATGCACGATACATATCTAGTAATGTAGCAAAACATGTCACAATGCTGGAAATACAAACAGTACCAAATCAAGTACAAAAGAACATATAAACAGCTACATAGCATCTCAAGCTTAAGCTTGGTCCCATGCTCTCCTTCTCCGAATCAATCAAGTGCCATAAGTTGAAGGGCTCTTACACTTGTCCATACCTAAAACAACATAGTCTATTTGGGCCCAAAAGCAGGGTCCAAACAGAGCATGAGACTAAATCCTAGTAAGAAACCACCAAAAGATATGTGCTTTATAGTCAGTGAGTATATGGCATGTAATAGTACAGTAAGCAGTAAAAATCACCCAGTAAATAGTAAGTAGTAAACAAGATGATATACAACAGTGATAAATCCACAAATCAACATGAAGTAGTGAATCAAACAACTAACCACATAGGAACCCCTCTGGGAAGTACTAACAGCCAAACCCTATGGTCCTATCCAAGAAGTACCAACAACCCTCTGGGTAGTGCACTAAGGCTAACCCCTCTGGTTTAGTCATACAAAAATATTAGACTCTTTGGGGAAGCTCACTCGGTCAATTTCTCTTTATAGTCTAGGGTAGTTAGAGAATCTATGAGGAATATCACACAGTATAACCCTCTTATAGCCCATGGTCTAGAAACTGTCTGAGGAGCTCACTCAGTCAATCCTCCTATAGTCTCAGGTCTATTAGAGACTCTCTAAGTATGCTCACTCGGTCAATTCCTCCTCGATCCTCGAATGGTTTAATGAAATTCAAACAAGTAAAGAATCTTTGAGGAAGCTCACTCGGTCTACCCTCATGTAGTCTAGAATTTACTAGACTCTCTGGGAAGCTCACTCATTCTATCCCCTGTATTCTATAATGTTCTAGACTCTCTAAGGTAGCTCACTTAATTTATCCTCGTATAGACTATAATATCCAAGATACTCTGGGAAGATCACTCAGTCTATCCCTTGTAGTCTATAGAACCGGGTTTTCACGGTCCTGTGCCAGTCAGTGCGTAATAATTTTATAAGGCCATGTACACATACAGAGCTACTTGGCTAACAAGTCTGAAACATAACAATAATGTCAAGAATATCATTCCATCCTACATTCACAAGGAATGGAAAAGTGGTATAATGGCCAATGGATAACAAGTCCCAAATGTCCTAAACAGAAAAAGGCATGGAAAAACATCCAAGCATAGAAATTATAATCAAACATGATCTAATTACCTCTACAAAAGAACACAAGAAAGGTAAGAAAACAACAGGGGAAAACAGTAAACACGTAATACCCCGTTCAAGGTTATTGGTGAAATTT
The DNA here is from genome assembly GCA_963277665.1 of Viscum album. Lineage (NCBI taxonomy): Eukaryota > Viridiplantae > Streptophyta > Magnoliopsida > Santalales > Viscaceae > Viscum > Viscum album. Next base: position 1,210,033,706 of record OY728159.1, read on the forward strand.
TCACATAAAAATCAAAGACATCGAATGATAATGCACAAACCACCTAACATGATTCTAGGAGGTCAAATACTTGAACCACAAGGCTTGATTCTCCTTAGAACGTCGTAGATCAACGAAAACACACAAAACATTCAACCCACGATATCTTGAGAAAGAGGGAAAATGATGGAATGTGTAACATCCCAAGTAAGTAATGAATAATAGATATTTTTATCGATGTCTATTAATGATTGAGATAGTGTTATAGAGGCTTAAAATGAAAATAAATACAATCTTATGCATGGAATACACTAATATTCTTAAAAGATTGTTTTACTGCCTTTTGATGGCAAACCATTTTTGAATCTATATTTTGACAATTTTATAAACTATGTTTGTCAAATTAAACTTATTCTTTATGATTGGGACATCAAAATTTACCTTGTGTGAATTTTTGGTATTTTTCTGACAATGTTCATTTTTTAATGAATTGTGAAAAATACTGCATTTTACATCAAAACGCTTTTTAATCTAATTTATTTATATAATTAGATTATGTTTTGAATTGGTTTTGAAGTGAAATTAGAATATATTTTTACCATTTAATCCAATGGTGGTCATTGTAATCAATTTCACTTTGAAATTAGACTTAAACTCGTGTCAATCTTTTGATACTTATTGTTTTGTAAAAACACGCTATTTGCTCTGGAAGCGGGAATTAATGATTAAATTAATTAATGTGACCTATATGTTTTGAATTTTGTAAAATATACTTCATTTTTGAATTCATAATATCAAATATATCTTAGGGTGAATTTTTGGTTATTTTTTGAAAAACTTCAATTTTTGATGAATAGTGAAACCACTAAGTGATAATCAAGCAAACTGATTTTTCAGTTAAATAAAAGATTACCACTAATGTGTATTGAATTTTGAAAATACGACATACATTGTTGTCATTAAGAAGTAAAATGTGGTTCAATGAGATTATAATATTTTTTTGGTGAATAGTAACTTATTAAGTTCTTAATCACGATTAGTGGTAATTAGGGTAGTTTAAGGTATAAATAATACTTTAATAAAATGAAATGACCTAGACACATGTCCCAAACTCATTGGTTTTGTCATGGCCGACCATGACATGCCATGGGTCAACTTGGGGACCCCATGGATCCACATTTGTTGGGAAATGACATAAATTACTTTTTATTTAATGTTAAAGTGAAAATGACACAAACATAATATATTTTACGAAATCAATTTTTAAGTGGGGTTATACAAGTCCAAAATTTGATTATAAATAGTCATTGGAAAGCTAAAAAGATTTCCTATATTATAGTATTTGTTTTATAATTTTTAGACATTAAATAAATTTAATTATTTATGACATAATAATGATGCAGCGATGACATCATTATTTGACGATTTAAATAAAATAGAATGATAATGTAAAATCTATGAACTACACATGTCCAAAACCAATTGGATGAGTGGAGTTCGAACCCATATCACCTTATCCACGAATTATATCAATGTGGGACCTTTTAAAACCGAAACACATTTTCAAATAATGTAATATTTCTTTACTTTCCAAAAGTGCCCCTCCTCTCCTCTTATAAAAGGCCTCCCACCTCTACCTCATTTCACACACTACTCAAGCCATTAGCTCGGCCAAACCCTGCCCATTTGCTCTCTCCACATCCCTCTCCTCATCCTAGAGGATTCCCTTTGGGCAGAATCCTTTCAAAAGCAGCCTTTAGGCTCAAATCAAAAGGAGTTACACCTTTAAAGGTAATTCATTCTCTCATGTTCATTTGTTTTATTTTGCTTCTCCAACCTCCTAAGCTCTTTTTATTTACTTATTTTGTAACAACAACAGTATCATCAATATACTAGGATGTTGTTATAAGATTTATTTGAGCTAAAATCTCACACAACTACATCAAATGGTTAAAGAACATACGGTTTCCGTGGATGGCGAAATTCTGCCTCCCGAAACGATGATTGTTCAACACTCATTTAACACCTTCAAAGGTGGCCATTATGATGTCACTATTTTTATATATGATATATAATATGTTTATGTTTTCCTTAAGCTTCTGTTTTGTTTTATTTTGGGCATACCTTTATGGTTTCCATTATGGGTAAAACACGATATCTTCATTTTAGGAAGTGCAGACTACCGCCCCCTAAAAGTGATTTGATTCGTTAATACCATATGTGGGATGTGTAAAGGATAAAGTTAATGATATTATATATGTTATTATACTGGAATTATAATATATTCTTATATCATTATGATTCCATTCCAGAAAATATGAAATAGAAATGGAAGTAGCGTTCATGCGTACGTATGGCTTACCATCTCCATGAACGGTGCATTTCATTTCATACCTTTAAATGTGATGTAATATTATAAATGCATGTATGTACTGGATATACATGACATATATGATATCTACATCATGAATAAAATTCTGTATATAATGAACCTTTGACCAAATTAACAACATGTAAGTGTAAGAAGTCTATTTTTGACTTAAGAACCAAATACCGACAAAATGAAGATTATTAACTTAACAGATTACATGATGTTCATAACATGGTATAAAAGGAATAATGAACTTGAAAAACGTTCTTAAGCAAGTAGATATTAACTCAAGTTTATTATTCAGGAGATTAAAGAACGGTTGGGTCAAGTCGAATACGAGGTATGAGACTTCGTCTCAATCTCCTTTCGTTGAGGCATATTTTATTTTATACACAACTTTCTTTTATACGGTGTATAAACCCCTTTGACTTTTACATTTATTCAAAAGGAATCTTTTTTATACGAAGCGTTTACTAAACGACAAAAGGGAATGTTTTTGTCGTACGTATGTGGCGACAACGACTTCTCTGCCGTCGTGACTGTTATTTGAGTTTCGGCTTCCTCTACAAGCCATACCTTCTTTTTAAAAGAAAAACAAATACCATGTTTTACTTTTCTTTTATTTTGGTATTGAAAATGGTTTTCATAATGTTTTTATATCAATGTGTTGTATTGATATCTCGTGATTGAAATGTGGAAATTTTATGTTTCCTTTATGCATGTTTTATGTGATATTATTATGTTATGGTTCTTGGGCATTATTATGAAGACGAGTGGTTCCGTGATAAACTAAGGGCGGGTGAGCCCGTTATAGCTCTCCAATGCATTGGGTAACGCGAAGGAGTGAAACGTTATGGTTTCTATGAAGAGATTTTAGAGAATATACTGTGATGGGTATTCCAAACGTAACCAAGAGGGTTACTCCCTACGTAAGAATGTTATGAATGCCTCAAGTTACCTTTATGTATTATGATTTCTATGATTTATTCATGATTTTATGAGGTATGTTAAAGTGCCTATGTTTTATGGGTAAATTATGATTTCATTCTTATGTATATATGAACTCATGATTCCTTTCCATGTTTTTTTATAACCCATACTGAGTTTTTATGCTCATCCCAAGTTTTTGAAATGTTTTTCACAGGTCATGGGAAAGGTACATGATAAGATGATAGAGTCAAGGATGTGTCAAGAAATAATCCATGTTTTATTTTAAATGTGTTTCCATTGATGGGAATGAAGAATACTATCTTTATGTAACCACTTTGTTTATATGTGGAATGTAATGCAAGTTTTATGATCTAATTCTCTAAAACTCTAAACCCGAAAAGATCCTCAATGTTAAATCTTGTAATAACTCAAGATTAAGTAAGGTTTAAGGCTGGGGCCTTATAGTTGGTATCATAGGTCGGTTTAGATAACTTTAGGAGTTAGAATTCTATTAAATTATTATCCAAAAATATTTTTTTCGAAATGATATAGCATTTAAAGATTACCATGTTGCTTCATCTAAGACATGTCTGTTCAGAATGGTTTTCCGCAGAGGAAACAGGGAAGCAGTGCTAGGAAGGCATACAGAAGGAAATAACCTTCCGAATCAGCATCCAGAAATGGTCGGAATTGGAACTGAACAATTTTTTGCAGTAATGGCGCAGTTGACTCAAGCGATAAATGGCGGTGGTATCCATGCACAAGATCAGCCAGATCAACCGCAGAGGAACATGTCAGTGGTGGAACATTTCATGAGGCAACATCCACCATCATTCAGAGGATCATCTGACCCTGTGCTAGCTGAAGGGTGGATTAAAGCACTGGAGAATATTTTTGATGTCATGGGGTGTTCAGACAATCAAAAGGTTAGTCTTGCTATTTACCGTTTGGAGGGTGAAGCAGATCAGTGGTGGTATATGGTTAAAAATATCAGGGACGCCGATGAGATTGGTGCACTTGACTGGGATGAATTCAAAGGTATGTTTCTTGAGAAGTATTTTCCTAAGGCTGTTCGACTTAGGATGGAAAAGCAATTCTTGGAATTGAGGCAAGAGGAAGACTCAGTGGCTGCCTATGAAGAAAGGTTCACTCGATTGGCAAGGTATGCTCAAAAATTTATCCGAGACCTTGATAGTAAAATCAATCGTTTTTACTCAGGATTAAAGCCAAAATATCGAAGGGAATTAGCTTCTCGTGAGTTTAAAAGTTATGAAAAGCTTGTTCGATGTGCTGAGAAGGTGGAAATGGAGTTTGCCGATGACCAAGTTTTCTATAACAACCAGCAGAAGAAGAGACCGAGGTGGCAGGAGAAAGGTAAGAATTCTTCAAAAAAGTCTGATGGTAAGAAAACTAAGTTTCTAGTTTGTGATAAATGTGGAAAAAGGCATGCTGGGGAATGTCTTCTGAATTCTGGAAAGTGCTACCGATGTGGTAAGATGGGACATAAGGCTCGTGATTACACTGAAAAGGATCAAGCTGAAGGTAAGAACAAATTTGATTTACAGTTAGTGAAGTGTTATAAGTGCAATGAGATGGGTCCCTATGCAAACGAGTGTCCGACAAGGAGCTTGAGTGATGGGAAGCAGTTAGACTACAAGCAGAAAGGGGTGGTGAAATCCTTTGCAACTACTTCAGCAGATGTCGGGCCATCAAATGAAGTTGTATCAGGTACTTTGTTTGTTTTTTCAGATTATTCCAGTGTGTTGTTTGATTCGGGGTCTACACATTCTTTCATCCCTGAAACCTTTTCTAGTAAAATGGGAATACCATCTCAAGAAATGACTCCTGAACTTTTGGTAAAAACACCTGGGGGAAGTGTCGAGGCAAAAAGAATTTATAAGAATCTTCCTATCCTTATCTGTGGAAAGAACCTACTTGCAAACCTTATTGTTCTACCTCTAGTAGAGTTTGATGTTATCCTGGGTATGGATTGGCTCTCTATTTACCATGCTAAGATTGACTGTAGATCTAAAGAAGTTTCTTTTCAGAAAGACTTTCAGTTTGATTACAAGAATGAACCCTTTCTTTTGATAACATATCAAGAGGCCGAGAAACTTGTAAAAGATGGAAATGAATGTTACCTTGCACACGTCGTTGAAAATAAAGGAACTGTTCTGATTAATGATGTGCCAGTGGTAAATGAGTATCCTAATGTTTTTCCTGATGAGTTTCCTGGAATAATACCAGATCGCAATGTTGAGTTTACTGTTGACTTAGTTCCTGATGCTAAGCCAATTTCAAAACCCCCTTATCGAATGGCACAAATTGATCTTTTAGAGTTGAAGGAGAAATTGTAAGATTTATTAGAGAAAAGTTTCATTAGACCTAGCACATCACCATGGGGTGCTCCTGTTTTATTTGTTAAAAAGAAAGATGGTTCTATGAGAGTTTGCATTGATTATAGAGCCTTGATAATATCACTGTTAAGAACAAATATCCTTTTCCTCATATCGATGATTTGTTTGATCAGCTCCAGGGAGCTCAGTTTTTTTCAATGATTGACTTGAGATCGGGGTACCATCTGCTGAAGGTAAAGGAGGCAGATATTCCGAAGACCGCGTTCCGTACGAGATATGGCCATTATGAATTTGTAGTAATTTCTTTTGGGCTAACCAATGCACCTACTGTATTCATGGACTTAATGAATAGTATTTTCCATGAGTTCTTGGATAAGTTTGTGGTGGTTTTCATTGATGATATTTTGGTGTTTTCTAAAAGTAAAGAGGACCATGAAAAACATTTAAGGGTTATCTTTCAAACCTTAAAAGAAAAGAAACTGTATGGGAAATTCAGCAAGTGTGAGTTTTGGTTACAACAAATTTCTTTCCTTGGTCACATTGTATATAAAGATGGAATAACTGTTGAACCTGTAAAAAAAAGTTGTGGAAGAATGGCCAAGACCCACAAATGTAACCGAGATTCGTAGCTTCCTTGGTTTGGCGGGATGTTACCGAAGGTTTGATAGAAATTTTTCACGGTTATCTAGTCCAATGACTAAGATAACTCGTAAGGGTGTTAAGTTTATCTGGACAAAAGAATGTGATGATTGTTTTCAGGAATTGAAAAGAAGATTGGTGAATGCTCCAGTTTTGGCACTACCTTCCAGGAATGGTGAGTTTGTTATATACAGTGATGCTTCATTGAAAGGACTTGGTTGCGTCCTAATGCATAATGATCAGGTAATTGCTTATGCTTCACGACCGTTGAATACTCATGAGGTAAATTACCCTACACATGATTTGGAATTAGCTGCTGTTGTTATTGCTTTAAAAATTTGGAGGCATCATTTGTATGGAGTAAAGTGTGAAATATATACCGATCACAAAAGTTTAAAGTATATATTCAATCAGAAAGAGTTAAACATGAGACAAAGGAGATGGCTGGAATTAATCAAGGATTATGATTGTACAATTCATTACCATCCGGGAAAAGCAAATAAAGTGGTTGATGCTTTGAGTCGAAAAAGTAATGCTTCATTAACAATGTTGCATTTGGAACGTGATCCTTTGGTTAAGGATTTGATGAACTTTGGCATAGAAGTTGTTGGTGCAGGAAGTCCTTCTATTTTGTTTCAGGTATCAGTGAGATCTTCTCTATCAGATAGAATCAAGCAAGCACAGAAGCAAGACAGTGAGTTGCATAAAAAGGTAGAGCTGGTTCAGAAAGGTAAGTTGCCTGAATTCAACATTGATAATGATTGTGTTTTGAGATTTGGGAAGAGATTGTGTGTGCCTTGTGATTCACAGTTGAAGAGAGAGTTGTTATGTGAAGCTCATAGTTCTCCGTTTTCAGTTCATCCGGGCAGTACTAAGATGTATAGAGATCTGTGGGAGTATTACTGGTGGGATGGAATGAAAAGAGATATTGCTGATTTTACTGTGAAGTGTTTGACATGTCAACAGGTTAAAGCAGAGCGGCAGTTACCGAAAGGGATGCTTCAGCCTTTACCAGTGCCAGAGTGGAAATGGGAGAATATATCCATGGACTTTGTTGTTGGATTACCGAAGAAATCTCGAGGTAATAATGCAATCTGGGTTATTGTTGATCGCTTGACCAAATCTGCTCATTTCCTTACTATACGAGATACTTTCTCTCTTGATCAACTTTCTTGTTTGTATCTTAAAGAGATAGTCAGGTTACATGGAGTTCCACTCTCCATTGTATCGGATCGTGATCCAAGGTTTACATCTAACTTTTGGAAAGGCCTTCAGAAGTCGTTGGGTACTAAATTAAATTTTAGTACAGCTTTTCATCCTCAATCAGATGGGCAGTCAGAACGAACAATTCAGACATTGGAGGATATGCTACGAGCTTGTTCTATGGATTATCAGGGAAGTTGGGACCAACATCTTTCTTTGGTTGAGTTTTCATATAATAACAGTTTTCATTCCAGTATACAGATGGCACCATTTCAGGCATTATATGGGAAGCGGTGTCGAACTCCAGCTTTCTGGGATGAAGTGGGTGAAAGAAAGTTGATGGGACCAGAATTGGTAGAAGAGATGGCAGAAAAAGTTCAGCTGATTCAGAAACACATGAGAACAGCTCAGAGCAGGCAGAAGAGTTATGTGGATAACCGGAGGAAGGATCAATATTTCAAGATAGGTGATCATGTTTTTCTCAAGTTTTCTCCTTGGAAAAGTGTGATGAGATTTGGTAAGAAAGGAAAGTTGAGTCCAAGGTTCATTGGACCATACGAAATTATGGAGAGAGTTGGATCAGTTGCATACCGAGTGGCTTTACCTCCGAGTTTATCTCAGGTACACAATGTTTTTCACGTTTCGATGTTGAGAAAGTATATACCAGATCCATCTCATGTTTTGAGTCCAGAGGTAGTTCAGCTGGAAGAAAACCTATCTTATGAGGAACAACCGGTCCAGATTCTTGACCACAGGGAGCAAGTGTTACGGAATAAGGTGATTTATCAGGTAAAGGTTTTGTGGAAAAACCACATGATTGAAGAGGCAACATGGGAATCCGAAAATTCAATAAGGGATAAGTACCCCCATTTATTCGATAAGTAAATAAATTGCGGGGACGCAATTTTCTAAAGGGGGGAAGGATGTAACATCCCATGTAAGTAATGAATAATAGATATTTTTATCTATGTCTATTAATGATTAAGATAATTTTATAGAGGCTTAAAAAGAAAATAAATACAATCTTATGCCTGGAATACACTAATATTCTTAAAAGATTGTTTTACTGCCTTTTGATGGAAAACCATTTTTGAATCTATATTTTGACAATTTTATAAACTATGTTTGTCAAAATAAACTTATTCTTTATGATTGGGACATCAAAATTTACCTTGTGTGAATTTTTGGTATTTTTCTGACAATGTTCATTTTTTAATGAATAGTGAAAAATACTGCATTTTACATCAAAATGATTTTTAATCTAATTTATTTATATGATTAGATTATGTTTTGAATTGGTTTTTAAGTGAAATTAGAATATATTTTTACCATTTTATCCAATGGTGGTCATTGGAATCAATTTCACTTTGAAATTAGACTTAAACTCGTGTCAATCTTTTGATACTTTTTGTTTTGTAAAAACACGCTATTTGCTCTGGCAGTGGGAATTAATGATTAAATTAATTAATGTGACCTATATGTTTTGAATTTTGTAAAATAGACTTCATTTTTGAATTCGGAATATCAAATATATCTTAGGGTGAATTTTTGGTAATTTTCTGAAAAACTTCAATTTTTGATGAATAGTGAAACCACTAAGTGATAATCAAGCAAACTGATTTTTCAGTTAAATGAAAGTTTACCACTAATGTGTATTGAATTTTGAAAATCCGACATACATGGTTGTCATTAAGAAGTAAAATGTGGTTCAATGAGATTATAATATTTTTTGGTGAATAGTAACTTATTAAGTTCTTAATCACGATTAGTGGTAATTAGGGTAGTTTAAGGTATAAATAATACTTTAATAAAATGAAATGACCTAGAAACATGTTCCAACCTCATTGGTTGTGTCATGGCCGACCATGACATGCCATGGGTCAACTTGGGGACCCCATGGATCCACTTTTGTTGGGAAATGACATAAATTACTTTTTATTTAATGTTAAAGTGAAAATGACACAAACATAATATGTTTTACTAAAACAATTTTTAAGTGGGGTTATACAAGTCCGAAATTTGATTATAAATAGTAATTGGAAATATAAAAAGATTTCCTATATCATAGTATTTTTTTTATAATTTTTAGACATTAAATAGATTTAATTATTTATGACATAATAATGATGCAGCGATGACATCATTATTTGACGATTTAAATAAAATAGAAAGATAATGTAAAATCTATGAACTACACATGTCCAAAACCAATTGTATGAGTGGATTTCGAACCCCTATCACCATATCCACGAATTATATCAATGTGGGACCTTTTAAACCCGAAACACATTTTCAAATAATGTAATATTTCTTTACTTTCCAAAAGTGCCCCTCCTCTCCTCTTATAAAAGGCCCCCCACCTCTACCTCATTTCACACACTACTCAAGCCTTTGGCTCGGCCAACCCCTGCCCATTTGCTCTCTCCACATCCCTCTCCTCATCCTAGAGTATTCCCTTTGGGAATAATCCTTTCAAAAGAAGCCTTTAGGCTCAAATCAAAAGGAGTTACACCTTTTAAGGTAATTCATTCTCTCATGTTCATTTGTTTTATTTTTCTTCTCCAACCCCCTAAACTCTTTTTATTTACTTCTTTTGTAACAAAAACAGTATCATCAATATACTAGGATGTTGTTATAAGATTTATTTGAGCTACACTCTCACACAACTACATCAAATGGTTAAATAACACACGGTTTCTGTGGATGGCGAAATTCTGCCTCCCGAAACGATGATTGTTCAACACTCATTTAACACCTTCAAAGGTGGCCATTATGATGTCACTATTTTTATATATGATATATAATATGTTTATGTTTTCCTTAAGCTTCTGTTTTTTTTATTTTGGGCATCCCTTTATAGTTTCCATTATGGGTAAAACACGATATCTTCATTTTAGGAAGTGCGGACTACCGCCCCCTAAAAGTGATTTGATTCGTTAATACCATATGTGGGATGTGTAAAGGATAAAGTTAATGATATTATATATGTTATTATACTGGAATTATAATATACTCTTATATCATTATGATTCCATTCCAGAAAATATGAAATAGAAATGGAAGTAGCGTTAATGCGTACGTACGGCTTACCGTCTCCATGAACGGTGCATTTCACTTCTTACCTCTAAATGTGATGTAATATTATAAATGCATGTATGTACTGGATATATATGACATATATGATATCTACATCATGAATAACATTCTGTATATAATGAACCTTTGACCAAATTAACAACATGTAAGTGTAAGAAGTCTATTTTTGACTTAAGAACCAAATACCGACAAAATGAACATTATTAACTCAACAGATTACATGATGTTCATAACATGGTATAAAAGGAATAATGAACTTGAAAAAGGTTCTTAAGCAAGTAGAGATTAACTCAAGTTTATTATTCAGGAGATTAAAGAATGGTCGGGTCAAGTCGAATACGAGGTATGGGACTTCGTCTCAATCTCTTTTCGTTGAGGCATATTTTATTTTATATACAACTTTCTTTTATACGGTGTATAAACCCCTTTGACTTTTATGTTTATTCAAAAGGAATCTTTTTTATACGAAGAATTTACTAAACGACAAAAGTGAATGTTTTTGTCGTATGTATGCGGCGACAACGACTTCTCTGCCGTCGTGACCGTTATTTGAGTTTCGGCTTCCTCTACAAGCCATACCTTCTTTTTAAAATAAAAACAAATACCATGTTTTACTTTTATTTTATTTTGGTATTGAAAATGGTTTTCATAAAGTTTTTATATCAATGTGTTGTATTGATATCTCGTGATTGAAATGTGGAAATTTTATGTTTCCTTTATGCATGTTTTATGTGATATGATTATGTTATGGTTCTTGGGCATTATTATGAAGACGAGTGGTTCCGTGATAAACTAAGGGCGGGTGAGCCCGTTATAGCTCTCCAATGCATTGGGTAATGCGAAGGAGTGAAACGTTATGGTTTCTCCGAAGAGATTTTAGGGAATATACTGTGATGGGTAATCCAAACATAACCATGAGGGTTACTCCCTACGTAAGAATGTTATGAATGCCTCAAGTTACCTTTATGTCTTATGATTTCTATGATTTATTCATGATTTTATGAGGTATGTTAAAGTGTCTATGTTTTATGGGTAAAGTATGATTTCATTCTTATGTATATATGAACTCATGTTTCCTTTCCATGTTTTTTTTATAACCCATACTGAGTTTTTATGCCCATCCCAAGTTTTTGAAATGTTTTTCACAGGTCAAGGGAAAGGTACATGATAAGATGATAGAGTCAAGGATGTGTCAAGAAATAATCCATGTTTTATTTTAAATGTGTTTCCATTGATGGGAATGAAGAATACTATCTTTATGTAACCACTTTGTTTATATGTGGAATGTAATGCAAGTTTTATGATCTAATTCTCTAAAACTCTAAACCCGAAAAGATCCTCAATGTGAAATCTTGTAATAACTCAAGATTAAGTAAGGTTTAAGGCTGGGGCCTTATAGAATGTGACTCAAGAAGAAGGAATAGATCACCATTGCGGTTCCAACGCAATCAACGACATTCAATTCAGAAGACAAAGGGAGGATCGGGGGCTCGGAGGGTGTTCGTGGCCTTACAGACACTCTCGGTCGAAGAACACTAGGAAGAAGACAATTCGGTCGATTTGGCGGGACCACAGTCCTTTTAATAAAAAACGATAGTACATGGAATGTACTTCTGGGGTACATGGCATGTACTTGGCTTTTCCATACTCCCCTTTAAGCGGCTTCCACATCGCCCATACACACCGTGTGTGTGGCGTAGTCATGGCCAGCACACGGCCTTGCGAGGCTACAAATTACACAATGTGTATATATAAAGTAAATGATATGTACTTATAAAGTAAACAACGTATACTTTGAAAATTTCCAAATTTTTATCTTTTTCTCAAAAATGACCAGAAAAGGAAAAACATACCTGAAATGAATATCTGGGTTATTAAAAAATTCCCCACTTAAAAAAGTTTGTCCTCGAATTTCCATAGTGAGGCATATAAGAAGAAACACTGAACATCTCTAGCCACTGCGATTGTACATCATCCTCCCTTTCCCAGGTCGCGTCCTGTACTCTCCCTTGTAGCCATAGAACCCGTACCAGAGGAACAGACCGGCCACTGATAACATTTGTACTACGACTGACAATCTATATATGATTCTCATCAAACGACACTTACGCTTCGATCTCATCCTCCTCGTGATGAAAGACAAGATACGAGTCTGAAATGTATCATCAGAGCTGAGAGACGTGGAAGAAGTCATGCATATCCTGATTCCTCCGAGGTAACTGCAACAGATAGGAAACCAGTCCAACTCTTCCCAACACCACAAACGGCCCGACATACTGTGGTGAAAGCTTACCCTTCTTTTGAATCCACTTGTGTCCCAACATTGGTGGGGCACATAGGAAAACCTAATCCATGATCTCAAACTCTAGAGGTCGTCTCCACTGATCAACATATGACTATTGTCGAGACTATGATATAGTAAACCTCTTCTGAATAAACTCTATCTGCTCTGAGGTCTCCTGAACAAGAGGAGGTCCCAACAACACTGCCTCTCCTACCTCCATCTAGCACAAAGTTGATCGGCATGGCCTATCGTACAAAACCTCTAAGGTGACATCTGAATAGTCTCCCAAAAACTGTTGTTATCAGAAAACTCCACAGGAGGTATATTCTTTTCCCAAGAACCTCCAAATTCTAGAATGCAGGCTAGGAGCATATCCTCAAGCACCTGGATCATACAACCGAACTGGCCATCTACCTGGGGATGGAATGCTGTACTCAAAAGTACCTGTGTACCCAAAGCCATTTGATTCCCCTGCTAGAACCAATAAGTAAAACATGCATCCCTGTATGAAACAATGGATTATGGAACTCCGTGTAGACGTAAAATCTCTTGGATGTACAACCACCCCAACTCATCAACACTGAAGGTCTCCTTGATCCGAAAGAAGTGAGAAACCTTCATAAGCCTGTCAACGACATCCCAAACAACATCACTCCCTCGATTTGACCTTAGTAAGCTGGTCATGAAGTCCATCGCAACATCGTTCCACTTCCACTCGGGAATGGGTAACTATTGTAAAATAAATACTGTTAGCTGATTCTCTCCTTTCACCTGCAGACAAGTAGAACATCTCATGAATAACCCAACAACATCTCTCTTCATATCTGGCCAACAGTACTGGCGGTGTAGATCACGATACATCTCGGTGACGCCTGGATGAACTTCCCAAACTAAAGAATGAAAATCCATCATCTGTTCCTCGAGTATGTCTACTAGAACCCATACGTGTCATTGGAAACACAAGATCTCATCCTCACCCATTGTCAATATAGGAATAGGGTCCTCTCCTGACACACTCTCCTAGAGGACTAGGCCTTCGGAGTTTGAGAGCTACCTCATCCGTACCGGATCAAGAAGTGTCACGAACCGAATGTGGTCACCGCCAAAACTGGCACCAAACCTAGCCCATGAAATGACCCGAAGGGCGTTCACTATCCCAACGGGCTAGCACAAGTATCTCGGGTATCAATAATTTAGGTTTGGGAATGATTTACCCGAGTTTGAAAGCATAAAACATTAAAAACAATCCATAATATAAATCTTAAAATTTTTGACTCAAACAAGACTTAAGTAAAAACCAGAACTGAATAAATTGGTTTAAAGATAATAAAAGTGGTCAAAATAATAATAATTATAGCATCAAGATATCCCCAAGGACTCCACACGACTAGGGGTCATCGCCCCCAAGCTTTCTCCACAACTCCGTACCAAGGATGGGAACTAACACCCTGAGCCGCCATCACCCTTAGCTTTTCCTTTACCTGAATCAAAAATAACCAAGTCTACATAAAACAAAGGGGTGTAAGTAGGGTGTGAGCTTAATCCTAATAGGATACCACCCAATGATTCCAAGGAGTAAGAAATACAATCTGAATAATCAAGCAGTTTTCAAACGTAAGGAAAAGTAGTGTTACAATTTCAAGAAATCAAACCTACAATTGAAAATAGATTTCAATCCAAAATTTTCAGAATATTAACACATTAAAATAGAAATGATATACACTATAATTTACTTCCAAAAACACCCTAAGGCATGGGTAAATAATACAAATCCAATGTGCAACAACATTGGGAACACCCCTAGGCACTAGGTTGTCTTGGGCCCTATGTACCTCATACCTCGGTGTAAAGTAACCATAGAAAAATTCATTCTCATGCACGAGCCACTAGTAGGGAACAAACCCATAACCTACTGGTCCACAATAATCATCCACATAGTTTTTTATAGTTTTTTTATCCAAATTCTATGTGAAATAGGGACAAAACCCATCCGGTCCACTAGCTGTACTAGTACAAATCCGCCCCACCTAGGTACCTGGGCTTCCCCTTCTGTACTCAATCAATTTCAGCATGCAAAATAAAAAAAATTTCATATAAAACACCATTATTGTTCAAACACAACCAATACAGTATCTATCAAATTTTATACCACATAAAACATGCAACAAAACACTTTGATTTTTCATAAATAAATTCCTCAAAATCTTGTAGTGTTTCGGACACAAAACTCCTTATAAACCTCAATTTCATACTATGTGTACATTTTTAAGTTCCCAAAATAGAAAGGGATGCCCACTAAATTTTAGTGAAAACACAAAATCATTTTTAGGGTAGCCCCATATGGTTCAAGGAACGACATCGTTGCAAAATCTCCATTTTTACACAACACAACTCTTAGAATTTCATGTGGTTCACAAACACCACTAAAACCAGATTTTGCAGCAACCAAAACAAGGGATAATCATTAAAAACATTATTTTTGCCCCATTATATTTCAATAAAATCAACTAATTACTTATAGGGTAGCCTCAATTAAAATAATAAAACATTTCTATGAAGAAACACCCAATTTCACATGAAATTGACATTTAGGATTCATTTTAAATACAAACACCACTAAAACTATTATTTCAGCAATAATAAAATTAAATAAGCATGAAAATAACATAAAACAGTATCTAATTCACATTGATTTCATACACAATGGAATCACCTAAAAACCAAGGAAACCCTTGAATCCTTTGTGCGAAAACTCAAACGCACCACCGCCGCATCTCAAGGAAGGTAAAGTAGACCTAAAACCAGAATTTTAGACCATGAAACACAAGATAAAACCCTAATTTTTAAACCCTACATTCTGGACATTAGGAACCTCAATGATAAGGGATGATTCCCTAAGTAAATTGGATGTAACCCTAAACAAATCCCAAACGATAGACCAAGACATACTTCCTAGCCACATTTTCACCTGCTTCAAAAAGGACGAACATCTCATGTTGATCAAAAAATTGGAGAGAATACTCTCACCAACCAAAAATTACCCCACTTACTTAAAATTAAGAAACACATTCAAAACACATCCCAAAACAAAACACCTCAAACACTACAAGACAACTCTCAAGCAATCCACTTGAAACGAACAACGAACTTGAATAACGCTACCACAACATTATGTAAACAAAACCATTGGGTGTTCTCCAATCCCAAATTTAACAAAGTAACAAATTTGTGGATAGATAGACTTGAATGATAATACCTCCAACCTAGAATACACCACGGAGAAAACTGAGTCACTAGTACGGGGTGACCCAATCTGGACATCCCACCACCAGGGACAACTCAATTTCTAAGACAGAATAAGGATAACAATTGGGGAAGGAACGAACGGTCTCCCCATCATAAGGGTTAAAATAACATTATTCATTTTCCAAGGGAACATACATGATACCCATGAAGTGTATCCCCACCATAATAACGATCACACCATTCCATAAGACAAAATAAAGACACGAACAGGGGGCCTCGAACGGACATACCAGCATTAGGGGTAGATTAATATCAGAATTCATCCAATGAAACTTACATGAGACGCATTGTGGATTTTCCCAAAACAAAACCCTACCATCTTAACTAAATAGTATGGGATAACAATAAAAAACAACAGAATTTTAAGGAGTTGGCATGGCCGCATGGTTGGTTCACACGGTTTGGGAAACCATGAGTTAATTGTGCGGATCATTCTGTCCAAAGAGGAAACTTCACACTGTTTCCTTGGCCAAGCATCATAGACATGCAGAGACCATGCAGTAGCTATTGTCTCTTATCACATAGTCCCCTAGGTTGTCACAAAGTTACTACTAACTGCGCACAAATTATGCACTTCATCCTGCCTAACCCAAATTGTAAAATTTTCTCCAAAAATACAAGGGAACCCAAAAGGGAAAAAATCAACTCAGGGTACGACATGGGAACAAGGTACTCACACCTCATTCCACCAAATGTGAGAAATTGGAACAAGAAGAAGACACCAGAGATTTAAAATATTCCTATATTTCATATTGAGGATATGACCTTGACCAAAAGTTTCAACGACTCTAGGATTTCCCCTAACTACGAGCCAGCTTCTCTCCAGGGCCTATGGCTGGAGCTCAATGGATTGAAGCATCTTCGTCCTCGTAGTTAGGATTTGGAAACCCCTAAACTAAACATCTTCTTACAGTGCAAAAAGAAATTATACTATAATCTCAGATGGTCTCATTGGGACATGACACACATCAAACCCTCTTTTCCCCAACCCATCATTTTACCAAAACAAGAACTTAGAGGATGCACACACATCACCCCTTTTTTTCTTCGGATGCTAAACATCCGAATGAAAGGACATATAGAAACACATACCTCTAGAACATATGATTTAGAATTTCCTATAGGGAGACACACATCCAACAAAATAGTGATTCTCATAAGATTGCACAATCTTCACCCTTATAGTCATGTGAACACATGACATCGCAAGGCATCACCAAACATGACCATTGTGGATAAAAGAAAACACAAGGAGGGGGACCTTGTACTGAGTCCCAAACAACACATGATTTCAGCAAGTGTCCATAATAGCCACTCTTGGCCAGATCATGCACACTGGGGGCCTAACATGAACTCCTGCTTTAATGAGACTGACAAAAGACCTAGATGCCCTTTAAGACATCATTCTACACTGACAACCCTGAACATCATTGACCTTCGACAACATAGGAAACATAATAACTATGGTTTATTTCAACCTCCCAAAAACACTCTACCACTATAGGGGGATCCACATAATTGAAAAAGAAGAGGGGTAAACTCAATCTCCATACCTCAAGAATAAAGTCCTTATGTTGATCAAGTAGAGGATCATCCAACGGTGAATCACCAAAGGCCAAACGTGAATCATACATTAACACATTATGGGGGCATACCCTAGCTTACAAGAAAACCCAAGGACACGACTGATCTGGTCATTTGGTCACAACATACCAGAAACCTAAACAGAACACATGAGGGGAGCCACCACATTGTCCTCCCAAACTTTTCCTCAAAAGAGACCATTGACCAACACTTCATTCTAAATTATCAATGAAACACCAAACCAAAACATCGTTCAAACAAGAAGGGTTATTGAACTCGAAACATCCCATAATAATAATCCCGAAATCATATATTCCATACCTCTCAACCATACATTATCAAAACAGAACCCTTTCCTTCAAAAACATTATTTAAAAAAACAGTGTTGGTGGGTTGCGCATTTACCAGTGGTATCTCATGAGCCTCACACACGCATGTTTACATTCCACACTGGGAACCCACATCATATCAATCCATATTCCCAAATAAACGTATGCATGTGGTCACCCTTGAGAGCACCATTTACCAAAAATCAAACCTTTCCTTTTTTTAAAAACAAAACTTTCAACCACACATTCCCTTTCTCAAAAACAATAACCATAATATCAAAACACAATTTTTCATCTCACAAACCAATTTAGAAAAGAATCCATAATTCATTAAAAGAACATATTCATGCCTTTCACAATCGTTTCAAAACATTTCAACCCATTTCAAAACACTTATAATTTCATGAAAAACACCATTTCATAAATGTCCATTTCATTAAGAACTCAACTCTTCTAATTTCAAGACAAGGTTCTAAAAGATCAAAAAACAAATTTCAGTAGACACCAAACCCAAAATCCATCTTCAACCCCTGCACAAAAATTCTAGAACACTTAATTCAATACCAAAACACTTTTCCAGGGTTTAAAAAAAATTCCACTAGAAACATATTTCCAAAACCCAAACTAACATAGTTCACACTTTCAAAAGATGTGTAAACACATAATTTACCCTTTTGAAATAATTCTGAAATTACATTTATACGCAATAAAAAAATAATACCACTTTCACTTTAATAGAAAATAACTTCACAAAAATTCATACTCTTTAAAGTGAAGTCAATTTTTTGCTAAAAAAATCCATGTTTCCAGGATTCCAAAACAAAGAGACACAAGACAATGTGAGAAGAAACTAGTTTCGGTGGGTAAGTTGGACATATGGTTGGTAGACATATTCCAATAACCACATATTCATAGAGAGTATTCTAGGGAAATATCCACGGATCCACAAGGATTTCCAGGCCCTGCGAGCTCACTGAGATTATTCTCCCACCTCTCTTTTCATTTCCCATAGTCATCATTAAACCATGAAAAACAAAGGACTCAGATAAATCCATACTTCCCCTGGTGACATCAATCCCATCATGTGGTGTGCTAGCTAGGCACACTACGCATGACTAAAATGACAAGTCCTGACAATCATACCTACAGACTATCCTGACTCTTCCTCAAATAACATGACCCAAGGAGCAAACCTCATCTGATATGATTTTGTCACGAACCGAATCTGGCCGCCGCCAAAACCAGCACCAAACCTATCCCGTGACATGACCCGAAGGGCCTTCCCTATCCCCAAGGGCTGTAACAAGTGCCCAGGTATCATTAAATTAGGTTTGGGAATGATTTACCATAGTTTGAAAGCATAAAACATTAAAAGCAATCCATAATATAAATCTGAATTTTTTTGATCCAAACAATACCTAAGTAAAAACCAGAAGTAAATAAATTGGTTTAAAGATAATAAAAGTGGTCCAAATAAAAATAATTATATCATCAAGATATCCCCAAGGACTCTACACGACTAGGGGTCATCGCCCCCACGCTGTCTCCACAACTCCGCACCAAGGATGGGAACTAACACCCTGAACTGCCATCACCCATAGCCTTTCCATTACCTGAATCAATCATAACCATGTCTACATACACCCAAGGGGTGTAAGTAGGGTGTGATCCTAAGCCCAGTAGCATACCACACAATTATTCCAAGGAGTATGAAATACAATGTGGAAAAGCAAGCCGTTTTCAAACGCAATGAAAAGTAGTGTTAAAATTTCAAGAAATGAAACCTCCAATTGAAAATAGATTTCAATAAAAAAATTCAGAATATTAACACATTAAAATATAAATGTTATATACTATAATTTACTTCCAAAAACACCCTAATACATGGGTAAATACTACAAATCAAATGATCAACAACATTGGGAACACCCCTACGCACTAGGTTGTCTTGGGCCCTATGTACCTCGTACCTCAGTGTAATGTAACCATAGAAAAATTCATTCTCGTGCACAAGAAACTAGTAGGGAACGTACCCAAAACCTAGTGGTCCCAAATAATCATCCACATAGTTTATTTAGAGTTGTCGTCATCCAAATGATAAGTGAAACAGGGACAAAAATCATCCGGTCCACTAGTTGTACTAGTACAAATCCGCCACACCTAGGTACCCGGGATTCCCCTTTTGTGCTCATTCAATTTCAGCATGCAACATAAATCAATTGTAATATAAAACACCATTACTGGTAAAACACAACCAATACAGTATATATCACATTTTATACCACTTAAAACACGCAACAAAACACTTATATTTTTCATAAAACAATTCCTCAAAATCCCAAAGTGTTTCGGACACAAAACTTCTTATAAACCTCACTTTCATAATATGTGTACATTTTTAAGTTTCCAAAACAGAAAGGGAAGCCTACTACATTTCAGTGAAAACACAAAATCATTTTTAGGGCAGCCCCATTTGGTTCATGAAACGACATTAATGAAAAATCTCCATTTTTACACAACACAACACTTAGAATTTCATGTGGTTCACAAACAACCCTAAAACCTGATTTTGCAGAAACAAACACAAGTTATAATAATTAAAAAAATTATTTTTATCCCAATTACAGTTTAATAAAATAAACTAATTACTTATAGGGTATCCCCAATTAAACTAATAATACATTTCTATGAAGAAACCCCCAATTTGACATGAAATTGGCTTTTAGGATTCAGTTTAAATACAAACACTAGTAAAACTATTTTTTTCAGCATTAATAAAATTAAATAAGCATGAAAATACCATAAAAATGGCATCCAATTCACAAATATTTCTTACACCATGGAATCACCTACAAAAACAAAGGAATCCCTTGAATCCTTTGTGCGAAAACACAGACACACCACCGCCGCTCCTCAAGGAAGGTAAATCAGACCTAAAACCAGAATTTCAGACCATGAAACACAAAATAAAACCATAATTTCTAAAACCTACGTTTTGGACATTAGGAACCTCAATGATAAAGAAAGAAACCCGAAGTACATTAGATGTAACCCTAAACAAATTGAAAGAATAAAGAAGGAGAACAAATTACTTAAAATATCTTGTAGAAGTCTCCCACAAATATACCAGTTGGTGATTTTAAAAATACTCAATCCTTCAAGGGAGTTTAGAACATGTATAAGGAGATCATTTAAGAATATCAATGGGGGAAAAAGTAAAAATTGAGAGAGTTATGAAGGAATGAACTTACCTCTTCAAATATGGACGTTTTGAGAACCATAAGAATCTCTTCCCAAAATTGCGATTTCCAGGAACTCCAAAGAGTGGGGTAAGGGAATTGCCACGTGGTTGGGATCAGTGGGCTTGGGCTCCACTTGGAATCACCGAAATACCATTACTATTGAATGAGATATGAAATAAACAATTTTTTCTAAAACTGGAAATGGGCCTTCGGGCTGGCCCAGTTCCTTAAATGAAAACCCAATTCCACCATTATTATGGATTTTAAAGGGTCAAAATTGCAATGGTGGTGTTAATAGGCCAGGGGAGGACATTTAGGAAGTTTAATGGGTGAAAAATATTAAAAAATGAAAAAAGTTATAAAAGAAACAAAATTGGGTTTGAAATTTGGAATTGGGCCCACCGTTTGGCCGAATTCCTGAAAACTCTCCAATTCCTCCATAAAAGATCGGGAACCCCCCAAAACAAAGCATGAATGGAAATTAAATGAAATTTACCTTTAAAATAAGTCATGGATGTGACAATATGGGTAGAGATAACAACTACATAAGATAGAAAAGTCTTCCCCTCTTTGTTGTACACCTCCAAATGCATCTCAATGAATCGAACCATAAGCATCCAGTCACTACTGTCCTCTTAAACTACATGAATCTATGATCTCATGCTCAATGAATCACCCACTGCGTTGCCCTTTCCCAGCGTATAGGAATGCTCAATGTCAAAAGACTGAAGATAATCGACCCACCTACGCTGTCTCATATTCATATCACACTGAGTGAACATGTAATTGAGACTCTTGTGGTTAGTGATAACCACAATGTTCTATCCCCTAAGGCAATGTCTCCAAAAGCGTATGGAATTAACAAAAACTACCACCTCCAGATCGTGTGTTGGGTAGTTCATCTCGTGTGGCCTCAAATTCCGAGACCCATAGGCAATGAATCCATCTCCCTGCATAAGCACAGCTCCCGGTCTGACACCTGCAGCATCATAGTAGTCTTTATAGCTCTTGCCCGGCTCTGGAAAGGCTAGTATTAGTGCTGACGTCAACCTCCATTTCAGCTCTTGGAAGATTGAATCACATTAATATGTCCATAAGAACATTGCACCATTCTTGGTCAAACCTGTCAGCGGTGCTGCATAGCATGAAAATTCCTGTATGAAATGCATGTAGTATCCAACCAGCCCTAGAAAACTCCGCACCTCATAGACATTCTTCAACTGCTCCCAGGAAACTACAACTATCACTTTCTCTAGGTCTATTGATACTCATGTATCTGAGATAACATGACCCAAGAAGTGAATATGATAAATCCAAAATTGGAATTTGGAGAGTTCTTCAAATAACTGATGCTCTCTTAGTGTACTCAGAACGATCTAAAGATGGGTAGCATGTTCATGTCGAGTGTGAGAGTACACCTAGGATGTCGTCCATGAAAACCACCATGAAGGAATCCAAGTATGGATGGAACACTCTGTCCATCTGTTCCATAAAACATACTAGTGCTTTCGTGAGACTGAATGTCATGATTGTATACTAGTTTAGATTGTACCTTCTCTTGAAGTGTGTAAGAGGTATATCTGATGGTCTAAACACAATTGATGATAACCAGACCTCAAATTGATCTTCGAGAACATACATGATCCTCGTAGGTGATCAAAGAGTCCATCGATCCTCAGCAATGGATATTGTCTCTTGACAGTCAACTGGTTCACCTTCCGATAATCCATTAAAAGCCTAAGGGTTCCGTCTACTTTCATCTAAAACATGACATGTGAACCCCAAGGATACGTAATAGGTTCAACGAAACCCTTTTCATGCAACTCCTCCAACAGCTTCTTCAGCTCCTGCAACTCAGGTGTAGTCATCCTATTAGGAATAATGGACACCAATGCCACTCCTAGCAATATCTCAATCGAGAAGTCTACCTCACGCTCTAGAGAAAAACCTAAAATGTCCTTTGTAAAGACGTCGCTGAAATGATCCACCATTGGAGGAAAGTATAACTGCGAATTCCCCTGGTCATCCAGATAATGACTTGAAATCTGGGCATTAACTCCTCCTATCTGTTGAGGCTCTGGTTCAGCTGTACCCACCTGGACATCCCACTTGCCTCTATGAAGAAAAGATCCTCCCTATGGTGATACGAAACTCACCCTACGACGATAGCAATCAATGACTGCCATGAAGGGAACTTACCAGTCCATAATGAGAATGATATCATAGCTTGTCATCTGTAGTACATAGATGTCCAATAAGATGTAACACCCTGAAACCTCAAGAGGGCACTCACTGCACTGACGTACGCTAGACGTCCTTGTTCCAAATGGTTTATCAAGAGTCAACATGTTGGAAAATGAAAAGATATAGAGCCCAAGGCTCTCCACACAAGTAAAAGAGATAAAGCTATGTGAATAACTAGTATAGAAAAGGGCTGAAGATAATGATGAGGCTACTAAGATCATACCTCAAATTGTAGAAGGGTTGAGATCCTTCTCGTGATGGGTCTGCTACATAGTGAAAGTCTAGCTGGTACCGCGGCCCTGCGCCCATGGATGACCACTCAGAGATGATCCACTCTATTGTCGCTGGTAACATGCTGACTGACCACCACGGTCTCGACCTCCACCTTCACCCGAACGGCTGGAAGTACTCCATTTCCTAGACTGGTGAGAAACTGGAGATACATATCATGTACGCGGGGTCATAGAAGAACCCCTTCCACCAGCTGTAGGTATGAATATCTGACAAAAATGATGAAGATGGCCTATCTTTCCCCCATATTGACATTCCATCGGGTATCTCTAGAACTAAGGCCTAGTATGCCCGCTCCTCCTAAATTTGTATCATACTACCTAGCTACCTGAAGATACATTCATCCTACTATGATCTCCTCGAGCAGACTCCTTGTGGCTCTTCCTGCTATCAGTAGGAGGAACACTGACTCTAGATGTTGATCCGCCCTGGCCCACTGCTCCAGAATCTCTCAGATTGCGCTTAGTGATCAACTCCTGATTGATGATTGAGGATATCAAAGTCAACCAAAAGATATTCACATGGGAATGGATATAGTATTTGGGACCATCCTCGAACATCCTAGAATGGAACCCCTCATTACCTGATGGAATCAGCGTGAAGCGCTACAACATAGTAAAACAAGATGAGTACTCTATATAGAAAGATTACCCTGCTCGGGATTCCTAAACTCATGGGCTCGGTCGGGACCTCATGGTTTCTAGATAAAAGAAATCATAAAAGATGCACCAAAACTCATCACAATTCATACTCTAATGGTTCCCAGACTGTGAGATCACCTCCCACCACCTCTTGGTGGTGTCTTGGAGCATATAAGTAACCATCATTACCCTATTCTCTGGAGGTATATCCAGATGCTTGAAGATTGTCAGTGTGGACTCTATCCACGACTCTGTAGCCTAGGTTCCCCCATCCCCTTAGAGAGTAGGAGGATGATGCATCTAGAAAACCCAGGTCAACTCATCCATCGATGGGGAAGGAGGAGACGCTCCCTGAAAGGTCTTCATCATCCTCAAAACAACCTCCCTGAACTGCACATCGACGCCTACAATGGGTATAACTATTGGTACTAAGGCTGGCACAATAGGAGGATCTATAGGAGGTCCTTGATTGGCCATATTCGGCGTCTAATCACCATCTGGAAGCTTACGTACAACCGAAGTACGTCTAAGAGGCATAACTCTAAAAGATAAAAATCACAACTTTTATTAGGATTATCGAAGACAAAGAACACAACAGTATAAAATATGAACATGAGAGAGAAACACTAAAGATTTACTAATCATGACTACATGGCGTGTATAAAAACTCAATGGAATGTTCCTTAAGGACATTCACATGGGCGTATACTTTTTCCACAACTGGTCGTTTAACACCCCAAACTACATGGGGTGTGGTCCCCACACATGGCATGATCTTATAATCTATTCCCCTACCTGAGTCTCTTTACACATCTCTCTCACAAGGTCCTCCTAACCCTAGACTACACGGCATGTTCACTAAGGTTATGGAATGTACTAGAAAAGGTTTCGACGACCTATGTTGTTAGTTACAGGACCGTCTACATGGATGACCCTTACACAACGTGTTTCGAACAAAAACGGCGTGTATAGTCGAATATAACACTGACCCATGTTGTTCGTGACACGACCAGGTACCTAGAACAAGGCTACACAACATGTTCTTACCGAACACGGCGTGTACTGCATGAGCATCCCCGACCCGTGTTGTTAGTGACACGGGCGGGTACATGGCTCATTACTACACTGCATGTACCTATCGTACACGACATGTTCCTGAATAGTTTTTTTCACAAACCCGTGTCTCTACTCAAAAAGTCAGTGACACGGTTTAAAAAAACCTAGTGTGTAGTCATAAACTACATGGCGTGTATTCTAGTGTTTTCAGGGAGTAGATCAGAAACTACATCGAAGCCCAGAAAACACTGAAAAACAAACATGGAGGTGCCAAATTCCAATATGTGAGGGCCATTACTCCCCACGAATAAATTCTTGGAATCTTATAAAAGTCATATAGATGAGTTTCAATTCAAAAATCCACCAGGTTCCGATTCGTGAGGGCCCATAACACCTCAAGAACCAAAATTTGGCACTGATTTATGCTATGTACAATACAAAAAATTTCTCTGTCAAACTTCATGGATTATATAAAAGAATCCATCACAACAGCATGCCTAATCTACACAATGCCTATCAAAACAACATTAAATCGCTAATGCACCCTAGATGAGATGGAATGAATTCATGGAATGTTATTTATAACAAGTGCATATATGATGCATGAGATGGAATACCCTCCTCTCATCGGGTTGCGACAGAAATAGAACTGTACTAGCACAACGATAACAACACAAGGCATGTGAATCACTCTAGGTGATATCATATTAACCGTAAAATATCAATACCAGAAAACTAAAATAAATGAGGAAGATTGACTTTTACCTGTACATGGTTTACCTACTCTCAAAAACATCTCATTAACAAGTACCGAATCTGTCCTATCCCCAGCTAAAGGCTCCAAAAAGTAAATCAAGAGAAAAGAATCCCTCAGATACCACTTTGTAACGTCTCAGTTTCAGAAGCCTCCTAGAGGAAGCCCATACCCGGTTGGTCACATGGCCTCAAGCGCATTTCCCCAAATGCCAGAGGCTGCCGACTACCAGTGATGGTCATGGGTGTGATAGTGGGGAATCTATGACCTCATAGTCAGAGTGCATGGTGGAAGTAAAAAAAAGATGCAATAATAGAAGTAGTAAACATCATAAAACAATAAACAACCGAAGACTAAAACAAATACAACTGGAGCACATATGTAAATATGAAATGATGCACGATACATATCTAGGAAATCAGCCAAATAGGTTACAATGCTGGAAGTAAAATCAATACCAAAACAAGTACAAAAGAAAAGATAAACAGCTCCGTAGCATCGAAATCCTATACCTGGTCACATGCTCTCCTTCTACAAAGAAATCAAACACTAGAAGTCGAAGGTCGCATGCCCTTGTCTATACATGAAACAACAAATTATGTCTGGGAAAAAAATCCTGGGCCAAACAGGGTGTGATACTAAATCCTAGAAGGAAACCACCCGACATTATGTGCCTAACAGTCAGTGAGTTTATGGATGGTAATAGTACAGTACGTAGTAAACCACAACCAGTAAATAGTAAGAAGTAAACAAGATGATATACAATAGTGATAAATCCATAAATCAACAAGTAGTAGTGAAGAAAACATATAACCACACAGGAACACCTCTGGGAAGTACTCGCATACACCCCTGTGGTCCTATCCAAGATGTTCCAACAACCCTCGGGGCAGTGAACTCACCCTAAACCCAATGGTTTGGTCATACGAAAATATAAGACTCGCTAGGGAAGATTTCTCGGTCTATTCCCTTTTATTTTCTATGGTAGTCAGGGAATCTCTGGGGAAGATCACATGGTCTAACACTATTATAGCCCCCAAGTCTAGAATATCTCTGAGGAGCTCACTCATTCAATCCTTCTACAGTCTCAGGTCTATCACTGACTCTTTGAGGAAGCTCGCTCGGTCAAATTCCTCCTCTAGCCTAGAATGGTTAATTGAAATTCAAACAGGTAAAGAATCATTATGGAAGATCACTCAGTCTACATACCTATTGTATATAATGACCAAGACTCTCTAGGAAGCTCACTCAGTCTATCCCATGTATTATATAAAGTCCATGACTATCTGAGGAAGCTCACTCGGTCTATATCCTTGTATCCAATAATATCCAAGACTCTTTGGGAAGATCACTCGGTCTATCTCTTATATTCTATAGCACCAGGTTCACATAGTATCATGCCAGTGAGTGCATAATAAAGATAAAAGGCCCATTTACACCTAAAGAGCTACTTGAATAACTAGTCTATAGTATAACCAGCCTATCCAGAATATCATTCCATCCTATGGTCACATGGCATGGAAAACAGTTATAACAGACAAAGGCTAGCAAGACCCATACATCGTAAACAGAACAAGGAAATGAAAAAACAACCAAGAAAAACAATTATCCTCAAACATGATCAAATTACCTCTACACAAGCATACAAGAATGGCAGGAAAACAACATGGGCAAAACAAAAAACACGCAATACCCCGTTCACTGGAATTGGTGGAATTTGCACATAAAACTTAAAGTCTCCGAACATTAAGGCACAAACCACCTACCTTGATTCTATGAGATAAATATAATTGAACTATAAGGCTTTATTCTCCTTATAACAACATATATCTACAAAAACGTAGAAAATTTTAAACCCACGATTCTTGAGAAATAAGGAAAATCATGGAATGAGACTTACGAAGATGGAAGATCTCACCGTTGTGGTTCCAACGCAATCGATGGTAGTCGATTCAGAAAAGAGACATATGCTCGGGGGATCAGAGGGTGTTTGATGTCGTACGGATGCTCCTGGTTGAAGAACCTAGAGAAAACTAAAATTCGGTCGATTAAGGGTGACCCCTGTCCTTTTAATGAAAAAAAAGTACACAGCGTGTACTTCTGTGGTATACGTTGTGTACTTGGATTTTCCATACATCACATTAAGCGGCCTCAACATTGCCCCTACACATTGTGCGTGTGGCCTAGAGACAACCAACACATGGCCTTGGACAAAATCAAAGTACACAACGTGTACTTATAAATTACACGACGTGTACTTAAAAAATTTAAAGATTGTCCTCTTTTACTAAAAAACGACCAGAAAATGAAAAAAATACCTGAAATGAAGATTCGGGTTCTTACATCATATCTAAGAATAACTGACCATATTGACATTGTAATTTAGGGTAAATGTTAAAAATTAATTTCTAATGAGTAATAATTAATATCACGTCAATTTGATTCATGGAATAACAAATTTTATTGAAAGTGAATGTTATCTATTTGAAAGTGACATTTTAGTTCCAACCACGAATCACATACTAAAAACTAAGCTGGAAATGTTGAATTATCATGATAAATTTAGAAATATATATATATATATATATTATTTTAGACTTGTAGGTCTCAAATGAACATAAATCCTACATGTTTTTGATGATGTGATAGAGTGTGAGTGTTTCAAACAAAGTTCCATTTTAGTTTACAACACACACCACATACTCAAAACCCTAAAAATATGCTTTTATTATCTTAATAAATTAATAAATAAAACTAAATTTATTTTTAAAGTATATAAATTAATCTCACATCAAGTTGAATCAAAATTTGGATGATATGTATAAAAGTGCACATTTTTATTTTTAATGAATATTTTCAGTACCAATTGTTTTTCACAATCCTAGAGTCATGAAACACACTTGGAATATCGTAATAATTTTTAAAAAATATAGATAATTAATTTATACTTTTCAATAATTAACAGCAACTAAATCTGGCACATGGTGTGGTCTCTATGGAAAATATTTTTTCAGTTAAAAGTTACATTTTCAGTCAAACTACATCTCACATATTAAAAAACAAGAAAATGTTGTTTTTATTTTTGTTATTAATTTATAAAAATAATGATAATTAATTTTTGATCATTATAAATTATTCTTATGTCGATCTGATATATCATGTTTCTTGTATGACTGAAAGTTCATGTTTTTTTAAAAGTGACTTTTAGTAAAAAATGTGTGTTTTATATAAAAAATAGAGAAAAAATATTATATTTTATTAATATATTTATACAATGATCCATGATTAACAAATGATGGGTATGAATAAATTTCATGTTAATTTTACACACATTGTGTCGATTATGATTAATAGTGAGTGTTTTCCTTTAAATTTCGTATATTAGTCCACAATGTCTTTCACATACACATGATCAAGTAAACAAGTTCATAATTTCTTAATAATTTTTAAAAAATATAAATGATTTTCATAACCTCTTGGAATTAATATCTCATAAATCCAACACATATTGTGGCTGGAATGACTAAAACTTTTTATTTGTAGTTTAAAAGTGAAATTTTATTTGAAAACACACACCACATAAAAAACCATGAAAAATTACTCACATTATATTCAAAATTTAAGAAAAAATATTCATAATTTATTATTGATATCTATTCAATAATTTATTTCCAATCCGAAACATAGTGCGGCCAATATGACTAAATGTGGGTGATTTCATTTTAAATTTATAATTTATTTCCAAACATGTGCCATATACTCAAAACCATGAAAACACAATCATATTTATCTGGAAATTTAGAGTAATATCAATAATTACTTTTTGAAATGTAATAATTAATCTCATGTTAATATGACACATGGTATGGATATAATGACAAAAAAGTGGATTTTTTTTTAGATTAAAAGGGATATTTTAGTTCAATAAATATGTCCCAAACTAAAATAAAAAAATTATATTTTATTCTTACAATAATTTAGAAAACCCACAATGGACTGATTTCAACATGTAAGAATCTACTAAATGCCAATTTAACACATCATGGGGAAAATATGACTAAATGTGTGTCATATATTAAAAAAAGTAAATGTAAAGGGGGAATAATATTACTTTAAATTTATTTTACTTACATATTATATTATCCGTTTTTTATATTTTCTATTTTATAATTCATGTTAACCTTTTTTTATACATTATTATATCATGTTTATGTGTTATTTATTTATTTATATCATTAAAAAATTTATCATTTTCTCTAACTTTTGTTACATGCTTATTTTCATTGATTTTGGGGTGGTGTGTTCGAAAACATTTAGTGCAATCTATCTATATTTGAAGAGGGTATTAAGAGAAGTAGAATATTGGCCAATAGATATTTTATTATTTGGATTTTTATTGAGTTATTTGGAAATTGTAAATACCTATAATAAATTGTAAAAATAAATGTTATTCTATTGTATTGAATTTATATAATGTAAATTTATTTGTAATTATAATTTATTCTAAAAGATATTTATTTATATATAATTTATTTTTATATTTTAGTTTAATATTGGTTTCAAAAAAATACAACAACTAAGGAATTTTATGATCACTAAAGAAATTATTGATAAAATATAACATTTATTAGTGATAACTCAAGAACTACTAAAAATCACTTTTATCAGGTCATTCTTGAGTGCTAATTAAATATCCAATATTTTTCCATCATTGGAAAAATCATCATTTTTTAGAACTAATAACGTTTGAATCATGGGTTGATAAAAGATAAAATATTAATAGTGGTGGTAAAACCTAGATAGTGATATTGATGAAAATTAAAGTAGATTCGTAGTATAAGTATAAGTAGTGACTATAGATAAAATTTATATGGTATTATAAAATAATTATCTTTATTTTTTATAATTGAAACAACATTACAAATAAATTTTTCAGGTGTCTTTGAAAAAAGTAAATGTAAATATTAATTTATTCGTTAAATTTGATCACATATATAAGAAATCCCATTTTTATCCATACTTGATGACTTATAAATTATCCATGATCTAGATTTGGTGTTAAATTGTGGGGTTTCAGAGTCTGTTATTATAAATTTTATCAAATAATTATACAATATTCACATTTTTTTAGGTTTTTCCTCCAATGATCTCTAAGATGATACATAAATCAAAATATTTAGTATCATCCTAAAATATATAGAATATATTATAAGACAATAAATTCATTATATCGATATATTAATTCTATTTTCACTTTAATTCAATGAATATTAGGATAATCCTCTTTCATTTAAGGATTTATCTTAAAAATAATGGTTATTTGGGAATCCAAATTGTGTTATATGATGCTCTTTTTAGGACGAAATATCAAACAAAAACCTATAGGGACATGGTTGGTGAAATAGAATTTTTTTTATAAGAAAATAAATAATAATAAAATAAATGCACAAGTGTTAGAAGTATATCAAGCTAGTGATGAGTCAATAAATTTTTTTTAATATAATATATGTTATTAGATTTTCAAGGTGGGGGTCTTTCCTTTTTTATGGTATCACTATAGGAGAGTTTTGTGAGGTTTGATAGTAAATTTATATGAATCCCAATGTATGTTAGTCCTTTTGATATATTGTAATGCATATTATTTATGCTATATCAGTTGATAATTCCTCAAAATCAATCTATTCTACATGATATCTTTCAAATACCTCTTCTTATAAATGTTACCCCCAATTCATGTATTGTGCACTGAAGGGCTATATTAAGAACCAAATTTACTATTAAAATAGGGATCAATCACGATACTAAAATAGAAACCGGAAGTGTTAAGTAATCAAATAACATTTCCACAATAGGATTTATTTATTGTTCAGTATTTTGAAGATAAAAAATGATATCTATGGGATATGATAACTGAAAATTATCTAAATCTATTGTCCAATTACCCTATGATTTAAATTTCAAGGAAAATATTTATCTATGATTGGAGAATATAAGAACATAATATATTATTGAAAATAAATAATCAAATATTTTTCATACACTATATTTGTTAGAGTAAAAAATAAAAAATTTATTATTATATAATAATAAAATATTATAATTGTTATCAATTCATTCTATCAAATAAAAATAAAACATGATAATAAATATAAATGAACAGAATTTCTATGATTTAAAACTATTAATGATATTAATCCATTTATGTGAACATGGATCTGTGAAATTTATCCCTAGAGAAAAAAATATAAGTTATTAATTTTTGTGTACTACATATAGAAATAAAAAGGTATTTTACATAAAACTATTTATTATTTATAGACGTAGAGTTATTATTTAATAATTACAGTGATCATTTTTTTATATTGATTTTATTAAAATATATACTAAATTTAATATTTTGACATCAGAATTAGTTAAAGGTAAAATTTAATATTTTTTTGGAAATAGATAAATTTATAGATTAGTATTAAAAGTATTATATACATACATAGAATATTGTTTTATTTAGTTATGATTATAATAATTTAATAATTGATATTTATAATTTATAAAATAGTGATATTGTGGTTATCCATTATATGCTTCAATTTATAATCTAGTGGTGGTCAAACAATAGATGTAACATAGAAATTAGATATTGCTCAACCAAATCCTGACCTTTTCTGTGATTTATTAATCATTTCTACGAATAGATTTTGTGGTTATGCTACTTATTCAATGAAATAAATGAAGAAGATCATGTATCAACTGTTACATTAGTGTGGGTGATGACCTCAAACATGCTTCATGTTCTATCCCCATTTTTTCCTTATTTTTGATCAATTAGTTTTGGAAAAGAGGCCCCTCCCTTTCTTTATGTTCATTCTAATATATTGAAGTATGTTTGTGAATAATGATGGAATATTAAGAAAAATTATTTTTAAATAGATTCAATTACTAATATTTTGTCTAACCTAGCATTTTTCTTCAAATGATAGATTTTCCTAGTGATCATAATGGAATTAACATGGCTACTAACATTTATCATATTATTCCATAACCACTCCTTTGTAAATAATTTATTCATAACCCTATGTGTTTTAATATTTGTATAGATTGATGGATATCCCTTTATGTAATTTCAATTAAATGGTGTGATAATCATCAATGTATAACTATGGTTTTACTCATTTTTGTATCAATCATGTATAACCGATACAAATAACATTTTCATTTAATGTTTCTCATTCCACTATTAGATTTAATGAATCACATAAAAATAAAATTTTATAGTAGGCAATTAATTTTTTGGAATCAAGATTTCATATATTTTTTATTTTATATTTATAGGATTAAAGTCTATGTTTTATGATGGATCTATGATCATCTGAATGTAATAGATTCTCAAAATTCTTCATTGATTTCATAGATTAATCTTAATTTTCTTAATTTTTCTCTTAAGACTTATATATCGCAAATTTTTTTTTCATAAATGATATTGTCAATAAATGGACTTTTTATATTGATTTTATAATTTTAAATTGAATTCAAGTCATCTTTATATTCTTAAATCATCTTAATGTGGATCAATATTGAGGCCCACCCTTACTATATTTTTCTGAAGGATGTATTTTTATAAATTTATTAATTGAATAGACACTTATAAAATTATATCCGGGGATGGATCATCATGATAAATTATTAATAATGCATATTTATTTTTTGAAATAAATATTTTTAAAGTTATTTGTTTTACTTTATAGATTAAATTATTATTAATTTTTGAACTAATAATGTAAAAATACATACATAATATTATTTTTGTAGAAAAAAAATTGGGAATTACTTGACCTGTCATAAAATCGATAATATTCAAACCGATTTATTTTTGATAATTTTAGAATAAAATCAGTGGGTATACTTGGTTATTACTGGGATAAAGCGCTTTTGAATAATGAAATATGGTGTATTTTTCATTCCACAAGAATATGTTAAGGGGAAATTGATTCCCATTTTCATTATAATTTTTTTAAATTACACCCGTTTATATACTTGAAATGATTCAACATGCCTATTTAATGAAAAATTGATTATTTAATTTCTCCTATAGAAGAAGAAAATAATTAGTTCCCCTATGGGTTTACCATCAAATGAATAATGGAAAAAAATTCCAATTGGTCATTTATAATAACTATAACTCACATAATAAGTATTCCAAAAATAAAAACAATGTTTGTTTCACATGGTCTGAATCAAAATTTTCTAGAAGACGTAAAGATTAATATGGATCCAAAAAATGAGTTTTGAAGATTGAGGAGTGTTTTTTGAAAAAATTATAATGTATTATGATATATTTTTTATGTAATCATTGATGAATAAATTCATGTGTTTTATTATGTCTGGCTTATGATTGAAATTTTTTTGTAATGAATCCAAAACCATATTGTTATTTTTAAAAATATATTTATAGATTAATATGAAATTAATAGTGTTTAATTTTGAATTTAATATCTTCAATGATGATGTATTATTCCAAAATTTAATATAAATTCATGTTATTTATTATCTATACTACTTGTATTAAACATAAAAAAAATCATGGTGGTTTGAAGTTTGGAAGGTTTTCTTGGTTAGAGTCGTTATCCATAATAACTTGGACAGAAAAAAACCTCTTGAAAAAGGATATGGTGAATAGTTTTTTCCATATGCTAATCTAAAATAATGAATTTAAATAACTACACATATAAAGGGTGTTGTTTCAAAGTAAATTATTATCTAATATTCTTTTATGAAATGAAGAGATCAGATAGAGCTAATTTCAGAGATAAATATTTCCCTAGATTAGATATATCAATATATTTTATTAGAATAAAACTCCATTTCATGATAAATATCATGCTTTGGTGAAAAGTATTTAATGATACCAAGTTATATGAATGATATGTTTTTTTAATATGTTTGTTTTTTTATACATGGATTGTGGAAGTCAATCAATTAACAATTATACTACACTATGTAAAAAGGAAACCACATCATGTTATTTTTTATGAGATTTTAAATCATAAGATCTATATATCATCCAAAAGTGAAATATTGAATCTCTATTAATATTTTCTTTTATTTTTATAAAAAATTTGATTGGGTTTTATCTATATAAACACATTATTTAATGATAATAATATAGACAGATGATATTGAGGGTCACTTTTAGTAGATAGAATCAAAAATATAAAATTTGAATAATTATAAAGATATAACATATAAATGACTGATACATAAAATATAGGGTTATTTTCATGTTTTTTGGACCATTGAAATAATTGAATAAGGAGATAAAATTCATGATGATGGTTTAAATTATTTAAAAGTGGTGAAGAATAAATTTATTATGGAATATACACTAATATAGAATTATTTTTTGTTTTATTGAGAATTTCTATTTTTTCACTTGTAATTGAAAATTCATAATTTTTTTGAGATTAAGGATTAAGAATATATTGCGAGGGTTGTAAACATTGAGGTATATTGAATATTTTCAAGACTTATAAATTAGTGAACTACAAGATTCTGATACACCCGTACACCATTGAGCATATAATCCTTACACAAATCCAATATTTTGTAAGCTATGTAAAATCATGGGTGTTATGTTATTTTTATCAACACACATCTGAGAAAAAAAGAAAATTTACCTTACTAATTGTATGGATAAGATAATTGAGATAAGAAATTAAATAACTTTATATATAATAATTCACCCCATATATCAATTTATCATTCCTAAATGGGTCTTTAAAAGTGGTTCCTAATCAAAAACTTATTTCAAAAGGGTTATTTTTCCCTTAAAATAATTTCGATATAAACAATCAATCACAATAAAATTCAATTGATTGAACCAAAATGATTTTGATTATAGAGTATTTTTATATAACACTACTTATATTTTCTTAGAATAAGTATACATGTTTCCGTTATTCATGGAATTATTACCTATATCGAAATTAGATCTGCCACTAAAATATATATCAATGATTTGGATATAAATTCCAACTAATTAAATGTTTAATAAGGGAATCTCTCAATCATTGTGTGTAATATTATTATGTATGGAAAAAAATTAAATTTAAATATGGGAGAATCTATTTAACAGTTTGAAACATGATTCCAAATTCAAGTAATTAGATCTTCATATTCTTCATAATATTTACTAAAACATAAATATGTCCATAATGGAAACAACTAATACATAATTAATTTGATGAAATGTTATTATTGATGTTATGAAGGGATTTGGGGAAGAAATTTAATATATTCATTATTAAGCGAGTCATATACATATTACATCCTAATTTTAATATGAAGGTCTTAGAAGTGGACGAAATTGATTTATAGACGGTATCCTTGGATATATTATAAGTATTATTGTATACTATAATATGATAATGAAAGAGGGTGATCTGATTATGGATAAGGAGATGAAGGATATGAAATTAAAGGCTATAAAACTTCTAATAGAGAAAGGAATTTGAAAATAAAAATATTTTGATATGGTAATTTCATTCCCCTCCTCTAATATAAAAAGTTGAAAAATAATGATCAAGAGAAATCTCCCACTCATAATTTTTTAATATGAAATTTATAGAAATATGAAAAATTATATTCAATAAGAGTTACAAGACATTTAATATTTTGATGTTAATGAACCTAGCATTAAATTATCAGAATATATAATTGTAATGAAAATCATAAAAAATTAACTTAAAAATAACATCTTGTTACAATAACATAAAGATAGAATATAAGGATTTGAATTTGGGTAAATCAATGAATCTAAATTTTTTTAAGTATAATTCATGGTGTTTGTTATTAATTAATCTAAAATCCCTAAAGTAATTATTGATGATAATGGTAAATTAATAGTTTTTCAACCTAATGTAGGATTCAATGACACAATTGATGAATATTTATGTATGAAGAGAAAATGGTTATTAAGATAGTTTAGTTATGTATAACTCTAATATATAGGTGAAAGAACCATATTAATAACACAATAACACGAAAAATGGTTGTAAAAACATTAATAAAAAAACGTACGAAAACATAAAAATGATTGTTGAGATAAATATTAACGTGAAAGAGTACGAAAGAATCATTGATGGAATGACTACCATAGTGAAATAATATTCACAGGAAATTGTTGATATTTACAGATAAGTAAATATCTTGAAGAAAAAACAAGATGATAAAAATAGAGTTATGACAAAATACATGATATGATGACTGATATTGAATTAATCAACTATTTTAGATAAGTAATCTAATGATTATTTTTGATAATATTCTAAAAAGACTGACGACTCCTAAAAATTCAATGATCACATTGTGATTGATAAATTTGATTGGGATTTTATGAAATGAAAAATATTATCAAAATTAATATATAAAGAAGTAGATTTCTAGTAAAATATGCAAACTAATATTGGTTAAGAACCTATGGTTTTTATTTTATTAAACAAAGATCTCAATAATATAATTCAAGATAGGTTTTGTTTTGGAATTTTGGGAATTTCAAAGAGTAAAAGTTCCATTAAGTAAATGAAACTAATGGGGTATGTGAAAAAAATACATTTAAATAGAATTAATTTTTCTCACTATGCCATTCAGAGTTGTGTGGGGTATGTAAATAATGTGATGTATTAATCATTATAGATATAAAATATTATTTTAAAAAAAATTATTTTATCATATGAAGTCAACTATAATTAGTATGTTTTTGACTGTAATGTCTTAAAAATAGATCATTTTAGCTAGTATTACAATATTTTATAAATTTTATAATATACTAATGATTATATTTTTATATATGATTCATCAAATACCTTTGTCTACTCTTCATGGTTGTTTACTCTATGTTTTATTTTCATGAATTGGAATATAGACCTAAAATAAGATATTTCTTATCATATAAGTGTATTATCATGGATTATTTAAATGAATATAATATGAAAATTATAAATAATAATAGTCATATTAATTCATTACTAATTTAAGATAATTATAAATTTTGTGATTTATAGAGGATAAAAAATATTTTTATTAGAAATCAACTAGAATAATGGATCCATTGATAAATATTAATATCGATATAATTATTTTTATTTAATATCACATTGTGATGAGATTGGTTTATAGATACATTAAATGTGTTGTTATTTTTATAGTGGTAACGTTTATAGGCTATTAAGAGTTCCCCACATATAGATGAATATGATTTTCTATAAAGGATTTTTGTAACATAGAATCCATGTTAAAATCATTATATTTTTTATTCTGACTATATTTGTGTGATTATTATTTTATCCCATGGATCATAAAACAAAAATACTTTGGGTATCGAGATTAAAAAAATTCCTTTTGACTCTATATAATATATATTTTAATATATATATTTTTTAAAATGATATTGTAATAGATTTTAACACTATATTACCAAGTCCTCCTATAATTTTGGTGAAATGGATTGGAATGGTATTTTACACAATTCATCTATTTTAATTTTATATTTATATTTAATGAAATAATTTTCTGGTTTTTATTCCAAAAATTAATGCATGGGAGTGTGATTATAAGGATGAATGCTAATTCATACACATTCTAATGAAATATACAGAATCCATAGAAGTATAATTTTTTTTCATTCCACATGATGAATAACATTCATTTATACATGAAAATCTAGATACTTAAAATTCATGTATGTGAGATAAGGAGTTTTGATCAAGAAGAAATTATATGAGAACACAATATATAATGATATTTATTTTTAGGCTATTGATTTATCTAAAATTTAGATTCATAATTTTGGATGAAAATTTAATATGAAGGGACCAAAAATATATTGTAAAATATAAATTAAGATAATTAATGTGTTATATTATTTAACAAATATTAAGGACATAAAATAATTGGATCAGAGATGATTAAACCAATGAAAAGATTTGTTGAATATGTATTCCCTAGTATTGGAAGGACTGTGACCAAATTTTATTAGATTAAGAATATATTATGACTCGATCAACGAAAAAACATTTCCACGAATACATGTGTGACCAAAGGGAAAATGAAGTTATTATCATGAAAAGAAAACATACAAAGGGAAATATCTTCCCAAAATAATAGAAGATGTTATATACAATATTTTCAATGATTAAAAAAATTATATTGTTAATCATGTATCATTGATCTAAGAGAAAATATTCAATTAAATATTTTGTAAACTAATAATAGAATTGGTACTTTTTTATATAATCATGGGATCATGATCAATAATATATTTCATTCCTAGAACTTAAAACTATAAGAAATAATTATAATATAAGGAAATAAAAGTCAAATATATTTATTTAGTCAGCTCATGTTGAGGATTATAAGACAATTATAAAAATTATTATTAATAAATGAATGTAACACATTATTTTCGTTGATAAATATTCTATAATGACTTGTTAGTCATTAATCTCAAATAAAACCAAAGAAAATGACTTAAAAAGATATCATAGGTTTCTTAAAAACATAATCAAATAGAAATCCTCATGTTTATAATTTAGATGAAAAAACATTTATAAACAACAATGAAAAAGAGTATCTTGAGAATAATAGTATAAGGCACTGAGTGATAATAATAAGAACAAAAAAATTAAAATACAGGGAAGATGAGAAACTTTAACATGGATCAGATGATAATTATTTTTGAAAAAATATATTATATATACATTTTAATGAAACAACAATGACGAACAATTATATCTTAAATAGAGAATTTGTTTTTATCTAATAAAATATAACAACACATCCAATATGTGGTAAAGAAAGAAAACACAATTTTAATATATAATAGTGTTGGGAGTAAGATAATTATCTCGAATCATTAGATAATCCACTTGATAATTTATTAAAGGGTATATGAATTATTTTCCCAAATATATAAAAATGTTTCAACTAAGGAATTGGTATCATTATGAACCACCAAGGTAACACTATTTTATAAAATTAAGAGGTTTCACATGAAGTAAGTGATTAAATCATTATGGAAGATAATGAAATGTAATAAACAGTAAGAGGATAAATAAATCAAAGATAATATTTTTATTTGATACTAATAATAATGATGTTGAATTAGGTACATTGAATCCTAGAACATTATTAATATGTGATTTATTTAAGGAACATAATACTATTGGAGATAAATATATTCCTATGTAAATTCAATGGATAAATAATTTCGATCATACTCCACTATGATTTCATTTGATTCTTAATAATTATAAATAATATTTCTAATATAAATGTTGGGTTAATGTTATTAATTATGATCATAATGAAATAAATAAATAATCAGTGATGGGATATTTCATATAGGTATATGGATAATTGTTTTCAATATGAAATGGGATTTTGATTAATATTTTAAAGAAAAAAGTTTTTTGGGAACAAGGCATGAATCATGTGAAAAGGAAACTCTCAAATGGGATTTATAACTTATATTTAAATAAAATACCATTCATTGATTTTTTTAATTAATTTTCCACATTAAAATCATGTTATTCTAATTATATGTACTGTTATAATTTAATAACGGATTATAATAATACAATTTTTATATAAAACAAAAAAAATGTTTTTCTCAATCATTTATATGACAATAATGTTTTTAAATTAATAAATGTGATTTATGAATTGAAACAATAACTAATAGTATAGAATTGAATGATAGATGAATTATTAAATAAAATATAATTTTAATAAAAAGGAATTTACCATAATCATTATATAAAAAAGAATTTTATGGATATATTGAATGTTTTTATCTTTGTTTATGACTTTATTTTTTTGATGTGGTCTTCCAGTAAGGTGTGTCTTATTGTTGTTATCATTATTTGCTCAACTCGATCCTAGTTTCAAGGTACAATGTGCCCGTCCATGTAATTCTGGTGCGATGGCTCATAAAGAGGTTTTGGGAGGTGTTGTTCAAGATGCTAACAACATTCTAGGAGGTTCAACCATTGTGGGGGTTTCTCGTTTGAATATCCCTACAATTCTTCTGAAGATGATGGACCACAGTGAATTTTTGGGTTGGTGGTGCTTTATATGTTGTTGTTGGTTTGTTGTTTCATTTTTGGTGGTTTCTATGGATTGGATTGGTTCTCATAGATGTTGTGAATGTGGCTTGGATATGTCTATTTTGGTGATTCTCGTTAAGGTGGATTTGCGGATCTACTGGATATTCTTCATTTAATTCAAGAATTATGGTACTGATGTATTATAGTGTTCAGTTTTTGTCTTTCATTGGGATAATTATGGCACTTTAATGAAGATGATTATTGAATCTTGTGGTTATTTCTCATCGACAATCTATTGTGACAATGTGATTAATTTTATTAGGGCCTGTAAAATGATGTTGTACATGGCCCAAGGTGATGATGAATGTTTCAATTTTATTATGATGATTTAATTTTTAATTTTTAATTTTTTTTGGGTTTTTCTGTTGGTTTATGGTTATCTATGGTTCCCACTTAACCAAAAATTGCCTTTAAAAAAATTGATTGAAAAAATAATAATTAGAGTTTCAAGAGAATAACGATGAAAATAATTTTGTAGATTAAGAAATATTAGATTTTAAATATTGATGATTAATGAGTTATAAATTTTTTATTATTTATAAGAGGCTTGTGGAATTCATGGGATAATTATTTCCCAATCCATTTTTTCTAGGGTAGTGTTTAATAAATTTACAAAAAATATTTAAAACCCATGATTAAACACATTGAAACTTGAATAAAATTTTCAAATGTTTCAGGTGGAATGTCAATTGATATCATGGAATGTGGATAATTCATCATATGCCAAATTTTATGACATTAAAATGGTATGATAAACACTTTTTTCACATGTCATATAGATTGGTATTAAATTTAATACTTCGGAAATCCACATGATATTAGTTAAATAAATTCACAAGTATATGAAAATTATGATGAAAATTAGACTATTCAATAGGCTAAAAATATAAAAAAATTATTGGGTTTGATGGAATATCATTTGGGTTGAAAAATATGTGACCATAAATAAAAATTTAGAAGTTCATTTTATCTTTATGTATGTGTATTTTTTATCAAAATAATAAGAGAGGTTTTATTTCACTAATAGTTATGTATGATATGTGTATTTATACCAATTATTCTTACATTAAACATATATAGATATTGTGATAAATTTAAAGCATTTGTAAAAATATATTTTGTTCTATTTTATCATTTTTAAAAATTCATGTTCAATAAATTTGAGAAAAAATTAAATGCATTAAATAAGAAAAAACCATAATGGTATTATGTATATCTTTTTCATGGTGAAATTTAAAAAATATAATTTATTTATTTTCTATATAGTATCATGTAGTTAATGTGATTAAAATAAACCTTCCACGAGATTGTTTTGAGAAACATAGGTTTTTTCTTGGGGTTCATTTATCCACCCACCCAAATAAAATTTTTATTCAAAGGAATCAAGCAATACAGCCTATGGACCTTGAGATTTAGGGAGGTATGAAATAGTACTATTCTAGGGAATACCCTCAAAATAATGAAACACACAATAGTTTCAAACAACCGATAGGGATAAGACTTGTGGGTATGGAGAAATAGACTGCCCAGGATGCCAAGAGATCCAAAATCTTATTATTCTCGTGCCATGTGTGAGACACATAGATATTGGATCCATGAATGGATTTAATTTTCCTAACTATGGAAGAAATAGACCATAGGGTGAATCCCATAAAAAACATTGTGTGATTAAAACTCTTGGAATCAGTCTCCAACTTGGTTGGCTCCAACTTCTTTTGAATTCAAAGGGATTTCCCCGTGAGCATGGCCAAAGCCTCGGCCAAGAGAGAAGTACCATTTCCAAAGAAGGACATGAATGCCATAAAACCTCCCCATAGGGCCACAAACCACACCCCCTCCTTTCATCAACCCAAAACGTAGGACCCATCCATATTGAGTTCATATATAGCCTTCCACATTATGGTTTATAGAAGCATCCACATTCCGATGTTATAGATTTTCAATAATGGTTTTTGGTGTTATACTGAGCTCATTAACATAAATCATCTGAATTAACATATATGAGGATTTGTTTTATTTTTTTAGATTCATGAAAAATATTATTTATTATGAAATATGGATATGTTCTTGAAAATAAATAAGTCCAAGAATGAAATGAAAATTTTGTATAGTAAGATATCAGTCCCAATAAATTTGCTATAACTAGAAACGTGTAATCTCAAAATGATATATTTTTTTCTATATTATTTGGAGAGGGGAAGTAGGATAATGATGAAAAATTATGATTTAGTTGGAAAATAATACACATAATCAAGGTATGATATTTCAGATATTATTATTAAAATGATTTTAAAATAATTTTGTATTGATCAAAAGGGGGAGAAAATTTTGATATTTTTTTTATAAGTGTAGATACATATGAAGTTATATTGTTAAGAAAATATAGAACACATTTTACAATAAGTATTGTGTCCAAAAAAACCTCCGAAAACCATATATCAGACAACTAGGTTGGCCCATGATAATGTCCATGGGGCTTTCGTGATCCCCCCGATCTTGAAAAAAGAACTATGGAATCAAAAACATCATATTGGAAGTGATTAGACCCAATAAAGAAATAAACCTAATAGAATAAAA
Source organism: Viscum album (assembly GCA_963277665.1). Classification (NCBI taxonomy): domain Eukaryota; kingdom Viridiplantae; phylum Streptophyta; class Magnoliopsida; order Santalales; family Viscaceae; genus Viscum; species Viscum album. The sequence continues at coordinate 1,210,077,747 of OY728159.1, forward strand.
ATTTAAATAAAAACCAGCATAATGCATTAATACGTTGGATTCCCATGTGATCTCAGATAAACAGAATAATGAATATATGATGAAATATAATTTAAAATAAATCACATAACATTCATTAAACAAACTCAAAAACAACAACTCCTATTTCAATTTCAAAAATAACATATGTGTGGAAGATCATTGATTAAATAAATAATTAAAAACATGGATGATTACTTTTTCATATCAATTTAGGAAGTGTAAAAAATATAAAACCACCAAATAAAATCCATTTTACCCCATGAGTCTCCATCTATTCTATAAATAATAAACACTCTATGTGTGATCAAGAGTTAAAGGAAAACTATATACTAATTTATAATATAGGCGTAAGAATAAAATGAACCATAGGTCCCCACCCAACTTTCAAAAATAAAAACCTTTAATGTATGATTCATTTACAAGAATGATTCGATATACAATAATTTAAAATAATATTTTATTTGATTGAGAAAAATAACATATAATCATATTCCACTCTTTTTTAAAATCCGAAATATGATTAATAAAATTGTAAAAATTATAAAAATATTTCATTGAAAAATGTATTTTGAAATTTAAAATTTTAAAATATTTTCATTCCAAATACTAAAAAAGGAACTCAATTAATAGACATATTTTCACTAATAGGATATGAATGAATCTACTAAAAAAAATTAACCAATACTACAAATAGAATGGTGAGGTAAAGTGTGTATATATGTGTGTATTTGATCATTATAGTGTAAGTAAAGGAAAGTAAAAAAGAATAACTATTCAATTATTCATTTTAAAATAAAAATTATCAATGTAACACACTAATGATACTAGGGGATATGTACATAGAGATAATACTTCAACCTAGTGGATAATCTGGAGTTGTAAGATATATTTTTCCAGAGGGGGAACCCCATAGATACTTCACTAGAATGGATAGTGGTGGTTGAAATCATCTTGTTTAGGTTATGGTACATAGAATCCTAAGGGTTCCCTTATGGTTTTTTCAAAATATGAACAACTCATTGAAGAAAATATATATCATTAAATTATATACGAACAAGACCCTATATATAAAAAAATCATTCCATTTCCACCTTAAATCTCAAAAAATATAATGAGAAACACATTTATTTCAATATTAAAAATAATAGGTCCCTTTTATAAAACACAAATCGGGGCTTCAAAATTTATTTTAAAAACCACTAAAAAATTATTAGAAATCCATCTCAAAATTAAAATTTAAATTCAGTGATGTACTTTACCATTAAACATGAATAAACATATTTATATATATATATGTCTCTCAATTAATATTTTCACATATTCTCATGTGAATATGTAAACACCCATGCACTCCCATGATTATTTGAATAACTACAAAATATATAGTGATACATTATCAAAAAAAAATATAACTGAGAAACATATGAATAAATGATATAAACTTAACATAGTTTCTCAAATAAGGAAATACCAACCAATAAACCCACATAAACACATCCATCAATTCAAGAAATATTATAAAAAATATCATATAATTTCAAAATAAATAGCTTCTTTATTAATATTACTATCAATATTTTATAGTTTGAAAATATAACTATTCTTTAGCTGTAGACACATAATATAGAAGTGTCTACTTTGATCCATGATCTAAATTAAAATAAATTCTTAAAATTAAATGAAATCAAGTCTAATATCAAATTTACAAATAAATTTAATAATCACATAGTAGATTATTATTTTTTATTTTAAACCAAAATTGAAGAAAACCATTCAATGGTTCTAATATTAAGAGTATGTTATGGTGAAAACCAACAAAAACAAAATGTAGAAAAAACTAAATATCTCTTATATATGGAAGAATAAGAACATAATAAATATTTACTTACTTCAGAAGAATGGAAATAATAAAATTATGAAAGGTAAAAAATGTAAGGTTTTCCATCCTTGTGTGAAATGAGAGTGGAATAAGTGAAGAGGAGTGATAAAGTCGATAGAGGAGAAATAAGATGATAAAAAAAATATTTGATTTCAAATAACAATATAGTGGATAAATAATGGGAAGAGGGGAAGTGGAGGGTCACAAAAGGTGGTACCTTGGACTGGGAGTCAATCTTGAGAGGATGATAGAGAGAGGATAATATAAATGATTTAGGGGTCAATGTGGCGAGGATTAAAATTTTAGAAATCAATTTTTTAATCCGCTATGTGAATAACATAGCTTGGCTACAAGATTATAAAAATCTCATGTCCCACCCCTAAAAAATCAGGGATCACATATTGGTTTTTCACAGGGTTTTCCAAACTATGCACCTATCTGGGTAAATGGTTCTACAATGGTGCAGACCCCCACAGTATAACAATCACATGGTTTTTCCAACTATTCGATTAAACCATGAGATATATAGAACTCATATATTATTAATAAAACAAAATACTCAAGTATCAATAATAATAATGAAAATAAATAAAAAATAAATAATCGAATGATGGAGTGGTTGTGAGAACTCTACTTATTAGGATCCTTTGTTCCCCAATATATCTACTTGGTACAAGGAAGACAATGTGAGGGACCTGATCTAGAAGGAATGAACCCACTATGTCACAATCCCTTAACTATACAAATAATAGAATTCATAACCATACACAATGATTTATCTCCAAATCAAAATCTAATTTTACCAAATTGATTAGAGAGTGCATGATATTGAGTCCCTCAATGGGTCTATTTTCTATTTAAATATTTAACTAGTAAGGTGAATGTATAATAAAATAATCCCAAAATAATTTTCAAAACAAAAACCCAAACATTCCAATAAAGGGAATAAAAATAACTTTAGAAAAATATTTTCACAAAATCTCTAAAATAAAAATTTTAAAAAGAAAATAATTAAGATGAATAAAACACTCAAAATGGAAACACAAAATCAGAAGTGATTAACATAGAAAAAATTAAGGTAAGTAATACAAATACACTCACCAATACTCTCTATCTAGTAATTAAAAACATATCAGAGGTATAAAATATAAATATACCTTCTAAATATAGTAAGGCTTCTAGCCTTGGGTCATAACAAGGAGTGGTAACACATGAACTCCTTATTATAAAACATTTCATGGGGAACTGAGAAAAATTAAAAATCACCAGTAAGTGTGTAATCTCAACTGGTTTACCATCCAACCTAGTCATAAAATATCCAAACACATGTTTTTTTCCATACAAAAAATCCATAAATGAATCTCATTATAGCCGTAGAAACACACAACCCATAAAGGACTCATCTTCAAAAGATGCAATAGAAAAGAAATATGATTTGGTTCACCAAACAAGAACGAGACCAAGATAATGTGGGAAGACCATAGAGAGAAAAATTGTCCTCCTATTAAAAGTCCCTTCTAGGATATACCAATAATTTCATGATAATCTAAATATTCATGATTTAAATCCTGAATGATCTTATCATGAATAAAATAACAAGTCATGTACTTAATTTATTGAGTAAAATTTATATTTTTCCAAATGATAATTATATTTCAATTTATTTAGAAATTATCTTTAATATTTTAAAAACCGATATTCTTCTAAATTAAAAAAATAATAAAAAAGTTTCTACCGGTTGCAAAACAGTTAAAATAAATTCAAAACTAGATTTCTCGATCTGAATGTATTTCAAAGAACACATTCATGTTTTATAATAAAAAACCGTACATTAAAAAATTTTTAATATGCCATAATTTCCTTTAAAAAAATAAACTACTCAATTTTAAAAATAATTTACTTTTTAATTTATATTAGTATACCTCTTTCAAAATTTAAATTATTCTCTTTTTATTCAAATCCTCATTACAAATCCATTTTTTCCAATTATCAAAACACTCAATTTTCCTTTTAAAACAAAATTTCCATTATAAGAGCCCTTTTGAATCCAATATCATTTTATTGTAAACCAGACCTTCTAATTGACAAATTTCAAGAAAAACATAATCAATAAAATTACACTACATAAAAATTTATTTAATGTGAACTAGTGGATGTGAATTCCTTGACCACTTAGTTTTGTGAACTATGTTCTAATCATAAAACCACCTCTAGAAGTCATGTTGAACCATAATCTCGGAATGTGTATGGTTTTATATGTTTTGAGATCTCAATGCATGAGTCCCGTTCAACTCCCATTATCATCCTATAAAAAATATAAATCCTTAAAAAATATAAAACACCATCATGATAACAAACCACCTTTGTAAAAATAAAAAAACACAACAATACAATATAAATCCTCACTTCCAATGGAAACTCAGTATTCATCCTGAGCTGTGGTTATTGGGAACAAACTCACGAATTACCAAATTAACTATAATGATCCTACTCAAATATTCATGAAATACTAAATAAAAAAGTGAACATTTTATCATAGGACAAATTAAGAACATACGATATCATGGTTTTTTTTTCACGAAACAACCCAATTTATCTTTCTATCGGATGCCTGAGTCGACAAATGAAAGGGCCCATGGGGTGTTCCCAATAACCCTTTGATAAAAAACACTAGGGAATCATAATAAAATATAGTGGTAATGATTTAAACCATAGAATAAATAAAATTGGTGGAGATGAAATCTAAAGAGAAACATGTATAATGCACGTATATATTGGATGCCCACTACAAATCAGATTAGTATAACATAGAAGATATGGGACAATATAATATAAAGTGAATATACCAACACAATCTAAACACCATCACAAAAAATAATCCAAGATTTATTTTTTATAATTACAACTATATAAAAAACCTCTAATTAAATAAATAAATAAATATTGTTGGATTATTTGCTATATTAATAAAGAAAAAAACATATACAACTGACCAACCTCTATGTGACTCCATGAGTATACATTTACTCTAAAAAAATATTCTAACCATGAGTGGCTAAGAGATGAATTAAAAACTAAAACTGATATATAATGTAGGAATGGGTCTAAAATAAACTGTAGGTCTCCACCGTCCATAAAACATGCTCAAAATTGATTTTATCATCCATATTCAAGGTAGTTTGAAAATAGATTAATATAGAATGGGATATGTTTTTGAGATAAAAACATATAATAAATTTATAAAACTCATTCCAAATCCAAAAAATAAAATGAAATTTTGATAAATATTTTAATATTAAACTTAAAATATTCCTTTGAAATCCTTATATTCAAAACCATTCCTTTATAAAACATAAATAGAAACTCAAATAAAAAATCAAGTAACACAAATTAGTAAATAATAATGCTACTAAAAAATAAAATAATAATATAAACAGGAAGACACATTAGAGTATATATATATATACATATTTGTGATTATGATTTTATGAGCCAAGGAAAGTGTAATCTATGTACTATTCAATTAGTAATTTACAAATAAACATCATGTGAGTGACAATATAAAGTCACATAGCACTATGAACCAATACATAATTCATCACATTAGAATTTGATCTTTCATTTTAATACATATTTAAAAAATGAGGGATTAATATAGATACATAACAATCTTGTATAGTAGTGGAAGACAACATCCTATTTAGGTTATCTGAAAAAACATGCAGAGATTACAATTGATTTAGAAAATAATATAAACCTATTTTTGAAAATATATATAATTAAAAATAAGATTAAAATCCACTTTTTGTAAAATATTTAAATCCATTTCAACTATAAAAATATACAAATTTCATGAGTAACACATTCAATTTTAAAACAACCTATTTATAAATCCCTTTCTAAATTATAAACCAGATATTTAAAATTAATTTGAAAATATTATTTTCATGAAGATATGAAAACAATATTGAACATGATTCTTAAATTCCATAACATATCTTTATCCTTAAACACATATAAATTTATATATATATTTTTGTGTCTCTAAATCCACATATTCTAATTTTCTCATGGGAATATGCATACATATATATAACTATGTACACATGAATAACTAAAATATATGTAGAGAATCATTAGAACTAAATTCTATAAGATAATAACATAGTAACATATCATGTAAAATTAATAATGATTCTCAAATAATGAGATCACATCAAATATTACCACTTATACACATTTTACATGTCATTAAATTGTATAAAAAAAATTAAATACATTTAAAACATAAATATTAAATATAACATTCACCAAAAATATGTTATAGAGTTAAAAACTAAGTATTCATTTGGTGAAGACACAAAATAATAGAAAATTTGGCTTGAACCAAAATAAAAATAGAATAAGATCTATGATTGATATTAAAACAATATTTAATTTCAATTTATTCCACAAAAACTTCATAAACACACATAATATTATTTTTTGGGAATTCAAAAATAAATTTAAAAATTTTGATATTATTGATTATCACATTAAGAGTTGATATATGGGAAAATCCTTGCGCAAAATAATGTGGTATAAGAAAATATATATTGAATATTGAGGAATAAGATCCTAATAACGAATCACCAATCATAGAAGCAATGAATACCCATATTTAGTTTCATCCAACACCCTAGGGTTCATCCATCCTTATGTGTAGTGATAAGGTAATGAGAGAAGGATAATAAATGGGAAAGTGGGGGAAAATAAAGAAAAGATATCATAAAAATGAAAATTTTAATTGGAAAAATATATAAGGGGAGAAAATAATAATAGGAGATTGGAGGGTCGCATGATGGGGTCCCTCCACCAGGACATCTTATGTATTTCCAATTCATGTTGTTTTGTGACACAAAGTGCTTCCTGGTTTGAGATTTCTTGTATTATTATTGAGATACTCCGTTTACCTCTTAATTACCTCAGTGATGATGAATCAAAAAAGCTTATTTTGAATCAATGATGTTTCACATATATTAAAATATAAATTATTATAATTTATTTAGTGTATGATGTTGTAGATTCTAGTCGTTAACTAATTTTTAATAATTGGTATGGTAATTTTTACAATCCCAATGGGTGATATTTAGGTTCCAAAAAATGGGTTTTATGAGTGGTTTTCCCTAAAATATTTTAAAATATTTAAAAAAATTAAATATGAAAATAAATAAAACAATTCTTTATATTTTTAAGGTTTGTAGGAATATAATTTTTTAAGATGGAACCTAAATCCCATCATAGTGGTTTTCAAAATACTAAGAAAAGTTCCACCAATTTTTTGAAAAAGCTTGAGATAGATATGAAATTATCAAAGTTTTCTATATTTAAATATTATATAATCTATTGACCATGCTGAGGCACAATGTATAGTTCTTATTCATCTATGGTTTCAATATATTTTCTATTTGAAATATTAAAATAGGGAAAACACACTATGGTTGTTTTGAATTTGGAATAAAGGCATATGATGTATTATTGTAAAAAATATTCATTGATATAAAACAAGGATATACACATGGTCATGGTTAAGAATAGTGTTGTTAAATAATCCTAAATTTTTTTAAAATCCTATGAACTATGATTTTTGTGGATTATTTTTAGACGTGAAATATTTTGTACAATCCTTATGTGAATCGAAAAGTTCACATATCTTAAATCAAAGAGATTAATATTTTACTGGAATTGATAATTTAATTTATTTTACTATAATACTACATAATATCACTGATAATATGAAATCATTATCTAATGAAGATATAATTTATAAGAAATATAAGTGGAAATTTTATTTTGGGGTGTAAATTTATAGTTATGGTTTTCATAATTCAACTGATAATTGATGATGTCATGTTGTCCTGGAAGAAAACTCAACCATGATTTGGCTTATATTAGTTTAAATCAAAAATATATATCTTATCTAAATATATGTTGTTTTGTGAAATAAGGGGGGTCATTTCACTTGAATTTTAAGAAATATTTGTAGGGCTGTTTACCACACACCTTGGAATTAATACTAACTCTATGGTTTTTTACCATGACCAGAAAATACCATTGTAGAGCCACTATATTTTCACTGTTCTACAAACATTTATAATAAGTGTAACTTAGTGATCCCTATTGAAATTGTTTTCTTAAATCATGGTAATATGGGATGTATAATTATAATGATTTACTACTATGGTAATAGAGGAATCACATTACCCATATTAACATGGGTTTTGGAACTATAAGAATATGTTGCAACTATTTTATTATTTTCATAAAATATATAATATTAAATATATTAATTATTCAACTTATTATATTTAATATGTAATTATCAAATAAAATATTAATTATATATACATATTTTAAGTTAAAAGAGTGGTCTGGTCGCTTCAATGGTTCCTTGAAGTTGGGGGTTCAAAACCCGACATTTTATTATTTGGAATTGAAGATATATTTACACAACATAATTTTTTCAGTTTCCTATAAAATATAGAAATATACACTTATTTCCCTAGTTTACAAACCATAATAATTGATGTGTAAAATTGAACACTGTATTTCCATGGTTTTTAAATTGTGTAAATAGAGGTCTATTATGATGGTTTTTGTAAAACCATGGAAATAGATCATTTGATATAGAATCTATGAATATAGTAATGGAAAACATGTAAATATGATATTTCTCTTATTTTTTAACATATTTTGATGATTCATAATTATAAAATAATATATTTTCCTAGTAGTTCCTCCTACTAACTTTGGGTGAAGATGTAATTTTTTGTGAGGATGATGATAATATCTTATAATAAGGACAACTTAATTAATGTGATTTTGAATAATTTGATAAAAACATCATATAAATAGGAGAGGCTAAACATAGAGTCATTTTTATAAGTTTATCTTTATCAATGTAATGAAATAAGGGTATCAATATTATGATAATGAGTTTCACTTCCTACAATGTGATGAATGATCATATGTTGTTCAATTAATCCAATTGTGTACTCTTCTTTATTTCCTTGAGATATAGTATTAGATCATCAATATTAAATATTATTTCCATGAAAATTATTAGAGATATTAATAATATTGATGATATATATTTTATCTTATTTTTAAAATAACCTCACATACTAAATTTTCTATTAAAAATTCATATTTATGATGTAATATTCATGTATTAATATTAAAGACAATTTTATGACATTCCAAATATTCATCAATTTTTATCATAGTTCAGAATTATTCTTATAAAATTCAATTTATTGATCCAAATTATATGAGTACTATCTTTTAATATTAAAAAAAATCTATTTAAAATCAACTAATTGGGTCCTGTCTAATTGGGTTATTTGGAGTGCCATGTAGATCAGATGATAAAGAATAAAATGATTATTTTAATAGACTAATCTAGTTTTAATATTTCTTTTTCAAGGCCTACTATAAATATTCAAATATTTTGGAAAATAATGATATTCAAAATTAAGATCCTAATTATTTAGTATAAATATTTCATGTCCAAAAAACAAATTTGGTTTCCATTCATTGGTAATAAACAATGGAACATGATTTTACCTTGTATTAATGTATGACCATGAATTATTGGACTATACTGAAATCTAAATATCAATATGAGGTATAATTTTATTTTAAGAAACTCATGATATGATTCAAAAACATTATTGAAAATTTTTATTTAAAATATAAATATTTTCATGGCCTAAAACTAATTCACATTAAGTCCTCTGAAAAAATGAATAACTTGAGACAACATATTATGTTTTACTAAAACTACCATATGTTTTTTTATTAGAGTCCAATGGTCGTAATTTAATGATAGTGGATATTAGATATATATATGAAAAAAATTACAAATTAATTATTTTAATGATAAAATTTCATTAATGGTGAGAAACTTTCATCCACCACGATAGAGAGATTTAATGTTAAACTATACCAACACCATTCAATATAAATTCATGCACTTTAATACTTATAAGAATATTCAATTTTAGATCCTTTGAAGATTAACTTTTCTGAAGGAACCCTGATTATGTCTTATAATAAAGATATTTACTTTTTTTAATAGTTAAACATCATCTAACATCATATTTTCCTTCATTGTATTGAAAATTGATTCCTTATAATTTTCCATGTCTTCTTGTAAGTGTTTTTACATTAATACATGTTATATTGTGTTATTTCAGTATAAATATAATTCAACATTTTAATTTTATTCTCTTATATTTCATTAAAATATATTGTATTCCATATACTATGACCCATTTAAATATCATCGTGATTGTATGTTATTGCAACTCAGTTTATGTGTGTGAGTTTTGATTATATAAGTCTCTTTTTACCCATTTCATTTTAAATTATTATATTCCTTCATAAACAAACCCATGAAATTGTTTCAAGATTTTATTTGGCTAAATATACTTTATGTTTCATGTTAGAGTTGATAGATTAATTGATTATAGACACATCTGTTTTTTTTAAATTAATATTGCATGCTTCCATCATTAATGTCAAGGATTGATGAAATATTTTTAGTGAATTTGTGGGTTTCATTAATTAATGAAACAAAAATAACGTTAATGTTAATGTATTATTAAATCATTTATTTACAATATGTTTATAAAGATTGATACTCACATTGAGAATTTGGATATGACCAGTACTCTATAGAAACATGATATTACCATTATTGTTTTCTAAGTGTTAATGAATTATAATCTTTTTAATATCATCAATAATATAAATCTATTATTCCAACATCCTATATTATTTCCTTGATTAATCATAAAATTGTATAATTATTTATTATTATTTTAATTTTCATTTATTAAAATATTTTTAATCACAAGGCCTTTATTTTAAATTCATATATATAATCTATTAAAATATAATAAAACCGTCATTGAGGATTTAATTGGATATTTTTTTAATATTTTATGAAAACTAAAAATGATATTATAGTTGGTTGGTTTTTTCTACACTATGTACATTTAGAATCATATATATAGTAGACTTGATGTAATATATTTATTCATTTTTCTAATAATTCTTCCCATATTGTTTTAAAAAATGAATATTTTTGAGGTAATTCTAATAAATTAAAATTAAAATGAATTTGAGAGAATTTTTTATATACATCACTATAGTTCGATATTTTCTTTATAAAACCTATTTTACTATTCTAAATCATATGAATATTAATTTTTAGGATTAAAAATAAATTTTACAACAATTCATATTACTAGAGGTTTTGCTAATTTGATTATTTTTTGGGCCATGATGATAATAGAATAAATACCAACTAATTGTTTCAATGGACTGAAACAACTATGATGATTCATTTTTAGACATTATATTGATGATAAATTATATATAACATTATTACAAGATTAATATAAATCCTTATAGTCTTGGATATAAATATTTAGGCAAAAATCAATATTTAGGTGGACTATGAAAGGATATGAACAACAACACACGCCTCTTACTAGGATTGAAGGAAATCCCACCATTATAAATGTATCATCAAATTCTAAAATTTAAATTAGATTTAATACCTCTTTGATAAATTCCATATATTATTTAATGGATATGTAGAAAACAATGATTTGATATTTTGATGTTTTTCACAGCCTAAAATGAAGTTATATTTTGACTCTGGATGAATATTGAATCACATTGGGAAATATTAAATGGTTTATTTAAACATCAACATATTTAGAATCAAATGTATGATTTACATTATTTTTAATGGGTGAAAATATATTATATTGATGAAAAAAATTATAAAATAAATATTTTTATGATATTATTGTTTGAACAATCAAATTAGATGTAAAACATAATTAATTGATTTTGAGGAAAACCATCCAACAAGGTAATGGTATAAATTATTTCCCATCTACTCCATGAATGAGAATATAATTTATGTGAATTTAAAGTTGAATTTGGTATGGAAAAAACATAATAATTCATTAGAAGGACCATCCATAATCATTTTTAATAGATAAACCAATCATCATATATTTATTTTGAATCATCAATTTTAACATTAAATCCTGGTAATTTTAAATCCACAATTGAATGTTTTTCATCATTAATTAATGTTATTATATATTTATACATTATAAATTAAATTCTATAGTTTAATTTTATACTCCTTGATTTGAAATGTCCTAAACCATTATAAATTAAATTCCGTTATGAATAAGTAAATTCATTATTATGTAATTTAGTTATAAAAATCACTAGAAGTATATTTCATTCGTATCTACCACTATAGAATATATACATTATATAATGTCTATTAAGATTATTATATTTTAAAGGTTTTGATAAAGCCTTGCTAACATGGAAGGATAAAGTGATAGCCTCAATCAGTAAAATCATACCCTATGAAGCCAAATTATTGGAGCTTCTAAGGAATATGATATTATAGAAATTTTACCTTGACGAATCCCTTATTAAGAATTAGAAACTAAAACTCAAGAGAAATCATTTATAGGAGATGTTAAAGCATACATAGATCTTATACTAATCAATGTACACTAAAAAATCCCCTGAAAATACAACCATCACTTACCATACTGTTAATACATATACTGGTGTAACAAGGAGTTATATATCTAGACCCTAGTACATTGAATTTTTATAATTAATTATATATATAATACTAAATGTATTTATTAATTTTTGATATTACATTACATATACACATGATTACATATTGTGATTGTTAAAATTTATATTTTGATATGTAAAAATTAAAATTATATTATTGGAAAATATATAATTAAAATTAAAACACAGTTTTTGATAAATTCATAAAATTTTGAAATAAATTTTATTTTTAGGAAAAATCATAGTAAATAATATTTATTTATATATAAATATGGATTTAATTTAATGATGTCTAATGTATATTTTATAAGTTTTATAAAGTGGTTAGTGTCGTAAAACTAATATGTTTTTTTATTTAATGATATTTATTTAAATGTGTAAATTAACATATTTATAAATTTTGTTATTAAAATAAATATTAATATTGTAGTTATTATATAAACTTTTTCTACTATATTATTTTTCATCATTTTCAGAGATATTAAAAATTTTATGTTAGTAATTATGTATAATATAAATATAAAGTATTTATTTTGACATCATAATAATCCAATAGTAGTGTAATAAATAAGAAAAATACATTACCAAAAATGGATATTCGATTTAAAATAATGTATTTTTTAATTTATTTGATTAATTTGAAAATCCAATAATGTTTCCCCTAAAATCTATATTTTATTTTAATGTTTTAAAAACAATTATGTATGTACATGACACACCTTCACATCATGAATTATATTATTTTAATGATTTTGGTTATAATAATAATTAAATATTTAAAAATAATCTTATTTGTTTTAATATATGGTCAAAACCATGGTGAGATTTATGATTTTAAATAGTTTATTACATAGATTTCAAAACCTATTTTTAGAAATTGATAAAGAATTCCCCAATTTTTTCTAAATACCCACAAACCTCCCAAACCACTTTACTCAAAACCCATTGAGAAAAAATTTAATATCATCAACCATATATAAATAAATACCATGGTGTTCCAATGATATTAAAAAGCTCCTAACTAGATTTTATAAATACTCTCCCAAGGTAAAGGGTAATATTCCTCGTTATTTTTATTCAAGTTCTTTAATTGTATTAGGCCTATTTATTTACAACTTTTCATGTTGTAATGTGTTTTCGCACATAACATTACTATCATTATGATTAAAATTTAATTATATACCACCATTTAGATCCATTATGTACACTTTTAATAGTGCTAAAATTAACCCGTATTTTTCAATGCCCAACTTTTGTTTTGTGTATTCCCATCCACATTACCACTTAATGGTATTAAACTAGATGTAACCATCCATTATTAATTTTGGAATTCCATTTATTTAAACCACATTTTTTAGTTATTGGATTAAAATTAATGAAATATATTCTTATGTTTTATGATCTACGTGGGACACAAATGCGTGTTCATGATATGAATGTCACCAGTGGGACCAAAATTATATAGTCCTCTAATGAAATTGGTAATGTTTCTATCTCTTAATATACCATGTATTGTGTTAATGAAGATATAATAAGAACACCATGTAATGATTTCTCAATTTTCATCTTTCACATATGTTTATGATGTCATGTTATAAATTATTTTCACATTCTAATGATTCCCTTGTGTTGTCATCTTATGTCATTATTTGATATTCATGTTTACGAATATTTCCATTTTATGTCACCTTGATATTCCTAGTAATCATCATGTATTAATTTTATCTTTTTATTATTTTATTATTCCCTTATTAAGATTTATTGCTCACAACTTTCATTATGTACATCACCAGGTTATCCTGAGACATTTTATAATATCAATATAATATTATTGCCTTGTTATGGAGTTCTTTAATAATTTAATTACATTACAATTTCATGTCATTATGATATTCCTCTAACTAACCAAATCCAATAGTCCTATTGATCTTCTAGGATGTTGATATGGGTATTAAAATGTAATAAATCATGAAATAATGTGTATAAATGGAATGTGTTTTTACAATTGGTATCCAAGAAAGGTCGTGTATTTTAGGGATTAGGACTATAGAAAAGCAGTGAAACCCATAATTATAATATTTAAACATATAAAAAAACAAAAAATTTTGGTAAATTATAGAATGAATAGTTTCAATTAATGAAATCATAATTTGGATACTACAAGTGGATGTGGATCTATGGTATTTTTTGGAGGCTTAATAACCCTAAATGGGACTGTTGGGTATTGAATTGATATCCAACCGGTTCAAGAAAAACAGTCCTTACTGCACATGTTGTTTAAAAGTCCCAAGGGATTTTCTCTAGTTAATTCCCATGCTTATCAATGAACATTATAAATGGAACAAAAAGAATATGGAAATAAATTTTATAAAATATTTCATGGACAACATATATTAAAACTAATAAATTCATTGGTTAAACAATATTTCCCATTTATGATTGATTCCTTCAATGATCATTGTTGCACTTTTATGAGTTTTATCATTTTAAAATTATCATCCTTAATTTTAATAATATTTTAGTCAAACAAAAAGGAAATATATAGAACTAAGTCAAAAAAAATAGAGTTATGAGAAATGAGATGAGTACCCAAACTAGATTTCCAATAATACCCTGAGATTTTATAAAATATTCTTCAAGAAATAAATTTAAATTATTTGATAACTTATTAAACATGACACCCCGAGTCTAAAATAAATATAATGTAGTATATCATTATAATCTAGTTTTTCTATTTGTGGAGAGAATAATACTAAACTATTAAAAAAATTCTAATGGTTCATTATAATGACAATATATTGATAAATAAGTACACCATTTTTAGTAATGTAATCATATTCTTTAAAAATAATTTATCTTTCTAAAAAATGATAATTATCTCTTTTGGTGAGAAAATAAGATAATTATTATATTCTACATTAAGAAAATTTGTATGAAAAAATTTACTCTCTTTTATAAATCATTATGTCGAAGTTTTCATTGAGTGAATTTTCAATAATTTTAAAAATATATTAGTTTTTTGATGAATGGGAACAAATATTTTTTTTAAAACTATCATTTCATTTAATGAATTAAAACAATTTCATTTTTTTAAAATTGTTTTAAATGTAAAATTCGTTCATTTATACTATTAATAATATAAATTATTTCATTTTAAATAAATTTAAATTTTATTTTTGTTATAAAAACATTATATACATAAGAAAACATTTTTTCAAGAAAACTACTTTTTTTCATTTTTTTGTTTAAAATTTTAATTAATTTATTATACATGTATGTATATAATTTGAAAAAACATGTTCCATATTTTGAATCAAAATTTCCTATTTTTTGTTGAGTGCAATTTAATTTTTTTCATGATGAATAATAAAAGGAGTACAAATTTATCACAATGGTAATGTAAAAAGCGTGTTTACCAAGTGGATATAATGATAAGTGAATTATTTCCTATTAAAATTGTATAAATACTATTATATGGTCATATTTTGACTTCATAATATCCAATATTTGAAACTCTATCCATTTAGAATCATTTTTTTGAGTATGTATTTCTTATATTTTAATATTTCTTGAAATTACAAGTGTGTCCTCTCCAACATTGATAAAAGGATACCGATATTTTATCTTATTTAAAAAACCTTGAGTGATATAGATCAAACATACCCTTAAAATATATTTTATAATCATTAGTATACATGAATTAATGGTTTTATTCTTTGTAAAAGACCATTTTATATTTCCTTTTGAATTGATCTAATGGAGACAAACCAAAAAATAAGTAACAATATAACCCAACTTCTTTCAATTTTTTTCTTCTTAAAAAACATATATATAAATATATGATCGTAATATTAAAAAAATATAGTATCATAAATATTCTAACTTGTTATTATTATTATGTAACCACAAATATATGTTGTTTATTCCAACAATTAGGAAGAGAAAGCATCACTCATGCATACATGTGGACTACCACCACCATGTAGCGATACAATTAATTATCCATCATTATTTTTCATAGATGATAATTATAATAGGCTTAATTTTTTAATATAATATTTATGAGATAATTACTTTTATATAATTAGGATATAACATTTTTCTTCTTATATTACAATATGATAGAAAATTATAGTCTTGCTGACACATACATGCGGATTACCACATCCACGATGCGATGTGAATTTCTTTATCCATAATTAAATAGATAATAATGAGGAAAAATTTAATTATTATATATGATATATATTTTATAATGATTATTATTGTAATGTGAATTTTTATTTATCATTCTTTAATTCCATCCGTAGAAAATATATAATAGTGTACATGCACACTAATGTCATGCAGTCTCTATAAATGATGTAATTCATTTTTTATATATAAATATTATTTAAGAATCGAATATATATATATATATAGTTAATATATATGATATTTATATTATTATTGAAATTATAGATATGATGTAATGATGATGAAATTATAATAACTAAACTACCAAAAAAATTATCATGATAAAAGAAACTGTTAACACATATAAATGATAATTTAAATATGTAATTATTAATAAATAGAAATATAAATGATTTTATGTTTATAATATATGATATTATAAGTATGTATATGATTTTTCACATAATTATTATAAATTTAAATTTATTATATATATGTTTATAGTGCTTTTAAATAATATCAAACTTGAGGCAAGGGATTTATGTTATAATCTATTTGTTTGTCAATATCGATCATGATTATGTTTACAATGATTAAATTTTATTTCCAATTTTTATATTATGCAATGTATTTTAATATAAAATGTTTATTTCTAGAGATAACAGGATTTTATCCATTTTCCACTCGTTATTAACTGCATAGACTAATAGAATGTTTTTATGAAAATCAAGATTTATTTCCCTTAATGTTCGAAAATATATATTCCTCCATATTAATGATTTGTAGAAATGTTTTAAAAATTGTTTTTAATATTATACTATGATTATTTAAATTAATTTTTCTGAAATATTTACTTTTAAAAAAAATTAAATTGACTAAGTTTTTTCATTTTCTTTAAGATGAATTTTTGACATTTTTTAAAATTGTTAAAGTAATCCTTATTTTAACATACAAAAAATGAACATAATTTACATCATTTATGAGAGCTCAATTATTTTAATATTTATATAAATAATATCAATTTTATTTTCAATTAAATGTTTCCTTTAATATTTGATATATTTTAATATTTTTCATAAGTGATTTTAAATTGAAAATGCTATTTTTATCAAGAAATTTGCTAGTTATTTAAAAAAATTCAATGACAACCTCCTTTGACATTATTTAGGATTTAATGAGGATATGATGAAATTATATCATACAAATTATTTATTTATATAGATTAATATTATCATTTAATGATTATTCATTGAAAAATGTTTCTTTCCCTTGAGTTAATTATGTTATGATGAATACTTAATGAAACCCAGTTATCTTGCATAGGTGGTCCCAAAATAATATATCCCTCAAATGAATTGGGAAATTATCAGTATCTCACGAGATAATAATGACTATAATATGGAGATAACCAAGTTTATTAAGGTTTTTTAACCACTATGATATTCCTGGGAATGAATATTGACTATGGATATGATAGAATGTGGAGCACACCCAATAAACAATGATAGTCATAGAAGTGAGACTTAACTAAGGAAATTATTTTACATGATTATGTGTATTCCAGAAACATATCACTTATTCCAAAATTATGCTCTCATGGATTATGTTTTGTCTTTCTTTATGATTCATGTCTTAAAACCTTCCAAACATTATGAGATGATTCTAGATGTTGATAGCTGATACACTGGGTTTTGTTTTAAAATGTTAAACTCATGTTATTATGATTTTATAATTTTATTACGATTTAGTGATAATATATATCTCCCTCATATAACATTACATGTAATTTTATATTTTCATTTATTATGTTATCATTCCCCTGGTTATGAAAAAAGGTTTAATTTATGATATATCTATAATGGATGCTAGTATTGCGATACATAATAATAAATGATAGATATATTTTGAACAAGTAATATATCTATCCGTGTTTTCAAAGTAACAAAAACTAAATGATTTTCACATTGTTTATAATGTTATGTATTGAATATTAATATAATAATTTGTGATTTTTATATATGAAAATTATGGGGTACTGTAGTTTGTATAAAATAAAGGTTTAGTAACCTTTAAAAACTAATATGATAAAAAAAATTAGTGATAACCTATAGGATAATCGTATATATATAGAACCTCATATTTTATGGTAAATAAAGATGTATGAATTTCCTAGAAGACATCCTTTTTGGATACGAAAAGTAGATGTGGTTTTGAAAATGATCCATCTAGGGCTAATAACCCCAAAAATGTTTTTAGTATATCTCAGTTACCATTATGGTTCACAGTGACTGTTCTCTTAATGTGCACATAGTTTTACACTCCCAAGGTATATAATATGGTTAATTGAAATTTTCATTATAAACTATTTTGATGTTTTTGAATAGTTGATGACCATGGATTGCTTAGTTCAAAAATAAGGTGTCATAATATGAAAAAATATATATAAATATTTAGACATCCAATAAATGGTTTTTCAGGATTATATGATTTCCCATATGATTATTGTTTCACACTATATGTTTTTTTGTTATAATCAATGGATTTAACCAGGATAGATTTGGTAATGATCGATATGATAGAAAATGCAATGAAATTTCTTAATAAAAAACAAATTTTTTAGATATGGAAAAGAAATATTATTCCTATTCATATAAAAATATTTCACGCTATGATTCGTGCAACGATTCTAATCAGTCAGAGGAGGGGACAAAATATTATTTAGTTCTTCCTGACATAGAATCCAATATCTTCTATTGGGCTAGATAATCCACTATTTATTGAGAAATGGATCAGTAACACTGAAAATATTTTTTTAGTTCTTTAGTTTTTTAACATGAAAATGTTATTTTAACTCTTTTTGTTAAGAAGACGAAGAAGATCAATGGAGGATGTTAATCATGAACACAAGTAAATGGGAAGAATTTAACTTCATGGACAGAGAGGAATTGAAGACCTCAATATTAAATAAGTACATAACTCAAAATCTTTATACCAAAATAGAGAAGTAATTCCATGAGTTAAAGAAGAATATTAATGAATTTATTGGTACCGATGTAGTTAATTTTACAAGATGTTTAAGGTATGATTGTGGTATTATCATCTAATAAAAAAGTAACATTGATTAACTATTTAGTTTCTTAATACTATGTATCTAATGGTAATTAGACTTATGGTAATTTAGTATCTATGTAAAAATTATTTGATAAGATATTGAGGTGGAGATGGAGATTGTATTAATCCACCAATCTTGTTTTTTTGATCAGAAAACAAAGATAGAATTAAATGAAATTTATAAAATCCATAGAGTGAAGAAGATGTTCATTTCATTATGAAATATTTGTGATAGTAAATCTAGAGGAAATTATTATAATGGGAATAGAAAATTTTTTCAGCGTGGATTAGAAGGTTATTGAAAAATCAAATTCTAATGTTATTGGGAGAAAAAGTTAGCTACTTTTATAGAAAAATTACCATAGAATTCACTAAAAACACTCCAGTGTATCAAATTTAATTAGTAAGGTCATAATTATAATTCTTAAATATAATGGATAATGATGATGATTGAATTTAAAAAATAAATAATCCCAAAGATAAAGCGAAATATCACATTATCAATATTACCAATTTGTGGTATAACAATGAAGGTGTAGAATGTATACTTACTATCCACTTTAGAATTGTTAATGTATTTTTGGACTCTGGATTTACCAACTCGTTTATATCTAAATAATTTTCTAAGGGTAGAAAAAACAACCGTAAAGAATAGATGTTAAATTATTAGCATCAAATAGTAATGGTATGATGATTATATCTTAGGTAAATGATTCTTATCAAATTGAACATTGTGGGAAAATGTTTTATACAAATACCATTATTATCCCTATAGTTGAATTTGTTGTTATCCTATGAAAGGAATGGATTTAATTTCATAAATCCAACATCAAAAGAAAAGGAATAGAATTTATATTTAAAATTCCAAACAAACCTATGATCATCATTGAGTGTTTTAAAAAATATTAATATCTAATGGATATTTCATCAATTATATGGTTCAAGATTCCTATAAAAAAAGGGTGATTATCTCAGACGGTTGGGGATAAACATGACATCATAGATATTTTTTATGTATGAGGGTTTTTTGATGTTTTTTTAAAACCCTATACTTTCTCCAAATTGTGATTTTCAGTTTTTAATAGAACTCATACACAATGCTACAACTGTTTTAATGACTAAATTATGAATAACCCCGATTATGTTATAGGAATATAATATTTAACTCCTGGAGAATCTTAACGAGGGATTTATTTATTAAATATTATCACCTTAGGGTGCACATATAATTTTTTTAAAAAATTAATATGGATCAATGAGAGTCTATATTGATTATCACGAATTAAATAATATCACAAAAAAAGAATAAGGATCATATACCCCATATTGATGATTTTTCTATCAATTATGAGGAGATCAATATTTTTACAATATTGATATTTTATTTGGATTCTATCTTCGACACACCATTAATTTGATTAATAATTTTAATTAATTTGAAAATTTCTTATTTAATTAATAAAAATACATAAAAATACTTATAATTTTTAGGTTACAAATCAGTTACTGTTCTAAAAAATACAAATATTGTTTTACTGTATTATTTTTTTGTATTTTAATATGATTAAATATATTTTATTATTTTTAAAAAATTTATTATTTATCAATAGATTATTTCATTAAGATATATATATAAATTGAATATAATAATTATTGTAATAATTACTAAATTATGTTTGCTATATATTCTCTATTAATACGACATACCAATATTTTATTGTATATTTCTTCTTAAATAACATACATTCTGTGGATAAATTATAATTTTAAAACACTGAGTCACATTGAAACCAATATCTATTTTAAATTAACCAATTAACATAATTTTTTCACTTGCGTGATCTAAATATCAATAAACAATCATACATTATTATGATTAGTAAGTACGTTAGAGTCTAATATGACAAATTTAATTTTTTTTTGAATAATATCATAACCCTTAGGAATATTAATATACACATAGTAATAATAACATTACACATATGAATTGTAATGTATAATTAAGAATACTTTCCTCATCCATGTACGTATAAATAAAATTTAGGCACCTTACAAATGTAAGTGAATAGTTTAAACATTAATAATTATGTGTTGGTATTTTTGTGAGAAATAAATATATAATTAAATTTATATAATTATTAAATTAATTAAAAATATAATGGAGAAAATATATTATTAAATAAATAATTTCTTGTCCTATGATTTTAGGATAATTTAATGAGTCTTTAGTTTATTTTTCAAGGTATTATAAAAACTGTCATAATTTTAAAACCTATATTTTTTAAGAAAAATGGTTTTTGTAATTAAAAGATTAAATTTATATTATTTATGAAATTATATTCATAAAAGGGGTTATTTTTTGGATTCTACACATTGAAAAAAATTTATGGTTAATTTTTGTGATTTTTCTAAATTATTAATAAAAATGAATACTGAAAACACGTTAATTTACGAAATATGCTAAATAAATGAATTTTTGCATCATGCTTGAGTCATGGATGATGTAAATGTACATTTATTCAAATTAACATGCCCATAATACTATTTTTACTCTTATGAATTAAGACTATTCTCTGTCTTGATCCAAAATAATTAAATAATGTATAAAATAATGGAAAACCATCATTTCCTCCACTATAAAAACAACCTCTCACCCCCACTTCCTCTCACACCACTCATGATTTGATAATATCTTAATATCATTAAAATAATCCTCCCAAGACCCTTAATAATATCCAATACATTTTGGAAACACCAAACATCCAAAACCAATGACCAGAAAGAGTCTTTCATGGAGGATTACTCAAGAGGTAAACATCTCTTCCTTTTTTTCATCTTACATTACAAGTTCTATTCTTTTGTTTCCATATCCTCACATACGTTCAACCAAATGGTATGGTAATTACTATAACATAATTTTACTATAAATTTTTTATTCTATTTTATTCAATCACCATCATCACTTTTTTCCCATTCACTTATACTAAAAATGGGAACATCATCCAAGATGCGTTAATTCATCACATTGAAGGATAACAAGTTTTCAATTTCTATTAACAAATCCAATTTCTTAATTAAACCATTATTATAGTTGCACAAAATCCTTATATATATATAATAATACATATTTAACATTCTTTAGCCATTTTTTCAAAATATTGTTATTTATAAAACAAAATGAGTTAATAGTGATCAAAAAATCATCTAAATAATCCAAGTTTTTATCATTAAATTTTAATATACTGATTATTCATATTCCAAATTATAAAAAGTATTTTTATGATCATATACACTTTTGGATGATTATTAATAAGTCATAAATTCAATTATAGATTTGAATTACTATTTTAAATGAACTTCCATACTACTATACAAGCGAAACGTACATGAAAACTACGAAAATGTGCACTCAAAAAAGATGAAATTGAATCCATTAAACCATATTAAAGGCCATAAATGAACATTATGAATATATAATAAATCAATTATTTGTAGAAAAGTTTATGTAATTCTTAATTAATGAATCTAATTTAATTATTCAAAACATTAAGATCTTGTGCAGAATTAATTTGGACAAAAGGTAAGGGTTTCCTCATTTAAAATCCATTTTTATGATATATTCCTTATTCACTACAATTAGTCGAGTATGATGTATTTATATTGAAAATTTATGAATCATAAAATTAATCTATTTATTTCAAATGTATCATTTCGGGATTATTAATTTTTGCGCATATGATTCGATTGATTATAATGTTGTAAGGATCTTCAACCTGAACCTCAATTTTCATTATAGTTACTCTTATTCTCTACTTGACTCGATGAAATTAATATTTTCTCTTATGGAATACTCTTATATTATATATTCATATTATTTAAATTTTTACCAATAATATTATTTTTTTATTATCATGAGTTATATCTTTTGAAATAATCTTTAAAAAAATATTCCTGATATACATGCCTGATTTAAGGAACTTCTCAAATTCATACCCTTTTTCAAGTGCACTGTATATTCTATTTTTTGCAATTTTTTTTGTAAAATTAAAAATTATATAATTTAAAACTACTTCAGTTCATTTTTGGTTTTATGAAAACAAACTTTCCTTTACATTTTAAATTCTTTTAAATATTTTCTTTAAACCATACAAAAATGTTTCATTTTGAAACCTTTTTATAAACACTTTTTACTTGATTTAACTTCAATAAGACATAATATATGCCTCAAATATTATCTCAATATTGTTAACTATTTTTGATATACATATTTCCAATCTGATTTTATTGAAAAATAAAAATGATTTTCTAAAATAACTATACATTCTAAAGTAAAGAGAATTTTTTCTCATCTCACTTTTACTTTTATGATATATATTTTTGGTTAACCACTTATTACATGAATGTGGTGTATATATTGACCTTTGGTATATCATTTGCAGAGTCTAATTATTCTCATGTTGTTCTATGGGATTATGATTATAATATTTCAAGTTTGTATGAGACACTTTGGAATGTTAAAGAACTATGTTATGAAGAATTTTTCAAAGTCTCATTTAATAGTATCTCCACCTATGTTGACATCCTTTAATAAAATATTGTACTTCATTGAGGTTTACATAATATAAAATATTTTTTAAAGGGTTTATGATTTTTTTACTATGGATGTGCTATATTGGAACCATTCATCATATTACTCTGAATGTTTACTGTATATATTTAGGGAATGTTATTCACATTTCATATGTCATTCTCAATATGAATATATATATATTGTTTATGTTTATCACAATAAATACAAGAAATTTAGTTGACATACTATGTGATTGGTGGGGACCACTATATCACCTCAATAAATTAGTAGTTATCATGTGACAAACAAATACTGATTATGCAGAGTCATTGACCATTTTTACATAAGGTTTTGGCAGAGGGATTATTCATTTGTAGATGTATTGGATGATTCCATGATGATATTTTTTAGAGTTTATGTTATATAAATTTATCCCATTATGATATTAGTAATTGATAAATCATGTGATTATTCGACTAGTAGAATATACTTGGAAGAGTATCATGTGATTAGTTATATGGATTTATTTACTAAGATTTCATTCATTCCATATTATGATCATGTTTAATTTTAAAGGAATGTGTTTTTAGAAATTTACCATTCCTAATGTTTATGTTAATGATAACATCCATTGTATTATTTACCCTTACCAATCATCTGAGATCACCCCTTTATTATGTTTTCTTTTCCCAGTTTATGAAGAAGAAAACATTGAATAATATTTCAAGGGTGAAAATTATATCATATTGAATCATGTTATATTTACATTTCCCAATGTATTATGGGTGTCATAAATATAATATGGTCTTCTAAGACTCGTAAACCAATCAGTCAATTTCGATTTTATTCCAAACAATCATGCAAATATATTAAAATAATTCACTATCTCTGAGGTATTGGGCTGGGGAATTATAGTTGGTATTATAGGAATTAGATTATCAACCATGAATAGTATATTTAGAAAACATAGGTTAGTGAACATAATGATATGATAGACACCGAGGATAAGAATAGAAGAACATCCTAGAATTTTGGTAAGGTATATATTATATAGATATTTATAGAAAATAAAAACTTTTATGGATAATACAAATGGATGTGGTTCTATATCATAGGTATCTAGGGGAAATAACTTAAATAAAGTATTTTAGGCTTGAGTCGGAGTAACTTGGTACACAACAATGGGCCTTACCGTGCACCTATTTTGACACTCATGGGAGATATGATTATGATAATTCGTATTTTTCATAAATACCATTATGAAGGATTCAGGCTTCCAACGAAACCAATATATCGACCCTATCCTTTTACATAAAACATTATAGTATTTTAAACATAAATATACACTACAGATCAAGATAATGATCATAATGTATAGTGTCATGGAAGACTGGGTAAATAATTAAAATGTATAAAAACAAATTTTTATTGAAATTCCATAATGAGATCCAATATTAGATTTTTCTCATATATCATCAAAGGATATCATAGGAATAACTTGAATAAAGGGATAATATAAAATTTCAATAAGGGAATAACCATTGAATAAATCATTACCACATGACATAAAAGGCATGAAATGATGATATAAAAAAGGAATGTGAAATGTGGAATAATAACATATAATCATGGTATAATTTTAATATGGACTCATATACATGTGGGAGAATCATAAAACATGAATTTAGTACGAGTCAAGTCATACCATCGAGACTATTTACCATAGTTTTACATGATAAGTCTAACAACCACGACTGTTGCACATTGTAGCACATGAGAAGGCTAACTGCCAAGACGACCAGACATAACATCTCAAGAGACTCATCTTTAACCAATGGAAAATGATCACTATCTGGGTAAACCAATATTAAATTTTAGGAATATATATTCATCATAAATAATCACACATAATAGATCCTACTTAAAAATAAGGTTTACCCATCGAAATAATTAGCTACCTCAATCATGACTTATAGCATAACCAATAGGTGTATCTTGAATGTTTCCTTGAAAGAAAGGAATTACCATATTCATGGATGTTAATAAGGTAAAATAGGAATTTATAATGGTATTTTATGTCAAATATAATTGAAATCATTTAATAAATGTATTTATGAAATTTGTGCATTAAAAAATTTATGTACGGTTCTAAGGAAAATACTTGAGATATTTTAAAATAGAAAAGGGAATAAAAATTTATATAAACAATAAGATAACCAATAATTTATTAATAATTAAAATAAATATTTTATAAAACCATTCATGGCTTAAAATTTATGTTATATTTCACTTGAAATTGGGAAAACATTTGGGAAGCACCGCGAAAATGAGTTATCTTATTGGGAAGTATTGAGAGGGGATTCACATAAATGCATGTATATATCCAAAGGTAAATGTGGGATTGTTTTTGAAACTTTATTTTTACGAATATAAACATAAAGTGGAAGTTTTAAATAAAACTAATAGTCAACTTCATTTGGGTAAAAATATAGATAGAGCAACCTGAATGAATAATGGATGTTTGGGTAGAATTCTTTATGGGTTATTGGAATGGTATCAGGTGTACATGACAGGATGTAATGAGAGAAAATGGGATTCAAATAACATATACAACATGATTTAAGTATGAGTGATGTGATATATCCTACCCCAACATTAGGTATTAACCCTAAAATGGAATAGTATAGAGGAAATTCTTGAATAAAAGTTAAATAGAGATGATCCTTTACCTTATGTCAAGCGGTGATCTTCCCTTGATCATAATGATTTGAATAGTCAAATTAAGTACATTAATTAATATTTATAGAAAAAATTATATATTTAAAATATCCATTACACCCTTTTATTTTCATTCATAACTATTTTGATTGTTTAAGAGGTTCAATTTCACTGTTTTCGTCTGTTTCTTGCTTAGTTTTAATGATCAAATCTTGTTTGGATAAACATGTATGATGAATGTGGTTGTAAAAAAATGAAGTTATATTTTATTATTTAAAATACAGAAGTTTACATGGTTTAAAACATAATTTTGATACTTTAGGTAAATTTTAATCCTTATATAAAACTTTAGTGACATGCATTTGGGTTTATTGGTGATTTTTAACCGCGAAGAACACATATTGTTTTACAAACCATAACCATGTGTAAAAAAGGATACCAGAAACAAAAATGATTCAAAAAACATATATTATGGTATTATGAAACCATGAAAAGGGTTTAATTTCCATATTAGATGATGGTAATGTAAATTGATAACCCTTCGTCCTTGATTGGGCTAAATTAGCACATCTCAAACAGAGGATTAATTTATTTTAAATAAATTATAGTGAAAGGAGATAAGATAATTAATTATACAATTAGCATAATATCATTCTAGTACATGTATTATATTGAATTTATTATACCAATTTTTTAATGGAAGGGGATGAAATAAATAAGAAATGTGAAGATATTTAAAAAATAAAACAATTTGTACGAGGGAATTTACCGATTGAGTTTATATCCTTTGATTAGATCTTAAGGGGAGAGGATTTGGTATTTCGAATAGTCTAGGGGATTTTGTACATGAGGAATGGAGATTGATGTGTGATTTTGGCAGAAAATAGGTTTTTTACAAGTCTCGAGTGTAGTGATGACAAGAGGTAAGGATGGATGGTTTTTATTGTGGCAGAGAGGAGGTTTCTCATGATATTATAATCATTAGTTTATTATTTTAACATAATACAAGAAATAGGGATAATTCCAATACCATGAATTTTCAGAAGTGCATGTGAGTTCTAGGCTTTGGTTATTACATCACTTATGATGTATGGAATAGTGGATTTAAATTATAATGTAATTATATGGTAAATTAATGTAGTTTACTATTCACTCAAAAATCATGTATCTCATAAAAAAACCAATAATTCACTGTAACCATTATACGAGGTGTAGAATCAAAAAATGAAATAAATTTTAGAAAAATAGTTTTTTAAATATTATTAATTTAATATATAGATAAAATCATTATTTTTCTATAAAATAGTTTTAAAAAATTTATTTACTTCGTCCAAAATTTAGGTACATCATACTTTCACTAGAATCTTATATATATACTATCATTTGTAAGATTACTATTCATTAGGGTAGGTCACTATTCATAAAGGTAAAATTACAATTCATAAGGGTATGATACTATTCACTAAAAAACTTTATGTTCATATTAGACTCTAAATAACATACTAGTCGCAACAGTGTATGTTAGATTGTTTTCAAAATTCAAAACACAGGTGTGATAAAATTCTGTCTAAAGGTCCCCTATCACATAGTAGGTAATTTTGTTATGATTTCATGTGACTATATAACATGTTGATAAAAATAAATTACCACTGATAAAATAATGGGTCGTTACATTCCCCCCCTTATGAAATTTCTCCCTCGAAATTTATTTTTACATTATAATCCATAAACAAGTGCAGGTACTTTTCCTTCATTTCCTCCTCTAGTTCACAAGTTGCATCTTTTTAAATGTGGTTCCGCCAGAGTACTTTGACAAGGTGAGTAGCCTTTTTTCATAGTACTTTATTTCTATTATCCCATATCTTCACTAGATGTTCCTCACAAGAGAAATCATCCTGCAACTATACCACCTCTAAAGAGAGTACATGTGATGGATTTGTTTTGTAATTCATAAGAGAGATACATGGAAGACATCATGTACATTGTCCATGGTAGGTGGAATTTCTAGTCGATAGGCCACAACCCCGACATGATTGAGTATAACGAAGGGGCATTTGTACCTGGGCCTTAACTTCCATTTCTTCCCAAACCTCATGACCTTCTTCCACACAGATATTCGGAGAAATACCATGTCTCCAACTTTGTACTCAAGGTATCATTGATGATTTTCTACATAAAATATTTTTTGAATTTGTGCTGACTTGATGTGCTACTGAATGGTTTTCACCTTCTCCACCATTGTATCGACCATTTTTTGTCTTAGCAGGTTAAGCTCTCCAACTTCATCCCAACACACTAGTGTTATTCACCTTTTCCCATAAATGGATTCATATGGTGCCATTTGGATGCTCGAGTGGATACTATTTTTTTAAGAGAATTCAACTTGTGGTAGATGTTGATCTCATCCACCTTTGAAGCCCATAGAACATTCTATAAACATTTTTTTTTTCTTAATATATTTCTCTGGTTTTCCATCAGTTTGAGGATGATCGGTCGTACTGAAGTCCTTATCAATGCTTAGAGCATGTTGTAGACATTAATAGAACATCAAATTGAATCTCAGATCATGATCAGATACAAGAGATAGTGGTACTGCATGCAGCCTTACCAAATCATTGATATATATCTGTGCAAGTTGGTCCAATGATAAGTCCTCTACAATTTGTATAATGTGAGATGTCTTAATAAGACGATCCACCATAACCCTTATAGCATTGTTTCCATTGCATGTCCTTGGAAGTCTACAGTCAAATGTCCATGATGATTTTTCCCACATCCATGTTGGTATGGGTAGTTGATGCGTCATCTCCTTAGTTTTTTTTCTCATCATTTATTTGTTGACATACCAGACACATTGATGTATATTCTACAATCACCCATCTCATACTGTCCAACCAAAATTTTCCTCAGAGTTCTCGATACATCTCGGTGTTCCCTGGGTGAATACAGGAGGTTGAGATATCTATGTCATTCAAAATCTTCTTCTTTATCACAGGATCAGATGGTCACATAATCTTGACCAAAAGTTTCCAACTCTTTCTTCATCAATCTAGGATTCATAGGATTTCTCATTTTTATTAGACTCAACCATTTTCTGAATTTCAAAATATTTTCTTCGAGAATCGTTTATTTTATCTAAGAGGGATGTTCAAGAAATCATTTGAGAAATGATTCATGATGTTCCTCCCTTAATGATTTCAATGTCCATCCTCTGAAAATATAATAAGACCATATCATTTTCAATTATAATCAATGATAATAATGCATGATCATTTCTACATAGAGCATCCAACCTCTTGTTTTCTTTACTGGGATGGTAGTGGATTGAGCAGTCATAATGTATGATAATCTCTATCCAAATTCGCATGTGCATTTTATGCCCTGTCTGTGTGAATATATACTTTAGAAACTTGTGATAAGTATATACCTCACACTTATCCTCATTGAGATATTGCCGCTAGATTTTCAATGAAAAGATCATCGCCACTAACTCCAGATCATGCCTATGGTAGTTTTTCTCATGGATTTTCAGCTGCCTTAAAGCGTAGGCTATCAATTTATCATTTTACATCTGTACACACCATAATTCATTTTATTAAGAATAAATATAAAATAGAAATTTTTCTTGACTTTTTGGGAGTGTGAGTACTGGTGTAGTGATTAGCCTCTTTTCAACTCCTTGAAACTGTCTTCACATTCTTGAGTCTAGAAAAACATTACTCCCTTCCGTGTTAGAATGATCACTGGGTTTTACAATCATAAAAAGATCATCATAGGTTGACGGTAATCCCCTGGTAGACCATGAACGATACAGATCTCTATTATTGATGTTGGCATCTGCCACTCATCAAATTCCCTTGTCTAGAAAGGGTCCATAAAAAACCATTCACTAGTGATGACATGCCCCAAGAATAATACTTCATATATCTATAACACACATTTATTGTACATTTCATACAACTTATACCTCTCAAAAAGTCCTTAACATATTATTCAAAGGCTTCCCATGTTCTTACTTGCTCTTGGAGTATATCATAATATAACCTATAAAGACTACCTCAAATTTGTCGAGATAATAGATGAAGTCTCTATTCATTTTTTCCTTGAAAATTGTTAGAGAATTAATTATATAGAAGGGAATCAATATGAAATCATAGATTCCATACATAATTCTAAATGAAGTATTGAAAATATCTTTCTTCTTCACCTTTCTTTAGTGATATCCCGAACAGAGGACTACCTTAGAGAAGTTATTGGCCACATGAAGCTGATCAAACAATCATCTATCTGTGTAAGGGGATACATCATCTTTATTTTGATTTTATTGATCGAACAATTATCAATTCCAAGTAGAATTTATCCATTCTTCTTATTGAAGAGGACTGACGCACCCTTAGGTGAAGCACTCAAGAATGTAAAACCCTTATCCAGAATCTCTTATATCTGCATCTTCAGCTCTACCAGCTATACGCTGGCTATACTATATAGTGTCTTTGTTATTGGATAAGATCCTTGATTTTTATCAATAGAGATCTCAACCTCTCATTAATGAGGAATACCATTAAACTATTTAGAGAATATATAAATATAATTCCTCACAATGGGCATGTCCTCAAGAATGATTTTGTCCATTTTCTCAAACATTTGAGATAGATATTCTTTCTCATAATATAGAAATATCATCACATGTGACGATGATTCTAAAAAAGATTAATATTCCTCCGTACACTTGTAATGATTAGGATGATGATGTAGGATGTGAAGAGAGATCTACATTTACAAACAATTGATACTTGCCTCACTTAAAGATAGAAAATCCATGACAAAGATACACTCGATCTCCACTAATAGATGTATGATGTGACTTACTGGGAGGTTCATTTAATAAACCTTATCCAAGTAAGAGTTATAATCCATGGACACAATTATTTCTCCACCCACTGTTCTCATAGATAACTTTTCCTCCAAAACTTATTGTGATGTTTGAATAGTTCTAATAAACATTAAAGATATGAAATAATTCATAGAACCATAATCAAATAGTATATTTTCTATTCATGACTGAACAACTAGAGTACAATTCACCACATCATTGTAGGGATCCACCTCATATGAAATGATAGAATAAGACCATCCTTTTTCCCTTTGATGTTGTTGTTGATTTCCT
This sequence comes from Viscum album, assembly GCA_963277665.1. Taxonomy (NCBI): domain Eukaryota; kingdom Viridiplantae; phylum Streptophyta; class Magnoliopsida; order Santalales; family Viscaceae; genus Viscum; species Viscum album. Next base: position 1,210,110,060 of record OY728159.1, read on the forward strand.
CAGACAACCCTTGTATTAGGAATTTTTTTGGCATAATTACCCTGCTCCTTGCATTCGTAACAATGCATCACTGGCAGAGCATTGATCTGAACCTTCAATTATTGTTCATAATTAGAGGCACTTTTCATATCCCTTTTACTGTTTTTGGCCATATTTCTGAGATTTCCATATTTGAATCAATGTTGAGTTCCCTTAAGACAATTCCCAAGATGATTCATCCCAAAAAAATTTTAAAGTGAGATATTCAAGATTCATTCCATCATTGGATTTTTTTTAACCATCCATGTTGTTATACATTTTCTGCTTCTTTTCACTAGCACCATGAGACCACTGATAGTCTCCAATCTCCATTTCAACCTAGAGGGCACAAAAAAATATATCTTCATAACTGTCGAATTCTCGAGTCTCCAACACCTTCCTTAATCTATCATTTATCCATCTAAATAAGTGATCTACCAAAATTTTGGTGTTCATTAAAAATCAGAAGGAATTCATTGCAAGGCTTGTAAAAGATTGCTTCATATGACTTGATGGAATCATCATCCTTCGACTTGAGCCATATGAACTCTATTTCCATCCTAAAATAGAGGGTTAGAGGAAAATATTTATTGAAAAACATCCTCTCTAATTCCTCACAATCTAGGGAATCAATTTCATTTTGGGACACTATATTTTTTATCAGTGTCCACCACTTATCATATTCCCCATCAAAAAGTTAGACTGACATTACATCTTTATCATTATATGATCACTGTAGGATAGATAATATCTTTTTAATAGAGTTAATCCACTGCTTCGCAAGGTGGGTATCCGAAGATACACAAAACATTGGAGGCCATTTTGGGATGACAGATTATACATCAACATGATATTTCCATGGAGGAAGAGAGTGTTCCACATGATTCATGTTATTAATCATAACATGAGCCGGGTGAGCTATGTATTCTCAGGATGTTTTGAGAACCCCTTCCAATCATATCAGGCATTTCCGTAGAGAATTCTTCACATTTGCAATCATATTCATTGTTGGATGTGTTCTTTTATTTCCTGCCATTATCTAAGAAAATGAATTTACTATTAGAGGGCTTGAATACTTAGTTATTGAATATAAGAAGGAATCTTTTGAAAATAAATGGATAAACATGTAAAGGAGATGTATATCCTAACTTGTGATTCCTTAGGTTAAAATCTTGTTTATCTTAGATCTATTTAAAAAATTATATTCTTATGGAATTTTTAATTCCTTTAATAATGGATTGTACTAAGCTCAATAATTTATGAAACAATGTCCCTTGGGTGTGTCAAACCATGAGTACAGCAAGGCATGTTGTCATGTACGAGGACACTATAGGTCAATACCGAAACTCCTTGTCAGATATTTCAAACTTAGGTACATATGTTCCTTTCCACCAATACATTTTTTATTCATACAATGATGAATTTGGTTTATAAACAACTTACTCTGTACTTACAAAAAGTTAATGTTGTTTTCATATACTTCGTCTATTTTTTATGGTTCATACTAAGGTGATCTATTCTTATTCTCCAAAAAATAACTAGACAATCATATGATACCAACTATAGGGGCCATATATTTTTACATAAGACATTACATGATTTTAAGAGTAATTATACATCACAGTACAACCCACATTCAATAACGTCCGGTGTCTTGGAGGACTAGTTACATAATTAAACATTATAAAAACCTATTTCATTTAAACTTTATAATGAGAACATATCTTAAATTGTGTGCATTCATCTTTATATGTTAACATGGTGATAACATGAACAATGGGATGAGCTAAAATCCCTGTATGGGAATAACCATTATAATAAAGGATCATCACATGATATAGAAGGCAAGACATGATGACCGAATAAGGCTTGTAACATATAGAATCATAACATATAAACATAGAATAATTTAAATATGGAATCATAGAAATGTTATAGAAACAAAAAACATGAATTTTTTATGAGTAAAGGCTAACCTCAAAGAACATATCCCATTGTATCAGAAGCCAAGGCTAACTGCCAAGACCGTTGCACTAAGTAGCACAAACCAAGGATATCCCCCAAGACCATTGCAAATAATATCGCACGAGACTCAACATTACCCAATGAATTGGAGAGATATCTGCGATCACCCATCTTATATTTCATGATTATATTATCCATATATATAATCATAAATAATCAATCTTACTTAACCATAAGTTTCACCCATGAAAATAATTAGGTACCACAATCATGACATAAAGCATAATCAATGGTCGTATCAGGAAAGTATCCATGAATTAATGGTAATATAGGCATATTACAGTGTAATTGATTTCAATTGTAAGTTACAACAATTAATATGTTTATTTATGAAATTTTATCATTATAACGTTATTTTGTGGTTTTAATGAAAATTCTATATATCCGTTAAAATAGAAAAGTGTACAATCATTTATAAAAAACCAAAAGTGAATCAATAATGACTTCAAAATTAAAAGAATAATTTTAAAAATAAAATTGATTCTTAAAAAAATATGATTGAGTGCACATTAAATTGCGTAAAAATTTGGGAAGCTCCCTTAAAACAAGTTTGCTTATTGGGAAGTATCGAGGAGGGATTCACTATAAATCATGTATATCCCAGAAAGAGAATGAGAAATGGTTCATGAAGCATGAGTATCACACATATAGAAAAAATGTATAATTTTTACATAAATAGATAATATAGCTTCATTTGGGTAAAAATAAGGATAGAGAAACGTCAAGGAATAAAGGCAGATTAGGTAGAATTCCTTATCTGTTATCGGCATGGTATCTGGTAAACTGTAGAGGTTTTAATGAAATATAAAGGGGTTTCTAATCACTTATAAATCATGAGGGACGTATGGGGGACGTTCAAAATCAAAAACCACCATTATGGATTTCCTATAAAATGGAATATCATAGAGAAATGTTTTGAATAAATGTTAAATGGAGAGGATCCCCTACCTTTTGTTGGGTAGTGATCTTTTCTATATCTTCATATTCTGAATATTAAAATTAGGTTAATTGATTTATAATAAAAACCTATTATCTATGTGAAATATTTATTACAACCCTTTTAGGTTAATTGATATCCATTCTTATTGGATAATAGGTTCAATTTCATTTTCATGGGTTTGTTTTCTTGCTTGGTTTTAATGATCAGTTCATGTTTGGATAAACAAGTATGATGAAAGTGGATTTACACAATTGAAGTTATAAATTATTATTTATCATGTAGACAATTTCATAGTTTAAAACTTAATTTGGTTACTTTATGTGATTTTGAATCATTATATGAAACGGCAGTGACATCTTTTGGGGTTAATGGGAAGTTTTTGACCATGAAGAACACATTTTATTTTATAAACCAAAACCATGAGTAATAAAAGATTCATGAACCAAATATTATGCAAAATACATAAAATATTGTCTACTTACACCATGAAATTAGTTTACGGACCATATTTGATGACAATAATGGAAATTGATAACCCGTTGTCCTTGATCGTGCTAAATTAACACATCTCAAACAATGTTTCATTTATTTTATAAAATATGGGGAAAATACAACAGAAAATGAACTTAAAAATTACCAAAATATAATTCCAGTTCATGTATGTTACTATATTCATTATTCCATTTGAGTGAAGGGAGGTGAGGAAAGACACAAGAAAAGAAAAAAACATAAAAAACTACAAGAATTGGACAGATAGAATTTAGCTCCTCAGTTTATCTCTTTTGAGAGCCTCTTAAGGGAAGAGGATTTTGTATTTTGAAGAGACTAGATGATTTTGGACGTGGGGATGGAGATTTAAGATAGATTTGGATGGAATATTTTCAAGTCACAAGTTTTTAGAGGAGTGAAGAGACTATGTAAGGATGGGTGGTTTTTATAGTGGAGGAGAGTAAGGTTTTCTTGATATTATAATCATTGGTTTATTATATTCCTATAATTCAATAAATAGTAATGATTCACAGATCATGAATATTCATAAGTTCATGTGAGTTATATAATATCCTATTTACGTCACATATGATATCCAGAATAGCAGATTCAAATTATAATATATTTTTACAGTAATTTAATCTATTTTACTATTCCCCAAAAAATAAATTCTTCCATAAAAATGAAAAAAATTAACTCTTACCAATTTTTGACATTTTTTATCAAATAATGAAATCAATTATTCAAAAATAATTTTCTATATATGATTAATTTAATATTTAATTAAAATCAAAAAATTTTCTAAAAAACAATTTTAAAACATTTATTTACTTATTTCAAAATATTGGTACATCATACTTTCAAATTAATATTATTTTTATAAAATCATAAGTAAGGTTACTAATAATTAGGGTATCTTACTATTACTATGGTTTACATAATTATTCAAAAGGATAATTTACTATTCATAAAAAATTATGTTGGTCTTATTAGACTCCAAATAACTTACTGATCACAACTGTGTATGTTATATTTTTTCAAAATTCAAAACACTAAAGTGACAAACATATGATTAACGGTCACATAGAAAATAATATTTCATTATGTTCTAATTTCAGGTGACTATATAACATATTTATAATATTGGAATTTCTATTTATAAAACATTGTGTCGTTAAAACCCATGTATATGGTTCTTTTATTTATGATACAAAAATTTATGTTATTTGTTATACCATGAATAGAGTTATAGAACGTTTATAATTTCCTGAGATAATATATTATATGTAATTTTTTATAAATGTCTCCTAGTAGAAGGAATGAGAGTGTTTACAATGCACATTGTGAAATGTGTAAGAAATATCATATCTTTCATGGTCGTATGACGATGTTTTGAAGGTAAATAGTCTCCAAGGAATCCTCATTATATGAGGAAGTAATATAATGTGTTTACATGATTAGTAAATAATTATATGAGTCTTATGGCTTTTAATGGAAGAAAGTGAAGAAAAAGGATGGAAGTGGAAAATATGGATAAAAGGAAGAAGTGAATGAAGGGGATTCCTACATGTGATAACTAAGGAAATAATCACTCTAGAAATATATGGAAGGGAATTTGAGTTTGTTATATGTATAGTGAAAAATAACACCATGTTCGTAATTTAATGTTTATAAAAAATGTTTTTCAATGTACAATGCTTTAACTATTTTGAGATGGGACACTTTGCTAGGCAATGTCCCAAGAATCAGAGAAATATACCCCAAATGATGCAATTGGATAATTACCAAGTAATTATTCTACCACTAATGAAGAGGAATAATTAATATGTATATTCTAGAATTAGGTCCTTGAATATTTTATCAGCAATGTACTGGTTATAACAATTCTGGAATATATGAGGATTTTACTACTGTAAATTTTCATTATGGATATTATACCAGATGTTGAATGGAAAAATGAAATGATATTAAGTAGAAATTTGATTTTTTTTGAAAACACATTATTGAGTGCATGAGAACAATTAATATATTTATGATGTAGAGATAATAATAAAGATATTATTGATTTTGATTAGTACTGACATTCATGGAACTGGTTATTAAATTGTCGATATGTTTTCTATGATATCATCAATGGAGTTTACAACACTTCTGGATTTATGTAATATATCTAATAACATATATATTGATTAAGGAATAAAGAATAATCCATATATCAATACGATTTTTTGGTGATTCGTGTTATTTCCATATTTCAGGAAGATAAATGTTGATGTTATTCACATGTTTCGAATAGGAAAATTTAGAGTTTCATTATGGATATGTTCAATTTGAAATTAAATAACCTTCATTATAAAGTGTTGATTCATTATATTTTTAAAAGATTAACCATTTATGAATGGTTAAAGTTGACCATTGTATGAGGGTTTTGAGGTTCACGTATAACTTCACCATATGACGCATCCTATGATAAGAGATGATGTGTTGATCAATTAATGTGAAATAAAAGGATAAGATTGTGTTTATGAAATAAAAACATATAATTATACACTTATAGAGTGGAATAATTCCTAAACTCATGGAAAAGAGTCTTAAATAAAATGTTTCCCTATTACATAACATTTGATAGTATAAAGTATTTTTTACAATAGTTTATAGTTTTGCAGTAATACACGTTCATCGGAACTTTTTCTCCATAACATCCTATCAAAACTATATAGTTTGTTTTTTCTTCAATGTCTAGGTTTTTACTTCCAACTAATGACACCCCAATTAAAAGAATAATTTCTGTGCTGACCAAATCATTTCCCATAACCTATTTTTAAGAGTATTTTATAAACCATTTTTCTAATTTGGTTTTCCCATAAAGATATTATCAAGAGTCAATAATTATCATTTTATGTGTAGTTTCAAATTGCAAGGTAAAAATTCTTTTCAGTGGGATAAAAATGTTACACCCAATTAATTAGTTTAATAATTATTAATAATTTAAAATTTTGTGTCTTATTAAATAATAATACATAGAAATAATTATAATGTATATCATTAAAATTAAATAATGTTCTAAAAAATTTGTATTTTATATTATTATTTATCTGTATTTTAATATGAATATATATTTGATAATTTTACAAAATTGTTTATCAATATATTATTTAATTAAATATAATATATACTGAAAATAATAATTATATATATTAATAGTAATTTATTTTAATATAATCACTATAAATAGTACACACGATGATTTCATGGAATATTTCTTCTTAAATAATTTATATTCAATTGATATCTTATATTCACAAAAATCCGAGTCATTTTGAAACAAAATTTTTTTTACATCGAAAAGGAACATAATGTTTCCTCTTCTGTGATTTGAATTTCGTAAAATGGACGTACACCATTACGATGAGTATGTTTTTTGTAGTCTAATAGGATAAATTTAATTTTTTTTGAATAGTAACTTAACCCTTATGAATAGTAATATAGCATTAGGAATAGTAACATGACCCATATAACTAGTAATGTACCCTTATGAATAGTAACCTCACCCATTTAATTGTAAATAACATCTCAGCACCTTATAAATGATGGTGAATATTTTAAAAATTAATAATTAAGTGTTTGTATTTTTTTGGAGAAATTAATATTTATTTAAAATATATAATTATAAATTAATTTAAAATATAATTTATAAAATGTATTCATAAAACTATATTATTTTCCTATGAATGTGTGAAAATATAATTAGACCGTAGTTAATATTTTATCATATTACCAAAAATTAATATTTCAGAAACATTATTTTTCATGTAAATGTTGATTGTAATTAAAAATATTTATTATCTACTTTAGAAAATCATTTTCCAAAAATGTGGATCATTTTTTTATTATAAACATCGAATAATGTTTTGGGTTATTTTTTGGGATTTTTTTTGGAATACTATAATTTTTTGTCAATAATGAAAATACAATAATTTTGAAAAATGCTAAATAAATGAATGTCTACATAATTCTTGAGTCATGACTAATGTAAATGACCAACAGATCAAAATCACACATACTAATTAATATTTTTAGTTATAAGAATCCATACTATACATATTCTTGGGAAAATATAATTAAATAATGACTAAAATAATGGAAAACCTCTCATCTCTTCCACTATAAAAACCACCATCACCCCTCTTCCTCTCAAACCACTCATGATTTAATCCTTTAGTATGTTCTTCTGAATAATCATCCCAAGCCCCTTCCTCATTTCCAAGACCCACTTCTCTTATAGAAAGTCCAAAACCTAAGGCCTTAAAGAGATTCTCAAGGAGGATTACTCAAGAGGTAAACCTATCATCCTTTTTCTTTCAACTTCTTTTCTCAGTACAATTATTTGTTTCTCCCTCCATCCCCCCATTAATATAATATGATAATTACAGTTACTTACATGTAATATAATTTTATTATTCTAATTTCGTATTTCATCATCATATCATTTCCCCACATCCTCTTATACTAAAAATGAAAACACCTTCTAAGATGTGTTAATTTATCACATTAATGGATAATGAGTTTTCAATTTATGATACCATCTCCAATTTAGGTCATGAAAAAAAAAATTGGGTTGAACATGAAGATAATAAATTCAATATATCCTATTTATTTATCTTGAATCATTTTTTAAACATTTTATTTAATTATAAAACAAAATGAGTTCGTGGTTATCCAAAAAACATCATAATAATCCAAGAATTTATCCTTAAAATTTTATTTAACGATTTATCCTATCCCAAAATAACCAAAGGATTTATATGATAATTTATCCTTTTTTATGTTCATTAATAACTCATAACATCAATTATGGATTTCAATTACCATTTTACTTCAACATCTATATAGAAATACAAGAAAACTGAACATGACAACTATGAAAATGTGCACCCATAAAAGATGAAATTGAATGTGTTAACCCATAAAAAAGGACATTAATAAAATTCATAAAGATATATAAAATTATTTAAATTTTTTTATACTATATAATTCATAATTAATGAATAAAATTTTTATTATTCAAGACATTAATATCAAGTGTAGAATGCATTTCGTTATGTGGAATGGGTTTCCTCATCTCACATCTATTTTTATGCGATATTCTATATTCACTATTATTAGTAGTGTGTAGTGTTTTTAAACTTCCCATTGATATATCATATCATGAATATATTTATTTTCAAATTGTCATCTTAGGATTATTAATTTTGGGGCATATGATTCGATTGATTACAAAGTGGTAAGGATTTTTTAACCGAACCTCCATTTTCTTTCGGGTTACTGTTAATATCTACGTACCTCAATAAAATTATTATTTAATCCTCATAAATTCTTTGTTAATGTTATATAAATTTTCACTAATCATAACCCTTATATATTAAGCATATTTACATGTTTTATAATAATTATTCAAAAATTCTTCCTAAAATACAAACCCAATTAAAGGGAACTTCACGACTTCATACCCATTTTCAAGTGTATTGTATATTCTATTTTAAGCCAATTTTTTCCCTAAATATCACACATTTTATAATGAAAATATATATTGTTTCAGTTATGGTTTTGTGAAAATAAAAATTTCATTCCACTATAAAATTTATTCAATATTTTCAATAAACTGCAAAAAATGTTTTATTTATCAAGCTTCTTAGTAACTATTTTTCATGAATTCAATTAAATGGAACATCATTTACACCACAAATATAATCTATATATCATTACAATCTCTTTTTTGAGATATACATGTTTACAATCTGATTTTTATGATAAATATAAATTATTATCCATAAAAACGCTTCTTTCCCAAGTACAAATGAATATTTCTCCTCTCACATTATCCTTTATGAGATATATGCCATGTTAACAAAAAATTCCTTGCATGTGGTGTATGTAATTCCCTTTGGAATATCATATAAATATTATCCTTATTCTCATGTTATTATAATGGATTATGATTTGAATGATTCAAGGTGGTATGAGACACTTTGGAATGTTTATGGATTATTTCGTCAATAATTTATTAACAGTCTCATTTAATAGTATTTTCAACTATTTCAACATCATTTGTTGAAATATAGTACTTGATTTATGTTTATATCTTAATATATCTTATAAAATATGTTGTGGAAGGTTTTCTGATTAGTTTGAATATTGATGTGCTATCTTAAACACATTCACCACATTACTCAGAATGGATAGAGTTTATGTTTTGGGAAAGTTATATACATTTCTATTGTTAGTCTCAATATCATTGTATTAATTTTTTATGTTTATCCCCATTCATATTAAGAATGAATTTGAATTATTAAGTTATTCATGGGGCCCAATATATCCCCTTGATGAATGAATATGTCTCATGTGACAAACTTACATGGAATAAGTTGAGGCCTTGTCCATTTTCATATATGGTTTTTTACAAGGCTGTAATAATTTTTATATTTCTTGGCCTAGGCCTTGAAAATATGTTTCAGAATGTTAATCATATATGTTTCACTAATTATGATATTATTAATTGATAAATCATGTGATTATTCGACTAGTAGAATTTCCATGGTATAGTTTTATATGATAAGTTATATGGATTTATTAAAAAAAATTCAATCATTCCATATTATGATCTAGCATTTTTTAAAAGCAGGTGTTTTTAGTTTTTCACAATGCCTAATATTTATGATTAAGATTTATTCCATTGTACTATTTACCCTAACTATGAATCTGAGCTCACCCCTTTCTTATGTTTTATTTTCCCACGATATGGAGAAGGAAAATTTGAATAATATTTTAAGGATGCAGTTTAATTCATATTTTTTCATGTTATATTTTCTTTTCCCAATGTATTTTGGGAATCAGGACTCTAATGTAGAATTCCAACAGTACTATTCTAATCTGTCCTTTGGGATTTGATTCCTTATAATCATGAAAATGTATTTAAATAATGAACTAACTCTGGGCTATTGGGGTCGGGGTGTTACTCTTTTTGTTATGGGTCAAATGTGAATTCATTCCCAAGGTAACCCACCATACAATATATGTTCAAAATGATTTATCGTGATTTTGTTTGTTCTTACTAATTCAACCTCAGTCATAATGGATTTAATGAATATAGACTTCAAATACTAACTTGAATAATTTGTAATAGTATTTATAGATAATATTTTTATATATATCAGATAGATACCATGTTTTTTCCATGTAAGAATTTTGAGTACATCTAATAATACATTCATAGCCACAAACATAGACTGTATGATATTACGAGGCCTAGTGTAACTATAATTGTTTTTATAAAAATATTAATTATCTTTTAAATTATGTATTCATGGTTTTTTAGAAATAATTGGATAAATCTTAAATACAGTCATAGATAAAAAATGATACCATAGTTGAGTCCATAACATGATGCCTACCCTAGGAACAAACTAAAGTTGGACAGAATGGGACATTCATATAGAGTGTCCATTATTAGGTGTGTTTAAGTTAAATAAATTGATTAATTAAATTAGTTAATTTAAATAAACTAATTTTATTTCCACTATAAGTACACAATTTTGCTGGATCTCCATGGTTAGCCTCATAACCCAAGGATCTCTTAAAGGAGGTCCACCACTCTTCATCATTATTGAACTGATATTAGATGAAAACCATACTTCAGATAAATGTGAATAGGGATAATGAAAATGCAATGGATCTTCCTCTATTATTGGAAAGCATGTTATTCATCAATTAATGACATTTATTGATGTTGGAATCATATTATTTAGGTTCTACCCCATATAATTAAATGATTGATCATGGTCAATTCATTATCTTTGATATTCATTTATCACGAGCCTTTTTATGATCACATGTGTTAGATTATATTTGTTTATTTAATTTATGATATGTTTCTCACCCCGAGAATCACATTATGTGTATGTCGGTTAATAATTTATATACAATGATCGGTTGGCCTTATTTTTTATTATTTTCTCGTAACATCATTCATGTTATAATCTGATTACCATATGTAGTATCAGTTTTACATTTCCAGGATAGAACAATCTTGATCAAACCCTCAGATTCATGACAGATTCCCATGTGGTGGAATGTTTTTCAATCTAAGGATGAACGAGGATGATTATTGGTATGTTTGTGATTTTTCATAGATCTTGGATCCGAGAAAATTAATTCAATGGAATGGGAAGCACACTAGTCATGAATGATCTGCATAAAAATCAATAGAGATAAAATTTACATCCACAAGATAGTCTGAAATGATGAATGAAGCTTTCACCCTCTTATTTTCGGTAGTCTAGAGGTGAGATTTGAGTTGAGAGCATGAATTTTGATCATTATAATAACATATAAGATTCTACAAAAAAATCCAACTATATGATATATAGTCTTAATAACACATGGCATGGAGGACCCGGGTTATGATGGCTTTCATTTTCGGTGAGTTTAATATCACATTCCATTTGGGACCCCCACATTCCTTGTGTCCCAGTGCTGTAGAACCGACATGTCATCTATGAGTACACATACATAGTTATACACAAGAATATTTCATGTACCAAAACATGTCTAGGGTACATAGACACAACCTAAAGGACATGGGCTGAACCACCGACAAAAGGACACACCATGTATTCGAATATACAAGCATGATAAAGATTACACCGGCATTGTATGTGGGCTGGAAAATTAGGAGAAATTTCAACCATAAACCACACTTTCTATACTTTCCATATATATTGTTTTTTTTGTAAGGTCTTTAGCATAGAGCACAAATTCTCCTCAGAGTCCTCCTTGGTTTTGGAGTATATTCTAACATCATCTATAAATACTACCAAAATATTTTAAAGGTAATCTCTAATGACTATATAAAACAATTCCTCAATGATTTACGGGGCATTAGTGAGTCTGAATGACAACACTATGAACTCAAATATCCATAAATTGTATGAAAAGTAGTATTGGGGATATACACCTTCTTCAAACTTACATTGTAATTCCTCTACCAAAAATCTTTCTCGGAGAAGTTTTGTTCTCCACATAGATGATCGAACAAGTCATCAATTCATGGAAAATGATACATGTTATTTATCATGCTTTTTGGAGATCAAGATAATAAATGAAAAGGTGAATTGAACTATCATTCTTCTTTGAAAAGAGGAATGGGGAACCCTAAGGTGAGGTACTTGTCTATATAAACCCCTTATCCAAACTCCCATGTAGTTTTTTCTTTAGATCCATATGTTTTACAAATGAAATTCCATATGGACTCTGGGATATTGTAAATCCCTTATGTATAAAATTGACCAAAAATTCAACTAACATAATAGAAGGAAGATGAATAAATTAATCGGGAAACACGTCAATGAATTCCAGCACAATAAGAATTTCATCAAGGATTGTTCTTTCCAAATACTCAAAAATATGAGAAATATATGAATTCTAATCGGGAAGTAATATCCATTTTGGGGAAGATATTGATGAATTACATTCATCCATATTGTTTCAATTGTATTGATTTGGTAGTCAATTCTCTATATGGAGAGTGATTCTCATATAGTAAAAATTTATGTTGGATCTATGAAGTGAAACCCAACACAAGCCTAGAATTTAATCAAATTGTACAAAGGGAAGTATGAAATGATTCATTGGAATGTTCAATCCAAAAATTGTGATAGGGGAGTAGTTATATACTAGGGATGAAATAATTGACCCATATTTCTTTTTTACTAACATCAATATATCCAAGCTTTGTGGTGGTTTTTAAATAGTTCTACTAAAAGTTCTTGATATAAAGGAATGCTTAGAACACAAATAAAAATAAATCTTCACTATTACTGAATAAAAAATAAGACTAAAAGTCAACACTTCATAGTTAGGGTTATATTTTTTTGGTAATGATGGAAAAATATTACCCTTTCTGCCTTGGAGGTTGTTGGTTTCCATCAAAAACCCTTGGCACAGTGCACTGGCTCCTTCAAATTTAAGAAATGAACAAGGTGTTGAGGGTTTATCAGAGCATTAATTTCCTCTATCACATTATTAGGCTTCTCTTGTAGTCAATCATTTTCCAAGGGACCTTCACTATCACTCCTAAAACATTTTCCTGATCCTCTTAAATAATTTCAAGGTTGCTTCTTTCTGAAACATTGGTATGTGGGGTGCTGTAATTTCCTAGCACCATCGGATTTATCCATCGATCCACCAAAATTAAAATCAACTTTCCACATCTTATACCCATCATACCCTTGAGATTAAATAATTTCCATATCAAATTTTGGGAAACACCAAACAATTTTCTCATATCTATCAATGTCACATATTTCCAAGTATTTTCAGAGACTAGTATTTAGCCCACAAAAAGGTTGTCAACCTTGCCTTCGGGGGTATCAACAAAGTCATAGGTGATATGTGCATCTCATTTGATGTATTCCTTATAAAGCACAACAAATTAATAATTATTTTTCATTAGTTCAAGGAAATTTATTTCCATATTATGATATTCGGTTTTTGGAAATTATTCATCGAAAAACATTTTTTCGAATTCCTTCCACTCCATTGATTCAATGTATTCCTCTGACATCATATTCTTGATTAATGTCTACTACTGATCAGCTTCACCCTTCATTTGATAATCAACCAGAAGAAACATCTCTTTTTGGGAACATTTAATGATGAAGAATATTTTTTCAATTTAATTGATCAATTTCTCAGCAATTAAGGGAATAAATGATCAATTGAAAATAGGAGGCCATTTTTGCAGAAGCTATTGACTGTGAGTTTCTCTCTCGGGGGGGGGGGGGTTGTTCTTTGGAAAATCCCAATGATCTAACATTCTATTTAGAACATGAGTTAATTGAGATGTTATATGACAAAACTTTCGATTCCCACTCCCATCTGGTTTGGAATCTCATTGGGTAAATCATCACACTACCATTGGAATCAGTTTCTGGATTGATTATTCATATTTCTGACCACTGAATAAATTAATAGGAACATTAGGGATGAATATCTTAAATTGTTCAATACATAATGGGGAATCCAATGACCATAAAAGGATAACATTCGAATTATATTTAGCTCCTTAAATTATGAGTTTCTAGGATTTAGTCATTCTTATAAATGACCTAATTCCAAATATATATTCTTAATGGATTTTTTTTGTTTCTTTAATAATGGTTTTTAATGAGATTATAAATTTACCAAGTATATCCTCCATGAGTTTCAAACATGGTGCAAAATATGGCCTGTTTTCGTGTATAGGGTTATCCCGAGTCAAGGCCAAAACACCTTGTCAGTGTTGTTACTCCTAGGTACATCAATTATAGAACCACATGCACATTAAGTATCCAAACAAAGATGTATATACTTGATAAAGCACTTTGACTATACTCACCAAAATATCAGATTGATCTCAAACACATAGTATTATCTCTAAGGGTTCTCACTAGGATTTTTTAATGTTAATAAAAAAAACTGAACCCATCCTCTAATACCAACAATAACAACCATAATCTTTATTTCACATTTAACCATAATTTATTACATAACACTACAATTAATACAACTAAGAAGATCGATTGGTCTAGTTTATTTTGGAATTTAGGTACATTACGTAATAACTTAAAATATGAAAAGTAACATATTTATGGAAAACATATTTGACATGACTATAACATTCCTTCGTACTTAACACCGCATGAGATAACCTGAGGATATACATAATAAAAGGGTGAGGAATAAATACCAGTAAGGGAAAAAACATGGAATAAAATGAGTTTAATAATACATTTTAGTCAAAGAATATCAATGAGGAATAAAATAACATGATGAATAATGTATGATATAGAGTGATAATCAAAACATGGGAAATGTGGCAACAATTTAAAACAACGCATTATAAACATAAGTCGAAGAAAAACTACCATGATTTCATTATGGAAACAATTCCAATAATGGAATCATGTAAACCCCAATACCACCATGGAAATAATGAAACTATAAATTTTCATAATTCATTGGAGTGTAGTATGGGCACACCTTTCATAAACATTATAATCTCATGCTTAAGTTTTCTACTTCGATCATATAACATGGATACATTCAATATCATACTTTTATTCCATTATATAGAAATGATGATTAAATATATGTATGTACCAAATAAATAGGATTTTGTTAATAAAGGTGAATACCCTTTATAGAGAAATGAGTATGGTATTAACTACACAATTATAATGGCATGGTAAATCGTGGTGCAATTTTAACAGCATAATGACATCATATTGAAATAACTAAAATGGTTTGATGAGAGAGAGAAAGGGTATCTCAAAATTAACACATGAAATATAAATTAACAGGTTCATATTAGGACATTAACCAATATATGTATCTGGAAATATAAGGTGTAACATAATACATAATTTTAAAGAAAGATGAGGAAGAAAAAGAACCCTTACAAAATTCTGTCATGATAACGGGTGTAAGTTCATGTTCAAAGGAGTGATAAATTAGAGTGAAAGGGAATATAATAATTTTTAAATAATGATAAAAGTAATTGTGAGTGGTAATAATTTTCTCCTACATAATTAAATGTAAATTAAAAAGGTATCTCAAAGATGAATTTCTTGATTAAAAGATGAGAGAGAAAATCCCTTAAAAATTTTAGTACAGTATCATTTGTACATAAAATATTATTTGGGGATTAATGTGAGTTAAAAGAATATATCATCATTTAGACGTAAAATATAGAGTATGGGGATAATATTAAATCATGTCCCAATATATGAAAATATAGTTTATGAAGCATAATATAAAATAAGTTCTTGAATGGAAATGCGAAGAGTGAAATCCCTTATAGAATTTTGGTTTAGTAATGACATAGGTAAGGGTAAAAATGTGTGGGATAAATGATCCATCATACAAATTAAATTAAATTTATAATAATTTAATGATTAAAAATTATTTGGATGACACGAAATTGAATTTAAAATAACTAATCTCAATGATGGTGGTTGAATTCAAAGTTGGGGAATGAAATCCCTTACATGGATTTGTGACTCTAATGGAATGGTAGAGTCTTACTGGAGCGTGAGGATACTTGGGAGGAATATACAGAGTATATGTCAGAGTGTGTATGCGACTCAAAGAGTTTTAGATATGAGGAATGAAAGATTGGGTCAGTTTATATACGAATTGAGGGGCATTTCTTTATTATTTTGGTTTTGGTGACTACATAATAAAATATTCAAAACCCAAAACCATGTCATTGATTATTTCCATGTTTTATAGAAACATGAAGTGTAATAAATTATTGTATAGACCAATGTCTAAATATAATAAAATATTTCCCTTCCTTATGGGAGGTGAGTCACACATTCAAATAAATGATTTTGGAATCATAAAATATTTTATAAGTCTTGGAGGATTTACTAAGGCATTATAAATTAAATAAAATAACACTAAAATAACATTATTTTAAAAGAAAAAAATATATTTATTTGATTATTCATTTTACAATATTTATTATATAATTCTTAGACCATTATGATGTCAAAATTAAAATTACATATTTATACGGTATTTAATTTTTAACAAAATATTCGACAGTCTCAAAAAATTATGAAAAAATTAAAATTGGTTGATTTCTATGACCTTATTCGAAAATTAATATTCATTTTATTTAAAAAATTTATAAAAAATTTATTTTTCATTTTTAAAATAAAACCTGCATTAATTTAAATTGATGTCTTTTTTTAAATAAAAGTTTTTGAACCATAATAAAATGTACATTTGTCTACATAAAAATTATATGATCATTTATATCGAATAATGTAAATTTATTATTAATATTTATTAAAATATGATTTATTATAAAAATCCATTATATCATCAAAATACATTTCTTAATTGAATTTTAATATTAAAATATAATTTCTACTTTTAAAAATAAATTACAAAGTAACAATAATAGAAAGAAAATATATTCAATATTATATACAACCAAATAATGTAAATATTCTTAATGAAGGTGTATTGATAAATATTTATTTATTAGAATACTACATTCCCTATGAGTAAGGTTATTGATAGTATGGATTTCATGGGGTCGTTCAGTGAACAGGGTTTGGGCCATAATCTTGATGAGCTTGAACATATATCGTAAACTGTTTGGATCATGCTTATGTTTTTTGATGTCATTATGGGATTTATATAAGAAAAATCCTGGAAATTATATCACTTTTGGAATCTCTGAAAAATATAATTCATAGGGTATGATCCTAATGGTTGAGGCTATGACATCCTTTTTCTATGCCAACATGATTTTTTAAAAACCTATATTTATAAAATTCATGTGATCATGTTCAAGAGTTATATTAAAAATGGTAACAAAACATAATGTTCATTTAAATAAAATTGGATATAATTAAAAAAGTATGTTCTTGTGTTGTCATTATCCATAAGTCATTTAAATAAACCAAAATAATGGAATTGTATTTATAAATTTTTGGGTTGTTACAAAAAAATTCAAATAATAATTGTTTAATAAAAGTAATGTGTTGGATTATGAGTTCATACATAAATAAAACATTCAAAAGTACTCTTATAGTAGGAAGAAATGGAACCCATGGTATTGGGGTATTTGGACATGGAATAATTTCATACAAATGTTCAAAATATCATGGTGTTAGTATATGTATTAATATACACATTAACAATTTGATGAATTATTTTTCATTTGTTTCATAATAATTACATATACTATCCTATTAAATTACACCAAATCATAGGTTTTTCATCTATCGTTTACAACTAATTTTAAATATATTAATTTTTTCATTTGATTGATGTGTATTAACCGAAATCAATACTATTTCATTGATTTGGTAAACCATTATCCCACGTATACAATCTTTGATTTCACACTGTCGAACGTTACATTTTATTCTTTCATGCAAATTATTTTTATGTCTTTGTATGGAATTCATTATTTATCAAGATTCTAGGTATTTATAATCCATTATAGAGATGATATTATTTACATATTGATCATATTACTAATGTATGGGTCTTGGAATTATACACCCAACAATGTTTTGTTGGGTATACAATGAAAAATAATATAATGTAATGGGATCATAGATACCCATTATATATTTTATCATGGAATCAGTGATAAAAATTATATTTATAATCTATGAATTTCACACTAAAGTATATAACAAAAACATTTTTTTCCATAATGATGTAGTAAAAGTTATGACATTGATTACATGGTTAATTTTATCTCAACATGATTTAATTTATGTTATAGTGTTTGACTATATGTTTTGAATCATGTTTCATACACAACATATTTCTTATTTAAGATATAAAATGTTTAAATTTTATTGATTTAATGTTAGGCTATATAATATTAAAAAAATTATTTCTACCATTATTTTTATAAAGATAGAGAATGATGCTCGAACATTTGACAAGGAATTTCCTTGATGCCCAAGTAAATAAACATTTAATCACCATAAGTGTGTAAAAATATATGTCTGTCGTATTATAATAACATATTCCTTACGTGGAAATAATATATGTGATTCTCAAAAATGGTATACCTTAATCACATATAATGATTAAAAGGTTCAGTTTTCATTACATATAGTAAGGTATGTTTTTATTTTATCGTCATCATTTATTTTAATTATTTCAATACATTATGGTTGGATAATATAGAGAATTAAATAAGTGATTATTTTTTCAATGTATAATAAAGTGTTTTCTATGAAAAACCCATATGTGGTATTGGAGTGGCAAATATATTTTCAATTGAATAAATTAATATTTTGTAAGGATTATTTTATTTAATTACATGATTCTATATAAAATGATTTATGGTTCAGTTTTTTTCATTTAATTTCGTGGCCTTGTTATATAAAATCAATGTAGTTTTTATTATTTTATAATATAATATCATAAAATTATGCATTCATCATCATGTTTATTAATAAAAAATGTTCTTAGTTTTCTTGGAAGTTATATTTCAATATCGAAAATCCTGGAATGTTGGAAAAAATTATTCATTGGTGTAAAAGTATGACATTTGATAATTCTTAATATCAATGCTCTTATGGGGGATTTTATAGTGGTTTTCACATGGAATTCCATTATCACATGTAAATAATTATCAATAATTAAAAAATTATATATATATATATATATATATAATTTTAAAAAAATCATAAAATACCTAATCGGTAGGGGCATGCATGGAGACATCTAATTCAATTTTTTCTTTAAAAAAATATAAAGATGTATTTTGGTGGATTATTTTTATGTTTATGAAAATGATTTATATACTATCAATTATTAATTTTAATAAAAATTGTTAAACTTAAAATCATAAATCTATTTATATGTTGTTGGTGAATTAAATTATTAGGCAATATATAAAAGGGTTTATATTATTATTTGAAATAATCATAAATAAAATAATTAATTGTTCATAACAAATGCGTTATTTCTTAAATTTTTTTAAAAAAATTCCAAATGGTTTTGGTTACATTTATCATTCATTTAAATAAATTTAAAATATATGATATTAAAATAATATAATTTTTCTACATAATTAATATTAATTGTTCATATATCATGGAATATGAATGGTTTATATATGTTAATAAACTAAATATTTTAATATCAAAGTGTTCACATATTCAATATGTAATTTTAAAAATATAAAGGCTTCATACACACACATAAATAATATTTTATCATATTTATATGATATAGAATGTCCTTAAACGGATATATAATTTATTATTTATTATAGTTTTTTTATTTATATAATTTTAATAAATGTTTATCTCATTTATATATATATGAATTAAACATTTTTATTGCATATTTATTTAATATTCAAAAAATAAAATGCTTATATTTTGAATAAATGTATTTTGTAGTTTAAAATTCTTCTTATATGTGTGGTTCAATGAATATAATAAGTTACATGATTGGTATGACCTTAGATTTAGTTTTATTAAATGATGGATATGTTTTTTGGGGTTATAAATTCAATATTAAATTTATTTATATAATTTATACATATTATGTGTTTGTATTGAATTACAATTGAGATCAATAAGGACAATTGATCTAAAATTATAGAACTTTATGTCAGGTAACACTCTTCTGGAGAGTTTAGTTTTATGAGAATGTTGATTTTTTAGCCACTTACCATCACATAATTTAATTGAATTATTGTTGGTTGAATATGATTAAAAACCATTAAATGAAAGTGTTTCAGTATATTTTTTATTAGATGTATTTAGATATGTTTAAATATTATTTACTTTTATTTTATGGTGATTAAAAAAATAATGGTATAATGATTTATACATTAATATGTTTAGAACATATTAATATTGTTGTGTATAGGATAAATAACTAAATTGATGAAATAATGCAGACATATTAAAATTAAAAATATAATATTGTGGGATTATTACTGACCCTATTATAAAATAATTGTTAGATACCTTATTAAAATATCACTCATCAATGAAATGCCCATTTTTTATGGGAAATATTGACAGTTAGGTGCCCCTAGATTATCATTTTTAAGGTGAGTATGATATAGGTTTCCATAATTGTTAGTTTCCAATTACTATCATGAGGTTTACATCACATATATTTGGTTAAAAATTATTGTTATGATACCATATGAATGGATTTGGGATAATATATATGATGGATCTAGGAATGAAGTTATAAAAGTAACTACTCACTAGGAATATAGGATATGATTATCTTCATAAATTGAAACGTGAAGAGTGAAATGATTAATTGGATAAAACAATTACGTGAAATATGGATCTTATCTCACTAGTAGATATTATGAATATTTAATTTAGTTATCATTTTAATCGATTATTATCACATAAAATTCCTTATTAAATATATATAATTATTGATATTTATGTGATAAATTTTTTATCGTTGATAAAATTTAATCATCATAAAACTTGAATTTGTGATTTCATTTAAAAAAGGAAAAAGCAATTAAAAAAATTCTTAATCTAGATAACATGACCCGTCTCCATGGAAACCCATCCCTTAATTAGTGATAAATATGAATGTTACAACCTAATTACACATGCAATAGAGCAGGGTTGGACAACTATAGTTGAAGGTTTTCAACCCTCAAATAGAGGGAATTACCATATAAATAACACAATAAAATAAATTAAATGAAAATAAAATAAATAAAACATGAATAATAGAAGAACATACATCCATAAATAAGCAATCTAATAAATTAATAAAAGTTTTACAATATCAAAAAAATGTAAAATATATATAACCATCATCAAAAAAACTATAACCCTAAAACAAATCTAAATTATATTCATTAATATTATCATTGAATATAAATAAAACCAAAACCAAAACCAATAATTCTGTTTTAAACCTCAATTATCCAGATAATTCCCCCTAACATAACTAAAAACACAATCTTATATTCCTACTAGAAGTCAAATGTCCATATTGACACACATAAGAAATAATAAATGTGATCAAATAGTGGTTAGTATTCCCCTACCTTGTATCACAATCCATGTTTTGATAAATAAATATAATTTCATTTTTTTATGTTAACCAATTCACAAATATAATACCATATAGTTATGTTGTAATAAACCAAAACTACCAAGGTATAATTTTTTTAGAAATATAATCCAGGAGACAATAATATCATAAAAGCCTTATAAAAACTGTATAAATGATTAACTTGTCTTCAAGACTATATGTTTACAAGTAATATTAAGTATGTTTTGATCATTAGAGTTTTATATTCCCATGTTCACTATACTTATCACTACCAATATAATAATTATATAAAATATCACTCACACTATCAAACATATATATAAATTTCTTAAAAACTCCCTCTAATTAGTACTGATGTATATTAAGTAAAATGTCTTTCCACAAAAATATTTTCATAACCACATAACATCACATAATATTCATTTCCACAATTGACTTGACATATATACAATACATACCAACATGTGGGGTGATGAACCATATAATAAAATGGTCATATAGTTAGCTAACTCATTATCAGTGTATTGGGATTCACTTGAGAACCCAACATAAGATGGTGTTTATATAGAGTTGTATACTGACATACATAAAATATTATCAAAATAATGGAATTAATAACTCACATAACCTCATCCCCATAATCCATCCACAATGTAAACGGTTTTATTTCCAAAAAAAATGTTGTAATATACAAAATTATAACTCTCACAAGATCAAGTAATTCCAAAATATATGGTCTAAAAATAACATTCCATATTAGTGAATCCATTTGTTGTTTAGTATAATTCAAAAAAATTCTACCATTTTCCTAGGTCGACATATAAAGGGAGAATGAATCCCAAAATCATCAACAATAATAGTATTCTTATTATTCAAGTCAATTATATATAATTAATATGAAAAATAATTGTCAACATCACAAGGTATAAAAAACATTTTCATGAGAAATATTTATCATCATCATAAATATTCAACATCATTATTGTGAAAAATTTCATAAGATTGTTTTATCCAGCTAAGTGCCCTATTAGTAGTCAATCATGTTAGAGACTCGTCAAACTTTTTTCCCTCATAGGTTGATTATTCTATCACTAATATATATACTATTATAAACTTCCACCTATCATAAAAGTAGACTACATAAATTATTCCCTCATATTATAATAAATTAGATTTAGATTAGTTTAATAATATATATAGTAACATAATAACACACAATCAAATATATAAGTATACTAAATCCATTACTAATATCATAAAATTAACTAAAGGTTTATATATAAATGAAAAAATCAATATTATTAAATATATATTGTAAAAATAATATCATAAAATCATTATATCAAGTTGAATAATTAATATAAATGAATACTCATTCTATTACTTATGGAATTGGGGCCCGAAGAGATATCATCATGTTCAATGATTGCAGAAACTATTATTAGAATATTTTAAGCCACAAAAACATCTATAATATTATTTCATAAATTTCATTATCCCATGACCTCTTAATTATCCAATAGAAGGTATAGATATATATTTTTTATGAAATAATTAATTATACAGTAAAACAATTTCTGATATAAGTTTCCATCGATTTCAACATTCAAATATTTAAAATTTAAAAAAAACACCCTCAAAACCATGTCCAATTACCATAGATATCCAGACCACAATGTTTTATATAAAAATTGTTTTAAATTATATATTTACATGTGCAAAATTAATATTTAAGAAAAATTATTTAATAATTTGACATCATTAAAATTAAATAATAAAATTCAAATAGCTATTGGACTGGAAGGAAAAATGCATTAGGCACATATATCAAAAATACATTGTCCCATGTATCACTCCAACCAAGTTTTACCCACTCCACCAACTCCAAAAAATAGAGATAAGAAAAAACAACTATCCTTCATGTTAGATCCCTCTTTAAACATGTTATCAACCCCACATGGGCTAACTAATCTCTATCTATAGCCCACAACCCAATTTGTATTTTCAACATATATCAATAATCTGATATAATCAAACTAGAACAATATTTTCTTCCTTATCCCTCTCATAACCCCATTATAAAAACCTATAATCTACAACATGGACCTGTTCCTCATGACACAATGTATCTTATACCATAAAAAATCTCATTCTATAAGAATATTTGAAGATCAATTGTACTCACTAATCTCTATTATAATAATAATACATATCAAAATTCCCATTATGATGATATTCATATAATATTATATAAAATCACAATCTACTCTACCTATTCTATTCATTTACTATTCATCTATAATAAAAAAACATCTAAACACCACCATCTTATTGATGAATTGTTATTATGATAGTCTAGTGAGTTCAAACACTGATTGAATACTTTCACTTTCCATGCTGGTTATGAAACCACTAGGAACGAAATGTTGATGTGTTTAGTGTCTATATTGATTATCCAAAATGTAAAAAAATAATTGATATTTAAATAATAACAATAATAATAATAAATAATGATATGGGTCATTTGTTATAATGACACACCCATGAACTATTAATAATAAAAATAACTGTTTAAAGTAGAAGAATGGTAAACATCACGGGGTTTCAACACTATCTCCAACAATAGAAAGATGAAGAGGTAAATTATCAACTATAAGGTTGATGGGATAATATAATGAACCATCACATCCCACCTTCTTATAATTTGTACACTTTATATTATATTATTTATAAAAAAAAATATTATAGTAAAAATAAAAATTTATAAAATCATCAAATTATTATCTTTTAAACTATAATCAGCATACATTTTGAATTAATAAGAATATCGATAATCATTCCAATTTTAGATTGAATAATACTTAGTAGGATATAAATCATATTATACAAAAAGTAATATCATTATTGAAGTATAAATAAATGAAAAACAACAATTTAGGATAAAATAATTATTACCCTCTAATTTGAAAAATAAATAATTTAACCCCAAATAAATCTTTACTCCAATTAATAAAAAGGAAATAAAATTATAATATTTACATATACTATAATGTATAAAATAAATATGTCTAGAAAAAAACAATATATATTATACTAAGAAATATTTGATGCAATAATGAAACAAATTTCAATATGTTTTTTTATTTTATCACCCTAAAATTGACGAATTATGAAAATAAATAAATTTATTTGATTGGTATAAAATTTTTTGGAATGTTTGATTAAATCAATTCAATTTATCCAATTTACTTATGATATATTCTCTTTTATATAATAAGAGACTAAAATAATAAATGGGGTTTAACCCAATAATTTTCATATTCTATAATTCATTAAATAATTAAATTTATTAATAATTAATAATAATATAAAACTATATAAATACTATATAAACTAAATAAATTTGGTGTAATGTCGGTACCTTGGGACACCCTTGGAAAAATACATCATGTGTTGTATAGAATCAAGTTTCCAATAAATCATGATAATAATCACATAATAATGTATACTAATATTCTCAAATGGGAAATGAAATTATCTATGATTCTATGAAATTGTCTCTTTTGTTATCAATTCTTCATAATTGAAAAAATGATCTTTGTAGAAATACATTCTACAAAACCAAAAAAAGGATAGAGTGTTTCCAAAGTTGGTCACTATATATATCTCAATAGGTCCCCACCATGTCACTAGTGAAGAATTATAAACATCTAGTTAAATATCATATATATAAACTAAATTACATCTGGTTAAAAAATATTATATTCATTCAGGAATAATTAAATCATTCTTTAAAATAAATAATATGGTGACATCCTTAAATCAATGGATTCTAGTGAACTAATGTTTGAAATATGAAATTTAAAATCTACTTTTATAATTTATGTATTTTAATATTTATTCATTTATAATATTATAATAATATTTTACATTCTAAAAAATTACAATATCCAGAAACCAAAAATGAAGAGTGTAGAGTTATAATAAACATATAACAATAATTTTTTAAAATACATGGGTTTTACCAATTTGTGATGAGATTACTAGAGTTGGGGAAATAGCGAAATGGTTTTGTAATTGATATTGAGTTTTTAAAACTATCATTTTAATTTTTATTAGCTTACTAGATTTTAAATTTGATTTATAGTATCTCTCCAATTAAATGTTTTAATTGATTCCTTTGTTTCATAGTTCAGAGTGGGGATATTTATAACTATTTATAAATTAGAAGAATTATCATTTTTATATATGCCATGTTTTCATCGATTATATCAATATAATATCATTTCTAATGGATATAAAAATATCCATTTAATTACAAAATAAATATGAAAATAACAGAATTCAAATAAAAAATTCATAACAAATAGAAGTAAATGAAACTACACGTGTGGAATGGATCCAAAAAGTATGGTGACCCTATAAACCATTCAACATAAAATCAATTATTTTTCCTATCTAATTTATAACATATATAGACCATATAGTATAAACATTTAAATTTTATAAGTGACTTATGATATATATATATATGATTTTTCTTTAATCTTTATCACTTCAATCGATGAGATAATACTTATATTTAAAAAAATTGGGTGTAAGAAATATAAAATTTATGATCATCTATTGAATGATTTTATCCGGAGATAAGCTCATATCAGTTTATGTTCAGAGCTATATTGATGATTCCCAGAGCAATTATCTATACAATTTTTATATAAATAGGAAATTATTTCATATTATTGTGACAATATTGATAAAGATTATAAATTATCATGTTTGAATCCATATTAAAAAATTACCTTGAAAACCCATTATTAAATTATCATGATGGAGACAATGAGTTACTATGGATGGATTATAAGTTATCAAATAGATGTTATATTAGTAAAAAGTAACAAATAAAATATATATTATTAAATGGAATAACAAATACCTAATTAGAATGATGGAAGACATTCTTTTGAAGACCATTTTTTGAATTTAGACGTTTTTATATATTTAAAAACATAAATTATCAAAAAAAAGATTAGCCAATTTATTGAAATTCTAACACAAGGAAGGATCTATAACCCATGCATGGTTTTTTGACTAAACATATGAATGTTGGTTTGGAGAACAATGGTGAGGGCCTAGTCACTATGACCCCATTTTGACGAGGATCCCCTTATCCCAATGTTTGGGGGATATTTTATTGAGTTCCTTATGACGAGTTTTACCATACCCTATGATTTTCCTTTATGAACATAATTATGAATGTTTTTCATTTATGTTCAATGGGATAAAGGCCATTTGATATTTTCTATTGAAAATTACATGTAACAACCTGTGTTTTTCTTCTGTAAATAAATATTTTTTTGGTGGTGTTCTCCCCACAAAACACTGAAGACCAAATAAAATATAGATCGACAAAATGTAGATAAATATTGTCCAAATATAAATAGTGGTAACAAAATATGACATATATATAAATATATACATATAAACATAAAAAAGTAAAATTTTTCATTAACATTGACCTCCATTAGTACAACTAAAAAACTATTAGAATCCCATTTTTATAAATAAATATATAATTTATATTTTTTGAATATTGATATAATTTTTATTAGGTATAATCTTATAATAATAGATAATATATTAAAAAAATGATTTCCAATAAAGAATAGTTTTCAAACTATTTTATGGTGTTATTTGAAAAATAAATTTATCACATGTAGGATGTTAATTATAACACATTAACTAATTTTTTTGTATTTATCATGGTCATATTTATTTAAGATGATTTTTTTTATTTTATACGAAAAATACTTATTTTTAGGTGAATAGAGAAATATATCATTTTTACTGATGACATTGATTTTTGACATTATTAGTCTATAAGTATTCATTGGAAATTTATGAAACTATTTTATAATAAAAAATACATATTTTAGAGGAGAGATTATAAATTTGAAAAGGTACATTTTAATTTATAAACTCCTAATATTCATTTTAATATTTGAACAATAAATATATAAAGTTCAAAAAATATTTTTAATACATTATACATTTAATATTTTAAAAATAAATTTTTATCACCTTAAAATATTTAATTAACCAAATTTAAATTTAAAATTTGAGTCATTGGGTAGAAATTATGCAATTATGTCCTTTTTATTTCGGAGTATAAAGGATAAAATACATAGGTAAAAACATGTTACCATGGTGAAAAAAATGGTAAAACGTTGAAACCATTGTGGTAAATCGCTTAACATGTATAAAACTTGTTTATTTTGGAAATTTTGAGGTCTTTATCAACCATATTTCCTCCCTAATCAATAATTTATCAATTTTGGATCCACATTACAGGATATTTACTTCACATTAATGAATTTTTTTGTGTATTTACAAAAAATGACAATCATTTTAACTTATAAATGAAGTAATCATCGCCTCACCTTGACACTACAAATTAATATGTTCGTCCCAAACTCAATGTAAAACTATCATAATCATCAATATGAACCTCAATTAGTTTTTGTTTCTAAAAAGTTCATTCCCAAAAGGTTTGACTCCTTCAGAAAGGGGAGAATCAAGTAAGTGTGGTATAAGTTTCTAACTTCCCTCTCTTTTCAATTACATTATATACTATTCATATTCATAAAATTTAATTTATCCATCATAAAATAATGACATATATATCATTATTATACTTTTATGTTATTATAATTAGGGTATAATAATTAACCACCCACCCCTTTACCGTTAACAAAAAAATGTAAAACATGCGTTGTGTGGATTTCCATATCCCTGAATTAACATGTTTTAGTTTTATTCACTTAAAATGACTATTTTATTTTATTATAGATTTTTATATATGATAAATTTATTTAATTTATATAATTAATGTGGTTGTTTCTTGATAACAGAAAATGATGTGATGAGTATATGGTAATCAATCGATATAGGTAAATTAACCAAAATGAGTTCATTAATATTTTAATTTAAAAAAACATGAATAAAAATTCCATGTAATGGAATTATAACAATGTAGGAATTTATAAAAAATTAAATTATAGTTTCATTAATGTATTTATAATGATGATATTTGTTAGAAAAATGATGATCAACACAACTTTTTGGATCCCAATTCAAAACAATAAGAATTACTAATACTCAATGTTGAAAGAAGATTAAAACAATATAATACATGAAGAAAATTGACATTAATTATGATTTTAATTTAAAGGTACATAAATAAGTTTCATATTTATGAAATTAGGATTTTTATATTTTTTTACAAGATTTTAAATGATTACTTTTAAAATCATGGGTAAAGGTAAAGTACACGGTAACTCAAACTTATTTCCTTGAGTTATAAAATTTCTTAATGATCTTTATTTACCAAGATTTTTTACTTTATGTGATGTCATTTTTATGGAAAATAGGTTTTAATCCAGGTCCATTTTCATGAATGATTTTATTTTAATTGTTCCTAAAAATGAAGGACGATTTTTAACAAAGAGACTCACAATAATGACTTTTACAAAGTTGAATACAATTTTTTTTTTAAAAATCCATTTCATGAGTTGATTTTAATTCTAATTAATTAATATATCCCTAATGTAATTTTTTGTCATGTGCCAACATGCATGAGTCCTTATAATTTATTTTATTTTTTTGAATAATGTTTTTGTATCATTTGATCTAACTATTAAAGCTATTTTATGAGATATCATTTTATAATTTCATGAAAGACACTTTTATTTATTTGGGTTATTTTATGGCATGATGATTTTTCTTAATAGGCAAAAAAATGTTTTTATTATGATATGTGGGGGGTTTATATCTCCATCTAATTAATTGGGAAAATTATTATATCTCATGTATTAGAAATTATATATGGAGTGTTTGAGATGTGGTTAGGTTCATAAAGGATAAGGGTGATGTAATTTAAATATAATAAAAATTTTAATTACGAATTGCTTGGTGGGAAGGCTAGTTCAAAAATATAATAAATACCTTGATAATGATTATTCCAACTTCTATCTTATGATTCATGGTTCATGTTATATTCTTTATGATTTATTTTCATATGCAATGGTAAAAGTGTTATCAATATAGATGAGTTGTATATCATTCATGACTATGGAAAACACATAATTATTTATGTTCTTTTAAATTATATATTTTTTATTGTTCAATCTATTTCACATGTTTATTATCTTAACATTATAGCCATGGTTATGTTATCTCTTACTGAGAATTTGTTCTCACACCTTATTTTGTTTTACCTTCCCCCATATTTGAAGATGTATTTGTCTTTGGGAATGTCTATAAATAAATTTTGTAAATTTATAAATGTTTATAACATGAAAAAGAAGTCATCTTTTATGTTTGTAGTCTCCATAACACTAACAATTTCCATCCTTTTGTTATGAAACTATTTGGCTTATATATTATTTATTCCATGAAATTTTAGTAGTATTTATTTATGTTTATCTTGAGTTGAATAAAATAGTATCAGATCAAATTTAATTTATTTTTATGATTATAGTTACCAAAAATAGTGAAATACAAAAAGATTGTTTGATGATAACATCATGATACATTGGTAAAGTATGGATTCTATTGCTTTCATTGAATTAAATATTTTTATGTATAATATAAGTGGACAAGGTATTCATACATATATATCTAGGGATAATAACACCGAAAATAATTCATCGGGTATATAACTATTATAATTCTAGTGCATGGTGAATTATTTCTTACTACTCCCTTGGGTTTATAATCCTGGAAAATATGCTTTGGATAATTCAAATTATCTTTGATGAACCATTTTAAAGGATTTGGTTATCATGTTAACTATCGAGGTTAAATGTGATCTAGTTCGGATATAATTATAGAAAACATATTTTTAAAATTATGGTGTTTTATAAGGAGAATATACTTATTATATTTGAGTTATTTTTTATATGATTATAATTCTTTGATTTTTTATTTTTACTACTTTATGTGTCCCCACCATGAAAATTCCTTTATAATGTATAAGTAAGGAATAAGATGGAACTATGATAATGATGTATTCATTTTAAAATTAGGAAATTTCCCAAATATGATTAAAAATAGAGTTCAAATAAATATCTTGATACTCACTTAACACTCTCATGATATGAATAATAGCATTAAAAATATGGATATCTCAAATGTACTAGTAAGGGATAAACATGATATTGAATATTTTATGAGTCAACTTCCACCATCCTTTAATGGTCCGTATAAACCATTGATTATTGAGTAGATTAATAATGATATCAGAAAGATATTTTCACCCATCAATGCTAGATTCATGAGAATTTTATTTTTCGTTCCTATATTTCTTATGGTGTGTTTGACTAAAGTAGGAATCTCGTTATTAATACAATGACATGGGATGAATTTGAATTGATGATGTAGGAGGATTTCAAGGTAATATTATTCAATAAATATTTCCTTGGAATCTTCACACTATGATGGAAATATAATTCCATCAATTGAAATAAAATGAAGAAAATTGTTTAGGGTCTTTCTAGGAAAAGTTAACATGACCCACCAGATACGCCTCAGAATATATATATATATATATCTAAAAATAAGACTATTAAATTATTTTGTGGTTTAAAAACAAGAATTCAGAATAGAATAGATATATGGGAGTTATAATGATAAGAGGATTCTATAAAATGGGATATTATGGTTGAAATAGAAGATAAATACAAACATAATTTAGGAGATAGGAAATGAAATATAGATTATCATGGATTCTCTAACGAATAGTATCATGGGGGTAAGAATGTCCAACTACCCACATGTAATATTCATGGGGGGAACCACCCAAGAAATTTCCTTTCACATTTTGGTATGTGTTACAAGTGTTGTAAAGTAAGACACATATCCCATGACTTGTGAGGAAATGGAAAGAGGCTATATAACACCACTATGGGGTTGAATTGCCAAACAGATGCTCCACATTCTATCTAATGCCTCAAATTACCTGATTATTGGGATTTAATGAATAAACACCTTACCAATAGAGTTAACGAATGGAATAGGGAGTAAAAAACACTTCAACCAAGGGAAAAAGAGAGGACATATGAAGTCACTATTAAGAGGTCTACAAAAATAGAATTGTGGTGAATTATGCACTCATTATCATATCTAGAACCACAAATACATTATTTAATTTTAGTCACTCAAATCATTTTATATCGTTTAAATTTGATAAGAATGTTGATTCACCACCATAAAATTTCAGTGTTGAGATATTCTTAAAAAATAATAGAGTCCCATTGCATGAAACTATGACAAAAAAATCTTCTATAATTGATATTTATATTGAAAAAATTATTGTAAATTTGGTTCTTCTTCTTTTAGTTGAATTTGACATAATTATGAAAAACGATTGGATTTACTTATATTAAATCATATAAATTTTCAATAATGGGATATATCCATTAAAATCCTAAATCAACTGTTTATGAAGTATTAATTTAATTATGATATTGTACCTTATTTGAATGACAATTATGTAATATGTTTCTTGATTCTAAGAGATAAGGTATTCCATGATCATATTATCATGGATGATGTCCACATTGAGAACCCGAGTATTATTTTGGAATATACCAATGTAATTATGGGTTAATTTCATGCTTTTACCCTAGAATGGGAGGGTGAATTCTCAGTGAATGTAACATCCCAAGTAAGTAATGAATAATAGATATTTTTAACTATACCTATTAACGAATTAGATAGTGTTTTAGAGGCTTAAAATGAAAATAAATCCAATTTTAAGCATGGAATACACTAATATTTTTAAAAGATTGTTTTACTACCTTTTAATGGAAAACCATTTCTAAATCTATCTTTTGACAAATTTTTAAGCCACGTTTGTCAAAATAAACGTATTCTTTATGATCGGGACATCAAAATTTACTTTGTGTGAATTTTTTGTATTTTTTCGATAAAGTTCATTTTTTAATGAATAGTGAAAAATGTGGTATTTTAATTTAAAACCTCTTTTTAATCTAATTTATTTATATGTTTATATTATCTTTTGAATTGGTTTTAAAGTAAAATTGGAATATATTTTTACCATTTTATCCAAAGGTAGTCATTGAAATCAATTTCACTTTGAAATTGGACTTAAACTAGTGTTAATCTTTTGATACTTATTGTTTCATAAAAACACGCTTTTTTGTCATGACAGCGGGAATTAATAATTAAATTAATTAATGTGACTTATATTTTTTTAAT
This sequence comes from Viscum album, assembly GCA_963277665.1. NCBI lineage: Eukaryota > Viridiplantae > Streptophyta > Magnoliopsida > Santalales > Viscaceae > Viscum > Viscum album. Next base: position 1,210,143,451 of record OY728159.1, read on the forward strand.
TTTGTAAAATATACTTCATTTTTGAATTCGGAATAACCAATATAGCTTAGGGTGAATTTTTGGTAATTTTCTGAAAAACTTCAATTTTTGATGAATAGTGAAACCACTAAGTGGTACTTATAAAAACTGATTTTTCATTTAAATGAAATTTTTCCATATTTGTGTTATGAATTTCAAAAATCCAACATACATGGTTGTCATTAAGAAGTAAAATGTGGTTCAATGAGATTAAAATAATTTTATGGTGAATAGTATCTTATTAAGTTCTTAATCGCGATTAGAGGTAATTAGTGTAGTTTAAGGTAAAAATAATGCATTAATAAAATGAGATGAGCTTGAAACATGTTCTACCCTCATTTTTTGTGTCATGGCCGACCAAGAAAAGACATGGGTCAACTTGGGGACCCCATGGAGCCACTTTGGTTGGGAAATGACATAAATAACTTTTTATTTAATGTAAAATTAAAAATGACACAAACATAATATGTTTTACAAAAACAATTTTTACATGGGGTTATAAAGATCAGATTTTTTATTATAAATAGTCATTGGAAAGCTATAAAGTTTTCCTACATCATGGTAGTTTTTTTATAATTTTTAGACATCAAATAAATTATATTATTTATGACATCCTGATGATGCAGTGATGAACTCATTATTGAACGATTTAAATAAAATGGAAAGATAATGTAATATCTAAGACCTAAACATGTACAAAACCTATTTGATGAGTGTATTTCGAACCCCTATCACCTTATCCTCGAATTATATCAATTTGGGACCTTTTTAATCCGAATATATTTTTAAAATAAAGTAACTTATCTTTACATTCCAAAAGTGCCCCTCCTCTCCTCTTATAAAAGGCCCCCACCTCTACCTCATTTCACACACTCCTCAAGCCTTTGGATCGGCCATACCCTGCCCATTTACTCTATCCACATCCCTATACTCATCCTAGAGGATTCCCTTTGGGAAGAATCCTTTCAAAGGAAGCCTTTAGGCTCAAATCAAAATGAGTTACACTTTTAAAGGTAATTCATTCTCTCATGTTGATTTGTTTTATTTTGCTTCTCCAACCCTCTAAACTCTTTTTATTTACTTACTTTTTAACAAAACCAGTATCTTAAATATACTAGGATGTTGTTATAAGATTTATTCGAGCTACACTCTCACACAACTACATCAAATGTTTAAAGAACATACGGTTTCCGTGGATGGAGAAATTCTGCCTCCCAAAATGATGATTGTTCAATACTCATTTAACACCTTCAAAGGTGGCCATTATGATGTAAATATTTTTATATATCATATATAATATGTTTATTCATTCCTTAAGCTTCTGTATTTTTCATTTTTGGCATACCATTATTGTTTCCATTATGGGTAAACCCGATATCTTCATTTTAGGAAGTGCGGACTACCGCCCCCTAAAAGTGATTTGATTCGTTAATACCATATGTGGGATGTGTAAAGGATAAAGTTAATGATATTATATATTTCATTATACTGGAATTAAAATATATGCTTATATCATTATGATTCCATTCCATAAAATACGAAATATAAATGGAAGTAGCGTTCATGCGTACGTACGGCTTACCGTCTCCATGAACGGTGAATTTAATTTCTTACATCTAAATGTGATGTAATATTATAAATACATGTATATGATGAATATATATGATATATATGTTATCCAAATCATTAATATCATTCTGGATATAATGAACCTTTGACCAAATTAACAACATGTAAGTGTAAGAAGTCTATTTTTGACTTAAGAACCAAATACCGACAAAATGAACATTATTAACTTAAATGATTACATGATGTTCATAACATGGTATAAAAGGAATAATGAACTTGAAAAATGTTCTTAATCAAGTAGAGATTAACTCAAGTTTATTATTCAGAAGATTAAAGAACGGTCAGGTCAAGTCAGATACGAGGTATGGGACTTCGTCTCAATCTCCTTTCATTGAGGCATATTTTTTTTATACACAACCTTCTTTTATACGGAGTATAAACCCCTTTGAATTTTACATTTATTCAAAAGGAATATTTTTTATACGAAGTGTTTACTAAATGTCAAAAGGGGATGTTTTTATCATACGTATGGAGCGACAACGACTTCTCGGCCGCCATGACCATTATTTGAGTTTCGGTTTCCTCTACAAGCCATACCCTTTTTTTTAAATGAAAAATAAATATCATGTTTTACTTTGGTATTGAAAATGGTTTTCATAATGTTTTTATTATATCAATGTGTTGTATTGATATCTTGTGATTGAAATGTGGAAATGTTATGTTTCCTTATTGCATGTTTAATGTGATATGATTATGTAATGGTTCTTGGGCATTATTATGAAGACTGGTGGTTCCGTGAAAAACTAAGGGCGGGTGAGCCCGATATAGATCTCCAATGCATTGGGTTATGCGAAGGAGTGAAATGTTAAGGTTTCTCCGAAGAGATTTAGGGAATAAACTGTGATGGGTATTCCCAACGTAACCAAGAGGGTTACTCCCTACGTAAGAATGTTATGAATGCCTCAAGTTACCTTTATGTCTTATGATTTCTATGATTTTTTCATGATTTTATGAGGTATGTTAAAGTGCCTATGTTTTATGGGTAAAGTATGGTTTCATTCTTATGAATATGTGAACTCATGTTTCTTTTCCTTGTTTTTTTATATAACCCATACTGAGCTTTTTATGCTCATCCCAAGTTTTTTTGAAATGTTTTTCACAGGTCAGGGGAAAGGTACATGATACGATAATAGTGTTAAGGAAGTGTCAAGAAAGAATCCATGTTTATTTTAAATATGTTTCCATTTATGGGAATGAAGAATACTATCTTTATGTAACCACTTTGTTTATATGTGTAATGTAATGCATGTTTTATGATCTAATTCTCTAGAACTCTAAACCCGAAAAGATCCTCAATGTGTAATCCTGTAATAACTCAAGATTAAGTAAGGATTAAGGTTGGGGCCTTTTAGTTGGTATCAAAGGTCGGTTTAGATAACTTTAGGAGTTAGAATTCTATTAAATGATTACCCAAAAATATTTTTTTGGAAATGATATAGTATTTGAAGATTACCATGTTTCTTCATCTAAGAAATGTTTGTTAAGAATGGTTTTCCGTAGAGGAAAGAGGGAAGCAGTGCTAGGAAGGCATACTGAAGGAAATAACCTTCCGAATCAGCCTCCTGAGATAGTCGGAATTGGAAATGAACAGTTTGTTGCAGTAATGGCACATTTGACTCAAACGATAAATGGCGGTAGTATCCATACACGAGATCAGCCAGATCAACCACAGAGGAACATGTCAGTGGTGGAACATTTCATGAGGCAACATCCCCCATCATTCAGAGGATCATCTGACCTTGTGCTAGCTGAAGGGTGGATTAAATCACTGGAGAAGATTTTCGATGTCATGGGGTGTTCAGACAATCAAAAGGTTAGTATTTCTATTTACCGTTTGGAGGGTGAGGCAGATCAGTGGTGGTCGATGGTTAAAAATAGCAGGGACGCTGATGAGATTGATGCTCTCGACTGGGATGAATTCAAAGGTATGTTTCTTGAGAAGTATTTTCCTAAGGCTATTCGACTTAGGATGGAAATGCAATTCTTGGAATTGAGGCAAGAGGAAGACTCAGTGGCTACCTATGAAGAAAGGTTCACCCGATTGGCAAGGTATGCTCCAAATTTTATCCGAGACCTTGATAGTAAACTCAATAGTTTTTACTCATGATTAAAGCCAAAATATCGAAGGGAATTAGCTTCTCGTGAGTTTAAAAGTTATGAAAAGCTTGTTCGATGTGCTGAGAAGGTGGAAATGGAGTTTTCCGATGATCTTCTGTTCTATAACAACCAACAGATGAAGAGACCGAGGTGGCAGGAGAAAGGTAAGAATTCTTCAAAAAATTCAGATGGTAAGAAAACTAAGTTTCCAGTTTGTGATAAATGTGGAAAAAGGCAGGCTGGGGAATGTCTTCTGAATTCTAAAAGTGCTACTGATGTGGTAAGATGGGACATAAGGCTCGTGATTGCACTGAAAAGGATCAAAGTGAAGGTAAGACCAAATTTGATTTACAGTTAGTGAAATGTTATAACTGCAATGAGATGGGTCACTATGCAAACAAGTGTCCGACAAAGAGCTTGAGTGATGGGAAGCAGTTAGACTACAAGCAGAAAGGGGTGGTGAAATCCTTTGCAACTACTTCAGCAGATGTCGGGCCATCAAATGAAGTTGTATCATGTACTTTTTTTGTTTTTTCAGATTATGCCAGTGTGTTGTTTGATTCAGGGTCTACACATTCATTCATCTCTGAAACCTTTTCTAGTTAAATGGGAATACCATCTCAAGAAATGACTCCTGAACTTTTGGGAAAAACACCTGGGGGAAATGTTGAGGCAAAAAGAATTTATAATAATCTTCATATCCTTATCTATGGAAAGAACCTACTTGAAAACCTTATTGTTTTACCTCTAGTAGAGTTTGATGTTATCCTGGGTATGGATTGGCTCTCAATTTACCATGCTAAGATTGAATGTAGAGATAAAGAAGTTTCTTTTTAGAAATACTTTCAGTTTGTGTACATGAATGAACCCTTACTTTTGATAACATATCAAGAGGCCGAGAAACTTGTAAAATATGGAAATGAATGTTACCTTGCACACATCGTTGAAAATAAAGGAACTGTTCAGATTAATGATGTGCCAGTAGTAAATGAGTATCCTGATGTTTTTCCTGATGAGTTGCCTGGAATAATACCAGATCGGGAAGTTAAATTTACTGTTGACTTAGTTCCTAATGCTAATCCAATTTCAAAACCCCCATATCGAATGGCTCAAATTGAACTTTTAGAGTTGAAGGAGCAATTGCAAGATTTATTAGAGAAATGTTTCATCCCACCTAGCACATCACCATGGGGTTCTCCTGTTTTATTTGTTAAAAAAAGATGGTTCTATGAGACTTTGCATTGATTATAGAGCCTTGAATAACATCATTGTTAAGAACAAATATTCTTTGCCTCATATCTATGATTTGTTTGATCAGCTCTAGGGAGCTCAGTTTTTTTCAAAGATTGACTTGAGATCGGGGTACCATCAGCTGATGGTAAAGGAGGCAGATATTCCGAAGACCGTGTTCCGTATGAGATATGGCCATTATGAATTTTTAGTAATGCCTTTTGGGTTAACCAATGCTCCTGATGTATTCATGGACTTAATAAATAGAATTTTCCATGAGTTCTTGGATAAGTTTGTGGTGGTTTTCATTGATGATATTTTGGTGTTTTCTAAAATTAATGAAGAGCGTGAAATACATATAAGGGTTATCTTGCAAACCATAAAAGAAATGAAATTTTATGGGAAATTCAGAAAGTTTGAGTTTTGGTTTCAACAAATTTCCTTCCTTGGTCACATTGTTTCTAAAGATGGGATAACTGTTGATCCTACAAAAACAAAAGGTGTGGAAGACTGGCCAAGACCCACAAATGTAACTGATATTCGTAGCTTCATTGGTTTGGTAGGCTATTACCGAAGGTTTGTTTGAAATTTATCACGGTTATCTAGTCCAATGACTAAGCTCACTCGGAAGGGTGTTAAGTTTATCTGGACAAAAGAATGTGATGATTGTTTTTAGGAATTAAAAAGAAGATTGGTGAATGCTCTAGTTTTGGCACTACCTTCCAGGAATGGTGAGTTTGTTATCTACAGTGATGCTTCATTGAAAGGACTTAGAAGCGTCCTAATGCAGAATGATCAGGTAATTGCTTATGCTTCACGACAGTTGACAACTCATGAGGTAAATTACCCTACACATGATTTGGAATTAGCTACTGTTGTATTTGCTTTAAAAACTTGGAGTCATCATTTGTATGGAGTAAAGTGTGAAATATATACCGATCACAAAAGTTTAATGTATATATTCACTAAGAAATAATTGAACATGAGACAAAGGAGATGGCTAGAATTAATCAAGGATTATTATTGTACGATTCACTACCATCTGGGGAAAGAAAATAAAGTGGCTGATGCTTTGAGTCAAAAATGTAATGCTTCATTAGCAATGCTGCGTTTGGAACGTGATCCTTTGGGTAAGGATTTGATGAACTTTGGCAAAGAAGTTGTTGGTGCAGGAAGTTATTCTGTTTTGTATCAGGTATCAGTGAGATCATCTCTATCAGATAGAATCAAGCAAGCACAGAAGCAAGACAGTGAGTTGCAGAAAAAGGTAGAGATGGTTCAGAAAGGTAAGTTTCCAGAATTCGACATTGATAATGATTGTGTTTTGAGATTTGTGAGGAGGTTGTGTGTGCATTGTGATTCACAGTTGAAGAGAGAGTTGTTATGTGAAGCTCATAGTTCTCCGTTTTTAGTTCATCCTGGAAGTACTAAGATGTACAGAGATCTGCGGGAGTATTACTGGTGGGATGGAATGAAAAGAGATATTGCTGATTTTACTGTGAAGTGTTTGACATGTCAATAGGTTAAAGTAGAGCGGCAGTTACCGAAATGGATGCTTCAACCTTTACATGTGCCAGAGTGGAAAAGGGGGAATATATCCCTAGACTTTGTTGTGGGATTACCGAAGACATCTCGAGGTAATAATGCAATCTGGGTTGTTGTTGATCGCTTGACCAAATCTGCTCATTTCCTTGCTATATGAGATATTTTTTCCCTAGATCAACTTTCTCGTTTGTATCTTAAGGAGATAGTCAGGTTGCTTGGAGTTCCCCTCTCCATTGTGTCTGATCGTGATCCCAGGTTTACTGCTAACTTTTGGAAAGGCCATTAGAAGTCTTTGGGTACTGAATTAAATTTTATTACAGCTTTTCATCCTCAATTAGATGGGCAGTCATAACGAAAAATTCAGACATTGGAGGATATGCTACGAGCTTGTTCTATGGATTATCAGGGAAGTTGGGACCAACATCATTCTTTGGTTGAATTTTCATATAATAACAGCTTTCATTCTAGTATACGGATGGCACCATTTCAGGCATTATATAGGAAGCGGTGTCGAACTCCAGCTTTCTGGGATGAAGTGGGTGAAAGGAAGTTGATGGGACCAAAATTGGTAGAAGAGATGGCAGAAAAAGATCAGTTGATTCACAAGCACATGAGAACAGCTCAGAGCAGGCAGAAGAGTTATGCAGATAACCGGAGGAAGGATCTATCTTTCGAGGTAGGTGATCATGTTTTTCTCAAGATTTCTCCTTGGAAAAGTGTGATGAGATTTTGTAAGAAAGGAAAGATGAGTCCAAGGTTTATTGGACCATAAGAAATTCTGGAGATATTTGGATCAGTTGCATATCGAGTGGCTTTACCTCCGAGTTTATCTCAGGTACACAATGTTTTTCATGTTTCGATGTTGAGAAAGTATATGGCAGATCCATCTCATGTTTTGAGTCCAGGGGTAGTTCAGCTGGAAGAGAATCTATCTTACGAGGAACAACTAGTCCAGATTCTTGACCACAGGGAGCAAGTGTAATGAAATAAGTTGATTAATAATGTAAATGTTTTGTGGAAAAACCACATGATGGAAGAGGCAACATGGGAATCTGAAAATGCAATGAGGGATACGTACCCCCATTTATTTGATATGTAAATAAATTGTGGGGACGAAATTTTCTAAAGGGGGGAAGGATGTAACATCCCAAGTAATTAATGAATAATATATATTTTTATCTATGCCTATTAATGAATTAGATAGTGTTTTAGAGGCTTAAAATGCAAATAAATCCAATTTTAAGCATGGAATAGACTAATATTTTTAAAAGAATGTTTTACTGCCTTTTAATGGAAAACCATTTTTAAATCTATCTTTTGACAATTTTATAAGCCACTTTTCTCAAAATAAACGTATTCTTTATGATCGGGACATCAAAATTTACTTTGTGTGAATTTTTGGTATTTTTTCGATAAAGTTCATTTTTAATGAATAGTGAAAACTGTTGTATTTTAATTCAAAACCTCTTTTTAATAAAATTTATTTCCATTATTAGATTATCTTATAAATTGGTTTAAAGTTAAATTGGAATATATTTTTACCATTTTATCCAATGGTGGTCATTGGAATCAATTTTACTTTGAAATTGGACTAAAACTAGTGTCAATCTTTTGATACTTATTGTTTCATAAAAACACGCTTTTTGTCATGACATCGGGAATTAATTATTAAATTAATTAATGTGACTTATATTTTTTGAATTTTCTAAAATAGACTTCATTTTTGAATTCGTAATATCAAATACAGCTTAGGGTGAATTTTTGGTAATTTTCTGAAAAACTTCAATTTTTGATGAATAGTGAAACCACTAAGTGGTACTTATAAAAACTGATTTGTCGTTTAAATAAAAATTTTCCATCTTTGTGTAATGAATTTCTAAAATCCGACATACATGGTTGTAATTAAGAAGTAAAATGTGGTTCAATGAGATTAAAATAATTTTTTGGTGAATAGTAACTTATTAAGTTCTTAATCGCGATTAGATGTAATTAGTGTAGTTTAAGGTAAAAATAATGCTTTAATAAAATGATATGATCTTGAAACATGTCCTACCCTCATTTTTTGTGTCATGTCCGACCACAACAAGCCATGGGTCAACTTGGGGACCCCATTGAGACACATTGGTTGGGAAATGACATAAATAACATTTTATTTAATGTAAAAGTAAAAATGACACAAACATAATATGTTTTACAAAAACAATTTTTACATGGGGTTATAAAGATCATATTTTTGATTATAAATAGTCATTGGAAAGCTAAAAATATTTACTACATCATAGTGTTTTTGTATAATTTTTACACATTAAATAAATTAAATTATTTATGACATCATAATGATGTAGCGATGACCTCATTATTTAACGATTTAAATAAAATGGAAAGATAATGTAATATATAAAACCTACACATGTCCAAAACCTATTGGATGAGTGTATTTCTAACCCTTATCACCTTAACCTCGAATCATATAAATGGGGGACCTTTTGAATCCAAAACGTTTTTTAAAATAAAGTAACTTATCTTTACTTTCCAAGAGTGCCCCTCCTCTCCTCTTATAAAAGGCCCCCACTTCTACCTCATTTCACACACTCCTCAAGCCTTTGGCTCGGCCATCCCCTGCACATTTACTCTCTCCACATCCCTCTCTTAATTCTAGAGGATTCCCTTTGGGCAGAATCTTTTCAAAGGAAGCATTTAGGTTCAAATCAAAAGGAGTTACACTTTTAAAGGTAATTCATTCTCTCATGTTCATTTGTTTTATTTTGCTTCTCCAACCCCCTAAACACTTTTTATTTACTTACTTTGTAACAACACCAGTATCTTCAATATACTAGGATTTTGTTATATGATTTATTCGAGCTACACTCTCACACAACTACATCAAATGGTTAAAGAACATACGGTTTCTGTGGATGGAGAAATTCTGCCTCCCGAAACGATGATTGTTCAATACTCATTTAACACCTTCAAAGGTGGCCATTATGATGTCACTATTTTTATATATGATATATAATATGTTTATTCTTTCCTTAAGCTTCTGTATTTTTCATTTATGGCATACCATTATTGTTTCAATTATGGGTAAACACGATATCTTAATTTTAGGAAGTGCGGACTACCGCCCTCTGAAAGTGATTTGATTCGTTAATACCATATGTGGGATGTGTAAAGTATAAAGTTAATGATATTATATATGTTATTATACTGGAATTATAATATACTCTTATATCATTATGATTCCATTCTAGAAAATACGAAATATTAATGGATGTAGTGTTCATGCGTACGTACGGCTTACCGTCTCCATGAACGGTGCATTTCATTTCTTACCTCTAAATGTGATGTAATATTATAAATACATGTATATGATGAATATATATGATATATATGTTATCCAAATAATTAATATCATTCTGGATATAACGAACCTTTGACCTAATTAACAACATGTAAGTGTAAGAAGTCTATTTTTGACTTAAGAACCAAATACCGAAAAAATGAACATTATTAAGTTAAATGATTACATGATGTTCATAACATTGTATAAAAGGAATAATGAACTTGAAAAAGGTTCTTAATCAAGTAGATATTAACTCATGTTTATTATTCAGGAGATTAAAGAATGGTCGGGTCAAGTCGGATACGAGGTATGGGACTTCGTCTCAATCTCCTTTCATTGAGGCATATTTTGTTTTATACACAACCTTCTTTTATACAGCGTATAAACCCCTTTGACTTTTACGTTTATTCAAAAGGAATCTTTTTTATACGAAGCGTTTACTAAACGACAAAAGGGAATGTTTTTGTCGTACGTATGCGGCGACAATGACTTCTCTGCCGCCGTGACCATTATTTGACTTTCGACTTCCTCTACAAGCCATACCATTTTTTTTAAATGAAAAATAAATACCATGTTTTACATTGGTATTGAAAATGGTTTTCATAATGTTTTTATTATATAAATATGTTGTATTGATATCTTTTGATTGAAATGTGGAAATGTTATGTTTCCTTTATGTTTGTTTTATGTGATATGATTATGTTATGGTTCTTGGGAATTATTATGAAGGCGGGTGGTTCCGTGATAAACTAAGGGCGGGTGAGCCCGATATAGCTCTCCAATGCATTGGGTAACGCGAAGGAGTGAAACGTTAAGGTTTCTCCGAAGAGATTTAGGGAATATACTGTGATGGGTATTCCAAACGTAACCAAGAGGGTTACTCCCTACATAAGAATGTTATGAATGCCTCAAGTTACATTTATGTATTATGATTTCTATGATTTGTTCATGATTTTATGAGGTATGTTAAAGTGCATATGTTTTATGGGTAAAGTATGATTTCATTCTTATGAATATATGAACTCATGTTTCCTTTCCTTGTTTTTTTATATAACCCATACTGAGCTTTTTATGCTCATCCCTAGTTTTTTTGAAATGTTTTTCACAGGTCAAGGGAAAGGTACATGATATGATGATAGTGTCAAGGAAGTTTCAAGAAATAATCCATGTTTATTTTAAATATGATTCCATTTATGGGAATGAAGAATACTATCATTATGTAACCACTTTGTTTATATGTGGAAGTTAATGTAAGTTTTATGATCTAATTCTCTAAAACTCTAAACCCGAAAAGATCCTCAATGTGTAATCTTATAATAACTCAAGATTAAGTAAGGTTTAAGGCTGGGGCCTTATAGTGAAACTCACTAGTAGATTATTGGATACATAAAATACTCCATATAGAATATTTTTTATTGAATTATAATAATTTAATACGAAATTACATGAGAATGATGAGAATGGTTTTATATTAGCTAGTGCATCACAATGTGGTGATCCAATCCTATTTGTAATAAATAAAGACGGATCAATGCATATTGTTATTGATTATCTTGAAATCAAAAAAAAATCATGATATAAAACAAGTATACTCTTCCTCATATTGTTTACTAGTTTGAGAAACCTGGAGGAGCTTAATTATTCACAAATATTGAACAAAATTGTGGGTGTTATTAATTTCGGGTAAAGAAGAAGGATATTCCAAAGAAAATATTTTGGGATAGAGTATTTAGAGATTATCTGGTTCAATATTTAGTGGTATTTACGCAATACATCATTATATATTGCAAAATTATGGATGAATAAGAGGATAGATTATGAATTATACTGACTAACATAAGAAAGTAGTGACTAGATGTTAAACTCAAAAAATATGAATTCTAGATACTAACTTATAATTCTTGGTTCATTTTATCATATGTTAGGGTATATTTATAGGCAAATTAAGGATTGAGGTAACTGGGAATTGGCCCATAACTACCAATGTGACTAAAAGATATAGTTACTTAGGGTTAAAATGATATTATCCGCGCTTATTAAGAAATCTATCACTAGTATATAATCCATTAACAAAGTTAACACAAATATGATTCATGTTCTTATAGACTAATTTATTTAAAGAAATATTCATGGAGCTTATGCAAATTTTCACGCTGCACCTATTCTTATATTAATGTATAGTGGTGAAGGGTTTGTAATTTATAATGAAGAATAATTAAAATATTTTGCATTTTACCTCATGAAAATGAGAATGAATTTTTTTTTGAATCATTCTAATTAAATATTCTTCAGAAAAATTACCCAATTATTGATATGGAATTATCAACAGTGAGCATTGAATTAAAATTTTTCTAGTATTATATTTTGTATGAGATGTGTAATATATAAAGTAATTAAATGGTTCTTGAAGCCAAAAATCTTGTACCCGATTGGTAGAGGCTTCTTCTTGGTATCTGAGAGACCCCAGATCAAATCCGGGTGGGGTTAATTTCGTTGTTTTAGTAGTAGTAATATCGCATGTACTGTTTGGTACATTAAAACATGATACTATTCACCCAATTTGGGCCATCAGGCCACCGGTTTGGTCATATAGGTCATAGGGTCTTTGGGACATGAATGCCTTTTAGGCCATTGGGCCCTTTCGCTGTAGGGCCATCAGGTCACAAATAGCCTTCATTCCACCAATGGCCTTCAGGCTACTAATGGCCTTCGGGACATATGACTTTTGGGACACAAAAAATCCCATGAAGTAGAGGTATACCACATAAGAGAAGGCCAATATGAGGATTCAGAGTAAAAATTGAAACCTCCAGTGCAGAGCTAAACAGATTGGAAGAATGAGTGGGTATGATAACTATCATCGGGACCGGGAACTGTGTATCTCTGCATGGTGCAATTCTAGTTGATTAAACATGCACGGTGGGTCCCCAGGTGTCCTCATGATGAATATTATGGGGATGATCTATTCCATGTGTTTCAGGTCTTGGTCCATTAAGGCCATGTATTGGGTTGTGTATGGGAATTATACCTTGGTACTTCAAGTCATGTAAATGTTCCATTTTAACCCTTAAAAAGGGGATTATCCAAGAAATAATTTAAGATATTGCCTTTGATCCGTTACTGTCATGATCCAAACTGGGTTTCCACCCATCATGGTGCCTGACCCTGTCCTCAGCAAGGCCCAAAGGCTGTTCCCAATCCCCATAGGCTGACCCAAGTGTCTGGGTATCCATATAAGAAATTAGGAATGAATTAACCCAAATATACAATCACACAACAACCAATAATATAAAAATAATCAAATCATGAATTCATGACCAAAAAATCCCTTACATGGTTTCACATTTATGTTTACACATTTTATACAAAACCAAAACATGGGGGGGTACTATAAAAAGGAACCAAAATCCAAAAGTCAAAAAATGACCACAAGAAAGGGGAGCATCTCACTCATGTCATATACACAACAATGCCTAAGAAGCTCACTAGATTCCCGATCCACATTCACCAAAGACTTTACCCGTACCTGTATCATACATAACCATGGTTGATTACATCCAAAGGTGTAAGAAGGTTGTGAGCAATTCCCTGGTTGGATCCCAAAAAAAAGATATTCCATGAACAAAATTTTTTAATCAAAAATAGATTTTATTGATTAAATAAAATTTGAGGAATCTCTTGAACAATTTTACAGAAATAAATTTTAAAAGAACAACATTTAAAGAAATGAATTTTAAAAACAACAACTTTTTCATTTGAATCTTCTCAATAGCCATATCATATACTGACGTTGAGTGCATAATGGCCATATAGAACATAAGAAAAGTGTGTTTCTATGGGTGTGTGGATGATATTGGGACCTTATGACCTCACGTCATGGCGTAAGGTGGTATAAGAACCACAACAATCCATGTTCTTCTCCATGGTAAACTAGAGAGGAGAAGCATCAATATTCTAGTTGTATTCATTCTTCAATATGTATAGTTAGAGTTTCAAAAGATCAATACATATTAGTGTGTCATGGCCATACACACTTTTGAATTACCAGACTAATAGTCATAGTACACCCTTATAGCTAGCCAAGATTCATGTTGAGTGCTCAAACATGTTTCACACAAAACACATGCTACCATATTTATATTTCACATGCCGAACATGGCCCAACACAACCAAAAGTTACCATTTCACAAAAAAAATACACATTAAAATTTCAAAACATACCAAATAATTTCAAAAAAATATATTTTACACCTCAACCCCCATTTTTTATTACAATTAAAAGATTTATAAATCATTTAAAATGCTCACATCAAATCCAAATATAAAAAATTTACCAATTTAGTATATATAAACCATTTGATAATGAATTACACCACCATACTCTTTAAAAACCACATTCACATCACAATTATAACTTATAATACTTGCTAAAAACATAATTAATCCAAATACATTCACCATTTTTCATTTAATCCTAGAACCACCTATCATTTGTGGAGAAACCCCAAAAATCCAGTGTGAAACCCCCGACCCACCTCAATTGCACCATGATGAAGAAGGATCGAACCATAAATACATAGATATACCCATTAATATCATGTAAGAACCATAAAATCGCATCCAATGTGTTGGATAAGAAGAAACACATAAAAAGAAAATAGAAAACCCTAGTACAATGATACATCAGGAGAAGGATATAGGCACACATGAAAAACCAAGGAAAAATCACACAACATCCAACACAAAATTGAGATCTGCTAGAGGAGGAATGGGGGGAGGAACCTAGGGAGAAGAATTCATAGTTTCCTATCAAATGGAAGTTTTTTTGGGTTAAACCCAAGAGGATAGAGAAAGAAATAATCATTTTTAATGTGTGGATGTTATGGAAGGTTAGTCGACACAGTTTTGTAAATCGTGCAATTACAATGTGTCCTATTTAGTGTGAACATAAAACATTTCATGGACACATAGGATGTAGAGAATGTCAGTCCAGAAGTCGTGTGATAGGTATTATCTCTTAATGCATAGTTTCATAGGCTTTCTATCACTTACTTCTAATGGTGCACAAACCACGTGCATGGTCCTACCATACCATAAACGTCATTTTTCGTCCAAAAATTCATAAGAAACTCATGGAGAAAAAAATACCAAAATAAAATAAACAAATTTCTAAAAATAGATCACATTGTGACAATTCTTCCCACCATGAAAACATTCCACCCTCAGAATGTCAACCTGAATCTTAACTAGCGAACCAAAATGGGTAATATTATTTGACCCAATACTTTAACCCCAATGTCTCATGTGTATCATTTCCAAGATTCTAGAGGGTAGAGACCAAGGGTATAGATTTTACAGGAATCACCTTCTCTTGGGAGTCTACTATTCTCACTGGCTATTCAATCACTGAAATGTTGGGACCCAACTCCCACTCATCCCAATTCAGAATATGATATGGGTATTGGTAATACATCATCTGATGGGGGACAAGAAACATTTTGGGAATCAATGTAAATTGAGAGGTAAAATAAAACCTATATACTAACATGAAAATATGCTTTGTGAATTATAGGGGTATGACATACCTCGACATCAACATACCCAAATTCCCCAAGAGGCAATGACCCAAACATGGTGACACATTCAACACCACCATGTCATCCAAAACTAAAACTATATCCTAATGCCTTTTGTTTGCATAAGACTTGAGAAAACTCTGAGCTGTCAATAACCCCAACCTGATCATCTTGTCCTTATCACCTATCTCTTGCACAGGACCTGGTCTTATAAGTGAGGTATCACCCACCACAACCCATCATAGTGGAGGCCAACAAGGATGGCCATAAAGTGCCTCAAAGGGATCCATTAAAATAGAGGAATTGTAACTTTTGTTATAATAAAATTCAATCAATCCCAAATGGCCATCCCACAGTCCTCCAATGTCCAACACACAAATAGGGAGCATTTCTTCCAAAACTCAATTTTTTCTATGATTTCATATCCAACTCACAATGGTATGATATTCTATGTTTTTATCATGACTTCAAAACCTTCTAAAGACACTCCTAAAATTTATAGGTATAATAGTTATCTCTTTAAAAAACATTTTTAGAAAACACACCATGAACACTGACATTTTTGAATATAAAAACAACCCAGCTCATCTACCTTGGTTGGGTCCCTAATTCGGATGAAGTGGGTGGATTTATTCATGTGACCAATCACAACACAAAAATAATTCTTCCCTCAAGGTGTATGAGGAAATACAATAATGAAATCCATGGAGACCTTTCCCACTTTCAGATAGGAGTGGGTAATGGTTGGACCAGACCAGTTGGCCTTTGATGATCTGCTTTCACCTACTAACAAGTATAACATCTTGATACGAAGTCAGCAATGTCCCATATCATACCCGGCCACTATAACTGCCGACACACATCATAAAAAACTTTTTATTACCATGAAGAATGGTCTTTTGAGACTGGTGGCTATCTTTCATGCCCCCTTCCTCAGAGATAACTACACCATGACCTATCCCGTGAAACATAGAATTCCATTGGGAGAAAATGACTAATCAAAGGATGTCTCCCCACCATGAAGAAACTACACAGATTGCTACCATAGACCATCACCAGACTATTCCCACTGAACCAGCTTTAGAAGAGATAGAGCGAACAACGCACTTTCCAGAAATGTACCACCACCACTCCCCGAATTCTCTAAATTAATTTAAGCCAATATAACCAAAAAATACCACTCATCTATAAACTTCCTCAAATCATTCATTATCACATTACTTCATAAGTCATTTGATACCACATTACCCGTGCATGGGGAATAAAATATATCAAAATCAAACCCATGAAGATATTCGATTGAGCATCATTGCCTTAAAATGGGATCCTTATGAGTGAAGATGTAGGATGAGATCATATTATTAGAATAAAAGAAAAAATAATCCCAAAATAGGTAGTGACACCAGGACTTCAATGCATGAGTCATTGATGCTGGATACCAGTCATTAGTTGTGTAATTCTTCACATGTGGTTGGATTTGGTATGATCCATATGACACTATGTAATCATCCTTCATAATAACATGCCCAAGGCCCATACCTAATTCATAATAATAATCCACATACCCATATCATGACTCTTTAAATATCAACACATGTGTGGTGGTCAACCATCACATTCACTCCTCAAACGAATAATAAAATTGGAGGATCCATTCAATGTTAACACCTTATTGATTGAATGTGGTCATAGGAGAATCAAGACATGAGAAATCCTCAATGTACCACCAATAATACCCCTCTCAGACATGAAAACTCTTGATCTCTAACATGTTCTTTGGATATTCTGGTGACATTAATGCACTAATCTTATCAGGGTCCACAAAAACCCCTTTCTCTGAGATGATATGGCCCAAAAACATCACTACCATGATCAATAATGTTCATTTTCAGATCATAGCATAAATACAATGTTCCCACAGGGTGCCCAATACAATCTACCGATGATTCACATGTTCCTCCTCAAATATCGAATAAACATGGATTTCATCAAAAAATACCACTATGTATGAGTTTAGGTATTGGTGGAAGTCCCTATTAATGATCTCTCTAACGACCGCTAGAGAATTCATTAACCCTATGTGAATGAACATGTACCCAAAGCAGTCATACCTGCTTCAGAAAGATGTATTTTGTATATCATCCTCTTTCACCCTAATGTGGTGGTAACCTGAACTTAAATTGATCTTGTAAAACCCTATTTTCCCCTTTTAGTTGGTTGAAATAATTGTAAATATGGGTAAATGGGTATTTGTTCTTTATAGTTACCTTATTATGAATATGGTAGTCGACGCACAACCGAAGAGACCTGTCGAACTTCTTTAAAAATAAAACATGAGCGGGCTAATGAGTTACACTCAGGTAATTGATACCTTTGAATTCCATAATTTCCTTATGTATATTTAATTCCTCATTTTTGGGGGACGTGTGATATTCGGGAAGAGATATCAGATGTGTTCCCTGTGAAAAATCGACTGCAAACTCCACATCCTGCTCAAGGGGTAGCCCTGAAAAATCATCCTGGAACACCTTTGGGAACATCTGCACCACATGTGGTAACACATCCCTAAGGATTATTAAGACCGTCCTCTAGAATGAGATATGATAAATAAAAAATAATGGTTACAGAACTCTGGAAGTGGTGTTATAGCTCGGCCCAAAATGGGATCCCAATCTTTGTGGAAAACCTGAGCACTTCCATTAGGTTCCATGAAGCTAAATTATCATCAATAAATATTAATGTGAACATGATTATGAACCATCTAGTCCATGCCAAGGATTATGTTAGACATGTCTATATCTAGGACCAATAATTCCCAGTCCATCTCTTTCCATGACATGAAAAGCTCACACGATGGACACCTCATTCCTTGATCCTTCCACTTACCCAGCGACATCACCAACTCTACCACAAAAGATAACTTTTCAGTTGGAATAACCAATAGGTTCACCAAATGAGTCGATATAAAAGATATAGATTATCTAGTAAAAAAATGATATCTATGGATTATTCAATCAGAGTTGTACCTCAATGTGATGATAGAACCATATCCTACCCCACTCGTGCCTGCTTCACAACATGAATATTCCTGGTATTGTTTTGATTCAGAAGATGACCACTGGCCTAAGGCAATAATCTAAAATGACTCTGACTAGAAGAAGACTTAGTCTTGTCACCATGACCACCGAACTAAGAATCTGCCATCCTATGTAGTTCTTAAATGAGATGAAATTCCCCAAGAATCCACTAACCTGACACCTCCTTAATACATTCGTCTAACACTGCAAAATAGATATAGGTGCCCCATTTCACCACACAGATGATAGCTCTTGGGAGAGGATGTATAATCAGTTTGTTTGTTTCCTACCTTCTCGCATTAGTGGAACACAACATATCCTGCATCAGAAGCAATAATATAATGCTACCTGGATGATTGGACTATGATTCCACCTCTCTTACTCCCTTTCACCTCATAATTCATTTTAGTTTTTGAAGAACTACCAGTGACCATTGAAAACATATCCTGAGATCCACTGGACCTGCTCTTGTGTTCGGTCACCACCAAGCAATCCTGGACAACAAATTCCTCATAAGTGTTAAATTTATACAAGAATATAAAATAATAGATCTCATACCCCCAGTATTTCTCAATCTTTTCATCCTAGTTTTCTCATTAGAGTCTATCATAAGAGAATACGTAACAATATTTTTGAAACGTTTCACAAATAATATCCCCATCATGCCCCCCTTGGAATGATTTACAAACTATCTGGATCGAGTATATGCTAATATTTTAGGGATGTATTGATCATTGGAAATCACCCTTAAGTCCTTTCAGGCCATTTTCTTCTGCTTCCCAGCTTGAACCACTGAACCCAACCACCATCGATATGGACCCTCCATTAGATTGTTTGAAAACTTAACCTTGATCACTTGAGGGGTGTCCAAGAACTCAAACATGTGATTTATCATCTCGATCCATTCCTCGGCTTCTTGGGTTTCCAAGCTACCTCGAAAATTAGGAGGCTTATTATTAATAAATTACTTGGATTTATCCATTCATGAGCCATGCTATTCTTCTCCTACTAGAGTAGAAGAATTACCCACTCACTATAATAGATCCAAAATAGATCAAATACAACTAATACCATCCGCTGATAATGTGGAAAGGGAGAACTCTCTCTGACTCCTTCACTTGGATGGAAGGGGTCTTTTGATGAGGCATGTTTCTACAAGAAGCAACATGCACCTCAGAAAATAATTATTGAATCATGTATGAAACATTTATAGCAGAATCAAAGAGAAATTAAATCATACATTCAAAGGAAACACAATGAACCAACCACCTCACCCCCCTAGTGTCCATGTATAGTTTTCAGCCTACATGTCCCACCCAGAAGAGATTCCAATCAAGCATCTCGACATCCCAATGAGACATGAGGTCTATTACAAGGTGTGATGGCCAAGAAACCTACTGATAAAACACTATTTTATTGAATATTTTATTGATAATAAATGAAATAATTTCCTCACATTGTGTTAAATATGTTTATTTATAAAATATTTGGAATTTGATCATTCATTTGAAAATTTGGTGAAAATTCCAGTTTTACCCTTAATAGTGCACTGTAGTATTTCGAAGATAAATATTTTTTTATTAATTATTTGAATTGTAAATTTTGTAAAAGTGTTCCTAACTTCATTTTATACAACTTTCATTCAGGACACTAGAGCTAAAGAGTGCATTTGGATGTAGTAAATGATCTATTAATCCAATGGTGGGATGGACTCGGCAGAATGGACATGGGTTCTGTATTTGGCCCATATCGTCTACATACGGGCTTGGATGGAGCCCAAATTTTGAAGAAAGCTCGGGGACATGATTTGACACAAAGAATTCTGCTGGAAGGCCGGTAAATTCACGCGTTTTGGAGGTCAAATGGGCGGTCCAATTTGGAATAAAAAATTTGGACGAGTTTTTCATTTCACACTTAAAAAGTTATGTATCCCTAGACCTCAAGAACTCTATTTAAAGGGGGTTTTAACTCTTTGAGAGGTCTGGTAGAGGATTTGGGAAGGTGTGGACGAATGGGTGTCTCTTGGGAGCCCCTCAAAACTCTAGAAGAAGTAAGCCTTTGTGCAAACCTCTCTTCCAAAAAGGCTCTCCTCTCTCACATCTTCATTGTATTTCTTTTCTTTCATGTTTGTTTCTTGAATTTTTCTTCAAATAATTTTTTGTGTTCATCCCTCTTCTTCTTCTATTAATCTTCTTAATTGGGTTGGAATCAAGAGTTGAGAAGAGATTGTGTTCTACCCTTTCAATCTGTTACTTATGCAAAACGTCTCCACGATGACTACACCACTCATGGAAGAGTAGTTCTTTTTAGTAATCGATCGACCTCTATCCTTCTTCATTCATTTATTTTGAATCAATGAGATACTTTAATTCACATATTATGATCTATTAATTGAGTTTTCAATTTAAATGAAACTAAGCGAGCAATTTAATAGTTATCACAAAACACGCGAGGTCGGGAATTTTGTGAACTCTGAGAGCGCAACCTTAACCGGTAATTCAAAACCACATGGGATCAATTTGTAGAGTTCAAATATAATCCCTAAACTCAATTAATCCTCATTTCCAGAGTGGTTATGTGCCTTAATTTACCACTAACCATAAGATAATTTTAGAACATAAATTAAAGCTGGTTGTTGCGATTGCATGTTCCGAAGTTAGCCTAAGGTTAAATTCACTTCAATCTTTGTGGTAATGTTAATTCTCGTAGGGTTCGGGATTTAACAAATTAAGGGATCATAATTAAGTGAATATTAATTTAAATTATAATTATTAATAAATTATTGAAGAGGTAGAGTTAGATGGATTACGTCTTTTAAATATTGTCTAAAAACCATCTTTTTGTTGTGTCATTTTAATCAAACTTCATTTCAAAACTAAAAACAAAAAAAAATACAATCTTCTTCCAGCAAACATCTTCTAGAATCATAAACTATAAACAACCTCCCCCATCCTTTCATGTAGTGTTTTTATTCACTTTTATTTTACTTCTAGAATACCTCTAAAAATTGTTTTAATTCACTTCCTCCTTTGAGAGACGACCTTGGTCAGCCACTATGATGCACCTAA
Source organism: Viscum album (assembly GCA_963277665.1). Classification (NCBI taxonomy): domain Eukaryota; kingdom Viridiplantae; phylum Streptophyta; class Magnoliopsida; order Santalales; family Viscaceae; genus Viscum; species Viscum album. The sequence continues at coordinate 1,210,165,034 of OY728159.1, forward strand.
GTACCCCAAATCACACTAATAATTTGAGGGATCCCATGACAGTGCTCTTCCAAATTTTCTCCATTGCCGGGGAGGCAAGTAATTATTTCAACCAATTAGTGGTTTTTATTTTATTTTACATTTTATTCTCTTCCTCTCTTCTTTCTTCCTTCTTTTCCCAATCTTATTTTTCTTGTTCTTCTTTTATTTTCTTCTACTTCTTTTTGGACCATCAACTCAAACTTCTAATTTTTATTTTACTATGGTTGACTTTCTTTCTTTTAATTTTTATTTAATCTATGACACGAACTAATCCCAAAAATCTCTTAGATCTTGACCCTGAGATTGAACGTAGCCTTAGGGCACAAATCAGACATTCTCAATCTACGAGAATATTCAATATTCAACCAGTTGGTGAATTACTCTCTTCTGGAAACATTGAAATTGGAAGAAATTCAAATTCAAACATAAAAGGGGAACCAATGACTGGAAATAATGGAAATGAACTTAATAGAACCTTTCGAGAATTGGCTGCACATGATATTAACTATCAACAAAATTGTATTGCATAACCAAATCTCGAATCGGACTTTGAATTGAAATCTGGATTAATTCACCTTCTTCCAAAGTTTCATGGCTTATCTGGTGAGGATCCCAACAAACACCTTAAGGAATTTAATGAGGTTTGCTCAACTTTAAAACCAAGAAATGTTTCTGATGATCAAATTAAATTAAGAGCATTCCCATTCTCACATGATGGAGCTGCAAAAGATTGGATGTATTATTTGTAACCTGAAGATGTAACATGTTGGAATGATTTGAAACGTCTTTTCTTGCAAAGATTTTTTCCAGCATTGAGGAAAACATCCATTCGAAAGGATATATCGGGGATCAAGAAAGCCCAAGGGGAGTCAATGTAAGAGTACTGGGAGCGATTCAAGAAGTTGTGTTCAAGCTGCCCACATCACCAAATCAGTGAGCAATTACTCATCCAGTACTTCTATGAAGGACTCACACCTATGGAGAGAAGCATGGTAGATGATGCGGCTGGAGGAGCATTGGTGGACAAGACACCAGAAGCTGCACGTGCGTTGATCGACAAGATGGCCCAAAACTCCCAACAATTTGGTGATAGAGGTACACCACATGTCAGGGGAGTACATCAGGTAAGTACTTCTTCTCTTGAAAGTCATTTGATTGATACTAATTTGGAAGAATTGACAACTATGGTGAGGCAAATTGCTTTGGAACAAAAGACATCTCTACCCCCTCCTTCAAGGCCTTGTGGCATTTGCACTGAGACAAGCCACCCAACTGACTGTTGCCCACAACTACAAGAGACAGAGGATTGCGCAACAGTATTCCCAGGGAGGCCATTTCAGCAGCAACAACAACCATATCCCCAAAATAAGTTTGATTCATTTGCTCCAACATACAACCAAGGGTGGAAAGTTCAACCGGACATGAGGTATGGCTCTGACAACAACAAAGGCCCCCTTTTCAACCAAACATCCCGCAGCCTCCGCCTTACCAGCAGGGTTTCCAACAACCCCAAAGGAGATTTGAAGACCAAGCATCAGCAAGTCAGAAACAAGGGAATCCTCCACCAAAGGTAGATTCTAATACTGATGATCTTTTTAATCAAATTGTTCTTAATCATCAAAATGAGCTGAAGAGTCAAAGTTCGGAGCTGAGGGAGTTGAAGACTCAAATGATCCAGATTTCCACCGCCATCCATGAACTTGTAAGTAAGAATTCCGGAAATCTACCTTCCCAACCCACTCCAAATCCAAAGGGGAATGTTAGTTCCATCACATTGAGAAGTGGGAAGCAAATGAATGATACATCTGTACCTACCATTCCACCGGGATTCACCTCAACTCCAGAGAAGCTGCATTCCAAACCAACTGATGAGAAATCCAAGGAGAAAGATAAAGGTAAGAAAAATATTGATCATGTTCCTCTTAAACTCATTTCTTTTCCAAACAGGGTTGTTCAAACCAAGAAGATGGCTGAAGAAGCAATGTAAAAGGAGGTTTTGGACACATTCAAGCGTGTGGAGATCAACATTCCTCTACTTGAATCCATTAAGCAAATCCCAAGGTAAGCCAAATTCTTAAAAGAACTCTGCACCAATCGAAGAGGGCTTAAGGGGAATGAGAGGATAATCCTTGGGAGGAATGTATCGGCACTCATTACACCAACTCTAGCAATGCCAACAAAGTGCAAGGATCCCGAGACATTCACCATCCCATGTACCATAGGGGAGTTGCACTTCTCTGATGCTCTTTGTGATTTGGGAGCTTCCATAAATGTGATGCTCACTCTGTATTCTCTTCCTTGCAGGTTGGTGAGTTTAAGCCAACAAGATTAGTGGTGCAATTGCCGAATAAAGCTACGACATATCCAGCGGTAGTCCTTGAGGATGTACTTGTCCGAGTAAGAGACATGATCTTTCCAGTGGATTTCTATGTTCTTAACATGGAGGATGATCAGGTAGGTTCTCATTCCCCCATTATCTTAGGTAGACCCTTCCTCAAAACTTCAAAAACAATCATAAATGTCAATGACGGTACACTTTCCATGGAGATTGGAGATGAAGTTGTGATATTTAATGTTATGGATTCCATGAAGTACCCCTCAGAGGACCATTCTGGTTTTGTTATCTCCAATTTTGAACCACCAAATAAAAACTCCATAGAAATTGATTGTCCAATTCTTAGGGAGATTATGAGTATTGGTTCGAGTTTTATGTCTAAGAGCACTTCCACACATGTTTCTGATACACAATCCTATCTTGGATTTGATTTTGATGGGGATTCATATTCTGATTTTGATCATGTTCACTCTGATTATGAAATGGATGTTGAGTATGCTGATGGATTTTATGCTTTATTCAATGATTTTGATGATGTTTATTCTGATACTGATGCTCTTTGTGCACATATTTCAGTTCCTTCAATGTCTCCATCCATACTACAACCTCCTTCATTAGAACTCAAGCCATTGCCACCAAATCTGAAATACTCATACTTGTTGAGTGGTGATAGATTACCTGTTATCATTTCTAACAATCTCCCTTCTGAACATGAAGAAAAGCTTTTGAATATTTTGAGGGAGAACATCAGGGCGATTGGGTGTACCTTGGCTGACATATCAGGTATTAGCCCCTCCATTTGCATGCATAGGATTCTCTTGGAGGATGGGGCTAAACCGGTGAGACAACCACAAAGGAGACTCAATCCCACCCTCCTGGAAGTTGTTAAAAAGGAAGTTGAGAAATTGCTCGAGGAAGGTATAATCTTTCCCATTTCAGATTCACAATGGGAAAGTCCAATTCAGGTTGTGCCTAAGAAAACTGATTTTACTGTTGTTAAAAATGAAAATGATGATTTAGTTCCAATGAGGGTGCAAAACAGTTGGCGTGTGTGTATTGATTATAGGAAACCAAATCAGACCACTCGTAAGGACCATTTCCCCCTCCCATTTATTGATCAAATGCTCGAGAGACTAGTTGGGAAAACACACTATTGTTTCTTGGATGGATTTTCTGGATATTTTCAGGTTCCTATAGCTCCATAGGATCAGGAGAAGACTACATTCACCTGTACCTTTGGCACATTTTCTACCGGAGGATGCCATTTTTACTTTGCAACGCCCCAGGTACCTTCGAGAGATGTATGGTGAGTATTTTTTCTCATTTTATTGAGACCTTCATAGAGGTATTTATGGATGATTTTACAATGTATGGGTCTTCATCTGATGAATGTCTAATTAGTTTGGGAAAGGTGTTGAATCGTTGTATTGAGAAGAATCTGGTCCTGAACATTGAAAAGTGTCATTTCATGGTAGATCATGGCATTGTCTTAGGGCATGTAGTGTCAAAACACAGGATAGAGGTTGATTGATCTAAGATAGAAATTATTTTATCCTTACCATATCCTTCATGTGTGCGTGATGTTAGATCTTTCCTAGGGAATGCAGGATTTTATCGGCGCTTCATCAAATATTTTACTAAGATTTCTCTTCTTATGTCAAGATTACTTCAAAAGGATTCTGATTTTGTGTTTGATGTTTCTTGCAGGAATTCATTCGATGAGCTAAAACAACGTTTGACCACTCCACCTATCATATAGCCCCCATAGTGGGACCTTCCATTTGAGCTTATGTGTGATGCCTCCAACTTCGCGGTTGGAGCTGTCTTATCTCAGGGGGTGGAGGGACGTTCACATGTGATTGCCTGTGCTTCAAGGACATTGGATTCAGCCCAATCAAACTACACAACCACGAAAAAGGAGTTTCTTGTTGTCATATTTGCATTAGATAAATTCCGTTCATATTTATTGGGCTCTAAAGTAGTTATTTTTTCTAACCATGCAGCTTTGAGGTGCCTCCTGAAGAAGCCAGATGCAAAGCCACGACTTATCCGTTGGATGCTCCTTCTTCAAGAGTTTGACATCGAGTTAAAGGACAAAAAGGGGTCAGAAAACTTTGTGGTGGACCACATGAGTAGGTATACTCACACACTAGATGATGACACCTTGGATCAGGTACCACTTAGGGAAACGTTCCCCGATGAGCATCTCTATACCATCTCAGGTACGCATCCTTGGTATGCTGATTTAGTTAATTACATTGTTTCCTCTAAAATCCCAGCAAATTTGAAGAAGCATCAAGTCCAAAAATTAAAAAATGAGTCTAGGTTTTATGTGTGGGATGATCCTTACCTCTGGCGCATGTGTAGTGACCAAGTTATTAAGAGGTGTATTCCTGATCATGAGTTTGAGTCGGTTTTGCAATTCTGTCATACACTTGCATGTGGTGGACACTTTGGACCCCAACGGACAGCTAGGAATGTTTTGGACTCTAGATTATATTGGACTAGTTTATTCCATGATGCCCATGTGTTTTGTAAGTCATGCTCTCGTTGCCAACACACTGGGAATATTTCTAGGAGACATGAGATTCCCCAACAACCCATACTATTCTGTGAGATTTTTTATGTGTGGGGCATTGATTTTATGGGTCCTTTTCCAAGTTCATATGGTTTCTTGTATATTATGGTTACTGTTGATTATGTGAGTAAATGGGTGGAGTCCAAAGCCACCAGGAATGACAATTCTCAGGTTGTAGTGGATTTTGTCAAGGCTCAAATTTTCTGCAGGTTTGGAGTCCCAAAGGCCATCATCAGTGACCAAGGGACACACTTTTGCAATAGGAATTTTTCTTCCCTCCTTCGAAAGTATGGGGTGACACACAAAACATCAACACCATACCACCCCCAAACGAATGGCCAGGATGAGGTTTAAAATCGTGAGTTGAAACAAATCTTGGAGAAAACCGTGCACCCAAATAGGAAGGATTAGAGCAAGCGCTTGGATGATGCGTTGTGGGATTATAGGACATCATACAAGACCCCCATTGGTATGTCCCCATTTTGGATTGTTTTTGGGAAAGCATGTCATCTCCCCGTGGAAGTTGAGCATCAGGATTATTGGGCTATAAAGAAATGCAACATGGATTTGACCCAAGCTGGAATCCAAAGGAAGCTGCAAATTCAAGAGCTTGAGGAGATTAGATTATCATCATATGAGAACTCAAGGCTCTACAAGGAATGATCAAAAGCATATCATGACAAAATGATCAAACAAAGGGAGTTTCATGTTGGAGAGAAAGTCCTTCTCTATAGTTCACGACTGAAGTTGATGCATGGTAAGTTGTGTTCCAGATGGTTAGGTCCTTATATTGTGTCTAATGTTTTTCCTTATGGTGTAGTGGAGATCACACAAGAGGACACTGGAAGGAGCTTTACAGTCAATGGGCAATGTTTGAAGAGATACATTGAGGGACATCCTACTGATGCAATGGATTTTATCACACTTCATGACCCCATCATCACTTGATCACATCAGGCTGTTCCTAACCCTTTCACTTTTATATTATTTGTCCTATTTAAAAATTATACATTTCATGTTCATATATCATCTCATAGGTTCACATTGAGTACAATGCAATATTTTAAGTGTGGGGGAGGGAACCTTTTAGTTTAGTAATTTCAATTGCTTTCATGTTAAAAAAAACCAAAAAGAATTGTGTGTTTTTTAAAATTTGTGTGTTTATTTTAAAATTTTCTGTGTGTTTTTGAATCTTTTGGGCTGAAATGATTCTCATCACCATTTTTAAATCCATATAAATAAGTGAAACAATTTACCCCTTGAAACTAAGATTAAATGAATACTGAAATGACTTTGTTTCAAGTTCAAATATTTTGTAATTTCATGAAAAGTATTCTGAATTTAGAATCCCATGCCAATCTCACTGTCTTTATATTTGAAATCACTTTCCTGTGAGGCTTCTAAACCATTATTTTCATATTCATTACATTCACCTCACTTCTTGAGATAACCAAACCATACTTGATTTAACCAGAATTTGATCTATTCCTGTCAAAACTTGAGGGTTTGAGGTACTTATGTTTAAATGATTGAGGCATTTTTTTGCTATTAAAGCCCCTATTTCGAGGAATCCTTTTTTATAATGGCCTACCTTGAATATTTAATCCTTTTAGCCCTTAGAATCCATGAAAATATTCTTAGGTTAGCCACATTACAAGCCAATTTTCCCTATCCAACCACCTCTTGAAGTGAAATTGCATAATCTAGTTGAGCTTAAGTGTGGGGGAAGTTGTCTTGTGTTTTGCCACCACATTCTGAGATAATTTGGGTGGAAAATTAAATTCTGAAGAGATGTGTTTGCTGCTAAAGAAAGTCATTATATTGAAAGCTGTTCCTTTTCTGGAGCTTTCATGACAAGTGAAGCTGTGCCTTTTCTAGAGCTTCTAATTGAGGTGGAAATTTGTGCCCATCTGATGCTTTCAAGAAAATCATGTTTGAGAAGATTGACATTTTTTATGCTGAAATGATGAATGGTGTAAACCATTCATGACTTTTCATGATGATGGAGCTGAATTGATACTATGGAGATTGAAGAGAAGGCCATATTTAAGTGAAAATTAGATTAATGCAATTTTTCTTCAAAAGAGTCAAGCCCTCCTCATTCAGCCTCAGATTTTTTCACATCTTAATCCTACGAACCGAAAGCCACAGAACAACCCTGAAAAGTCCTCATGATAAACATATGTCCTTGACTCACATCGGGTAGCGATGTAGGAATCTATCAAGCCTATGGTGACCCTTGTATGAGTTTGGATGAGAAAGACATTGCAAAAAAATTGATATTTGAGTGATGAAAGAAAATTCAAGTGAGGTAAGTGTTTTGTGCATGGGAGGATAAATGAAGTGGAAATATATTGAATGATATAAATGGAGAACTTGAAATAAGGTTTTTTATGAGTCATGATATCTTTTTATTCTTGGTGTGAAATTGATTGATCTTAAGGATATGTGTTTTAAAATTGGTTTTGATTTGATATTGATGTTTACTTGATATGAGGTTTTGCCCAGGTGTGCAAAATGGTAAATGTGGGGGAGTTGATAAAACACTATTTTATTTAATATTTTATTGATAATAAATGAAATAATTTCCTCACATTGTGTTAAATATGTTTATTTATAAAATATTTGGGGTTTGATCATTCATTTGAAAATTTGGTGAAAATTCCAGTTTTACCCTTAATAGTGCACTGTAGTATTTCGAAGATAAATATTTCTATATTTATTATTTGAATTTTAAATTTTGTAACAGTGTTCCTAACTTCAGTTTATACAACTATCATTCAGGACACTAGAGCTATAGAGTGCATTTGGATGGAGTAAATTAGCCATTAATCAAATGGTGGGCTGGACTCGGCAGAATGGACATGGGTTCTGTATTTGGGCCATAGCTTCTATATACAGGCTTGGATTGAGCCCATGTTTTGAGAAACGCTCGGGGACATGATTTGGAACAAATCATCCGTCTGGAAGGCCAGTCAATTCACGCATTTTGGAGGACAAATTGGCTGTGCAAGTTGGAATAAAATAATTGGACGAGTTTTTCATTTCACACTTAAAAAGTAATGTATCCCTAGCCATCAAAAACTCTATTTAAAGGGGGTTTTAACTCTTTGAGAGGGATGGTCGAGGCTTTGGGAAGGGTGGCCGAAAGGGTGTCTCTTGGGATCCCCTCACAACTCTTGGAAGAAGTAAGACTTTGTGCAAGCCTCTCTTCCAAAAAGGTTCTCCTCTCTCACCTCTTCTTTTTATTTCTTTTCTTTCATGTTTGTTTCTTGAATTTTTCTTCAAATAATCTTATGTGTTCATACCTCTTCTTCTTCTCTTAATATTCTTAATTGGGTTGGAATCAAGAGTGGAGATAATATTGGGTTCTACCCTTTCAATCCGTTGCTTATGCAAAACGTCTCAACGATGACTACACCACTCATGGAAGAGTAGTTCTTTTTAGTAATTGATAGACCTCTATCCTTCTTCATTCATTTATTTTGAATCAATGAGATACTGTAATTCACATATTATGATCTATTAATTTAGTTTTCAATTTAAATGAAACTAAGTGAGCAATTTAATAGTTTACACAAAACACGCGAGGTCGGGAATTGTGTGAACTGTGAGAGCGCAACCTTAACCGGTAATTCAAAACCACACGAGATCAATTTGTAGAGTTAAAATATAATCCCTAAACTCAATTAATCGTCATTTCTAGAGTGGTTATGTGCCATAATTTACCACTTACCATAATCTAATTTTAGATCATCAATCAAAGTAGGGTGTTGCGATTGCATGTTCCGAAGTTAGCCTATGGTTAAATTCATTTCAATCTTCGTGGTAAAGTTAATTCTCGTAGGGTTCGAGATTCAACAAATTAATGGATCATAATTAAGTGAATATTAATTAAAATTATAATGATTAATAAATTATTGAAGATGTAGAGTTAGATCGACTACGTATTTTAAATATTGTCTAAACAAACATCTTTTTGTTGTGTCATTTTAATCAAACATCATTTCAAAATTAAAACAAAAAAATACAATCTTCTTCCAGCAAACTTCTTATAGATTCATAAACTATAAAAAACCACCCCCATCCTTTCAAGTTGTGTTTTTATTCTCTTTTATTTTACTTCTAGAATACCCCTAAAAATGGTTTTAATTCACTTGCTCCTTTGAGAGACGACCTTGGTCAGCCACTCTGCTGCACCTAAGTACCCCAAATCACACTAATCATTTGAGGGCGCCCACGACAGTGCTCTTCCACCTACTCATTCTAGATCATTGAGACCTCATATTCCTTGTTTTTGTCTCCCGAAAATCATCCCAAATCAAATAAATCTGAGACGTAACACCTCCCTCTCATGAACGTTTTTCATGAACCATGGTGGGTCATTATCCAACATGGCACCTGACCCAGTGTATGACATGGTTCAAAGGGCATTCCCAATCCCCACAGGCTGACACAAGTGCTCGGGTATCCATAAATGAAAGTGGAAACAATTTCACCCATAGATACAAGCACAAAAAAACCAACAAGAAAAAAATAAAAAGAACTATAAATAATGAACAAACAAGTCCTTACATGATTCCAAATTTCAGTTTACTAGTTTTATACAAATTCCAAAAATAATGATACTAAAAAAAGGAACCAAAACCCAGGATCCCAACACCACCAAAATCAAGGGGATCATCTCCCTCACACCATCTCCACAACAACACCTAATAATATCAATATCATACTAATCCACCTTATACAAATACTTTACCCTTACACATATCAATCATACCCAGGTATTCTTACACCAAAAGTTTTAAGTAGTGCTTGTGAAATTTTCTAGTAGGAATCCTCCAAAAATAGATTCCCAGTTTAACAAGTTTGAATGAAAAATACATTTTCATGACTAGATAAAAGAAAATAAATTTCTTTAACAGTATAAATGGAAATAGTTTTAAAGGAAAAAATATTAATGATATTTGATTAAAAAAACAAATTTTTAATTTTATGTATCTCAAGAGGCACACAAATTTCTGATGGTGATTCCATAATCGTAAAAGAGAACATAACATAGGATATGTCCTATAGGTGTTAGATACTTATAGAGACCCTTGAACATCACTACTTAGTGTAAGGTGGTATTGGAACCACAAAAATTCATGTTCTTGTTCACGATCCACTATAGAGGAGAATCATCCAATATTCCAGTAGTCTCTATTCATCAGTATGTTTAGTAATCGTTGTAAATGTAAATATATCTAATTGAAACCTGGCCTTATCCACTTCTAAATCACTATCATTCTAGTCATGTCCCACCCTCCTAGCTACCCAAGCTTCCTGTTGAGTGCTCATACATATTTTACACAAAACACATGCTACTAAAATTTTATATCACAATCCAAACAAGGACACAAACACACCTAAGTCACTGTTTCACGAAAAAATTATTCATTTAAAATAAAAATTACATCAAATCCAATAAAAAATATAGTTTTCACATTATACCCCATTCATTAATGCATTTACCCAATTTATAAATCAATTCTAATGAACACAAAAAAGCCAAACATCATAAATATTCCAATTTAGCATATAAAACCTATTTGAAAATAAATTGAACCACATAAATCATAAAAAACTACATTGAAACCATAATTATATCATATAAATCATTCTAAATAACTCAATAAATCGAAATACATTCTTGTATGAAATGATTATGGATGAAACCACCAACCGATTTTCGCGAAATCCAAAATATCTAGTGCAAAACCCTCACTGAACCTCAATTATACCATGAAGGAAAATATAAAAACCATAAATAAAGAGATAAAACTATCAATGTTAGGGGAGAACCCTAAAATAACAACCCTAGGGATGGAGAAGAAGAAAATCCCAAAAATAAAAGAGAATACCTTTGGAGAGAGAGAGATAATGGGAATGAAGAAGTCTTTCTTGAGAAACTAAGGTTAAATCAAACGAAATATAGAAAAAATAGAGATTAATTAGAGGATGATGGTTGTAGGTGGTGACTAGGGAGAAAAATGCCGAGTTGGGTGTCAAATGGAGGTGTTTTTGTGTTAAAATCGAGTGGAGAGAGAATGAAAGCAACATTTTTAATGTGTCGGACGATCTGCCTGGTTAGTTTGCACAGTTTGAGAAACCATGCAGTGAATGTGATAAAGATTCTTTCTAAATATAAAATATCACACAATTTTTTGGGATGGGGAGTGTGGCCATGTATAAGTCTTGAAATAGGTATTGTCTCATACTACACATTTTCTTTTACGTGTGCACAGTTACTTCTAATGATTCACAAACTGTACTCATGGTCCTTCCTTCCAAAAGACTTCCATTTTAATCTTAAATTTCTAATGATACCCAAGGAGAAAATATAAAACAAAATAAAATAGAAAAATACCTAAAAATAGATCATGTATCTGACAATTCTCCCTACCATGAAAACTTTTCTCCCTTAGAAATTCAACCCAAATTATGATCAACTAACAAAAATATCTTCTATTATTCAACCTAAGGCTTTCACCCCCACATATCATGTGTATCATTTCCATGATGGAAGAGGCCATGGACCCATTTGATTGATTTCACATGAAGCACCTTCTCTTGGGAGACCATTATCCACAGTGTCCATTAAAACACTGACAATTCACGGTCCAATTCCAACTCTTCCCAATTCAGCACAAGGGATGGATTTGGGTACACTTATTTAATTGAGATACATTAATAATGTTGTCAATACAAGTAAATGTTTAGGGATAATCCAACATATATTCCACCCTACAAATCTGTTCAGTGATTTCGAAGGGTTTGACATACCACGACATTAGCTTACCCTAATTCTCCAAGTGACGATGAGCCAAACAAGGTTCCACCTTCATGAACTCCTGGTCGCCTATAGAAAAATGTATTTCTCTCTTCCTATGGTCATAATATATAATGTGGTGATTATGAGCTATTAAAAAACACAACCTGATCACCATGAACTACTTAGTTGTCACATTCACAAGACTTGGTCCTTGAAGTGAGGTCTCACCCACCACATCCAAACACAGTAGAGACTGACAAGTCCGAACATAGAGTTCCTCAAAGTTATCCATTAGAATATTGGATTGGTAACTATTCTAATAAAATAATTAAACCAATCCCAAATGGTTATCCCAGGAACCTCTGAAGTCCAACACTTAAGCACATATCTTGTCTTAGAAAACAAGATTTTCTCTCTCAAATTTGACATTTGTTTGAGGATGGTATGTCATGCTCAAATTTACCAGTAAACCCAACACTTTTTGAGTACCCTCTTTGATCTGAGAGGTAAAATTTTAGTCTATATAAGAAACAATAGCATGAATCACACCCTCAAGCATCGACACTTCCTAAATATACAACTGCATTTTCTCATCTACCTTCACCAAATCCCTGATTAGGATGAAGTGGGATGATTTATTCAAGTGGTAAATCACTAACCAAATATAATTATTCCCTAGTGGTGTACGAGGAAATCCAATAATGAAATCTATGGAGACATAATCGCACTTATATGTAGTAATGGGTAATGGATGGTCCAAATCAGAGGGCCTTTGATGTTGTAATTTCACTCATTGAAAATTATATCATCTTGATACGAAGGCCATTATGCCTTGTCTCATACATAGCCACAAGAACTGCCAACACACATCATAAAACATCATGGTAGTATAATGATGAACAATACTCTTAGACGGGTGGCTATCCTGAATCACCACCTTCCCCAGAGATAATAACACCACAACATGGCCCATAAAATAGAGAATCCCTTCCGGAGACAATGACCAATTATAGGAAATATCCCTCCAATGAAGAAAAAAACTTCAAGTATCAGTACGAAAACTCATCACAATGCTGTTCCCACTAAACCAGCTAAATAATATATTGATCCAACTCCATAGATGATAAAAATGTACCTCCACTACTCTCCCAAGTCACTAAGCACATCTAGGCCAAGAGACGCATCAATGTCCACTCATCGTTGGATTTCATAAAATCGTTCACTAAAACTTTCCAACTTAACGCATTAGCTACATCATTACGTGTTTTGGGAGTAAAGATAATATGAAATTCATACCATGGTAGATATTTGATCTATACATGTTTTCCCAAATTGAGATCCTTCTGAGAGAAGATTTAGGTCAAACTCCTATTGTCAAAATAGACCAAGAACATCTCTCAAATGTGGTAGTGACACGTTTTATTAAAATAATTTCCCACCACTGCTTTCTCTAAGTAATGAATTGGTGAATTCTTATCATGTGGACAGAGTTGGAATGATCTGTACGCCACCATGTGAACATACTTCATAATAACACACCTGATAACCATACAAAAACCATCATAGAAAACTACATAACCCTTTACTATCACTAGAATGATCAACATGGGAGTGGTGTTCAACCTTTTATTTAACATATCAAATTATTCTTCACATTTTGAGATCCATTCGAGCTTCACCCCCTTATGGGTGAGTTCGGTCATAGGAGAAGAAATATGTGACATATCCTGAATGAAACACATGTAATAACCCTCTAGGATGTGAAAAATCCCAATCTCAAACACATTCATCGAATGTTTCCATGGAATAACCACAGTGATCATATCATGGTCCATTGAAACCCCTTGTTCCAAGATGACATATCACATAACATTCAATTCGATGATCTTGAAAGTGCATTTTATGATATTATCAATAATATAATGATCCTATAGGGTGACCGACTAAATTCATAGATGATTCTCATGTTCCTACATTGATTTGGAATAAACTAGGATGCCATCCACAAAAACCACTTCGAAGGAGTTGTGTTACCGGTGGAACCCCGAATTCATGAATTCCATAAAGACCATTAGATCATTCATTAATACAAAAGGCATGAAGAAGTACTCAATGTATCCAAACCTAATTTGAAAAGTATTCTGCACGATATACACCTGTTTCACCCTGACTTGGTGGTAACCTGAACACATGTCGATCATAGAAATACACTTGTCTCCTTTAAATAGGTAAAAAATAACATATATGAGGCAATGGGTATTTTATCTTGATTGTTACCATATTAATATTCTGGAAGTCGATGAACAATCGAAGAGATCTATTGACATTATTTGAAAACAAAATTGGGGTGGCATAAAGAGATATACTCAACTGAATGAATCCTTTGGATTCCAAATTATGTATTTTTATATTTAATTTCCTCAATTTGGTGGGGGCCATGAAATATGACTGAAGAGATATTGGTTATGTTTCCGACACCAAATTGATTGAGAACTCCACATACGGCTACAAGGGTTGCCCTAAAAATCTAGGAAAAACAATGGGAACTCTTCCACCACATGCAGTAACCCATCACCCCGAGCACTAACACCATCCCCTAGCACATGAAATGTAAAATGAACATCAAGGTTACACAACTCTAGGAGAGGAGGTCTAGATAGACCTAACTGAGGATCCCATTCTCCGAAGAAAAACTCTTCACTTCCATGAGGTGGCATAAAACTAAATTGATGTTGATAAAAATCAACAGAAACTGGGAAATGCACTATTCAATCCCTGTTAAGGATCATGTGATAAAAGTCTATATCTAGGACCACGAAATCCTTATCCGTCTCATCCCCTAAAACTGTAATCACACATGATGGACACCTAAAGAATTTCTCCTCCATCTTACCTAGTGACATCAATGAATCCATCATAAAAGATAAAATCTCATTTGGAAAATTCAACATGTTCACATGATGAGTAGATATAAAAGAGACAGATTCACTTGTATCAAAAGTAATGGTACCTATATAGAATGAAATCATAATGGAAACTATAATAGTTGAAGACCGTACATCCTACCCCACTGGTGCATGTTCCATAGCATTAAGGTTCCCACTATCAGATTGAGTATTACCATAACCATTGGCCTGAAGAACTTCTTTAAGATGAATATGACTAGAAGAAGATCCAGTCCCTCCACCTCAACCACCAAACTTAGACCCCACAAAAATGGATCATTATGAATTAGTTGACATTCCCCAGAAAGCCACTTACCCTACACCTCCGAGATACCAGCATGTAGCTCTACAGAATCGTTGTAAGTTCCCCAATGCATCACAACGATGGTTATCCTTGGGTGCGAATGTAAAAATATATCAGTTGTGTCCCACTATCCAACGTTAGTGGAACATAACAAATCTAGCATAAAATTCATAGAGAAAGGCTTCTTGGAAGGTTGTACTGAGCTTCCACCTCCCTTATTCCACTACTCCTCATGCTTCTTTTTTTTCTAATGAACTATTGCTACCCATTTATAACATACACTTGGATCCACTAGGCTTGTGATCATTATTCATCTCCAACATGCTTTCCCATTCAAACACATATGCATAAAAAACCAGTTTTAAAAAAAAAAATTGATCTATGTATGCGATACTTTATTGAACATGTGTTCCTTCATTTTCTCATTAAGGACTATCTCAAGAGAAAACTGAAGCAGCTCAATATAAATGTTTTCATACTCCATCACCATCAAGTCCCCCTGGACAAAATTCATTCAATCTCAGGATCGAGAATTTTACATGATATCATTGTTGTAATTATCAGTGGAGACCACCATGGAGTACTTCCAAGATGTTTTCTCTTTCATCCCATCCTAAAAATATAATTCCCCATATGTCCAACTGGTAGAATCATGTATAATGGAATCCTGATTTTCCCTAACCACTACATTGGTGTTAAGGAACTCAAACATTCTATCAATATTCTCGAGTCATTCGTCCACTTCATGAGGATGTTAGCTACCTCAAAAAGTAGTATGATTCTTCTTCTTGAATTCCATGGCCTTATCCTTAAGTGGTCCAGATTCAATATCCCTTATTGGAGCAGCATCAGGACCCATTCCGTAACCAAGAACCATAATATAATGAAGTTCCACTTCAACTTGCCTCAAATTAAGTGGAAAAGGAGATCTCTCTCTGGCTACATTCCTCGATTTCATGGGGATTTTCAGGGAGGCATGTTTCTAAATGAAGCAACAGTCACATCATAAAATCATTGAAGGATCATACACCAACCTGGGAGGGTAGGGGTGAATAACGGTGTCATGTTTTTCTCTTCATTACTAGATCTTGTTCCCACATTTGTATGAACTTCTGTAAACATATAAGATGGATATGTGCAGTAAATACAACAGTCACATGCTCTAGGACAACACATCACCTTTTTAACATGGATCACCACTAAGGGCTATGTCCATGGAGAAAACATTGAAAGGTTTTAAGTCGTACCATATTTCACTTATCTTCACTAGATGAAGATTACAAATGTTCGGGCATAGTTACTATTAATTAAGCTCATGGCCTTTTTAATGTTTCTAGGATAGCCCACTGCTTCCCTTGGATCACTTTTGTTCTCTCCTCCTAGATCATTGCCTTATTAGAGGACTCACTCAGTTATTTGACTTGATGGTCACTTCAACAGATTGGCACGAAAAGTATTTGTCTCTATTCCACAAAAGACACTTCATAAGTCAATGTCCTGAATTAATGCTTATTTATTTTTAGTTTTATATATTAGAGAAACTTTGGAATGCACTAAAATGTATTCTCTATTTTTATATAGAAAAAACACTCTTTATGGAGTTTTCATTTTCCAAATCTATCACTGACTCCACATACAACCTCTGGTGCATGTATCGTTCATGTTACATGTACATTGCTTGACCCACACACTGCCCCTACTCCATGCACCACACCTACTAAACTCACCGCACCTACTCTATGAACCATGCCTTCTCTGTGCACCGCCTCCACAAACCACCTCCGCATACTGCCTCTACATACTGCCGATACATACCGACTTCATGTACCGCCTTCACGTACTGCCTTCACATACCGACTATGCGCACCACCTTGGTTTACTATTCCATCTTTATATATACTTCATCTTTAAATTTTGAAAATTATTCCATCCCCCGCATATCACTATTTTTTACGAAAAATAACTTTTGCAGACAACTTATCCAATTTTTTGAACCATTTTGTCTTTCTTGTACCAAAATGTATTATATGGAATCTCTCTTGTGAACAACAGTTGTACATAGTTGAGTTCTTCCATAGCGATGATAATTTCTTATCAAATTTACTCTTAATTAATGATGGGGTTATCAGTAATTATGTATGAAAAAATCTTCGCAAATATCACTAATCCCTTCTACCCAAATTTTCACTGTGGGACAATCTTCACCGTGGACTATGCCTCTTCTACGTACTGTGAGCCTCCACCACATACTATGAACCTCCTATGAATTGCGAACCATCACCAAATACCATGTATCTACTGATCCTTATACTACATATCTTCTACCAATGACGAAATAATCCCGACACGTCAACTCCTTTCATCGCGAACCATTTTTGGTACCATGACCCATTCCACGAGATGTACCATGTACCTTTCTCGCTACATGTTATGTGGCTGAAAACCATTCCTGGACAGGGTACGCAATCCATTCTCTGAGGTACATGTTTTGATTATTTTTCTGATTTCCTTCACCATTCCACATCTCGTTCAATCGTAGGAATAAATCCTTCCGTTCAAACCAAAAAACAAAATACCGAATTTATGGTCCAACCATTTAGAAAAAACTGGCTAATGAAACCACCTAAAATAAAATCTTCGGCATAAACAAATAAGATAATTCACATTCATCATTTATCTTCAACAACCAACTGATTTCATCACACACCTTATCTATCATGATATATTCTATTACTTATAACCTATAGCACCGTCATATAATTAATGAAAAGTATTGAAACATCAATTTTTTCAAGGAAAATCATTCATTCCAATCAGAAATGAATATGATTCGTATCATCTTTTCTCAGCATTACATGATAACTTTTAAATATTAAAATCTCCACTTGATTCCTCATTCCATAATGTATGTTTCTTCTTGTAAACTATTGCATGTTTTCTTTTAAAGGTGATATGTTTCATGATCACATTGCATCTTCAATCCCTTCCACACTATATGAAATGGTATCATTTTTATGGACAATGTATCACCTTGTATACATGTACATTGAACATAATATCAGTTCATCAATAATCTGAATTTCCACTCAAAATAAATTTTGAGTTCTTTATCATATCCTTAATCATTTTTATCTTCATTGACAACATTTGACAAAAAATACAACATTATACACAATGTGTATAACCCCCCCCCCATTTCATTTTGTTATCAATATTATAAATTCCTCCTCAAAGGAATGTTTCAATATCAAAATGAGAATCTTATCTCTACCATTACATTCATTTAACTGCTCTCCCCCTTATTGAAAAGATATAAAAAGTTCAACGGAAATTTTTATCAATCCATATAAATGAAACAAGACATCAATCATTTCACTCTATGTCTACATGAGAAAGGCTTGGTGTAAAAAACAAAAGTATTTGATTTAGACAACAAGGCTATCTATTATTCACTAATCATGATTCCACATGAGGTGATAACACATGTACTTTGTCTTCAAGGGTTTTCCACATTCATTTGAAGATGATGAAATTGAATGTAATAAGGTATAATCAACCTGAAACTATTTCACTCATTTCAACATATTGATCAAAAAAATTCATGTTAAATTGGTATGATAAATGACCAAGGGTCACTTCTATTCTCCATATGCCTCTGATTAATCTAGTTACATCACATTTTTTAAATTATCTTCATCCGAGTAACCAAGGGTGAGAGATTGAGAAATGACTTACCTTTTCCAATTAAATGTGCTTAAATTAATTTCTAGAGTAATTGAATTTAATACCTATAGATGATGAGATGGATTGGTATTATATTTTTGGAAACATCTTAATTTGTTTCCCCATTAAGGGAAACACTCATTGTCATCTTTATCAAGGGTGATCCTTCACCGATTTATTCATTTAATATCAATTGAATAATATTCACAGGATAGAAAATTATTCATATTTTCAATCGTGAATTGATATCCCTATCCTCTTTTCAGATTATCCCCCTAAAATCATGTGTCACCTTTAGTTCCATACATTATATGTACAAATACTATTCTCAAATGATTAAAGGAAGAATGTGGTTCCTCGTTGAATCATCAATACGAGCTACAGGGTTGAGATGATTATCTCAACCATGTTTCTACATTTACTCCAGTCTTCATGATTTCACATCTTAACATATGTCTTGAAATGAGTTTATGTGGCATGGCTCTTTTCACACTACCTTCTAATTTGTGTGGTGAATTTTTCTTCTTAACAATAATCATGAATCATACATTCTTTATCCAATTATAGACTACTTCGAGCTATGGTAATGATGATTTACATCCTTTTTCACTATGTCTACATTTCATTCATCTCCCTTGCAGAACTTCTTTAACACATGTGTTTATCTTGGATTAAAATATATAATGCACTTTTTCATCATCAGGTGAATGTTTTACTTTTCCTTTACAACAAGCCTTGGACTTATTATTTTCATGTTTCCTCATTCATTAAAAGTCTCTTGGCAAAAATAAAAACATTTTATTTGGAACAACTGAGTGGACCTTTCGTGGGATTCATCAAAGGATTATTGGTTTTTGGGTACATAGCTATATCAGAGTGTCTAAAAAAGGTATTCTCTCCAAGGATGATGTAAATTTAACAACATATTAATGGTATTTTGAAACTAAAAAAATGGACTAATAACACTACATGAAAGGATATGGTTTGTTTTTAATGTTCATAATAGTATAAGATGTTTGATGGAAGAATATTTTAATTTTTTTTGTTTTAATTTTTGAAATTAAGTTTGATTAATAAGACACAACAAGAATATAATTATTTTTTAAAATATTTTAAAAGCTATTATCCATCATACTCTACCACTTCATTTACTTATTAATCATTATAATCTAAATTAATTCCCACTCAATTATGATACATTAATTTTTTAACCATCGAACCCTACAAGAGTTAAATTAACCACAAAGATGAAATTAATAAAACCCTTGTCTAGCTTCGGAACACGCAATCACATCACACTACATTGATTGATGTTATAAGGTTAGATTATGGTATGTGGTTAATTAGAACACATAGCTATTCTGTATATGAGTATTAATTGAGCTTAGGGATTATATTTAAACAATACAATCTTACCCCATGTGGACTTCTATTACAGATTAAGATCATGCTCTCACCATTCTCACAATACTCGACCTCACATCTTTTTATGATAATTGTTATATTTAATTCATAGATTATTCTAATTTAAAAAATAAATTCATAGATCATATTATGTGAATTACTATCTCTCAATGATTAAAAAATAATTCAATGTTTATAGTAGAAGATAGATCAATCACAATGAAAACAACTCTTGAATGCGAAGTGTGTTTATCGTGGATATGTTTGGAATGATCAAAGGATTGAATGGCTAGAACTGAATATCGTCATCACTCTTGAATTCTACCTTAAATTAGAAGATAAGTAGATTAATAGATAAAACAAAAAATATTATTATATTAAAATGTCTAGATTCAAGAATGTATGCAATGAAATAAAAAAGACGAGGTGGTATATGAGATCCTTTTTGGATGTGATGTTTGTACAAACCCATACTCCTTCCCTGAGTTTTGAAGGGATCCTAATAGAAAAATGTTAGCAAAAACCATTCCAATTTCTTGAACAACCATCCAAATGTGTGAAAAATACAATTTATAGATTTGTGGGGAGGCCAGGTTCGATGTGTTTTCAACTGTAAATGGGGATTCTCGGCCAAATATTTTTTTTCAACTTGCACCACTCATTTGACCATCCAAATGTGTGAACCAACTATTCATCTAGCAATATAATTTGTGAAAAAATGGGGTTTCAATCTCCTCTCAACATATCGACTTAATCCTTGAATATATGTAGATTTTATTTCCCAAATACTGAAAGCATGTCTAATATGGAGAGTCCATCCCATATTTGAATTCATGGACCATTTTAAATTAACAAATGCATGATTTACCTCCAATGTCCAAAATAAAAGATGTAGAATGTTATGTAAAGAAAACATTTAAAAAATAATAATATCAAATAATACAAATAAATTTATTTATGTTCCAAATTCTACATTTCCTTATAAAAGGGAAAATTGGAATTTCTATCAAATTTTCTAATGAATGATCTAATACCAAATATTTTATAAATAAAAACATTTAACATAGTGTGATGGAATATTATCATTTAATATCAACAAAATATTGAAAAAAATTGTTTTATCAACTAATACAGTAGGTTTCAATCACCCACATTGCTTCAACAGATGGTCATCCATCTTAGTAAAACTTTTGTAAGAATTGAAATTCAATTTCACAGATCCAATGTCTAGGGTCTTCTCAGCTTCCCTAATTGATATATTCTTAAGTAAATTTGAGTTCACAATATTATTATAATTTCATACCATGGTAGATGCTTCATACATAGCAGTTGTCAAAGGGATTCACTTCTTATAAATGATGAATTCAGGTTGAGATTGGAATTTACGTTCCTTGTGACCAATACCATTTCATACATCACATATGTTATCAATCATTCCAAATCGCTTTGAGGACAACAAATGCTTCTAGATCTGTGGATGTTTCTTCTTCTTCTCTGGCATTCTCCCACAAGTCGTAGGACACATGTTTTCTTTTTCTATTATATGGATTGTAAAAATAGTTTAATGCACAATGCCCAAATCTATTTAAGCGCCATCACAGACTAAAAAATAATGATTTCATAGAATTATGTTACTGGGCCTTCTTATTTACTTGTTGTTATATTTTTATATAATCACCATTCACATTATTATTCTTATTCAACCTATACATGGAAATAGTTAACTCTTCACCTTTCCTCATCCAATTAGGTTTTTAATTTCTCATCTATCCTGCACAGCTAATGAGTACCCGATTGTTTGGATGGAACCTTATTCCTCTCAGCTTCTTGTTGTATATCATTGAAATATGTCATGATCTTCATATCTCATTTTGGGGGCCTTTCAACCTTAGGATCCTCTAGTGAGCATTGAGTTTCAACAAATATTGTTTCTTAAGAAAGATCATTAACATATGTAATGATATTCTTGTCACGTGTTGAAGGCATTTCATCTTTAGAATCATCAAATGAACACTGAGTACCAATAAAAAATGTTTCCATCTTTTGTGATATCTAAATTTCTATCTTCTAAAGATTTTTCAACTTAGCATCGAATTCTATACATTTCCCCTCGAGGATGACTTTTTTATCTTTAATCATTGTCATTTTCTCTTAACAACCCATATTTATTATAACAACTTCTTATTCATTTAGAATCATTTTATTTTGAATCATATAATCATGATCCATGATCTTCTCGGATATCCTTTCTAATTTTAGTGATTTGATATCTGTGAAATTTTATACATTCCCTTCAAGAACGTAGATCTTTTCTTCAATAGAATTTCTGACTCTCTCTCCCACTTCATATTTTTTCATCCATTTTGATGAATTTATTTCATGATTCCTATTTTTTCATAAAATGATTCAATCTATCCAAATAAATTATAAAATTATGAAAATCTATTCACCTATTCTTCCTCTATATTATCAGCTTCTCTTCCCAATCATGTCATCTCAACCTACATATATAGAAAATTTATGCAAACAACCACACTTTCTTGCAGAATAACATGAATATATGTTTTTAATTTCTCATGATCCCTTGAAAATGAGATAGAAGTTTCATAATTTCCTCAAGAAGAAACATGACCCGCTTTCCATTTTTAATCCATTCTTGTTTTTTATTCTATGTTGGAATGGAATGGAGAACCACAAACATCATTTTCATTGGACATGAGGGACTTCTTCAACTACTTCATGTCTTTATTTTTTCCTGTTTTTCAAGGTCTTTCACGATGTAGATTTATTCTCAGATATGACTAAATATTCATCAATGAAACATTTCACTATTTACATATGAAAGAAAATTCAAATAATATTCTGAATATAATTATATTAGATAATCTAACAAATGTAAACCATCTCCATTTTATACCAATTTAAGGACCCTAGACCACCATGATAGGGGGTGGGGTGAATCAGGGTGCCAAAAGTTTCTATTATTTATTGGATCTTGTTCCCACATTAGTAGAAACTTGTCTAAACCTGTATGATAGATATTTGAAGTAATTAAAACATTCACATGCAGAAGGAAAACACTTACCCTTTTTTCTTGGTTCACTTATCAATGCCCAATGAGCATATAATGGTAGGTTTCCAACCAGACACAATTCCCCTAATCATCACTTATTTTGGATTACAATGGTTCAGGAACATTAACACTATCATAGAAACACTACCTTTACAATGGTTCATGGATTACCAACTACATCCCTTGGATCACTTCCATTGACACCCCCTGGATCACTACCTTGGGAGAGGTCTCACTCATTTTATCGACGTGAAGGTTACTTCAACAGATTGGGAAGAAATGTGTATGTCTCTATTCAGCACGATGAAATACTTATATTGAATTCATGAATTGGTGCTCTTTTATATTCTCTTTTTATCTTTTACTACAATTACTTAATACACTATTATTTCATCAATTTAATCACTAGAATTACACACTGATTTTTTTGATGTATTCATTTTCATAAACTATCTCTAATTTTGTCCAACTCAACTTCTTTGCATACTGAACATACTCTGCATACCACTCCTTTTCCACGCACCATGCCTACTATCCGCACCACACTTGATCCTTGCACCGTGCCTCCTCCACGCACCAGGCCTTCTATGTGCACCACCTCTACGTAACACCACTGTGTACTACATCTGGGAACAAAATTTTCAGATCTCCTTTGGGTACTACTTTTTCATACCACCTCTTTGTACCACCTTGTTTTATCATTTCTTCTATTTGTGAAATTCATATTCAAATTCAATGAATTATTCCATCTTTTTCATATCACTTTTTCATATGCAAAATCACTTCCATGGATTACTACTTCCAATTTTCAAAATAGTTTCTTCTTTCATGTACCACTTCATCCTACACAGAATCTCTCTTGAGTAACACTTTTAGACATATCCATGTTCATCCATAGAGAGGATATTTTCTTATCGAATTATCTCTACCATAATGATGGGTATTTATATAGGCAATGGTTTCCTGAAATTTCTCCAATCCACTTTACAAAATATTTTAATGTGGGACAATCTTCACCATAGACTATGCTCCTTCAATGTACTATGAATTTCCAGTGCATACTACAACCCTTCTATAAACAACAAACTATTACCATGTACCAAGGGTCTTCCTGTCCTCTTACTGCATCTCTTTCGACAATGACGAGCCATTCAAGGTACCGTAACTCCTTACATGGAGAACAATTTTTTCTACTCCGTCTTGTTCAACAAACCATTCCATATACCTTTCTTGGTACATGGTACACAAACACAAAATGTTCCTAAATGTAGTATGTGGTGCATACTTCTAGGTATGTGGTTTTCGTTATTATCTGATTTACTTCCCTATTCTACATCTCGATAATAACACCCAATCTAATTACCCGTCAACATTATTCTTCAACAATCCACTGATTTCATCATGAACCATATCTGTCGTGATATATATTCATTGATCAATCACCTTTAGCACCATAATATTTCCAATGAAAATTATTGGAATATCACTATCATAAAGAAACATTATTCTATCCAATAAGAATATAATATTATTGGTATAAACTTTTCTCACCTTTTCATGATCACCATTAAATTTTTAATTTATACATTAACCCTCATGAAACAATGCATGTATCTTCAAGTAAGTTCTTGAATTGTTTCCTTATAAGGTGGTATTGCTACAGGATAACATTCTATATTCAGGCCCTTCAACAATCTATGTGATGGTTTCATTGTTGTGGACAATGACTCAATATTGATACTTGTACAATAAACATAAGATTAGTTCATATATCATTTGAATTTCCACAATCTATAACACTACAGTTCATCATCATATCCTTCTTTTTTATTATCTTCAAATACAATTGTTGAAAAATTCCAACCTTATACACAATGTTGTTCTATAAATAATCAATGTATCAAGTATGATAAAATTACAGAAATATCATATAGAAAATAACTCAAACATGCCAAGGAAACACAATGAACCATCCACATCACCCCCAACTAGTGTCCACGTACAGTCTATAGCCTACAAGTCCAACTTGTAGGAGAATCCAATCAAGAATCCTTACATCCCACAATGACTCAAGGTCTGCAAGGAGGTGTGTTAGTTAGACGGCCTTCTCGAAACTAGTTATTTGTGCCCAAACTATAATAGATATTATCTATCCATATTCACACAGAATAAAATGAACCAAATAGAAAAAATCTCTCTTTAATACATTTTTTTCATCAACCAATCCTGGTCTCCATTTAACCTAGTGACTGACACGATCTATAGTAAGGCCCAAACTGTGTTCCAGATCCCCACGATCTGGGAAAAGTTTCCATGATTCCATAAAATCACATAGGAAAAATTTCACCTGATGATAAAAGAAACCCAACTGACAATTTAAAAATAAACAACGATGGAAATCCTGGAAAAAAAAATCCCTTACATGGTTTCAAATTTATGTTTACCAGTTTTATTCAAAATCTAAAAAAGGGGGATACTACAAAAAGCATCCAAAACCCAGGATCCAAAAACCACTACAAGGGGAGAATCTCTCTCACCCCATCTCCACAGCACCGCCCAAGATGCTCACCAGCATCCTAATCCACCATCACCAATGACTTTTACCAATACCTATATCAAACATTACCAATCCTTCTTACACCCAATGGTGTAAGAAGGATATGACCGATTTACTAGTAGGATTCCACCCAAAAGAGATTACATTACCTAAACATTACAGTGAAAAATACATTTTCTAGCATAGATAAAATGAAACAAAGTTCATGAATAATTTAAAGTGAAAATTTTTAAAGGAACAACATTTTTGGAAATGATATTTAAAATACAACACATGTTCTATTGAAACATATCAAGATCCATAATGTATGCTGATGGTGAGTGCATAAAGATCAAATAGAACCTTACATGGGATAATAACACTAGGTTTTAGTTAGTTATAGGGACCCTATATCCTCTTGTCTCGGTGTAAGGTGGTAAAGGAATCACCACAATCCACATTCTCAAGTACGAGCCAGTAGAGGGGAGAAGCATCAAATATTCCAGTGGTCTCCATTGATCAATATTTTTATATAGTGTTGTTAATGTCAATATTCCTAAGTGAAAATAGGTCATAGACACTTCCGAATCAGTATACTTCTATTCCTATTATGGACTCCTAGCTACCCAATCTCCCCATTGAGTGATCAAACTAGTTTCACACAAAACACATGCTACCAAATTTATATTTCACAATCCCGAAATTCACAACACACAGAAGAAACCATTTGACCCAAAAAACCACATTACCAATTCAATGCACACCAAAACATCTAGAAAATATATTTTTAACCTCAAAACCAATTTGTTAAAACATTTAACAAATTTATAAATCATTTAAAATGCACACTATAAATCCCAACGTCATGAATTTACAAATTTAGTATATTAACCCCAATTCAAAATAAATTTTACCCCAAAGCCTTAAAAAGTACATTCTCACCAGCATTGTTACTTATAAAACATGAATGGATTCTCAAGTAATCCAAATATATTCATCACGAAACTGTTAAGCAGGGAACCACCCACCATTTAGGGAGAAACCCCAAAAATATAAGGCAAAACCCACACTGCACCTCAATCACACAATGAAGGAGCATGAACAAAACTTTAATCAAGATATCTACCCATCAATGTCACGAAAGAACCCTAAAATCACCACCATAGGGCTGAAGAAGAAGAAAACCACAAAAAGAAAATAGAATACCCAAATACATAGAGATAATATGAGAAGGGAGAAGGCCTATTTAGGGAAATGAGTATATATAAAAAAATGCTGAACAAAAATAGAGGTATGGTATAAGATGAGGGCTGGAGGGAGGCTCTTAGGGAGAGAAGTCCTGAGTAAAGTGTCAAATGGTTGTGTATTGGGGTTAAAACTACCAAGATAGAGAATGAAATAAACTTTTTTAATGTGTTGGATGATCTACATAGTTAGGCAACATGGTTTGGGAAACCATGTGCAAAAAGTGAAATCCATTATTATAACACCTGAGAATTTTATGAATAATATTTTGTTTTTATGTTATATAAATCATCAAAGGAATCATTCACTACACACAAAACTATCTTGGGTTGCTTTACATGCAACTGCAGCCTTCCTCGATAGCTTGTGTCGTACGCAATATAGAGTTTAACTAAACAACGATATGCTATTAAAATATTATTAAAACTAGCAGTTATGAATAGTAATAACCACTGTTTGAAATTTTGTAAATTTTACTTTTCAAAATGGACATCATTTTTGGATTCGGAATATCGAAATTAGCTTAGGGAGAAATTTTGGTACTTTTCAGATAACTTTCATATTCTGATGAATAGTGAAAATTATTATATTTTAATTAAAAACAACTTTTTTATTCGAAATAATTAATAATGATAAATTATTAATTTGAGTGGTTTTAAAGTATATTTAGAATATATTTTTACAATTTAATACAAGGTTTTTCATTGGATATAATTTCACATTTAAACCATACATAAACAAGTGTCAATATTTTGACAGTTATTATCTCTAAAAAAACACGCTATTTGTCTTGACGACGGGAATTAATTTTTAAATTAGTAAATTTAACTGATATGTTTTGAATTTGGTAAAATAATCATAATTTTTGAATTCATAATATCAAATATAGATTATGCCAAATTTTTGGTATCTTTCTGGAAACTTTCATTTTTTTGATGAATAGTGAAACCCCTAAGTGGTAGTTAAAAAACTGAATTTTTTCATAAAACTTAATTTTACCACATCTGTGGGTGGAATTTTGAAAATCCGAGAGACACGGTTAATATCAAGGACTAAAATGTGGTTCAATGAGATGAAAATATATTTTGGTGAATAGTAACTTTTTACTTTTTTTCCCATGGTTAAAAGTAAATATAGTAGTTAAGGGTAAAAATGATATTATTATTACCCTAACACATGTCCTAATTCTACTAGATAAGTGTAATTCGAACAAAAACAACCTTAGGAATAAAATATGACCATTTAGGCCCACTTGGATTATATTAGGACATTTAATATAAATTTATTTAAAGAAGGGTTAAAATAGTTAAAATTGAAGTTTAATAACTAATGAATTTTTAATATTGGGTTATACATATGAAAAATTCGACTATAAATATTCATTAGAATGATAAAAATATTTCATATATAATGATATTTTATTTGTAAATTTTAGACTTAAAATAGTTTAATTTATTTCTCATACAATGATGATGCAGTAATTATCTTATTAATGAAATATTGACATAATTGATGTGATAATAATCCAAATAATTATAATTTGAGACTTTTTATGAATTAAAATTATTTTATATGTTAATATGACATGTTATTATTGATTTAATTTATTGTTTTCGAACTAATCATTCTCTAATGATTTTCACAAAAAATCAATTACCAAATAGTGTAAAAATTGACATAAAATAGTTTTTAAAACAAATACTATATTATTAATTGTTATTTTATTCATAAAAATCTAAGGATATGCCAAATGACTTAGTTAAGGTCATATATATTAATAATAAACAACTTGGGGTTCGTTTGTCTTGATATAGTTAGTTTATTAACCTTATAGTGTAAGAAAACAAGAAGACACGGTAAACGTTAAATTATCTAACTTAAAGTTAAATCTAAATGACCAGTTTTAAATTGATACCTAAACTTGTCTAAATTCTATTGGATGAGATGATTTCGACCCATACCCACCTTAACTTGTAAATATATATATTTGGAGCTATTAAAAATCAAATTTGACATTATAATAAAATAATATTTTTAGTTCTTCCAAAGGTGCCCCTCTCCTCCCATATAAAAGGGCACCTCTTCCCTCTCTTCCTCACACCACTTTGAGCCTTCAAGATCGGCCTACCACTGCCAATATCTCCTCTCCACTTCCCTGAAACATCCTAGAGGTCATGGTCTTCTTCAATGTACAATTTTAGTGCACTAAGAGGAGGTCTCAAAGAGGCGCTTCAAAGAAGAGGTAATGCCTGTTACCAATTCTATCATCTTTATTTCTTCTTCCACTTCTTCTTCTTTAGTTGTTTCATTATGAAGTAATAACATAAGTTTCACTCATAAACTGATATGTTATTATAAGTATGAAACAACCCTATTTCACCATCTATCCATCTTACGGAAAACGAAATCACCACGCGTGCGTATGCACGGAATACCGTCTCCACGCCGTGGTGTAATCTATTTTCCATCACCACCTTACTTGGATGGGAATAAAGGTGATAATAAATAACTATATATGATTATTTTAATGTGGTATTGATTCTGAAATGTTATATATATACACTCCAATACAATTCCACGATCATGGGAACGATATCATCGCTCACGCGTACGTACGGAATATCGTCTCCACGATGTGATGTGATTCTTTCCACATGATATTCATTGCATAATTATTATATAAATGAATTTAATGAATGAATATGATATATATTACAGTAATACCATTCTAGAAATGAGGTATCAATAACCTAAAAAGAAAAATAAGAATTTATTCGACAAAACACGGATAAGAACAAAAAGTAATAAACACCCGAATAACAAGTATTAATGAAATATTACTAATAAAAAGATTTAATGTATGACCTTATATGATACCATAAAAATAAGTATGAATCTGGAATAAGTCAGTAACATTATTTAAATCATTATACAGGAGGTTCAGAATCTTACGAATCAAATCGGACCTAAGGGAAGGGAAAATATCACAATCTCCTTTTTATCCGAGATTGTTTATACATTGTTATTTACTGGGGTGTATTTTATCATCGACATCCATGTTTCCACAATATGTAATATTTATATCCTTCTACAATAGTTTAAATCCAATTTTACCCTTTAGTGAGTTTTTAGTAAAGGATGTGAAAGGAACCTTTTGTCATTTTTCTTACGAAGTACTTTTTGACTTTTCCGAAAAAAGTACGAGAAGAATGTTTTTTAACTTATACGGCATAAATGGATATTTAAAACATTATTTCCAAGAATATTCCTTTACAAGTTTTCATTTTCATTTTTAATCAACTTGTTTTAGTTTAAAATTGTATGAAATGTTAAGGAAGGAAAAAAAATTTGAAGTAGAAAGGATATTTTCCTCAAGAATGGAGTTAATGTTTTTTTATCAAAATTATTTTCCATTTAATATAATATAGGGTTCTATTTATATCCCTATTATTACATTTATTTTATTATGTTGTGATGGAATTATTTTTATGAATTCCTTTTTCTTATATGAATTTTTTTATGATGTCACGATGTTTAAGAATCCCATTTTTATTACATGGGTTATGCAATGTTGTATGATTTATGATTTTATGCCACACATAAGAATGGTATCATTATGAGATGGGTGGGACCTATATCTCCCTCCAATGCATTGGGTAAAGATTTTATATATCATGAGATAGACATGGCTGGAACGGCAGGTTAAACCAGTTCAGTGAAACAGGACTGAAACGAGGACTAAACTCGGTTCAGAAATGGACTTTGTCCACTAAGATAGTCTTGGTAATGAGTCTTGACTAATAAGAAATGATTCTCTATGATTATGTGTGTATGCTAAAAAGATTCATGTTTTAAGTTATTATTATTTGGATTCCATTCACTACTATGATTTATCCCATTTTATGAAATTATGCCCTCTTTTGCAGGTTAAGATTTCCAAAATGTTATGTTCTTATGAATATGATGTGATTGATATTTCTTTTGTTTACCCTTAATGAGAATTTGAGCTCACCCTTTTGTATGTTTTCTTTCCCCTGGTCAAGAATAAGGATATTAAGTATGATATTTCAATAGGGACTCTATATATGATGAAATAAATGGGAGGCAAAGTAGATGCTTTATGAACCAGTTGTTTATGTTTCCCAGTTTCTAAAGACAATATACCTATACGGTCCTTTCATGGTTTTGTTATATGTTGTAATAAGTATGCTTCAATCTTTATGTAATAACAATGTATGTAAAGTATGGGTCGTTATAGTTTGTATCAGAGGAAAGGTATAGTCAACCTTTGGAAACTAGGATGTGAAAGCCTTAGTAAGAACCCTACGGATAATTCTATGAATAGAACACAATCTTAGTGTTTTAGAAATGACCAGGAATAACCTAGGATAAGAACTTAAGAGTGAAATTTTATTCTTGATTATGTGATTATTCTATTATAATTAGTGTTGCTCACACTATTCTTCTTAGTTTATGTCAATGGCTGGAACCCGAATGAACTGTGTTAATGCGGAATGCGACGGGCAATGTAATGATTGTCCCCTGAGCAACCAAACGTTATGGGAGCTGGAATGAAAAATCTTGTAGCCATGCTCACACAACTTTCTCAAGCTATGAATCATGTAGGACTTCCAAACGAGCAAAGGAAGGGGCAACATTCTGTTTAATCATTCATGAGGTAGCGTCCACCTTCTCTCAGCGGGTCTACTGATCCATTAGTTACTGAACAATGGATTAGTACTACTGAAAAGATATTTTTAGTTCTTCAATGTTCTGAACATGATAAATTCATCCTAGCAGTGTATCGTTTGGATGGAGATGCTGATCAATGGTGGAATCTTATTAATTATACGAGGCAAAGGGATGAAATTGAGTCCATGGAATGGGAAGAGTTCAATAACTTTATTTTCAATAAGTACTTCCCTCGTATTCTCCGAACAATGATGGAGAACGAGTTTCTTGAACTGAAGCAAAATGATGATGAATCTGTTGGTACCTATGAAGCAAATTTTACAAGACATGTGAGGTATGCTTCTGGTATTATTATCCAACCTAAGAGTAAGATCGATCGATTCTTTAGTGGCTTAGAACCAAGTTTTTGAAGGGCCTTAGCCATAAGGGACTTCAATAGATATGAGGAAATCGTTCACTGTGCTCTCAAAGTTGAGATGGAGATTGGAGTAACTCATCAGTCATATGGGTTTGATAAGAAGAAGAAAATGGAATTCAAAGGAAAATCTAGAGAGCACACTAAAAAGAATATGAGCTTTCCCTTATGCTCAATGTGTGGAAAGAAACATGGAGGGAGTTTTCTTAAAGGGACAAGAAAATGTTTCAAATGTGGAAAGGAAGGTCATCGGGCATTTTAATGCCGCAATGATGGGAAGAAGATGTCTAATGATGCAAACAAAGGAAGGGACACATAGATTGAACCTACAACACTTCAATGTTCCAAGTGCAAGGAGATGGGGAATTATGCCAATAAATTCCCTAATCCAAGTGTTGTTGGTGATGATCGACATCAACAAAATCTTAAGGCTAATGACAAAGGAAAGTCACATGCAATTTCTATCAGCGATGCGGAGTACGATAACGATGTGGTGAAAGGTACAAATACCATCCACTCTAAAGTAGAAAATGTTTTATTTGATTCTGGATCCACCCACTCTTTTATTTCTGAAGATTTTTCTAAGGGAATCACTATATTACCTCAACAATTAGATGTTAAGTTAGCTATGACAACACCTAATAGCACAACAGTCACATAAAAAATTTATAATTCTTCCCCGATTGATGTTTGTGGGAAAGTGCTTCCTGCAAATCTTGTGATCCTTCCTATAGTGGAATTGGATGTGATTCTCGGCATGTATTGGCTTTCTTTATATGGATCTCATAACAATTTCAATAGAAGGGAAGTCACATTTCATATTCCATATCAATCTATGATCGTCTATCGATGCAAGGATGAACATAACCTTCTAATGGAAATTTCATCAATCTTATGGGTCTTGATTCCACTTAATGTAGGTTATTTATCTCAAATGGTTCATGAGAAACTCACAATTAAGAATATTCCCATTGTACAGGAGTTTGATGATGTCTTTCCGGAGGAATTGCCAGGTCTTCCACCAAATCGTGAAGTTGAGTTTTCAATAGAACTTGTACCGAGTGCTTTTACTTTTTCAAAGACACCTTATAAAATGGACCCAATTGAGTTGCATTAATTGAAGAAGAAACTCAAAGAGAATCTTGATAAGGGATTCATATGCCCTAGTGCGTCACCTTGGGGATCACCTGTTCTATTTGTTAAGAAGAGAGATCGATCAATGAGACTCTTCATTGATTATCGAGAACATAAAAAGGTCATTATCAAGAACAAATATCCTCTCCCACGCATTGATCACTTATTTGACCCACTACGCGGAGC
Organism: Viscum album; assembly: GCA_963277665.1. NCBI lineage: Eukaryota > Viridiplantae > Streptophyta > Magnoliopsida > Santalales > Viscaceae > Viscum > Viscum album. The sequence goes on from OY728159.1 coordinate 1,210,198,439, forward strand.
TCAATACTTTTCCAAGATTGATCTTCGTTCAGGGTATCATCAATTAAGGGTCAAAAGGGAGGATATACCAAAGAAGGCTTTCCGTACAAGGTATGGACACTATGAATTTATAGTGATGCCATTTGGTCTTACTGATGCCCCAGCTATCTTCATGGATCTAATGAATATAGTCTTTAGAGACTATCTTGATCAATTTGTGGTAGTCTTTATAGACGATATTCTTGTCTATTCAAAGAGCAGGGAAGAACATGAAGGTCACTTGAGAATTATATTGAAGACTCTCAGAAAGGATAATCTTTATGCGAAATTTACCAAGTGTGAATTTTGGCTTCAAAAAGTTGCATTTTTGGGTCACATAATCTCAAAATAGGGGATATCTATGGATCCAGCAAAAATAGAGTTTATCTAAAGATTGTCGAGACCAACAACAGTAACTGAGATCCGATGTTTTCTTGGTTTGGTTGGATATTATCGACGTTTTGTGAATGATTTTTTATGATTACCTAATCCACTCACGAGGTTGACTCAGAAAGGAGTTAAGTTTGTTTGGACGGAGGAATGTGAAGAGAATTTCAAGGAGTTGAAAAGAAGGTTATTCAGTGCACCTATGCTCACAAATCCTTGTAGTGGAGAAAGGTTTGTGATCTACAGTGATGCATCCATGAAGGGGATGGGATGTTTTTTTATTCAAAATTATATGGTGATATCTTATGCCTCAAGACAGTTGAAAATCCATGAGCAAAATTACCCAACACATGATTTGGAGTTAGCTATGGTAATTTTTTCATTAATGATTTGGAGGTATTATCTTTATGGAGAAAGGTGTGACATTTATACTGATCATAAAAGTTTAAAGCATATTTTCACACAAAAGGAGCTGAATATGCACCAAAGAAGATGGTTGGAACTGATTAAGGATTACGACTGCTCAATTCATTACCACCCCGGGAAAGCAAACAAGGAGGCAAATGCATTAAGTCGACAAGACCATGCTAGCTTATCCATGATGAGGATCACAAAATATCCAATATTTATGGATTTACAAAGGATGGATCTTGGAATATTAATGGAAGGGGGAAAATCGTATCTTTCCCAAATGAATGTTCAACTATCTGTACATTTGATGATTAAAGAGACACAGAAAGAAGATGTAGAGTTACAAAAGAAGGTGAGAAATATTCTTGAATTTAATCTTGATTGTGATGGGATAATAATGTTCAGGAATCAGGTTTTTGTTCCTCCCATCCCAGAATAAAAGAAGGAGCTGCTGGATGAGGCTCATAGTTCTTCAGTCTCTATTCATCCTGGAAGCATGAAGATGTATAGGGACCGGAAAGAGTACTTATGGTGGGATGTCATGAAAAGAGATGTTGCTAAATATGTCTCTCGATTCTTGGTTTGTTAGCAAGTTAAAGCCGAGAGACAGAAGTCTAAGGGGATGTTACAACCATTACCCTTACCCGAATGGAAATGGGAAAACATCACTATAGACTTTGTCACAGGACATCCTAAAACATCCAAAGGCAATAATTCTATCTGGGTCATAGTTGATCGTCTTAAAAAGTCTGCACACTTTATTACTATTAGTGAGGATTTCTCTCTAGATCAGATTTCTAGGATATATGTAAAGGAAGTGGTAAGATTTCATGGAGTACCACTTTCTATTTTATTAGATCAGGATCTGTGATTTTCCTCAAAGTTCTGGTGAAGTCTTCAGCATAATCTGGATGCAGAGATGAGTTTCATCACTGCTTATCATCCTCAGACAGACGGTCAGTCTGAGAGAACAATTCAAACTCTCGAAGATATGGTTAGAGCATGCTCTATGGATTTCAAAGGTGGTTGGGATCAACACCTACCTTTGGTGGAATTTTCGTATAATAATAGCTTTCACTCCAGTATTTAGATGGCTCCTTATGAAGCTCTCTATGGAAAGAAATTCAGGACTCCAACTTGTTGGGATGAAGTTGGGGAAAGAAAGCTATTAGGACCTGATCGTGTTGATGAGACGGCAGAAAATGTCTGATCTATTCAACAACACATAAGAACAGCTCAGAGTCGACAAATAAGTTATTCCGACAACCAAAGAAAAGACCTAGAGTTTGAAGTGGGTGATAAAGTGTTCTTACGAATATCTTCCTAGAAGAGGGTCACGAGATTTGGAAAAAAGGGTAAGTTGAGCCCTAGATATATCAGTCCTTTCGAAATGCTGGATCGTGTTGGAATGGTAGATTACCGATTTGTGCTTCCACGAATCTCTCTCAAGTTCACGATGTGTTCCATGTATCTCTCCTGAGAAAGTACATACCTGATCCTTCACATGTACTAATCTCAGATGTTGTACCGCTGGAGCAAGATCATTCTTACGAAAAACATCCGATAGAGATTCTAGATCATAGTGAAAAAGTCCATGGAACAAGACCACTCGCTTGGTGAAAGTTTTATGGAGGAACCAACAATTAGAAGAAGCTACATAGGAGCTTGAGGTTATGATGAGGGAGAGGTATCATCATTTTTTGTTACAAAGTGACGAATTTTGAGGGCGAACTTCATTTTAAGGGGGGTAGAATGTAACACGTGACACTTTTATGAGAATTATTTTGTTTTTATGTTATATCAATAATAAAGGGAATCTTTCACTACATACAACCCAATCTTGGCTTTCTTTACATCCAACAACGACCTTTCTCGATAGCTTGCGTCGTACGCAATACCGAGTTTCACTAAACAACGATATGCTATTAAAATATTATTAAAACTAGTCATTATGAATAGTAATAACAACCTTTTGAGATTCTGTAAATTTTATTTTTCAAAATGGACTTCATTTTTGGATTCGGAATATCGAAATTAGCTTAGGGTGAAATTTTGTACTTTTCGGATAACTTTCATATTCTGATGAATAGTGAAAATTATTAAATTTTAATTAAAAACAACTTTTTTAATAAAAATAATTAAAAATGGTAAATTATTAATTTGAGTGGTTTTAAAGTATATTTATAATATATTTTTAAAATTTAATACAATGTTGTTCATTGGATGTAATTTTACATTTAAACCAGACATAAACAAGTGTCAATCTTTTGATAGTTATTATCTCTTACAAACACGCTATTTGTCTTGATGACGAGAATTAATTTTTAAATTAGTTAATGTAACTGATATGTTTTGAATTTGGTAAAATAAACAACATTTTTGAATTCATAATATCAAATATATTATAGGCCTAGTTTTTGGTATTTTTCTGGAAACTATCATTTTTTGATGAATACTGAAACAACTAAGTGGTAGTTAAAAAACTGAATTTTTTCATAAAACTTAATTTTACCGCTTCTATGAGTGGAATTTTGAAAATCCAAGACACACGTTTAATATGAAGGACAAAAATGTGGTTCAATGAGATGAAAATAATTTTCGGTGAATAGTAACTTTTTACTTTTTTTTACCACCTTTAAAAGTAAATAGGGTAGTTAAGGGTAAAAATGAAATTATTATTACCCTAACACATGTACTAATTCTATTGGATAAGTTTAATTCGACCAAAAACAACCTTAGGAATTAAATATTACCATTTAGGCCCACTTGGATTAGATTAGGACATTTATTATCAATTTATTTAAAGAAGGGTTAAAATAGTTAAAATCAATGTTTAATAACTAAAGAATTTTTAATATAGGGTTATACATAAGATACATTCGACTATAAATATTAATTAGAAGGATAAATATATTTCATACATAATGGTATTTTATTTGTAATTTTTAGACTTAAAATAATTTAATTTATATATGATACAGTGGTGATGCAGTAATTATCTTATTAATGAAATATTGACATAATTGATGTTATAAAATCCCAAATAAATGTAATTTGAGACTTTTTTTGAATTCCAAAAATTTTATATGTTAATATGACATGTTAGTATTGATTTATTAAATGTTTTCGAACTAATCATTCTATTATGATTTTCACAAAAATCAATTACCAAAAAGTGTCAAAATTGACATAAAATATTTTTTAAAACAAATACTATATTATTAATTGTTAATTTATTTTAAAAAATATAAGGATCGGCCAAATGACATAGATAAGGTTATATATATTAATAATAAACAACTTGGGGTTCTTTTGGCTTGATATAGTATGTTTATTAACCTTATAGTGTAAGAAAACAAGAAGACACTGTAAAAGTTAAGTTATCTAACTTAAAGTTAAATCTTAATGATAAGGTTACAATTGATACCTAAACTTGTCTAAATTATATTTTATGAGAGTATTTAGAACCATCCCCACCTTATCTTCTAAATATATCAATTTGGAGCTATTAAAAACCGAATTTGACTTTATAATAAAATAATATTTTCAGTTATTCCAATGGTGCCCCTCTCCTCCCTTATAAAAGGGAACCTCCTCCCTCTCATCCTCACACCACATTGAGCCTTCAATCTCGGTCAAACCCTGAAAATATCTCCTCTCCACTTCCCTAGAAACATCCTAGAGGTCCTGGTCTTCTTCAAAGACCAATTTTAGTTTCCTAAGAGGAGGTCTCAAAGAGGCGCTTCAAAAAGAGGTAATGCCCGTTACCGATTCTTTCATCTTTATTACATCTTCCACTTCTTCTTATTTAGTTGTTTCATTATGAAGTAATAAAATCAGTATCACTCATATAATGATATGTTATTATATGTATGAAACAACCATATTTCTCCATCTATAAATCCTACGGAAAATGAAATCACCACGCGTGCGTACGTACGGAATACCGTCTCCACGCCGTGGTTTAATCTATTTTCCATCACCACCTTACATGGATGGGTATAACGGTGATAATAAATAAATATATATTATTATATTAAAGTGTTATTTATTCTGAAATATTATATATACACTCCAATACAATTCCACGATCATGGGAACAATATCATTGCTCGTACGTACGTACGAAATACCATCTCCACGATGTGATGCGATTCGTTCTACATGATATTCATTGAATAATGATTATATAAATGAATTGAATGAATTAATATGATATATATTACACTAATACCATTATGTAAATTATGTATCTATAACCTAAAAAGAAAAATAAGAATTTATTCGACAAAACACGTATAAGAACAAAAAGTAATAAACACCCGAATAACAAGTAGTAATGAAATATTAATAATAAGTAGCAATAAATTATGACCATATATGATATCATAAAAATATGTATGATTCCGTAATAAGTCAATAAAATTATTTAAATCATTATACAGGAGTTTCAGACACTTATGAAGCAAAATGAACCTAAGGTAAGGGAAAATATCACAATCTCATTTTTATCTGAGATTGTTTATACTTTTGTTTTTACTGGGCTGTATTTTATCATCCACATCCATGTTTCATCAATATGTAATATTTATATCCTTCTACAATAGTTTAAATCCAATTTTAACCTTCAGTGAGTTTTCATTAAGGATATGAAACGATTCTTTTGTCGTTTTTTGTACAAAGTACTTTTTGACTTTTCTGACAAACGTACGAGAAGAATGTTTTTTTAACTTATACGGCATTAATGGATTTTTAAAACATTATTTCCAAGATACTTACTTTACATGTTTTCATGTTTATTTTTAATCAACTTCTTTTAGTTTAAAATTGAATGACATGTTAACAGAGGAAAAATGTTTTTGAAGTAGAAATGATATTTTCCTCAAGAATGGAGTTCAAGTTTTTTTTATCAAAATTATTTTCCATAAAAGATAATATAGGGTTCTGTTTCTATCCATATTATTACATTTATTTTATTATGTTGTGATGGAATTATTTTTATGAATTCCTTTATCTTATATGAATTGTTTTATGATGTCATGATGTTTAAGAATCCCCTTTTTATTACATGGGTTATGCAATGATGTATGATTTATGATTTTGTGGCACACATAAGAATGGTATCATTATGAGATGGGTGGGACCTATATCTCCCTCAAATCCATTGGGTAATGATTTTATATCTCATGAGATAGACTTGGCTAGAACGTTAGGTTAAATCGGTTCAGTGAAATAGGACTGAAACGAGGAGTGAACTGAGTTCAGAAATGGACTTTGTCCACTAAGATAGTCGTGGCAATGAGTCTTGACTAATAAGAAATTATTTACATTGATTATGTGTTTATTTCACAATGATTTATGTTTTATGTTATGATTATTGGGATTTCATTTCACTACTATGATTTATCCCATGTTATGAAATTATGCTCTCTTTTGCAGTTTACGATTTCCTAAATGTTATGTTCTTAGGAATATCATGTGATTGATATTTCTTTTGTTTACCCTTACTGAGAATTTGAGCTCACCCTTTTGTATGTTTTCATTCCCTAGGTCAGGAAGAAGGTTGATAAGTAAGATATGCCAAAAGGGACTCTAGATATGATGAAATAAATGGGAGGCAATGTAGATGCTTTATGAACCAGTTGTTTATGTTTCCCAGTTTCTAAAGACACTATACCTATACAGTCCTTTCATGGTTTTGTTAGATGTTGTAATAAGTATGATTGAATTTTTATATAATAACAATGTATGTAAAGTAAGGGTCGTTGTAGTTGGTATCAGAGGAAAGGTATAATCAACCTTTGGAAACTAGGATGTGAAATCCTTAGTAAGAAATCTGTGGATAATTCTAAGCATAGAACACAATCTTACTATTTTAGAAATGACCATGAATAACCTAGGATAAGACCGTAAGTGTGAAATTTTATTCGTAATTATGTGGTTTTCCTATTATAATTAGTGTTGCTCAAACTATTCTTCTTGGTTTTAGTCAATGGCTGGAACCCGAAGGAACCGTGTTAATGCGGAATGCGACGGGCAATGCAATGATTGTCCCCCTGAGCAACCAAATGTTATGGGAGATGGAATGAAAAATCTTTTAGCCATGATCACACAACTTTCTCAAGATATGAATCAGAAAGGACATCCAAACGAGCAAAGGAAGGAGAAACATTCTGCTGAATCCTTCATGAGACAGTGTCCACCTTCTTTCAGCGGGTCTGCTGATCCATTAGTTGCTGGAAAATGGATTAGTACTACTGAAAAGATATTTTCAGTTCTTCAATGTTCTGAACACGATAAAGTCATCCTATCAGTGTATCATTTGGAAGGAGATGCTAATCAATGGTGGAATCTTATTAATAATACGAGGAAAAGGGATGAAATTTAGTCCATGGAATGAGACGAGTTCAATAACTTATTTTTCAATAAGTAATTCCCTCGTATTCTCTGAACAATGATGGAGAAAGAGTTTCTTGAACTGATGCAAAAGGATGATGAATCTGTTGGTACCTATGAAGAAAATTTTACAAGACATGTAAGGTACGCTTCGGGTATTATTATCCAACATGAGAGTAAGATCGAACGATTCTTTAGTGGCTTAAAACCAAGTCTTTGAAGGGCCTTAGCCATAAGGGACTTCAATAGCTATGTGGAAATTTTTCGATGTACTCTCAAAGTTGAGATGGATATTGGAGTAACCCATCAGTCATATGGGTTTGATAAGAAGAGGAAAATGGAATTCAAAGGAAAATATAAAGAGAACACTGAAAAGAAGATGACTTTTCCATTATTCTCAAAGTGTGGAAAGTAACATGGAGGGAGTTGTCTTAAAGGGACAATTAAATGTTTCAAATGTGGAAAGGAAGGTCATCGGGCATTTGAATGCCGAAATGATGGGAAGAAGATTTCTAATGATTCAATCAAAGGAAGGGACACACAAAATGAACCTACTACATTTCAATGATTCAAGTGCAGTGATATGGGGCATTATTCCAATAAATGCCCTAATCCATGAGTTGTTGATGATGATTGACATCAACAAAATCTTAAGGATAAATTAAAAAGTAATGTCACATGCAATTTCTATCAGTGATGTGGAGTACGATAATGATGTGGTGAAAGGTACGCTTACCATCCACTCTAAAATAGAAAATGTTTTATTTGATTCTGGATCCACCCACTCTTTTATTCTTGAAGATTTTTCTAAGGGTATCACCATATTACCTCAATAATTAGATGTTGAGTTAGCTGTGACAACACCTAATGGCGCAATAGTCGCATCAAAAGTTTATAATTCTTCCCCGATTGAAGTTTGTGGGAAAGTGCTTCCTGGAAATCTTGTGATCCATCATATAGTGGAATTTGATGTGATTATTGGCATGGATTGGAATTATTTTTATGGAGCTCATATCAATTTACAAATATAAGGAAGTCGCATTTCATATTCCAGATCAATCTATGATCATCTATTGATGCAAGGATGAACATAACCTTCCAGTGAAAATTTCTTCCATATCATGGGTCTTGATTCCACGGAATGAAGGTTATTTATCTCAAATGGTTGGTGAGAAAATCACAATTAAGAATTTTCCCATTGTAAGAGAGTTTGATGATGTATTTCCGGAGGAATTTTTGGGTCTTCCACTAAATCGTGAAGTTGAGTTTTCAATAGATCATGTACAGGGTGCTTTGCCTATTTCAAAGACACCTTATAGAATGGCCCCAATTGAGTTGCAGGAATTGAATAAGCAACTCCAAGAGAATCTTGATAAGGGATTCATATTCCCTAGTGCGTCACCTTGGGGAGAACCTATTCTATTTGTTAAGAAGAAAGATTTATCAATGGGACTCTCCATTGATTATCGAGAACTTAACAAGATCACTATCAAGAACAAATATCCTCTCCCAAACACTGAAGACTTATTCGACCAACTACATGGAGCTCAATACTTTTCCAAGATTGATCTTCATTCAGGGTATCATCAATTAAGGGTCAAAAGGGAGGATATACCAAAGACGACTTTCCGTACAAGGTATGGACACTTTGAATTTATAGTGATTCCATTTGGTCTTACTAATGCCCCTTCTATCTTCATGGATATAATGAATAGAGTCTTTAGATACTATCTTGATCAATTTGTGGTAGTCTTTATAGACAATATTCTTGTATATTCAAAGAACAAGGAAGAACATGAAGATCACTTGAGAATTATATTGAAGACCGTGAGAAAGTAGAAGCTTTATGTCAAATTTACCAAGTGTGAATTTTGGCTTCAAAAAGTTGCATTTTTTGGTCACATAATCTCAAAAGTGGGTATATATTTGGATCATGCAAAAACAGAGGTTATCGAAAGATGGTCGAGACCAAAAATAGTAACTGAGATCCAAAGTTTTCTTGGTTTGGCTGGATATTATCGACGTTTTGTGAAATATTTTTCAAGATTATCTAATCCACTCACCAGGTTGAATCATAAAGGAGTTATGTTTGTTTGGACGGAGGAATGTGAAGAGAATTTCAAGGAGTTGAAAAGAAGGTTATCCAGTGCACATGTGCTCACACTGCCTTGTAGTGGAGAAAGGTTTTTGATCTACATTGATGCATCCAAGAAGGGGATGGGATGTGTTCGTATGCAAAATGATACGGTGATATCTTATGCCTCAAGACAGTTGAAAATCCATGAGAAAAATTACCCAACACATGATTTGGAGTTTGCTGTGATAATCTTTGCATTAACGATTTGGAGGCATTATCTTTATGGAGAAAGGTGTGAGATTTATACTAATTATAATAGTTTAAATTATATTTTCACAAAAAAGGAGATGAATATGCGCCATAGTTTATGGCTGGAACTGATTAAGGATTACAACTGCTCAATTCATTACCACTCTGGAAAAGAAAACAAGGTGGCAGATGCATTAAGTCGACAAGACCATGCTAGCTTATCCATGATGAGGATCACAAAAGATCCAATATATATGGATTTACAAAGGATGGATCTTGCATTTTTAATGGAAGGGGGAAAATCGTATCTTTCACAAATGAATGTTCCACCATCTATACATGTGATGATTAAAGAGTCACAGAAAGAATATGTAGAGCTACAAAAGTAGGTGATAAATATTCCTGAATTCAACCTTGATTGTGATGGGATAATAAAGTTCAGGAATCAGGTTTGTGTTCCTGCCATCTCAGAATTAAAGAAGGAGCTGCTGGATGAGGCTCAGAGTTCTTCATTCTCTATTCATCCTGGAAGCACGAAGATGTATAGAGACCTAAAAGAGTACTTCAGGATGGATGGCATGAAAAGAGATGTTGCTGAATATGTCTCTCGATGGTTGGTTTGTCATCAAGTTAAAACTGAGAGACAGAAGTCTAAGGGGATGTTACACCCATTACCCATATCCGAATGGAAATGGGAAAACATCACTATGGACATTGTCACAGGACTTTCTAAAACATCCAAAGGAAATAATGCTATCTGGGTCATAGTTGATCGTCTGACAAAGTTTTCACACTTCATTTCTATTAGAGAGGATTTCTCTCTAGATCAGCTTGCCAGGATATATGTAAAGGATGTGGTAAGATTGCATGGAGTACCACTTTCTATTATATCGGATCGGGATCCGAGATTTACCTCGAAGTTCTGGCGAAGTCTTCAGCATACTCTGGATACAGAGTTGAGTTTCAGCACTGCTTATCATCCTCAGACAGACGGTCAGTCGGAGAGAACAATTTAAACTCTAGAAGATATGTTGAGAGCTTTCTCTATGGATTTCAAAGGTGGTTGGGATCAACACCTACCTTTGGTGGAATATTCTTATAATAATAGCTTTCACTCCAGTTTTCAGATGGCTCCTTATTAAGCTCTCTATGGAATGAAATGAAGGACTCCAACTTGATGGGATGATGTTGGGGAATGAAAGCTATTAGGACCTGATCTTGTTGATGAGATGGCAGAAAAGGTCTGATCTATTCAACAACACATAAGAGTATATCAGAGTCGATAGAAAAGTTATGCCGACAACCGAAGGAAAGACCTAGAGTTTGAAGTGGGTGATAATTTTTTCTTACGAATATATCCCTGGAAGAGGGTCATGATATTTGGAAAGAAGGGGAAGTTGAGCCCTAGATATATCGGTCCTTTCGAAATTCTGGATCGTGTTAGAAAGGTAGCTTACCGATTGGTGCTTCGACAGAATCTCTCTCAAGTTCACGACGTGTTCCATGTATCTCTCCTGAGAAAGTACATTCCTGATCCTTGACATGTACTCAGCTCAGAAGATGTACCGCTGGAGCAAGATCTTTCTTATGAAGAATAGCCGATAGAGATTCTAGATCTTAGTGAAAAAGTCCTACGAAACAAGACCACTCTCTTGGTGAAAGTTTTAGGGAGAAACCACCAATTATAAGAATCTACATTGAATCTTGAGGATATGATTAGGGAGAGGTATCCTCATTTTTTTGTTACAAAGTGTGGAATTTTGAGGGCGAAATTCATTTTAAGGGTGGTAGAATGTAACCCCCGAGACTTTTGTGAGAAATATTTTTATTTTATGTTATATAAATCATAAAAGGAATCATTCAATACACACAACACTAGCTTGGCTTGCTTTACACGCAACGGCGGCCATCCTCGATAGTTTGCGTCGTACGCAATACCGAGTTTCACTAAACAACGATATGCTATTAAAATATTCTTAAATCTAGCCATTATGAATAGTAATAACAACTTTTTGAAATTTTTGAAATTATATTATTCAAAATGGACTTCATTTTTGGATTCGGAATATCAAAATTATCCTAGGTTAAAATTTTGGTACATTTCAGATAACTTTCATATTCTGCTGAATTGTGAAAATTATTAAATTTAAATTAAAAACTTTTTTAATATAAATAATTAATAATGATAAATTATTAATTTGAGTGGTTTTCAAGTATATTTATAATATATTTTTTCAATTTAATACAATGTTGTTCATTGGATGCAATTTCACATTTAAACTAGACATAAACAAGTGTCAATCTTTTGATAGTTATTATCTCTTAAAAACACGCTATTTGTCTTGACCACGGGGATTAATTTCTAAATTAGTTAATGTAACTGATATGTTTTGAATTTGGTAAAATAAACATCATTTTTGAATTCATAATATCAAATATAGCTTAGGCCTAATTTTATGTATTTTTATGGAAACTTTCATTTTTTTTGATCAATAGTTATACCACTAAGTGGTAGTTAAAAAACTGAATTTTTTAATAAAACATAATTTTACCACTTCTGTGAGTGGAATTTCGAAAATCTGAGAGACATGGTTAATATCAAGGACTAAAATTTGGTTCAATGAAATTAAAATAATTTTTTGGTGAATAGTAACTTTTTATTTTTTTTACCACTGTTAAAAGTAAATAGGGTAGTTAAGAGTAAAATTTAATTATTATTATTACCCCAACACATGTACTAATTTTATTGGATAAGTTTAATTCGACCAAAAACAACCTTAGGAATAAAATATGACCTTTTAGGCCCACATGGATTCGATTAGGACATTTATTATCAATTTATTTAAAGAAGGGTTAAAATAGTTAAAATCAATGTTTAATAACTAATGAATTTTTAATATAGGGTTCTACATAAGATAAATTATACTATAAATATTAATTAGAAAGATAAAAATATGTCTTATATAATGGTATTTTATTTGTAATTTATAGACTTCAAATAATTTAATTTATTTATGATACAATGATAATGCAGTAATTATCTTATTAATGAAATATTGACATAATTAATGTTATAAATACCCAAATAAATGTAATTTGAGACTTTTCATGAATTAAAATAATTTTATATGTTAATATTACATGTTATTATTGATTTAATTAAATTTCTTAGAACTAATAATTCTGTTATGATTTTCACAAAAATCAATTACCAAATAGTTTCAAAATTGACAGAAAATAGTTTTTAAAACATATACTATATTATTAATTTTTATTTTATTCCTAAAAATATAAGGTTTGACCAAATGACATAGATAAGGTTATATATATTAATACTAAACAGCTTGGTGTTCTTTTGGCATGATATAGTAATTTTATTAACCTTATAGTGTAAGAAAACAAGAAGACACGATAAAAGTTTTAATTATGTAACATAAAGGTAAATCTAAATGATAAGGTGAAAATTGATACCTAAACTTGTCTAAATTCACTTGTATGGGAGGATTTCGACCCATAACCACCGTAGCTTCAAAATATATCAATTTTGTGCTACTAAAAACCAAATTTTACTTTGTAATAAAATAATATTTTTTGTTATTCCAAAGGTGCCCCTCTCCTCCCTTATAAAAGGGCACCTCATACCTCTCTTCCTCACACCCCTTTGAGCCTTCAAGATCGGCCAACCACTAACAATATCTCCTCTCGACTTCCCTAGAAACATCATAGAGGTTATGGTCTTCTTCAAAGTCCAATTTTAGTACCCTAAGAGGATGTCTCAAAGAGGCGCTTCAAAGAAGAGGTAATGCTCGTTACAGATTCATTCATCTTTATTTCTTCTTCCACTTATTCTCCTTTAGTTGTTTCATTATGAAGTAATAACATCAGTATCACTCTTATACTGATATGTTATTATAAGTATGAAATGATCCTATTTCACCATCTATCCATCCTATGGAAAATGAAATCACCACGCGTGCGTACGTACAGAATCACTTCTCCATGTCGTGGTGTAATCTATTTTCCATCACCACCATACTTGGATGGGTATAACGGTGATACTAAATAACTATATATGATTATTGTAAATTGGTATTGATTCTGAAATAATATATATATACACCAATACAATTCCACGATCATGGGAACAATATCATCGCTCGTCCGTACGTACGGAATACCGTCTCCACGATGTGATGCGATTCGTTCTACATGATCTTCATTGTATAATGATTATATAAATGAATTTAATGAATGAATATGATGTATATTACAATAATACCATTCTGTAAATGAGGTATCTATAACCTAAAAAGATAAATAATAATTTATTCAACAAAAAACGCATAAGAACAAAACGTAATAAACACCCGAATAACAAGTAGTAATGAAATATTACTAATAAGAAGCAATAAAGTATGACCATATATGATATCATAAAAATAATTATGTTTCTAGAATAAGTCAATAACATTATTTAAATCATTATACGGGAGGTTCGGACACTTACGAAGAAAATCAGACCTAAGGTAAGGGAATATATCACAATCTCATTTTTATCTGAGATTGTTTTTACTTTGGTATTTACTGGGGTGTATTTTATCATCCACATCCATGTTTCCACAATATGTAATCTTTATATCCTTCTAAAATATTTTAATTCCAATTTTACCCTTCAGTGAGTTTTTAGTAAAGGATATGAAAGGAATATTTTGTCATTTTTCGTACGAAGTACTTTCTGACTTTTCCGACAAATGTACGAGAAGAATTATTATTTTTAACTTATACGACATGAATTGATTTTTAAAACATTATTTCCAAGAATATTCCTTTACAAGTTTTCATGTTTATTTTTAATCTACTTCTTTTAGTTTAAAATTATATGACAAGTTAAGAAAGGAAAAATGTTTTTGAAGTAGAAAAGATATTTTCCTCACGAATGGAGTTCAAGTATTTTTTATTAAAATTATTTTCCATCTAAGATAATATAGGGTTCCATTTCCATCCCTATTATTACATTTATTTGATTATGTTGTGATGGAATTATATTTATGAATTCCTTTATCTTATATGAATTGTTTTATGATATCACGATGTTTAAGAATCCCATTTTTATTACATGGGTTATGCAATGATATATGATTTATGATTTTGTGGCACACATAAGAATGGTATCATTATGAGATGGGTGGGACCTATATCTCCCTCCAATTAATTGGGTAAATATTTTATATCTCATGAGATATACATGGCTGGAACGGTAGGTTAAAACGGTTTAGTGAAACAGGACTGAAACGAGGAGTGAACTCGGTTCAGAAATGGACTTTGTCCACTAAGATAGTTTTGGTAATGAGTCTTGACTAATAAGAAATGATTTTATATGATTATGTTTGTATTCCACAATGTTTCATGTTTTATGTTATGATTATTTGGATTTCATTGCACTATTATGATTTATCCCATATTATGAAATTATGCACTCTTTTGCAGGTTAAGATTTCCAAAATGTTATGTTCATATGAATATGATGTGATTGATATTTCTTTTGTTTTACCCTACTAAGAATTTGAGCTCACCCTTTTGTATGTTTTCATTCCCCGGGTCAGGAAGAAGGTTATTAAGTAAGATATGCCAAAAGGGACTCTAGATATGATGAAATAAATGTGAGGCAAAGTATATGCTTTATGAACCAGTTGTTTATTATTCCCAGTTTCCAAAGACACTATACCTATACGGTACATTCATGGTTTTGTTATATATTGTATTAAGTATGCTTCAATTTTGAAGTAATAACAATGTATGTAAATTATGGGTCGTTATAATTATGTTCAAATATAAAATATTTCATAGTTACCTGGGAAGTAGAACATGGCCTTGTAAAAGCCCTATAAAAGGAATTATCAACTAAGACATGGTTTCTTAGGCATTCACCTGATTACTAATAATCATTCAAAAACTGAGTGCTTGTGGCTTACTTCCAAAAAACATCCATTTTCATCCAAAAATTTAGTGCAAATAAAAGGAGAAAAGATAGAAAAAACTAAAATGGAAAAATACCCGAAAATGTGATCACATATTTGAAAATACAGGCAAAATAGCTTGAAATATGTCTTCGTATAGAAGTATTTAAACATGTATAAATGGATATGGTTTTAGATAATAAAATATTATGGCTCATTGATACTTCAATACCTCGAAAAGGAAAACAAGGTGAATGATGCTATGAGTAAAAAAGATCATGCTATATTATCCATGATGTGGATTTAAAAGTATACAATACTAATGGATTATGGACGTATGAATTTTTAATTCAAAATTTATGGGAAATGTCATACCCTCGCTAAGTTTTTTCTCAACCCTCAATTAAAGTATAGATCAATTTATATGGGATGAATTATGAGGAGATATATAATAAGGTAGATAATAATCTAGAGTTAAAATATAATTTTGATGGTGTCATATAGATTTTAAATTGTGTTTATATCTGATCTACACTAGAACAAAAGAATGTTCTTTTGTATGATTCACATTACACTTAATTATCTATAAATTATAAAGATATAATGATGTATAGAGATTAGTTGAAAAATAATGTTGGGATATTAAGAAGAGGGAAATCATTGAGTATATATCTTGATGATTTGAATGAGAACATATTTTGTAAGATAGATATAATCCTAAATGGATGATTTAACCATTACCTATACCTATTTGGTAGTGAACAAAATCACTATGGATTTCATCATTGGACAACTAAGGACATCTAAATGTGGGAGTGGAATATGGGCAGTAGTCGATTTATTTATAAAGTAAATTAATTAAGTTACTAAATAGAATGATTTCTCTCTAGATATTCTTTCCATGAAATATATTAAATAAAAAGTTAGGATTTATTAAATTCTCAATAATATTGTATTTGATCGAAATCAGAGGTTTACAAAGATATTCGGGAAAATTCGTCAACATGTTTTGGGGGATGAGTTGAATTTAATAACAACTTACCACCATTATTCAAATGGATAGTTTTAAAGAACCATGAAAACTCTATAATATATGATGAGATATGGTTAAATAGATTTCCAAGGATATTTAGATCCACATAATCATATGATATAGTTCTTGTATGACTATTATTTCGATTATATATTCCAACTAGAAACAAATGTGGATTTGTATGGGAATATTTTAATGAAAATATCCTAATGAGATAAATATGGAGAAAGATAGCTGATAAGGTCTGATCATGTCTAAGAAATGAAAGTGAAGATCTAAAATATTTAGTGTCATATGAAAATGGAATAATATTAAATAAAATATCTATATCGAAATTCATAGAAGATATCAATAATTTGAAGTTAGTGACTAAGTATTTATTTTAATATAAATATGGAAATGGATTATTTGATTTTGGAATATTGGGAGGATAATCTCTTGATAAATCAGTCCATTAAATATCAATGATCATGTTAGTGTTTATATTATCTCATATAACTCCCTCCCCACCATTCACAAGAGCATGATTTCTTCCACGTATAGTTTTTAAGGAAGTAAATACTAGATGCATCACATGTATTAAACTCAGAATCAATACAACTGAATCATTATGTATGTTATAATGAAAAAACTTATGGATATCTTTGATTGGAGTGACAAGGAACTACATAAAAAGACCACAGATCGGGAAAAAATTTTATAGATAAATATTACTTTTGAGGTGGATCTATGGGAACCATTGGATATGATGAGAGAATATCACCCACACTAGTTTCCTTCCATTTAATTTAATTTCAAGGAAAAAATTCATTTAACGAAGAAAAATGTAACAACCCAGGTATTTCCTCCATAAATAAATATGGTGTTCGATTGTTTGATTCACAAGTAACACCAAAAACCAAAAAAATAGACCAATGTAAAGTCATTGTATAATTATAAGGTATAAATAGTGGAAAACAATTATGAGATATATATATTGTAACTCCTGAGACTCTGATATAGTAGGTAAATACCACATGACAAAGTGTGGAAAAACTATAACCATTATCGAGACTTAATTCAAGATTTTTTTTAAATTTTAATTTTTTATTTTAAATTGTCCAAAATAATTACCTATTTAACATACTAATATTAAAATTATCATAGTATAAAATTTCGACCATTTTCAAAAAACATTGATTTTAGTTTAAAAGTATTATTTTTAAGAAACTTAAATTTTTATAACATTATCATTATATAAGAATTTAATAGAGATTTAAAATAAATATTAATTAAAAAAATAGTATTTTAATAAATATATTTTACATTTGAAAATATTCTTTGAATTTAGGAAACTAATGGAATTTTTTTTTAGAATTAATTAAAATATTACTATAAAATAATAACTATTTTACTATATTTTCAATGAATAAAGTATTTTTAAAAAATATTATATTATAGTTTTCATTGGAATCCTCCTAAATTTTTTTATCGTATAATAAATAAAAATTATTCATTAAAATTAGTATCTATAATAATTTTAAATTATATATGAATTTAATGTATAAAAATGTTTTTTCTCGAAAAACATTTTCAAAATGACTAAACAATTTTTTTAAAATTAAATTTTCAAGAAATAATATATTTTATTCAGTAAATTCTTTTTTAATATGATATTTTAAGGGTAAAATTTAATAAAATAATAAATCTTACTCTTTTTCATTAAAAATCATTACGATGATGAGACTTTTTTTTCAAGGTATATGTAAAGGGGGTAAAGTGAGTTTAACCCCATGTAAAAGTCCAAAAATATATAAACTAAGTTCTTATAATTTAATAGTTGATATTTTTTTCTATAAATTGATTTTATACCTACATTTTTGTTTTTTTATTCATTAACCCATGAATAGTACTATTGAGTTATTGAAAAATGTGAATTTGTTCCCAAAAACCTCCATTCCCTTCCCTTATAAAAGGGAAACATCTTCGCCATTTCAATACCAACCACACATTATAATTTCTCACTAAATATTTAAATTTTTCCTCTATATATAACCATATAAAAATAAAACATGTCCTTCATCACTCATAGTTATCTAATTCCATTTCAATATGTGGAGACATCTAAGGAATATTGAAGTCACCGATATGAGTATTATCAACTACATAGTTTTATTGTTAATTTTATTATTTTTTATTTATTATATACACACTATTATATTGTACTTGTTATAATATATAATCTATAATGGTACAATATTAATTTTTTTATCATTATTTATTTCTTTACCCAGTCTATTATTAAAACCAAAACAATTGTTCATGCGTAGTGCAGACTACCACCTCCAAGATGTTAGATGTTTCCATTCCATTCATAACAATAAAACAATGGATTTTAGGATGTTATTAAAGGATACATATGATTTTTATAATGTTAGTAAGGTTTTTATGAAAAATTAGAGAATATAAAAATGATATTATTGTAAAAAAACATCATTAGTTTAATTGATTGAAATAAGTGTATTAAGAAGATAACCTTTCATTAAATTCGGTTATGTTATAATATAAATTACTTATTCATAAAATTACTAGAAATTATTATACATTACAATAATGAGTTCTAAATAATATCATTATTATTCTTCTAAAATGATTTTATAATAAAATCACCTCATAGTCAGTCATTATGTAACGGTATGTTCGTGTTTGGGCTAGTTTGACCACATAATTGAACAATACAATGACTTTAAACCAGGAATTGAAATTAGAAATAATTACTAGTATAATAGGTTATAATCATCTAATTATAGGGTTGTTTTTCGTTTTGGATATATATTATCAATATTTAGATCATCAATTAAGAAAACACCCTTCGTTCATACAAAATCAACAAAACAAGCTTATTATCGACTTTATCTTCTTGGTTAAGGTTCCAAAAAACCCCAGGAATTGAAATGGAAACATAATAAATTCTAGTAAATGTACCTTAAATGTATATTTAATTACCTATTAATAATTTATATTTAAATAATAATGTATAGGAAAACAATTATTATGAAAAAAACCCAAAAGATCAAAACTATAAACCCTAATATGGATAATTTGAAGAATTAATGTAGAAAATAACCATTTAGGAAAATGCTGAACAAAATTGGATATGAGTAGGGTTATGAATTAAGATATTATGATATATATATTTATTATATATTAGGTTAATGTATGTTTTTTGAAATTGGTATATTAGGTATGGATTATTCTATCTCAAATATCCCCTTGAGACATAATTTGTATTATTCTTCTAATTTCATTTATATGGTGTATATCCTACATATTAGAGATTTTATACCATTTAGTTAATTTATTAATATTATTTCTATCTCATAATAATCCATATAATCCAACAGGTTATTATTTACTTTCTTCCCACACTATATGTTTGGTTTTTCCATCACAATTTTCATTCATTGGGACCTAGGTAATAATCACGATCAAATTAATTTTATATGGTGATTTAATAAACATGGAATATATTTTCCTAGGTAACTCTTGAATATTATTGGATTTAAAATTATATATTTTTTACCCATATCTCATATGATTTTTCTTCATGTGTTACCTTTCCAATGGTGGAAAAACCAACCTATAATTTTTTAAAGAAAAGAAATATGTAATGTACTAGAAAATTAATCCATATTTAGATATTGGAAACTGGATTATAACAACCATTAAATTACATAAAATAATATTATTTAAAAATTAAAGTAAATTCATTTTAAAAAATACTTAATCTGTGTCCTGATAATATAAGTATACTGTCTTTTAAAACTGAGATAAACAAATAACTTGTTCATAAATCATCTACATTATCTTCAACCTATTTCACCGAAACTAGAATAAATTTTCAAAAAGATTACTTAATCACATACTTAATGACCTAGGAAAAATAATCATAATAATGGGTGATCAAAAATTCTTATTAAGGGTATATAAGGGAAATATAAATCATATCACAATCATATGACATGAGAACATATCATTTTAAAATCACATGCTGCATATGAAATATCATGATATCGGGTCATGGGATAAAGGATTATATGAATTAATGGACATAATCCCCATCATACTAACACATTATATGATGTTTTGTGGAATAAAAAAAGAAAATCATTTCTATAGTAGCTAAGGCTCATAGCCAAGACCAACATATTGGACAATGTCCATTACTGAACCGTGTTTACTTGTCGTTCCAACCTTGTACTACTAAACCCGATTTACATTCCATTCCGATAATATTTATATCATGAGTTATAAATATTTACCCAATTAATTGGAGGGAGTGATAGGTCCCACACATCTCACAATGATATCATTCATACATGCTCCACAAAAACAAAAATTATTCATCATAACATAACCCATGAAATTAAATAGGTTTCATAAGCATCATTCCATCATAAAATAATCCATATAAGATAAATAGATTTCATAAAATAATTACATCATAAAAAAATAAAATAAAATTAATAATAGGGATAGAAACATAACCTTGTGTCATCTTAGAAGTAAAATAATTTTGATAAAACATTCGAGCTTAATTCTTAAGGACAATATACATTCTTCTTCAAAAACATTTTCAATTTTCAAAATGCCTTGAAATTTTAAAATAGAAAAATTTAGGAGTTATGAAATTGAAATATTTTTTTGCAAGCATAATTTAAATAATTCATTATGAATATTTAAATATCCTTCATGCTTTATGGTTTAAAAAAAACATTCTTTTCTTACTATTGTCATAAAAGTCAAAAATTACCTAATATAGAAAATGAAGAAAGATTACTTCAATTCCATTTAAAAATAATTAACCAATGGGTATAATTGATTTTAAATAATATTATTATAATATAAATAATATTATATATTTAGTAAACATGGATTTGAGTGATAAAAATACCCCAAGAAATACATACATATAAACAATCTATAAAATAATGAGATTGCATAATAATTCGTTAACATATTTATGATATACTCTATATGTATCCAAATCACCTATATTGTGGTTAATATATTTAATTAAATTATACCATAACCATATACATATTTGTAATATCATACATGATTTAATTATAACATTTTGTTAATAATGTTTCAATATTACAATTATTTCGGGTAAAGTTCTTCGTTTTACCATTTCTATTTTGTCATGCAAGTCCTTTTTTTTATTCTTTGGATGTATTCTATTCATGTGGAGAATAATATTAAGTTAATAATAATTAGTTTTACTCTACATATAAATTTTATAATCATTCATTAATTGTTAACATAGAGAATGAATCTCAACATGTTGTGAGAGACGGTAGGCCATACATACGCTTGAGAGACGATATCATTATATTTGATGGTTAAATGTTATATAATTCGAAGGTATATTAATTATAATGAATAATAATAATGTTATATTCATTATTTATGTCCATTATACTCAAAATAATACTCATTCAAATAATTTATTGTTGAATAACAGATTACACCACGACGGGGAGACGATAAGCTACATGTACACACACTTAACGATATTGTTATTCATTGGATAGATAAAAATAGGTATAAGGATTCCCCATAACAATAGTAAAATATAATAACTTATATGATATAATATTTATTACATTATTATGGAAATAACTTAATAATTTTATATACAATAAGAAATGTTTTTTGAAAGTGGTGATAAAACCATTACTACTTTTTGGGGTATGACCTTTTGTTTTGCACAAAAGGCCTCCCTAAAATGAATTCCTGTCCAAATTCTAGCCACTAGGATGATATTATTGTATGTTTTATTGGAAATGTGTAGGTTTTGTTGAAAAAAAATGTCTTTAGAGGTGTGATTTAAAGATAAGGATATGTTCCCTTTTATAAGAGAGTGGAGGGGCCCCATTATAAATACCAAAAAAAATAAATTAATATAAATTAATTTTTATGTGAAAATTCCACCAAAATGAATTATTTAGATGATTAGATGAGGAAGGGTCAAAATAATCTAAAAAAATAAAATTTATAATTGTATTGATTTTATCTTAGACAATATCATTTTGATTTGTCCTTATTTAATTTATTTAATTTTAATTGTAGAAATATATTTAAAATATTTATTGTTAAAAAATATTTACATATATGGAGTTAATTAACCATAAATGGATATTATATGACATTTTAGACCTTATAATTATCACTTTGAAAATTTAATATATATTTATGTTTTTCAATAATTTAATAAAATATCAATAGTGTCAATTTGGACACTAATCAATTCATTGATTTTAAATAAAATCTCAAAAAAAAAATCTTCTAAAAAACATTAAATATACTCTAAAAAAGTCATAATAACCTCTAAAATTCACAAAAAACCTGAATTACTTCAAATTATATTTCCTTTAATATTTTCGAAATCATTTAATTGATATTTCTATTAATAAAATAATTTATGTGTCACTATTATGTCATTTGTAATGGTAATTACATAATTTATAAAAACTATAAATAAATTAATATGATTTTTTTACTTATTTTATATTTACATAGACAATCTATAGTCGATATAATCATAAGATTATCCATATATTAAAATTAATACACCTATATAAAAATAAATTGTGACATTTTGTCACATTGATGGATTTTAATAAAATTAATGCCATATTCATATGAAATATTCAATTAAGTGATTAAATTTAAAAATATAGATGATAAGGATCTAATAATGTAATCAAATAGAATTTTTAGAGGTGTTAAGGTGATTTTGTAATATTATTTTTACCTTTTAATACCTGGTTTACCATTAACCATGGTAATTAAAATAATTATAAAAGTTACTATTCATAATTCACAAAAATAAAACTATCATATTAACATAATATGGACCTACTAATTCCCAATATGGATTCTATATTTAAAAATTAAAAATACAGAAGTTTGATTAATTAATTTATAATTAATCCCATTAACGAAATGAGAGAAGGAGTTTTTTAAAGATAAAAAATTACAAACGATGAAAATATTTTTTCATTTAAAAAAATGTAAAACTATTTCTAATGAAATAAATTATATTTAATAAAAAATTATTATATTTATAATTTAAAAAAATTTAATATTATAATTTGTCCATATATATTATTTTGATGAAAAAAATTGTCTTCTCATAAAATTTAGAGTGTTTTTACTATTCATTAAAACATGAAAGTTATTGTAAAGTCATCCAAAGTATATTTTTTCATCCAACATTAATAAAAAATGATTATGTTCTCATATAAAAATTATTAATGTTTTAATATCTTAATTTTAAATGGGTTCACCTTTCACAAGTTTAAAATTACCCTTTTAAAATAAAAAAGTTTTTATATATCAAATAGGGTTTAATCATACCCTATTACTAAAATATACATTGAAAAAATATAAAAAATATTTTTTTAGGATTAAGAAAATATATATCTCATTCATTACACTACAAAAAGAAATCCACTCAATAATAATAATATCAAAATGATTTATATTATTCAGAAATAATTGATAGCAAATGAATTCACCATAAAGAGTCATAAATAAGTTATAATTATTCCCATTAACATAATGAATATGGTATAACAATAATTTTATAACAAGTGAATCATGCATTTTATTAATACTCATGATTGTGTGAAATGAAAGCTACTAAAAATTAATTAAATATAATATTTTATAAAAATGTCCAGGTGTTACATGGATACAGCTATGGAATATAAGACCCTAGTGGTAATGACATTGAAATTGGTTGATCATTAACCAAATCATCACCTTAATTCATGAAGAGTTTGTTTCTAACACTACAAATCCAGCAAAGCAAGAACATGGTATCCGCATTGGAATATTCACACATTCGTAATGAACCATGACGAAGGATTTTTCCTACCATTGACTTGGTCTCCTAACAATTCAATATATTGAATTAAAATTATAACATCATGGTCAACCTCCACCATTTTAACCACCCATACAACTATATATCATTGATAAGGGAAATTGATTTTACTTTGATGATTCCCCATGGGTTCCATGTATCTTAAGGAATGTTCTCCTAAACATATGGATTATTAAATTGAATAGGGATGTATTTGATGCCCATGATTCTAATTATATGGATAGAAAAGTTATTATTTAGTTAGAGGTTCCCTGGGGAATGATTTCAATGTTCTAAATGACTCTTATTTTTAATGCATTACACTTAATAATATGATGGGTGGAACCCAATATTATATATCCACTCAATGTATCAATGCATTTCATAAAACAAAACATATTTGGTATTAGTGTATAATGTATCAGATTTTCTATGTATTATTTTTAATATTATAGAAAATTATTTTGAGACCATACCATACGACGTGATGAAAATCCGAGGAATTGAGTTCCTGAAATAAATGTTTGAAGTAATTTTATGATTAAAAAGTGTGTGAAAGCAGTTTTATGGAAAATGTGTAATAACATTTAAATGGGTGATTAGATCAGAAATCTGAGGGAACCATTTTTTTCAGATTAGTTACTTTACCTTTGAACGTTCCTATCATCAACAATCGCGGGTCAACTTCGAGTGTAAGTTTTTTGACGTTTCAATGGAAATAAAATAAAGTAATAATTTTATTTTACATAAATTTTTTCTTTTTATGCATGACCTAATTCCTTCCATTTTAAATACATACATAAGAAATGTTTGCAGGGTTAGCCTCATAACGCTCTGAATAGTTAGGGGGCCTCTTTGAGCTTTGGATGATTTTTGACAGACGCCAACAAATGATGATTTGTGGATTGTTGCACAGCAAGATCGAATCCCAACTAAAGACCTATCTCCTTCATCATCGGCCAGAGAGGTAGGGGTTTGTTAATTTGATTATTATTTTCCCCGTTTTGGATTTAATGACTAAAGCGGATCAAACCACAAATTTTTTGATCCACAAATCACGGGTTCTTATTGGAGGGTATTATTTTATATTACATTGGGGTTTGAATCGAGAATATGATTGTGATAATTTTGATATTACCATTTGTTTCACACTATTTAATCCTTCTAATGGAACTGGATCAATGCCGAGATGAATGAAAGTGGAGGCTCATTACTCAATTTGGTGTGTTGGATTTTCCTTCCTCTTTTCTTCGCGATCTTCGCGTTCTTTGTGGGGAAACAAAAAATTGATCGTTGCACATTTTTCTGGAAATGAAACTATCAAAAACAAGAGACTCGACATTGATATGAATCAATGGAGGTGTGATGGGAATGGTGGACAACAAATTGGCTCGGATTGGGTGAGGTCTTTCTTCAATAATTCTTCACACCGGTGGATTGATACTCAATTTCGGGGTTTATAGGAGGCCCGAAAACAACGGACACGACTTCTAGACTTTGGGGTGACATTAATCGATATTTTCATGGAAAATAGATGGATAGATAGAATATTGGAGCTCCATCCAAGTAGTGTTGTTCGAGGTTCGTGATTTTTGAAATTTCAATAACACACAATGTGTATCCCGAATAATATGATTTGTAGGTCCAGCTAAGTAGAGGCTAGGGTTCCACAGTGCATGAGCCGATGACAAAACTTGTTCTCTAAAGAACACAAAGTTTGCGTCCTAACATGGGACTCGGCATGTATCTCGAGGATACATGAACCCTGGGTGGAGTACACTGTCATGACTCCCCCACAATGCCAGACCAGGACGATAGCATGGGTTACCCCGTGTACCTGATACATGAGTTGTGACACACGTGTTTAAGCCATGTACGGGCACATGGCCAGCATACACGGAGTCCTCCCCAAATAGAGGAACACGGCATGTCACTCTCTTACATGTCGTGTACACCTTCTTCTACACGACCATCTTTGCATCATGGGCTGTTGTAAACGGGCATTACTCGGGGTCCGAAGACACGACGTGTGAAACTTCTATTTTCCATGTACTTCTCAGAATATGGCTTGATATTTTTTCCACTATATCATAGAGAAGGTTTGTTTGGTTTAGTGACCCTTATTCTTGTCCCCTCTAAAGTTCAGGTATCATTTCCTTTTTTAGGAGTATGATATCTTTAGCATGACTTTCCGTGATAGAGTAAGGTATCCCTCTGAGAGGACTAAAGAGAGATCCTCTATCCAATCATGACCCTAGGTAGTGTATGGTATCAATGTGACTATACCCATAGTGCACTGATCCTTTATTTACCAGTTGAATCAAGAATAGATGCGGTATCTGCCAAGGATCTGGTAGTGATCCTCATCTGTGTATCATGATCTTTCCCCACTCAGGAGTGTGTTCTCCAAGAATTAGAGTATTTATATCTTGTGACTTTTCTCAAAAGACGGTACTTCTCATAAGAATGTCATAAGTGATATCAGACTCATGTAGTGATTCCTCCAAGATGAGTATTTAGATGAATCTAGGATCTGAATTCCAAGAGGGGGATTGCAGTTCTATGATAGGTCTCTAGACTACAAGTCTGGGTTGTGAGTATATTAGGATAGTGCTCACATACTATATTTTCAGTAGACCTATTCTCATAAGGGATTAATTTACCTTTATTTTTTTATTTAATTGTTGTTTTCAGGGTCCTCTATAGAGTATTGTTATACTCACCCCTGCACAGGCCTTGCCCGCATGTATCGTGTCTGGTGCAGATGTGCAACCTTTTGACAGAGTCCAAGGCGGACCTGGACAAGACCAGTCTTTCTGAGTTCCCTATAGGGAGATGTGTTCCTACAGCTATGAGCAGTAGTCCCAGTACTATGTATTTTTTATCTGTTGGATGTTGTTGTTTTTGGACTCTTGTTTTTATCATTTTGTTGGTCTTGTATTATAGACTAGTTTACATTATATACCTTGCATTCATCATACTCTGTTGGATGGGTTTAGTGGTATTCATGCATTTTGTACCTTACTGAGTTTTACATTTCAGAATTTATGATCATGGAGATGTGTGCATCTGTATAGGTACTTATCAAATGCCTCCAATGTTAGTAATATGAATACTAGGTACTAGTCAGCAACCCCTGGCCAATTGGTGGTGGGCTTTGGGAGTCACGTCGTGGTCCCCACAGTGACTGGCCATGACAGATTGGTATCAGAGTTGGTCGGTTCTACCGTATTACTAGGAGACTATGAGTTTGTAATGGGGATACAGAGTTAAGTGTTTTGATCTCAGTTATCAGGATAGGGACTCCAATATTGGTGCGGGCAGCTAGCATTTCCATACAACAAGACCCCATTAACATGCTTTTTGACTCGGTAGATGAAAACACTCATTGCAGGTAAATAAGAAATTGGAACATGTTTCATATTGGAATGGGTTGTGTTTTCAATGTCATTTTTGTCATTTATAATGCTATATTATTTGAGCATGGTACATCTTGTTCCATATAGGATTCCTTCACGATGCATACCAACAAGGATTCCATAGTGTGAACACGATGATGACCCCCTCAGTGAAGAGGATTCGATACAGGGACCAGATCCCCAGGAATTTCCGATAGGTGCTGCACCTGAAATACCACCACCAGGGGAGTTACCCGTGGTACATCAAGTTTCGACAGACGGGGGGCACAAACTGAGCGCACTTCATGAGTTCCAGATACAAATACCCTTCAGGCTATGACACAATCCCGACCCTCAGGCGGCTGAAGATGGGCTTGAGGTGGTTACCAGAGTTTTCATCTCGTGAGGTCACCAGTGGACTAGTTGGTGATTCTAGGAGCCATCCTTCTTCAGGGTTCAGCAGGACGATGGTGGTGTCTGACAACATAGACTCACGCCTCAGAGACTCTATCATGGACTGAGTTTGAGTGACTCTTTAGGGAGTTGTTCTCATTGATTACGTTGAGTGGAGAGCATATCCAGAAGCATCTTTAGATCATGTAGAGAAGTTTGACGACAGATGACTATTCATTGAGTTTCACCATCCTTGTCAGGTACTCGATGGATATAGTCGAGGATCAGTACTCTAGAGCTAGGATCTTTGACCGAGGTCTACGACGAGACATCCAAGATTTTGTTCTGCCTCTTTGCATTCAAACTTATTCTAGTGTGCTCAAGAGGGTTTTGGAGATCTATAGCTTCTTGGCGGAGAAGAGATAGCCAACAATAGTTAGTACAAGGCATGTGGGTGCGGATAACACGGAAGCAGTCAATAGTGAAAAAAAAATTAACCCATCATCATTTTTCACGTCAGTTATATATAACTGACGTGAAAAGGTGTAAAAATCAATTTATCTCATTGTTTATTTTATAACCGACATGATAAATCAATTGGAATCCATTTTTTATGATAGTTATAAAATAACCGACGTAAAATTTACCAAGATTGGATTTCTCACGTCGGTTATTTTATAACTACTATGGAAATCCAAGATGGGCGCTTTATCACGTCAGTTATAAAATTATCGATGTGATAAGGCTAATCTCAGCAATTAATTACGTCGGTTATCAAAAGAACCGACCTGATAATGTTCCATTTATGATGTCGGTTAATTTATAACCATCGTGATAAATTATTTTCTACATTTGTTATTAAATAATTGATGTTATAAACATAATAAAATATTTTATCACGTTGGTTATAAAATAACCATCATGATAAATCATTAAATGATCTATCATTCCATATATTCAGTCATTCTGTTTTCTTCGATCTGGTGACATGTGACTCATCTCTCCTGCCCAGAAAACCTAGAAAGGATTCTTCAAATTCGAGACCTCCTACCTTGTTTTCCCAACATCATTCATCATCTTCATTAACACCAGATCTATCTGGTATACTCACAACACTCATGTAAGATTCACACAGATCAGTTTTAGTTTTTTTTCGCAATTCCCTAAACTAATTTTTTAATATGTTCTATTACTATCTTTGTTATTACAATAATTTTAATTATCATAGTGTTAATTTATACCATGATAAATTCCTTTTTGGTAAAAGAAACCATGGTATTTATATCATGAAACATTATTCTTTTTGGGTGTTCCATCATGTGTGTGTGAATGTACATGGGGTGTCGAAGGGGGTGGGGGGGGGGGGGGCTGTATAGAGGGGTGGGGGCTTTCCAGGTGGTGGGGGTGTCCATGGTTTGTCAAAGGGGGTAGAAACTCCAAAAATGGGATGTATTACCCATTTTATAAGAAAAATATATTGAGAGATAAGATGATAAGTCATAAAACACCAACAATAACTATATAAAAGAAAATGAAAAATCCCTCCCGCATGCTTGTTTAAAAGTAAAATTGCAACAGATACAATGAAAAACTTCAAATTAAAAACCGAAAGAACAAATATTTGTAGAAACGTGGTTGTTATCCCCAAGCCCGAGGTTGTAATTACCAGAACAGTACATGTAGTCCATCTTGAAACATGAAATTAGTTATATAATGTAGGGTGAGAATATGTGATTACTCAGTAGGAAACCCAAAATTCTCTCTTGCATAAGTAGAGAAGCATACTAATTACCCTATGGAAAGCAAAAAAACCCAACAACACCTAAAAAGGTATACTAGCCCCCGACTTCACCAAAGGAACACTCCCTAATTAACTCAAGTAAGGTAAAGTAATATAGTTCACATCGATGATAAGGTAACCCGAACCACATTCCCACTAATTAGAATCCCTCAAAACCTAATAGAAAATGTTCAAGGGCACCCACCTCTTCTTGAAGAACCACATCAGTACCCACCCACCCACAATAAGGCCTCATAGCAAGCCCCAAAACCTTATAGAATGAAGCTCATCGATTCTCACCCAAAAAATCCTAGTCCCCACAACCACTTACCGCCCACATAATCCAAGGAAAAATATCTTGCTACATCCTTAAATCACATAGAAAGGCTCAGCACATGTCATATTAAAGATATCTATGAAATCATAACACACTTGCACACACCTAGGCCCCCCAAAATGACAACCTACTTAAGTAATCATAGGCAATCACCTCCTGGAAGAGGGAGAAGAGAAGAGAGGGTGGTCAGTCATCCATCCTACCACAAGGATGTTTGGGAAAGAGTCCATTCCCAATAACAATGGGGGTATTTCATATATATTTCTCAACTATGGTGGGGTTCATATAGAAAAAACAAGGAAAATAAAGGATCACATATATAGTATCATACAAACAATCCCAACCTATGGGTTCTAAATCAAACAATCAACCACCATATGATACATCAAACTCTGCTGAAACCTTTAAATTCATTTTTTAAAAACACAAATAGTCACATTACACGTTGATAGATGCAAGCCATAGACAACAAGAATCATCTCAAATAGACCACCAACCAATTCATTTAACCAATAATAATTATTTGTTAAGGAAACCATTCATTCATTCAACACCAGTCAGGGAAACTACCAAAAACAACACACAATAAACCACACATTATAAACCATTCCAAGGAAAAATACCTATAGTAAATCAACTCACTTCATATTTAAACTCTCTTCAACTCCCATACCCACAACTAACATCACCATTTTTCAAAATCATTCCACCAAATCATTTCTCACAATAAGAAAACCCAAAACTTATTGAAAAACCCCACAAAAATATAATCCCAACCATCTCGGCATCCCCACTACAAAACAACACGACACACATTACACAAGAAACATAAACATAGAAAAACCTGAGGCTACAACCCCGATACTAAAAAACATCCCATTAATTCCACAATCAATCAATATCTCAACCAAAGATTCTATTACACCACCTCTACCATCCCACCTTATAACCATTCTCTCAACCCTAGCAACACACAACCACACAAGAAACAAGGTATAACAAAACTACACACAACACAAAAACACACCAAACAAGGTAGGGAGTATTCAGATTTAGAAAACACTCATTATTTAATTGGACATTGATAATTCATGTGTTATCCCAATACATGTTTGATCTTGGGGCATCCATTTATTTACTTGAATATACGTGGTTGAAAATTTTTATATTCATATGATCTTTCACAGTGGATCAACTTTAACTATCCATAATCCCTAACAGTTTCTCAAACAAATACCACCAATGACATGTATTTTTTATTTGGAATAGACTATACAGGTCACAATATTAGTAACAAATAAAACATAAGCATGTGTTACATTTTTTCATCCCCTATATATCTATATTAAACAGATTATATTATACTTATTTATTATGAATTATTTAATCCTCATTAGAGAGTATTCAAACACCCACCCCGCATGATACACAAATTAAAAGAGACGAAGTGATCCCTACATTGATAAATAGACGATCATAAACTTCGAAAGCCAAAACAGTGGGTGCACAGGGCTCCAAGGATACACAAACTAGGGGTGGAACAATGATCCATGAATCGAAGTGAATGAATGGTTCTAGGATGCTTGGTATCTAGATTAAAAAGAGAAATCATATGGGAGAACATATCTCATCTGTAGAAAGGAGTGATCCTATATCATTGGGGCAATGATTATAAAATCCATTAAAGTCAAATCACGATCAAGACCCCAAATTTTGATTAAAGTAAAACCAAACACGCATTATGAAATAAAATATATATTATAAATACATTGAAACACCATAAAAACACCTAAATATTATTTTAAAATCTATTTACGTCAAATAAAACGTTAAAGGGTAGAATCTGGAAAAAAACTATGAAAAACTAGAATTTTTCCAAACTATAGTAAATACAACGTCATTGGGTGAGCCACATACATTAGTCACTGATGTGGCCTACCATTAGTGAGTAAAATATTCAACTCACTGATGTCGTCTACCAACAATACCTTCCGACACAACCTACTGACTCCACTTTCGGTGGTCGTCTACCGATGCCACCTACCATCACTCCCTACCAACACCGCCTACCAATGCCACTCCCTGATGCTACCTACCAATGCCACCTTCTGAGGCCACATACAGACAGAAAATAAAAATTACACTTACTGATTCCACCCTCTTTCATCCCAAACCAATGCAAGTCACTGTTGGATATCAAAGAAAACAGGAAGACTCTCATAAAGAGCCACCATAACCCCAAAAACCCCTCAAACACTAGATTTTCACTAATGAATGGACTGGGAAGGTCTAGGATATTACATAAAATACCTATAAAATTATTTTTTACCTACATAATTCAATACCAACAAAAAAAGAAATGAGGGGTTCGAAGAACCACCCCGTGATATACCACTCAAGGTTCCCGCTATGCTTGAATCACCACTACTGACTAAGCACACCACATTCTAATTATATACCACCGTATGTTTTCAAAATATGGAGTGAAAAAATAAAATCCGTGAACACCTCCTCAAAAATAAACCACCACAACCAACCAAATGAGACACCACCCTAGCATAAAAACCATGCCATTCAGAACTCACAATTCAATGAATGACTTCCTCCATATTAAGATACAATCTTCTTTGCGCGGTACCGACTGCGCCACATGGGTTTAATCAAATATCAATTAATGTGTCTTTATTTTGAATCAGGTACTCTTGTTTTCTTATGTTTTTACATTATCAAACATCACAAGATAATAAAAATACTCATATCCTATCAAAAACAATGTACAACAATTATATTAAAAAAGGAAAATCAACAAGGAAAAATTCTAGAAAAACCTGGGCTACATGGCAGAGATATATGATTCTATTTCCTAAGTACTATCCTTTAGGATACCATGATTCCATAACACATGAACCAAGGTAATTTTCTATCCTTTCATCACCTTCTACAGATGATCTCGAATCGGAATGGCCACTCCATGAACATTGCATCATATTCGACATCAAACTCTCCCTAGTCAATGAAATGAGAGTCATCATGAAGATACTGATGAAGATGAGAGACATGGAAGAAATTTTTGACCTTATCCAACTACAATGATAGTGAAAATGGGTATTACAACATGAAAACACCCCCTAACACATTGAAATGTATGATTATCCTTAGAGAAAGAATTCTCCACCTTCCGAACCTCCATTACCCACGTCCTTATGAAACCATTAGGAACATGTGGTACCAAAATTAGAACTCTAGTGCATCTTCCTGAGATTGACATAAAACATATTCGGATCCTATGAGTCTTTCATAATCTCATGAAAAAGATGCAACTTTTTTTCGGTACTCTGCGCCACATCTAAATAGAGAACAACTGCCTCCCCAACATCTAACCATCACATGGTCGAATGACATAATCTTCCATATAAATAGTTGAATGGAGCCATGCAAATTGAAGAGTGATAGCCATTATTGTATGAAAACTCCACCAATGGAATGTGTCGCACCCAAGATCTACCAAAAACAAGACGCAAACCCACAACATGTCCTCCATTGTAAGGATGGTACACTCTGTAAGTTCATCCATTTGAGGGTGGAAAGTAGTAATGAGGTATAACTGAGTGTCAAAATTGTGATTCAATGACCTCTAGACTCATGAGATAAACCATGCGTCCGAATTTGAGATAATGGATGTCAAACCTTGATGAATCCATGCCAACTTATCCATGTACCTCTTGGACGTGGGATCCATGATTCTCAACTCCATGATCGCTAAGAAGGGATTTGATTTCGTCCGTTGGTCCATCAAAACCTTGATGGTATCCTAGCCACAATGAGACCTAGTTAATCCTTTGATGAAATACATTGAGATATGAACCCGCTTCAACATGGAGATATCCAAGGGATGAAATATCCCCCTGGTATATGGTGGTCAGTCTTCACCTACTAGCTCCCTAATAACATAGAAAAAACTC
Organism: Viscum album; assembly: GCA_963277665.1. Classification (NCBI taxonomy): domain Eukaryota; kingdom Viridiplantae; phylum Streptophyta; class Magnoliopsida; order Santalales; family Viscaceae; genus Viscum; species Viscum album. The sequence continues at coordinate 1,210,232,752 of OY728159.1, forward strand.
TTCTACTGCATGGTTCTTCTTCAGACACCAAAACTATTATCTCATGTCATAGTACATCACAAATATTTTTGGGTGTACTACTAATGGAGATCTTTGAAAATAACATATAACTCCCTCAAACATTTCGATTGGAACGTACATCCTCCCATGAAATATAATCCCATTATTACTATCCATTGACCATCCCATTTGGTAATCACTATGGTGAACACGATCTCAAATCACCTCTTCCCCAAGGTCTCCCTGCTAAAAATCTTCCACTTGATGTATTATAGTAGATTGCACAATCATATGAAAAAAAAGCCCTCTACTTCCATCCATTCCCACATCTAAGAGCATGGATTCCAAATCATCCATCTCTGTCCAAGCTTCTTCATATTCATGAACAACCTCTTTCTATGTCATCCTTCTTAAAGCATCATCCATAGACTTTCCCTTTCCTATGGTTTTAGTGATCTGGAAATCATAGGCCTAGAAAAATTCCATCCTCCTCCACTTTTCCAGGAACAGATTCACTAGGAAAAGATATACCTTGGGTTTTTATGATCCATGAAGACCACAAAGCCCTCCCTATTGAGGTAATATCACCATAAATTCAGCACGAACATAACCACCTCGAACTCTTGATCCTGGTTGGCATCATGACATTCTTGGGTCAATAACTCCCTAGACCCATAAGAGATCACTACATTATCTTGCATTATAATGCATTCAAAACCCAGAAGATAATCATCAAATATAACTTTCAACATCACCCCTAAATTTAGAATGGAGAGCACTGATCCACATCCCTTTCAGGTAAAAAAATATGCCATGAAACTTCTCACTCCACACAACGTGCTTGTAATTCCTCGTCAAAGATATCGATGGAGCTACTACTCAAGATAATTTGGGTATGAATCTCTCATAATAACCTTCTATACTAATAAAACTATAAATAACAATAACATTCTATGGATCTTCCAAAGAAAAAAATACTTCTATCATTGATGGGTTCTTCACTACACCATACAATGACACCAAATTTATAAGGAAATTCATCTCTAATGTTTTGAACTTTCATTGGAAAAATTTCTGTAGATATGGGGGTGGCAAAGGACCTCGAAGATAGTCCTAAGATGATCAGTATTCTCCTCCTTTGAATTTATGTTGATAAATATTTCAATGATGTATACAATGATGAACTAGTCCAGGAACTCATGGAAGATGGAGTTCATAAATCCCAAGAACACGACTAGTTTATTCATAATATAGAAAGATATAACCACAAACACGTAGCTCCCATACATACACTTGAAATATGTCTTATGGATATCACCTTCATTAACCATTATTTTCTAATAAACATACCACATGTCAATCTTTGAAAACTATCCTTATCCCCTAATTTAGTTGAAAATTTCATTTATCCTTGGGAGTGGGTTACAGTTCTTGACCAATTCTTTATTCAAACTCTAGTAGTCTATGCACATCATGATAGCAACATCTTTCTTTTTCAAAAACAAGACTATTTCACCCTTTAGAGATACTCATGAACGGATAGATCCCTTATTCATTAGATCTTCTATCTGAATCCTCAACTCCTACAGCAATGAAGTGACATTAGATAAGGAGCCATCAAAATTGGAGAATCACCGAGCATTTATTCTTCCCCGAAATCAACATAACGTCAAGGGGGTACAATTAAAAACTTCTCTGGGAAGACATACATGATCCCCCAATAATATTGGGAACCTCCTCGATCACAATATCCCCTGATTCTACTGACATCTAGGCCAACGTGGAAAGAAGGGTCCCTATACACCGACAACACATCTAAAAACTCCACTCACCATAGAAAGACACATGCTAACTACCCACATCTCAAAACATAACTTTCATCCATAAGATGTTGATAATAGCACGAAAACTATACAAATAGTCAATTCATAGTATGAAATAATATGGCTGAATCTATAACCAAAAAAGATTCCCACATGATTGATGGGACCCCATCATCAGTCTATATCCCCAGACTACATTCAAAAAGATGGTATGACCTCCATCTAGAGTGATAAACACCAGGTGTATAGGAATCCTCTCAATATATACTACCATAACATGGGATTTACTATGTTCAAAAAAGGTTTATGAGGATTTTAAATAAAAAAAGTCATAAGCAAGAGTACAAAACAAACTTATCGTACCTCAAATGGTCATCAGTCCTACTGAAAATTCTTCCTCTATAACGTGTAACTTACCATGCCTAGTTCATCTACCCCTCTTCTGATGACAACCTATTCAATCATACTCAGGTTCACGTCCATAATGAACACCCTATGGTCAGCCTCTATCTGGTCTATCTCCTCTTGGTGGAGCGTGAGGCTGTTGTACCTACAACAGGAATTGTCCTACCTAAAACTGGTGCTGAGGTGGGCATTGAAGCAACCTCCACCTTAATAAGATATAATGACTAATAGGAACTGACTATAATGTTGGCAAAAGACACTAATAAAAAAATAGTCACCATTCCATCTTGTTAGGAACTAAGACCAAAATGTAGAAACAGAAACTACAGAGGTCACCTTCCAACCGGTCGGAACCTTGATGGCCCTGGTGCTTGTGACATGCTACTGATAACCATTATACTTTAGAAACTAGGCAGAATACACTATCATAGTATACCTACTCATTAGTGAATCCTCTCAACTACTTCTTACTTCGTCTGGAATCATTGTATGTTGGTATGGTTAAGGGAGTAATCACGTACTGGAGAGAAGGATGAAGTGCCACCTCTTGGCTTCTCACAGAAGAATCCTCATCATGAAATATTGTTGGCGCCAAAAATATGGCCCAAATGAAAGGAACGAAAAAGACATCGGGCGCGCTGCCTCACGAAGCATAGCCGCGGAGCCCCGCCGCCAAGCACCCACGCGAAGCGCCCCGACCATCGCGGCCTCGCGAAGCTCCGGAGGCGGTAAATCTTCGCGAATGCATTTGAAGTTCGCGAGCCGCCGCGAAGCTCCAGAGGAGGTAAACCTTCGCGAACGAATTTGACGTTCGCGAGCCGCCGCGATGCTCCGGAGGCATTCCCCTCCGCGGGTGGCGTTGACGTTCGCGCGCGCGCCGCGAAGCACCGGAGGCGGCGCGCGAGCCCAGCTTCGCGACACCACTTCACTATAAATACTGGACTCCCCCTGAGTACCGAGGATGGACAATCCGAACTTTTAGATTCTCCTCTCCCGAATCGCGAAGCACTCTTTGCCCCGGGAATCATGAGCTCCGCGAGGTACTTCTACTTCGCGAGACGCCTCTGCTTTGTCCCATTTTAAGCCCCTCTTCTGAGAGGTATGCCCTTCGCGAAGCTCAAGGGCATTCGCGAAGGAAGGGGATTCCCAAGGGAACCCGGGCAGCCGCGGAGCGTTTATGCTTCGCGAAACACCCAACCCATGCTAGTGATCCCTATGCCAAGGAAGGATCACTACACATCGTGAAGCACACTGCTTCGCGGGACCCTCGTTCGCAAGGCACCCCTTCCTCACGAGGTAGTGCTCCGTGAACACTCTTCCACTTCGCGAGGCACCTTCCACCCACACCTATGCCCCATGCTAAGGCCAAGGCACTCCACTTCGCGAAGCACACTCCTTTGCTTAGCAATTTCTCTTCTCGTGGGACCCTCCTGGTTCGCATGATGTGATTTCAATGTCCCAGGGACAATACCACCAGTAGCGTTGCTTCGCCTAATACTTCTTCGCATAGGCACCCTAACGGCTATTGCTTCATCGCATAGCCACGCTAAAGTAGACCCCTCGATGGTTCGTTCCGCGACCCCCCTTAACCATGGCCTTACCGGTACCTTCCCTTCCCCAAGGACCAGAGGGTACCGGTTATGTATGTCCTAGGGGTGTGGAGTGAACCCACATCGTCCGAGCTGCAGGACGATAAACTGCCAAGCACCACATCCTCAACACATGACGTTAAACTGTGATCCGACCTCGTGCCCCTCGCGAAGGGTCCCCTCAGCTCGAACATTTTTTACACCACTCGTCTCCATGGGAATGGAACTCTTCCTCACATGGAATGAGATCCTTCTTGTCGGAGTGGCGTATGTTCGTAAAAGAAGGGCGACCCTGCCCCCCCCCCCCAACGGATAGCTGCACCTCTACATCTCCGTACTTCCCCACTACCAAGGTCAGTGGAGGGCGTGATAGGGAACGAGGCACCTCCCATCATTGGACCAAGGTCCATCTTTCCCGCGCTTTGTCGCGCCATGGGCCTCCATCCTGGACTATGTCCCAGCACCGTGGGCCGGCTAACGCGTAAGCCCCTCTTCGCTTCTCACGGACGCTTCCTTCGCGACGTGATCGTCAGGTCCTTGCAACCTCTTGTTTCTCACACCGAGCATGACTTACGTGGGATTAGATTGAGCACCGACCCTTACCCCCATGCTAGCGAACAATGAGGACTTTGATCCATGTCAAGGCATGGTACGTAGGAAGCCTCCCTGAGGTTCAAGCCCACCCGTCATTTCACGTCGGGTCTCACCCCCGTCCAGCACGACGTTAAACTGCATTCTGGTCCAGTGGTAAGCCGTTGCGACCCATCCTCGCAAACTACGAGGACTTTGATCCATGTCAAGGCATGGTACGTTGGAAGCCTCTATGAGGTTCAAGCCCACCCGTCATTTCACGTCGGGTCTCACCCCCTCCAGCATGACGTTAAACTGCATTCTGGTCCAGTGGTAAGCCGTTGCGACCCATCCTAGAGAACTACGAGGTCTTTGATCCATGTCAAGGCATGGTACGTAGGAAGCGTCTATGAGGTTCAAGCCCACCCATCATTTCACGTCGGGTCCCATTCCAGTCCAGTGGCAAGCCGCTACGACTCATCCCATTTGAACTACGAGGACTTTGATCCATGTCAAGGCATGGTACGTAGGAAGCCTCCATGAGGTTCAAGCCACAGTGCTCGGTCGTTCATTCACGTCGAGTCTCACCCTCGTCCAGCATGACGTTAAACTACATGCCTCCTTTTGTCCCGTATGGCATTAAACTGTACACCCAATTCTAGTCCGATGGCAGACCGTTGTGACTAACCTGAACTACGAGGTCTTTGATCCATGTCAAGGCATGGTATGTAGGAAGCCTTCCCAAGGATCATGCCCACCACCCATCGGACCAAGGTCCACTTTCACGTCGGTTCACCAACAAAGCCCCATTTGAACTACGAGGTCTTTGATCTATGTCAAGGCATGGTACGTAGGAAGCCTTCCTGAGGTTCAAGCTCACCCATCATCCAATTCACGTCGTGTTCCACCTACGTCCAACATGAAGTTAAACTACAATTCCAGTCCGACGGCAAGCCGCTGTGACTAACCCGAACTACGAGGACTTTGATCCATGTCAAGGCATGGTACGTAGGAAGCCTCCCCGAGGTTCAAGCCCATCTCCCATTGGATTAAGGTCCCTCACTTACGTCGATTCGCCGACACCCACCGCCCGTCGTTTGTTCACGTCAGGGTTCACTATCGTTCTGTATGGCGTAAAACTGTATTCCATCGACATCCTGAACTACGAGGACTTTGATCCATGTCAAGGGATGGTACGTAGGAAACCATCCCAAGGTTCAAGCCCACCACTAGTGGACCCACGGGTCTACTTTCACGTCGGTACTCTAACGATGCTCATCGGGCCAAGGTACACCTTCACGTCAGTTTATCGACGTCATCCTGAACTACGCGGACATTGATTCCCTGCCACGGGGATACGTAGGAATCCTCTTCAAGGCTCAAGCCCAACTTCACTGTCGCCCCTGGGATGGTCCCATTTCACTCTCCTTCCACTCCAGTCATCAACCTACCACCCGTTCCGATTCTCGACCGGACCGTCTTATCCTGGTGAGACCATGTCTGTATGCTCTTCTTCACAGTCGCCCATGGGCTGGCCCCGGTATCGATATCCCTTCAAGGAGGATCCCTCAATCCGATCTATCCTAGCTAATGCTCTGGTTGGGTTGATCTGTCTCCGCTGGACGTTAAACTTGCGGCATACCGTATGTTGAGCACGGGAAGCTGAGGAAAACATCATTTATGTGTCTATGACATATAATTCCCCGCGCTCAATGTGGGATGCCTCGGGCTTCCACGCCCTCGAGAAGCCTTGTGGTCAAGGATAACAGACAAACATGCCAGGTACCCCAACATCCAGACACGCTACTGATGCCTCAACGTGACTACTCCCCTGACCGAAGGTCGCTGCCCTGACTGGACCCTTTGGAATGTCCTGACAGAAGCAGTGTAATTAACCGGCGCCCATGGAAACACGACACTGGGAAGAGTTTCACGAACTACGTATTAAATCTATGAGGGAGACTCGGACTAGGTGACGAGTTCTGAGGAGGAATCCACAGGAGGAAGAACCGACATCCCATCATCCTGTTTCGATCAAGGAGCAGACGTCCCTGAATAAGGAGCGAATGCCGCCCGCCTTTGTAAAGCGGGAATGCGGGGCAACAGAAGCGCTGCGCGTCCTCCCCCACGGAAGGACGGGCACGTGCCCCGACGAAAGCGTCAGAAACAGAAATGGTGAACCCGACATGAATTTCTTCTCATCAATATGGGGATTAGTAGCGTTCGAGACACCAGTAGATTGACGTGTCACCGGATCCAGACATCTGGTGCCTGGTCCGGCCAAGCAAATAGCGGGCCCATCCTGAAACTCACCGGAAGTCGGGGCAGTAGAACTTGGGGCACTCCGTTCTGCAGCTTATTAGCGTGGATCCTTCTCACAGACATGGAGAATGGAAGAACGCTGGGGCACCGGCTGTCAATCCTTTTCCTCTCAATACTGATGAGTTGATCCCTTCATTTCTCAGGAACCAGGTTTCTGTTACAGAGACGCGATCACCGTCCGCTCCTCTCCCACACAGAGGCAGGGGCAACACCACCACGACTATCCCAAGTAACGCTGCTACCGCCACGACGGCCACCACATCACGGAATACGGGGTGCCCACGCCCCCTTTCCCCATCAGAGGTCATTCAGCGAAGGGTGATCAACAACCTCGTGCGAAGGTACGAGGAAGAAGGGGTCATCACGACCCGGGATATGGCCCTCTTGGACCTGGAGGCCTCCAGGCCCCGCCGTCAATACCGCCCTAACAGGCCGCGCAGGGAGCCCCTACTCCCCACCCCAACATTCAACTGTTTGGGGAGCTTGTCTCCGGAACGCCTTGACGACTCCTCGCCTTACGCTGAAGAGGCGGGCGCCGTCCAGCTCAGCCCGCCCAGGGTCCCAACTCGAGGGCGCCAGGCGAGAGCTCCCGCCCGGCCGTGTCAGCGCCGTCGTCCGGCCCCGCAGGAAGAGCAGGCGGACTACGTCCCTGCACCACCTGCGCCAGCCCACCTGACCCGACATCAGCGCCAGGCCCGGGCTGAGGACGCTCGCCCAGGAGTGTCGACGTCGATAGCTACAGTGGCCCGAGCCACCGCCGACGTGCATCGTGAAGCCCCTGCATATACTGGGCAGGGGCAATCCTTCACCCAACTAGGATCGAGACCCCAACCGTCCCACGGGCAGGATGGGTTGACTCTCCGGGTTGCAGGCCCAAGTGGTGATCGCCGCGAGCTAACCCGCGGTAATGTCACCCCGTACGGAGGTCCTCCCCGTACCACTACTCCACAGAGCGTGGGCCTTTCCCGCTCCGAGGTTTGTCATGGAGGCATGCCTCGTGCTACCCCCATCCCGCAGGAAGACCTGCCCCACGGCAGTGACGCTCAGCGCAGAAACATTTCATGCGCCCGCTGTACAGGGTATGGAGTCCATCCTCCTGAAGGCACCGTCCATCCGGTCCTTCTCCAACGTGGGGGCCCTCCCTACGTCCCCTATGCAACCGGAGAAGGTCCTCCTCGCCCCAGCAACTCAAGGAGTGAAGGTCGGCCTCGGTCCACTCGCATCGACCATGGAGGTCCTCCCCATGCTCCTGCCAGTTCCAACAGAGGCCTCGCCCACATGGGTACTGTTCATGGAGGTCCTCCCCATGTACCCTTCGACATTTTCCCTGGTTCCCCTCGCACCCCGGCTATCTCAAGTGGGGGCCCTCTCCTCCACGGTGCCAACGCCACCCCGAGGCTGCCTGATAAGTTTCATCCTTGACCCGAAGAGCCTCCCCGGGGCAGGAGAGCGGGTCGTCGCCGCAACAAGAAGAACCCTGGGAAGGCCCAGGTGAAGATAAAACCTGCCCGCTTCTCCTACTCGGAATCGGAATGTGATTCAACGATGGAACCTTCTCCTCACTCCTCTGTATCAAGGACTGGGGCAGGAACCAGACGCGTTAGCCTCATTCTCCCGGAATTTTAGGTCCACCAGATTCCTATCTCCCTCCGCTGGTACATCCAAGAGGAATAAATCCTGGGAATTCCGCAGGTCTTGACCGCGCAATCACCGCCTCTGTCACCAGAAGAGCCCTCTACCTCTACCAGAGATCATAGAGAGTTATTGTGGGGGCCAATGACGTTAGAGCAACGACACGACCTGTCGCCGGTAGCCGCGTCTCCTATTCTGGAAGCTACGGTTATCAGCCCGTCGTATCGTGACATCGTGGACAGGTCACCTCACTCTTCACAGGATGGCCTAGGATTCCTCATAAGGATGTACGGTGTGATGTGGGACTATGTCCTCATTCACATCGGGATCATGTGCCATGTCGTACGCCCTCCCTTTACGAGGCCCAGCCTCAGGCCCCTTGGCCTTCTCGGGTCCCCGACCCTCGTCCTCATGTAAGACGTTAAACTGAAAACCAGTCTGGCCTTCCTGACTGATGTCTGACCTTAGGCCCCTTGGCCTTTCCGGGCCACGGCCCAGGTCCCCTCTTACCCAGGGTGTATGGTGTGGTGTGGGACTACGTCCTCATTCACGTCGGCTTCTTCTCCATACCGCACACCTCCCTTGTTTCGGGGTATATTTATCCCCTTCTCGTCCAGTAATGACGTTAAACTACATATAGAGAACTACGTGTGTCTTGATTCCCATCCTCATGGGATACGTAGGACCACCTGAATGTCCAAAATTCGGGTCCAGCCCCATCTCTCGGAAATCCTCATCCCATCCCGGCCCCTTGGCCTATCCTTCATCCATGAGAAGATTATATGGTGTGGTGTGGGATTATGTCCTCATTCACGATGATCTCATAATGACCACACCATGCCCCCCCCCTACTGAGCTATTTCGTCGATCCCTTTTTCGGAGGTTCACCAATGTGCTTAAGAGTACTCTGGTTTATTACCTGGAATGCCAAGATTTACTCGGACACGTCTGCACCCGCTTTCCAGGCTTTGCGTATCCCCGCATCAGGGCTTTCATCATCTTTCACACCCGGAGGGACACCCAAGAATGGCCTGTATACTACGCCCAAGGGCTCTCCTACCGATACAGGCCAACGCCCCCGAGGGTTTCGGACAACAAATCGATAAAATCCCGCGTTGCGAATATAGTCAGCGGTCGATGCTCGTTTGTTGTTCCCACATCAGGCTAACGCGATACGAACACTGTGTTTCCATCATGGTTAACAATTTTCCTCTATCGCCACACCAACCCATTAAGCCCAAATGCTGGGTACACGATTCACACCCTTCATCACTTCATCATGTCCAAGTAGAATCTCATAACTCTTGGTACTTTTCCTCCGTGCATGTCTGTGCGTTGGGAGAACAAGCTGCATCAAAGGTGTCCTTTGAAACTCTCCAATGACTCCCCTTTGATGGACGCCCCAAGTATTGTGATAAGGATCCTCCCCCCTTGCTTCCAACACCGAGTGTATCTCATGCGGGCTTAGGGATTGGGTTGACATCTGTGCTTGCTCGGGAGTTTTCACCCTCCACGGTCCGAGCTCTAAGACCATAAACTAAGATTCTCATCTGGAACTACGTTCGAGACCCATTGTCTTTGGGTCCAGCATGAGTTCAGCAAGTTCACCTCTCCGGTCCTGCCATCAGGACCCCGACCATGGGACCGCATTGCGTAGTGTAGGACCATGTCCTCATTCACGTCGGGTTTGCAATAGCTGCGCCACACATACCCCGTTTTGAGAGTTATCCCTCCTATTCCTTGTCATGCATGACATTAAAAGGCATCCTTCAGAGCTACGTGTGGCTTGAATCCCATCTTCATGGGATACGTAGGACCACCTGAATGCCTAAAATTCGGGTCCATCCCCACCTCTTAGTGATCTCTTGATTTCTCAGTCACGTAGGCCACTTGGCCTATCCCTCTCCAAAAGAGGGATGTGTAGGTATGATTCAAGGTTTTGGGCATCGTGCCCCCCTTCTCCTGGGAATCTTCCATCGCTCGATCACCCTCATGGTTGAGTCCCTTGACTCCTTGCTGTGGTTCACCCATGTATTAAGAGTACTCTGGTCTAGGACCAAGAGTGTCAGATTCAACTTGGTCATGTTCCTTCCACTTATCAAGCTTTGTGTTCCCCCCAATTCGGGCTTCCATCACCTTTCGCACCCAGAGGGGCCCCCATGAACGGACTGGATACAATGCCCAAGGGCTCTCCTACCGATACGGGCCAACGCCCCCGAGGGTTTTGGACAAAAAATCGATACAATCCCGCGTTGCGAATATGGTCAGCGGTCGATGCTAATTTGGTTGTCCTCATCTCAGGCTAACGCGACAGGATGCTGTGTTGCGAACATGGTCAGTAGTAATCCTATGTCGTCACGCCAGCCCCTTCAGTCCGTGAATGTTGGTTGTATATTTCACATCATTTTCCACCCCATCATGTCCAGGTGGAATCTCGATACTTTTGGCACTATCCCTCAGTGCACCTTTGCATGTCAGGGGGACAAAGCTGCAAACCGGCATCCTTCGGGGCTCCCGTGGTCCGAGCTCTAAGACCATAAACTAAGATCCATTCAGAACTACATGTGGCTTGATTCCCATCCTCATGGGATACGTAGGACCGCCCAGACACCATGTCATCGGGTACAGCCCATTTAGAGAGCCAGTCTCTCCCCCGGTCTTACCTCTTACCTCTATATAGGCCCCTCGGCCTAAGGTTTCCCTCTCCGAATGGCGTACAATCTGATGTGGGATCATGTCTCCGTCAATTGTGTTTTATAACACTGCGCACATTTCCCGCCTAGCATCGTCTCTGCTAAGTTTGCACTGCGTGACGATAAAATGCATGCTTGGTCCTATCATATGACCTTAAACTGTGACATTATCGTCCTGGCTGTACGACGAAAAACGGCACTGCATTGTGGTAACCTAGTTGTAGAGGACATCACGTTGGGTACTGGCCACGTTCCATGCCATTTGTCAATGCCCATCGAGGCTTGATCCTTGTGGCGACATCACAACCTACTCTTCTAGGCATGTCGCTTCAAAAAAAAAAACCATTCACCCTAAGGAACAAACAAGATATATCAAATTCCGCTTCTTTTAGTGCAAGGGCCACGCCCGCACTTCTCTTTTCCCCTGACACTGGTATCCTTTCGTTTCACCATCCAGAACTACGTATGGCTTGATTCTCATCCTCATGAGATACGTAAGAGCGCTCGGGAACTTCCCTGCGGGCCCAGCCTAACCTTTGTGTTCGGTCCCTCGACTCGAGCATTTCCCCAGAGAATGCATGGTAAGTAGGGATTAGGTCCTCCTTCACATCGGGTTTTGATGCCATGCGTCCCCAGCTCCCTTTACCCATTTATGGTCTAAGGTCCATCAAGAACTACGTAAGGCTTGATTCTCATCCCTATGAGATACGTAGGAGCGCCCGACCACTTCCCCGCGGGCCCAGTCTAACTTTTCATGGTATGAATTCTACGACCCTATACTATGATCTCCCCAAGGGAATGAAATCTGCTCCCCCTCTGTAATATGTTTCGTTGTCGTATTCAGATGAGTTTCGACAAAGAACCCGAAGTGTGGGACTTTCATGCGGACATTCCCTTCGTCCCACGACCAAGATTCGTGAACTCACTATTTGGATCGTCGTCCTCTTCCACGTCCAGAAGGACCCCCAGACAACATGGATACTTGGCTTAAGGGCTCTCCATGAATGCTGGACCTAAGGGCCCTTCAATCGTTTCGGGCCAACATCCATACGGATATTCGACAACATCTGTGACACGATACCATGTTTTGAACATGGTCAACGGTCGACCCTCATTTGTCTGTCTCCATTATAGGCTAACGCAACAGGGTGCTGTGTTGTGAATACATCAGCAGTTATCCTCCATCGTCACGCCGCCATCACCGTGATCTGAATCTCGAGCACCATGATTCACACGTTTCCACTTCCTCATGTTAAAGTGGAATTCCATCATACTCGGCTCTTTCTCTTCACAAATCTAGGTGCGCTAAATGATCGTGTTAGTGTCATTGGGCAAGTATTCACCGAGCATCCCTTTGCCCTAACCTGCCCCTCTCTGTGTCGGGAAAATCCCACCACTACTACTTGTTTCCCACACTGAGCACGACTCACGTGGGCATAGTAGTTTTGGCGAGATGTGTACCAATGCGGTCAGGCTGCTCCTCATCCTGCATAACGTTAAAATGCACATTCAGAACTACGTATGGCTGGATTCCCATCCTCGTGGGGTACCTAGGGACGCCCGACCACTTTGCTTCGGGCCCAGCCCAATCCTCACTCTTGGTCCCTTGACCTGAAGAGTTTCCTCCAGGGGTACATGGTGTGATTTGGACTCCAAGTCCTCATTCACGTCGGTTTCATATCTACCACGCCACACGCCTCCTTCCCTCTTATTCCACATCCTATCGTATGACGTTAAACTACAGGAATCCATGTGTCCTCAACGCATGACATTAAACTGCGGTTCTACTCTGAACAAGTTCAGGATGCCCCAAGATCCCACTGGGAAGTGACAGATCCCCCTCGTCAGAGAGGCCCTTTCTGAAAGAAGGAATGATCCATGATCAAACTGATGCGCGTATCTGGCGTGCTCCCACCACAGTGGTGTAACTACCCAAGTGTTGGATTCTGTTCAGACAGACCATCACCCCATATTCCACGCTTTGTGTGCCCCTTATTCGGACCCTCGTCCCTTTTCATGTCTCACGGAACCCCCTAACGGTCTGGTATCATGCCGCATCGGCTCACCTACCGTCCTGGGCCAACGTTCCGGAAGACATGTCATATCTGGAAGGACCCCCTAACAATATGGATTTTTGACCTATGGTCCGCCAACTATCCTAGGCCAACATCCCGAAGGATCGATCAACAACATTTGTGACATGGTCCCGTGTTTCGAACATGGTCAATGGTCGACCCTCATTTGTTGTCCCCATTTCAGGCGAATGCAGTAAGGATACCGTTTCTCCACCACGGTTAACGGTTGTCCATTATTGTCACACCGCCCCCACAGTGTTATGAATCTTGGGTATCGTGATTCATTCTTCCCATTTCCATATGTTTCGACCGATTTCAGCGCCCCTGGCGTTGCCCCGTTCGTGCAAAAGAGCACGCTGAAGAAGCGGTAAGTCGGTTACCCTAGAAATTCCTTCACCGATCAGGCCTCTCCCATCTTTTGGGAATCTGGACTGGTGATCCGAATCCCGGATGCCCGGAGCATGATCCCCACTCCTACGTCAGGTGGGATGAGATGATAACTATCTCCTGTTTCTCACATTGGGCTCGACCCACGTGGGCTTGGGGAATTGTCACCGAACGTCCTGCCAATATTGTAGGGATGTAACAAGGCAATTCAAACCGTGGAAATCGTGCGTTCTAAGGCATTCAAAGCAAAGAAGAAAAAATTCGAAGCATGAAAGTACAAATAAATGGTTTTTGGGATTGTTACAATACTCAGGGGTCGACTCCCCCCATGGACGGGTTGACCCCGTCAAAAGAGTGTTGCAGCTCTGCCACTCGTTGGCTTGTGGCATCCAGGGCTTGCTGCCGCTGATTTAACTCTCGATCCTCTGCAGCAGCGGCGGGGCGCAGTTCGTCAGTTCTGGCATTGGCCCTCTCCACGCTAGCTTGAACGGCATCCATCTCTCTAGAGGTCTACCTCATATTCTCTTTTGCCTCTGCCAGCTGGGACTTCAACCGTGAGACCAGCTCAGATTGCGCATCAAGAGAGGCTGAAAGCTCGTCTGCCCGGGTCTGCATCCGTTGAACCTCACCTTTAGCCTCCCGGAGCTTCTTAATGCTAGTCTCTTTCCTACGCTGCCAGCCCACGCTGAGCCCAGGATCATGCTCCCGGATCTTCTCAGCCATAAGATCTTGGATGAGTGCATGAGGACGTTGGGCATCCATTCCCCCAGTGCACAGTTCGCGCAACCGCGAGCGAAGCCTATCAATTTCGGCCAGCCATTGTGCTTGGGGGGTGTCCTTGATAAAGCGTGCGATCAGCTTCCACAACTGGTGGCAGACTATGCTGCTGTCTTCCTCGTCGGAGGCCGTTTCGTCCCAGTCTGCGCGATTGGCAGACTCGTACGCGGGATACGCCCGCAGGAAATCCTCGGCAGGATCAACATCCGGTGTTGAATCCAGTGCGACACCTGGCGCCGAAGCAGGTGCGACAGAACTGGGACAGACCGGTTGATCCTCTTCCTCAGAGTCCACCTCGATGACTTCGGGTACGGCCCTGCTGGCGGACCCGCCAGTGATGATGTGCGTCGCAGCTCGAGGAGATGGAGGGACTATTGACACCATCACCGGCATGCCCCTAGGAGGGACACCACCAGACATCCCGACCATCCTTGCCGCAGCGGCCCACGCCAGTCGAAGAACTGTACAATAGAGAGACATAAACGTTAGTTGGCATGGCCTACATGTGACAACGAGGAAACTGGTGAAGGAGACTTAAGAAGATCGACCTCTGAGCACTGATCTTGAGCCGGTACTGACAGGACCCCAAGACGAGGACCCCCGTATACTGTCGGAAGGTCTGGGGATTCCAAAGGAGCCACCTCGGGCCCCCTGGTCCCACCAGACGCAGAACTGGACGCAGCCATAGGCGCGGGTTCTGAATGTCCCGCATCATCACCCGCAAAGGAGCGAGAACGAGGCCTGCGAACAAGTTCCTCCTGCATGGCTCAAACATTGGTGGGAATTCCATAGGGATCCAATAACAGATCGTAAGGAGAGAAGTTCGGAATGCTACATCGAGAGCCTCCGCGAAATCATCGGATTCTGAGCCTCGGTCTACGACCTCGCCCTCCTCCAGCGGGCTCCCTCCTCCAGCCTCATCCTCCCGACAGGAGTCCTCTGATTCCTCCTCCAAGGGGAAGCGCTCCCTCAGATCGGCAGCCGATAACTGTGGGGGGACCGTCCGATTCAACAGTACCATCACCCGGTCCGTCATTGGGCGAGGGACGCCACTGGAGTGGATGAAATCCTCCACTTCTTCCAAGTACTGTTCTGCCTCTGCCGGAGACGCCATGAATCCAGCCCGAACTGGGCCTATGCCCGGCAATTCCATCCCGAGGCGATTCAGGTGGGCCCATATCTCGGATGTGCTGAGGAATTTCCAGTTGATATCCTAAATGTCCCAAGCTTCTGGGAATAAGACATCCTCTTCCATATCAATGTGACGCAGGCGCTTCCCCGGAGCCTGGGTGGATATCCTACGAAATCCTCTCGGTGGACGCCCCTCCGGATGACCCTGCTCTTCCGGAATCACTAGATCTACCGCTACTGCCAAACCCTCAGCCGGTGCGGGTCTCGCCGCCATGGCAGCCCCGCTACCGCGAGCGGCCCTAGCTGCCCTCCGACCCCGACCTCGAGATAGAGGAGGCCCACCGTCACCAACCCGGATCGTTGGCTGCTTCAGCATCTCCCCTGGGTAAGCAGCCTCCCAACTGATGGAGTAATCCTTCACTAATCCGAAGGCGGTGGTGGATGGAGGCAATGCAATCCGCATCTTTCCATCTTCCTGTGTGAACAAGAGCCACAGTTGCCTCATCACACACGGGTGCTCCTCGTGACGCACCTCCCAGTAGACCTACGGGGTCAGCCGCTGGAGGCACCGAAACTGCCTCGCAAACCGATACGGAGTGTACGGTTCACAGAGCGGCTCACGATCTATTCGTGCCACCGAAACTCTACCTTGGAAGGACATGAGGTAAGCCCGATGTTCTTCTGTTCCCCGTCCGTCATCAGTAAGCATCCATGTCGGCAACAGGAAGGGATGGAAATTGAACTCATCCGCCCTCCACATCCGATTCAGCACCATTGGAACGACCAGTTTGAATGGGAAGCTCTCGACCACATTCAGGATGGAGGGGTGGAAGATCGATCCCAGCCGCGAAATGGGGGTTGGATACTCGTAAATCCCCCTGATATGCGCTACGATCCACCCATACAGGAGGTGGAAGGGCCCGCATATCCTTGGCGGCTTCTTTCCCTCGCTAATATGCCGCATCATTCGGTACAGTTTGGTGAGCATCGGGATCCCCAGGTTGATCCGCTACCCCATGGCCAATATCGACGCCATGATAAACGAGCTGGGTCGTACCCCCATGCTTGTATCTCTCACCGGCAGGATCTAGCCACAAATGAGAGTCGCGACGAACACAGCCAGCATGACTATCGGTTGTTGTTCAGTGCTGACACTGAAACCCAAAGGTTTCCATTGGATGTCCTCCAAGACCCGCCAATACGAGTTCCCCTTGCCCTGTCGGGCTTCCCTTGGAAAAGTTCGAGGCCTTGAAGGGAACTCTCGATTCTCTGGGAGATTCAGGAATCATTTGAACCACCTCTTAAAGTGGACGTCCCTCACTGCCTCCTTGTCCTCTCCAGGGACAAGTGCCATCAGCGCCGACGCCAGTCGTGGCATTTTCTCCGCATCTCCCCATGCGTTGACAACAGGGAGGAATTCGTCATACATGGCCCCCAAGACCGGGACCCCAGAAATCTTGTGGACATCCCACAGGCTGATGCCCACCTCCCCGTGATGCAGGTGAAAGGTGTTGGTCCTAGATGACCATCTACTCAGCAACTCCGGCATTAGCTGCTTCGGTTGGTAAATGTGGAATTGCGAGGCCCATGCCACCTCATACAACCCCACTCTCCTCAACTCGGCCCCGAACTCCTCGCATGAGGCGCCTACCCAGTAGGCCCAAGCCCAGTCATCAGTAATGTTGCCGCCATGGCGCAGGTCCCACTCATCGGACCATCCCTTGTTCGAATCCTGCAAAGCCGCCTTCAGCATGGTACGATAGAGGGGAGGTGTAGTCTCCAGTTGCAGTGGATCCCGTCAATATCGTTCACATGGTTGTAGAGACAGTCAGTGGTGACGGGTGTGAAGTCCTCCCGCGCGTGACCATCGGCCACCCTGAACCATTGGTGCTGGCACGGTGTGCTCCTGAACAAGCAAGCTGGTCCGTCCCTACTGACCTCAGGGATAAAGACATCATCCCTCATCCCGAAGCCATACAACGACAGTTTCTTGCACTGCGGATAATCTTTCCGACCCTCCGAGTGTAGATCAGCCAAAGAAGTGTGGTCCGAGTGGCTCCGGATCATCTCCCCTAAGCCTGGACAGTTTTCCATCTCCTCTCGACGAGCAGCATCTGTGAGGACCCCCAAGACAGCTTCTTGATGGGCCATTTTAACTCTGGCCCTCAGAAAAGGATTCTTTCGGATTGATCGCGATGCTCTACCGCGAAGCTCGATCACGAAGCCGGATCGCGAAGATCGGTCGCGAGACCAAGCCGCGAATTCTAGCCAAGGCCGACAAGCAGAGGTTCGCTTGGCGCGGACGCGGAGTCGGAGACCCGCGGTTCACCGCGAAGCTCAATTCGCGGAGGGCTGTCACGGAGTACGTGGAGCTTCGCGAAGTCGAAAGCACAAAAAGGCAAGGAAGGCATGTGAAGAAAAAAGTGGTCGGACCCCCTATTTATAGGTGGCGACCCCGGAGCATCGTGGCGCACCTCACCCGCGTGAAGCATCGCGGCGTGTCCGGATCCGCGGCCCCGGCGAGCATCGCAGGGCCCTTTCCCGATGCTGCATCACGAACCACCAACAATTTTGGCGCTTTTCCCTCAGACTTCGACCCTTCGCCCTCCGCGGCTCCAAGTCTGAGGGGGGGAATTTGTTGGCGCCAAAAATATGGCCTGAAAGAAAGGAATGAAAAAGACAGCGGGCGCGCTGCCTCGCGAAGCACAGCCGCGGAGCCCCGCCGCGAAGCACCCATGCGAAGCGCCCCGACCATCGCGGCCTCGTGAAGCTCCGGAGGCGGTAAACCTTCGCGAACGCATTTGACGTTCACGAGCCGCCGAAAATCTCCAGAGGCGGTAAACCTTCGCGAACGCATTTGACATTCGTGAGCCGCCGCGAAGCTCCGGAGGCGGTCCCCTCCGCGGCTGGCATTGACGTTCGCGTGCATGCCGCGAAGCACCATAGGCGGCGCGCGAGCCCAGCTTCACGATGCCCCTTCCCTATAAATACTGGACTCCCCCTGAGTCCCGAGGACGGACAATCCGACCTTTCATCTTCTCCTCTCTCGAATCGCGAAGCACTCTTTGCCCCGGGAATCATGAGCTTCGTGAGGTACTTCTACTTCGCTAGACGCCTCTGCTTTGTCCCGTTTTAATCCCCTCTTCTGAGAGGGATTCCCTTCGCGAAGCTCAAGGGTATTCGCGAAGGATGTGGATTCCCAAGGGAACTCGGGCAGCCGCGGAGCGGTTATGCTTCGCAAAACACTCAACCCATGCTAGTGATCCCTATTCCAAGGCAGGATCACTACACATCGCGAAGCACACTGCTTCGCGGGACCCCGCTTCGTTAGGCGCCCCTTCCTCGCAAGGCAGTGCTCTGCGAACACTGTTCCACTTCGCGAATCACCTTCCACCCACACCTATGCCCCATGCTAAGGCCAAGGCACTCCACTTCGCGAAGCACACTCCTTTGCTTAGCAATTCCTCTTCTTGTACGACCCTCCAGGTTCGCACGATGTGATTCCAACGTCCCATGGACAATACCATCCATAACGTTGCTTCGCCTAATGCTTTTTCGCATAGGCACGCTAACGGCTATTGCTTCTTCGCATAGCCATGCTAACGTGGACCCCTCGATGGTTCGTTTCGCGACCCCCCATTACCATGGCCTTATCGGTACCTTCCCTTCCCCAAGGACCAGAGGGTACCGGTTATGTAAGTCCTATGGGTGTGGAGTGAACCCACCTCGTCCGAGCTGCAGGACGTTAAACTGCTAAGCACCACATCCTCAACACATGACGTTAAACTGTGATCCGACCTCGTGCCCCTCGCGAAGGGTCCCCTCAGCTCGAACATTTTTTACACCTCTCATCTCCACGGGAATGGAACTCTTCCTCACATGGAATGAGATCCTCCTTGTCGGAGTGGCATATGTTCGTAAGAGAAGGGCGACCCTAGCCCCCCCCAACGGATGGCTGCACCTCTCCATCTCTGTACTTCCCCACTACCAAGGTCAGTAAAGGGCGTGATAGAGAACGAGGCACCTCCCATCATTGGACCAAGGTCCATCTTTCCCGCGCTTTGTCGCGCCATGGGCCTCCATCCTGGAGTAAGTCCCAGCACCGTGGGCCACCTAACGCATCAGCCCCTCTTCGCTTCTCACGGACGCTTCCTTCGTGACGTGATCGTCAGGTCCTTGCAACCACTTGTTTCTCAAACCGAGCATGACTCACGTGGGCTTAGAGTGAGCACCGACCCTGACCACCATCCTAGCGAACTACGAGGACATTGATCAAAGTCAAGGCATGGTACGTAGTAAGCCTCCATGAGGTTCAAGCCCACCCATCATTTTACATCGGGTCTCACCATCGTCCATCACGACGTTAAACTACATTCTGGTCCAGTTGTAAGACGTTGCGACCCATCCTAGTTAACTACAAGGACTTTGATCCATGTCAAGGCATGGTACGTAGGAAGCCTCTATGAGGTTCAAGCCCACCCGTCATTTCACGTCGGGTCTCACCCCCGTCCAGCACGACGTTAAACTCCATTCTGGTCCAGTGGTAAGCTGTTGCGACCCATCCTAGAGCACTACGAGGTATTTGATCCATGTCAAGGCATGGTACATAGGAAGCCTCGATGAGGTTCAAGCCCACCCGTCATTTCACGTCGGTTCCCATTCCAGTCCAGTGTCAAGCCGCTGCGAATCATCCCATTTGAACTTCGAGGACTTTGATCCATGTCAAGGCATGGTACGTAGGAAGCCTCCATGAGGTTCAAGACATAGTGCTCGATCATTCATTCACGTCGAGTCTCACCCTCGTCCAGCATGATGTTAAACTGCATGCCTCCTTTTGTCCCGCATGACATTAAATTGTACACCCAATTCTAGTCCGACGGTAGACCGTTGTGACTAACCCGAACTACGAGGTATTTGATCCATGTCAAGGCATGGTACGTAGGAAGCCTTCCCAAGGTTCAAGCCCACCACCCATCGGACCAAGGTCCACTTTCACGTCGGTTCACCGACAAAGCCCCATTTGAACTATGAGGTCTTTGATCTCTGCCAAGGCATGGTACATAGGAAGCCTTCCTGAGGTTCAAGCCCACCCATCATCCAATTCACGTCGTGTTCCACCTACGTCCAACACGACGTTAAACTACAATTCCAGTCCGACGGAAAGCTGCTATGACTAACCCAAACTACGAGTACTTTGATCCATGTCAAGGCCTTGTACGTAGGAAGCCTCCCCGAGGTTCAAGCCCAACTCTCATCGGATTAAGGTCCCTCACTTACGTCGATTCGCCGACACCCACTGCCCGTCGTTTGTTCACATCAGGGTTCACTATCGTCCCGCATGGCGTAAAACTGTATTCCATCGACATCCTGAACTATGAGGACTTTGATCCATGTCAAGGCATGGTACGTTGGAAACCTTCCCAAGGTTCAAGCCCTCCACTAGTGGACCCACATGTCTACTTTCACGTCGCCACTCTGACGATGCTCATCGGTCCAAGGTCCACCTTCACGTCAGTTTATCGACGTCATCCCGAACTACGCAGACTTTGATTCCCTACCACGAGGATACGTAGGAAGCCTCGTCAAGGCTCAAGCCCAACTTCACTGTCGCCCCTGCGATGGTCCCATTTCACTCTCCTTCCACTCCATTCATCAACCTACCACCTGTTCCGATTATCGCTCGGACCGTCTTATCCTAGAGAGACCATGTCGTTACGCTCTTCTTCACAGTCTCCCATGGGCTGGCCCCGATATCGATATCCCTTCAAGGAGGATCCCTCAATCCGATCTATCCTAGCTAATGCTCTGGTTGGGTTGATCCATCTCCGCTGGACGTTAAACTTGCGGCATACCCTGTGTTGAGCACGGGAAGCTAAGGAAAACCTCAGATATGTGTCTATGACATATAATTCCCCGCGCTCGATGTGGGATGCCTCGGGCTTCCACGCCCTCGAGAGGCCTTGTGGTCAAGGATAACAGACAGACATGCCAGGTACCCCAGCATCCAGACACGCTACTGATGCCTCAACGTGACTACTCCCCTGACTGAAGGTCACTGCCCTGACTGGACCCTTTGGAATGTCCCGACAGAAGCAGTGTAATTAACCGGCGCCCATGGAAACACGACACTGGGAAGAGTTTCACGAACTACGTATTAAATCTATGAGGGAGACCCGGACTAGGTGACGAGTTCTGAGGAGGAATCCACATGAGGAAGAACCGACATCCCATCATCCCATTTCGATCAAGGAGCAGACGTCCCTGAATAAGGAGCGAATGCTGCCCGCCTTTGGAAAGCAGGAATGCAGGGCAACAGAAGCGCCGCGCGTCCTCCCCCACGGACAGACGTGCGCGCGCCCCGACGAATGCGTCAGAAACAAATATATATATATATATATATATAGAAAAATGATGGAGGTACATGAATGTGATCCCCATATCCCATACCAACATACTCCCCTACTAGAGGGAGAGTAACTTCCCCTTATTCTCATCATTCATGGTCGAATAATTGAATTCGTCTTAGACCTCCTACTCAAAATCACCACACAAAATGTTATCCTCCTTCATTGCTCCTAGGTATCGAATCCACCACTTATGCATAGATCCATGAATCCAGATCACCTCTAAATGGAACCAAAAACTATATCGGTTCCCATATCATGCTAAAGGTGACCACAATATCCTAAATCCGACTCTATGAATCCATGTCTTAAATGATATCCTCGTACTTCCCCAGTGATTGTCGCTGGAAACTTTTTAACGTTTTCTGCCATTGGTCATCCTATTTCACTGGGTCAACCATTCATTGATTAACTGGGTCATCCAACTATGTATCCACTATAGGCACTAAATATAGATGATGACTAAGTGCCCTAACTGAAAGGTAAAAAAATAATTCCAAAGCCTGAGTAGCTTGTATTTTTATTTAATATTCATTTAAACTCGTTTTTGTTTTCCATTTAAAATTACCCAAAAAATCTGAATTAAGACAAGAACACTAGTCATTATAATTCTTGTACCTTTCATAGGGAATCTATAATACAAATGATGTAGCCTCAAGTAGTTGTTTGATAGGCTTAGAGTCCTAGAATCTGATCATAGGGCCCCCCAAAATCCCATGTCTTAACCATTCCTCCCAAGACTATGTCACATTCCATGATCACCTAACACTATTTTCCTTACCATCCTAGTAATTCCTCACCGTGACTAACTCCAAACTCCATCCTATCTCTCTACTATCACCTTTGATCCCATTCTATAATAACCCCTCCCTCCAAAGATGACCCTTCATTACTAGCAATGAAGGAAGATAGATAATGATCTCTGAGTCCCACCTCTAGTAGGCCCCAAGGATAAACCTACACCATGGGTATAACATTTCATGAAAGGGGAGGCATTATCGTTTTTATAAGAAAATGATAAAGGGATAAAAGATAGTATATCTCAAAATAACTCTAAAAAATATATAATAGAAAAACCAAAATACATCCCACATTCATGTTTTAAAGTAAAACTTGTACATATATAAGGAATATATCCAAAATAAAAACATGAAGAACAATGATAATTAGTGACCCGACAGTTGTTCCCAATTTTGAGATAGAAATTCACAACATGTTCCACATAGTTTTCTTGGGAACCTAAAATAATTTATATAATATAGCATTAGAAAATAAGTATAATTAGTAGGAAAACCAAACAACCACTGTGATCAAGTGGAGAAGCATGTTGATGCCTCTATGAGAAAACAACAGAGACCAAAAACACATAATATGGTTTTCAATATGCCCACCCATACCAATGTCACACTCACAGAATAATGCATGTCTACTAAAGTAATATAGAGCACATAAATGGTTGGGTACACTGCACCACATTCCCACTTATTATCTGATCCCACACCCTAACGGTAAACATCCTGGCACTCCCACAAATTCTAAAAATTCTGCATAATGAACTATCTGCACACACATGGGCCTCACAGATAATACCACAACATTGAAAAAAATATCATCACAAAGCTCACATACACACCTTGGATTCACAACCACGTCCCTCATGCAGACACCTGGGCCACATACCACATCACATCTCAAAAATACCTGGGAAAGATCAACACATCTCGTCCAAAAGGAACCTGAGGGGAAAGAAATCTCCTGCACGCACCATAGCCTTACAAACCACTACCTTCTCGAATAATCTTGAGCTATCACCACCTAGATGAGGAAGCATGGTATAGTGAGTGGTCAGCCATCCATCCTCCCATAAGAAATGTTCAATAAAGACACCCTCACCTATGAAAATGGGGTCTATTTAAACAAAGTGCTCAACAAGTATGGGGTGTGTAAATAAAACACAAAGAAAATATAGGTATGAATATATAATATCAAATGATAAATCCCAACTTATGGGTTATGAATAAAACCATAAATTATATTACAATACCTCCAACTCTAAGGCTACCTCTAAATGCATTATTTAACACCACCAATAGTAACCTAGAAGTTGGTAGATAAAAACCATACACAATAATCTAGAACTCATTCATACACCAATATAATTCATTTTGCCAATTGTTGTTATTTATTAAGAAAACAATTTATTTACTCCATCCCTAAGTGAGAAAACTACCAACTATAGAAAGAAATATCTACACAATGTATACCATGAAAAATAAAAAAGTCACAATAAAGCAACACAATTTATATTTCAACTCAGTTCAAAACCCTTACCAACCATTGGCATCGTCATTGATCAATGTCCATTGGCCATGTATTTTTTATCTATATGAAAAACTCCAAATTATATCCAAAATCGGAAACAAACTTCATCACAACCAATCTGATTACCCCAATACATTAAATAACCACACCCCTCACACTAGACACATAATCATATCACAACCTATGTCTGTAGCCCCCCTGCCCCAATAGTGCCCATAAATTATACAATCAATCAATATCTCAACAAGAGATTGTATTACACCACTTGTACCATCCCACCATAGAGTCGTTCTCTGATCCCTAGCCCCATACAACAACATATGGAACAAGGTTGAAAAAAACCAAAAATGACACTCAACAACAGAAAACATGGAATGGTGTATTCAGATTTAACAACACTCATTCTTTAATTCAATGTTTATAATTTAAGGGTTATCACAGAATAAGTTTGATCCCCGTGAATTCATTTATTTAATAGAATATATGTGGTTAATCGATTTCATATTCATATAGAATTTCGAAGAGGATAAAAAAAATCTATAATCCATAACATGTTTGTAAACACAAACCACCAATGACCCTGATTTTTAGTAGACATATATCCTATACAAATCACAATATCAGTAAAAAATAAAACATAAACATGCATCAATTTTTCATATTTCCTCTATATTGATATTAGATATATTTTATTTTATTTATTTATTTTTAATTTTATTATCTTTACAATATAAAAATAATACACCCACCCCACATGATATGAAAATTAAAAGAGATGAAGGGATACTTACTTCGAGAAATAAATGACCGAAAAATCCTTTTAGCACTAAAACAGGTGGTGCACAAGGCTCTGGGGAAATATGATACATGAGTGAAACAGAGACACATTGATCCTTATGGAATAAAGGTTTTGGGACACTCGGTGGAATGAGTAATGATAAAATACACAAGGGAGAAATGATCTCATCATTAGAAATGCTAGATCCTATATCAACATATGAATGGTTTTAATATCCAGTAATGTCAGATCACGATAAAGAACACGTGTTTTGACTATATTAAAACCTCATGGGTATTAGAAAATCAAAGATATTTTTTTAATCCTTTAAAAATACTTAAAAACACATAAATATTGTTTTACAATCATTTTGTATGAAATAAAATATTAATGGAGAGAATGTAGAAAAACTAGGAAAAACTATAACTTTGAAAAATTGTAGATAATGTCTCAGAATTGATTAAATCACTGATGTTATTCACTGATGGATGATTCACCATTGGACGATTCACTAATGCAACTCACTAATGCCACTCATCTACGACACCTGTCAACATAACCCATTGATTGAACCTATTATCACCACCTACTAACACAACTCGCTGAATACACCTACCAACGTCGCCTACCGATTCCACTTACTGAAACCACCTACCAAAAACACTTACATATTCCACCTACTGTCACCACATACTGACACCAATCACCATTGTAAATCAAGGAAACATGAAAATTCTCAAAATGAGCCACTGTAACCTCTATAACACCCCAAACATAATATTTTTACAAAGGAATGGATTTGGAAGGTCTGGGAAATTAAATAATTAGTAAAAAATAGTAGAAATAAGAAAAATAAACGTTAATATCAATTCTAATTATTGGTAAAAATAATCAAAAAATTAACAACAATTATCCAAAACTATCCACAATTTACAATAATTAGTAATAGAAGGTCGTCCAAGGGGTGTGAGAGAATCCTAAAATGGGGTGAATGAATGAAAAATATATGTGAATATTATATAGAGGAGTTATAGGCATGGGTAAACCAATGAGTGATTTACTAGGAAACTAATTCTATAGGTAACAATTGTATTCATATTGAGTTTTTCCATTTTTTGGATCAACCACTCTTCATGAGAAAATAAAATTGTACTCATAATCGTAATATAAATGAAATTTTATTGGGAAAAAATTATTTTTTTATGATTATAGATTTTACAAAAAATGGGATATAATCCACTAAGATTGTAAATGTATTCTCTTACCTAATCTTCCACTTCCATCACATGCAGTTTTATCTATGAATGTATCTTCTCCAATCGGTCAGAACATTGGGGAACCAAAATTATTTCCCTCAACTAGAACCACCATCTCCTCTGATAACTTATTCTCTACAATGAATCATGGAGTGGATGGGATAAAGGATAAAAAAAGTGAAATAAGTCTAGCGCCCCGGTGTTGATATTGTTTTGAGGAGATGCAGTGATGGGTAAACCTATGAGTTTATATATGACTGCCTGTCATCCAAAGGGTCTAAACTTACAGGAATTTGAATTATTTCACTCCGTCATAACAATAATCTAATTATCTACATTCTTCCCCTACACCCCTTGTCTGGTCATATATTTCCCACAATAGAAATTATTCGAAATTATAATAAAGTAACAGTAATTTAAAAAAAATTACAGGTAATTTAATCTAATTGAAAATATTTATAAGTAATTTATAATTTTTATGATTTTCTAATTTTTTTGGATTGTATATTAATTATGAAAGATTGTTCAATAGAAAAAAATTTATTTTGAATTTTTTATAAAAATATAAAAAATGGGAGTAGAAAATAATCTTTATTAATTGATTATAATTAGATAAATCATCATAGTTATTCAAAAAATTCTGGTATAAATCCCTCATATAAAAAGGGTGAATTTTTTTATCAAAATAGTGAAAATATTTAGAGAGAATATAATAACAATGTTGTCCCAGATATATCATTGCTTTACACTTTAGTATATTAAATAGTTGGTCCATCTTTTTAGCAAACAAATACTCAGAATGATTTTGATTTATCTTCCAATTTATTACCATTTTTATTTTCAGAGCAGCAGATGTTTGTCGAGGATGCCTTATGTCTCGGTTTCATGATATGCTAATTTCAAGAGTTTAAAAATTTATGGATATTAAATTAGATTAATGAATGTAAAATAGATATTTTTATTAGACATTATATTTATTTAAATCAGTCTTACCTGAAGGAAATGTGTTCCCTAAAATTTCTCTTAGAGTAAGAGGCTAGTTCGAAATTTGTGTACTAGTTATCAGAATATTCTAATATGATAAAGTGATTTAATCTTATTTTATGGTGAAAATGAATCATTAATTATTTGTCATTTATGTTGAAAATCTAGGTTCGATGTTGATCAACTAGGGAAGTCTAGATCGATTCCTAAAAAACAGTTGATGTATTTCCTGTTTACACCCATATTACAACATTTATTTATGTCTTAGAACAGAATATCATTGATGTAATAGAAAAATAAGATATTTCAATTGGTAAAGGCATAAATAAACCATATGATGGTTATTCATGGGAACAGTTTGACATGGTACATACATATTATGCTTCATAAGCCTCTAACATGCTATTAGATCTTTATACTGGTGTCTTAAATGGACTTGGTTCTTAAGATAGACCACATTATTATTAAAAATCCTTTATAAGTTCATAAAAATTAACTCCTAGGATGTAGATGAATGAGCCATATATTTTTTATCATTATTAATTACAAAATATACAAGAAAATAATATTTTTTATCTGAACCAATTGATTGAGGAGTTAAATTTATTGTGGATTTATGGTGTCAGTGCATATAATATTGTTCTGAAAAATAATTTCATAATGAAATATGTATTGACGTGGAATATTAGTGACTTACTCCCATATGAAATTTTAGCTCTCTATATTATACATGCTTAAAAATAATAATTTTATTTTATGAGTGATAAAATTGTTTATACTCATTAGTGGAATACAACCTTATTTTTTTACCATCATCATTGATTTCATCCCTATGATTGGCCTTTCTAAAGGATGAAAAATAATTTCATAAAAGCTAAAATTGAAAGACATGAACATACCATAATTATCTAATGTATTTATTAAAAATATTTTTATATTCATTACCCCTCGATTACCTTTTAACAGACTATAAACAAAAAATATATATCCCTTTAAGAAACATAAAAAATTAGGTAAAATGGAATATTTATTGGAATATGTTTTATTGGATTGATATTTTGATCCTCCACATGATATATTTCATTTATATTGAGATGAACTATTTTTATAATATATTTTATATAGTTTTGGAGACACCTGGTAATTCTAAAGAAAATATAAAGTCATGATTAGTTCTTGTAATCATTATCAGACATCCAATACTAGAGTTGTTTAGAAATTATAGATCACATAAGTTAATAAATAGAAAATAATAATATATAATTTTTAAATTAAATAGTTTATCATTTCTTCATGGATTGTAGAATTGAGGCTACTGAATGATTATGTTACCAGTTTTTCTAGATGTGTTAGAAAGAGTCATATTACCAGATTAAAAAGATCTGATTTTCATGTAATAATTGAAAACATTATACTAATTAGATTTAGAGGGTGGTTGAATTATTTTATTTGGGATGTTAAAATATAAATACCATATTTTTCCAAGATATTTATGTGGTGAGGATAGACTATGATGCACTTATTAGACTACAATAAGATGATGTTTTAATATTATGTAAACTAGAATTTTTTTCCACTAACATTCTTTTATACAATGGAAAATTTGATATTATATTTTACACATGATGAAAAAT
The DNA here is from genome assembly GCA_963277665.1 of Viscum album. Taxonomy (NCBI): domain Eukaryota; kingdom Viridiplantae; phylum Streptophyta; class Magnoliopsida; order Santalales; family Viscaceae; genus Viscum; species Viscum album. The sequence goes on from OY728159.1 coordinate 1,210,261,534, forward strand.
TTGGAGGGATGGTATAGTCCCAAAAGATGTACCCATATGAGAGATACATATAGAAATTTGAGAAAAGTTGTGTTACAAAGAATCAATTGAATGATCAATTGGAGAAACTTGTTTTTTGGAGTAAATTTCTTATTTTTTCCTCTACCATTATTTTCAACTTAAATATCCATCAAATGATAAATGAATGGGTCAACATGATGAATATTTGGAAAATTTAATTTATATCCAATTTTATATATTTAATCAGTTTCAGCATGGATTTGGTGGATTTTATGATTAATGGATTTCAAATGATGAACATAATAGGGATCATATATATGCTCTTCTAAACTATTAATACACGAAATTATTTATACAGTGTGTTATACTATAACAACTATTTAAATTTTTTTAAATTAAAATAATATTATTTTATTTTTAGATTATATGTTGTCCATATCAAGAAAAACATTCCATAAATTAAAAAATCTACTCCTGAATAATGTTGGAAACAAATATATTAATTCTGGTTTTAATGAATGGTAAAGTAAATTGTTAATTGTATAAAAAATAAAATCTAATAATTATTTTTTTATAATTGTTTTTAAATTTTTCTAGTATCAAAAATTGAAAAAAAATTAATAATATATGGTGTGTATTGAGTAACCCAACATCTAGAATGGAAAAAACCTATAATGTATTTTTGGTGAATGGTTTTTTGATTTTATACAATTGAATATGTTGATTCAAAAACAAAATAATGAATAATGTTGTTTTACTTAAAGGATATCATCATAGTAGAACATGAAGTTGAATTTTATGAAATGGAGGATGAAATAATTGAAATATGTTATCTGGAAAAAAATTATATATTAATGTTTAAATTTTATTGGTTTGATACTGATAGTGGTTTGTGGGTTTGTTTACACCATGAAATTGTTAACATTAAATTGTAAAGCATTATTGTAGTAGATGGTAAATTTTTATTAACTAATTAAACATATAATATTAATAATGGTGACAATTATGCTACATTAAGAGTGTTAATTTATTATTGGAGAATTATAAAAATAAAATCAATTGGAAATAATTTTTTGAAAAGTGAAAGTTGTTTTGATGATGTTAAAGTAATTGAAAATTTTCAAAAGATAAATATGAAAAAACATTTACACAAAGAGACATGAATATTGATTATCATATTCAAAAATTACGTGTTTATAGTGAAGATGATATTGATGATATAAAAAATTAATTTGAAATATCATGTGATGATTAATTTTATTCTTCTATAGAAATTGATGATACCAATGAGGCAGATAAATATATTGAAACTATCATAAATAATAATTAGAATGAAAATATATAATTATACAATTATAGTCTTATTATAGTCATAATATATTTATATATAATAAAAATTACTAATTATTTGATGAAAAAATTATTTGTGTCTTTCGGATGGATGATGAAAATTTTGATGATATATTCTACAGCCTCGAGGAGGCTCTACTTCGTGGTAATGAACCTGGGACTTCACCATTTGACCCTCACATTTCACGAAGTTCGTTATTGACTAAAATTGTTTTTAGGACTATAATATTGATGATTTTAAAATGTATTTCTGAGTGACATCCACATCTGGATTTTGGTCCACACATGTAGATGTATTTTAACATTTATATTATATTTAATATTTAGTAATTATCAATAATATTCAATAATTTATTTATGTAATATTTTTATTATATGTATTGTTTTACAACCATTGTTCGACTATGACTATACGATAATGTATTCCTATTCTACAGAGTAATTTTTCTGGAGCATGGATGATATGAAATCACATTCCCATTGATTTTGGTATCTATATGTTTGATCATTAGATGGTATTTAAGTAAATAATTGTTATTTTGATATATATTTATTAATATGTTTTTATTATTAACTTTTTTATATGATTTATAGTATCACATCAATGGTAGCAGGTACACAACTTTTTGGTAGGCATGTATGTATGAATGTTGATAATAGTTTTTGTACAATATAAGGAAGAGAGGACTGAAGAAAGTTTTTTCACATTTTTTTATCAGTCTTTATGCAGACATCGACCGAATTAAAATTACTCTTAGGTTTTGGATGGAATGTTTTGATATTGAATGTGAGATAGTATTTAGAGGAGATCATCAGCAGGTCAGTATAACAAGGTGAGGTAGGAGGTCACAAAAAAAGATGGTAGTCATACATTATGTACTAATCAACAAAATATGGAAATTATTTTTGTTTAATAATTTATATAATAGTAAATGTATAATTTTTATTTTATATTAATATAGGTAGTTTAACATTACAATATTACAGTATTTGATGTTTATAAGAGTATTTCAACTGATCTTATCATTGGAGAGAAATCAATTCATCTAAAGTATCATATTGTGGTTAGTATAATTTTTTTGAGTTATAAATTTAATTAACATTAAAATTTTAACTATATTAATATCAAATTCCTTTTGAAAGAGTCATACCTGGCCATGAATTGTCAGTAACATGATGAGAGATAGAATGGGATCGAGGGTTAGGTAACCCATGAGTCCGGATTTGATAACACGACATATATAAAGGTGAATCAGTATACATTCAAGAAATACAAATTTGTCGGTATTAGTAATCAATTGATGCATCGTAGTTATTATAGTACTATTTTGTTTTCATCTTATAGCTTAAGGATATCTCATGTAGTGTTTTCATCTTAGGATGTAGGGCATGAGGAGAAGCTATAATATCAAAATGAGTTTATAGTGAACCTACTTAGGGAGAGGTAAGAGATTTGTCAAAATAATCAATTACTCCAGGAGGATCATCATCATTTTCATGAGCAACAACATGAGGAGATGATGGAGCACATGAAATGAATAATACATGGTATAGGTATGGAGTTACCTCTACCACTACCTCTATATACCCTAATCCTTTACTATGATTGATGTTTTTTTGACACATTTATTATTATATGATTCGAAATAACATATTACATATAATTTATTTATTAATTATAATGTATACAGTTTTATATTTTATTTATTTTAAAAAAAATGAATATCTTTATTATTTTATATTTTGTAATGTATTTTTGATGGATTTTTATTCCATATAAAATAATTATTTGTGATGTTTTAAAATTCCAATTTAAAATAATAAAGAATATATATTTATAAAAAAACCTTTTCTGATGGAGGAGTTACCGGAGTTTCCTATAAAAATTTTTTATACGTTATACTGTCAAAAAAAATTGTTTTTGTGATGCATGTTTTTTATCCCTGGGATATTCTTGATGCGATCACATCGTTAATGACTATTTACAACGGGTTCCCATCATTAATAGATTATCACAAATAACTCACTTTCTAGTCATGATTTAAATAAAATCATTAATATATTACGTATTGTTATTCAATATGAAATAATTAACTTTTTCACTCTTTAAATAATTGTTTTATAGAACAAACCAATCTATATTGGACTCAACTAAATCATGAAACAATAATATTTGGAAGTATCATGTACAATTTCATAATGGCATTTTATATTAGAAAATATTTCCTTTCAACTAATGTTACCTAATACAAGACTATAAACAACATAGAAATGACCCTTTGAAAGGGAATAAAATAATCTGTAAAAATTATAGGTGTAGTTAAATTAATTATAAAAATGGGAGGTGTGAAAAATGTCAAAAAACTAATTCACCATAGTATGGATGACTGCTGATTACTAGTGTTTTTGGTTTTATATATGAAGTTATATTTTTTTAATTATGGATATGTTTGTACTTACATCAACCTCACGAGTTCACAAATAATTTTTCCATATACCATAGCATGTGTGTTGACATGAGAATAAGTGGAATATTTATTGTAACATTTTTAATTATAGTTCTTTGGAAAATATTTTTCTTTATCTCACATATAAATTCACAACTTTGGATAATAATATATTATAAATAATTAGAATTAATGAAATATTCTCAAATAACGATTCACAATATATAATTAAATTTAAAATTTAAAATACAAGATATTGTAGATCCATTATTTTATTTACACATTGTCTATATATTAACGAATATTATCCAACAATGATGTATTTTTATAGTGTTTCATATGTTTCTGATGATTATGTTATTTTTCTTTATGATCTTAGAGAAATTATGTATGATAAACCTCTTTGTGCATCTATTGATCATCCCCTTATTAATCTATTACCTCACCAACTATATAATGAAATGGGACCCCTAATTTTGGGGATTATTTCTTTTACTCATTGACTATATTCTATTGGGTAATAAAACACATTTATAATATTTTTTCAACCTAAAAATGGTATTTTCTTACAAATTATTAACCTATAATGGTTCTCATGTAGAATTATACATTCAACACTCATATCCCAAACCTATTTAGTGAATTTGTTTTATGTAATGCAGAATCGTAGTAATCTTCTTATAGACCGGGCAATAATTTTTTATAAGGTTCCAAATTCCACTTTTTTAAAAAAATTAATTCAATACTAGTAAAATCATATTATTATTAAGGGTTATCTCTATTATAAATGTTCCTAAAAGAGTAATAGTATGGGTCACAATCCATTACGTGATACAATAAAGTCATGATATTATTCTCTTCAAAATACAAAATGACATGATATTGTGGGAATATTAATTCATAATTCTCACATTCATTTATCTTTATCTTGGCATATAGATGTTAATTATTCATTTAGGTTGATCAAATTGGTCAAAATAAATTATTTCCCTTTTCAAAATAAATTTTTTTATTTATGATACACTTATCATTATTAGTATACTCAATTTATAAATTAATATCCATTATATAAGATTATAATTGGTCCCTTGAGACTCAATGACAGAACATATAAAATGAAGTATTATTTAGTTATAAATCTATTTTTGAAATTAAATGAATAATTATTTTCCAACTATAATTTTTTAAAATAAATAATTTTTTTCCCAAAATCTATAAAAAACCACAAAATATTTTTTAAAATATTTTTTTAAAAAATAAATAATATTTTTGAACAAAAATATCCATAACATGGTCATGAGAATAAAACATAATACCAAAATTGATTGTTCATACAACCTATATCTATAAAAAAAGGAAACATTATATATTTTATAACATATTTAATGGATGGGTGACCAAAAATATAATAATGTTGTTAAATGTGCCCGAGTCATTAATATTTAATATAATTACCAAAAATTGAAAATGATTTTTAATGATATGTAATCAGTAATTGTTTTTTACAACTAAAAAGATTTTTATCATCATTTTTATAATATATTATAGGAAAGTATATAATGTTTTTTCATATCATTGATTCGTAGGTGGATTGTAACACCCATATATTACTGTCGGGGTGAATTATAATTATTATTATTATTTTTAATTTTTATGTTTTTATATGTTCCCTATTTTTATTGGTTTTTATAGAAATTTGTGGGAGTTTTAGGATTGGGTAGGTGTTTCCATATTCAAAAGAGACCACTTTACTATCATCCACCATTCCTTGTGAAATTTTTAGGGTGAAGGGTTGTTATTTTGTACATAAAGGGTAGTGACATAGTGAGTACGTTGAATGGCTGTTACATAAAGATCATTGAGGAAATCCATATAGCATGCCATGGGCTAGTATATGGAGGGAGATGTGTAAAGGGCGAAGGGAACTGCGTAACGGTAAGAAGTGGTGACCATGCTATAGTCTATGAGGATATTCCATGTTAGTTGTTGAGAAATGTAATGCCACATTGTATGGTTGAGGCTAAGCTATTAAAGAGGCGACAAAGGGTTTTCTATATAGAAATCCATGCATTGATCTCGTGAGAGATCAATCCACCAAATCAGTTGTGGGATGAACCATTGATGGTGTTTAGTGTTTTTTTCCATACGACATTAAGGTATACTCTATAGGGATAATTTGGATAGAGGCTTAATTTTGTTGCATGGTGGTCCAAGTAGTTGTAACATATGGTGAGGAGTTGACGCCCCTCTTTCCGTTTCTAGATAGTAGCACCATAGTCCCTACCCCCACACCATTATAGGGCCTCCTTGATAAATTATTCTCTATGGATGATATGATGACACCAGAACCCTTTATGACCTGGGTTTTAAATTTTTACAAGGCCCCGTAAATCTTATCAATTATATGAGTTTGTCCCACTATCCAATTCATTTCATTTGAATAGGAGAGGCGCATGAACTAGGGAGTTCTCCCTCCAACTCCAATTCATTCCGGATTCTACTTCATCATTACTAAATGATTTTTAATGGTCAATACATTTATTTTTCATTTTCTACCTTCTTGCAACCTCTCTATCCCACTATCTTACAGTTTTACTTGTACCTAAAATCTATAAAAAATCAACGGTTGGATTGGGATTCTTGGGGGAGTATAACTTATGGATTTGGGAATTTAAGGATTTTGTGGCTCATATTCTTCCTTGTTTTGTCACTTACCATTAAATGTGATGCATTCTATATTTATATGACCTGCTTTCTCCTCATTCTAGGTAGGTGTTTTTGTAATATTTCATTATATTGTATGATATTATGTGCTTAATAATTTTAACATGGATTTTAAATATATAATATTTGTGATAGAATTCTTGGGATTAAAAATTATTTCATTAAGGTTTTACACTTGATATAAAGAGTTTTATATGATTTTTCTAGTCATCCATGAAATCCTAAAATGCAAAGTCTTTTAAATATTATTTAAAGAGTTAACAAAAAATGGTTTTAATGGTAAATATCATAGAACTTATTTTGGTTTGATAAATGGGATTAGAATTTGTTTTTTAATCCATTAAGGGTTTTAGTTTAAAAGGGATAAATTATTTTAAGTGATTTATAAATTGGTTTTTAGTTAATTATCCCATTAAATGTTTTATAAATTATTTTAAATGATTTTTAATGTATATGTCTTTATGTGTTCATTTCTATGAATTCCTTTTTGGACCCATTAGGTGTATTGAAACATTTGTTGGTGTGTGGATCCCTATTTGTTCTCCTTATGATTTTCCCCTTTATAACAATGGTTGTTGATGTATGTTGTTATTATGTGATGGATAAAAAGGAATATTAGTGCAAGGGTGTTGGGGGTGAATTCAAAGTAATTTTATTTTTTTATGTTTTAGAATTATTGATTATTTTCTCATATCTATGTTGTATGATAATTGGAATCTAGGATTTATGGTAGTTTAACCTATATAAGGATGTGGTTATTTAAACTAGTTCGGGGTATTAGATAGTGAATTAGTTTATAAGGTTCCCTAATGGAATGTGATATAGTTTTATAGGCAATCCAACCATTGAGGTAACCACCTGAATTTTTGACATAGAATCTATAAGGGTCCAAAAATTATTTACTATGTTGTTTCCCCTTACATAAGCTCGTGATTGGGGGTTTTAGTTTGGGGATTCCTGTTCAATATTGATAGTATCCCATTGGTCTTAATTGGTTAGATAAACCGATTTTATTGTTTTATTTCCATAAATTGTTGTTTATTTTATATTTTATCTTAATATTTTATAGTGGGGTGAGTTTTCAAAGTATGGTTAAGGTTAGTTTTCGAATGTTTTTTTAATGAAACGAAAATAAATGATTTATTTATCAAATTTAAAGCCCCCATTTCAGATAAAATATAATAAAATGATTATATTAGTGATATTGTTTCGTTGTTTATTTTTGAATTAAGTCATGAAAATACTAATTTTCTATTTAATTTTTTATCTATATCAATTAGAATGATTTTTTAAATGAATTTCAAAAACTATTGTGGTGATATCCTATTATGAATGTATTTTCTCACACCCCACATAAACCCTTGAGTGTTTTTAGTATATAAGTTTTCTTTTCATATACCAAGGAACTGGTATATTCAAATATTTTCACATTACAAACACTATAAAATTTGGACATATTCAGTGATCATGGTCTTTATAGTGATTCCTTATAGTGTTAGGGTTTAAGGTTTTATTATTGGATGGGAATATATCATATTTATCATCCTATACACCTCCTATATCATTAGTATTTAGTTTTGTGATAAAATTTATTCATTTGTGTTTAATATATAATGGATGGATTGTTTGGTGATGTGTATTCATTTCTACTACTTATTACCCTAATCAGACATATTTTATTTTTTAATTAGTTTACTGTATGGAATAATAATTTATGTATGGGTATTTCCTGATTTATAGGTGGATATATCATGATTTTCATATATTTTGGACAAAACATTCCATGTGTGGGTAATCTTGATTCCCATATACATGTTTCTAATTTGTGGGGATTGAGAACACCCTTCGTGCTAGGCTTCTATCCAATTCAGGTGACATTTCTGGTCAAACTAGGCTTATTCTAGAAATAATTCATTCGTAACCTAGCCTCTTCTTAAGTATCATAGGTTCTTAAAACCCACTAATGTTATTTGGTGTTTTCTATGTTGAAAGAGACTTAGATCATCATCACAATTTATGTGGTAGAAGCTAGATGGGTTCCTGATCAACACCATTCAATATGAAACATGATCTACCATTAGATGTCTAGATATAAGTATTTATTTTGAGACATATTTTTCATTATTTTTTATTATATTTTGATCCAAATTAATTTTCCTGATGATTTTTAGGGTCATATTGACGTTTGAGTTTGTAAATGGTGATAAAAATACGATTTTATATTTACACTACATAATTAGAAAAACCGTGAAAAACATATGCCTATTGTTATGGGGTATATTCTAGTAGTAATCACATTGTTGGTGCATGTGTTCCCAATAAGTTTGAATAAAATATTGAAAACTAATTTTAACCTCAAAATTCACTTATTGATTCTATTTCACTTCATATTTACATCAACAGTATTTTCCTATAATTTGAATGAAATTTTGAGAATATTTATTTTATAATAAATATTATAAAATATAACTTTTACAAAATAGTGTAATTTATATTTGGGTTTTAGTTTTAAATGTTGATTTTATATTTGGGAAACTAGTTTATGAATAGAAAAGGGAATTTATTATTTCTCATTAAAATTTTATGCATTTATTAAATGTTTTAAAATGGTCATGGTGTGTTTTCTCATTGATGTATCTTCTAAGAAATAATAATTTTTAATTTATTTTGATTAAAATGTGGTATTTTTCATTCAATAATAGATATTAAAAGGGTAGGTGTTTCTAAATTGGAAGTGCAGTGTTTTAAATAAATTCAAATTGAGTTTTAACTAAGGGGTTTTGATTTAAATGGAATTTTTTATACAATATTTTAAAAGGTATTCATGTGAAAATTTTTATCTAGTTCTAATTGAGTAAATATTCATTTGAAATTTAATTGATTAATTTTTTTCTGTTATTTATTGGAATTATCTTATAGTTTAATTGATAAATAGTTCGATATCTATTTTTTGGGATAATCACTTGACAGTTTACCCTCACCACATCAGAGTAGGTTTCGTGATTGGTGACTCTAAATAGGCTCATGACATAGTAGTGGATCTAGAATCCTTCATTCACATAGATCTTGACTAATTCATTCTAAAACATCTTCCTTTCATATAGATCATTGTTAATTAGATTAAATGGAGTGGTCAAAAGGACATGAGAAGTTTTTTGGTTATTTAAAATCATCATAGGATTAAATGTTACTTCATATTGGTGAATTTGTCTCATATAGTGGGAAGTGTGATATGTCTTATCCTATATTGGATGGTCTTATTGAGTAAGGTAAATTTTCTCAAGGGAGTAAGTACATCTAATCTACATCAGATATGAAGAACAATATATTTTGATGTTTTTTGTTCAAATGATTTGTGGGATTTTCATTGGTGTGGCTTCTTGAGACATTTTCATGGTATTTTAATGTAAATGTTGAGATGATTTTGTTTATTAGGGCATCACTGGTATGTAAAGATGGTTTTTTAGATGTCATATTGCACCTGGTACTAGAGTTTACTTATATGATTCCAATTTTTAATTGGTAGTTGGTGTTTATTGGATATTATTTTGATTACGTTATCTTGTTTTAGATGAGTTTTTGTCTCAAGTGTGCCATGTTGTTCTATTTTGTTTCTCATGATGTGGTTATGTTCTCTTGTGGTCTAGTATATTTTATATAACACCTCGAGATGTTGAAATAAGATCATGTTGTTTGATAACATATATGAAATGAAACACAAATCTTATAAGATAATATAATAGCCTAAGACATTCTGATATATTTATTTTTTAAATAATTTAACTCACTTTAATAGAATGAAATACACGAAACACTAGGTTTGAATGAATCATGTTATTCTATTAAAATATTATTATCTAAACAAGACCATTATAACATAATCATTAAGAAAAATGGTATGAATATTAGTAACTTAATTATTAAAATTATTTTATTCAAAAAACTATTAAAAAACTAAATTTTCTTCTATTGATTAGAAAGAAAATAATATTCCTTTTAAAATATGTATGTTTTATGAAAAACTATATTTTTCAAAAAAATGGTTTATCATGCTATGTGAATATAATTTAAATTTTTTCATCACCACTTTTATAAAATTAATTGAAAAAAAACATTAATTAATTCAATATTAATGATTAAATTATCATTGGGTAAATTTGTACGATTTTTATGGAAATATTAAATTTTGGTTGAAGAGGGAAAAATAATAATCTTTATTGAAAACTCCCTTTTCATTAAAATTATTTAAAAATTTAAATTATATTTCAAAAAAAAATTAAATTTAAACTGTTTTAATTATATTAATATTTAAGTAATTTGTTTCATTGTAATCAATTTTATATTTACAATTTATATTAAAAAAATTTATACTTATGATAATTTTATCTTTGGAAAACCATTATTTTATCACACATCCGATTTAATTTTAAATTGATTTTTTATTATTTTTTTATTGAATTGGGAAAAACGGATTAAATATTGGTAAATATATTATTTTTTATTATATAATAATTTCTTATTAATTTTTTACTATAATAAATTTTCAAAATTGTAAATATTAATTTCTGATAATAAGATAAAAATGGGTTTAGCAGGGGTGGGGGTAAAACTAAAAAGTTATGTTTTATAAATAACCTAAAACATATAATAATAAAAAAATTAGACATATGTGGACACTTTTATCTATAATTTTATATGATAACCCATTTTGGAGACTTCTTCCTTGAGATAAATGTGGGTATCAATTTACCTTTAAAATACTACATTTGTGTCCTCTCCCCCACTTACAAAACCACACCCCATATTATCCACTTTTGACACTTCCAAAATAATTTATATTTTATATTAAATGACAATATATATTACTTAATTGACTCCCCACATATTAGAGTCGTTATTATGATTATAGAGACCTCATATGAATGCTTTACATATAATCCTAAAGAGGCTATCCCAAGAAGAGGTGAAATTCTAAAAGAAGCATATTTGTTTTATTACATATTCAACATTCATAGAATCCTTTAAAACTATAATTTCATAATAAAACAAGAATTTCATATATACTGTAAATTATCATGTAAATTTAATAACATAGATCTATCTCCACTTGCATCAAATAAGAAATGAAACCATCGATTAAGTTTATGGAGTACTACCACCATGAAAACAGAAGTAACTCATTTTCCATCACCACATATCATGGATATATATATTGTTGTATTTAACATATTTATTTTATATTTATGAATTCTTATACTTATTTTATTATTATCTCTAATATACCTTATTAATTTCCATTTAGGGGGTACGATAACGTCGCTCGTGTGTTCGGTGGACTACCACATCACAAAGTGATGTGATTCATTTTTCACGTACACTTTATTGTAATGTTATAAAGGTCAATATTAATTAATATATATGTTATTTATCATAGAACTATAGTTTTTTAAATATTATATATTATCTAACTTATTTATATTTAATGTTTTGTAAAATAATAATGTCGCTCTTGTGTACGTGTGGACTACCACCTCTACATGGCGATATGATATTCTTTTCATTTTTTTAGATGGAAAAATATTAGGATGTATTTGTGTAATATATATTATATAAAATAAATAAATAGTATTATTTAAATATTTATTAATATTTATTTTTTTATTCAATTATTTGAAAAAAATGAAAAAAACTCATGCATACGTATGACCAATCATCTCCACGGATGATGTAATCCTTCTTCTATATATAATTTTAAAAGATTACTATAAATAAATATTTAATGATTATTTATGATATTAATCTAATGGATATATTTTTGGAGATGATGTAAGAACAATCAAATTAAAATCTAAAAAATTACTGAACTAAAACATACATGAAAAACAAGGAATTATCAGATGAAACAACGATTTTGAAAAAAAAGTTATTAATAAAAAGTTATTAAAATAATGTATTTAATTCATATATTGTAAAATATATTTCATTATGGTTTTTTAATATATTTATAATAATTAAATATTTATTATAATAGAGGTTCATACACATACAATGGAAGTAAGACCCGAGGTAAGGGTTTCTTGTGTCACTTTTACTTTTGTGAGTAATTTTCCAAATTCACAACTTAAAACTATTCTTGGGTATATAATGAACCTTTGGAGGTTATATATCATCAATATATTTCTATTCATGGTATTAAAAGTTACATTTTATGTTATTTCATTAATTTTTCTTGTGACTGAAAATTTACCAAAGTGTTGAAGGATTACATCACAATCTCGTCATTATTTGGGATTGTTTTTTGTAAGACTCCCTTTGGAGAATTATATAATATTTATATGATTAAATAAATATATTTTATTATATTATAGTTTTTTGGGATATTTTTGACATTACAGTACCACTCATCCACTCATTTTTACCTAAAATGATTCTTAAAATATATTTAGGAAAATACAACTTTTTTTCTCTCTCCAGTCGAAAATATGTTTTCATCAAAATCCATGTTTCCTATAATGGTTTTAAAAAGTTTTTTTATAAATTTAAAATTTATTTATTAAATAAATATATACCAATTTATAATTATTAAATAATATTTTGAATGGAATATTCATGTTATATTTAAAACAAGCAATGTTTGGATTTTACTAAAAATGTGTAAGGAATATTTGTTTTAACATGTACAACATGAATGAAATTCTCCCCCATTATGAATAATAAATGTTTTAAATATTATTTTACAATATTTTAAATATAATATTTAATGAAAATTATTTCCAAAATGTTTTTTGAACTATAGAAAATATTATTTTGAAAGTGAAAATGAAATTTTTCTCAAAATTTTCATTAATGGAATTTTATTGGTATTTCAAATCATAAAAACATCAACCCTTTATTATAATTATTTTCCACTAGGTATTTTATGTGTTGGTATAATAATTATTCAATCCATGTATGTTTTATAATATCATTTTCTAAGGATATACAATTTTATTACCATTCAACATATTATTCAGGATGGGATATGATTATTTTAAATTGACCGAGGTATGCATTATCATTTAGTATGTTAGTTTTTCAGTTATAATTATTATTTAGATTATGTTTCATCCCATTTATATGATTAATTAATTACACATTTTATGTGATTATTAGAACCTGGTTATAGATATCCCCTTGATTCATTGACAGGTCTGATAAGATAGATCTGTTGGCCAATTTGGATGTGTTTCTACCTGTAGATTTATAATATCTTTTGAAATATATTTATAGTATGTTTTAGATGCATGGAATTATTAATTACATGTTATTATACCAGTTATTGATTTTTTTGTGATAATTTAAATGAAACCAACTACTGTAGCCTGAAGCTAGTGTCTAATTTTTTTACATTGGAATAGATAAAAATGGTCAAATCCCTAATGACCGATTAAATTTGACATTTTTGGAGAAATAGATATATACATAATACATATTTTATATTGGAAATTGAAAATAAAACATAATACATAACAAAATCAATGGAAAAATATCCTTGAAAACTAATTCCATGAATTCTTAATTATATCATAGTTTTTTAAAACAAAATAAGTTTGGGCTCAATTGATCAATAAGTGTTAAATACAATGGAAAATATCATGAATAAATAAAAATAATAAAAATAAGAAGTTAAATAACTGAAAATATGTTTCATTTAAATGACTTGAATATCTTAATAAGATAAGACATAATTAATATAGAATGCCGAATACCTAAATAACCATGCCATTTAATTTATAAAATTTTTATTAAAAGAATCTATAGATAATAACAAGAACTAATCATTGTCGATCCTAGACTAGTCACATGAGTCAATCTACATCAAGTTCCGAGAGGCATTCTCGATCATCCTGAGCTAGAGGCAAGGGCCATGGCATCAACAGTGATCAATAGTGGAATAATTTTTCCCAAAAATGAAATAAGAATCTAAAATAGAATATTTAAATGCAAAATAATTAAATGAAATGAAATAGAAAGAACATCCAAGAACACAAACATACCTAAGCACGAAAAAAACTCTTTGCGACTCCAATAGTCACTCACCAATCCACAACAATCTCGTGTACATGGTGAGAATGCTCGAGTAGAACCTACAACAGAAACTAAAAATAGGAAAACACTATAGGTATGAGTATTAAAAATCAGTAGGAGTTCCCACTAATATATAAAAAATTAACTAACTTTCAATAAATAATTTACCAATTTTAGGTTAGAGCTAAATTATATAAAATATGGGTTTCCTCATAAACTACCATTTATAAAACAAGTAACAATCCATTTACCTTGTTATATTTAATACAAGTCTAATGTTTAATAGGAAAAGGATGATTATATTTTAAAACATTTTTAAAAATAATTATAAATCCAAATTTTACATGTTAGTCAAGAGGAAAACCACACACAATACACAACACATAATAAGGGAAATGGGAAAGTTGAAAATGGGGACCAACAAACGAACTAGTCCCCTCAATCTTCCACAACGTAAAAATAAGCACTACAGGAAACATTGGTAGAACCTAGGAGAAACTGAACAATCCAAAACGTACTATACATGTGACTCATAGTGAAGGAATGCCTACTCTCGATGACGTCATACAACCAAAATGCTATGAACATCCTTACCCAGCTTAACTGTGTGACCCTTCATCCTAAACATCCACTTTTCCAACCAGTAATCCTCCCTACTGGTTTTTTCGACCCCTTTCCACAGTCTAGCCGACCACACACACCTGTCTCCGACTTGAGGGACCTCATTTCAGTGTCCGTGTAGATTAATCTAGTCAGTGCCCACTAATCATACACCTGTCGACCTATCATGCACCCTCTGACTGGCCAAACATCCATCCCGGCTATGCCCCCTTATGGTATCTTCTTCGGTGACCAACTGCCCCTTGTCAGCCTTCTAGGGTGTAACAAAAATCTCCAATGTCCCCTCGTGTCATCACTAATCGCGCTATCAACTTCACACCATGTTTTTAATTGGTCATGCGACGAACCCCTACCACCGAATGTGAAGAGTTTAGCTTCACCTCGTTTCGACTACACCAGTGTTGTGGGAAGTTTTTTCACTATTTATTGTTTTGTATCATTTAATGTTTGTGCATATGTGTTTTTTTGGTTTTCATGATTGGTACGACATGTTATCTAGGAATGTCTGCGATACAGCGGTCAACCGGTTGCACGTACTTGTGGAAAAGTTTGAGATGTGTCGCAACCTGAGTTGGTTCGTGAAAGATATTATCATTGAGAAAATATCATAAATAATAAAAAATGAAATCAATATTAAATAAATTATTAATTATTTGATTTTGTGATCTTATGAATCATGATACCACTACCATTAACACCTTTTACAAGATGGTTTAAAACTACAGTGACAATCTTGTTTAATTTGGAAAATTGATTTCCCTCTTTATACTTGTCAACGAATCGAGGGGCATTATAACGTGTGGTTCCCACACATCAATTCATGTCAAAATCATCCCTAATATATTGAATAATCTATTTAACTAATGAAAAATGTTCATTATCATCTAATAACTATATTTTGTAAAGGATTCTGATTTATCCACATTTCACTAGTTGATCAATTTAAATTCAATGTAAAACCAATATATAGAAGCAGTATAAATTTTAGGAAATAATAATATCAAAAATATTATAAAAAATATATTTAATATAAGTTCAATTTATATAGAAAAAATATCACCATAAATTTATTATTTCAAGTGAAAGTTAGAAAAAATCAAAATAAATTACGATTGTAGAATAAATTTTTTTCTTGCAAACTTTAATTTCAAATACTCTTGGATTAAATAATTCAAATTGACATATAAAATAAAATTATGTATTAATTAATAATGATATTTCATTAAAAAGGGTAATATATACTCCATGTAAAAAATTTAGGGGCATAACATTACAACATGCCTTAATGATGAGATATTCAGAAGAATTCCATTAAAACATGATTTACTTTATTTTAACCTTATTTAATCTACAATATAAATGTTTTAATATTTTTAATAATTTATAATAGAACCATAATCATATTTATAATATCATATATAATCCTATTATAATATTATACCACTCATTTGTAAATAATATTTCATTGTTGTCCTTGTTTCGATTGTTAATCGCCTTGTTTTCTAATTCATAATTTGTTAGGAAATTTCTAGTTCTTTAGAATAATATATAGTTCCATAAAATCCATTATAATAAAAAAAAATTATGATATTTATACTTCAGTTATACTTTTAATACCAATCATTGACATTGGTTTTGTGAAATGATGTATGTTACAATCATGAAGATGTTAGGCCTTACATACATATGATTAACGTTTTCATTTTTCAACATTCATTATTGAAAATAATGTAAGTAATATTTTATTTATTAATAAAGGTAATGATATTGTAAATAAATAATAATTTTTATATACAAATATATATTATATCCATGTGGTGTGGTGATGAAATGTGAGTCACATCACTTTGTGAATGTGATAGTCAACACGTACACAAACACTGTTATCAATTTTCAACTGAATAAAAAATGATATATTATCTTTTATGAATGATAAATATGATATTAATATTATAAATATTTCTTTTATGTTATATATTTTCATTAAATTTATCCTTATCATTTTTTATGTTATTCTTTAGTAAAAGATGAAACCCATTGTCTCGTTAGGTGGTACTCCACCAAACACACGAGTGACTTTATCATATACACTACAGAATGAAAATTAAATAGGTATATATGATATAAATACTCCATTGGTGTTATTATATTTTAAATATCAAATATTTACTTTTTTTCATAATCATAACTAACTCTGATAGGTGATAAGTAAAATATTAATGAATTTAGTTCACGGAGCGGTAGTCCTTCCTAAACACAAATGATGATTTCGTAACCCATTTTATCAAATTGGAGATGTTTTTAAGTCAAGAAAATATCATTAAAAAACCTCATAATATTTAATATACTAATTTTATTATATAATAATTATTTAATAAATATTTAATCTTGTGAATAAAGAAATAAAATATAGACACACATTGAAGAACATTACCTCGTATTCGGGTATCCTGCTTAAGGTTTGAACCAAAGCCTTCCAAAGTATGATTTTTTCTAGAATAAAGGATTATAGTATGATATAGAGAAGTTGGGAAGTTATCGGATTTGATATTTTCCAAACTAATTCAGAGTGTATGTGTGATAAATAGAGGATATGTGGTGACCATTTAAAATTTAGGTGAGTGGAACACTTTTTATTTTATAAAAGAAAACGATGTACCATGGTTTTTCACATGTAAAAAGAATAAAAATGGATTTTTATTGATAATTGTAAATTATATTGTCAAAATATGTTTATAAAAAATATATTAAACTTGTTATATGTCATTTTAACCCTTATCTTTTTATTTTATCCCTCTAGTAAATCAATTTTCACTTTTATCATTGTAATTATTGTTTTCTATTTTAACTATTTATTTGTGGAAAAAAATAAAGATGACATTATTAGATAATATAAATATCTCTAATTTCAAATATGGAATCTATATTGAAAAAAATGCATTCGTATAAGTGAAAAAATATAATTTAAAATTAATCTTTAATGAGCTTTGAGAAAATGATGTTCTAAAAAAGAAAATTATCAAAAGTTTATAAAATTTTATAACTAAATTCAATATGAAAATGATTAATTTGACCTAAATATTAATATTATATATATTGTTTTACTATTTTTTAAATTAAAAACAATTTAAAATATAATTTAACTCTATAAATAATTTGAATGAAAAGGCGGTTTTTAATTAAAAATCTATTTTTTTCAATATTCGTTAATAAATGAAATATTTCTGAAAAATAATAAAAATTCACCCTATTAAAAATTTTATATTATAATTTCAAAAGTAAAATTAGTTTTTTAACATGGTGTAAATTAATTATAAATTCTGTGCAGACAACTTGACTAAACCGCCTTTAAAAAAGTAATGTTTTCAAAAAAAAATATTTTTTTATTGAAAATTTTTGTATTTATATTCAATAGATAACTATAATTTTCATTAATTTAATTATCAATATTAATACCCTCAGATATAATATATATTTTATAATGGACATCCTTAAATAATATATTAATAGAGTATCTTGTTTTTTTATTTTTGTTATTTCATGTATTATTAGTCATTAAAGAGATTGAATTTATTTAAAAATAAATTAATCCTAAAGTATCATGATGTTATATTATTTTATAATGTTTGGGTTGTGTTTCATACTTTCTGTCTAACACTATGTTATTATGTTATACTTTTTGTGTGTCACATTCTCCCCACCTTAAATAAATTTCACCCAAACAATTTAAACATGATGTCGATAATCAATGGTGTAATATATGGGAATATATTACATCCCAACCCATACCATTGGATTGAGAGAAAAATGGAACGATAAACACACTTAAGCTTCATTTAAAAGGTGTTAAAGGCCAGAACTAAATGTCAATGGATTTGAGAATAAATTGGGGAATCATTTTACCTTGATATAAAAACAACCAACCAACCATTCCATTATCAGAAAAACTACATGATTCATGTCAACAAAATGACCCAAACCATATATTACCAAATTAAAAACAAACAATTCCCTAGTAATTCCACAATTCCAAATCATCCAACCCAAAATTCAGAAAACCATGTGGTAGACAACACAACATGACCCCATAAAACTAGGACACCACCAATAGCTCCACACCCAAAACCATGCTCCATTCACCACAACATCACCTTGAATCAAGTCAATAAACTTGAAAAGTATGATGCCTGACTCTTACCTATGTACCAGAACACAACATCTGCAAAATATGCAAAGTTCCAATTAAGGGGGTGAGTACTTATAGTCATTATTATAATCGCAAAAGACTTCCATACACACACCATAAGGATTAAAGCATTAGCACATTTAAATAAAGGAGTTTATATAAGATATTAAATAGTTTAACAATTACCAATAAGCTAAACACACCCTTACTAAGACACCTATATCAAAACCATGCAACACAAGGGAAAACCGAAAGGCCATTCTATAAGCCATTTCACCATTTCACATTAGTGAAACAATTTCCATATTTCAAAGCAACACATAATAAGGTAAAAAAGAGTGGATCTTTTTTCTTACCAAATCACTATATTTCCAACTAGTGGTGCTTCGCAACTACTATCCATAATGGTATATCTTCCATCCACTATCCATCACCATTAATATTGATACTTCCCACCAACTTTCACACAATCTACATAATCACTAACACTAAATCATCTAACACGCACAATGCACCCATTCTACAAAATATGAACACCACAATTTACCACACATGCCAAATCAATCAATAAATCACCCATTTATTGAAAACACCATTTAACCAACTTTCCATTCTCAACCAAATGTCAATTAAAAACATCTTTATTTGAAACAATATTTCTCAAAACATTTTTCATTATCAACCACTAATGATTTTGAAAAAATCATTTTAAAATTACACAACAAAGCCCAATTTTTTCCAAATCCACCAACTCATCACCAAATGGGTTTCCAACAATATTAAAACGTCATTATCATAATTAATTTTATGTAAAAAATTTAATTGTAATGAAGATCACAAATTCTAACCATGTGGAGTCGGGAGAGATGCCACCTAACCTTATGGTTCCTGTGAAATTGATCCAAAAAAACTACACCACAAATCCCTCAACCGCTCCACCCAAAACCACTCTAAATTTTATTCCCTAATATCACATAGACAAAATATCATAATTTAAGGAAAAAAACTATATCAACACCCACCAAATGTAGAACAAGAAATCCGAGAGAGGGGGGAGAGTTGATATAGCGAAAACCACAAAACAACTGATAGAGAACCATTGCCAGAGATGAACTGTCATTAAATCTCTAAGAAACCCCTCTAAATCTCTTCCAAAATGAGTGAGAGAGAACCCATAAACATTAATAATAGGAAATCCCACATAGGATTCATGTGGAGAAGAATGGAGCGGTTTAGGGAAAATCTCAACTAACCCCATTTTAAAAAAACATGTTTTAAATTGCCAAATTGTAAGCTCACACTGTTAGACAAATCATGTTCTAATCGTGCACCTACTATTGCCTTGAAGGGACACCTCGCATGGCCCACCCCAATAAGATTGGAAAAACATGTTTACCCCACTTCCTGAAAGGTTCATATTGCATGGTTTTTATTAAGTGTGCTCAAATGGTGTAGGCTGAAAAAGGCATCCAATCTTATTCAATACCATTCAAAAATCTTGAAACATCTTCCCAACGCATCCCAATAACATTAAACACATAGAAAAAAATAAATCAGGTTTCATAAATCAAACTGTTGTTGCTACATTCACCCAAACATTGGAATTTCCATTCTCACAAGTTAGAGAACAATATCATTGTTGAATTTGATTCGGCCATTACACAACCATATCTTTCTGCCAATCCAAATTCTCCCCTGAATCTTACCATGTTTCCACAAAATCGGATCTAAACTGATGCTCTTACCCTGCTTGACTTTCTCTTTCCTATCCACAATCCGCACTAGCTCATTCACCCAGGAAGCTTATGATTCTATCTCAACATGATCGAAACTAACTAGGACACCATCCACAGTGACACACCAAACTATATACTCTATGAACCACAACATAACTAATGAATCAAGTCAAACCATTATAAAAATGAGATGCTTTACTCTTACCTATGTCTCAGAACACAACATCGTGAAAAACACCAATGTGCCTAAAATATGGGTGTGTACTAATACTCAGTATGACTTCCCCAAAATGCTTCATTACACATGCCACTAGGACAAAACCGTTAGCACATTTATATAAAGTAGTTTATATAAAACATCAAATTGATAAAAAACTAGAAATAACCCATGCACACCCTTAACATGAAATCTTTACCAAAACCATGCATCCAATGGGAATTCCCAACAACCATTCCATAATCTATTTCGCAATTTCAAATTAGCCCAACAATCTCCATCTTACAATGAAACACACAATAAGGCAAACAAAATGGTGGAGATTACACACAACACATTCACAACATTTCCATCAAGTGGTGCATCCCGACCACTATGCATAATGGTGGATATTTCATCCACTATCTATCACCATTTATAGTGATAATTCATTCACACTTATAGAAAATCAAGAAAGAACATAACACTCAGTCGAGCAACAAGTACAAATATCCCTTGAAACACAATAAGTACACCACCATTTCCAACAAATTTCAATTCACTTCAATAAATCAACCATTTATTGAAAACACCATTTAACCAACTTTCCATGATGAACCTAATTTAAATAAACATAAAATTTATTGAAACATACTATTCATAAATCAATTTTTTAAAATCAACAACTAATAATTTTAAAATTAATATTTTAATAATAACACAAGATAGCTTCTTTTTTCAATAATGAACGATTTTTTTCCAAAATCCCCCAAATCATCACCAAATGGGTTTATAATAAGTTTAAAACATCATTATCAAAAATTATATTAAGGAAAAAAAATTAATTGAAACCATGATCACTAATTCTATCCATGTGGAGTCGATAGAGAATCCACCTTCCTTTAAGGTTCCGAAGAAATTTACCCACAAGCAACAACGCCACAAATCAGGCAACCGCTCCCCACTAAACCACTATAGATTCTCATCTGTAACATGTACAAGAAATAATAAATTTATTTAAGGAAAAAATAACCCTATAACTACACACAACATATGTAGATCTGGGAAACCAAGAGAGAGGGAATTATAGAACTAGAGAAAACCACAAAACAACTATGAGATAAGACTTAACCAAGATGTATCGCTTTCAAATCACCAAAAAAACCCTTCAAATTACTTCCAATAGGAGCCGAAGGGCACCCCTTTCCCTTTAGAAGTCGAAATCATATTTATGGATCATATGGGAGACGAATAGGGAGGTTTATGAAAAATCAAAACTAGAAATGTTTGAAAATCCATTTTTTACAGGGTTGTACGGTTAGCTCACACGACTAGACAAACCGTTCACAAACTGTGCGCCTACTTCTGCCTCAATGGGGCACCTCACTCAAACTAGAATTCATAGTTAGGAAAACAATATATACCCCACTTCATTCATATTTTTTCTCACGTGGTTATACCTAACCATTCTCAAACCATTCATCATTAAAAAGGCCTCCAAACTTATTCAAAACCATTTGAAACTCTCCCTACCTCTTACAAACTCATCCCACACACTTTAAATACATAAAATGTCACAAAAAAGGATACATACCCCAAACAAGGGTTGATGAAAAATACCATTGCTGAAAAAAAACATAGTAAAATGCGTCAAGAGAAAATAATATTTATAATGGAGAAAGGAAAATGAAAAGGTTTACGAAATAATCACATAACTAGATTTCCATGTGGGTGAACATAGTTAAGAAATGAAGTCATATACATGAAATATTAAACTAAAACCCAATGACATATAGAGATTGATAATGATCATTGATCATAAAACTTATGTGATTTTGAAATGGATAAATAACACATAATCATATACTGAATAGGTGTAATGAAGTTCACTGATTTAATAAAAAATAATGATAATAGTACAACATTTTTTTAAAGGTAAATTTTCTTGGAGTTGAGGAATTATGATAATCTCTTATAGTATAAAAACATATAAATACTTGGTATATTGTTTATTTCATAGTTAGGATTTCATCCTTTGGTTATGCTTCCAATAATTTACACACAAACACTTACTCTAAGAAATGAATATCAATAATTTATTTCCTCAAGCATAATGAACTAAAAATAACTTTTAATAGATCACAATATCTATAACATATTAAAAATATCTTCCATATTTCATTACTAATACAAAAATTGTTCAAAATAATTCTTCAATAACATCAAATGTTAAACTTAATCTATTCCATAAATATTTTACCTTAATGCTTATCCAAAATATTTCCCTCAAAATTCAGAGTAATTTATTTTGTAAGAAGGTCACTATGTCATCATTATATTACCATGAAAATATAATGTGGCTCATATTGTCAAATGAATAATATTTGAATACCATGATAATTGAAAAATTTTAATGAAAAAATGAATGATTATAAATATAAAACCTCATGATTTTAATATATTCTGTAGATCCCATCATAGTGTAAACCCAAACAATGATAAACCAAACTATCAAATCACTATCCAATTTTTTTATCATTAATGTAATCCCTTAAATATATCATTTTAATTAATATCACTACATAAAAAACCTATTATGTGTTATCTTCCCATAATCACGTGTTTTCCATAAATTTCAAATTTTCAATGAAACACTTTTCTCAGTACAATTCTACACGTGCATTAAAATAACTTTATAAATCATACTAAAGTACAAACCTTATAGGTTTTATGATTCTTATAATGATAATATCAAAAAAATTACTTTTACAACATATTTATTAGATCCACACATAAAATCATGTTAATCATTCCACTTCAGCTATATTCAATAGAATAATATTGACCTTGACACATTAGCTTATTCTAAGGTATACTCCCATTATTATCGGGGTATTAATTTTCATAGTTCCCTATAATGTTATAGGGTATTAATTATTCCTTATAATTTTCCTACCATTGAAATCATGATCATGGTGTTCTTTATCTCCAAAATTTTAGAAAACTCACATTCAATTCAAGATAATTATCAGGGTGTTTCTTTTCACAATTATCTAATGTGGGAAAATATTTTTTTCCCTTATTCCATTTATTAATTTTTTATCTTCAATACTCTTACTATCTTACTTCCCTTCAAGGACACATTTACTGAATAATTCCTCCTCTTTCTTGAAATAACATAATCATATTTCATTATATGAAGAAAAAGATATAGAGGCATGTTCCCTTAAAGATATTTATTAAGAACTTCATAGAATTAATCAATATTTCACTACATGTTGTGTATGCAATCCATATAATACATATATAACTATGTGAAGGAATTTTAGTACTCCACTACAAATTATTATTCATTTTTTATAAATGATAAGGATCTTTCCATTCATCTCATTTTGTTTCTTATGAGGGAACTATTTTTTAAAAAATATAACCATAAAAATTTCCCATTCTATGAGTTTAATTTCCTATTACTATCTAGTATTATAGTTCAATGACCACTATTGATCAACATCACCTTTCAAAAAATATGCAACAAGTGTAAATATTTCCTTTTAATCGAATAACAACTTCATAGATATCTTTTCTAATGAATTAATCCCATGATCGACTACCATTGTATTCGTAGTACCACCAAATGATGGGGGATTCAATCAAATAAAGTGAACCATTATAAAATAATTATACTATGGAATATATTACACCATTCAAGAATGTTTATATTTCAAAACTTGTATAATATACACTAATATAGCAATAATTTCCTCTATTTCAAAACCATTTGTATTGGATTACTCATTCTGTAAACTTATAAATTGGACATGAGTATTGAAACCATTACTAATTATAAGAACCATCTATATGAATTGGAATATATTATATTATCTTATCAAATTTTGAAAATTATATAACAATTTGTAACTCCAAATATTATGTAACACTTAACATAAATTAGGATTTATAACTTTTTTTTTGAATCATAAACATGGTTTCATTGCGGACATATTTTTATTCAAACACATCATAATGGTTTGTAAAAAAATTGGATTTTTCCTAAACATATTCCTTGGTATCATCAAACTAGGTGCACATTAATCATGATTTCATGTTCAGGTGATGAATGAGTATATACCAATGAACCCTTTCTAGGTTTATTACCCTATTCATCCTCTATTTTAGAACCACATACACATATAGGATCTTGAAAAGGACATATTTATTTTAATACAAAATAATATCCACCTTACCAAAACATTATGATTTTCATTTATTCGTATCCACAATGACTACCATTGGGCTATGATCCCTAATCAATGTTTTCCTAAATCTAGTTCCCACGATATATACTAAAACATATATGATATCATCTATAGTTCCCAAAAACTAATATCCCATTACTACTATATAATTTATTACATATTAATAAGATACTAGCAATCATATCCTAGAGGAACAAATATTTTAGTTATATTCGAAAACTAGATATATTCAGGAAATTCACATTACATATTAAAACAAAAATAACATAAGGAATTTTCTATGCGAATGATTTTATTCCCATTTGTGTATCCAGACATATCAATCAGAAAATAATTCCTGCTATCTTGTGTAAAATAAAACATAAGAAATAGGTGAAACATAATGTATATAAACATTAATTTTTACGCTGGAAAATGAAATTTGAATACTTTCCCCAACTAATAAACATAATCATAAACTATCCAGTGTAATGTGAATGGTATCAACATAGTACATACTGAAATAAACTGATAAAAAACCAACCAAATTAATTATAAGGATGAAATCAAAAAAATACATGTTATGTTGATCATAATTATGTTAAAGGATTTAAGTCATTGAAGAAAATAAATACCATTAATATCATTATAAAATTATTGAAGAAAATATTTTCATCATTTTATTAATCTAATTTTAGAAATAAAAGTTCACAAATAACATTGAAAGAACAATTTAATGAGAATAAATTTTAATATTTATAATGTAATATATAAAAAATTTATTGGTCATGAATGTAGGAAATTATATACATAGAAATTATTTTTTTAAAAATAATCCTTTCATATTTTTCCAAAATCCAAACAATAATTGTTCTGAAAATTATATCTGTATTCTATTAAAAATAATTTATAAAAATAAAAACTAGTAAAATTTTCTATAATAAATTAATTTTAAAATATTAAAAAAATATTTATTTTTTTAGAAAACATTGGTTTTGAAGAAAAAAAATTTTTAATTGAAGGGGGAAAGTGTCAAATTTTATAAAAACAAATTCTCTAACATTTTAAGTACCAAATAGTGGTTAAATGGTATAATTACTTTAATAAGTTCAAGAATAACCATAGAAAAATAAATTAGATTGATTTTAATATTTAAATATCAAATAATTCCCCATAGGTAGAGTTAAATGAAAAAAATCATGAATAATGATGAGATTAGGAAATAATACCTCGTCACTTGGATACATTTTGAATCATAATCACAATGAAATAAGTAAATTTCAATGAAATAATAAAACATGAATATAAATTAATTAATTGTATAACATAAAAAATGTATTTATATTCACCACCCATGTGATATAAGTGGGTAATGTGGTGTTCGTCTCATGGGAGTAAAAGTGAGATGAGATACCCTTACCTCCCACTTTTTTTTGGTTGAATGTTATTTAACTCCCTGAATAATTATTTCCATAATGTTATTAATTTATAATAGAACCATACTAATATTTATAATGTAGCATATGATCCTCTTATATCATTTTACTACCAATTTCATAGTAATATAGTTTTATTGCCATTGTTTTGGTTGTTAATGGCCTTATTTTCACATTCATGATTTGTTATGAATGTTATGATTACTGTGAATGTTATATAATTACACCACCTCTATAATAAAAATTATAAAATTATTTTAAAATATATATATTATACTTTTAAAACAAATGATGAAAAATGGTTTTGAGAAAATATTTACTTTACTATCGTGGAGATGGTCGGCCATAAATACACATGAGTAACATTTCTAATTTTAAATGATTATGATTGAAATGAGTTAATAAATATTCTCTCGATAAACAATGATAATAATATCCTAAATTAAATATTATGTTTTTAAAATATACATATATATATCATCAATTTTCTGGGGAGATTAAAATAGAATCACATTACTTTGTGAATGTGGTTGTCCGCACGTAAATGAACGATGTTATCATTTTTTAGTGTAAGAAATAAAATTATATATTATGTTTTTATAATGATAAATATATTATGAATATAAAAATTATTTAATATATTATGCATATATCTATTAAAATTATCCTTATCACCTTCCATGTTATGCGTTTGTGAAATATAAATCACATCGCTTCGCGGGGCAGTAGTCCACCGTACACACGAGTGACAAAATCATATCCCCAATGAAATGGAAACTAAAAATGTATCAATTATATAATTAAGAAAACTTTATAAATTATTATAAATATCATATATATACTTTATATCCATCATCATACCCCACAATGAGAGGTGGTAATGGAAAAATAGATGACGTTAGTTCGCTAGCTTATAGTTCACCAAACACACGAATGATGAGTTTGTAATCCATTTAATAGTTGCAGATATTTTTTTATGTAATGAGAATATCATAATAGAATAAATTTATATTTAATATAATTAGGTAATTATATCATAATGGTTTAATAAAAATTGTTTGAGTTGGAGAATGAAATAAAATAAAGTTGCTCATTGAAGAACGTTACCTCTTCTTCGAGTATCCTGCTTAATATTGCAGAAAAGCCACACTAAGTAGGATTTTTTCAATAAATTATGACTATATAATTATATTTGGGATTTTATGAAGTGATTTTGTCATTCATTGGATGCAAAAATGTGGTTTCATTTTGTGAATATGATAGGAGTGGGGGATTGATTTTACTAGTGTGGTGACATCCAAACTTGTAATCATTGAAAATAAAAGGTGTACACATATTATTCTCATGAGGATGGGTAATTAATATATTATTATATATTATTCATTATAGTGTCTTAATATAAAAATAAAATTATTTTTATACTAGTTATTAGGTCATTTTAACTTTTATCATTATAGATTAACCCATGATAAACCTATTTTTACCTTAACTGTGGTAATTATTTTTTTTCAATTTTCAAAATTATTTTGAAAAAAATATATTTCACTTATTATTTAATATAAATCATTCAAATTAATAGCATGAAATACAGTTTTAATATACCATTCATAGGAGTGGAAATGTATAATATAAAATTAATCCCACAGACGCGATAACAAAGTTGTTTTTATAGAGAAAATGTTTACATGCTTATAATGTTTCTATATCAAAATTAAATATGAGAATGAATCCAAAGAAATAAATTAATCTATTTTATATAAAATTTAACTAATTTTATGTAAAACCCATTTTATAATAAAATTTAACTTTATAAATAATTTCAACGCAAATATAAATTTTAATTAAAAAGTAATATTTTTCATTAACCATTTAAGAATGAAATATTTTTTAAAAATCACAAAATTTCACCCTAAGATAATTTTAATATTCCAATTTAATAAGTGATATTTATATTTTCAAATAATTCTTCTATAATTAGTATAAAATAATTTTAAATTTTTTTTGCAAAGCGCGACTAAACTCCCTTTTTGAATATATACAATTTTTATAAAACATTTATATTTATTTTAAAAGATTATTATTTTATTTATAATCAATAAAAAACCATATTTTTGTTAAATTAGTTAGTACTAATCATAACTTCCAATTTAATATCTATGTTATATTCATAATGTTTAAATAATATTTTAATAGAGTATCAACTTTTATTTAATCCTCATGTGGCATGAATTATAATCTATAAAATAGATTGAATTTATTTAAAAATAAATATATCTCAAACTATTAAGGTTTTATATTCTATTACAATATAATTTTTTTATTTTACACACACTATCAAACAAAATTTTTTCCATTTTAAAATTTTGGGTTATTATAATTATTCGATTAGCTTGAATATCCATTGAAATGTATCAATCTTATGTTATTATTTATATGGATTTATTTTATCCTAATTTATTCAATCCATATCATTTTGAAGTAATTTTGTATGTGGAATTTGGTTCAATTATTCACATTTCCATATTGATTATGCCTATTTAAACATTATAGCGTCCATTATATGCATACCCTTACTAAGCATCCAAGCTCACCCCGTTATTATGTTACATTTTAACATGGATAGTAAGATGAGTTTAATGATTTAAATGAATGGATATGATAAGCGGATTGGGGATTAATCAAAGGAAACAGTATGTGTATTTTATATTTATAATTATAATGTGACTTTCAAGTATTTGTCCAATATACTAAGACTACTATCCTATACAATATTTATATATATGATTACTTATATCATATACGAATATTGTAACATAACCACTAACTCTGGCTACTAGGTTCGGGGTTTTACAATTGGTATTACATGAATTTTTGTATAATACATAAGTAATATATTTATGAAAACCTATAATAGGGAACATAACTGTAACACCCAAAATTATTTTATGAAATGCTTTTATTAAATAATTTTTATTTTTTAGAAGATTTTATTGCACAAAATCATAAGTTTAAATGAACTGTGACATGACCTTTGTATAAAATTATTGTTATATCCAAGTTGTTAGGTTAGAGGGAATAATTATAACTCACTTATGAAAACACGTTATGAATTATTTGACTATAAATTATTTATAAAAAATATAAAATAAATATTTCCATTTTTTATTTAATTTCATTTATTGATGAAATTAATTAGATATGTATGTTTTTAATACTAAATAAAATATTTTTGATATTCATATACTGGTTCTTTTAGTCATTGGATATGAATAAAACCCTATTTTATGTTTGAAACCAATTTTTAATGTTTAATTTTACACCTCTGAGTGGAGAACGCATTTTAAATTAATATTTTCATGTATTAATAATTTTTATATTAAAATATAAACATTTTATAAGTAGTTTTCAAAAATTTACTTTGGTTGAATTTCTGATATATTTTTGATAACTTTCATGTTTTGATGAATAGTATAAATACACTACATTTAAATTGAAAACAACTTTTATCTATTGATATAATTTATATGGTTTAATTATATTATATAATTTATTCAAAGTATATATATATATTATATTTTTACCATTTAATAAATTTTATGTCGTTGTAATTAAATTTATATTAAATTCACATGTAAAATCATTTCAATATTTTGCAATGTTTTAACTTAAAAAAAACTTTTTCTCTAATTCTTGAAATTGGATTTATTTTAAATTAATTACTACAAATTCTATGTTTGGTATTTTTAACAATTAACTCCATATTTGGAATTAATAGATCTAAATTATGTTAATATGCTACTTTTATTTTTGGGTATTATGAATAGTAACTTTGGTTATTATTTTTATTACCACAGTTACATGTAAATCATGTAATTAATGGTAGAAATAATATTATAAAATTATTCTAACTATAAAAATAATATTTTATGACCAAATTATTCCAATGTTATATATTTTTCAAAATGGATTCTATTGATGTCCACATACCTCTTAATAAGAGGTGAATGTAATAAAAACTAATAAATGTGACAACATGTCACGATGACATTTTATATAGGACTATTAACTAGAATATATGCATAAATAAGAGATAATATAGACTATAAATTGTATGTAGAAATATAATGGAATTACCTACATCAAAGAAATTTTTTCATAAATTCTTGAGATTAAATAATTACCATTAACAATGATAGAATAGTGATGTAAAAATTATTTTATAAATAGAAATATAAAATAAATGGTTTTAAAAATATTAAAATAAATATCATACGGAAAAATTACGGTAATCCATGAATTTTCTAGTAGGCTAAGATATATTATGAGTATATTCAATATTTTTTTTGTAATGTATCATCGGTTTGGATTTTTAATGTCAAAGAAATGAATATTGTCAAAATTGACACTTGTGATATTTTATGAAATCTACATATTTTTAAATTATTTAAAAATCCTAAAAATATTTAAAAATTACTAAGTGATAAAAATAATATCTAAAATTTCTTAAAATATGCCTTGATGGTCAATTAACTCCATATAAATAAATATTTAAAACTATTAAATATTTATAATTTTATTACTACAATAAATATTAAATACAATAACTAAGTATTAATTAAAAATATATAGATTAAATTGACAAAATAAATAGTGCAAAACATATTGTTTGATGCGATTACAACCCTATCACATTTTATATTTGAAATTGGAACATTTTAGGAGTTTTTGGGAAGGATTTTATTTTATTATAAATTATTATTTATGGATTTTCGAAAAGTTCCCCTCACCTCAATTATAAAAGGGAACCTCCTCCATCACGTCGTCACATAATTTTGAGGCATAAAAAATTGGCATCCCCTTCCATTTTTCATTCTTAACTTTTCTATTTTCATTCTATATGTTCTGGTTATCTTCAAAGAACAATGCTAGTGCTCTAAGAAGAGGTTTAGCGGAATCACGACAAGGAATAATAGGTTTAGATACATACATAAAATATCATACCTAAGGTAACAAATAACATTGTAAATAATTTTTATCAGAGGTTGATTATTTGTAAGTATATACTAGTGTATATTTATCAACCATGGAAATGTTTCCTAAATATTTATTTCAAAATAACATTTATATCCTTCTATAATTGTTTAATGTCAGTTTAACAAATTGGTGAATTTTTACTAATTGGTAAGAACATATTCATTTTTCATTTTCAGTATGATGTAATTTTAGAATTTTATGTAATAAGTACTAGATGAAAGTCTTTTTTTTCATTTACAAAATTAATAGAATTTTTGGATTTCATGATTCATTATTTCAATGAAGCTTCCCCAATAACCTTATAAGTTTATTTCCACATAAATGGAATTCTTCTAAAATTGTGTGGAATTTTGAGGAAGGAAACAATTATTGAAAAGAAATGATATTTTCCCCAGGATTTAAGCTCAAGGGATTTTTCAGTATTATTTTCCATCTATAATGAAATAAGATTATTTATATATACGTATTATTATATTTATTTGATTTCTTTTATTATGGAATTAGTTTTTTGAAATCCATTTAACTTAAATGGATAAAGTTATGATGGAATGTTGTTTAAGAAACCCATTTTTTTATCGTTGGGTTGTGCTATGATGACTGGTTTATGATCCGTTGAAAATATCAGAATGATTTAATTAGGAGATTAGTGGGACCTATATCTATCTCTAATGCACAGGGTAATGAATTATATCACATGAGATATAAATGAGTAGAAGGGAATGTAAATTTTGTTTAGCAATATTGGGCTGAAACGAAGAATGAACTCAGTTTAGTAATGGTATTTTCATGTTATGATGGTCATGGAAATGATCCTTGAATAATATGAAATGATTTTATATTCTTATATATTAATGCCATGAAATTTCATGTGTTATGTTATGATTATTGGGTTTACATATAGCTTTTAGGATTTATCCCATAACATGATATTATAATCTTTCATATATAGGATATGATTTTCAAATGTTATGTTCATATGATTATGATATGATTTATAATTTACTTATTTACCATTATTGAGAATTTTATATCACCCTTTCAAATTTTTCCTTTCTCTATATCATGAAAAATGGAATTAAGTCATATATTTCAATATGGAGTCTATTTATGATGAAATAAGCAGGAAAAAATGTGGATGTTTTGTAAACCAGTGGTTTCTGTTTATAATTTTCTAAAGACACTAATAAAATATGGTAATAGTGAGGATTTTGTTATATTATGTAATAAATGATCGTCAATGTTAATGGAAAATTTATTTGTAATGTATAGTCCATTATACACGGTATTAGAGAAAAGTATAGTTAACTATTGGAACCTGGGATGAGAAAATCTTAGTATGAACCATAAAGATATGACTATGTAAAGTTTACAATCCTATATTTTTTTAGAGGTTTTGAAGAATAACCTAGGATAAAACCTAAAGTGTCCTAAATTTAAATTTTATTATTCAAATATTTTGTTTTCCCTTTATGATTATTTATTATCACATTATGCTTCGTGGTTATAATCAATGACAAGATCCTGAATGAACCACATTAATTTTGAATGTGACAGGAAATGAAATGTTTTGTCCCCCTGTGAAACCAAATGATATATGAGATGGAATGAAAAACAAAATATCTATACTCACACAACATTCCCGAGCTATGAATCATGCAGTTATTCCAAATGAGAAAAAGAGGGAAAATCATTTAGTATAATCCTTCGCGAGGAAACAACCACCATCATTCAATGGGTCTTCTGATCCATTAAGGGATAAATAAAGAATCGGTACCACTGAAAAGATATTTTATTTTATTTCATGAACATGATATATTCATCTAATTAGTATATAATTTGGAAGGTGAAACTGATCAATAGTGGAATATTATCAAGAATACAAGTCAAAGAGATGATATTGAGTCCATAGAATGGGACGAGTTCAAGATCTAGTATTTCAAAAAGTAATTTCCTGTTATTCAATGAAGAAATTTGGAGAAAGAGTTACTTGAACTTAAGAAAATGGATGATTAATCCTTTTCTAAAAATAAAGAAAATTTTACATAACTTAAAAGGAATTCTTATAGAATTATTATCCAACAAGGGTGTAAAATTGATTGATTCATTAGTGGCTTAAAACCAAGTCTCCGAAAGGAATTATAGATATTTGACTTCAATAACTATGTGTAAATTTTTCTATATGCTCTCACGGTTGAGATTGATATTGGAGTAACCCATAACTCATATGGGTTTGATAAGAATATAAAAATTTAATTCAAAGGAAAAACATAAGACCTCACTGAAAAGAAGTGGAGTTTTCCCTTATGCTCAATTTGTTGAACACAACATGGAGGGAATTTTCCTAAGGTTACTAGTAAATATTTTAAGTGTGGAAATGATGGTCATCGTGTAGTTTAATTCCAAAGTGCTGGAAAAAATATGTGTAATGATGTGAATAATGAATATGTTACACAAAATTTACCTCCTACATTTCAGTGTTACAAGTGCAATGAAATGGACAATTATTCAAATAAATTATCTAATCCAACGGTTATTGATGATAATCGACATCAAAATACTGTGAATGGAAATGAAAATGAAAGATCACTTGCAACCGAAATCGGTTTTGATGAGTATGATAATGAATTTTTTAAACGTACACATGTCATCCAATCAAAAATAAAAAACATTTTATTTTTTTATGGATTCACTAACATTGTTTTTGAATAATTTTCTAAGGGTATCTTCATATTACCTCAACAATTAGATATTTAGTTAGCTCTGAAAACATCTAATGGAACAAAAATATCATCAAATGTTAATAATTCTTTTCCAGTTTTAGTTAGTGGGAAATTACATCCTCCAAATATTATGATCCTTTCTATAGTGGAATTTTATGTGATTCATGGAATGGATTGGATTTCTCAATATGGAATTCCTATCAATTTCCATGTATGTTAATTATCATTTAATATTCCTAATCAATATATGATCATCTATCCATGCATGGATGAATATAACTTTCCAGTAGAAATTTCATCCATCATATGGGACTTCATTCATATAAATTATGGTTATTTATCTC
Source organism: Viscum album (assembly GCA_963277665.1). Lineage (NCBI taxonomy): Eukaryota > Viridiplantae > Streptophyta > Magnoliopsida > Santalales > Viscaceae > Viscum > Viscum album. The sequence continues at coordinate 1,210,296,630 of OY728159.1, forward strand.
GAATGGTTAGGGATAAACTCACAATTAAGAATACATTAATTGTACTAGAGTTAGATGATGAATTTATGGAGGAATTTCCATTTCTTCCACAAAACAGTGATGTTCAAATTTAAATTGATCTTATAAAAAGTTCTATTCATATTTCATTGGCACCTTATTGAATGTCCCCAATTGAGTTTCATGAATTTAGGAATAAACTCCAATATAATATTGATATAGGATTCATATTCCATAATTCGTTACTTTGGGGAGCACCTATTCTATTTTTTATAAAGAAATGTTCCTCAATGAGAATCATTGTTGATTATCTATAATATAACAAATTCATTATCATGAAAAAATATCATCTTTCTCACATTGATGACTTATTTGACCAAATACTAGGAGCTCAATACCTTTAGAATATTGATCTTCATTCAGGGTAACATCAACTAAGGGTAATAATTGAGGATAAACCAATGATGAAAATACATACATGGTATGAACACTATGAATTTATATTTATGACTTTATGTCTTTCTAATTTCCCCATTATCTTCCAGGATCTAATTAGTATATTTTTTAGAGACTACCATTATCAGATTGTGGGATTCTTTATAGATTATATTCTTGTATATTTAAAGAGAAAATACCAACATGAATGTTAATTGAGAATTTTACTGAAGACCCTATAAAAGAAGAATATTTATTCTAAATTTACCATATGTGAACATTACCTTTAGAATATTTCATTTTTGGTTCCCATAATCTCCATAGAGGGGATATATGTGGATCCTAGAACGATAAAGGTTCTTAAAAGATTGTTGGGACCAACAACAGTAACTGAGATATGATGTTTTCTAGGTTTGGATGGATATTATCAACATCTTGTGATATATTTTAAACAATTATCTAATATTCTCATCAATTTGACTCAGAAAGGAGTTATGTTCATTTGGACTGAGAAATGGGAAGAGATATTCAATGAGCTAAAAAGAAGGTTAGCCAATGTACTTTCTCTCACACTTCCTTGTAGTGGAGAAAGGCTTGTGATCTATAATGATGCATCAAACAATGGGCTGGGATTTGTTCTCCCAAAAATTTATATGTGATAGCATATGCCTCCAAGTAGTTTAACATTAATGAGTAAAATTACATAACTCATGATATGGAGTCACCTATAGTAAAATTAGCATTAAAGATTATGAGGAATTATCATTATTGTTAAATGTATGATATTTATACCGATCATAAAATTTTAAAGTATATTTTTACACAATATGAGATTAATATGTACAAATGAAGATGGTTGGATTTGATTAAATGTTATGAAAGCTCAATATATTTCCACCTTGTGAAAGAGAACAATGTAGAAGATGCTTTGAGTCAAGAAGCCCATGATAGCGTATCCCTGATGAGGATCACAAAAGATCCAATATTCAAGGATTTGAAAAGGATAGATCTAGTAATTATAATTGAAGGGAAGAAATATTATATTTATAAAATTCATTTTATGTAATATATAAATGTTAAAAATAAGGAGGCACAAAATAATTATGTAGAGTTAGAAAATAAGGTGAGAAATGTTTCTCAATTCAACCTTTATTATGATAGAATAAAAATGATTGAAACCATATTTGTATTCCTCCAATAAAAGAATGAAATAAGGGTATATTGGATGAGGATCATAGTTCTTCACTATCTTTTCTTAAAGAAGAAAAATGATATACATGGACCATAATCTGTATATCATGTGGGATGGAATGAAATGAGATGCTTCCAAATATGTCTCTGGGTGGTAGGTTTGTATGCACGTTATGGCTAAGAGGCAGAATTCTAAGGTGATGTTACAACCATTACCAATACCAGAATGTAAACATGAAAACATCACTATGGAAATTGCGAGTAGATTTATGATAACATCTAAAGGCCATAATTCTATATGGGTGATAGTTTATCACCTAACAAATTCAGCAAACTTTATATCAATTTGAGGCTATTTCACTCTTGATCTGGTTTCTATGAAATATATAAAATAAGTGGTAAGATTAAATGGAGTGACACTTTCCATTATATATGATCGAGATCTTTTTTTTACCTTGATGTTCTGGAAACTTCTTCATTATACATTGGATATAGAGTTATGTTTCAGCACTCCTTATCATCCTCTGACATACGGTCAGTCTCAGAAAAAAAAAATCAAACTCTATACGGCATGTTGAGATCTTTATATATCGATTTCAAAGGTTGTTGGGATGAACACCTACCATTGGTGTAATGTTATTACAATAATATCCTTACTCTAGTATTCAGATGGCTCCTTATGAACCCCTTTATTTAAAGATTTGTAGAACCCAAAATTGTGGGATGAAGTTGGGGAAGGAAATATATTAGAACCTGATCTTTTTGATGAAATGATACAAAAGGTCAGATATATTCAAGAAATCATAAGAGAATATCATAGTAGACATAAAAAGTTATGATAAAAATTGAAGAAAATACATAAAGGTTGATTTGGTTGATAATGTGATTCTAAGAATATCACCAAGGAAGAGAGTAATGATATTTGGAATGAACGGGAAATCTGAACCCTAGGTATATTGGTCTTTTTGAAATTATGGATATTGTTGGGAAGGTTGATTACTATTTGGTGCTTACGTGAAATCTCTCTCATGTTCAGGATGTTTTCCATGTATCTATCATTAAAACTTACATACCCAATCTCTCACATGTACTATGCACATAAGTCATACTGCTAGAGCATGATATTTTTTATGAAAAACAATCGATAGTGATTCAGGATTGTAGAGAAAAAGTTTTACAAAACAAGACCACTTGCTTGGTTAATTTTTTTATGGAGGAAACACAAATTTTAATAAGGTAAATATGAACATGGGGATATGACAGGGGAGAGGTATCATCATCTATTTCTTTCCAAGTGACAAATTTTTAGGGATAAATTCAGTTTAAGGGGGTATAATTTGACACCCATATGTCTTTTTATGAAATATTTTCATTTAATAATTTTTACTTTTCAGTAGATTAGGTTGTGCGCAATAGTGAGTATAAAAGAACATTGAGATTACCTTATTATAAAATTACAATTATTTCTTATCCATTAGGTTATTTGGAATAACTAAAATTAACTTTTGAAATACATTGTGAATTATTTGACAATTAATTATTTTTTTGAAAAATATAAATTTGATATTTTTATATTTTTGTGAATTACTTTTGGTGATGAAATTAATGATATATATATGTGCTATATAATAAATAAAATATTTTTAATATTTATCCAAAGTCTATTTTATTCATTTGATATGAATAACACCCTATTTTATTTATAAAAACATGTTTTTTAAAAGTTTAATTTTACAAATTTGATTAGAGAACCCCATTTATATTAATATTTTGGAAAAAAAATAATTTTATATGAAATCACAAACATTATATTTTTATATAGGATATAAAAACATGCATTGGTTGAATTTCTGATATTTATCTGATAATGTTCATGTTTTATGGATAATAAAAATACGTTAAATTTTAATTGAATTATTTTTTCATTGAAATAATTTATATTGTTAAATTATATTATTAAATGGATTTATAGAAAAAATAGAATATATTTTTACAATTTAATATAATTTTTTCCATTGGAATTAATATTACATTAAATTCAGATGTAAAAACATTTTAATCTAATTCATTGTTTTAACTTTTATGAAAAACATGTTTTCTCATTCCGATAATAGGATTGATTTTAAATTTATTACTGCAACTTATATTTTTTTAATTTTTAAAAATGGAATCCATATTTGGATTCAGTAGGTTGAAGTTATGATAATAGGATACTTTTATTTTTGACCATTATGAACAGTAACTTTGGTAATTTTTTTTACAATAATTAAAGGTAAATTGTGTTATTTAAGGTAAAAATAATATTTTAAAATTACCTTAACACCTAAAATAATCCAATTGGATGACTAAATTCAACACTTATAATCAATTGTCCAAAATGGAATCACATGATGACCACATACCTATGAATATGAAATGAATTTAATAAAAAATAATGAACGTGAAAAAATGACACAATCTCATTTTATATAAGTATATTAACTTTAATATATGGATAAATTGGAGATAATATATACTATAAATAGTCTGTAAAAATATAAAATAAAAAAATACATCATAGAAATTTATTTATAATTTGTAATGATTAAATAATAAATATTAATAATGACAAAATAGTGATGTAAAAATTATTTTATTAATAGAAATATCATATAAACAGTTTTAAAAATATTAAAAGAAATATAATATGGACTAATTAATATGCTCGAGGAATTTTAAAGGAGACTATGACATATTATGGGTATATGAAATATTTTATTTCAAATTTATTTTTTTTGTTGATTTTTTTAATGTCAAATAAATTAATAGTGTCAAAAATGCCACTCGTAATAATTTATGGAAAACAAAATTAATAAATAATATAAAAGTAATAAAAATATTTCCAAAATTACAAAGTGTTAATTATAAGATCAATAATGTCATCAAACTAGTACTCACCCATGATATTGCACGACGTATTCGATTAATGGTTTTTATTTTAATATGAAATTAGTTTTTATAATCGGTTATAATAAACAATAATGTTGAATTAATTTTAATTAGAATGTAATGGTGTATTATAATAGAATAAGAGTGCAACGAATATGGAGAGAGCATTCAAATTTTGACAAAGAAAAAAGATAGATTAAATGTAAATGAATTTCTTAATTTTATGGATGGAAATTTGATTTATTTTTAAACTTCAATCAAAATAACAGTAATTCATGCATTTAAATAATAAGTGAAAGATATATCAAAAACAAGACACCGGTTGTAATAAGAAAAATGAGAAATGTGATAATGATTGAATTAAATACTGACTGGAAGAAACTATGTAATTGCGTCATAATTTGTAATGTATAAATTTTAAGAAGATTTTAAGTAACATGAAGTTATACAATCATATAGTAAATAACTTTTTATGAAAGATTTATTCATCTTGAAAAACATCCAGCAGGTGCATTCTGCAGATACAAAATATATAATGTTATGAATGAAACAAAAAAAATGAAGTGATTAGGATGTTACCTAGGATCTGCATCATTATCTAATAATTACCACCATATATATATTACATTTTCTTTCACTTCACCTATGAATGAACTCATTAAGGTAGTAACATATAATATTTCATGTTTGCATCTTATAAAAGTTAAGAAAATTATAATGCAAATTGGAGTTGCATCAAAGAAGGAATATAATTTTCTTCAAAAGCAATACCAGCTCCAGCATGCACTCAAAAATTATTCCACTAAAAAATGTAATTAAATATTTGTAAGGGGAAAACTAAAGAAGAAAGGTATTGTAAATTTAAAAAATTTATCATTTACAGCTGTGTGAAAATGAATTGAGAGAATTGGGACATAAATGGACTATGGCACTATTTGCCTCAAAAAGAGAATATTCTTCAATAAGAAATTGAAGAATTAAAAATATTATATAGTTATTAGAGATTTCAATTGTAGATAATTAAATAGACATTGTAAAAAATTAGGTTTTTCATCATTATCATAATATAGTCAAAAAATCAGAACCAATCATATGAAAATACTTCCAAAAGATTCCAATTTTTTACCATCTTGATGAAAATAAATCCACAAGCTTAATGAGAATCAAGAAAACATATTCTATCATCATGATAAACACTATATTCTTCCAAAAATTAATATATTTATCAATCTAATTGTGCACTAAATATTAATGCCCTATATTAACCCTATGGATTCTTTAGCTTTTAGTTATTCAAGAGAGAAAATGGTATCAAAATGAAAAAAGAATTGGAAGAAAAAATGAAATCTATCTTGAAGAGGGATGGGTTGGAATAAATGAAATATATTAATAATTTTACTTGTATTTATAATATATGTATAAAAATTTCAAATGAGGTGTTGGAAGAATGACAATCAAGAGGAAAGGTCAGTAAAAATAGTAATTTGGTATAATTAACGAGTTTCAAACATATATCATGGAAGAAATTTCACTTCAAGCATCACTACAAAAATTAGAGGAATTCAAAAAAAATATAAAAATTCCTCAAAACTGAATCCCCCAAATACTTATTATCACCTTAAATTTAGTCTCGTTGGCTATTAGCGAATTGGGTAATGTCTCTTTAATTTTATCCTCATTATTTTCTACCTCCCTCTCTTGCTAACTAAAATCTTCATAATCATGAGGATATAAATAACACATTGACTAAAAAAAATTATATCAAGAGATGGATAATAATTAAAAAGTGAAATAGGGTGGTACTCACCACAACTTTGATTTTTTCAACGTTCATTAGCCTTCTCCATATCAATAGTAATTTTTATGTAAAATTGTTTTCAAGAAAACTACCATAATGGAGGCTAACCAATTGAATCTATCAGAACATTAAGACATAAAATTTCATAGTAATGTCATCACTTTATCTTCACCTGCAACCATTCCATGAAAATCGAGAATCATATTTATGTTATGCTTCATTGCATGTTATAGACAGATTGAGACATGAATTACTTGACGAAAAATGTGATCATCGATTACATAAAAAATCAACATAAAAACCTCTTATGTTCACACTGTTTTTTCATACATTGATCATATTTGGAAACAAATAAACTACTTGAGAGTTGAGGGGGAAATATTTCCCTTCAAATATAATATTACTGGCATCCTATGTGAATCTGAATGGATTCAAAAATGACGTTTGGGTGCATAAACAATTCAATGAAAACCTTATTATGACCAAAACTCTAGGGGTTAGTGGTGTACCTAGGAAACCCAAGACTTCCATTTCGATGGATGCGTCACATATCAAAACATCATAGTTTTCTATGAAATTTATTGATAACACAACATCCTTTCTATAAATATCGTTGTCACTTCATTGTTTCTCAAATATTCTGATGAAATTAAGAATAAGCTAGAAGGCACAAATTCTTTCCTGAAACCAATGATTACACAATTCTAGCATGATATTTCATAAATTATTTTTCACATAAGCTTAGAAAAAAATGAAAAAGTTATACAATACAATGTAGCAACATCACCAATTTCCCTACCAAACAAAAGATATATATTCACTAATGATTGATTCGTTAACTAAAAAATGTATGTCTGTATATATGTGTGATCGTTTCATCATTTAAAAGAATTTTTTTGCTGTTGTATAATGTCAATGTCCTAAAAAATCAGAAAACTATTACCCCATAATGAAATCACTTTCCATATATGATTCTCTCCAGTGATGTGAGATTGAATTCTCTCAATATCATTATTTCATAGACCAAGTTATCCTAAAATATCACAGTGCGATCATTCTATGTAAAGAAAACATGAACAGATTGTCAATCTACAGTTCCCGAATCAGCAGTTTTTTCTCAGTAGTAAGTACCTACACATTTTCATGAATGGATTTGCTACATCCATTATTCCCGCTTCTTGACGTTCCTCTAGTTTTTTCAGGAGGTTATTGGTTTTTTCGTCCAGTACAGATAGACATACCTTTTTTCAGCTGAGAATGGATGAGGGGTGTGAATTCAACTTCCTAAGCAAGGAATTATCAGGCATGCCTAACTATTCAGTAGGAAGTCATGGTATGAAATAGGATATTGAAAATACTGATAATGATTTCTAAAATGTTGATGCTTTTTTGGGCATTTTTTTTGAATGCAATTGAACTGAAAAGTTTAATATGTAGGTGATATACTAATCCAATGAAATCATGAAATCATTGTAACTTTGTAATGTGGCTTTTCATTAAATATATTCAAATATGACAGAATGTTTATATAAAAACATTAATATATTTTTCCACAGCAGTGACATCCATGAAAAATTAGTGAACATAACATACTCACTTGAAACACATTAACTATAGGTTTAATGGATCATAGAAACTTAAGGTATATGGAAATACCATCATTGATGTCATTGATTGACTCCATAAAGAAGGAATGAGGAAAATAATACAGACTACCTAAAAACCGGTGTTGAAGACAACAGAAGCAGACCTTGGACACAACTTCTTAACAAACATGTCCCTCGAAGACATGATATATCCAGGAATTAAAGTAAGCATGCCCTAGTTTGAAGAAGATATATATCCTACCTTGGATAGTGAATCCTGAAAAAAAAAATCAATGGAGGCACCCTGAGGTTTTACATTCATCCATAGGAAGTCTGCATTGAGGTCCTTTTTCAGTTTCTCCTTCTACAAACCTAAAACCATAATCAACAATTAGGTCAAAAAGTTGTTGAATTTGTAATGAACAGATGAGAAATGAAAAAGAATTACATGAGCATCTATTAATTGACACCAAATTAATGAAATAGAGAAGTGAGTGTCTTGAATTTTCATTGTGAATTTCGGGAAATTCATGCACAAATTACATGCATTCATATGATGGTCAAAATAGATGTTACCTTCCTGATTTTTTGACAGAATACATGAATTCATTACCAATTCCTGTTGTTGTATTCACAACTACTGGTAAAACAGATAGATAACAGTGAAACAACATAGTAAAAGTTACCATGACTAGGATATGAGAATATTTACTGCCTGGGTTCTTGGGATATGTAGTAAAAAAACCCAGTTCCATTGAAACAGATCCTGGAACTCGTGTTGATTAAAATTATAATTGAAATGGTGAATTAGAGTAATGTTGAAGAAGAATGAAAATAATTATATGCTATTTCAGCCAAAATTATAAACACTTTAGATACTCCAGATTTATTATATATATAATCTGGGCACTTACTCTATCAGGGATTGATGTTCCACTAAATCTTCGAAGAACAATAGAAAATGAAGTGTTTCTCTAATGAATGTTTGGAATTCATAAATTGAAATTCAGTGTATAAATAAACTTATAAAATGTGAGAATATATTTTTTTATGAAATTAATATATGTCTAAAATTTCATAAAACTTATAAATATACATACCTTGTCCCTCAACCAATTTCAATACCCTTTGGGAAATCCTTCTATGCTAAAAGATCATCTCGAGTGAAAATCATTGGTGTTTCACATCAACTGTCGGATTAATGGACATTGAGGATAAACACAAATAAGTATTTAATAATTTATATAAATAGAAAATGGATATATAAGGATTTAAAATTTAAAGGGAAGAAATGATTATAAGTTTAGTTGTTTAAAAATTTAACTTTCAATTATTTAGTAAAGGAAACCCATCAAAACATCTTTCCAAAACATCGCTATTCTTTCCACATTGGAGTCATGATAATCGTAGGGAGAAAACATTAAAAACACATACCCTTTAAATAACTACCCACAAGATCAAATGAATTAAGGAATATAAAAGACAACTCCCTCTAGTTACGAAAAATATAAAATCTAAAATATGAAAAACACAATCTAGATCCACCCTTTTAAATCACCATTCGGAAACACCAAAGAGATATCATAATATGGAACCAAAATATAGATCTGTATCATAAAAACAATGAACCTAATGAATCAAATTATCCAAAACATCACCATCTATATCACCAATTATCACAACACCATTTCATCAATAAATTGATAATCAACTAACCAAAAATTCTATCAGCAATTCCTGGTGGAGTTAGAGAGCCTCAAAACAATTTTCAATGAGAGTGAATTTGAAGAAATACAAGGTGATGTGCACCTAGATTACTATAATAATCATGAAATAATTTTAATGAAACCCTGAAGCAACAGATCAAACTACTTTAGATTTGACTGATATCCTGATATTCTTGCTGCTGACAAGTATAAATTTCACATTGAACAAAAAATATAGATTATTCAGTGGATTTATGAAAACAACAACAAAAATTGGAATAGTGATAATAGAGGTATAGCAACATAAGAACATGTAGTTGATATTCAATGGTTTAAGGCACACATATCATTACTGGACTGTCATCCTCGATTGCATATATAAAAATAGAATTTTTTTGATCTAGTGATGCGAGGGAATGTAAAAATGATAAGTACAATAAAAAAATAATTACATAGAATATGTAACATCCATTAATTTAGAGAAATTAAAAATAAATAAATATTGAATCAATATTTATATATTTCCATGATATAAAATATAAAACAATGCTTCAGGATAAACAATGAAATTTTATGTATATATCAATGATTATTGTTTACATGAAATAACAATAACTGAGAAGAATCTGTTAATAATGCTGATATAATAATGGAATGTGGTAAATATTCAAGTATAAAAAACTGATGGAAGAGAATAAATATTGAGAGCTGTGAGGTTTATAGATGGAAAATGAATGATTAAATGAAAACTACTACAAAAAACTAGTTTTCACAAATCATTTATGCTTTTCAAATAATTGAATGAACACTTTTACCCCATAAATTAACATAATTTAAACATTATTTCAAAAATAAAAATATATTCCTATTATCCTGATATCAAAATAACTGATAATAAATGGAAGAAGATGATAGTATAATTTAAGGATGTAATCATTTGATTGAAAAATCAAATGCAAGTCAAAAAAATGTTAAGAAAATAGGAAAAACAAATAATTAATATAAATGATAATCTAACTATACCTCTAATAAAAATGTTATTATCAATATATATAATGAAAAATGATGATAATAATACAAATAGGTAGGGATTACTACAGTAAAAAATTGAGGTTAAATAAAGTATTGTGAACCCTGAAAAAACGAATAGCTGAATAAATTTTATAATGAAAAAAACGTGCACCTTATAGATATCAAACCAGTATGTATGATTCACTAGGAAGAGAACTCGAATGCTAGACAATATTGAGCTATGGAAAACCTTATCTAGTAACATTGGCCACTTGGCTGCAAAATATATATTCTTTCTGCACATAATAGACTATCCGTACAAAAATATAACTTCCTGCTTAACCCCTTGAGACTCTTTCAGGCATCTATTGGCAGCCTCAATATCTACATAAGTGTTATGCCCACTTAGAAAGGAAAACAAATATCAATTATGTTATTGAGAAAAACCCTTACTAGTAGGACTGCCAAAACATTTTTCAATCTTGATAATTGAATCCCCAAAATGTGAAACCACTTATCACATGTGTTTGAATTGGTCAATGGTTATTATTATTTTAGAAGAGGGAATTGAAATTTGATGCATAACACTTTCTCCCTTTGTATCAAAATCCCATATAATGATTTATGAAATGTTCTAAAGTTAGAGATTCTTAATCCATTTTATTCATTTGAGAAATATCATGTACCTTGTTTGAAGACCGTCTATACATAGAATAATTATATCTACAAACAGCCAGAGGCCACATGATATGTTATTCGGGAATGATAAAAATAGAAACAAAGAAAGGATGGATCTGAAAAACTGACCACATCAAATTCGCTCGAATATGAAGATTGATTTTGCATAACATCTCATACATTTGACCCAGATCTGCTGCGTTTCCGTGAGAGTACAGAATAGTCAGGGAAGCTGATGTTTTCTTCACGTACGACACCATAAGTGTATCTGCATCCTAAAACCATTCTATATAGTGAAGATCGGTTTGAATTACACATGTGTCCAAAATCATGGAATGAAAATGATATTTATTGTCAGAATAATATATTATTTATGCTTGAAAATGGTTAGTGTCAATGCAGCATCAATGCCACTATCACAAAATTCCTGATGACCAATTCTGTCACCCTGGAGCACAACCTCACTATTGAAATTGTATTTAACTGAAATAACAACATTTAAATGATATATATGAAAGAAATATGAAACAATAAGCAACCAAAACATCTAACTGAACAGGTATATACAAGACTGTAAGAAAATTCCTCACTGGATTGGGAATGTGATGGTGATACATGGAGAGAAGGAGAGACTGAGTGGGGAAACAACAAAAAGCCGAGTAATGGGACGCCAACAAGATTTTGTGATGGAAAGAGAGGGAGAGTAACAGACTAAAATAGAGTAAACTACAAATAGATTCAGTGGAATCAAAAAAATAAACATCAATGAATGGACACAAAACCAATCAATAGTTAACAATAATGTAGTGTTTGGTAAATATAGGGTTAACTTCAATATAGCCGAAAAAAATCTTGAGCCAATGCTATCTTGCAATATTCTATTGATATCATATGATATCAACAGGTGATTATGAGAATCATTTGTAATAGATAGTGTGATCTCGAATTCAAATGAAAATACAGTATCTAGTAATAACAAAATGAACGTCAATGAATGGAAAATGAATCAATCAACAATTAATATTTAAGAACATTCGGGTAAATGTAGGGTTACCTCCAATATGGGTGAAAAAATTCCCGAGACAATGTTGTAAAGATGTAATCAATCGATTCGTATGAAATCATCGGATACGAAGATCACGAGCAGGAATTGGTGGGAATGGGGGAGCCGAATGCTGAGCAGACGGAGGAGGAGAAGGTGGGGATGGAGAAGGGAGGGGAGAGGGTAGTGGATGGGGGACCGAAAGACTGAATGAGGGAGAGAATAAGCGGATTGTCACCCTACGAGTGGGATGAAATGTCCGTCAATTGAGAGTGATGCACGAGGAAGACGAAGGAAGAAGGTAACCCTAAACATGAAGTTGGGTCGTGATAATTCTCAGCTCGGATTCGATTTGTGATATGTATTGCAGGGTTGCAAGTGGTAACTAGAGGGTGATTCGGTAAATGGAGAAGTGAAAAATGTGACATGGTTTCTTCTGGTGGTGACACGTAATCATAGAGTATCCCAGGTTCAGTAAATATAGTGGATATCTATTTATAGTCAATTAACATCAAATAAGTAAATATTTATAACCATTAAATAATTTAGAATGTTATTTCCACTATTAAATTTAAATCAAATAACATAGTGTCATTTAAATTGATATGAATTAAATTTAAAAAATATCATTTCCAAAATTTATTAGCTGATTATATTACAACCCTATATCATCTCATATTATAAATTGAGATATTTTGGATTTTCTTGTGTCTAGGGTATGATTTTGTTATAAAATATTTTCTTCAAATTTCCAAAAGTGATCCTCAACTCAATTATATAAAGGCACATCCTACCTCACCTCTCCAATTTATAATGTACGGGATAAAATTGAAAATCTCATTTTTATCTATGAATATTTATGTATATGTATTTATTGGGGTATATTTATCATCAACATTAATTTTTCCTAAAAATTCATTTCAAAATATTCATTATTTCCACCTATAATTATTTAATGTCAATTTTACCCCTTAGTGAATTTTTAAAAAACAATAATAATGGAATCATTTGTGATTTTCAGTACGAGGTACATTTTTTATCTTTTGGAAACAGTACGAGAAGAATGTTTTTTAAATTGTATGACATAAAATTATTTTTACACTTTGATAGTGGCTTATTTACATGAACCATACCCTATAAACTTACATGTTTATTTTCACATAAAAGGATTGTTTTCTAAAATTGTGTTACATTTTGAGGAAGGTAAATATTTTTGAAGAAGAATGGATGTTTTCAATAAAAATTAAGATCATGTGTTTTATCAAAATTATATTCTATCTAAGAAGAAATATGTTTATGTTGTTATACATTTTATTAATTTGATTTTATTGTGTTTATGATGAAATTAATTTTCTAAATTCCATTTATATTATATTGATTATCAAATGATGAAATGAGTTTTAATAAACCCATTTTTTCTTTGGGTTTTGCTATGGTGAATGGTTTATGTTTTGTAGATCATGTAATAATTATTTCATTATGAGATGTGTATACCCTATAACTCCTTCCAATGCATTTTGTAAATAATTATATCTCATGAGATATACATGACTAGAACAGAATGTAAATAAGGTAAAGTAGTATAGGGATGAAACGAGGAGTGAACTCGGTCTATTAATGGACTTTGTCCAATATGATCGTCTCGACAGTGACCCATGAATAATGTGAAATTATTTATTATGATTATGTGTGTATGGAAAGATCATTTATGTCTTATGTTATGACTATTAGTATTACATTTCACTTTTATGATTTGTCCCGTGACAAGATATTATTATTATTTTTTATGCAGGATAAGATTTTCAAATGTTATATTCATATGATTGTTATATGTTTGATATTTCCCTTGTTCAACATAACTGTGATTTTTTTATCACAATTTCATATGTTTCTTTTTTCCCAGGGCTTAAATATTGTTTTTAAGTATGTTATGTCAAAAAAGAGTTTAGTTATGAAGAAATAAGTCGGGGACAATGTGGACGTTTCATTAACCAATTGTTTATGTTTTCTAGTTTCTAAAGACACTAAACCTATATAGTTCAGGTGTGTTTTTTTATTATTTTATGTAATAAATATTCTTAAATTTTGATGTAAAATATATATGTAAATAATTGAATGTTATTATAACCCTATGATATAAAATGATTATAAGAATACTAGAAAATGCTTAGGTTTTGGTAGATTATGTTGTTTTCTTTGAATTAAATCATTGTATGGATACTACATGTGGATGTAGATATATAGAACATTTTTATCTAGGGGTAATATCACAAAAAGGGGTGCATTGGGATTGACCCAATCAAAACATGGTACATGATAATGAGACTTATTGTGCACTATTATTGGCAATAATGGGGGATAATCTTGGGTTAATTCACATTTTCATTACAAACCATTAGGAAGGGCTTGAAAATATTATTTGGTTTAACAAATTTCCCAAAGAAACCATTTATATGATTATGAGATAAACCAAACATTAATTTTTCAATTTATGTTATGTGTTTCAATAGTTTTGGGATTTTACATTATGTTTCATAATTTTTTGATTTGATATATTCTGTTTCACTATTTATAAATGTAGACATGTCTAATAATGGGAATCCTGTGAATTAATATAAGCTAAATATTATGATTGATCATTTCATTAATTGAATTAATCCAACATTTCGGATGAAAATAGTCATCTAAAAATTATCATCATACAAGGAAATAGATTTATGAACTATCAAGATAGTGAATGATTTATATAAGTATAAATGCTTTTAATTGAAACAATATAAGAAATGGATGATAGAGAAATAACAGATATGAGGAATATGAAAAAGTAGGATTTAATCTATATGATAATTGTGGAAAGAAACACTCTTGTACTTTCTTGATGTTATTGGGTGATTTAAATATTTTTGTTAGAAAGACCACTACTCGTGTGATTGAAATGATAACCATGGACAATTTTATATTCAATATTTTAGCTGTAACAAGATGGGGAACTACACCATTGAAATCTCCAAGTTTCAAGGGACTATACCTTAGAAGAAGATGTTTGATCAAGGGAAATATAATTTTATTGTTATGAATAAAAAAGAATGAATAAAGTGATTGAGTATTTGGATTGAATAATTATGATATAATAGTATTTTATCAATTCATTTCTTGTTATATGAACTAGGAAATGTATAAGGATTATACTTTTGTAATATAAAAATAACGATTTGATAAAATATATTGCATGGAACTGGTGACCATTAATATTGATTTGGTGGAGTGTTAAATTTTATTTATACATGTGATTTGTAGAATATAACCATTATTATGTGATCAGTGTAGATATTATATTGATAATGATATGTTAATGGGAAAGTATTGATGACCATGAATGTTTTTAGTGATTTGATGGTTTATATTGTTTTTTTAGAGTTCAATACATGTTCTGTTTTATGGAATATACTCAACAACGAGAAAATTTATTTTTACAATCATGAATGTTTTAAATTAGGTTTTATAGTGATCAAGGTATTCACACATTTTGAAGGTGACATTATGATCCACATTATATTATATGGGGAATATAATTTTAATTTAGTAATAATCCTTCTAAAATTAGTCATACAATTTTGGATGAGCCTTAAGGTTAACTATTTATGGAATGGATTAAATTGATCAATGGGTTTTATTGTATTAACTTATCTATCCATATTGGTCTTGTAATATAACTTGATATAGGAGGAATGAATTATCACTATTTTATTAATATAATGATTTGTTAAATATTAAATATTAGTGCATCAAGCATAATACTTAATATTTTACATTCATCTATTGGTGTAAGAGATGATGTAAGAATTGATCAAAGAATAAAAAAAATTAAAATTATAAGTATATTTTTGGTGTTCTCTATCATAATGGTATCAAATTCCCTCAGTATTAGAAACAATATTTTGAGAAAAAATATTATCCAATTTCTTTCATTTTATTTAATTAATAGTCATTTAACTCATCATAGACTCTAGTTTTTTTTTGGAGTAAATATTTCTCATGACCATGTTATATATAAACCTTTGCTAATCTTTTGGCATTAATATTCTCCTCCTTGTATATGTTTTCATTTACCAATAATGACCTCTGATATGGAAACCTAATAATGTGTTATTTTGGATGACTATCATAATTTCTTTTTTCTCTTATCAAGATGAAGTTTCATTAACCCCTTTTATGATTTGGATTTCAAATAGAGGTATTTTGAAATATTAAATCATTGATTAAAAGGATCAATAATAAATTGTGGGGGAACAATTTATTTAAGGTGGCAGAATGCAACACCCAAATATTTTAAAACAGGAACATAATGTTATATAACATTAATGACACAAAAATCAAAATTATAAGATAATGTAATACCATTATAATTGATAGTATATTTATTTTTAAATAAATTGATTCACTTTTATAGTATTCAATTCATACAACATTTGTTTTAAAAGGATCATGATACTCTATTGAAACATTTTTATTTAAACATGACCATTAAAATATATATGTTAAGATAGAGGGTATGAATAATAATAACATAATTATAAAAATTATAAGGATTAAAAATCTATAATATAAATTAAATTTTTACCAATTTATTGGAAATAAATTGGAATTATTTTAAAGAAAAATAAATGTTCTATGGAAAACTATATTTTTCTAAAATGTGTTTTAGTCAAGCTTTTCACAGATAATTTAGAACTCATTTATTTTAATTTAAGAAAATATATTTGATAATATAATATTATTTTTCTGAAATCTACATGTCCAAATTATATTTGGTTTATTTTTTGTATTTTTCTATAAAAATTAATTTTTGATGAATAGTGAATAATAATAATTTTTATTAAAACATCCTATTTATATAAATAATTTAAATAGTTAAAATTTATTTTTAAAAAACTTAAATTAATTGAAATATATTTTTATTGAACTAATTTAGGTTATTTTATTCAATATCTTATTGAATTTTGATATTATAACTTTCTATACTTATGATAATTGTTTCACTATAAAACTGGTATTTCATCACGTCCGCAGTTTATTTTTTAAAATGAATCATACCACTTATTTAAATTGGATTTGGAAAAAATTTAATCCAAATTTGGAATTAGATTAATTTATATTATCTTATATGTCAGAAATATTTTTTCCAACAATAAATACTGAAAATAGTAAAAATTAATTACTATAGTTAAGGTAATAATGGGTTTAATAGGGTGGTATAAGGGTCAAAAATGCCCTAATTTTTTTTTCAACAACCCATTTTATGTATATATTTCAACACTATAATAGATAATTTTAGGGAATGAAAAATATTTAGGATTTAATCATTAGAAAACCATGGCTATCACTTCATATTTTAAAAATATACATATATGTGTCCTCACCCCCACTCATTAATGGATACCCTCTCCTACACTTTTCACAGTTTAAAAACTAATTTTTTAATCAAATACATATCAAAATTTCTTTATTAATTTATTCCCCATATATGAAGGGCTTTATTTTTATTAATAATCCTTCTTATGAAGGCTTTACATATAAACATAAAGAGGATCTCTGAAGAAGAGATTAACTTATTAAATTGGCATATTTGTTTAATTTATTCACCGACATTCTTTAAAAATAATTAAAATATGATAATTTAATAACAAAATTATATATTATATACTAATATTTTATTATCTTGGTGAAATAATCCATATAAATCTCATCTTCTATCAAATGGGGATGGAAACTTCCAATCGTGTGTATGATAAACTTCTGCCTCTTGAACTGATATATCTCATTTCCATCACCACCATAAAGTATGAATTTAATAATGAATTTAACATATTTATTTTATAATAATGAAAATTTTATTCTTTTAGAAATATTATTTCATATATACATGTTTAGTCAAGAGTAACTCTTAGGTCATTTTTCATACTTTCTGTTTTAGAAATCACAAATATCCTATTAATTTATAAAATTACTTTTTCAATATTTTTTATAATGTTTTTATAAGAAAACATATCAACTTTATATTAAATAGAAATTTATTTAAATATATATGAAAATACACTTTTTTAAAATTATTCCGATAACGGGGTTGTATACGATAGTTATCATAATCATATTTATCATATTGAATATAATATCTCAAGTTTTTTATTTCATTAAAAAAATAACATAATATTCAGATGGGAAAATATTTCTATTCGAATCTTACAAAGACTCAATTAATATATCATAATTACTTTTTAGTTTTTAAAATGAAAAAATATATCAATATTTTTAACATACTTGAAAAATCTTATTTCTAATATAATAAATATGTTTTACACTAAAAATGGTGTACCTAAAAACAACAATAGACATTTTGTTACAATATATCCATTAAAGTGGAATGATTCCAAGTCATTGCTAAAAACATAGAGAAATAGTACTGTTGGAAAATCCAGATGACCATTGATGTTCTACCTAAAAATACACATCCTTTTTAAAAATTTGAAGAAATGTAATGGAAAATTAAATTTGTTGAAATATCATTGTGTGAGATCTATAATGATTATAGGAGTGAACTACTAATTCATTGTACACAAAAATTGTAAGTTTTTTATTGTAATCGTAATGACCGATCATGTTAATACAATGGATTGCTTGGTGGGATAGAATGATAGAAAAGGTGATCATCATATCGAGGTCTCGTTGAGATAATGACATAGAAAGTAATAAATTTATCCTAGGTTATTAGATACCCTACTACTTGGGATAAAATAACTGTATTTGTTTGTATTAATTTTTTTAATTCAAATTCGTTAATTTACAATACATATAACAGAAAGTAATAAATTTATATTCATCTTCTTATTTGTATATATATAATCATGATATCATTGATTATGATATAATTTTTTTAATTTGTATTATTCTATAAAAATGTTATTACCCAAATTATGATAATATACTATTTAATATAGAATATTTAATATTTACATTACTATGATATATCATAACCATTGTGAATACGGTTCATTCAAGAATGCGATTAAACTCTGATTACGTTACTAGTGCTTACTGATTAGGATTCAATATGCTACTAAGTAAGAATAAATTTATCATTATAACTTATAGACATACATATCAGAATATAATTGACTATTATGTTCTTATTATATGACCAATGTTCCATGCCCAATTACCATTTAAATACTTAATAGGTTTTGATAATATGTGTTTTTAACCTTATTAAACTATGTTTCATTTATGTTTAAAATCAATGGTTTTAAACAAACAATTCACCACTATATTATTTATACATTTTCAAATACATTAAAATCCAATAATTTGTATCAGATGAGGTTTCCACTGGTCAAATGTTTTATAGACTTTTTATCTCCTATTTACTATTATAATTTTGTTAAATATTGTTTTAAACATGTTATTTTAAAATACTTGATACACAAACGTTTATTGTGGAATAGAATTTGATTTATTTTTCTAAATATATAAGGAATCAATGTTGGTCTGATAGATAAAATTTATCCAAATATACCCATGATTTTTTATGGAGTTGATTATTATAATTAGGGAAATAAAATGGATATATTCATTATAATTATTGTTTATGAAAATTTAATCATGTTAACTTTAGATTACAATATCCTCTATAAGGATGTGATTTATTTTTAAAATCTGGAAAATAAAGTGTATCAATTGAATTATTGAGTTAGAAACACATTACTATATTATATTAATAGAATAATTTAGAGTAGGATTTCTTATTGTGAAGAATCTAATTGTATTTGTAACAAGATATTGATCACTAGTTTTAGAACTTCAATAGCTGTTTAAATTAGAAGATAAATTCTTATAGATGACTAAAAAGAATTTTATTTTTTGTTTGGTGAAACTATTGAAATGTTACAAAAAATGTTTACAAAAATAGGTAATTTTCTATGATTTTTGGGATAGAATGGATTAAAAGATGTAATATTAATTTAAAATATAATTTATATAATACCAAATGAGTGGGAATATAAGAGAATATCTATTGATGAATCAATAAAGGTAAAAAATCACAATAATGATGATTTATTTGTAAAAAAATTTATGTATAACTGTAGAGAAAATATATATATATAAAGTAAGTTAAAATAATTTTAGAGTTTCATTTACTAAAACATCAAATCTGATAAAATACTAGACTCGGGAAAAAAATTATGTTGATAAAGAAAAATAATGTTATTGTTCAATCTGATTAAAGATATTTTGAAAATTTTGAAAATGAATTATCTAATATTTATTGGAGGATGAAAAAGATAGTTTGAAATAAGGATTTTCAGTATCATTTTAAGAAAATTAACAATTTAAAAATGGGAATAATTATTCTGATGTTACTTGTTATGAGTTAAAAATAGATGGACATATTCGACCTAACTATCACAAGTTGAAAAGAAATTACATGAATAATAGACATTATAATATAAATAAGATAGGTTTTATAAATTAAAAATCAATAATGTTCACAAATATTCTAATACAACGAGTGCTTGTGTAGGTGATTCTTCAGAGAATTCCTCAGATAATAATAGTCTATAACTGATGAATATTGGTCTTCTGGCTAAAATACCTAATGAAAATGAATGTTTTATAGAAAAGGTACACACAAATGATTCCATAACTAATATATAATTAAATTATAATTATCTTGAGGAAAATATTTCTATATATTCAGATGAAGAGTTATAATTATCTATTGATAGTAATTCTTTATGTTTTTATGATTATTTTCTCAAAATGAAAAAATTTTCAAAAATGAAAATTGTATTTTTTTTTAATATCTTGATAAGGATAATTAAAAACATGGTAAATCTAAATAAAGAATTGATATTTTAACCAATTTAATAATAGTTTTTTCAAATGATCATGATATATCAAATTATAAAAAAAATATTATTTCTAAATATTTAGAAAAATTAATTTATAAGAAAGATTGTTCAGAAACTAGTTTTCGTGAAACATAATCCCAAAGACATTACTCTAGAGATGAAGATATATTTATCAAAATAAATTCTTAAATTCATTAGTTAAGAATTATATAAAATATTTACTTCTTTTAAGAATGGTTATGATAAATTTTATTTTAAATCCAACCTCATGGTACTAGTTATAAAATAGGGTATACCAATAGAAAACCTCTTTTTTGTTAGTATTAGTTTGTTCCAAAAAGTGATGTAAAAAAACTGAAAAAGTGGTGGTCAATGGTATAAAAATTGTTCCTTATATAATGTTCAATATCTATGTTTTCTCAAATATGATTTTTTATTTCAAATGTTGATTCCTAATATTTTCTTACTATCATTTCTATACAAAAGATGGTTTGGGTTCTAAAAATATAATTATTTTGTTTTCATGAAAAAAAGGTAGTACTAATAATAATAATAATTGGTTCATTGTTATTATGTGTTCCAGACGTATTAATAAACACAAATACTTCTTCAAAAAGAACATAAAAATGAAATGTGGAGTTGTTACATTGAGATATATTCCTAAAAGAGTTATTATATATATATAAATATAATATTTTTAATCTTAGAAAATCACTAATTTAAAATGTTAGTTTTTTCAAAGGACATTAGAAAAAATATATATGAAAAATTCAATTATGTGATGATGTTTTCAATAAGAATTTTATAAATGATAAATGTGTAGTACATAACATCAAGGATGAATATGTTCCTTCTACCAATAAGCATGGGAATGCATACTCTCTTATCATAGAAGTCATTAAGATCTAAGACTTACCTTTCCTTAGTGTAACAAAATGTCAATCTTGGTTTGGGAATATAATTTTAGGCCTATATAACCATAGGAATTTATGTTAATTGACTATGAAAAATCATGTAATTGATCTAACCAATATTAGGATTGATTCTTCAAAAGTTTTTTTACAATTTTTAACATGATAATAATTATAAATATAGTTTTAAATCTATAAGTAAAGCCCAAACATAAAATTATTTATAGTTAGTTCACATGAATATTTTGGGTCCGACGTAAGCATTATTGATGGAAAATAATATTTATTTTTTTGGTTTATGTTTACACTAGATATAAATGAGTCTATTTTCTAGAAATGAAATATGAAACCATTTATTATTTTAAAACATATGAAGCCAATGATAAAAATTAAAAACACATTACCATGCTAACTACTCATTGTGATCATGGTAAAGAATTTTTAAATTGGATTTTGAATATTTTTATAGTTAAAAAGTAATTACACTTAACTATTAATATCTTCTAACTCCTCAAAAAATTGAATTGTTGATAGATGGAATTGTATTCATAATAAATTACAAGAACCGTATTGAATGAATACTAAATTGCAAAACATTTTTTGGATGAAGAAGTTAATACTAATTGTTATTCTACAAATGGATTAATAATTAGAAATTTTAAAATAAAACTTATGATGAGTTATGGAGAGGCTGAAAACCATATGTTTGTTCCTCTAGAGTATTTTTATGTAAATTATTCATATTTGATATGAAACCAAAGATAAAACAATTCAAACCCATGTCATATAAAGGTATGTTTCTAGGTTTTTAAACTAATTCTAAGGCATATAGAGTTTTTAATAAATATACTTGTACTGTTAAGGAAATATTACATGATAAATTTAAGGAAAACAACTCTTTTGTTTCTAAGAAAATTCAACTAACATCCTAAAATGGGTTTTTTAAAAATAATCCTCAACCTTTAATGGAAGATTATTATAATAAGTAATGTACATAGTAAATTATTTCAGAAGTATTTACATAGGAAAATTTTCTTCCTTATGAAGTTGAATATGTTTTTCAAAATCCAAGTCAAATTTTTGATGGGAATCCTCTTTGGGATAATTACATGGTTGATGTGAATCAGCTAGTTAAAACTAGATGTTCTTTATGAAATGAATTAGAACATATATATTTTATTTTTATACTTCAAAGAAAATGTAATAAAGAGACATTGGGTGATTATGATTGGATTAAGGCCATTAAAGATGAGCTATATGAATTCGAAGGGAAATAAGTCTCAAACATGGTAGAAAGACCTAGAGAATCATCAGTAATTAGAGTAAAATGGGTTTTTATAAACATGGGTGACGAAAATGGAATACTAATTAAAAATAAAGAATTAATAATTTTTAAAGTTTATAATCAACAAGAGGGAATATATTATAAATAAACCTATGCGCGGGTAGTTTGAGTAGAGTCTATTTGATTTCTACAAGCCTTTGCAGCATTAATTTATTTTAAATATTTTCAAATGGTTGTAATGTG
Source organism: Viscum album (assembly GCA_963277665.1). Lineage (NCBI taxonomy): Eukaryota > Viridiplantae > Streptophyta > Magnoliopsida > Santalales > Viscaceae > Viscum > Viscum album. Next base: position 1,210,320,347 of record OY728159.1, read on the forward strand.
AGATTTACTTAATGGTTATGTTCATGATGAAATATTATTTGAATAAACTCGTTGTTTTCAAGATAATAAACATCTTGATTAGGTTTATAAACTTACCAATGATTTATACAGATTTAATCTAGGCCCAATATCCACGTATGATAGATTAACTTGTTATTTTTTACAAAACAAATTTGTTAATGATCCTAAGGATCCAACTCTTTTTTATAGAGAATGTTAACAATGAAATTATTATTATAAAAATATGTGTTTATGCAATTACATTCCGATCAAATAAATAATCCTTAATAGATTCATTTTGGAATCTTAATAAATATTAGTATGAAATGAGTTTGATGTGTGAGTAAACATTTTTTCTTGTTTTTTAAATTTTCAAAAACATTAAGGTAATTATTTTTATCATAACATAAGTATATTAGTATATTCATAAAAATTATGGAAATTAAATTACTAAGAGAATTATTACTCCAATCAATTCATCAAATACACATGATCTTGATGATGCTGGGCTGCCAGTTGATCAAACATCTTTTACATGCATAGTAATATTATTATTATAATTAACATCTAGTAACCTAGACTGAATGTTTTTTGATTATTTATGTTTAAGGAATCAATATAATCAAATGGAATCTCATATAAAATATATGAAATTATTTTTTTGTTATCATAAGGGAAATATGGATTCACAACATTTATATTCTTCTAGAAATGTTTTGGAAATTTTTGTTTTTTTAGATACTAACTTTTGTGGTTGTAGATTGTATTAGATAACGTCATTTAGAACATGTAATTTTATAAAAGATTCATTAGTATCATAGTATTTTAAAAAATAACACTTAATAGCACTTTCTACTTCTAAACTGGAATTTTTAGAAATTGGATGTTGTTGCTCTCAAGTATTGTTGATACAATACACACTATGACATGAGTTTTATATAATCAATAATACTATGTGATAACACTAGTTCCATTTCATCGAGTTAAAACCCCAAAAATTACTCTAATTAAAAAACATATATATATCTGGAATCTTTTTCTTAGGGATCAATAAAACAAGTGAGATATCATTTTACAATTTATTGGAACACATGGTCAACTTGCTGATATTTTTACAATACCACAGCCTTCTGATAGATTTGAATACGTTAAAAACAATTTAATAATGATAAAAATAAAGAGTGTCATTCAAATCTACTAAATTTTTAATTCATCTCCCTAAAATAAAATACTATTTTTTAAAATGGTAGTATATAATATTTATTTTAATTTTTGTTCTCATATTTTTTTTCACATATATTTTTCATACTCATTATTTTTTTTCAAAATTTTTTCAGACATAGAAATATTTGGTTCAAATAAATCTTTCATAGTCATAAATTTTGTGTACTTATATATTTATAATACTAATACTTTTTCAAATTGAGAATCTTTTGGTACTCAGAAATTATTCATACTCAGATGTTTTTTCATAGTAAAGTTTTTTCAAACTGAGAAATTTATTCACATTATTTAAAAAAAGAATAACAACTTGATAACAACGAAATGATATTGATAATTTGAAATGAAGAATTTATTAAATTTATGATTTTTCAATCGTTTCAATAAATTTGAAAATATTTCTATTGGATTTTTCACTGAAATATGATTAATTTATTTATCGAACTCATTGACTATGATATAAAATTTCATTAAAACCTCAAGTGTTTAATATTATTAAAAAATTATTTTTCAAAGTTATTATAATATTTATATATAATGACATTAAATATCATCAATAGATGATGAATCCTCACCCTTGACTACATATATAAAGAGAAACAAATGTGTTTCCCACATCATTCTTCACTATTTTTTTCATCAAGGTGTTGCAACTGTTCGAAGTCCCATGTATGATTCTTTTTCAAAAAAAAAATTATTCATGTCAAAATCATCAGTATCACCTCTAGATACAATGCCTTAAAATTTTTTCAGTAAGATTGTAATTTTTCCTGAAAATTTTATAAAGAAAACCTTTTATGATAAATATGACACTTCCTTGAAAATTGATATAATTTTTTAAGGTTCGGAATCTTTATTGGTCGAGAAAGATGATAGTGACTAGGATTTGGTTTTCGATAATGAGGTTCGAGAAATTTATACTTTCATTTATTTAATTTTTTGTAAAATGTGGAATGGAAATTTTCCTTTACTAAGATGTATTGGATTTTACATGTATTATTTTTTTTGATACTATATAGATTTATTTTGAGACCTGGTGAAAATACGACGTGTCGATTTGAGGCCAGATGCATTCTGAAAAATTGTTTGAAAATATTATTAATTTTATAACACTAATGCATTATTTTACTAAAAAAATTGAAATGAATCATAAATAGGTTCCTAGATCATAACTCATTGGGTACCGTTGAACTCATAATTGTAGTTTTACACTATGTGTGACTTAATTTTGGTCGGAATTGTTTGACTATGAATATTTTGTCGCATGATGTAAAATGGATAAACTAATTTAATAATAATAATGTTATTCAATGAAAATTCACTTTTTTTATTAAGATCGTGTTATGAATTCAGACGTGTCATCACAACCCTGGAATTCCTATGAGGCGTGGATAATGAGATCTCCCCAAAAAAGTAGTGACAAATCATGTATCAACGACCAATGCATGAAAAATTCAATGTAACCTCACCGATGACGATGAACCATCAATCATCTTTTTTAGTGACTAATATTAATTGAGGTTGAGATGTTGTTTATTTCTAATTTTCCATGATCTTTATTTTCATTGAAATATGTGAATAAATCGATGAAAAAATTTATCTACAGTTCGATCATCTTGCAGGATGGGAATATTTTTTTTGATAATAGGAATTATCTATCCCAAATTCCATAACATTGATCGTCACCCAAGAAATCCTAGTCAATGATGATATATCTCTGTTCCTGTGCATTTTCTCCATCAGTTCTACACTTTAATCGTTGTTGGACCCCTTTGGTCACATATTGACTTTCATAAATTATCTAAATGCAGTTAAAACCTTTTATTGGAGGAAATGTGACAATTGACACCAGATATATTTAGATTAGGACCCATGGATCCTAGATCCATAAAATTTATAAAATTTGGGATTCATATGAATAATGATGACTCTTGAAAGTAGAGGCACCAGATACAGGTGTGGGTGACCTTGGCAACGACTTATTGCAAAACCATTATAGGGTCGTGGGATATGAAGAGTGGTTGTGTATCACATCAGGGTAGCTTCATAGAACAGTGACATTCAACTCATTGACCATGTGGTATGGATAGTTTGATCTGGGTAGCCCTTTTGCTAGCGGGAAAGGCCGATCTAACGGGTCAGGGCTGGCTAGAACCAGGTCAGATCAGGTTTGGGCCTTGGGTGAACAGAGTGGGATTAAGCCAACGTGGATCATGTAAAGTTTTCATGATCCATGGTTACTACTGCTTCCAATAAATCGATCACCATCATAGTTTGAGCTACTACAGTGCAGTTGATGGTAGGTATGTCCGACTATGCAGTTAGTCCATAGGCCAAATGACCCCTTTGAAATTTTCAATTGACCATATCATTCAATAATTATGTTAGTTTGATGAATCATCATTGATGTTAGGACCCTGATGATTAGATGATCCTATTTATATAGTGTGGTGAATATTTATCTTGGACTATTATAGTTTGTGAGTGTTCCTTTGGTCATTCCCTTATGGGTTCAATATGAAATTACATCCACGTTACTAGATTGTAGTCCCCAATAGAGGCTGAGTTCGAGGTAGAGTTATTGTATCCCTCCTTCATATTGGTGCAATCCTCTATCACCACTAGTGTAGATTTATGTAATCAACATAACATCGATGATCAGGGAATTGGTCCTCCATCCAAAGGGATAAGTTAGTAGTGTTAATGGTACTCTACAAGTATGATCGCCTACATTAAAAGCCACACTTGTATGGTTAGTGGTATTATTTGTTCATAATATTCTATGTTGTTGGATGATATAGATTGTGATAGCGGCATTATTTGGGTAGGATGAACTTTTTTTGTATCATAGTCTTCCATGAGATATGAGTTCTATTTGGGAATCACCTAGATGGGTTAGACCACTTAGTGAGTGTCTTTGATTATATTATGCATCTTGTGGTGAGTTCTTCTAGAATGAGCATTCTTCGAGCATAATCAAATTATTGTTAATTTTTTGTGACATAAATCTATATTGTATGACTTGGATTGAGTGTATCTGGATGTACTTGTCATATTTCTTGTAGACATATACTTTTTTGAAGCTAACTGTAATTTTATTTCTGGTATTTCCTTTATGGTATTTATTGTGTGGTATTGAATTGTGGGTTCTATGTGTCATTTTATGTATAATTTTAATTAGCCCTGCGTGGGATTTTCCGGGATGGGTCATCTCTTGTGCAGATGATTGACCATTCAACGAAGTTCCAAGAAGACCATGATCAAAAGGTGCTTTGTGTTATCAAAAAGACAAAGGTGGGTTCTAGTGGCTTTCAGATGACAATACTAGTAACCATTTCCTTACGAAAAGTACGTATTGTTTGAAACTATTTTATTTTAGTTGGATTGTTTTTATACCTATTTACAATTCATAAGATTCATTATTGTACACTGGTTAAAGGATATAGAGGTATTAATTCATTGTTAAGTTATTTTTTCTCTATTTCACCATTTATATAATCAAGATGTGTGTCTGAAAACATGTTTTTTGGATAATGCCTACCATATTTGGGATATTATTACTGGGTTCTTTTTACAAGCCCATGGTCTATTGGAGGTGTTCTTGGTGATTTCATAGCATGGAACCTTAGTGAAAGGTACTGGCATAGTTGAATCAATGAGGGTAGTTTCTTCCATAGGACCAAGAGTCTATGCGATTGGTTTGGGGAAAATGTGTGTAGTGATTAATGTTCAAATTTTTGCCAGGGACACTAATGTTTTGGTGATTACCAATGTATCTATACATTGGGACTCTGAATACCTTCTTTTCAACTCGGAATATGAAAACACTGGATTTGTGGAAAAAAATTAGTACATGAATCTTTTAGGAATGATTGTGGTTTCCAGGTCCTTCTTGTTTCAGTTCTACAATTATAATCTATTTAATGTGGTACATCTTATAGTATTATAGGATGCCTCAATGTAGAAATACATCAAATACACCATTTTGTGATCATGAGGATGATCTGCTTAGTGACGATGCATCGGTACCAGGGCCTGTACTAGAGAGGGAACCTATGAGTGGTTTACCATCTATACCACAAACCATTGAGTAGTAGGTACTACCATAACTAGAAGTTTAGGATGCATGATCAATGAGTGAATTTTTTGAGTTTAATAGGTATAAAACTCCTAGGTTTTAGTGTTTTTCATACCCCTAGGTGGATGAGGATTTTCTAGAGGCAATCACCCATTTCATTATTATTATGAGGACGCCATCTGATCATATTACAGTTCTCACCCCGAGTCTTCTTTAAGTCTCTACAGGGGGAAGGTAGATCTTGGTGGATTAGTCTCGTAATGAGAAAAATCCTTCAAATATAGAATTCAGTAATCTATGTAGAGTAAAGTTATGTCTAACAACGTTGCGATCGATGGACATACATAAGATTCATTTTCTAGAGTAGGGTAGTTTGACCATGGTGGATTATTCAGCAAAGCTTACTGGCTTTTCATTCTACTCCAAGGATATTTTGAAAGGCCCATCCTTCATTGCATAGACATACGAGAAGGGATTGTTAATGGACATTATATAATCTATGTTATTCCATTGTATTCATACCTATGCTGGGGTAATTGATTGTGATCTACAAATGGAGTGCTTCCTTACAGAGAAGAAACTGATAGTGGGAGACAGTAGAGGGTACCGGGTAGCTAAAACCTTGGAAAAATGTAGCTGATGATAGTTGTATGGACCAAAGTGGGTCATGAACTCCAAGAGACAACCCCATGAATCTTCATCAGTAGTGAGTGGATTAATGGGTTGCTTTAATCAGACTAGGGAAAGAAGGTCTTACACAAACGATGATCAAGGACATCTAGAATATGATTTCTTGACCCGCCATATTGCATAATGTGGTATGGTCAAGGGACCGCTGAGGCAGATGTAGAGATATAAGTTCAGTGGTTTTTAGGGCCATGAACATGGCAGAGGATTAGGAAGGGCATTGGGAGGTGGTCAGAGGTGTGACCTTTTTTCACCACCACCACCAAGTGGTCCACACCAGGCTCGAGGAGCTGGTGGATTGAGATAAAGACTGCTATAGGAGATGGTGACATATGACAGTAAAAATATAGTGATGATACATGGAATGATCTATGTATTTCTTCCTAATATTGGGTATTTATAGATTCATGTAGTAGTCATTCTTTTATTTACATGAATCTTGTTTGTAACTAAGAGATTCTTGTTGAACTATTGAATCGACCCATACGCTTGTAGACTACAACAAGAAGAGAATGGATGATCACACACAGGTGCTAATAGTGTGACCAGACTCTTGGAGGTGAGATTTTTTATTGGGATCTCATGGTAGTGGTGTCGATGCCTTAGGAAGTCATTCTTCGCAGGGACTGGTTATCAACATTTCATGCTCAAATTGACTTTATTAGGAACCATGTGAGGTGTGTCTACATTGATAGGACCTGGATTTCAGTGATGGTGAAATGGAAATGTATGCAATGAAGGATACACTCACACATAAGAGGTTTCATCGAATTACACATTAGATTACAAGCGTCACATTCCGTTCATTAGAGGATATGAGTCCTCAGTTTTCTAATGTGGTGTAGGAGTATGAGGACATATTTCCTGAGGATGTTCTAGGTTTACTTCCCTACAATGATGATGACTTCTACCTCAATCTACAGTTTGGGATGCCATTTTTATCTATACCTACGTATTTTATGGGGCCCAAGGAGTTTTTTTTTGTGGAGAGAAATGTTGGAGGTTTAACAGAGGAAGGGAATCATGAGACCCAATGTATCATAGTAGGAAGCCCCAGTGGTGTTTTCTAAGAATCCAGATGGGATCTTGAGGTTATTTGTGTACATCTAATTCATTAACTAGGAGACTATTAAGAATATGAAACCACTACCAAGGATCACCGACCTCATTGATATGTTGAATGGGGCGCGGTGGTTCTCAATGATTGTCCTAATGTATATCTGTCACCATCTACACATACTAGATGAGGATATACTGAATTCCTCTTTAAGATGTTGTTACGAACACTATGTGTACTTTGTGGTGTTTTTTTATAAATAATTTCCCAGCAGTGTCCATGGAGATCATAAATAGGATCTCTTAGCATTACATATACTGGTTCATAGTTTTATTCATTGATGAAATCCTAGTGTACTCGTTTTCTGATGTGGAGAACATGATACACTTGAGGATTGTCCTATACACACTCTGAGATCACTATCTATATGGGAATCTCATGAAGTGTTAGTTATGAATTTGTGAGGTCTATTTTTTGGGGCATATCATTTCAGTCCCTGGGTTTCGGTGGATCTAGTGAAGATTGAGGTTTTTCTTACTTGGGAGGCCCCCAAGAGTGTTATTGAGGTGCAAAGATTCCATGGTTTGTAAGGGTAATATTATATACTTGTACCCAAATTCTATAGATTAGTATAACTATTGATTGATTTGATAATAAATGGGCTCATCTTGATGGAAAAGTGTTTGGAGAGTTTTTAGCAGATGAGATAGAGATTGATGAGTGCTCCCATCTTGAGATAGCCAAAGGCGGGTGTCGAGTACATATTTTTCAAAGATGTACCCGAAACTAGGATTAATTTTGTCTTAATATAGAGGAATGTAGTGATTGCTTATGGTTCAATCCAATTGAGACAAAACAAGACAAACTAGACAAACTATAATCCGTAGATAGCAGTTGAATAATTCACATTGAAGATGTGACGAAACTAGCTAATGGGGGAGCGGTTTTTCTTATACTTAGACCACAAGATTATCAAGTATCTCTTCTCTCATAATGATCTCCAAATGAGAGAAATTCAATTTATATAGTTCCTCTTGGACTATAACATTGTGATTTTCCATACTATTGGCAAGGGGAACATGGTGGTAGTTTATCTCAATAAGAGATCTTGTTTATTGTTTTTGAATAAGTAATCAGAGTAGTTGACCTCATTATAGTTATCTTTTTTTGATGGAGATTGGGTAACTTACCTGTAGTCAATGGTTTTCATCCCACCTCTCATAGAGCGTGCTCGGAGGGAAAAAATTGGCGATACTGACTGGGATACATTATGTGCTCATAAGTTTACAGGGAATGATCCTTAATGGTAATCGAATGACGATGAGCATGTGTTCGTATTAGAGGGAACATAATTGTAGCAATGATGTTTCATAATGAGGGTTTTAGGTAGATCCATACAACCCCATTGGCAGTACATCTCGGTGTGGAAAATATGTTCCAATATCATTGATGTTAGGTTTTGTGGTCAGGAGTGAAGAAGAAAGTTACATAGATTATTTCTTGAAGCCTTACTTATCAGTAAGTGATGGTTGTGAACAAGGTTCCATGATTTATAAAATAACCCCCAGAGGTGGAATTGTGGATGTGGGATGATATATCAATGGAATTCATGACTGGTTTACCATGTACATCTAGGGGGCATGATACCATCTAGTTGATTATTCAATAAATCACCAAGTCATCCCACTACCTAAATATCTAGGAGCATAGTTCCATATAGATCCTAAGACAACTCTATCTGAAGAAGATAGATTGACTCCATGGAGTTCCATTGATTTTAGATTCAGATAATAATGATCACTTTACATCCCGACTGTTGAAGGGATTTCATGAGGTGTTTGAGACTCAGTTGTGTTTGAGAAAAGTATCTCACCCATCGATGGATGAACAGACTGAAAAAACCATTCTTGTTCGAAGGGAAATGTTGCGATATTTCATGATTGACTTTGGACATAATTTGAAGGATCTTCTAAATTTTATGGAGATTTTATACTAGATAACATCTATTCCACCATTGATATGGCACCATTCAAGACCTTTTACGAGCAACCATATTGATCACCACATTGATGGACGAACATTGGAGAGTCAGAAAACATGGGCATGGAGTTAGAGTATGCTACTATGAATAAGATGAAAATCATATAGGAGAGTATTAAGGCTACACATAACCATTAATATTCTTATTAATACTATAAATGGAGGCCTTTTGAGTTTGAATAAGGATACCACATGTACCTTTAAGTCTCACATCGATTCAGATTACTAAGATTTGGCCGTGGGGGAAATATTTCTCTCAGGTTCGTCTTATCTTTCCTTAATCTATGTACAGTTGGAGAGGTGGCATAACTCTTGGAACTACCTCCACAGTAAGAGCAGTTACATGATGTCTTCCACATGTCATAGATCAGAAGGTATGTGCATGAACCACCACATGTTATTTACTGGGGAGAGCTAGACATCTAGGATGAGATGAATTTTGCGGAGTACTCGGTGTAGATAGAGGATTGGTAGGAGATGATAATTTATGGGTTTCCAATTCCTCTTGTGTGTATTCTGTTATAGCCCAATAATCTACAGGAGAGAACATCAGAGTGGGAGTATCATTTTTGTGTTCATTTCCTTCATCTGTTTGAGCATCCCATTGTTTGGGCTTCCAGGGATGTAAATAACCCTAGGTGGAGAGAATGTAATATCTCGGATTTATCATGACTTATTTTTAAATATTATATGGATATATTTTGGGACTAGGAATAGTGATGACATGTGATTCTGAGACTAGGAGTACCTAAAAAAATTATTGAAAAAATAATAAACTTGTTAATTGCACACACACTTGGTTTTCCTGAAAATTTATATTAACTCTTAAATGAGTTACCAAATAAAAAATTTGAAGCCACCATTATAAATTGAATAAATGCTTTACTATAGGAATGACTTAACATTGGTCGACTCAAATTTAATGAGAATAATATGTTGCTGGACATAACATGGATAAAATAATTTAATAATCTTATTAATTAATGGGAAAACACTTTATTTTTATTACGATATTTTTTGGAAGTCATGGTTTCCACAACAACTCTAAAATTTCACTGCGTTGTGGAGAAAGAGATGTCAAAAAAATCACAACAGACTGTGGATCAATGACCAACATGAAATAAATTCTATGGAACCCTACTGACGACTATGACACATGGATCAAACTTCATCAACGACTGATCAAAATTGAGGTAGGGCGCCTGTTTCATTGTGATTTTTCCCAATTCAATATTTTCTTCTATGAAGGTAAATCAATCAATGAATATATTTATTTTAAGTTTGATAGTCATGTGGGTTGGGATTATTTTTGCGAGTTAACAAGATTTATATACCATAATTCCCCCACTGATTGTTGACTAGGAACACTTATCCAACGATAATAAACATTCATTCTTCTTCATTTTCTCCCTCCATTATTCACATTCATCACCGTTGGAACAACATTTATCTTGGATCATATCTCTATAAGGATCCAAACGTAGTGAGACCCCCAGATTGGAGGCCAAAAGACAATAAAGATCATATCTTTGTTGAGTGTGACATGAGAACCCCAGATGTGCTACAATTTTAAAATTCATACATCAGTGGAAGAAGGATGATTCATAAATTTAGTGGTGGTGGAGACTGATGCCAGCAGTAGTGTGTGGCGGGGTTGTTGGGCATGTCATGTTTGTGGGATGTGACAAGGTGACCATGTGGAGTGAAGGGGGTCACAGTGGGTGACCAAATGGAGTGCACGGGCTGGGTTGAGCGGTTAAGGTTCGAACCAGTGGACTGGGTTCGATCTGGGTCCAAACTGTGGCAAACAGAGTGGGATTGATCCATGTTCCACCATGGATATCAACGGTGATAGTATCAGGGCAGCCAAATCGTGTGGTATACCATGATGGTTTACTACAATAGTCATTCTATAGGAAGAGTGATAACTCTAAAATTTTCAAACAACCATAACATTCAAATGGCATGTTGGTTGGATGTGTTTTCAAGGAATTTGGGATCCTGATGATGAGGCTTTAATTTTGAGATAACAAGATGAGTTTTCTTTGGCTTGGACCAGTATATCATGAGAATGTCCCATCATTCATTTCTTCATGGATTTAGATTGATATTAAATCCACATTAATGGTATGTAGTTCCCTCTAGGGGCAATTTCTTAGATAGATTAATGGTATCATTCATTGGGACTGACGAAATCCTCTATCACCCCCAGTGGAGTTTTTTGGCAGTGACATAACCTCTTAGAGAAAGGAATTGGTCTGCAATTTAGCACGATGCATTATTAGGGTTAGTGGTATTTTCTGGGCTGGATCCCCTATGTTTAGGGTTGATCAATATTTTTTATTTGAGTTCTATTGGTAGGATTCTCTCTCTATGTATCATAGTATTCCTTGACCAATCCATTCAATATGTCCACGTCCCAAATTTTCTATACCTCTTAGTGAGTGTATTCGATTATATCATGACAGAAGGAGTGGGTTATTCTAGAATGATCGTTCTTCGAGGAGAAACTTGTGGCTGGTAATTGGTTATGACTTACCTCTATATTAATTGACTTGGATTGAGTATATCTATATTTCCTTGTTATATATGTTTTAGACATAAACTTAGGTATAAATGATTATAACTTTCATTGTGGTATTTCCATTGTGATATTCCTTTTTGTTTTTGTGTGGTCCTACTGTGTAATGTTTTACTCACCCTTACATAGAGTTTGCTAGCACGTGTCAGATCTTGTGCAGATGATCTATTTGTCTGTGGATTTCTTGGAAGGACACAACTAGGCGGTGATTTGTGAGATCAGATAGACTAGGGTGTTTTCATGCGGCTTTCATATAAAAGTCCCTATACCACTTTTCATACATGTTAGACTTGTGGTTACATACTCTTCATTTAGTGGTATTATTTGGACCTATTTACATTCAAGTAATTTCATTTTTATACTCTGGTTATGGGATATAGTTATTTTCATGGATTGTTTAATTAGTTTTTTTTACAAATCTAAATTTTTGTCATAGAGATGTGTGTGTGAATACAATTATATTATTCTAATGCCTAAAATTTGCGAGACATGCCTAAATGGTGCTAGAATCCATCCCCTGGAATATTGGTGGTTGTATTGGGGTAGTATGGATACAAGACCCTTTGGGATGGGTTGTGACAATTACAATTTATATAAAGGACTATAATATGTCGATTATAGAATCAACTAGATTTTTTTTTCATTTAGATGGATAAGCATATTTTCCTTTGGATATACAATAAAACCCATGTATATTTTATATAGAAAAAGGGATAAGGATTCAATTAATATTTTTTGGATGAAAATAGATTATTTTTTCACTTAATTCCTGACAAATTTCAAACAGCTTTGTTGATACAAGACTTTTTAATACCAAATAAGTGTGATAGGGAAACCGAAAAGGATATATATGTTTATTTATTTTATTACATAGTGAAAATTTGAATAATTAATATGATGGGTTTCATATTTCTCACTATCGAGATTATAATGAGTGGTTCCACAAACGTCACGATTAATTTTTATTCAATGATCATAATTATAAACTTGATGAAGTGCAAATAGTCATTCAAGATTTCCATAAAATAATCCCGGATAAATGTAAATATCCCTTATATTATTGATTATTTGTTAAAATAGAATAATTATCATTTTCATAATGAAATAATGAAGTTTTCTGAAAAATATACCTAAGATGGACTATCTATCAATGATAAACATGGATTTGAGAAGACATAAAAATAAGTTGAACATGATGTTCTTGTAATGAAAGGAAGACATGAGTCTAACTCCCCTAAAGTGAACTAGAATAAAAATATAGTTAATGATGATGTTTTTTTTGATTGGATGAATAAAAATAAAATAAATAAGGTAGGAGAACCATCTTTTGGTCTTGACCATACAAAAGCCCAAATAATCAAATTTCATTGTGCTGATGTTCTACAAGAAGATTCAGAGAAGAAAAAATGATGAAATGATTATTAGGAGCTCAGGATCATGATGGTTTAAGGAAATATGTTGAATAGGTATCAATAAAACATAACTTACATTCTGTCTAGACTGTTAGAATAATATAAATACTGAAATTTTTCTTAAGGAAACTACTATTATCAATATTATTGTACCATCTATTCCAAATAAGGACAAGTTAAAATAATTTGTTCAAGAATAATATGGAGATGACATACATCAAGATGATTTAAATTATAAAGGATATGTAGTTGATAAATAACTTTGAGATAAACTTTTATTATGTTCCTTGGGAAAAAATCATCAGTGTTACAATAAAAAGAAGTTCAAAAAGATAAATCATAATGTTTGGAAAAAAAGCCTCACATTCGTACATATAATTTCAATCATCTTCTCAGACTTTCAATAATGACAAAGATGAGAATTCAAATACAGATAATGTTATTGTTTCAAGTAGTGAAAATTAAGCTGTTGGTTTTTATCAAAAAAATACTCATAGTGAGAAAGGAATAATAGTTGAAAGTAGTAGTTCTAAACCCTAAAAAAATCAATCAGGGTCATAATCACCCAATATGATCATAAATTGTGGAGTCAGCTATATATTTCATAAAATTAATTGATTGGCGAAAAAAATCCCTCACATTCCCTGATTAGAATATTAAGTTGACTTTATTTATGAAAATTGACATGAAGAAATAGACATTGTAAAATTTTAACAAAAATATTCAAACAATGGGAGGTATATTTCCAGATTTTTCAAGAATGTTTTGAGGATAATTGGATATCCTGAAATAATATGGTCACATGGCCTCATTGTGTTGATAATAAAGTCCATCATCATCACGGAATTTTGGAATATTTTAAGAATTATTTGATTGAAACTGATGATTTCTTTTGTATTTTTTATAATGACTTTTCTAATAAATTATAATTCCTCGAGAAGGATATAAAACCAACCAAAAAATATACATATAATGTTATATAATTAGAAGGTATGTTAATGTATCTACAATATTAGATATCAAGACTAATGTTCTGTAAAGTTGAATTTCTTTTCTTTGAAGAATCATAATGATGTCTTCATAACAACAATTAAAGAGAAATAAAGAAAAGACTAAGAATTTAGATGAAAATATTACGTCTCTTGAAAACATTTATGGTCTCAAGTATAAAAAATTTCAAAACTATTAGAAGTCAGAAATATGTTCAAGATGATAACAACCATTTTCAATTAATTGTTCCCCACGAATGAATAATATTTTTTTATCAATGTACCCTCTTTGTATTTTTTACATTTTTTCATTAACTAATATAGTAATATTTTGATGATTTTATTTTGTATTTCATTTCTATGACCCTTTTTCTGTAATCTCAAAGTCTATTCCCCATTCCATTTTGAAAATCACAAAGCAATGATTTTCTAATTATGGGGAAGATAATTAAATTTTAGAGAGAATGAAATTATTAGAGGGATTTTTTATTCTAATAGGGGAATTATTCATATTCATCATTATATTTAGATGATTTATAAACTCAGGGGGAGATATGTATAATTTTAACTCCAAAAAAAAATTCAGGGTTTCCTATTTATTTATGTTTTGTGGTTTGCACTTTCCAAATGCGTGAGAATGTTGACTCCAGTGTTTCTCTTAGGACCTCTCCCACAATATTTTTTGAAGTCGCAAAAACCCTATTTCATTATTAACATATGTTTTCAATATGTTTTGCAACATTTTTATAAGAAAATATAATATGTTCATCATACTTATAAAATGTTTTAAAGTGTTACAAAAAATGTACTATTTCATTATGATTATCGTAATGAAAATGGATACGATAATTATAATACTTATTTTTATCATATTGAATATAATCTCTCATATTTAATCTTTCATAATGAAATTTTTTTAAAATTCATACAAATAAATTTTTCGATTAAAATCGTAATTAGTCCAAAAGAATATATCATTAGGAATTTATCTTTTATTGAATGAAAAACTTGTTGGGGCCATGTATTTTCACAAAAATATTCAATAATTTATGATGCTTTTGATGCTTAAAAATACCCTTGATGGATTTTTAATAATGTTTTCAAGTGTGAGTTTTTTGGAATTTATTTCTAGGTTAAATGAAAATAATTTTACGAGAATTACTCTGGAATCAATGTTTTGGACTCAATGTTTGGTTAATGAACATATGGTTAATTATTCTTAATTTATAATCGAAAAGTGAAATAAATGCATATGTTATCAATCCCATGTTACGATAAATATTATCCATTTGGATAAACATATTTACATCTGCCAAATCAACCAGGTTAAAGATATTCAACCCAACATTGCAACATGGTATTACAATTTCTAAACCCTACATTTGGGAATTTGAACTAATAGTTAATCAATTATATGATTTGGATATCTTGATTAAAAGTGTATCAAATTGAATATTTAATATATTCTTATTTTGTTTCCTATGTTATGTTAATATGAAATTATGGTTAAGGAACCACACTTTAGAAAGAACGCTATGCTATGTGATGGAACCCTGCACAACATGAAGGAACACTATGTTACATAGTTGAAACCTCTATTTTTTTTAATGATGAAGTTTTTCATCAACTCTTTCAATCTAGTATTGTTGCAATCATCAATTTGGAATTGAAGACAAATTCAAGGATCTTTATGATTTTTCGAACAGTCATATTCATCATATAAAATCAATCTTATTCCAAATGGGTGTTATGACTCCCCTGGTTAATGGGAATTTGAATTACTGCAATCGATCAAGATATTCATTATGATATAGAATTCTGAAGAAATAAATTTTTTCTAAATATTTCCTCAGAGTAAATGTTCAAAAATATATGTGTGATAGGAAATTTACATATTCTTGTTTTTTGATAATTATCTTTTAAATTGATTCTACAATGAATGATTGATACTGATAGAAGATACACTATAGAGATATACATGTTCATGATTTTACTATAGTATATTTACAAATAATATTTAGTTTTTACCATATTGAAGATAATTTTTAAACAAGAATAACATAAGACTACTTGAAGTCCTCATAAATTCATTTCTAATGAAGAAGATCCATCAATTTTGAGTTGCATGCATCTACATATGTGATGATCGACATGAAATATTGAAATAATTATTTTGTTTCATTAGAGTTTCAACTTCTTGTACTCATTTGTGGTGGAGTATTAACTTTTCAGTCTATGTTTTGGAAAATCAGTTCTCTCTTAATAAACCAGAATGATTTTTTATTAGTCTTGTTGTAAAAGTGTCATCTGCCTGAACTCAGTTGTGAATTCATTGCCTTATGATAAAATGAAAATTCTTGTAAAATTTACCAAGTTTATAGAGAGAGGTATTGGTGTAGTGGACATAGAAATCATTGTTCTCTAAACCACTAAAAAAATTTGTGTTCTTTATTTAGGATTATCCATTATAATTTTTCATATAGAATATATCACTTCATATCTACAGAAGTCATAGATGGAGTCAACATCTAGAATTGTGGATGAATTTTTAAAATACATAATTCACCCATTCTCATGATACCTTGTATATTTTGACCTCATAATTGGTTTCAATGGATATATTTTGTAATAAATGTAAATCAAGATAAATTATAAAATCTACATAAATATTAAAATATATGATTTTAGAAAAGAAAATATATGATATGATATCAATAGTTTAATGGAGAAAATTCTGAATGTTGAAAATCATTAATGATTTTCTATTTGATAATCACTGACTAAAAGTATACTAAAAATTAATTACTCCTTATAAGATTATTTAGGATCCAGAAACTTGTACAGCTGAAAAATATGTTGAGTATGAAATCAATTCAAAAGTGATGAATGCAATTATTTGTGGTCATGTACTAGATTAATTTAATTGTGTATAAAAATGTCCAACTATGTATGAAATGTGGAAAACTATTGTAGTATCTTATGAAGAAGCATAAAATGTTAGATAGATGAGGTATGTTACGTATAAAATAAAGTTCATCACATTTATAACATTTGATATTGAATTCATCACACAGATGAATTGAAGGTATACAAAATTGTTTAATAATATAACTTCCTTAAGAGTACCTATCAAATAATATGTTCTAGCCTTGAAATTACTCAGAGTACTGCCATTTAAATGTAATTACATATCTACTTCTATTCATGAATAATCACCTACCAATGATTTGAAAATGAATAAACTAATTGGGACATTAATGATGTATTAAGATGAAATACATGTTAAATATGAAGATCATATAATTATATCATAGAAAGAAAATATTACTCTAAAGGTGACATATCATTATCATAATAAAAAAAATACAGATGACAAATATGAGAAGAATTAATATTATTTGAATTCCGAAATGGAGGAGGCTCAATTAGCAAAAATGATAATAAAATATTACAAGAATAAAAGAGTGTTGATAAAGTATTTCAGGAAGGATGAAAAATAATAATGATATTTCAATGCTATGAATGCAAGAAATGGGGTCATATTAGACCATATTTTCCTCAAATGAATGATGGATGAAAATTTCTAAAAAAGGGATATCAAAGAACTATAACTATGAGAATAAAAGATAATGAGAAATGAAAGATACATAATGTGTATTTGAATAATTCAACATCCCTTGAGAGACAAATTTAGAGATGTAGAAATCAAATCTAAAAGACAACATGTGCTTCATGGATGAAGAGGAAAATTTACAGTCTTATTAATCCTCTATTAATGAAACCATTAGTTTTTTCAAAGGATAAAATGGCCCCCTACTATTATATGATAGAAATAAATTATTATTTATTATTAAATATGAAGTAATCATGGAAAATAATTCATAAGGTTTTTTATATGATTGAGATACCATGTTAAAACCACATTAGGTGCTAGTTAAAAAAATCAATTCCTATGCATTAGCTAGTATCAATAATGAATAAAAATTTAATGAACTGGTAGATGAAGTGGATTCCTATAAATGTATAAATTTTTTTACAAATGGAGACAAAACAATAAATTATATTAATATAAATAATTTCATTAAAATGGAATTATTTAGATAAAGGATTAAGGGAAAGAAATCAAAATTGTTTCAAAGTTATTTTTTTCTGCATTCCTAAAATTCTAAATTTTATCAATATGGAAAAAATTAAATGTCAATAATAATTTATTATTAAAAAATAGTCACATTTTTTATATTAAAATAAATTTTATTTCAAAATGTTTTTATTGACCTTAGTGATACCAATTATAGAAAAATAATGCAGATCTAGATTCACAGTTCATTTCATGATAATACGGTCAGACCTAGAAATATATGGGTACCAAAAAAACATATTTTTAATTAAATTTTTTGTAAACACGTCATAAAAAATTTCATATGGTACATGAGTAGTGTCTTTTCTAAGAATATGAGTATAGAATCAACAGACTTTGATACACTGACTCAAATGGTAAAAGGACTAGTCACTTTTGTTCAAAATGAAAAAGGGAAAATAGTTGGAGTTGGAATGTTTAGATATCCAAAGACTATACCAATCATTATATTGTTGGATTTTGTAGGGTTAAATTAAAATTTTGATATGTATATCTCAACAATATGTTGACGGATTTTGTGTTGATTTTTCTTAAAATTTCTACTCCGTGTTTAAAGATAAGTTTCTTAAATATACTGCTCCTAGTACTGATAACGTATATATTTTGGGATTAAATAAGAAGTGTGAAAAAAGTAAAATTTTCAAGTTATAATATAAATCAATCATGGAATTGGAACATTAGACATAGAAACTGTAATATATGACCTTAAAATAAATTATCTATGAATAAATTATTTCTTGATTTCCCTATTAATAAGTTTGAGAATGACATATTCTGTGATGCATGACAAATTTTCATGAAAAATAATTCTTATTTTAAAACTATTAACAAAATTGTGACATCTAAATCATTATAACATATCAATATATTGTTTTTTGGACCATACATAGTGGACTATTTTTAGGGTAAATTAAATGATTATGATTTAGAAGATAAATTTTCTATATTTTCATGAGTTAATTTTCGAAAACTCAATATTAATGATTTCACTATTTTTAACCTTTCTATAAAATAGTTTAAAATGAAAA
Organism: Viscum album; assembly: GCA_963277665.1. Lineage (NCBI taxonomy): Eukaryota > Viridiplantae > Streptophyta > Magnoliopsida > Santalales > Viscaceae > Viscum > Viscum album. The sequence continues at coordinate 1,210,339,578 of OY728159.1, forward strand.
ATGTTTTAAAATAACTACATTCATAATTGATCATGGTAGAGAATTATATAATCAATAATTTAATTCATTTATGTCTAATCACTGTATTAAAAACATCTTCCCTGCTTGAAGAACATCTTTAAAAAGTGGAATTGTTAAAAGAAAAAATAGAACTATTCATGAAATAGAAAGGAATATACTGAATGTATATAGTCTTCCTACCGGTTTTTGGGAATAATATGTATACACAACATGCTATATCATTAATAGTTTTTAAATAAGGACACTTTTCAAAAAAAAAAGACACACTATAAACTCTAGATTAATATAAAACCTAATATAAAGTACATTAATTTTTTTGGTTGTATGGTTTATATCATGAATAATAAGGAATTCCATGGTATGTTGGATCCAAAATAAGATAAAGGAATATTTTTTGGATATTATACTACCTCTAAAACTGATAGAGTGTTTAATAAAAAATCATGTATTATCAAAGAATTAGTTCATGTTATGATTGATGAAACTGAACCTTTTATGAGAGTGAAATAACAAACTGAATAAGTTAATGACTCATTTGGAAACATGATAAATGAATCCCTAAATGTTATATAGAAATTAATATTAAGAAAAATCAATCACATTTAAAAGAACATGATACTTATTATTGTAAAATTGTCCTGTTTATAATGCTTAGATCATTGAATAAATATCCTCTAGAAACATTTATAAAAGACATATACATTGTAACTAGATCTAAATAAGATGTAGGAAACCTAGAATATTTTTTTCACTTATTTCTATGTTAGAACATAAGACTATTGAGGAATCCCTAGAAGATGATATTTGGATAGTATCAATGAAATAAGAGATAATCCAATTCAAAAGGAATGATGTTGGGAACTAGTATAATAACCATCCAATTATCCCATTATAGAAATTAAGTGGGTCCTTAGGAATAAATAGGAAGACCCATGGATCATAAATAGAAAATAATATAGATTAGTATCTAATGTATATAACAATGAATTAGGAATATATTATGATGATACATTTTCCCCGGTAGAAAGACTATAATCCATAAGAATCTTTTTAGCTTATACATCTTATTTAAATTTTAAAATATATTATACGGATAAAAAATAATCTTTTTTCAAATTTTCATTTAATAGAGGAATTTTATTTTGAATAACAACATAGTTTTGAAAATCATAAAAAACCAAACTCTATTATTAAAAATACTAAAGTTCTCTATGTACTTAAAGAAGAACAAATATCTTTGTATAAATGATCTAGTACATTTCTTTGAAATTTGAATTTACTTTTGGATGGGAAGATCAGATATATTTTCTGGAAACTATTTGGTCTAATATTTTATTACTTTGAATTTATGTTGATGATGTTATTTTTTTGTACAACTAATAAAAATATTTGTAATGATTTTTAAATTTAATGGAAATATAATTTGAAATGAGAATAATGTGAGAAATATGATTCCTATTTGGAATTATAATTTATCAAATATATTATGTAAATATTTTTAAATAAAATTAACTATATTATTTATTTATCGAAATGATTGGACATTAGAAGATCCAGGCATATAAAACTCATATGTTAATAAATATAAAAAATGAATTGGTTGAAGTTGGAAGACCAATAGAAAACATGTTATATAGAATTATTATTGGAAGTTTGTTAAATTTTTCTACTAGTAGAACATACATTATGTTTTCTACATGTCTTTGTGATATATTTCAATGAGATAAAAAAGAATCCAATCTCACTACTGCGAAAATATTTTTTTAACATTTAAAAGGAACCAATTTTCAATCTCTTATTTACCCCAAATATTATGAAACAAATTTAATTACATATTCAGATATTGATTTTGGAGGTTTAGGATTGGATAGAAAACTTACCTTAGGAACCTGTTCCTTTAAAAGAAAATATTTTTATTTGTGATCTAGTAAAAATTAACAATGTGTTTCTGTATCGACCACCGAAGAAGAATATGTCTCTTTTGGTATCTTCAGTTCACAATTAATTTTGATTCAAAACACACTGCTCTCTATGGTACTAAATTTTAATAGTATACCAATTTTTTTTTGTAAAACTAGTGTAGTAAATTTTTTAAAAAAATACTATATGTCCTTCTAAGACAAAAAACATTGATATAAGGTTAGATTTTCTATGAGATCACATCCTTAAAAACAATATATATTTTTAATCATTTAATACAAAATATCTATTAGGTTATATAATAACAAAACATCTTCCAATAAAATGTTTTGTTTCTATTAAGGGAGACTTAGGATTATTTATTTTTAAACGAATGTTTTATTTTATTTATTTTATCACTCTGATAATATTGTATGTATCATGTACACTATAAATAATGTGTTATTATTCTTAATATTATTTAGACACTGTTGTGTTAGATTTTAAAACAATTTAATGTTATTTTTCTTTTTATATTTAGAAAAAAATTAATGAGTACATCCTCAATCGGTACAAGAAAACTGTCTTTCCTTCTCCCACTCTCTTTCTCCTCTTGTACATGACTCTTCATTTTACAGAGTATATATATCCTTCTATAAATTCAAATTTTTCAAAACCCTAAACCATAAATACCTTAAATCTCATAAATGTTAGATATGGAATCCTCTCGATGATCTAAATATGGTGAGTTGGATACAACTACTTATCCATCAGTGAAATCTCCCAATGTGATCCAAGAAAGGTAATAAATTTCAATTTTTTATATTTTTCAATTATTTCACTCAAGGATGAAATATGATTTCATGTTATGGACTATGATTTAAGATAAGATAACACATTTGTAGTATATGTCATTAATGTAAATTAATTTTTTAGAAATGGTTTATTCAGTCTTGGATTTGATGATGATATTGTTGTCTCTATATTTTATGATTTTGAATTTAATTTTTCATCTTATGAAATGGGTGAGTTGTTAAGTTGTCACCATGAGATCGTTTTTTAGTTTTATTTAATTAATATAGTTTCTGAAAAAAATGATTCACAGAAAATTATGTTTTTATTTTCTATAAAAAGAACTACCAAAAAATTAATGAAAAAAGCGCATAGTCTTGAGCACTGAGTAATGATGAATTTCATTAAACATTGGATTTTTAGAAGGACTACTGAATAATAGAAATTATTGTATCCTATCATGTATTCCATGTTTTTGACATTGAATCACATCAAGTGAAATTTTTTTAGTTTATGATAAGATTTATAATCCATTGTTTCCATAATGATTCCATGATTTGATATTATCCCTATAGTTGAATTATTTTCTTTTTTGTTGCGAAGTAATGAAAAATTTTCAATAACGTTGTTTGTTAAAATATGCCATCATAAAAATGTTTTAAATGATAGGTCTATTAAAAAGTTTGTATCTGGAGGGGAAATTTTTGAAACATTTTTTTCATGTAGAGAAACAAAAAAATATTTTGACGGCTATTAATGGGGATAAAAGAATGATTCCACTAGTTCGATCTATCAGGCAGACACCTGATAAAGATGCCAAATTTTGGATTGATGAATATATTGTATAGATAATAAGGATTATATTTGACATTTTAGAGACTGTGGAAGAAGCTATAGATGTATCTAGGAATGAAACACCTATGGTTGAGCATTTTGGGAAAGAGGCTCATAGTCAGTACTTCCAAACAAAGATATCCATGATCTTTTAACTCAATCTCTTATTATTCCTTATTCTAAATCTGTGGGAGGATATGAACTAAGAGATATATCAGGTGGTAATGAAGATCCATGTTTGGTGTTGATATATGTTCATAACAGTGAATATTTACCTGACTAGAGAGCTCAATCTCTTGATTCTTCTGAATCTCATACTGAAGCCTCCATTATAAAGTTAAATTTGTTGTTGGCTAAGAACATGATTCTTTGACAACAATTTGATAATGATAAAAATATGTTTAAAGAGATCTAGGTTGTACTATTCTAATATATAAATCAGAGGGTTATAAGATCCTTCTAAATAAATTCCTATAAAATTATATTTCTATTGGATACATAATAATAAAAATGTCTAAGGAGTTCAATTTATTAAGAGATAAATATATCAATAATTAATTTTTTTATTAGATTAATATGATGATAGTGAGATAATTTCAATATCATAGGGAAATTAATCGAGTATCAACATCATCTAAATAGAAAATTCTAGGCCTGATCAGATTATTTGAAGTTATTATATTAAATCTAACTAATTACAATGATAGAATGTACAATATTTAGTGTGACATTACTCCTTTACGTGTGTAGTTAGATAATCCAATTCATTGTTTTAGTCAACTAACATCAAATAAATCCTAATTGAGATTAGTACTCAATCATTTTAAGGATATGTTGATATCATTCATTCATTAATAGTAATTGTTTAATGAGTTTATGAAGGTTAATTTGGGTGAGAATATAATTATTAGTCATGCTAAGAAGAAGCTTCATCAAAAGTGGTCATAAGTATTCAACAACCATTTTTATTGCGTACATTTGAAATTCAATGGAATTAGTTGTACTATCCAATCCATATCTCATCTTGCAATACCTTATGCATCTAGAAATTATAATGAAAACACCACATTTTGATGAAATACTTTTATTGGTTGTGGGTTTTACTTTATTTTTATGAAACTGGAATTCATTTTGAATTTAATATCATTTATTCATAATGAGGATTATAATATATTTATTTTTAAGTTAAATACTTTATTATAAATCCAAAATTTATTTCACTAATCAATTTATATAAACTATTCATTAATAATAGATAATATTTATATGGTTGGTGATAATATCTATGGAGAATATCAGTGGGGGGGAATATTTTCAAATCAAAACATTTTCATTAGAAAAAATATTTAAATTATGTGTATAAATTTTCATTTATCGAAATAATACTGTGAAAGATAAATATCAAAATATTATCTATACTTGTTTTTTATGTTAATAAATCCTAATTTTTCATTAAATTAATTTATGGAAGATGTTATGGGTTTTATGATCATCAAAAGGGGGGAGATTATTTGGTCATGTATTGTATCAAAAATACTCAATAATTTATGATGATTTTGATGGTCACAAAAACCGATATTTGTTATACAATTATGTTTTCTTGAGTGAGTATTCACAAATATTTTTCTGTGTTAAAGGGATTTAACATTAAGGAGATTACTTTTGGAACACTATTTCAAATCTTATGTTTACTAAGTGAATATATGGATCATTATCCATACGTTACACTTGCATATTGAAACGCATGGGTATGATATCAACCATATGATACACTGAAAATTGTCCATTTGGATTGGCATCCTTCTGTTTAGATGATCAACAAGAAAATCAACGAAAAAACCTATTTCGAAAGTTTCAATTACTATTATTCAACACTACATTCAAGAATTTGAACATATGGTTAATCAATGCAACCTTTAGGTTATTATCCTAAAAATCTCAACATATAGATTATCATCCATACTCTACTTTTTATCCTTAACTTACAAGTATATGAATATATTTCTAAGGATCCATATGTTGGTTGTAACCCTACACTATGCGAATAAACCCTACGCTACTTGAAGAAACCCAACTCGACCTCAAGGAACCCAACGCTACGCACATAAACCCTATGTTGTGTTTTGGATAGCGTTGTTTTTAAGCTTCATTTTCAACCACTGATTGATACAATGACCTATTTTGAATTGAATACTAGTTCATTGATCATTACAATTATTTCATTGAACTATACTCATTATAGAAAATCACTCCAATTCCTAAGGGATGTTATGACTTTACAAGTCAATTGTATTTTTTATTTCCATATTCAATCATGCTATTCATTTGGATATGGATTACTAAAGCTTGATATATGTTCTATATATTTCTTCAGTGCATCACATAAAAAATATATTTGTGGTAAGATATTCACATATGGGGATGTATTATTTCTTTTACTACTGAATGATTACTAAAACAGTTTAGTTTCTATAGTATTGAAAATCATTTTTTAACAGGTATCGCAACATACCATTTCATTCTTGATGATATTACCATCATATGTATAAGATCCATCAACTATCAGTTTCTTTCATTAGTAACGTTAATGATCAACTTGAAGCATTAAAATCTATATTTTTATTTATTAGATTTTCAACTGCTCATACTATGTTGTCAGGGAGTATTAGATTCTAAATGTAATATATATATAATAGGTTTTCTATTAATTAACTTGAAGAATTTATAATTATTATTTTTTGAAATGTATCAACTACCTACATCGAGTTATGAATTCATGGTCTTGTTCTAAGATGACGAATCAATTAAAATTTAACAATCTCCTAGTTTGTGTGATTAGTTGAGTGGACTAGGGTATCATTATGTCCTGAATCACTATAAAAATGTTGTTTTCTCCATTTCTGTTTATCCACTGCACATTTTCATATATATGAAACCACTTATTACTTACAAAAAACATAGAGGGTGTCAAAAGAAAGAATTGTGGATTATTTTTTAAAATACCCAATTTAACCCCTCTTATGATAAATTTTATATAAAAACCTAACCAAACAACTTAAAACAAATTATCATACTTGAAAAATATTACTTCAAATATAAGAAATATTTTTTAATCAAAAAAACAGTTTACATAAAAAAGATTTTGTACATTATATTATATTATATCCATTGATGTTCCAGGTTTCCATGTAATCTCAAAAAACTCAAAGAAATATAACTGTTGGATAATAAATATGATCGTTCATGATCTACCAATAAATACATATAATTTAAAGAAGTTTTTAGTGAATTTATGATCAATTTAATTTGAAAAAATATTGTTATACATGATCTATACAACTTAAATGAGTAAACTACTTGTTCTATATAGTTTTACTGTTTTGGAGTTTTTCTGTAATCGTAATGACTGATCTCGTGAATGAGATCAAGGGCTTACAGGGATAGAAAGGAAACAAAATTAGGTCATAATATTAGTGGATCATAGGGATAGCAAGAGTGAACTTTTTATCATTGTATTGTGGTAACATAATGATAGTGTGAGAGAAGACGATCATCATATTATGGGCTCATCAGGATAGTGAGAGAGATCGATCATCGTATCAAGGGATTTATCTAGAAAGGGAAATAAATGCATTCTAGTAATAATAAATCAAGGGAAATTTATCCATAGCTATTATAAACCCAAATAATTTGGATAAAATAAGTGTATTTATTTCTATTGAATATTTTATTATAAGTATTTTATTTCTTCTGCATATAATAGAAGTTGATACTTTTATATTCATCATTAAATTTATATTTTTTAATTTTAATAACTTTTGTTACGTTACAATTTATTTAGTATTTCTTATTCTATGGATATTATATTAAGTTAATTGTGTTTATATATGATTTAGGATTGATTCATTACTTATTTTTATTACTTTGATATAATGTAATCCTATAGATTACGATTGTCTCATTAATATGATTAAACTACAATTACATTACCACTGCTTACCGAATATGAATCTACACATTGTCAAGATAAATCAATTTCACATTGTGACCTATTTTATTGCATAAAAAATATACTTCATTAAAATATTCTTTTTTTTCAGACCGAATGGTCATGTCCGATTACACATTAAATACATAAGAGGTTTTGTGAATATGATTTGTTTAACCTTATTAAACTACGTTTCATTTAAGGTTATAAATAAATGTCATTAAAAATAATAATATCCCCACTCATGTATTTTTCAATAGTTATATACATTATGATCTAATAATAAATTATTAATTTCCATTTGTTGGGAGATACAACAACATCGGATGTGGGTTCAGTGGACTTACATAAGGCAAAGTGAAGTGATTTGATTATTAATGATGATTTAAGTAAAATATAGTACATTTAAAGTAAAATAATAAATGTACTATTTATGATGTAACCATACATTGTGATATATAAAATAGCTTATAACTTATTACCTTCCAATCCATTGAAAATAATAACTCCGCTCGTGCGTACATGTGGCTACTATACACACGTAGAAATGTCAAATGTTGTTTCATTTTATTTTTAGAAGGATATTCATACATGTTTATTTATATAATATAAATTATATATATATATGAATTAATAATTATTCTGGTATGGTGAGTTAATATTATTTTTTCAGTTTCATCCATCCATAAAAACGGAAGCAACGTGTATGTGTACGTATGACTTTCTATCTACATGAATGGTACAATCCACTTTCTATATATAAATTTATTAGCTAACTATAAATATGTATATATATATATAATATAATATTATTATCATGGATAAAATTATCATTATGGTTTAACCATGATCAAATTAAAATAACAGAAATCACCAAACGAAAACATACATGAAAAACAATGTAATTATCGCCCAAAATATTGATTTTACTAATGAATTGAAAATAAGAAGGTGAAAAAAGTCAACATGTAAATAATATCTACTCTAAGATATATTATTATTGTCCTTTAATTTTTTTAAAATATAACAAAACTCATTATACATGGGGATCAAATTCATATGAAGGATGTCAAACCAAAGGTAAGTTTTCGGGTCTCACATTTACTTTCATGAGACAAAAACCATTTTCACCATTTATTCCATTGTGTAGTTTAAAGAATACCATATTGATATTTATATCATTAATCTATTTATTTTAAATTTAAATAATGTTTCATTTGAATTCATTTAATTAATGTGGATTTTGATTCCAATGATACAAAATAGGTAAGGGTTTATTTTACAATCTCATCATTATTTAGAACATTTTTTGTTTTAGTATCCCTTGGGGAAATTAATTAATATTTGTATCTAAAAAAAATTATTTATAAATTTATATTATTGAAATATTCATGTAATGGTAACATTTGAAACTCTTTGTTTAATAATATTATTGTGATAATATTTTATAGAAAACATGACATTATTCCTCCCTTCAGTCGTAAATCAATTTTCATCAAAATGCATGTTTCTTAAAAAATATTTTAATCCATTTAAAGGTAATATAAGAAGACAATTTTTACCTATTTTTTAATTTTTATATTTTTTTTGAAAATAATATTCATGTCATTTCCAAAACAATTCCTATTTTATATTTAACGAAAATGTGAAAACAATCATTATTTTAACATGCATGACATGAACATAATTTTATAATATCACGAAAATTCAATGTTTTAAAGATTATTTTACAAATTTTCAATTTTTATTGAAATAAAAGTATTTAAATAAATTATTATGACTTTTTTTAATAGGTTATTTTCAACAAGAAATAGATTTGTTTCTGATGAATAATTTAATGACATTCTTATGGTATTTATATTCATTGATGGAAAATATACTTTATTTTACTTATAATACAATAGGGATGTGTTGTATTGATATTATACTTATTCTTTCATTGGATGGTTTAGAATGGGTTGAATTATGAAATTATATTTTATTACTATTGACCATATTATTTTTGATGTTTTATGATTATGTTCATATGATTGTGGTAAATATAAAAAAATATGTTATTTTTTCAATAAAATTTTTTATATTGATTATGTTTCAATCATTTTATATGAGTAATTAATTGGACATAGAAATTCATCGATGGGGATAGTTATATGTATCCCCTCAATGCATGGATATGTACCATGAGAAAAATTAGTTTTCCAAATATGATGGGATTATACCAAAAAATATTTACTATATTGTGAAAGGTTTTAATAGTATGTTTCCATTTTCTAAAAATATGAAATCTCTTATTACAAGATCTGTTATTTATTTCCATCATAATATAATATTATTTAGAATATACATGGATATGTTTCTAGATCATGTGATTATTTCTATGTATTTAATTAATCATCATTTATTCCTAGAATATCATGCTAATGTTATTGATTAAATTTTGCATGCATTAGTTATTCACCTTTTCTAATTGATTATAATCTTTTATTCTTGAAAAATTCCCATACATGCGTAGTCTTACTGATAATTTGAGGTAAAGCCATTATTAATTTTTATTTTTTCCAGGATATTAGGATGTTTTTTATGATTGATTTGATGGGGTATTATAACAAGAAATATTGAGTTATAAAATAAAATACAATGGGTATTCAGTGTTTTCGTTAGTAATATAAATTTCATGTATTTATCATGATTATCAGGACTACAAAACTATGAAGTCCTCCAAGATATTATTCCATATATCTTATGAAAATGTAATTATGTAACCAAAGAATCTGGGCTAAGAGGGTGAGTGTATAAACATATTAATATTATATTTATTTTGTATGATCATGTGATGAATCATTTGATATAAATTTTGTGTAACTAGGACACTGATTAACATTTTGAAGTGGATTACTTTAACGATTTCTATCTAGTTTTATTTCACCAGCCTAGTATTTCTCTCAATGTGTTTGGTCCAAGGTTCTTCAATGTTATGACCTGATATTATATTACATGTAGTTCCTTTTAGAAATGTCGTGGTTTGTATTTCCTTATTGAATTACTTTATACAAATAAAATTTGGGGACTTTGAGTCATTTTATAGGATAGTTTGATTATAGATAGTTGAATCCAGTCTATAAAAGAGTCATTTTTTGATGACATATGATTAATTTCTTTAGGATTGATGATTCTCTATATATGGTTTTCAACCCCATATCTCACAATTCTAAGAAGAATTCTAAATAGTGGGTATAACTAGGTTAGGTTTCCATTTGTTTTATGTATTTTACCTTATGTTCATGGTATCATTTTTCGTAGATACATTCATGAATATATAAGGGACTATTTCTTTATCCATATTGAGGGCTTTTAATCAATTTATTTATTTCCATATGATTCTATATAGTTGTTTCCCCACCCACTCACCTCTGGAAATTTGGTATCATGGAGACTATTTTTTCACATAGTATACTATTACGTTGGACGTTATGGATGAATAATGTGGCATCGTGGAGATAATTATAACACACCCATGTTACCGTGGTAATTTACCTTTTTATTTATTTGTTATTTGTAGTTATTTTTTGGTGATAGTGATGTTTTTTAGGTGTTTTGGGAATTTTTTGGGATTTGCTGTCCAGGGAAGGCCACACTGTATCATTAGAAGTCCATTACAAAACCAACCACCATTAGTTTATAAAATTCATTGGGTGAATTGATGTTGTGGTTGGGATTCAGGTTTTTACCTTAGTGGGTTCAATGTTAGGATGTTTTATAATGATTAATAAAGATGAACATGCTATAAGACATGGGATCCTCCATAGAGGTAGATTTATAATGGTCGAAGGAAACTATGTATGGATTAGAATGTGAAACCATTCCACATTCCATGGAGTTGGACTATGGTGGCTATTGAATATGGGACACTCCAAGCTATCAGGATGACACTAGACTATATAAGGGGTCAGTATGGGTTACCCTTACACATACTCTCAAATAGATATACCATGTTGTATTGCACACCACAAGACATAACATGTTTCATAAAGTGTGTTATTAAAATGATTCCATAACCTAGCATAAGGGGATATGTTGTATCAGCCTTAGGTGAGTGGTTGAGGCACCTCTAACTATTTTAGGCTAGTTGCACTGTGTTCCAGGGGCAACACCACAATAGAGAATCATTTTTCAATTCAGTGCCATATTGGATAATACAATGCCACAAACTCTATCTTACTAAATTTTTATAATAAGAATATTCCCATTTAACCGTGTTTATATGAAGGGTCTATCCCATAAATCCCTCTAATTTTATATGATCATGTGGGTTGTACAACCAATAGAGTTATCTATACCTATAATATTCATTTTTATATTATCCATCATCTATTTGATGTTAAATTAATTATGGTAAATCCATATATTCCTATTATTTTTCCTTTTTATCCCCACATTCTCCTGTTATCTATTAGTTTCACTTCCTATATGATACCATGAGATATTCTATTATTATATTGGTGTTTGAGTGTGGCTCTATCATAGGGATTTTTTCATGACTGGGTGGCATGTTTCATATTATTTCTTATTTAGAGATTTTCCTTTGACAGATATCAATTCTGAATTATCATGAGTTAATTAAAATTCATTTGATTTAGGTGTGTTTCAAAATATTTTCATAAATTTTTTCCCACTGTGTTGATGATAATTTTATGTGTTCAATTTATTAAAATAATTTTAAATTTGTTTTTTTTTCATGGGTACAGAAATGGTTATAAAGTGATTAATTACTCGGTATTAAGGTACATAAATGGTGTATCTATTATTAACTTCGAATCATTACATACTATGTTATTTTGGAACGTTTTATAATGTTTTTCCAAAATGGTTTTGAATAGTATAGTGAATTAACTTCTTTTTGGGATGTGAAACTATAATGAAATTTTGTTTTCTAAAATAATGGGATATATTAAGATGGGTTTATAATTATTTAAATAATTTTATAAATATATTTTTACTGAATTATTCCAAAAAAATTAAATGAGTTAAAATAATTTAAAAATTACGTTATATTTTGAGTCAGTTTTTAAGATGTGTCATTCAGATATTTTAAATGATTTTTTATGATTTATGGTACGTGAAGTCCGTATTTTTCCCTTTATGGTAGTTCCTCTTATTAAATGAAGTCCTTAAAATACTTGTTGATTATGTGAAAGTAAAAAATGGTCTATTCATTTGGATGTTGTTAGAGGTGAGGTCAGAGATATTTGTTATACTTTCATGTTAATTTTTATTCTTATTTTATCATCTCCATGTTTTATAATAATTGGATTCCAAGTTCTAGGTTAGGGTAACATTTGTTGGGGATATGTTTTTTAAACCATTTAATTTCATCTATCGAACTAGTGAAGTAGTTTATATGGTTCCCTCATTGGCCAATGATACAGTTTTACATCCACTCAATTAATCATTAGAACTACCCTAATTAGTGATGTATAATATATAGGAGATGTAATATTATTACCTAGGGGGTATACCATGAGTAATAATAGAAATTTGTTTGTTTAGTTAGTTGATTTATTCTCTCTATTGGTTGTGTGACCATGTGCTTGTTTGGATTTTGGAACCCCATAAAATTTTCTTAGTACATTTTTTATCTTTAAAATTTAGTGCTTTTATATTTAATTTTTCTATTTTATAGAGATGGATGTTTTTATAATGGAGTTAAGGTTATTATGGGAGGGGTATTTTAAAATTAAAGGTTAATAAATGATATCATCATGATTTATGAAAAATCGTAGGATGCCATTTTAGCATAATGTTTTTTCGTATTTATAGTGGTATAATGTATTACAAAAAGGTTGTAGATGTGATTTTGTTTCCTTATTTTTTATTCATAAACATAGAAACTAAATAATTTATATGTTTTTTTCAAAGTACCTCTTATGAAATTTATTTAAATTGTATTTCAAAAAATATTTGGTGAAATCCTGTTGGGTTTGTTATTATCCCACAATTTTTATCTTACTTGGTTTCCTTTCATCTGACCATACTATATTATCATCAAATATGATAGTGTTACATAGGTTGTGATAGTGGGATTTGGTGAGTTACCATGGAAGTCATTGAGATTCCTAATAGTGTTTTGGTTTCGGGATTTATTTTTTGGGGTGTATGTATCAATTTTATTGGTATGGACATCTCATTTATCTACCTTGTTTATTAATATGATGACGTTGATTCAATTTTACTTAGTTTATCATTGATAAAATGATATATAATTTTTATTCATTTTTTCTTCATATCAATTAAATTATATGGATTATTTTTTAATCAATTAAAAGAATGGATTCCCGATTTTTGGATGATTCAGGCTAGATTTCTAGGTGGAAGTCCCTCAGTTTACATTACTTTGAGGGGAACCACTCCCATGTGTGTGTTAACCTATTTCCCAAACACTAGTTTCAAAAATATAGGTATCATGATTTCCCAAACAACTATTTTTAGAGATAGATTATGTGACAGTTTGTGTTAAAAAAGGATATTATATGATGTTTGTTAATAATAATATTTGAAAAATGGGTTTTTATACGAATATGTAAAAAGTTTGAAAAAAACTATCATCAATATTACTCAAAAAATATTTTATATAAAAAAATATTTCTATAATCTAATAAAATTTAAAAGGATCTTATATACATGATGTTTATTATTATACATTATGAATATATGAATCTGATGAGGTTGGGTCTTACATCACCATTGATATATGATAGAATAGTTACATCTAAATAATATTGAACTTATAAATCACATGATTTTTAGTTGTGATGTTATATAAAAAACAAATAATAATTATATATCACTGAAAAAGGTAATAAAGTGTCACCTTTAACTATTTATACTTTATTAATACATCACTCTAGCCACAATCTATTTCATCAACATCCCCCTTTTATGGTTATGGGAATTACTATATGTAGTTTCATCTAAATGTGGAAATATAATGGAGAATGTGGAGTTATTAAAATCATAGTAGGGACACAAATGTACTAGAAGGATGTTATAGACCCTTACTTTTTGTAATATGTCCATTATGTAAATAAATATTTTTGATGAAAAGAGTGTGGTGAAAACCCCAAAAAAAAGTAATTTTAAGAGTTTGATATATGTTCATTTTATGGTCTAGAGAGGCTTACTAATCACACATGTCAGTTATTTAAGTACCTTTGGTTTCATTACATGTTACATTCCCCAGTTCAATAATTCATCTTATCCAAGTATGTTTTATTGGCCTTCTAAAAAATAATCTTACAAGATTAAAAATTCATAGTGTTCCAAATTAATTTTAAGGATTCTTATGGTTTTGGATGTTATTTCTTATATAACCGAAAATAGAGAGCTTTCCCCATTTTTAAACATGATTCTTGAGTCCTTATAATATTAATTACAAAATATTTATTAGGAAATTTTTTTTTATATATTCCACTTGTGATATATATAATTTTAAATTAGAACAATTATTTACATCAAAATCCAAATTTTCTGATTCAAAAATATATCAAAAGGGATTTAATTTAGTGAATAGTCATATTATATTAGGTGGAATTCCATCTTTGAAGAATAACTTATTATTAATTTACATTCCATGGAATTGTTATATAAAATAGACACACTCATTAAAGAATTCTTTGAATATAAGGATATTCATACATTTATTTATATATAAAAATTTAAAATTCTTCCTCTTATGAAAATCCAATTTGAAAATTGATCAATAAATAAATATCATATTTCAATACCCAATTATATTAGAATTGTAAAAAAATAAAATTGGAATTATGGAATATTGAGTAGTATATGGTGAAAATTTAGTAATAAAATCCTATCATAGATGGAGAAGATTAATATTATTCCATAAAAGATAGATTAGTATGAGTGATATATGGTATTCAAGAATCTATTTGAAAAGAAACATGCCTGAAATAGCATATTGGTAGTATGGGATGAGAAATAGATGTGTGATGGATTTTTTGAAGCAGGGATATTAATCTGTATTGATCTAATATTTCTAAAAAAATAAAATTAATCTAATTAATTATGAATTTAATCAATGATTATATCTATTAAATGAAGAAAAAAGTCATCATATAAATAAAAAAACACAATACAATATAAATTATACATAATTATTCTGAAAATAAAATGAATAATATGATAAGTTAAACAAAAAAACAAAAAAATATGAATAAATTTATTTCAAAAACCTAAATACAATATCATTAGTAAAATTATGATTAAAAATCTATTTTATTTACTAATAAAATATTATTATATTCTAAAACTACAAAGTAAATAATTAAATATTACCATTTTATAAAAAACTATATTCGAAGGAATTATCTGGGAGAGTTTTTTTTAACCACTAAAGGATCAACTTTTCAAAACCCTTAATGTACTATAATATATGAAGGAAAAAATGAGTCTTATTTTTATATATAAAATATAAACTCATTGAAATTAAATAGGGTCTAACAAAAGTATATCATGTTAAAGAAATCCATTTTATTGAATCATAATCAAATATCGTTGATTCGATAGTAATGATTTTGAGTTAAAGTATACCAATTATTATAGTAAATCTTAATTTTTTATTGTTTGGTGTTGAGTAAACTGTTATAAAATTTCATAATTTTTTTTTAATCATGATCCATCTTCTATATCAATCACTATGAGTGAAAATTCATACCCATATAATAGAATTGGATGTGTTTCAAATAACATAATCTCTCTTTATTTCAAAAACTGAAATACCTCATGTTTTATTTCTAAAATTAATCATTGGAAATTATTAATAGATTTCATATACTGATCATTTCAATAATTTCATCCACAGTAAATTTTTCATTGAGTAAAAATCATACAATAAATATAATTGATTTACCTTATATTTATTTATTTATTTATCCCTAATAATAAAAAATATTTTTTTTATTATTATCCTACAAGACACTATAGTTTGTGAAGATAATAACATGATGCCATTATAACAACCCATAGTATTGAATTGTAATCTATTCATGAATATCTATTATGTAATAATTTTATCTTTGAGGGTTTATAAATTTTCTTCCAATTGTATTCTGATACATGATTTAGTGTAAGTATATATTTTACATAATAAAAAATAAGAAAAATACATCCCATTAATTTTAATAAAAAGGGTCTTCCATCAATCCTACATGTGTTTTGGAGAGGAATGACATGAACGTAGAGACCCAAAGCATGACAAACATGGACATTACAATACTTTTGCGGAATAATTAATACATAACAGAAACAGACACACAAGGATCGTAATAGTTTAGTTTCTTTTGAAACTCAGAACATAATCTTCTAATCATGGTGAAAGATCTTCAAAATCTTCCATAAAGATCTTCCCCTTTTGTTTTCTTACCTAAGAACCATTCTTTATATCCTGGGGAAATGAAAACATATAAAGGGTGATCTCAAATTCTTAGTAAGGGTAAGCATGGGGAAATAAAAACAACCCTATACATTTGAACTTAAAAACATGAACACAATGTTTAAACATCAAGATCTTGAGAAATGACTGAAAACATGGAAATACGTATGGCATAGATCATAAAGAAACATTAATCTTGATAAAATAGCATGGTAATAAAACATGTAATTGTGGAAAACAATTATGAACATGATAGGATTTCCATGGTAGCCAAGGCATTGTTGGCATGACCATCTTAGTGGAAAAAGTCCCTTTCTGGATCGAGTTCACTCCTCATTTCAGTCATGAAACACTGAACCGAATTAACTTACCATTCCATCCATGTCTATCTAATGAGATATAAATCATTACCCAATGCATTGGAGTGAGATATAGGTCCCACCTATCTCATAATTAAACCATTCTTATGTGTTCCAAAAAATCGTAAATCATACATAATTGCATAACCCATGTAATAAAAATGGGATTTTTAAACACCATGCCATCATAACATAACACATATAAGATAAAAAGACATCATATAATTAATTCCATAAAAAATAAAATCAATGTAAAAATAGGGATATAAACAAGAACCCTATATTATCTTAGATGGAAAATAATTTTCATAAAACACTTCAACTTCATTCTTGATGAAAGTATCATTTCTCCTTCAAAAACATTTTTTCCTTTCATAACATGTCATAAAATTTTAAACTAAAAGATGTTGATTAAAAATAAATGTGATAACATTTAAAGGAATATTCTTGGAAATAATGTTCTAAAAATCCATTCTTGCCGTATAAGTTAAATAATACATTCTTCTTGTACTTTGGCCGGAAAAGTCAAAAAGTACGTCATATGAAAAATGCCAAAATATTTCATTCATATATTTTACTAAATAATCATATTCATTGTTATGATATCATATATGGTTCACTTATTACTTTATATTACCCATTCTTTTGTAAATCCCAATTTAAAGCAACTTTTTGGGTAAATTCATCTTATTTATAGTACATGTTTGGACTTCTGGTTCTTGATGTTATTATTACTTATATCATGATTTAATTACTTCTAGAATGTAAATCATTATTTATATATCAATATATTCATTATATATCTAGCATATACTTGTATTTATAATAGTACATAACATATGAAGGTAAGAAATAAAATGCGCCGTTCATGGAGACGGTAAGCCATACGTATGCATGAACGCTAATTTAATTTCTATTTATTGTTTTAATGGAATAGGTATATTATAAATCCAGTATAATATTTTATATAATATCATTAAATCCCTCCTTTATACATCCCACATATGATATTAACGAACCACATCACTTTGAGGGGGCGGTAGTCCGCACTTTCTCAAATGAGATTATCGTATTTACCCACTATGAGAAAAATAACGGCTTGATATAATTGGGAAGTAATGAAGCATAAGGAAATCATAATCATAATATATATAATATATAAATACAATTCCATCCTAATGTCCACCATGAGAGGCGGTAGGAGAAAATCAAACAATCATTGTTTCGTGAGGCGTTAGTTTTCCATCCCCAGAAACATTATGTTCTTCATCCATTAGATGGAGGTGTTTGTATGTGTAGTTAGAATAATTCACATACAAACAACCTAGAATATTGAGGATACTGGTTTTGTTACAAAATAATGTATTAAAAAGATTTTAGAGGTTGGATAAGTATAATAAAAGAAAAAAATTTAAGAGAAACTATTACCTTTAATTTGGGTAACTTCCTTTGATTTGAACCAAAAGGATTTCATGGATTGCCTTATGCTTAAGGTAAGGCATCTAGGGGGGATTTTGATGTAGGGACCTTAATTAAGAAGAGTTTGGACGATAATAAAAGCTTGAGAGGTGGGATTAATTTCCTATAAGTGGTCTTTTTTTATAAGGGAGAGGAGGGGCTCTTTAGGAATGTGTGAAAACATTATTTCATTATAAACTTATCTTCGGTTTCAAGTGGTCCAAAACACATTAATGTCGAAGATAAGATGAATCATATTCGAAATAAAATCATCCAATCAGAATTAGACATGTTTTGGATAATATTTTAATCATTATAATTTAATTTATTTAAATCATTTATTAATGAGGTAAATACTGCATCATTAATGTGTCATGAATAATTTAATTTATATGATGCTTAAAAATTATAAAAAAAAATATCAACATGAAGGAAATATTTTAGCTTTATAATTAATATTTATAGTCGAAAATATAATTTATATAGACCCTTTTAAAAATTAATTACTAAAATATTTTTGTTCATGCCAATTTTGACTTTACATTAAATTAATTAATCTAATGTGTAATTATCTTTTATAAGTGTCTCCATGGGGTCCCAAAATAGTCCCAAGGATTCCCATGGTCTTCCATTACTCATCCAATAAGGTTGGGACCAGTGTTAAAGGAAATTTTGAATTATAATAATATTCTTTTAACCTTGAATTACCCTATTTACTTTTAACCATGGTAAATAAAAGTAAAAAGAATATATTCAACAAAAATTATTTTTATCTTATTGAACCCCATTTTACTTCATCATTTTAGCCATGTCTCTCGGAGTTTCGAAATTCAACTCACAGAAGGGGTAAAATTTAGTTTATGAACAATTGCAAAAGCTCATAGGAGGTGGGTAAAAGACGGTGAAAACATCAATATAATTTTTATATATCTAATATTATTATAAAATGAGTCCAATGAATTAAATTGAACTTATATAAGTATTATGTATATATTTTTACATAAAATAAATTTAAATCAAATAAATTATTATTTAAATAAAAAGTCGGTTAATACCAAAAACTCAGTGTTTTCACTATTCATCAAAAATTGATGTTTTTCAGATAAATACCAAAAATTCAGCCGAAGATATATTTGATTTTCCGAGTTCAAAAATGATGTATAATTTTACAAATTAAAAACATATAAGTGGAGTTAAATAATTTTAAAATTAATTCAGGTTATCAAAACAAATAGAGTGTTTTTAAGAAACAATAACTATCAAAAGATCATCACTTGTTTATGTCTGAATTTAAAGTGAAATTAATCCAATGACCAACATTGGATTAAATGGTAAAAATATATTCTAATTACACTTTAAAACAAATTAAAAAGATATTATATACATATAAATTATTGCGATGAAAAATGTTTTTTTAATTAAAATAAAGCGTGTTTTTACTATTCATCAAAATATCAACGTTATTAGAATAATATGAAAAATTTATCCAAATTAAATTTTTATATCATGATTCCAAGGAAGATTTTTATTTTTTCAAATATAAATTATAAAAATGTTGAAAACTAGATTTAATGTGGGTGTTCCATCAAAAGGCGATAAAACTGCATTTCTTTAAAATATTATTTTACATGAAACATTTATTTTATTCTCATACCATGTTCTAGAAAATATGTATGATGAATAATAATGTTATAAAATTAAAAATTTAGTTAATACGATTAATAATGTATAGTATATAATAATATTATAATAATATATCTTTGTTTATAGAATCCCGGTATTGCATAATACACACGCTATCGAGGAATGTTGTGATTGCGTGTAATGCAAGCCAAGTGTAACACCCGAGAATTTTTTGAGAAATATTTTGTTTTTATGTTATACAAATCATCAATGGAATCTTTCACTACACACAACACTAGCTTGGCTCACTTTACATGCAACCGCAACCTTCCTCAAAAACTTGCGTCGTACACAATACCAAGTTTCACTAAACAACGATATGCTTTTAAAATATTATTAAAACTGCCGTTATGAATAGTAATTACCACTTTTTGAAATTTTATAAATTTTATTTTCTAAAATGGACTTCATTTTACGATTCGGAATATCGAAATTAGCTTAGGGTGAAATTTTGTTTCTTTTCAGATAACATTAATATTATGATAAATAGTGAAAATTACTAAATTTAAATTAAAAACAATTTTTTTAATCGAAATAATTAATAGTGATAAATTATTAATTTGAGTGGTTTTAATGTATATTTAGAATATATTTTTACAATTTAATACAATTTTGTTCATTAGATGTAATTTAACATTTAAACAAAACATAAACAAGTGTCAATCTTTTGATAGTTATTATCTCTTAAAAACACGCTATTTGTTTTGACGACGGGAATTAATTTTTAAATTAGTTAATGTAATTGATATGTATTGAATTTGGTAAAATATACATCATTTTTGAATTCATAATATCAAATATATCGAAGTCATATTTTTTGGTATTTTTTCTGGAAACTTTCATTTTTTTGATGAATAGTGAAACCTCTAAGTGGTAGTTAAAAAACAAAATTTTTCATAAAACTTAATTTTACCGCTTCTGTGAGTAGAATTTTGAAAATCCGAGAGACACGGTTAATATCAAGAATTGAAATGTGGTTCAATGAGATGAAAATAATTTTTGGTGAATAGTAACTTTTTACTTTTATTTGCCACGGTTAAAAGTAAATAGGGTAGTTAAGGGTAAAATGATATTATTATTACCCTAAAACAAGTCCATATTCTATTTTATAAATGTAATTCGACCAAAAAAAAACTTAGGAATAAAATATGACCATTTAGGCCCACTTGGGTTAGATTAGGACATTTATTATCAATTTATTTATGGAAGGGTTAAAATAGTTAAAATCAATGTTTTATAACTAATGAATTTTTAATATAGGGTTATAAATAAGATAAATTCAACTATAAATATTCATTAGAAATATAAAACTATTTCCAAAAGAATTGTATTTTATTTGTAATTTTTAAACTTAAAATAAGTTAAATTATTTATGATACAATGATGATGCAGTAATTTTCGTATTAAAGAAATATTGACATAATTGATGTTATAAATATCCAAATAAATGTAATTTTATTCATTTTATGAATTACAAAAAATTCCAATGTTAATATGACATGTTAGTGTTGATTTAATTAACTTTTTTCGAACTAATCATTCTGTTATGAATTTTTTACAAAAATCAATTACAAAATAGTGTCACAATTGACCTAAAACAGTTCCTAAAACAAATATTATATTAATAATTGTTATTTTATTCCTAAAAATCTAAGGTTCGGCCCAATGACTTAGATAAGGTTATATATGTAAATAATAAACAACTTGGGTTTCGTTTGGCTTGATATAGTAAGTTTATTAACCTTATAGTGTAAGAAAACAAGAAGACACGGTAAAAGTTAAATTATCTAACTTAAAGTTAAATCTAAATGATAAGGTTAAAATTGATACCTAAACTTGTCTAAATTCTATTGGATGAGAGTATTTAGATCCATCCCCACCTTAGCTTAGAAATATATCAATTTGAAGCTATTAAAAATCGAATTTGACTTTATAATAAAATAATATTTTTTGTTATTACAAATTTGCCCTTCTCCTCCCTTATAAAAGGGAACCTCCTCCCTCTCATCCTCAAACCACTTTGAGACTTAAATCTCAGCCAACCCCTACCAAATATCTCCTATCCACTTCCCTAGAAACATCCTAGAGGACATGGTCTTCTTCAAAGACCAATTTTAGTGCCCTAATAGGAGGTCTCAAAGAGGCGCTTCAAAGAAGAGGTAATGCCCGTTACCGATTCTTTCATCATTATTTCTTCTTCCACTTCTTATTCTTTAGTCGTTTCATTAATTAGTAATAACATAAGTATCACTCATATACTGATATGTTATTATATGTATGAAACAACACTATTTCACCATCTATTCATCCTACGGAAAACAAAATCACCACGTGTGCGTACATACGGAATACCGTCTCCACGCCGTGGTGTAATTTATTTTCCATCACCAGCATACTTGGATGGGTATAACGGTGATAATAAAAAACTATATATGATTACTGTAAAGTGGTATTGATTCTAAAATAGTATATATACAGTGCAATACACTTCCACAATCATGGGAATGATATCATCGCTCGTGCGTACATACGGAATATCGTCTCCATGATGTGATGCGATTAGTTCTACATGATCTTCATTGCATAATGACTATATAAATGAATTGAATGAATGAATATGATATATATTACACTAATACTATTCTTTATATGAGGTATCTATAACATAAAAATAAAAATAAGAATTTATTCGACAAAACACGCATAAGAACAAAAAGTAATAAACACCTGAATAACAAGTAGTAATGATATATTACTAATAAGAAGCTATAAAATATGACAATATATGATATCATAGAAATATGTGTGATTCTGGAATAAGTAAATAACATTATTTAAATCATTATACAGGAGGTTCAGACACTTACGAAGCAAATCGGATCTAAGTTAAGGGAAAATATCACAATCTCATTTTTATCTGTGATTGTTTATACTTTGGTATTTACTGGGGTGTATTTTATCATCCACATCCATGTTTCCTCAATATGTAATATTTATATCCTTCTAAAATAGTTTAAATCCAATTTTACCCTTCATTGATTTTTAATAAAGGATATTAAAGGAATCTTTTTTCGTTTTTCGTATGAAGTACTTTTTGACTTTTCCGACAAAATTACGAGAAGAATGTTTTTTTAACTTATACGGCATAATGGATTTTTAAAACATTATTTCCAAAAATATTCCTTTACATGTTTTCATGTTTAATTTTAATCAACTTCTTTTAGTTTAAAATTCTATGACATGTTAATAAAGGGAAAAAATTGAAGTAGAAAGGATATTTTCCTCAAGAAGGGAGTTCAAGTTTTTTTATCAAAATTAGTTTCCATCTAAGATAATATAGGGTTCTGTTTCTATCCCTATTATTACATTGATATGATTATGTTGTGATGGAATTATTTTTATGAATTCTGTTATCTTATATGAATTGTTTTATGATGTCACAATGTTTAACAATCCCATTTTTATTAAATGGGTTATAAAATGATGTATGATTTATGATTTTTTGGAACACATAAAAATTGTATCATTATGACAAGGGTGGGACCTATATCTTCCTCCAATTCATTGGGTAAAGATTTTATATCTCATGAGATAAACATGGATGTAATGGAAACTTAAACCGGTTCAGTGAAACAGGACTGAAACGAGGAGTGAAATTGGTTCAGAAATGGACTTTGTCCACTAAGATAGTCTTGGAAATGAGTCTTGACAAATAAGAAATGATTCTCTATGATTATGTGTGTATGACACAAAGTTTCATGTTTTATGTTATGATTATTGGGATTTCATTTCACTGCTATGATTTATCCCATGTTATGAAATTATGCTCTCTTTTGCAGGTTAAGATTTCAAAAATGTTATGTTCTTATGAATATGATGTGACTGATATTTATTTTGTTTACCCTTACTGAGCATTTGAGCTCACCCTTTTGTATATTTTCATTCCCCAGGTCAGGAATAAGGGTATTAAGTAATTTATGCCAAAAGGGACTCTAGATATGATGAAATAAATGAGAGGCAAAGTAAATTATTTATGAACCAGTTGTTTATGTTTCCCAGTTTCTTAAGACACTATACATATACGGTCCATTCATGGTTTTGTTATATGTTGTAATAAGTATGATTCAATTTTGATGTAATAACAATGTATGTAGATATGGGTCATTATAGTTGGTATCAGAGAAAAATGTATAGTCAACCTTTGGAAACTAGGATGTGAAAGCCTTACTAAGAACCATAAGATAATTCTAAGCATAGAACACAATCTTAGAGTTTTAGAAATGATGATGAATAACCTAAGATAAGACCTTATGTGTGAAATTTTATTCTTGATTATATGGTTTTCCTGTTATAATTAGTGTTTCTCACACTATTCATCTTGGTTTTAGTCAATGGCTGGAACCCGAAGGAACTGTGTTAATGTTGAATGCGACATCCAATTCAATGATTCTCCCCCAGAGCAACCAAACGTTATGGGAGCTGGAATGAAAAATATTGTAGCCATGCTCACACAACTTTCTGAAGCTATGAATCATGCAGGACTTCCAAATGAGAAAAGGAAGGAGCAACATTCTGTTGAATCCTTCATGAAGCAGCATCCACCTTCTTTTAGAGGGTCTACTGATCCATTATTTGCTGAACAATGGATTAGTACTACTGAAAAGATATTTTCAGTTCTTCAATGTTCTGAACATGATAAAGTCTTCTTAGTTGTGTATCGTTTGGAAGGAGATACTGATCAATGGTGGAATATTATTAAGAATATGAGTCAAAGGGATAAATTGAGTCCATGGAATGGGACGAGTTCAATAACATATTTTTCAATAAGTACTTCCCTCGTATTCTCTGAACAATGATGGAGAAAGAGTTTCTTGAACTGAAGCAAAAGGATGATGAATCTGTTGGTACCTATGAAGCAAATTTTACAAGACTTTCAAGGTACGCTTGTGGTATTATTATCCAACCTGAGATTAAGATCGATCGATTATTTAGTGGCTTAAAACCAAGTCTTCCAAGGGACTTAGCCATAAGGGACTTCAATAGCTACGAGGAAATCGTTCGATGTTCTCTCAAAGTTGAGATGGAGATTGGAGTAACCCATAAGTCATATGGGTTTGATAAGAAGAGGAAAGTGGAATTCAATGGAAAATCTAAAGAGCACACTGAAAAAAAGATGAGCATTCCCTTATCCTCAATGTGTGGAAAGAAACATAGAGGGAGTTGTCTTAGAGGGACAAGAAAATGTTTCAAATGTGGAAAGGAAGGTCATCGGTCATTTGAATGCCGCAATGATGGGAAGAAGATGTCTAATGATGCAAACAAAGGGACACACCGAATGAACCTACTACACCTCAATGTTTCAATTGCAAGGATATGGGGAATTATTCCAATAAATTCCCTAATCAAAGAGTTGTTGATGATGATCGACATCATCAAAATCTTAAGTCTAAAGACAAAGTAAAGTCACATGCAATTTCTATCAGTAATGTGGAGTACGATAATGATGTGGTGAAAGGTACACATACCATCAAATCTAAAGTCGAAAATGTTTTATTTGATTCTGGATCCACCCACTCTTTTATTTCTGATGATTTTTTCAAGGGTATCATCGTATTACCTTAACAATTAGATGATTAGTTAGCCGTGACAACACCTAATGGCACAACAGTCACATCAAATATTTATAATTCTTCCCCGATTGAAGTTTGTGGGAAAGTGCTTCCTACAAATATTGTGATCCTTCCTATAGTGGAATTTCATGTGATTCTTGGCATGGATTGGATTTATCTATATGGATCTCATATCAATTTCCAAGGAAGGGAAGTCACATTTCATATTCCAGATCAATCTATGATCGTCCATTCATGCAATGATGAACATAACCTTCCATTGGAAATTTCTTCCAACTAATGGGTCTTGATTCCACTGAATGAAGGTTATTTATCTCAAATGGTTGGATAGAAAATCACAATTAAGAATATTTCAATTGTACGAGAGTTTGATGATGTCTTTCCGGAGGAATTTCCAGGTCTTCCACTAAATCGTGAAGTTGAGTTTTCAATAGAACATGTACTGGGTGCTTTGCCTATTTCAATGACACCATATAGAATGGCCCCAATTGATTTCCAGGAATTGAAGAAGCAACTCCAAGAGAATATTGATAATGGATTCATATTCCCTAGTGTGTCACCTTGGGGAGCACCTTTTCTATTTGTTAAGAAGAAAGATGGATCAATGAAACTCTGCATTGATTATCGAGAACATAACAAGATCACTATCAAGAACAAATATCCTCTCCCACGCATTGATGACTTATTTGACCATCTACGCGGAGCTCAATACTTTTCCAAGATTGATCTTCATTTAGGGTATCATCAATTATGGTTCAAAAGGGAGGATATACTAAATATGGCTTTCTGTACAAGGTATGGACACTATAAATTTATATTGATGCCATTTGGTATTACTAATGCCCCTACTATCTTCATGGATCTAATGAATAGAGTCTTTAGTGACTATCTTGATCAATTTGTTGTAGTCTTTATAGATGATATTCTTGTCTATTCAAAGAGAAAGGAAGAACATGATGATCAATTGAGAATTATTTTGAAGACCCTGAGAAAGGAGAAGCTTTATTCCAAATTTACCAAGTGTGAATTTTGGCTTCAAAAATATTAATTTTTGGGTCACATAATCTCAAAAGAGGGGATATATGTGGATCCAGCAATAATAGAGGTTATCGAAAGATGGTCGAGACCAACAACAGCAACTGTGATCCGATGTTTTCTTGGTTTGGCTGGATATTATCGAAATTTTGTGAATGATTTTTCATGATTACATAATCCACTCACCAGGTTCAATCGCAAAGGGGTTAGGTTTGTTTGGACGGAGAAATGTGAAGAGAATTTCAAGGAGTTGAAAAGAAGGTTATCCAGTGCACCTGTGCTCACACTGCCTTGTAGTGGACAAAGGTTTTTGATCTACAGTGATGCATCCAAGAAGGGGCAGGGATGTGTTCTTATGCACAATGATATGGTGATAGCTTATGCCTCAAGACAGATGAATATTCCATGAGAAAAATTACACAACACATGATTTGGAGTTAGCTGCGGAAATATTTGCATTAAAGATTTGGAGGCATTATCTTTATGGATAAAGGTGTGAAATTTATACTGATTATAAAAGATTAAAGTATATTTTCACATAAAAGGAGCTGAATATGCGCCAAAGAAATTGGTTGGAACAGATTGAGGATTACGACTTCTCAATTCATTACCACCATGGGAAAGCAAACAAGGTGGCAGATGCATTAACTCAACAAGACCGTGTTAGCTTATCCATGATGAGGATCACAAAAGATCCAATATTTATGGATTTACAAAGGATGGATCTTGGAATTTTTATGGAAGGGGGAAAATCGTATCTTTCTCAAATGAATGTTCAACCATCTATACATGTGAATATTAAAGAGTCACATAAAGAATATGTAGAGTTACAAAAGAAGGTGAGAAATATTTCTGAATTCAACCTTTATTGTGATGGGATAATAAAGTTCAGGAATCAGGTTTGTGTTCCTCCCATCCCAGAATTAAAGAAGGAGCTACTGGATGAGGCTCAAAGTTCTTCATTCTCTATTCATCCTGGAAGCATGAAGATGTATAGGGACTTGAAAGAGTACTTCTGATCGGATGGCATGAAAAGAGATGTTGCTGAATATGTCTCTCGATGCTTGGTTTGTCAGCAAGTTAAAGCTGAGAGACAGAAGTCTAAGGGGATGTTACAACTATTACCCATACCTGAATGGAAATGGGAAAACATCACTATGGACTTTGTCACAGGACTTCCTAAAACATCCAAAGGTAATAATGCTATTTGGGTCATAGTTGATCGTCTTACAAAGTCTGCACACTTCATTGCTATTAGAGAGGATTTCTCTCTGGATCAGATTGCGAGGATATATGTAAAGGAAGTGGTAAGATTGCATGGAGTACCACTTTATATTTTATTTGATCGGAATCCAAGATTTACCTCGAAGTTATGGAGAAGTCTTCAGCGTACTCTGGATATAATGTTGAGTTTCAGCACTGCTTATCATCCTCAGATAGATGGTTAGTCTGAGAGAACAATTCAAACTCTAGAAGATACGTTGAGAGCTTGCTCTATGGATTTCAAAGGTGGTTGGGATCAACACCTACCATTGGTGGAATTTTCTTATAATAATAGCTTTCACTCCAGAATTCAGATGGCTCCTTATGAATCTCTCTATGGAAAGAAATGCAGGACTCCAACTTGCTGGGATTAAGTTGGGGAAAGAAAGCTATTAGGACCTTATCTTATTGATGAGATGGAAGAAAAGGTACGATCTATTCAACAAAACATAAGAGAATCTCAGAGTCGACAGAAAAGTTAAGCCGACAACCGAAGAAAAGACCTAGAGTTTGAATTGGGTGATAAAGTGTTCTTACGAATATCTCCCTGGAAGAGGGTCATGAGATTTGGAAAGAAGGGACAATTGAGATCTAGATATATCAGTCCTTTCAAAATACTGGATCGTGTTGGAAAGTTAGCTTACCGATTGGTGCTTCCACCGAATCTCTCTCAAGTTCACGATGTGTTCCATGTATCTCTCTTGAGAAAGTACATTCCGGATCCTTCACATGTACTCAACACAGAAGTTGTACCACTGGAGCAAGATCGTTCTTTTAAAGAACAGTCGATAGAGATTCTGGATCGTAGCGAAAAAGTCCTACGAAACAAGACCACTCGCTTGGTGAATGTTTTATGGAGGAGACACCAATTAGAAGAAGCTACATGGGAGCTTATGTATATGATGAGGGAGATGTATCCTCATCTATTTGTTACATGTGACGAATTTTGAGGGCGAAATTCATTTTAAGGGGGGTAGAATGTGACACCCAAGAATTTTATGAGAAATATTTCGTTTTTATGTTATATAAATCATCAAATAATTCTTTAACTACACACAACACTATCTTGGCTAGCATTACACGCAACCGTGGCCTTCCTCGATAGCTTGTGTCGTATGCAATACTGAGTTGCACTAAACAACGATATGCTACTAAAATATTATTAAAATTAGTCGTTATGAATAGTAATAACAACTTTTTGAAATTTTGTAAATTTTATTTTTCAAAATGGACTTCATTTTTGGATTCAGAATATCGAAATTATCTTATGGTGAAATTTTGGAACTTTTTGGATAACTTTCATATTCTGATGAATAGTGAAAATTAATAAATTTTAATTAAAAACAACTTTTTTAATCGAAATAATTAATAGTGATAAATTATAAATTTGAGTGGTTTTAATGTATATTTAGAATATAGTTTTACAATTTAATACAATTTTTTTCATTGGATGTAATTTCACATTTAAACTAGACATAAAAAATGTCAATCTTTTTATAGTTATTATCTCTTAAAAACACGCTATTTGTTTTGATGACGGGAATTAATTTTTAAATTAGTTAATGTAACTTATATGTTTTGAATTTAGAAAAATATACATCATTTTTAATTCATAATATCAAATATATATTAGGCCAAATTTTTGGTATTTTTTTAGAAACTTTCATTTTTTTATGAATAGTGAAACCACTAAGTGGTAGTTAAAAAACTGAATTTTTCATAAAACATAATTTTACCACTTCTGTGAGTAGAATTTCGAAAATCCGAGAGACACGGTTAATATCAATAACTAAAATGTGGTTCAATGAGATGAAAATAATTTTTTTGTAAATAGTAACTTTTTACTTTTTTTACCACGATTAAAAGTAAATAGGGTAGTTAAGGGTAAAAATGATATTATTATTACCCTAAAACATGTCCTAATTCTATTGGATACATGTAAGTCGACCAAAAACAACCTTAGGAATAAAAAATGACCATTTAGGCCCACTTGGATTAGATTAGGACATTTATTATCAATTTATTTAAAGAAGGGATAAAATAGTTAAAATAAAAGTTTAATATGTAACGAATTTTTAATATAGGGTTATAAATAAGATAAATTTGACTATAAATATTCATGAGAAAGATAAAACGATTTCCAAAGTAATGGTATTTTATTTGTAATATTTAGAGTTCAAATATGTTAAATTATTTATGATACAATGATGATGCAGTAATTATCTTATTAAAGAAATATTGACATAATTGATGTTATAAATACCCAAATAAATGTAATTTGAGACTTTTTATGAATTCCAATAATTTTCAATGTTAATATGACATGTTATTGTTGAATTAATTAACGTTTTTCGAACTAATAATTCTGTTATCATTTTCACAAAAATCAATTACAAAATAGTGTCAAAATTGACATAAAATAGTTTTTAAAACAAATATTATATTATTAATTGTTATATTATTCCTAAAAATCAAAGGATTGGACATATGACTTAGATAAGGTTATATATGTTAATAATAAACATCTTGGGGTTCTTTTGTCTTGATATAGTAAGTTTATTAACCTTATAGTGTAAGAAAACAAGAAGACACGGTAAAAGTTAAATTATCAACCTTAAAGTTAAATCTAAATGACAAGGATAAAATTGATACCTAAACATGTCTAAATTCTATTGGATGAGATTATTTCGTCCCAACCCCACCTTAGTTTTGAAATATATCAATTTTGAGCTTCTAAAAACCGAATTTAACTTTATAATAAAATAATATTTTTAGTTATTCCAAAGGTGCCCCTCTCCTCCCTTATAAAAGGGAACCTCCTCTCACTCTTCCTCACACCACATTGAGCCTTTAGGCATGGCCAAACCCTGCCAATATCTCCTCTCCACATCCATAGAAACATCCTAGAGGTCCTGGTCGTCTTCAAAGACCAATTTTAGTGCCCTAAGAGGAGGTCTCAAAGAGGCGCTTCAAAGAAGAGGTAATGCCCGTTACCGATTCTTTCATCATTATTTCTTCTTCCACTTCTCATTCTTTAGTTGTATCATTATGAAGTAATAACATAAGTATCAGTCATATAATGATATGTTTTTATAAGTATTAAACAACCCTATTTCATCATCTATCCATCCTACGGAAAACGAAATCACCACGCGTGTGTATGTACGGAATACCGTCTCCACGACGTGGTGTAATCTATTTTCCATCACCACCTTACTTAGATGGGTATAACGGTGCTAATAAATTACTATATAAGATTATTGTAAAGTGGTATTGATTCTGAAATAGTATATATACACTCCAATACAATTCCACGATCATGGGAATGATATCATCGCTCGTGCGTACGTACAGAATACTGTCTCCACGATGTGACGTAATTCGTTCTGCATGATCTTCATTGCATAATGATTATATAAATAATTGAATCAATGAATATGATATATATTACACTAATACCATTCTGTAAATGAGGTATCTATAACCTAAAAAGAAAAATAAGAATTTATTCGACAAAACATTCATGAGAACAAAAAGTAATTAACACCCGAATAACAAGTAGTAATGAAATATTACTAATAAGAAGCTATAGAATATGATCATATATGATACATAAAACTAAGTATGTTTCTAGAATAAGTCAATAGCATTATTTAAATCATTATACATGAGGTTCGGACACTTAAGAAAAAAATAGGACCTAAGGTAAGGGAAAATATCACAATCTCATTTTTTATCGAGATTGTTTATACTTTGGTATTTACAGGGGTGTATTTTATCATCCACATCCATGTTTCATCAATATGTAATATTTATATCCTTATAAAATACTTTAAACCCAATTTTATACTTCGGTGAGTTTTAGTAAAGGATATGAAAGGAATCTTTTGTCGTTTTTCGTACGAAGTACTTTTTGACTTTTCCGACAAAAGTACGAGAAGAATGTTTTTTTAACTTATATGGATTGAATTGATTTTTAAAAAATTATTTCCAAGATTCTTCCTTTACAAGTTTTCATGTTTATTTTTAATCAAATTCTTATTGTTTAAAATTATATGACATGTTATGAAAGGAAAAATGTTTCTGAAGTAGAAAGGATATTTTCCTCAAGAATGGAGTTCAAGTTTTTTTATCAAAATTATTTTCCATCTAAGATAATGTAGGGTTCTGTTTATATAACTATTATTACATTGACATGATTATGTTGTGATGGAATTATTTTTATGAATTCCTTTATCTTATATGAATTGTTTTATGATGTCACGATGTTTAAGAATCCAATTTTTATTACATGGGTTATGCAATGATGTATGATTTATGATTTTGTGGAACACATATTAATGGTATAATTATGAGATGGGTGGGACCTATATATCCCTCCAATGCATTGGGTAAATATTTTATATCTCATGATATAGACATGGCTGGAACGACAGGTTAAACCGGTTCAGTGAAACAGGACTGAAACGAGGAGTGAACTCGGTTCAGAAATGGACATTGTCCACTAAGATTGTGTTGGAAATGAGTATTGACTAATTATAAATGATTATCTATGATTATGTTTGTATTCCACAATGTTTAATGTTTTAATATATGATTATTGGGATTTAATTTCACTACTATTATTTATCCCATTTTATGAAATTATGCTCTCTTTTGCAGGTTATGATTTCCAAAATATTATGTTCTTATGAATATGGTGTTATTGATATTTCTTTTGTTTACCCTTAATGAGAATTTGAGCTCACCCTTTTGTATGTTTTCTTTACCCAGATCAGGAAGAAGGTTATTAATTAAGATATGCCAAAAGGGACTCTAGATATGATGAAATAAATTGGAGGCAAAGTAGATGCTTTATGAACCAGTTCTTTATGTTTTCGAGTTTCTAAAGACACTATACCGATACCGTCATTTCATGGTTTTGTTATATGTTGTAACAAGTATGCTTTAATTTTGATGTAATAACAATGTATTTAATGTATTGGTCGTTATACCAAGTCAGGGTTGCGTGTTGTGCAAGACCCTTTTGTTGTTTAGTATAATAGAATCCAACCACATTTCATTTATAAATTTAATAAATATATATACACTCAATGTTGCGTAGAATGACTACTATCTAATGAACTTGAAATTATGTGTAACACAATCATAGATTAGTGTTGCGTATACTACAAGCTAATACAGTGTAGCGTATGGCACACGATAATCATGGTGTAACATAAAACACATGACATAAAATAAATTAAAAAAATAAATATCATAAAATCTTGGGGTGTTACATTCTACCCCCCTTAAAATGAATTTCACCCTCGAAATTCGTCAGGGTTATAAATGGTTTATTAATTGAATGTTTCATTCGTAGAAACCAACATCGTAAAAAGGAATACTAAAACTTAATTTTAACAACAGAAGATAGAATCATAACAGTCTCCCAAAGTAACTCAGCACTGGGTTTCCATATAGGATAACATAGGTGAAAATATCTATATGGAAGAAAATCTAACCATCATGTTCTGATGGAGAGTGCTAGAGAAGATGGATGTGAAAAATCCATCAATCACCAAGCCATAAATTTGTGATGATTTAAGGTACCATCTAATTCATTGGAAATGAGGACACTAGGACAACATTTTTGGTTTTCAAGATCATTCCCCTAATGTTAAAGAATAATTAAAATAAATACTTACTTGATTTTGGTACAATCTCACTGTTGTTTGTGCATTGAACAATTTCCACATCATCTCTTAAAGAAATGAAGTTGAATTTGTCTTCCGTGAAGTGTTAGCATATCATGTGATACAATGATGGATCATTCCATCTTTCTCAAAGTTTTGAAAAAGTTATCAAATATGCATAAGTCCATCTATGGTGATGTTAATCGTATATGATTCCAAAAATTGACTTATACTTCATCTATAATAAAACTAGTTTCTACTAACAGGGAATTCCTGTAGGCCAGTGGTAGGTGCTAAAGGCCCATCGCACTTCGGTTGTGGGTTCGATTCCTATAGCCTTGTCTGACGTGATAGGTTTTCATCCGTCCTGTAGGTTGTCCTTTTTTTTAAATTACATCATTATGACATTCCATCGATAATATCAAAAATAGTTCTAGCCCAAAAAAATACTAACTTATGTCCAACATAATCAATTTCAAATCTCTAGGCTTATCCAAAATACTTCTGTCCAAGCTTATAGTATAAATAAGACAATTACTAGAACTGTCATCTACCGAGCATGTGAATACCATCATTTATCACCGATATATCTTGTTTATCACATTCCAATCATGTGAATGCCTTAATCATGTATTCTCTTGAAAAATGAATACCCATTGAACATTAGTGAAAACATGAATGCTGTCAAAAGTTAACTCTTTCCACATACCAAAATCCCAAGATTTCTATATACTCAAACCATGATATCACTTTCTCCTTATTTTAGTAATGAGCTCATGAATACAATCAGACATATTATTTTCTATTTATCACTTCATTATGTGCATATTATCTGCTTTCCAAAAAAGTTTCAATCAATTTTCATGGTTACCAATTCCATACTCTTATGGAAAACCACAATGGACCAATATATACGTATTCCAATATACAATAAAATTTCCTCAACAACTTTATTCTTGAATACCAATACATAGATATTCCAAAATTCCATAATTACATAAATGAGATTCCATGCTACTATTTTCAAATCCCATTACATAAACACTTCATCATTACAAAGCCTCATTTTCATACCCAACATCACAAATAGTGATCACATGAGACTTCCCCATATCCTTTTCATTAAGAGGTTTCTCACGTTGATCACTATTAACCCGTGGATTTGGGAATTTATTATCATAATGACCAATTTCCTTGCACATGAAGCATTGATGTTTTGGTGGAGAGTTCTCTGTAGTCTTTTCTCAATTCACATCATTAGAAACCCTTTTCCCATTACTTCGACAATAAACTACTCGATGACCTTATTTTCCACGCATAAAACATTTTCTAGTTCCTTTTAGGCAATCTAAACCATGCTTCTTTCCACACTTTGATCATAAAGAAACATTCATCTTATATTCACCATTGTTCTGAGATTTCTCCTTAAACTCCATCATTCGTTTCTTGTCAAAACCATGAGATGGATATGTAACACCAACTTCTAATTCTACCTTGATATCACAATGCACATTTTCTTCATTTCTATTAAAGTCTATTATAGCTAACGCCCTTCGAAGACTTGGTTTTATGCAACTGAAGAATCGATCAACTTTACTTTTAGGTTGGATGATAAATCCAGATGCATATCTTTCAAGCCTTGTAAAATTCACTTCGTATATACCAACATATTCATCATCCTTTTTCTTAGGATCAAGGAACTCATTTTCCATCATTGTTAGAAGAATACGATGGAAGTACTTATTGAAAAATATGTTCATGAACTCATCCCATTCCATGGTGTCAATTTTACCTCGGGGCCTTGTATTCTTAATTAAAGTCCGTCATTGATCTGCTTCGCCTTCTAATAGGTAAATAGCTAGAATGAATTTTTCATGTTCTGAACATCAAAGTATGGAAAATATCATTTCAATGGTACTGATCCATTGTTTAGCAACAAGTGGATTAGATGACCCACTAAAATATGGGGTATGATGCCTCATGAAGGACTCAATAGAATATTGTTCCCTTCTCTGCTGATTCGGATGTCCTGAATGATTCATAGCTTGTGTAAGTATAGAAATAATATTTTTCACTCTATCTACCATAACATTGGGTTGTTCATGTGGACAATCATTGCATTTTCCAATAAATTAATCAACACGGTTCCTTCAGGTTCCAGCCATCATCTCAAACACAAAAGGAATAGTGTGAGAGAAAAAAATCATGATTGGTAAAAAAACATCATAAAGTGGGAGTAACATCAATATCTAACATCTCAGGTTAAATTCTAAGATCATTATTGTAATTCTGGTACTATATCCTATGCTTATACTTATCCTTACGGACATCCCTAGACATACATTAGAAATATCTCTAGGGATCTCACTAAAGTTTTCAAATACTAGTTTCCAAAGGTTAACTAAACCTTTTCTATGATACCAACTGTAGAGACCCAAATCTGGACGTCCATGGACATTACAATACTTTTTCGGAATACTTAATACATAACAAAAACAGACACACAAGGATCATAATAGTTTAGAGTGTTTGGAAACTCAGAACATAATATTCTAATCATGGTGAATGATCTTCAACATCTCCCATAAATATGATCCCCTTTTGTTTTCTTACCTAAAAACCGTTATTTATATCCTTGGGAAAAGAAAACATATAAAGTGTGAGATAAAATGCTCAGTAAGGGTAAGCATAGAGAAAATAAAACAAACCTTATACATTTTAACTTTAAAACGTGAACACAATTTTTAAACATTAAGTTCTTGAGAAATGACATAAAACATGAAAATACTTAAGGCATAAATCATAATGAAACATTAATCTTGATAAATTAGTGTGGGAATAAAACATGTAATTGTGGCAAAACATTAACCACATGATATGATTTCCATGGTAGCCAAGGCATTGATGCCATGACCATCTTAGTGGACAAATTCCCTTTCTGAATCGAGTTCACTCCTCGTTTCAGTCCTGTAACACTGAACCAGATTAACTTACCATTCTAGCCATGTCTATCTCATGAGATATAAATATTTACCCAATGCATTGGAGTGATATATATTTCCACCCATCTGATAATGAAACCATTCTTATGTGTGCCACAAAATCATAAATCATACACCATAGCATAACTCATGTAATAAAAATGGGATTCTTAAACATCATGCCATCATAACATAACCCATATAAGATAAAAGGACATCATAAAATTAATTTCATTATAAAAAAATCAATTCAATGTAAAAATAGCGATATAAATAGAACCCTATATTATCTTAGATGGAAAATAATTTTGATAAAACACTTGAACGCCATTCTTGATGAAAGTATCCTTTCTACTTCAAAAACATTATTTCCTTTCTTAACATGTCATAAAATTGTAAACTAAAAGAAGTTGATTAAAAATAAACAGTAAAACATGAAAAGGAATCTTCTTGTAAAAAATGTACTAAAAATCCATTCTTTCCGTATAAGTTAAATAAAACATTTTCTCGTACTTTGGCCAGAATAGTAAACAAGTACCTCGTTCGAAAAACGACAAATGATTTCTTTCATATCTTTTACTAAAAACTCACCGAAGGGTAAAATTGGATTTAAAAAATTTTAGGAGGATATAAATAATATTACATATTGTGGAAACATGGATGTGGATGATAAAATACACCCCAGTAAATACCAAAGTATAAACAATATCGGATAAAAATGAGATTGTGAGATTTTCCCTTACATTTGGTCCGATTTGCATCGTACGTATACGAAACTCCTGTATAATCTTTTAAATAATTACATTTACATAATAAAGAATCATATTCGTTGTTATGATATCATATATGTTTCACTTATGTCATTATATTACCCGTTATTTTGTAAATCCCATGTTAAAGCAACGTTTTGGGTAAAATCATCTTATTTATCGTACATGTTTGGACTTGTGGTTCTTGATGTTTTTATTACTTATATCATTATTTAATTACTTACAAAATGTAAATCATGATTTATATATCATATATAATAATTATATATCCATCATATACATGTATTTATAATTGTACATAAAATATGGAGGTGAGAAATGAAATGCATCGTTCATGAAGACAGTAAGTCGTACGTATGCATGAACATTACATTCATTTATATTTATTATTTTAATGGAATAGTTATATTAAAATTATACTATAATATCATATATACTATCATTAACTCCATCCTTTATAAATCCCACATAAGTCATTAACGAATCACATCACTTTGAGCGGGCGATAGTCTGCATTTCCTCAAATGAGATTATCGTATTTACGCACTATGGAAACCATAAAGGCTTGATATAATTGGGAAGTAAAGAAGCTGAAGTGCCCGGATCAGTGTGAATCACTGAGAGGGGGAGGGGGTGAATCATTGATCCTTTAAAACTTTTTACTAATTGATTCTTAATCAATTAATCCTCTATGGCAGGTTAAAGCCTCGATCCACTCTTCTTGTATCTCTCAACCTTTCCCGGATAATGAAGTAATGAAAAGGCACATGACACAAGGATTTACAAGGTTCGGCACCAAAGGCCTACATCCTTGCCATGCTCTCCAAGCATGGATTCTCCCATTATAATCTGTTAGTATTACAATGGTCGATACAGCTTCCCACCGTATCTCCCCTGAGTCCCACAGGAGGGTCTTTATACTGCGTCCCACAGTGTTACCAGAGTCCCACTGGCCTGCTCCAGAATCCCACTGAAGACTTCTTCTCCCTGAGTCCCACAGGGTCTTCTCCTGGCTCCTCGAGTCACACGAGTAGCTCTTCTTCACTTTAAGTTCTTCTTCAAGTATCCTCAGCAGTCTGGGATAAAGACTGCTGGCCTTGCTCTTCTTCTGATCACTTGTGGTGAACAGGTCTTCTCATCTAGCTCGGGCTTTATCACCTTCTTCTAAGGATGCCCCAGCTTCTCTCCAATTACTGAATGCTCAGACAAATAATATCTTTATCTTTGGTCTGGTCCAGTCTCAGTTGCACACCACTGATTTAGCATTGTTCACGTGTGCACGTGCATGCATGCATGCATGCACTCCTCCTGTCCTCTTCTTGGTGCAGTAGACCCACAAAGGGTGTAATCAATTATTGCACACACCTTCTTCCTTGAACTTCACCCTTTTGTTCAATGTGTTTACACACTTAAATGTGTGTTATACTTTGTGTGAGTCTTCTTCTTCTTCTAAGTGTGTCCACTCCTCTTAGAGCACACACATAGGTTCGGCCTTCTTTGTCACTTGTTCATGTACACATAAATTGTTCTTTGTTTTGCACACACTTGACTTTGGCCTCTTCCCTCTTCTTGTTGCACACCCTTAACCCGTAGGTTGTTCTTCAATTTTTCACACACAAAATGTGTCTTCACTTGGTGCACACACAAGGTCACAACCCTCGGCCTCTTCAAATGCACATACGGCCAAGTGTGTTCTTCCTCTTCACTTAGCACACACAAATAATATTCTTTAATTTGTTCAAGTGTGCACAACCTCCGGCTTCTTCAAATGCACACACTTAAAGTGTGTTCTTCTTTGTTCAAATGCACAAGCAAGACTATGGTTTATTCAATGCTTACACACACACAAAGTGTGGTCTTCCACTTCACTTGGCACACACCACTTGGTGTTGTCTTTTGTGCACACACATGTCCTTGGGTTCTTCTTCTCCACTTGGCACACACACACACGAGGCAAGGCCTCGGCTTTCTTCTCCCTTCTTGCACACACACACGAGTGTGTCCTTCCCCACTTATGCACACACACTGCCTTCTTCTCACTTTGCACACACAAGCCTGTAGGGTGTCTTCACTTAACCCGTAGGATGTAGATACCCTTCACCCGAACTCAAGGAGGCGCGCAAGGGGTGAAACCCTCCTATTCTTTACACTATCGCGCAAGTGCAAGGGATCAAGGGACTGAGCAGGGTGTGGCCTTCTCTTCTTCAACAGCCGCGAGGTGCACCAGCACTCGGGTGTGCAGCATGCAACACCACGAGGCGCGCAATCCACAAGGGTGCAAAGACACCTTGGGCGCGCAAGTTACTCCTGCCGCGCAAGTATACGGGCAGGGAGAGCTCTTCCTGTCGCGCAAATAATGCGCGCAGGGGACCTTCGAAGCCTCGGGTGGCTCCGGAACCTTCAGCCGCGCAAGTTCTTTGCGCGGGGCTTCAAACCTTCGCGAGGCACAGAGTGCTTCTCACGGGACTTCCTTCTTCAAAAACTCAGCAAACATATTCATGCCTCAGGTCTTCTTTATATAGGCGAGGAAGGCTTCAAATCCTCCGCGTGTTTTAACTTCAAAATCCCGAGATCTTCGGATCTTCAAAATCTTTACGAATCTTGATTTTACTCTCTGTTTAACGCGGCTTCTTTCATTATTTTCTTCCTCCTCGTGCATGCGATTTATAACGCATGCACGGCCTTCGGTTAAGGCTCATCCCATGCAAAACACGAACCACGTGGCCTCGGCAGCTTTGCTTGCCTCGGCCGAACTCGAAATCCACCAAACATTTCATGCATGCTCTCTTTATTGCATGGATGGATTCGGTATGTCCAGACGAGCACGAGGGTGCCTTCGGCTTCGAGAGAGATGGCCGGAATCTCAAAAACATCACTCGGGAGGCGCCTGGTTCAGCGGGGCTCGCGGGTGGCTTCGGCTCGGGCTCGAGGAAGAGGACGAAGCCACGACCGTCGGATCAGACGATGGAGATACATCGGACGGCCGCGATCTGGTTGGGCCGCGGCGGATTAGATGGGCGGCTGAGATCTGGCGCGCGATTGATCGTGCGGCCAGGATCGTTCCCGGGTGAAATTTCGCCGTCCCACATCGAAACGCAGCCCTGTTTTCACGCGGCTTATAAGCCTGGCGCTCCCTCAACCCGCCAGTTGAACTTCTCCCTCCACGGTGCCGCCCCGCACCGTGTTCTCCCTGCGGGCGCGCTCTGCGCCCACTATGCTCCTCGCGGGCGCGCTTCTAACGCCCACTATGCTCCCTGCGGGCGCGCCACTGGCGCCCACTATGCACACTTCGCTCCTCCGGGCGTGCCCCAGGCGCCCATGCGGTGTCCTTGGGTGCGCCCCTGCCGCCCTGGCTCGCCCCACGGGGTTCCCCCGGGCGTGGTGCCCTAGTGCCCATGCCTTGGGGTTGAACCCCCCAAGGTGCCTTGGCTGGCCAATTTTTTGGCAAAGGGATAGAATAGGACTTTGTGAAATACAAAGTTCTTCTCCATATAAAACATGCCAAATGCCAAATGCCTTCTACTTCTTATCCATCCTCCCTTATTCATATCTTCTATTCTTCTTAAGAATTCCTCCAATTCTTCCTCAACATGTAATCTTCACTTAGGAGTGACATTCAAAAGGTTCATCTTCATCAACTGAGCTCCTGAATCACTTAAATTATTCAAAGTGCTTCATTGATCTAATCAGAGATCAATTGGATCAACTTCAAATTCTCATGCACTAAGAGTTAGTACATGGACTTCATTAAACCACTTCATCCACTTAGAAGTAGTGA
Source organism: Viscum album (assembly GCA_963277665.1). Lineage (NCBI taxonomy): Eukaryota > Viridiplantae > Streptophyta > Magnoliopsida > Santalales > Viscaceae > Viscum > Viscum album. The sequence goes on from OY728159.1 coordinate 1,210,381,189, forward strand.
ATGGATCATCTTGCTTCTTCAACTCCTCATGCATTGTCACTACAATGCATGATCTTCTAATCATGTTGTGACATTGTATCTAGTTGATACAAGTTCTTGGAACTTTAAGAGCAGCTCAACAATCGTCAGATATACATGGAGAATGTTTCAACCATATTCTCCAATGCCACTTAGTGAATCTCCTAAGTGACACTCCTCTAAGTTCCATGGCCATCCTCCTTCACCACCAACACCATCACAACCTTTTTCATTCACATCTTGACAATCCTTGACTTCCATTCATTGTAAGACAACAACATGCCTCATTGACAACCTCATTGACAACAAATGCAACACAATGCACTTCAATCTCCCCCTTTGTATTTGTTGTCAATACACTCCTTCAGCACATATGAATGGGTCAATATGTGTGCCAATATTTCTCCCCCTTATTGGCAATCAAATGCAAAGGTGTGGTGTGGTTCTCTTCCAAAAATATCTTCCTCCCATTGAAAAGTATCTTCTTGAAAAACACTAGGAGAGGGATGATGTCACATGTTCTCTTTAGCAAAGAACCTTTAGTAAATCAGCTCTAAGTCTACTTGGGCTAACCCGGTGTAGAAAACAAGAGTGATATGACCAAGGAATTCAAAGCTGTCCAAAATTCACTGTACATGTGAGATCATGCTTCAGGGCTTTGAAATTATTTCAGATATAACAATGAATTGCTAAATCCTGCACATACTTCACAAAACACATTAGAATGTTCAGGTGCAAAGATAAAGCTCCCCCTTTCATCCATTTGTCTTCAATCCATACTCCCCCTTAATTGAAAAGATAAACTCAATTAAGAAACAAGGGATGAAATTATGATTGGAATACCTTCACTTTCTCAAGATGATATTAATTTTAGAACATCATCTTCTCCAGATTGGCTCCCCCTCAAGGGGTGCACTCCATTCAATCCAAACCATCCTCCAGCTGAGAAATGATCATCATCTTCAATTCCCTGCAATGTTAGCACATGTAAATACCAATGTATAAGGGAATAAGATGGAACCTCCTTGGTTCATCAATGTGAACTACAAGGTTGAGAAGATTCTCTCAACCGAGATGTCCCATTTTCACCAGTCTTCACACTTGCACATTTGATCTTCATTGATGATTGTGCTGGTGTGGTTCTCAAACCATCTTCATGTGAAACCTTCTTCTTCCCTTTTACTTTAGCAATTGCCAGAGCTTCATCTTCAACTCTTTGTAGTTCTCTGGCAAGTTGCAACTGATGTGGCCATATGACAAGTAAATCATTTGGAAGAGTGGCCCCAGTTCTGGAAGTTCCACATGGTTCTTTTGATGCTATTATGCTACCTTTCTTAGGCAACTTATTTTCAATCAATCCCTTCTTCTTCTGGATTGATTTTCTTTTGGAGTTCAGTCTGCTTCTATTTAGTTTCATGGCTTCTTTACAAAGGTCCATGATGTGTCCTTTCTTTCCACAGTAGAAGCATTTCTTGGTGGTCCTACTGGATGCATCACCCTTCTTGGACTCAGACTCCAAGGACTTCTCTTTATTTCTCAAGCACTTCTTGGGAGCATTTTCTACTTTCTTCTTGCTTCCCAATGAATCTTTTTGAGCCATGTTCTGTGATCTTTTCTTCCTTTGAGCTCTGGATACAGTTGGAGACTGACATGTATCTTTTTGACCACTTTTGCACACATCCCAGATGTTATCAAGTAATCCAAATCTATTTGCAGTAAACAGATGTCTCTAGACCTGTGGATGCTGCTTCTTTTCTTCTGGCTTGCTCCCCCTTGGCATGAGCTTCCTTTGTGCTTTGACATTTAGTGGATTGTACCAACAATCCTTTGCACAATGCCCATACTTGTTACAACACCAGCATTGTCCCACGAATCTTGACCTCTTCAGTCCTTCTGATTGTAGTGTACTTTTCTTGACCTGTTGTGCTGTTTCAGGAGAGCTCTGCTTCTTTACTGTCTTCATCCATATTTGTTTGGAATTATTCTTCCATCCTGCACTTTTAGTAGAAACACTTTTAGAAGCATGAGTACAAGATGGTATGGATGGTACCTTCTTTCTAGAAGATGTTGCACTTTTATTGGAGGATGTCTTTCTCTTAGAATCATCCTGCTCAAAGCATACTTGAGTAGCAACATGTCTTCTTTCAGCTGTCTGGGAGGCTTGGGCTTTGGGTGATTGCTGATTTTTCAATATCACCTCCAGTTCTAAGCATTTCATATTGAGGGAGTTCTTCTCATCCTCAATAGTTCTTAGCCTTCCTTCCCATTTCTCTTCCAGCTGCTTTATCTGGTCTTCATGCACCTTTTTCATTTCAAGCAATGAGTTGTCAAGCTCCTTCACCCTTTTGACTTTGTCTTCTAGTTGAGCATCTTTGAAAATCATTGACACTTTGTGCCTCTTTTCCAGTGCATGGAAAACATCTTTGACTAATATCATAAAGAATTCTTTCTCAGAAAGGCTTCTTTGCAATTCTTCACAAGTGTCTTCATATCTTTCATTGCAAAGAGATACTGTTTCATCTTTGGCATTTACCAGCTTTCTGAGAGTGTTGGTTATGCCAACCATTTTTGCCAGCTGATCTTCCATAGCATTGGCTTCTTCTTCTAACTGTGATTTTTCTTCTTGAAGATCATGGATGCCTGTAGCTATACACTTTGCCACTTCCATGGGAACTGTCTTCTGAAGATATTTTAGTGCACTCTGAAGATCATTCATTGTTTCAAATTCATCACAGCTAGGACAGGCTTTCTTCATCTTCTTGGCCTATTTCTTCTTTCTATTTTTCTGAGTCTTGGCAGATATCTCCATTTGAGGCTGGTTGCTCATTTCCTCAAATCTGCACTTCATAAAGACTCCCTTGGATCTTTTAGAGGTAACCTCCCTCTGATACCAATTGAAGTGCCCAGATCAGTGTGAATCACTGAGAGGGGGAGGGGGTGAATCAGTGATCCTTTAAAACTTTTTACTAATTGATTCTTAATCAATTAAACCTCTATGGCTGGTTAAAGCCTCGATCCACTCTTCTTGTATCTCTCAACCTTTCCCGGATAATGCAGTAATGAAAAGGCACAGGACACAAGGATTTACAAGGTTCGGCACCAAAGGCCTACATCCTTGCCATGCTCTCCAAGCATGGATTCTCCCATTATAATCTGTTAGTATTACAATGGTCGATACAGCTTCCCACCGTATCTATCCTGAGTCCCACAGGAGGGTCTTTATACTGCGTCCCACAGTCTTACCAGAGTCCCACTGGCCTGCTCCAGAATCACACTGAAGACTTATTCTCCCTGAGTCCCACAGGGTCTTCTCATGGCTCCTCTAGTCACACGAGTAGCTCTTCTTCACTTTAAGTTCTTCTTCAAGTATCCTCAGCAGTCTGGGATAAAGACTGCTGGCCTTGCTCTTCTTCTGATCACTTGTGGTGAACAGGTCTTCTCATCTAGCTCGGGCTTTATCACCTTCTTCTAAGGATGCCCCAGCTTCTCTCCAATTACTGAATGCTCAGACAAATAATATCTTTATCTTTGGTCTGGTCCAGTCTCAGTTGCACACCACTGATTTAGCACTGTTCACGTGTCCACGTGCATGCATGCATGCATGCACTCCTCCTGTCCTCTTCTTGGTGCAGTAGACCCACAAAGGGTGTAATCAATTATTGCACACACCTTCTTCCTTGAACTTCACCCTTTTGTTCAATGTGTTTACACACTTAAATGTGTGTTATACTTTGTGTGAGTCTTCTTCTTCTTCTAAGTGTGTCCACTCCTCTTAGAGCACACACATAGGTTCGGCCTTCTTTGTCACTTGTTCATGTACACATAAATTGTTCTTTGTTTTTCACACACTTGACTTTGGCCTCTTCCCTCTTCTTGTTTCACACCCTTAACCCGTAGGTTGTTCTTCAATTTTTCACACACAAAATGTGTCTTCACTTGGTGCACACACAAGGTCACAACCCTCGGCCTCTTCAAATGCACATACGGCCAAGTGTGTTCTTCCTCTTCACTTAGCACACACAAATAATATTCTTTAATTTGTTCAAGTGTGCACAACCTCCGGCTTCTTCAAATGCACACACTTAAAGTGTGTTCTTCTTTGTTCAAATGCACAAGCAAGACTATGGATTATTCAATGCTTACACACACACAAAGTGTGGTCTTCCACTTCACTTGGCACACACCACTTGGTGTTGTCTTTTGTGCACACACATGGCCTTGGGTTCTTCTTCTCCACTTGGCACACACACACACGAGGCAAGGCCTCGGCTTTCTTCTCCCTTCTTGCACACACACACACGAGTGTGTCCTTCCCCACTTATGCACACACACTGCCTTCTTCTCACTTTGCACACACAAGCCTGTAGGGTGTCTTCACTTAACCCGTAGGATGTAGATACCCTTCACCCGAACTCAAGGAGGCGCGCAAGGGGTGCAACCCTCCTATTCTTTCCACTATCGCGCAAGTGCAAGGGCACAAGGGCCTGAGCAGGGTGTGGCCTTCTCTTCTTCAACAGCCGCGAGGTGCACCAGCACTCGGGTGTGCAGCATGCAACACCACGAGGCGTGCAATCCACAAGGGTGCAAAGACACCTTGGGCGCGCAAGCTACTCCTGCCGCGCAAGTATGCGGGAAGGGAGAGCTCTTCCTGTCGCGCAAATAATGCGCGCATGGGACCTTCGAAGCATCGGGTGGCTCCGGAACCTTCAGCCGCGCAAGTTCTTTGCGCGGGGCTTCAAACCTTCGCGAGGCACAGAGTGCTTATCACGGGACTTCCTTCTTCAAAAACTCAGCAAACATATTCATGCCTCGGGTCTTCTTTATATAGGCGAGGAAGGCTTCAAATCATCCGCGTGTTTTAACTTCAAAATCCCGAGATCTTCGGATCTTCAAAATCTTTACGAATCTTGATTTTACTCTCTGTTTAACGCGGCTTCTTTCATTATTTTCTTCCTCCTCGTGCATGCGATTTATAACGCATGCACGGCCTTCGGTTAAGGCTCATCCCATGCAAAACACGAACCACGTGGCCTCGGCAGCTCTGCTTGCCTCGGCCGAACTCGAAATCCTCTAAACATTGCATGCATGCTCTCTTTATTGCATGGATGGATTCGGTATGTCCAGACGAGCACGAGGGTGCCTTCGGCTTCGAGAGAGATGGCCGGAATCTCAAAAACATCACTCGGGAGGCGCCTGGTTCAGCGGGGCTCGCGGGTGGCTTCGGCTCGGGCTCGAGGAAGAGGACGAAGCCACGGCCGTCGGATCAGACGATGGAGATACATCGGACGGCCGCGATCTGGTTGGGCCGCGGCGGATTAGATGGGCGGCTGAGATCTGGCGCGCGATTGATCGTGCGGCCAGGATCGTTCCCGGGTGAAATTTCGCCGTCCCACATCGAAACGCAGCCCTGTTTTCACGCGGCTTATAAGCCTGGCGCTCCCTCAACCCGCCAGTTGAACTTCTCCCTCCACGGTGCCGCCCCGCACCGTGTTCTCCCTGCGGGCGCGCTCTGCGCCCACTATGCTCCTCGCGGGCGCGCTTCTAACGCCCACTATGCTCCCTGTGGGCGCGCCACTGGCGCCCACTATGCACACTGCGCTCCTCCGGGCGTGCCCCAGGCGCCCATGCGGTGTCCTTGGGTGCGCCTCTGCCGCCCTGGCTCGCCCCACGGGGTTCCCCCGGGCGTGGTGCCCTAGTGCCCATGCCTTGGGGTTGAACCCCCCAAGGTGCATTGGCTGGCCAATTTTTTGGCAAAGGGACAGAATAGGACTTTGTGAAATACAAAGTTCTTCTCCATATAAAACATGCCAAATGCCAAATGCCTTCTACTTCTTATCCATCCTCCCTTATTCATATCTTCTATTCTTCTTAAGAATTCCTCCAATTCTTCCTCAACATGTAATCTTCACTTAGGAGTGACATTCAAAAGGTTCATCTTCATCAACCGAGCTCCTGAATCACTTAAATTATTCATAGTGCTTCATTGATCTAATCAGAGATCAATTGGATCAACGTCAAATTCTCATGCACTAAGAGTTAGTACATGGACTTCATTAAACCACTTCATCCAGTTAGAAGTAGTGAATGGATCATCTTGCTTCTTCAACTCCTCATGCATTGTCACTACAATGCATGATCTTCTAATCATGTTGTGACATTGTATCCAGTTGATACAAGTTCTTGGAACTTTAAGAGCAGCTCAACAATCGTCAGATATACATGGAGAATGTTTCAACCATATTCTCCAATGCCACTTAGTGAATCTCCTAAGTGACACTCCTCTAAGTTCCATGGTCATTCTCCTTCACCACCAACACCATCACAACCTTTTTCATTCACATCTTGACAATCCTTGACTTCCATTCATTGTAAGACAACAACATGCCTCATTGACAACCTCATTGACAACAAATGCAACACAATGCACTTCAGAAGCAAAAAGAAATAATAAAAATAATAGATATCATATATAAATACATATTCAATATAATGGACCCAATGAGAGGCGTTAAGAGAAAATCGAACAATCATCATTCTATGAGGCATTAGTTTTCCATCAACAAAAACATTATGTTATGCATCCATTAGATGGTGGTGTGTGTAAGTGTAGTTTGAATACATAACATAACAACATCCTAGTATATTGAGGATAATGGTTTTGTTAAAAAATAAAGGATTAAAAAGAGTTTAGGGGTTGGAGTAGTAGAAAAAAAAGAAAACAATTTTAGAGAAACTTTTACCTTTAATTTGGGTAACTTCCTTTGGTTTGAACCAAAAGGGCTCTATAGCTTGAATGAGATCAATATAAGATTCGGACGACATATTCACTTCACCATCGATTTTTAATCAGATAGGGATTCCAAATTTCAGCATTAATAAGAGGTGTTTCTACAAGTTATACACTACAAATTTTCCCCCATTTACATTTCATTCATATTTAGAGGAATGTGTGATTTATTTTGGTTTTTCATTGTATTCTAGCACAACCAGGATCATTTCAGGAGGGAAAAAAATAAGTAATCTTAAGGAGAAATGCTATAGATGGAGGGTCTTAGATATCAGGATAGCTAAGGCTCTAACTGGTAGAGATTTTACAAAATTATTCTTATTCACACATCTATAGGGATTAATTTTCCCATTAATAGACTAGATGATCAATTCCAATTTATTAGGTTAGGGAAATACGTGATTACATCACTCAAAAATACTTATGGACTATAGTTGAGTGGGATGCTAGTTTCTATTTTACCTTTATTTGTGGTTTAGTCTAATGTCTTATCAGTAATAATATAGAATGGGATTTTTGAATCTATGGGGAGATAGAGTAGGAAGGGAAAAACACCAATGTACCCCTCACCCTCTAGAATATAGGGTACGTCATAGACATGGAGGTGGTCATCACTATGGGTAGAAAGGTAATGAATATTAGCATGATCAGATTTGAAACCTTGGAAATGCTTACAAAAGTTGAACAAGAGATTATCCAATAAACCTTATATTCATTGTAATCCCTGGATTTTTCTATTTATGATTTAGGAGAATAAAATTTAATAATTTCACCAACATTCATCCATACATTTGGTCTTAAGGTGGAGAGGCTTCTAATACCACTATTGTTGATTATTCTAGTTAGATGCCAGTAAAGTTTGATTAATATTTTTCTGGGTTTTTTGTTTGTGTTAGAATAGAATAATTTAATGTGGAATTATATTTTTCATCATATAAAACCATGTAATGTTTTTATTTGAGTAAATCGAATGTTGTCAATGTATAATTTTGTCAATTATTTATATAAAAGCGTTTTATTATAGGATGTGGAAGGATGGTATGCGGTGTTTTTATGTAACAAATATTATCATATGGTACATGGAAATCTTGCGATATTATTTTTAGAGATAGAAGTGATATCATTTCATTCTATATTGGAATTGGTAATGGAAATTCCTAAAGTTGTTGTCGAATTTCTGAAATATTTCCAAAAGATGTTTTATCCCCACCACCTATATAAAAAATTGTTTTCATGATGGAGTTTAAATTCATGGCTCATTGATTTTTTTGTATAATTTTAATATATAACCTTATGGGTTACGGTATTTGTTGATCTAGATTCATGATTGAAGCATAATAATCTCATCTGGACATGTGTGTCACCATGTGGTATGATGATGTTATTTTCCAAGATGGTGGATTGTAGTTGATGTTGGGTGTAGACTACAGGTAGTTTAATCTGATGAAATAATGGAACCTCTATCCTTTACATTAGATAAATGTTATTTTTATATATGGTATAGATATTTATTTTATAAATAATAATTTGTGGATATTGTATCATTATATGAGGTTAAAATAGGATGATATCATGATGGCTATATTAAGGTTTCATTTTGAACACATTGAATTCATAGTTAAGTTATTAAATGTAAAAAATTCTTCATTTTTATTAATGGGACACATGAACTCCTTGTTTCATGAGTTTTTAGACTATTTCATGGTAGTGTTCATTGATTACATTCTCATATAAAAAATTATATGATTATCATAGAAATAATAATAGATATTTTGTTTAATACTTTAGAACCATCCTTTATATGAGATGTTTTAAAAGTGAATGTTTTTGACACATGAGGTGAATTTTTATAGGCATGTAGTGTCTCAACAAGGGGAAGTGGTTGATCCATTGAAGATCATGATAGTTGTTTCCTGAAAATCCACCAAAAATTAATAGTGGTCAATACCATATATGAGATCATGGGGTATAATAATACCTTCTTGTATGATTCCTATAGGATTTCATCCCCATCAAAAGATTTGAATAACTAGGAAATGGATTTTATACAAACTCAGTAGTTGTTTATTACATTTGACTACATGTAAGGGATGTTGATCATTTCTCCCCTACTTCTATTACCATTAGAGTGAGTGATGACCAAGGTTTTATGTAACACTTGTCATCATAGTTTTATATTCACATTGTAACAATATATGGTAGTGATCCCATATTGTTCTTGGATGTTATGTCCCCATTTATGTATCTATTCCACACATGATCTTGAGTTTATAATGTTAAAAGATTTGAAGGTATTACCCCCTTAATGAGAATTTTTTTGGTCCTAATTTTTTTTTGATCCAAGTTAATTATGGATCATTTTTTAATTTTCTAGTATGTTAGTTATTTTTTATAGTGGGATTTGAATATGTATTAGTGGTGGTGGATGAAGTTGTTTCGAGACTATGAATTCAAAATTTTCTATAATCCTAGGAGAAATAAATTTTGTTCAACATGCATTGGGTCTAATGTAGTGAGAGGAATATGTTCCAATTTTATATGATTCTTGAAGACTGATAATGGAGATTCTAATGTAACACATTTATGTGGATGGGGCCTATTGTAGTGTTTTCCGATACCAAAATCTAATGAAAATATCATTGTTTCAACCAATGGAGGAGTCACTGTGGTGTGCCACAAATGTATAGGTTATGTTAGATCATGTATATCATTTCCACTATTGTATTTCGATGCAATGACCATTATTTCTAGAACCACTGGTTTATAGTCTATCCTATTAACATATACAAACTCATTCTATAAATAGTAGATATATATGATTATATATCAATGGTTTTTAGAAATTGTTTTTATATACAATAATATACCAATTGTTTTAATAAAAACATTTTTTAGGTTCTTCACATAACAACCTCATCCCACTCCCCCTATCAATCCATAATCCACAATCATCCCTAACCCTGTAGTAGCCTTCAAATTCGCCTCCTCCAGCTATCACACATCAATATGGGATATTTGGTTTCCATTCTTCTTTAACATAAAATTATTTAGTTAAAAATATTTCATCTCTTCCACCGAGCCTTATTTCAATTTTTTATTTATGTATCAATACCTAACGTAGATCATATTAGGGAATGTTTCTTCCTGATTATTTGAAAAAATATCTATTATGAAATCAAATATTCCCCTTCTTTAGCTCTTTTGGTATTTACCCATGATCCTTATTATGAAACATTATTTTTAGATATCCACTAAATATGTCATTTTTAATATAATTCTTCTCATTAATTTCATTGTTCATTATTATTTTTTCTTACATATGTTCATTACAAGGTTATAATTTACATTCAATTCCTTTATCTATTATATTTACTATGTATGAATATGGCATTATATTTTAATGGTATTATCATTTTTTATAATCATGTTTATTCTCAATATGTTAATTTTTATTTGAGATTATAATTTCCATCAATCTAAATGATTTTTCAATATGAATAAAAATTATATCCTTACCAATTTGTAGTCCATAATAATTATTAAAATTAAAATAAATTCCCCCCTATGATTAAATTTAATTCCATCATATGTATATCTTTCATTAAATACCTAGAATAAAATTCAAATATGTGTTTTCATGGACATAAAATTTCATGTATTCAAATATATAGAGAACCATTTCTATTTTTGATGATTTTAAATTTATTCTATAAAACTAAAATATTCATTTAATAGAATTATTTAAGACTAGTATATCATGGATTATTTTATAAAGGTTACGAATAAAGAATTTAATGTTATCCTAGTAGAAGTTATATTTTTTATCATATATGAAAACACTCAATATATATACCTAATTAAATTTTATTATGATAATGGAAAGTTACAGTTTGAGTTAGTGAACCATCATTGGATTTTATTGAGGATTATGGAGTGAGATAACTTATTTATTTTAACATTACACTAGTAAATGGGTCATTTTGGCTATTTTTTCATATTTCATGTATCTTAAAACATCAGGATTCTATCTAACTTATCATCTGTTGGATATATTATTATTATTGTATAAAACATAGTATCTATGATATTTATATTGGATAAATATATATATTTATATCTATTACAATTGAATTTCTATTATATTAATATATTGTTTTTTTATTATTAAATTTAAAATTTTAAAAACAATAATTTCATAAATATATATATTAAATTGTATTATGTAATATTTTTTCCCATTCCATTTTCTATACTATATTGAGATCAATTTTTGTATCTATCAATAATAAAATATATTATTTCTCTTATTCTTGGTTTTGTTAGTTAATAGTATTCTTTGATTAATTTCATATAAAACTTTTTATAATGATTTTTGTAATTATGGGGTATTATATTGATTTTAATATAATTTTCATCCAATAATAGAATTGATAGAAACTAGGTGTATCATATTGATCCAATCTCAAATTATTTTCAAATGAAATTATATTTTTTATATTTTTTAATAAATAATTCTTTAGATAGAGGTCTTCTATGATTCTATGATATATATTTTTTGGAAGACATTGTTTATGTTGGGAAGAAGTTAGATATTATATAAAAAATGTTGTATTTCAAACAAAATTTTAGGATTGGTATCATAATCACTAAGTCAAAATGGGAGGCTAAATGTGCAATAATTAGCCATTATCAGCACTAAAAAAGTGATGAATTCCCAGGTGTGATTGAAACCTTTAGGCCTTTATCAGTCCTAGAAATGAATTGATAATGGGGTCATTTAACAGAGCTAAAAAAATTCGGATAAAATACATCATTTATAATTTAATATTTCTAGAAATGATAATGGGACCATTTATCAGTGATAAAAAATGCAATTATGAATGATTCCTTTATGAGAACATTTAGTAGCACTGATAAAGTGGCATACTACAGTGTGATGTAATAGGAGACTAGAATTATATAAAAAACCACACGAAACCACACCATAATGAAGAACAATCATGTAAAAATATAGAATTTAAATGAAACAAAATTGATAAATCAATTACAATAAATACTATACTATAGACATTTAAAATTATAGTTTATACAATGACATGAGTAAGTAAAAATTATCAAATATATTAAAAAAATCAATATTCTTTCATCTTATTTCACTAACCTCGACTAATGTTATTTACAAAAAAACTCCCCTACAAAATAAAAATAAATCACCATCATAAAAAAACAAGTCTCATTTTTGAAATAATCTAAATAAATAAATTAAATATAAATTTTTAATTTTAATCTAATAATTGAGTCATAATAGGAACATTAAGTATCAAATTGAGTGGTAGTAGATTCTTACATGTCCCACCATTTCATGTACATATTCATGCATTAACTTGGTGGTAATTAACTAATTATAACTTAAAAATTATATGGAAATTTATTATGTATTATAATATAGAATTAATAAAAAACAATGTTGGATAATTTTCTTGGTTTTGGTGATGTGATGGAAATTTTAAAACAAGATAACACTTATATATTTAAAAGATGAACGTGGATTCTTATCATTCACACACTGACTAAAATAGAGGGGAATATCTTTCTTAAACATCAGAAATGAAATATGGATAATTATTCTAAACTATCTCTACAATTCAATTTTTTATCATTGGTTTGATTAAATCACTTTCTATTTTTACAAAAATATCATTTAAAAGTAGAAACACAATCTCTGAGTCATACCTATCACATAGTGTGTCTGTTTTTTGTGAAACTAATTCTTACATGTCATGTATGACCTATGAATAATATTACTAAATTTTTAACATAATAAAGGCACGATTTGTTTGTTTTTTGTGAGTGAGACTTTTTGAATTAAAATGATATTTTTAAACTGATAATAGATGATTTGAGACATATATTGAACATAATGTAGTATATTGAGGTTTAGATGATTCCTAAACATTTAAATTGACTTATGGATTGTTTTTTAATTCATCAAAACAATAAAAATGATTTTTTTTAATTTTCTACAATGTTAGTTAATTTTTTACTAAAATTAATGTATATTTTCAATAAAAAGACACATATCTAGTCATAATGGTCACACCATGCTCTAGATTGAGGAGTGAAAAATTTATGCACATAAAAAATTAATTACGGATCATTTTTATAGTATCAAAACAATCGAAAATTGTTTTATCTATTTCCAGAACATCACTAGTATTTTTTACTAAAATAGAATTTTAAACTGTAAACATGCCCTTAGAGACATATTGGCCACATCATGTTTTTTTTCATGTTAATAATTAGTACACATAAAAAATAAATTATTAATTCTTTATCCATGTTATCAGTAAAATCCAAGTGAGTTTTCTTAGTTTTCTGTGAGTGCCACTTTTGGAAATAAAATTTCGATTTTATACTGATAATAACCACATTATGTCATATGATGAATATAATTTAACATATTGAGTGTAGGATAATTCCTAGTCACAAAAAATAAATTGTGGGACTTTTTTATAATGTATTAAAATAATCTGAATGCATTTTTTCTATTTTGAGTATTACAATTTTCTTTTCTATTAAAAATATTTGTCAATTTTTAATAAAATGATGAACTTGACGTCATACCGGTGACAACATGAGTTCTATTTTGGGGATTTTAATTCTCGATTATTCCAAATTCTTTAAGGATAATTTTTCTAATGTATAAAAACAATATAATTGGGTATAACTGTGTTTTCAAGAATTAATTGTCCTTTTCACTAAAATGATATTTTCAATTAGAAACACACGAATTGTGTCAAACTGGTCACATCATGTGTCAATTTGATGTGAGACAGATTACTAACATAAAAAATTAATTTTGAATCTTTTTATTAAATTAGAAAGACAATAAGTTAAAATATTTTTATTTTTAGGGAGTGACACTTTTTTGAAATATAATGCCAATTTTGGAACATATAACATAGACATTGATTCATAAAAGGCACATTGTGTATCATATTAAGGAGATTATAAGTACTAAAAATAAACATTATTTTTGTATTAATAATTTATCAAAAAAATCCTCTTTCTTTTTCTCAATTTTGAGAATATTAGTTTTATTTTTTAATAATATTCAACTTAATTATATACAAAATGATGAAATTGGATTCAATAATGTCCAACGATAAATCATATTTAGGTATAAATGATTATTAAACATCCAAAATAAATTATTGATCATTTTACTAATGAATAAAAACAATATAGATGCATTTGTTTTGTGTTCATCACTTGTGATTTTTTCTAAAATTTCATTTTAAATTGGGAGCACATAAATTGATTCATACCTATCATATCATTTGTAAATATGACAAGATAATGAGACCATATGTCTAAAATTACGTATGAATCATTTTAAAAAATTATTTGGAAAATCTGATCATGATCACTCAGTTTTTAATGAGTGACACATTTTGAATTAAAATATAAAAATTATTTTGACAACTGACACTTTGAGTCATATTGGGAACATCATGTATCACATTGAGAGGATGACAATTAATAAAATTAAAAAATAAGGTATGGATAAATTTAATAATGTATCAAAACAATCTGAATATTTTTCCTATTTAAGAGTATGCTTGTGGTCTTTTTTACTAAAATTAATGACATTTATAAATAAAAATGTACACTTGGAGCCATTCCATTCAAACTATGCATTCTATTGAGGTTACTATGATTCCTACATTTCCCCAATGAAAATAGAATCAATCTAAAAATTTATAAAAACAATACCAATGTGTTTGTTTAGTTTTTAGAATTACACCTATGTTTTTTTTACTAAAATATCATTTTAAAATGGAAACCCACACATATTCATTGTCTTCGTTTCATGTGAATTTTTTATGTGAGACTAATTCATACATAAAATAAATGAATTATGTATAATTTTCATAAATTTCCATTGAAAACATGACAGTGGCACTTTTTTTAAATGAATGTAAATTTTAAATTCATAATGGACACTTTAAGTCATAATTTTCACATCATGTATCAGATTGAGGTGAAATAGATTAAAACACATAAAAAATAAATTAACCAGAGTTTAACTAGTGTACAAAAATAAAAATAATGTCTCTTCTTGGTTTTTAGTATGTCAGTTATCTTTTTTACTATATTTCATGATAATTTTATATAAAAAGAGGCACTTAGAGTCATATCAATCACTCAATGTGACAGATTGAGGTGTGTCTGATTCCAAAACTTCCCAAGTTAATTATGGATCATTTTTATAAATTTTTAAAACAATATGAATGTGTTTTATATATTTTTAGTATGATAATTATGTTTTTTACTAAAATTTCATTTAAAATTGGAATCATGCCCTTTGATTGACACAGGTCACATCATGTGTGGATTTATCATGATAGTAATTCTTACACATGAAAAATGACAAATGAAGGATTTTATTAAATTATCAAGACATGATGAGTTTGTTTTCAGGGTTATTAGTTTGTTACATGTATTTTTTACTAAAATTAAAGTCAATTTTACATAAAAAGAAGGAACTAGTGTCATATCGATCTCACCATAAATCAGGTTGAGGAGAAGCTAAATCCTACACATTACAAATGACTTGGGTATTTATTCCTAATGAATCAAAATAATATTAAGGGATTTTATTTGTTTTGAGTATGTGATAGGTGTTATTATCTAAAATTTATGTTATACACTAAAAAATTACATTCTGGGCAATAACAAGAACACTGTGTATCGAATTGAGGTGAACATGACTGACTATGTGATATGTTTTTATCTTCTATCTAAAAAATCCATAAATTTCACGAACTATCCCCGGGGGCCCATATCGTGACTACCCCAAGCCCACCTTCCATAGGCCAGGGGCTGGAAACTATAACCAAAGGTTAATTCTCTAAAACTGTGAAGGCATGGCCTTAATAAAACGTAAACACACACAACCCGAGAATAATATGAAGCAAATAATAAGTAATAGCGGTATACAAAGTCAACTAAAAGTAAATGGCTGAAAATACAAGCCCAATAGTAATTTATATGTAAAGGAAAACAGGTAAAACTAAAAATACAAACACCTAGAAGGTGTTTAAGAGATCTTGGATCGTCCCCCAGGGTTCCTACCTGACGGGTAGGTACAAATGGAATCCACATCACTCCACGTCCATCATACGCCATCATGTACTGATACGTTGTAAGGTCATCCTCCGGGTACCGTCCAGTTCAGGCGCTCTCGTCCTCCGTCAGTGATGTTCGCCATCTACATCCAACACAACAAGGTGCATGCATAGCCCATGTAGGGTTGAGTATAACGATACTCGGTAGGGACCTCGATATCCTCATGGTCTCACAAAATCCAACAAGGATAAACATAAAATTTTGATTTCAATGAATAACCATTACTTAGTTATATGCACATACATATAACTAAGTTATCATATAACCCATCTCAATCATGAGTAAAACACAATGGTCATTGACTCAGCTCAAATGAGGATTTTAATTTTCAAAACAGTGGCTGCTAGAGAACTCATCCTCTGTCGAGTATAGTGAGCATGTCGTGACACTAAGGCGCTTCTCACTAACCATGGACTTCTGAGGTACTCCTCCTGTCGAGTACCGCAGGTCTCCTGCCAACTACCAGGCACTCTGTCTGCTATGGGTCTGCCACCAAATATTGGGTGCTCCCCCTAATAGCCTACAGAGGTAATCATCCTGCCTAGTACCACGGTTCTACCACCAAATACCAGGCGCTCCTCCACCATGGTCTGTCGCAAAATATCGGGTGCTCCCAACTGGGCTAGTCAAATCAATCCAAGTCGAATCGATCAAGCAGTCGTCAGGTATGTCAGCTACTAGGTCTCTTTACTATATCTTCCCGTATTTGGTAGGATGCGCTCCATGTTCTACTAGTAAATACTCCACGTGTAATGAAGTCTCACGTGGAAGTATCTCAAAGGACCGCCTAGTCATAAGGGTATCAACTCAATAGACGGCGTGTCAATCGGACGCCCAGTTTGTGAGTTATTAGCATTTTAGTCCCAGGGGCCCGGTTGGATTTTTCTACGAATCAACCTAACTGTAACTCAACTATACCTCGAACTCCTGTGGGGTATACTCATATAGACGTTTATGCTCAAAGAATACTGGAGATGTTGACGGTTCGTCAAATAGATGTCCGGTGCTAATGATATGGCCAAAGAAATCAAAGGGTCAGTAATTGGACCGGGTCCAGTCTGACCCTGTCGGAATGACGTGGCCCCATCCGGTATTTCCTGACCCAAATTGGGTCAACCCACTCTTACTCACTGGGTCTGACCCGGCCCGATGGACAGATCATCCTGTTATGTTTTATCACGGGCTGCTGGGCCCGACCTAGTGGACCGTGAAGGGGGTTTGACCTACTAGTCGCGATATAGGAAGCTCGATGAATCGGCCTAGAAGACCGTGCCGGTTAGGAAAGTGGAACCGCGGGGGATGTTGTGGGTAGGCATGGGAGGCCGGTGGCTGGGTGGCGAGAGGGGAGGTCGCGCGAGGCACGAGAAGGCGTGCTGGACAGCTGGTGCACCGGTCAGGGCGCGGTAGGGCACACGGTAGGCCTTGGGGTGCTGGGAAGATATTCGGGGCACCAGGCAGTGCGCGGGGGTGCCGGGAAGCATGGGGGGTGCTGGGAAGGGTGTCAGACAGCGTGCAGGGGAGATTCGGGTAGCGCGGCAGGGCGTCAGGTCTCCGTGAAGGGCGCCAGGGTGATGCGGGGTGCGTCCATCATGCAGCAGGGCGCCGGGGTGTGGCGGCTGGGCGGTTGGGTGCCACGGGGTGCATGCAGGCCACCAGCTAGGTCGGGCAGCACGCCGAGACCGCAGTCCATGCGCCGACAGGGCGAGGGAAGCGCGCCGTTGAGGCACGGCGGGCCGACGGCAGGGCCCAGATCAGCACGTGGGGCGCGGGTCCGGTGTCGCTCAGCCGTCTGTGTGGTTCGCCGAGGCCGCGGGTATAGAGACCTTTGTTTTCCATCACCCCTTTTCCATGGTATCATCAACAATCGATAACAACAATGGGTAAGGGTCGGCCATGTTCGTGTGATCCCACCCCCTCCCCACGTTATGTTGATATCAATTGGCAGAAATTACTGCATTAATAGAACGTCAGAGAATGAGAATAAAACCAACATAAATACCCCTACCTCATTTTTCGTTCGTAGACGAAGCTGCGGGTAAAAGGAGACACCAATTTGTTATCATCGGGAGGCGTCTGGGGTAGGAGACCAAGGAAGATGCGTCGTTGGAATTCATTGCGGTCGGCTCCTTCTCTTTAGGCTTGGTCGAAGATCGAAGAAAGGTTTTCATTGTTCATCATTTTAAGGGGGGGAGTTATACATTGAGAGAGAATTCTATATGGGTTCTCTAATTCTCTACCCAAATCTCCAACAAAATTCTATGCCAACAAAATAATATGGTGTGAATCCTATTAATTTTGTTGGCACAAAATTATAATTGGATTAATTTAATAACCCATATCGACCAAATTTAATACATGAGCATTTGAATATTAATTGGGGAGTTGTAAAAACACAAAAGATTTCGAAATTTTCCAAATAAATAAAGGAATAGAGAGTTCAATTAATTAAATGAATGGGTTGGCACAATTAATTAATCAGGGAAGGTGGAGAGTTTCACCACTTAATTGGGGGTTCCATGGGTTTTAATGCTCGGGTTGTCCCAACCGATAAATATCCTCTCCATAGAGGTTATGTGTGGGTGGTCCATACCACCATAACCTCTCATGGGAGGTTATGGTGTGGTGGTCCCCACCTACAACATTTACGTAGATATTTTAACCATTGTGAAATAAAAATAAGTTGTCACCATATTTTTATTTAACTTAATAAATGAACCCCAAAATATATCTTCCAATCATGATAAAAGTAAACTGAGGTGAAGATATTACTAAGAAATCACCAACGATGTCAGTTCAATGTTTCCCTTAGATTTCAATTACGAGCACCATTTCAAACGTTATTAAATCGTACTTGCAATTTTACTGAATGTACCAGAGCAAAACTTCAAAAACTGATTCCAGGCACACCGGGCATCAGAATCAAGTGCCGTAAATTTTTTCTGACTCATAAAAAATCCAATGAATTTAAGGAAAAAAATTCCATGAAAATTCCTTGTCTTTACATTCTCCCCACCTATGGGAATTAATTCCCTATAAGCTACAACTCACACTAAGGGGGAAAATGATGGTACTGAGCACACATCTGATCCTGCTGCTCCCATGTGCTCACCTGGAGGTTCCTGTGCTGCCAACAAACATGCAGTAGATGTGTCGACTGTCCACATAGGACCCACTCCTGTCGATCCTCAATCTACAATGGAATATCCGTGAATGTTTCCCAATCATCGATTTTCATCTCTCTATAATAGATTATATGGGATGGTTCATGCACATATCTCCTCAGATGAGATATGTGGAATATTTCATGCACCCATTGTAACTGATGTATAAGACCCAAGCGGTAAGCCACCACACCTACTCTACTGAGGACCTAAAATGGTCTAATGAATCGCATAGTCCACATCCCACCTCGACCAAATCTTCATAGACCTCTTCGTGGAGAGACTCATAGGACGACATGGTCTCCATCCTCGAACTCCATAGGTCTCAATCTCTTGTAAACATACAACTTCTTCATGATCATTTTAGTTTTCATCCGCTCCCTAATGATCTGTACCTTCTCAGTGGTATCCATTACCATCCTAGTCCCACTAGTGCTAACTCCCCAGGGTCTGTCCAGCATAGTGAAGATCTGCAAGGTCATCCGTACAATGCCATGAAAGGATCCATACCGATGGTGGAGTGATAGCTGTAGTTGTAGGAAAACTCCTCCAAAGGAAAGTGGTCCTCCAAGCTGCGACCAAAGTCTAGGATAAAATCATGAAGCATTGCCTCATGTGTCTGGATGGTTCCCTCTGTCTAACCATCAGTCTGAGTTTGGATGGTGGTGCTGAAGAGAAATTGTGTCACAAAATCCTCATACAACCCCTACCATAGCTAGGATGTAAATCATGATTCTCATTCTTAGAAAACAGAAGAAATTACTCCATGAAAAAACAATATCTCATTCACATAGAGGCGTCCAAATCACTATACTGAAGCCTGCTCCCTGATCAGTATGAAGTGGGATGAAATGGTGAGTCGGTCGACAATCACCCAAATCGAGTCCTGGCTTCTGGATGTACATGGATGACCCGTCAGAAAGTCCATGGATATCCCATACCACTTCCACTCAAGGACCTCTAAGGGTTGTACCAATCCTGCTGGTACACTGTTCTCTTTCTTCCCTTTCTGACAAGTGAGGCATCGTGAGACCAACTCTGCTACCATATTCTTCATACCTGGCCATCAATGATAACGTCAAACGTCATGTTACATCTCTGCAAAACATGGATGTACAGCTATAGGGGAAGTGTGGAACTCCCTCCACACCTCCTCATGATGTGAAACTGGTACCATGGTACATCCTCTAAATTGGAAGAGGTTCTCCCCACCATCAAAAAATCAATCAGGTTCTTTCTTTATGGATATCTGAGGGCGTCTCGTCTCACAGTCAGTGCTGCCATGCCGCGCCTCCCCAAATCCCTGAAGAAGTGGATGAGTGACTGTAAGACACTATAGATAAACTAAGCCTTATATATCCACCAAGGATATCTTTGAGGCATCCAGCTACTCTGCCGCCTCTCCTAGAAGCTGAATCCCAGTGCTCCTGCTGAGCACATCCACAACAACGTACCCCTTCCCTAGAGTATATAATATCTCGAAGTCGTGGTCCTGGAGAAACTCAAGCCATCAAATATGTCTCATGTTTAGGTAATTTTGAGATAAGATATACATTATTCTCTTGTGATACGAGTACACAGTAAAATGTTCACCCATCAGATAGTGCTTCCACATCTTCAAGGTGTAGTCCACTACTTCTAACTCCAAGTTATGGGTAGCATAGTTCTTCTCATGTTGTCTCAACTACCGATAACCATACATGATATCATATTGATCCTACATCAGGACACACCCATGTCCGGTTCATGATGCTTCGTAGTAGACTACATACCCTACAGCTTCCTCTGGAAGCCTCAAAATAGGGGCAATAGTCATCCTCTACCTCAGCTCTTAAAAGCTCTACTGGCATCTCTCAAACCATACGAAGGGTTTCTCCTTCTACCTCAAGGCTTAATGTGGTGTTGCGACTCTGTAGATGAATGGAATGAATATCTGATATTATCTAGCCAAGCCCGGGAAACTCTGAACCGCCGCTACACTTCTGGGTGGCTCCCATGTAAGAATTACCTCAATCTTTACTAGATCCACTGCAATTCCAGCCTCTAAGATGACGTGTACCAAGAAGTGAACCTCCCGATACAAAAACTGTCACTTCGATTTCATTCCATAAAGATGGTTCTCTCAGAGTGTGTCTAGTACAACCTGCAAATGGTAGGCATGCCCCTCCCCAGTAGTCGAGTAAATAAAAATGTTTTCGATGAATACTATGATAAAGTGATCGAGGTATGGCTGGAAGATCCTGTTCATTAGACTCATGAACACTACTAGAGTGTTGGTTATGCCAAAGGGCATAACCTAGAACATGTACTGGACATAACGACACCTGAAGGTTGTCTTCTACACATCCTCATCACAAACATTGAGCTGGTGATATCATAATCTGAGGTTTTTCTTCAAGAACCCTCATGCTCCCTAGAGATGATCAAAGAGGTCAGAAATCCTCAAGAGTGGGTACTTGTTTTCACGGACACCTGGTTCAGGTGAAAATAGTCGACAAAGAGCCTCAAGATCGCATCCGCCCTCATTGTGAACAGAATCGGGGATACCCAGGGTGAAACACTTGGTCAGATGAATCCATTTCCCTATAATTCCACTAGTTGTACCCGCAGCTCACGAAGCTCCGTGGGAGCCATATGATACATATGAGTAGGTATCAGTGTCATTCTGTGCTATAGGTCAATGTATAAGTCCACCTACTTGTGAGGAGGTAGTCCTGGATCATCGTCAGGGAATACATCTGAGTACTGGTCCACCACTATAGTATATGTCGGACTCTCCACATCAACTACTCCGAGGGTAAGGCTAGCCAAATGGTGAGTGATCGGCTACACCCTCCACCGATTAAGTCTCTTCTATTCTGCATAGGATCCCTTTTCACTGGTGAACGTGAAACTGGTCCCATATTTGTGGACACACCACACATTGAACCTAATATAGTCGATCTGAGCATGCACTGTAGGTAACCAGTCAATACCCAAGATGTTGTCTTAAGGCCTCGACGCCGCTATGAGGAAATACTAGCTAAATAGCTTTCCTTCTAGAGTAAGCTCACACAGTCGGCACCAGTGCGTAATCATGGATTCATCTCTTGTAAAAGTCTCTTGTTGTAAGGATCGAGCAAACGGCTCTGTCGGAATCTCTGAGCTCCGAATGAGGGAAGTGGTTATGAAAGAGTGACTTGAACCTGTGTCATTAAGAACTGTAGATATTGTGGACAAGACACAGATCGTACCTAAAATCATATCTGAAGCGTCATGATCATATGATTCAGCAGCCTAATGTCGAGCTCTACCCTGTCCACCCGCTCCCTATAGTCGGAATGGACCTCCTGGTGGTGGTGACGGTAGCACCTCGTATCGTTGACCACCGCTAGCTGCTCGACCATCTCCTCTTCCACGTCCGCCTACTCATTTGGGACCACCTCGATCGAACTACTGCCTCTAACTGGGAGGTCCCCCAACAGAATGATAATCATCAGAGCGGAAGGTCGGGTAGTCCTGATATATATGACCAAACCCTCCACAAGAGTAACATTGTCTACTACTGGCATGTCTAGATCTGTCTCCACTCTGGGTTACCCACACAACTGATCAAGAGTCCTGTGGTCGACCCTTGTGGGTCTAGTCCACATTGACCTATGCACCATCTGTCTACTGTCGACTATAGAAGACTCCGTTTCAAGTCGAGTTGTGGTGGGTCTCAGTGATGGAGACTGCTCAGCAAGGAAACTCTCCATTAAGATGGCTTTCTCCAACACCCTCGTGTGCGTCAGGATTCTGGGGGAGATAATTGATGCTCTGAACTCTCTCCTTAGTACCTGCTCAATGGATCAGCCCCTCAATAATGGGTGTTTTACCGTATCATTGATGTAGAATGAGAGGTCAGTGAACCTTGCTGAGTACTGAGATACACTCATGATGCCCTGATGTAGAAGAACTAGTTCGTGTGTCTGCACTACTTGAAGGGTGGCTGATACAATCTCCGCCTAGAACAGGCCCTCGAAGTCTGCCTATATAAGTGTCGCCTTGTCAGGCATCTAGAGAATCAGGCTCCAACATATGCCTACTGCAATCTGAAGGAGGATGGCAGCAAGGATCACCATAAAGTCTGATGGTGTTCCTACAAGCCTGAAGACTCTCACCACAACCTCCATCCAATACTCAGCCGCCTGTGGATCTGTCTCTCCCCAAAACCTGGGTTGCATTTTGCACTGGAACTCATGAAACACACTCAAGAAGCATGCATCGTCTGCTTCTGGGGACGGTGGAATCCGTGGACCAATGGTGAGGGTTCCGCTGGTGCCTCTAATGATGGCTCAACTGGAAAGGGGACTCGCACAAAGGCCTCGTCGCTCAGCGGGATGTCAGTGAGTACAACTCTTGGGATCTAATTAGTCATCTGCAGGAAGGTATCCTGAATGAACAGATGCGACACGGTCAAAAATTAAACCTGTTGATCTAACCTGGTTTGATCTATATAAATGAAAAACGTTTGAAACACACACTCAATCAGTGTTTTCGTGTAATAAGACGGAAATCCGTAGTCAGGGTCCTGGTGAATGGATATGTCGGCCTCCAAACCAACACTGGACTCCCTGAACTGAAAACCACACCTGGTACCCTTGAAAATATTTCATCACATAAAAGTAATATCAGAGTCCAATGTTATGTGGCATAACTGACTCCTCTGATAACAGTTTTTCATGACCCGTACCCCGAGGCCCATATTGCGACAACCCCATGCCCACTTTCAATTGGCCTGGTGCTGGCGACTAGCACATAAGGAATAATTATCTATAACTGGGATGGAATTTCCTTTATAAAATGTAAATACACACAACCAGAGTTCATGCAGATGAAATCACTATGTAAAAGCTGTATAACAAGTGTACTGAAAGTATAGGGGTCGTAAATACAATCCCAACAATAATGTATAAGGAATGGAAAAACATGTATAACTAAAAAGATAAATAGATGGAAGGTTTCTAGCAGCTCCTCGATCATTCTTCGGGGTTCCTACCTAAAGGGTAGGTAAAGATGGCTTCCACAACACTCAACATCTTTCAGACTACACCATGTACCGATATGTCGTAATGTCCTCCTCCAAGTATTGTTCTGTCCGGGCGCTCTTGGCATCCGTTAGTGTTGTCCATCATTTGCATCCAACACAACTAGGTGTGGGCATTACTCATTTAGGGGTGAGTATAAGGATACTCAGTAGGGACTCCAATACCCTCATGGTCTCACAAAATCCCACAAGAATAAACCAAAATGTATGAATTTAATGGATATCACTTACTTAGGTATTTTTCCATATATATACATAATTTATCAAGTAACCCATCTCAATCATGAGAAAGACACAAAGGTCATTGACTCAGCTCAAACTAGGATTTTCATAATTGAAAACACGTCTGCTGGAGAACTCGTCCTCTATCGAGTACAGTGGGCCATTCGCAACACCGAGACGCTTCTCACTAACCATGGTTTGTCGAGGTACTCCTCTTATCGAGTATCGTGGGTCTGCATCCAACTACCAGGCGCTCCATACACTGTGGGTCTGCCGCCAAATACCGAGTGCTCCTCCGCTATGGGTTTGGCACCAAATACTGGGTTCTCTCCACTGGGCTTTTCAAATCAGTCCGAGTCAAATCGATCAAGCTGTCGTCAGGTCTGTCAGCTACTAGGTCTCCGCACTAAGTCTTCTCGTCTCTGGGAGGATCCACTGCTTGATATACTTTTTGATACTAAAAGTGTCACTAAGTCTCACGTGAAAGTATCTCAAAGGACCACCATTTCATAGGGGTCTCAATGCAATAGACGATGCGCCAATCGGACGCCTTATCTGCGAGTTATTAGCATTCTCTTCTCGGTGGCCTGGTAGGATTCATGTAAGAACCAATCTGACAATAACTCAAATATACCCTGAACTCCAGTGGGTTATAATCAAAGTGACGGTTATTCCACATGAATACTGGCCCTATAGATGGTTCATCAAATGTATGTTTGGTGCTATGGATATGGAGAAATCATGAAAAGGGTCAGTATTGGGCATGGGTCCGGTCCGACAAGGTTGAACCAACTCAGCCCAACCCAGTCTGGGCCGACCCAGTCTGGGTCGACCCGATCAGACTCATAGGGTCTAACCCGACACAATGGGTGGGTCATCCCGCTATGTTTTAACCCGGTCCACTTAGCCCGACCCAGCATATCATGAGGGCGGTTCGACCTGGTAGTCACCGCATAGGTGGTTCGTTGACTCGGCCCAGAAGACCGGGCCAGGTTGGCAAGCAACACTGCGGGAGACGCCATGGCTCGGCTAGGGAGGAAGTATCCTGGTAGGCCAGAGGGCATTCCATGTGGGGCGCGGGCAGGCCAGCTGGCCATAGGGTGGGCTGCAAGCAACGAGAAGGGCACGATAGGCTGCAGGGCACGCCACGGGGGTGCTGGGCCGAATGTGGTGGTGACGGGCAGCGCGTGGGGGCTCCGGGCAGTGCAGGGGGTGCCAGGTAGGGAACCAGACAGTGCGTGGGGGCACTGGGTAGTGCGAGATGGCGCTGCGGGGTCTGGCGGGCAGTGCAGCAGGGCACCAGGAATGTCGAGAAGTGCGGAAGGTCGCCATGGGGTGCGGGTAGGCCGCCTGTAGGGCCGGGTGGCGTGCTGAGGGCACGGGCAGCATGCCGGTGGAGCCCGGGCACCACACCGGCAAGGCACAGCTGGTCGTGGAAAGGGCTGCAGAGTAGCGCGAGGGGAGCGGGTCTGGCACTGCTTTGCCGGATGTGCGGTTCACAGATTACACGGGTAGCATGGCCTTTGTTCTTCGTAACCTATTTTACATTCTATCATCATCAATTGAGAACAAAAAACGGGAAGGGTCTTCTGTTTTCGTGCGGTCGAACACCCCCCCCCCCCACGTCAAGTTGATATCAAATGGCATAACATACTCCATATATAGAACATCATAGAATGAGCATAAAAACAACATAAATCCCCCTACCTCGTTTTTTGTTCGTAGACAAAGCCGCGGGAAAACGGCTGCGTCGATTCATTGATATCAGGAGGTGTCCGGGGTAGGAGACTGAGGAAGATGCATTGTTGGCGTTCTTCGCAGTTGGAACCTTCTCTTTAGTCTTGTTCAAAGATCAAAGAAATGTGTTCTTCGTTCTTCGTTGGAAGGTTTGTGTTCTTCATTGATAGATAATTCTCTAAGGCTTCTCCTAAGCACGACCCAAATCTCCAAAAAATGTTATGCCAACAAAAAAATAGTGTGATAATACATTTAATATTGTTGCCACAAAATTTGAATTGGATTAATTTATTATCCTAGATCCACCAAATTTAATACAAGAGCATTTGCATATTAATTTGGGAGTTGAAAAAATTCAAAATATTTCAAAAGGTTCTAAATAAATATATATATAGAGAGTTCAATTAATTAAATGCATGGGTTGGAATAATTAATTAGTGGGGGAAGGTGGATAGTTTCACCACTTAATTGTGGGTTCCAAGGGGTTAAATGCCCGGGTCGTCCCCACCGATAAATATCCTCTCTAGAGAGGTTATGTGTGGGTGGTCCCCAACACCATAACCTCTAATGGGATGTTATGGTTTGGTGGTCACCACCTCCCACCTCCCCTTTGAGATTTTAACAACCATGAAATAAAAATAAGCTATTACCTTATTTTTATTTAACTTAATTAATGCACCCCAAAATATATCATCCAATCATGTTAAAACACAACTACAGTGAAGGTATTACCTAGAAATCACTAACGCTGTGAGTTCGCTAGTGCCCTTGGATTTTAATTCTGAGCACCTGTTCGAATGATATAAAATCCCGCTCACACGTTTACTGAACGTACCTGTGAAATACATCAGAAATTGATTCTGGGCACACCGGGTCTCGCAATCAAGTGTCGTAAATTTTCACAGACTCATAAAAAATCCCATGACTTTAGGAAAAATAATTCCACAAAATTTACGGGACTTTAAAATAAATGAGTGAACATGTTCCATTATGATGGAAGAGAAACACCATTCCCTCAGAAAAAAATCACATTTCATAGAACATGGTTTTTCCTATTCCATTAAAAATTAATATGTTCTCTCACACATAGAGTATTGTAGATATATAAAAGAAAAAAATGACTTCCCAAATGATATAAATAAGTATTAGATAAACATTTTAATGAAATTAAACGTTAACATAGTAGAAAAATGATAGAAATCATATTAAATTAGTAGTAGGAATTTATATTTTCATGATATTTTTATACATTATTGATGTATATCCTTACTATTAATATCTCATTTGGAGCTTAAAATTTCAATATATCATGAACATGTGTAGCTTCAAAAAAAACCCCCCAACTGAAACAAAATAATCCACCTACATAATAAAAAAAATTCATATACGAATAATACTAAAAGTGGATAAATTAAAAATAAATATATAACAATCCATTAATTTGATATACATTGATCATACAATAAAAATTTCATTATTGTTAATCAATATAAGATAATATATTATGGAAATATTTGAAAAGAAGTAACCAAACTAGTTGAGTTTAAACTCACTATATCTCTTTCATAAAATATAGATATATGTGAATTTAGTTTGAATCATGTGGAATGTGTCTTATCATTTATGAGTTAGTGATGTGTGTTTTGAACTAAAAGGCAACTTATTAACTAAAAACGTACGATCTGGGTAATATAATGAACACTGCCTACCAGGTAGAGCTCTGGCCAATTATGTATGTGATTTAATATTTTCTTTCATCTTTATTCACCAATCCCAAAAATAATGTATGGTTTAATTTGTATGGAATATGAATCCCCATACTGCCTGATATGCGTCATCAAAAAGCTACATGTCCTCTAATTAGTATCTTTTGTCGACAGTTAATGGAATATTATGAATCCCAAAACATTTATGAAATAAATAAACAATTATTTGATAAAAATTATAGGGAATTTTGCATCAAAATAGTAAAAAAATGTAAAAAAAAACTGATTAATCAGTAGGAAATCTCGTTTTCATGGTCATAGTAATGGAGTGAATCATCATGGTTAGAAAACAAATTTCTCCCGGATATCTGTTAAATTTTATAAAATTTATTTAGATAAATATGATAAAGAAATTGACTAAAAAATCATTATATGATGATGAGAACGTCAACTAAAATGAAATATTTTCATCTTATATATTATTAATCTATAATATAATTATTTGTTATAATATGAAACTAAAATAAAATTAATTTATTCATTCATACATAACCCTAAAATAAAATATTTTATAATCTCAATCCTAAAAATATGACATATTTAACAACATTACAATAACATAACATTAAAGTATGAAAAAATCCCCATATAAACTTTTCTCCTTCTGTTTTTGTGTAAAATTCTTATATAAATATTTTCATTCTTATTTGATTTCGAAAACAAGAATAAAACCATATAGGTACCTAGATTATAATAAAAATCATTGAAACCATTTTTTTATTCCTATAAAATTATAGCAATTAGTGTAAATCTGTTAGCATTCTTGATTCACATAAAATAATTACATACATTTGATATTTTTATTGAAGATAATAAAATATGCCTTTCCCTTTCACCAATATAGAGAGTAAAAAATCCAAGATAAAAAATTTACCTTTTTTGATGGAAATAACTTTAGAATGACTCATATTGTATTTTTATATGACACTAAAATCTGTTAAAAAAATTAACCCCTTTTGATAATATTAAACATTAGTACGTACATTTGTAGAATTTTAATGGAACTAAAACTCAACATATCCATTCAGTCTTTGTGTATTTCTCTATATATTAGTATTTCCTATTAAATATTCTGGGTGATTATTAACTATAATATAACATCATTACTATTTGTTCATACAGATGGGATGATCAATATTATCTTTTATTTTTTTCTATGAAATATGATGAGTATTTTATTAATGATCATGTCAACATGGATCATTTTAATCAATGAATGTGGAAATGCATATTATTAATGAGCTATTGTACAGATTTACTGATTGTGAGTTGGTTAAAAAGTATCTATATTAATACTATGTATAGGTTTGAAATCTCTACCCTTGGGAGGATTGTGAGTTTTTATGTGATATAATGGTGTATTCTTTCATTTCACATCATGTTTATTCAAAACAATCTGGTTTAGTCAATCCATTTCACTAAAATATAATATATTTTTACTTGTATTTTTTTCAATAGAATTTTTTATATTATGTCATGTATCTAATTAACAATAAAATAAACCAAATAATTTGACCACCTGTGAATGTTAAACCATTATATTGTTTTTTTTTTGAAAATCAATTATTTTGACAATGAAATTTTTTAAATATTTTTTAGTGGGTTGGGATTAATCTACAAGAATGTTTCCCAATGGGGTTTTCCATTGTATTAATTATTCTTCATTATTTCACTAAAAAAGTTTTTCATTTTTATAGATTTTTTTCATAATGTATTATATTCATTTAATTATATGTTTCCCTTGACACGATCCCTCCATGATTACCAAAATCTCTCAATGCATGTTTTTAATCAATAGATATCTCATACACCCTATATATTTTGTGGATTATTAAAAAAATATTTATTGAAAAATTTGAGTTAGATTATATAAATGTTTTTGGATTGGATTTGTTTTTTATGACACCCAAGTGACTATTATATCCACTACAATGTCCCTTTATATATAGTGTAGAGATTCCATGGGCAAGAAACTACACATTTTTTTTTTGTTTATTCTTAATTAGGGGTTTCATTTAATATTCAATACTATTTGATAATACGTCATATTTTCTAATAGAAATTGAATCCTTTGATAATCAGTTTATGAAAATAAGTTCTGTTTGTTTTTTTCTGAAAACAATTCCTCCACATTAGTCCTACACAAAATAACAGAAACAAGTAGTGATTATTTTATAAATTATTAGATTCAAACAATTAAAAAAATATATATAATATTATGCGATAAGTGGTGTGCACACTTTTTAATAATCTCACTCAAACATAACATTGATATGATCCCCATTCTACAACATTTCAAAAAAAATTCATGTCGGCACATTATCTCCTCCTATCCAACACTATTAGCCTCTGCCTACTCCTTCTCCTCATCACCATACTCTGACTCCATCTCTAACTTTGCCTCCACATCCCCCTCTAAATTTTAATTTTATTCTGCCTTTGTCTCTATCATTTACCAATAATTTAATTGTTTTCAATCTAGCACATCGATGTGAATTGATTTCCACCATTACAATTCTCCTTGAGAAACATATAAAAATAACATATATGTATTCTGAAATGAATTATTTACACCAAAAATATATTTCTACGGTCATAGCCTAAAAAAGAAAAAAATACATGGAAATCAGCTAAACATGTTATCAGAAAGCATTCTAACACCATGTACACTTCCCAATCATCTCTTGAAAATTATTACTTCTATTGATCATGAATGTTGTAAAAAATTCATGGTATTAATGATAAAATAAATAAAAAATATTAATAATATTTTTAATGAAATTTTATTAACTTTAAAATACACCACATTGTGGATAGTGTTCTTCAGGTGCATTATGACTTCTTTCTTAAATTTGAAAACATAATGTCCATAATAATTTCCACTATCTTTAGTAAGTCAATAAAAAGTCATTGATGAATATAGGTAAATTATTTTTTAATGTATTTTTACAGTTAAATCACAATATATATAACTTAATATGTTTCCATTTTAAGTAATCAAAAGGTTGTTTATTTTTTATCACCTAATTCATTCAATGATTTATTCAATATATTGTGACCACCCTGTTATAAAACAATTCTTCTTATAATACAAAATAAAACATATAATTTGAATTGTTTTTATAAAATTTCAATTGTGGTTGATTAAATATTCACAATCCACAAAATGTGGGGTCATTTTTTAGATATCTATTCATTGGATCTATGAAATAAATATTTGGGGAATCAAAATTGAGTACGATTACTACCCAATTATTCCTAAAAATAAATAAAAAATTAATGAAGGATAAAATAGTATATATTATGTTATTAGATGTAATAGTTTTACCTCTACATTGTAGGATTCAAAAAGAATTTTTCTATTATTTTATTTTTTAACTCATTACATTGATCATATTTTTTTTCTTCTAAATTAATTCTATACTAAAAGTCATTTCTTCATATATTATATTATGGATTATTGAATCCAAACAGTGATTCACACAGTTTTTCCATTATATGATAGTAATATAAATTCCAATATAAAATATGAATAATTATCAACATTAATGAAAACATGAGATCACTATTTGGACTGATGTATTAGGAAAATGTAACTTATGTATCTATTCACAACTAAGGTTCACAACCATTCTGGACTGAGAATAAAATTTATACACTTGAGACAAACTATGACGATCATTAAAGATTCATATAATTGATGTTCATATGGAATGTAAGAATTATTTTTATATTTAAATGTGGTATCTACATGAATATTTAATCTCAAAGAATGATTCATTGGAACTTTAAGGGAGAAGATTATCTCAGAAGGAAATTTTTATTTCTTAGTTGATTCACTAGAATATATTGATTTGCCCTTCTATTTCCCAGTCATTATATCTATTTGTAATAGCAGACCTCACTTCGAAACTTTTTTCTTCATCTATAATAGTTTTTTCATAAGAAAAAATTTGTTAAAGACAAATATCATATATATTTTCAATATTATATAGCAATTCTATGAATGTTCCAATAGCAACATTGACCATTTTAATATCGAGATCATCAAGTACAATATAAACCACATAAGCTAACTCATGGGCCACTTTTATCCCCACTCTTATTTGATATATTGGGTGTTTATTATGGTGTATCTTGTATACTATGATATTATACAGCAAAAACCACACAACAAGGTGGTAATTTGGTGTTGACAGATCAAAATAACATAAAATTGTACCCTCAATAATTTTTTATTATAAAGTTATGAGAAGTTATTTGATTCATATTTTTGAGAAATAGTAAATATAAAAAGTAATTACATCAGGTATGGGTTTCTGTTCAAGGTAATAACAGAGGTCAAAGTTAGAAGGTCATTTTTTTCTTTATTTGTGGATCTATGTAACACTACTAATTGATTTAGTCCTTTCTAATACATGTGTATTCCCAAACAGACCGGAAAATTATATCTTAAAAATATTTTATTTTTTTTCATGAAATCCTTTCATCAACTTATATGTTTCTTCTTTTGGTTTTATATCCTCAAAATATGTTTATAGAGACACTCCAAAACCTCCTCCAAAAACATCGACATATTGTTCTAGCCGATTCATATCTACTGAAAGTAGTTTTCCTTTTGGTATGGTCACTGTAAATTCGTGTGTCTAAACCATAAAAAAAAATATGAACATAAATATATATTTTTATGTAATAATTTTGTAAATAATAAAGTGTTACTATTATGTCATACTTACACATGTTTCCCATAATATTTTTGTTTGTTCAACCACTAGTTAACCCATCATATTTACATGATCCCCCTTACATACCACATGATGTTATATGGATGTGGATGCATATTTCAATTCAACAATATTAATATTAAAATGGATCATATACAATTTTATATCACATTAAACATTTATTTTTGATTTAAAATACATTCCAATTTATTCTCTAGTGAATCATACCCCATCATTGATATAAGATAGTTGTACGTTGGTTCTGATGTATGTTTTTTATTTTCAACAATCTTTCTATTTCATAAATTAACAGTTTTGTATGAAATTGGTGAAAATAAATTACATAAAAAATTTATTATTGAATAAAATACCCCTTAAATGATTTTTCATGATGATGAATGATGAAAAAATTACATGTTTCTTAGTTTATAATTTGTTTAAATCTAACTCGTGGTTGGGGATTTACATTGCACATAACATACCTATTATATAACATGGTAAGAAGAGTCCAAAATCGTCAAGGGGTTATTCCAGTAGCTATTTTAAAAATTTATTTAGGAAATATTTTAAAATAAATGAACTATGTAAGGAATAATGAAAATTGAACCAACATTTCTTTATATAAGTTTTCAGTTAAATAGAAAATATATATTGAAACATTACCAATAAATCTTCCAAAAGGGGATACATTGTTATTTGATACATGTGGTTCAATGAATCAATACAAATTGAAAAATTTGTCCTCATTGAGTCCCCAACATAACTAATGAACATTGATTTTGGAGGTCAACTAGTTTTCCATATTCTTTCCAACTAAACTAAAATTTTATACCTTTACTATTTCCTTGATAATTATAATAAACAATGCGTTGCAACATCATTCATGTTTTTTCAACAACATGCTATCAATACCAAAATAATTCTAGAGTTTTAGCATCAACGACATGTTCTTCCATGTGATTGGTAACATTGTCATCTGATGAAGATATTTCCTACATGAGTAGTTCAAAATTTAATTTTTATTATATAATTTTTGTAGAGATCATATAATGTTATGAGAAAAAATAAGTATATTAAAAATAAATTTAACCTTATAATATAAATTTATTTAATAGTTTGAAGGTTTTTGGGATTCAGATCCTCAATCAGGAATCAAAATCCCCTCATTGTTTCCCCATCTAGTGTACAATATATAGTCGGCATTGGGACCAATATGAACTGATTATGATCTTCAAAAGAAAATTTCATACTTGATTGAATTTTCATCTAACCATATATTTGTTTTTGTAAATATTAGGACAATTGACCAATTCTTGTTTTCTAAATTTGACACATAATATACATTAACTTCATATGATTCTATTATGGACGACTTATTTTCCCCTTAAATAATGAAATTCTCCTTCATGCGGGATAGTTCACTACATTTTTCTCCACCAATATCATCATACAAATAGAATTGTAAAATTAGAAAATGAAATATTGTATAATATAAGTCATATATGGTATCAATAATTTGAAAAAATTACATATTTTCATAAATTGGATTTCAATAATTGGAACCATATATGTGCATCACCTCCACCACATGTGTAACTCCAATATTTTCACCATAATTTATTTATTTTGTTCTTTTTCATAGAACAAATAACAATTGATTAAAAAACATGTGTATGATATAGTATTTTCATTCATTCACCTAGCTGGCTATCAAAGTTGTTCACAAATTATATTCATATTTTTAGATAACTCCTTATAAATTTGATCTCATAACCAAAATATAAACTATTAATTATGTGTATTTGATAGCCATACTTTAGCCTTTGATGTTTTAAAATATTTAAAAATTTCTAAGTGGACATCAATTCACATATCAATATATTCACTATTATGTAAAATATAAACTTTTTATCACTCCCTCTTTGTGATTATAATTGTAATATAATATCTTTTGAAAATACATTTTCTCAAAATTAGTCCATAATGATGAGACGTTGTGAGACTAATGCTATCAAAATTTTGTTAGATAATTAGTATATTATTCAATGCCTTGTTTAAAATATATATCAATTTTCAACACACCATTCTGGTCGACATCAATTAATAACACACCCTTTTAAAATATTCATATAAAATTGAATTTGGTTCATCCTTATTGAATGGAAAAGACCACATAGTTTATCCTCTATAAACTAGTGAACCACTAGGTGTCATATTATGTCAAAGAATGATAGTGGGAGGAACAACTCGAATACAATTAATATGACTACATTAACCTTATTCATGAATGGAATCTTATTCATGTATATAAATTTATTTTATATGGATTTGAAAAAATGATGAGTTAGGTTAATGTATTCCATAAATTTTTAGGTAGACTGAAACTGAAAATAACAGTCATCAAATATTGGATCAAAACATGTAAACCAAGAGATTTTTTTCCTCATAATGTAAAACTAGTCATTGAAATGATATTATAGATATATTTCTAAAAGTCCTCTGGAAATTTTACATATTTAAGGAAATGAAAATATTTTAATTTTTCTTATATGGTTTTAGTGTAAGCTATTAAAGGAAGAAATGTATTTCCATTTCCCTTAATTAATGAAAACTCTTCTCTTATCCTCTTGTCAATCATTTCCAAACTATCATTGATTGTATATTTCATTTTTCCATGAACATTTAGTAATGTGTTAGTAACACTATAAACTAAATATTTTATACAAGCATGAAATCATTAAATTTTTTAAATTAAAAACAATTCCAATACTAGTAGTTTTTGAATATTGATATCTTCTTTCGAACTGATTTTATATGTTTATTACAAAATGGTTTTCCAAAAAAAGATTCAAAAAATTTTACTTTATTGAATAATTGATCACATATTGGTGGATACAATGTTGTACCTTTTTATTTATTCCCATTGAACTCTTGTATATCAGAATTGAATTTTTTTCATCTAGATAAAACATTATGATGTCCGAAGAACACAATATTTGTATAATGTTTCAACTGAATTGAGTGTGTGCATTATTCACGGAGGTGATACCCCAATATTCCATTAATTATTTATCCTAAAAAAATTTAAGAAGAATATTCATTAATAATACAAAACATGATGGCCCTCAATGTGAATTCTTCACATCTGTGAGCATCATAAATTTTACCATTGATATCCCACATAAATTTATGATATTTGATCAATTGATCAATGTAGACTTCAATATCATTAATGGGATTATTTGGCCAAGATATTAAAAGTGATTACATAATGTATTCAAATATCATGCATAACTATTCCAAAAAAGATATAATTTCACAACATGAAGGGTACCGTACTATGATTACTAATCTATAAACTAAATGGATGTATTCCATCTATAGATGAAGAAATTTAAAATTTTCTTGGATCATTTTAAAATCTAGGATAATGGTAATAAAATTTATTCCTCTTAGAATAATCGTTAGGATAATGCATGTCCGGATTTTTAAATCTTATATATGGATGCCATGTCAATTGTCCAAGGATTTCCTAACATCTATATAGTCTTCTAAACAATCGAATGATAGAAATGTACTATAAAAATTTCAAAATACATGATTCAATTTTCTTATATATATGCACAACACACTAAAGTAATTTTATGAGTGATTCATGTTTCTTTTGAAACAACATGAAATCATTTGTACAAGCATGTATTTTTTTAGATATCATTCCAATTGACCATATCCTCTATTTAGCATCATAAGTCTGACATGGACGTTCATTTTTTTAGTAGCATATCATTCAAGAGATGAAGTAGTTCTGTAAAGCTGTTGTCCCTCTATCAGCTGTGATATTTCAAATTATATAACTTCAATAAAGATGAAAATTTTCGATATTTAGTAAAACAGTTATATAATGGTCTTATAGAACAATTATTTTAATTCTCCAAAAAAAATTTGAAAATAGAAAACAATCATCAACTTTTGTTGTTATTTAATCCATGAAATCTCCCTCATCATTTACCCTAGTAATCATATCAAATGATCCTTAAACAACAATATCATCCTAATAGGCTTGAAAATTATTTTTCATACAATTTGTAGTCATATATGTATAATTCTGATCTATTCCATGACAAATTTAATTTTTTTACAACTCTTTCAGATTAATATTTCTTCAATAATAAGAACATAAACACAATGAAATTATTTTATTAGGGATAAATTCATTATATACTGAAAACATGCAGAAATAGTTATGTTCATATTATGATTCTTTTTTAAAATTATTTGAGTACATAATTTTTTGATTTATATACATCCTATAATGTTTAAATATATTCATTTTGTATAATAAATAACTAAATAATCATAAAATATCCATTATCAAAGGTGAATTTTATAGATAATTATAAAACGGGAAAACCATCATTTGATTGTATCAAATAATTTGAGTATGATTTTAAGGAAATTTTTAATTTAATTGAAGAAATCAATTAATCCACTATGGATGGTGTTTTTCTCTGAGTTCTTCAATAGGTGAATGTTATAGATAACTTTCATCCTCATCAGCATCTTCTACCAAATAGTTTTGAATGATTTTTTTCTTGAGAATCATCCACATATCTTCTGGACATTCACCAATGTTTCTTGAAATACTATGATAAGTATTCATACCATAACAGGTACCAATAATAAAATTGGATGAAAATTTCTCAATGTTGATAAATCAAAATAGAAGATATATGGGATGAGTTTCATGAAAACAATGCAGTAATAAATATTATAGAGATGGAGAAGATGAGGGTGATAGTTTTATTCTTAAAACTTTTTAATTTGAAACATAGTAATATAAAATTTAAATATCTAATCAAAACCACTTGAAAAATTCAAAATGATTCATTTTGAAATTTTAAAACCCCACTTGAAATATACTTTTTAAATTCCATTGAAAAAACAATCAATTTTTTTTAAAACACCTCATGTCAAACAAACCCCATTCCCAAAAAAGAATTCCTTAGAATAATCCCCTAAATACCAAGGTTCCCATGGGATTATTTTAAAATTTAATCAACAAAATATTCAATTATCACAAACCAGTTTCACCAAATATCCCAAAAAAATCCACCAATCCTTGATTTCATATTTCATAAAATTAAATCTTGAATCAACATCAATAAGTTTGTAAATATATTCATGAAATTGAAAAATAATTCCTAAAATAACATCTATAGTTAGACATATTTTGTGTGTGATATCAGGTTTAGGTTTTATTTGAAATCATCTGAGTGTGATTCGAATTTGATGTGATCTATTACACGATGTGAAATAGAGATAGTTTATTTGGTTTTCGGTTAGAAAGGTATCAACCATGACGTTACAGAATGTTTCAAGTATATACATTGTAGGAGGTGTTCATAATATCATCATATGATTTCAGTTTTTTAGGAATCATGAAAGAGCAATGTGATTTCATTATGACGTGTTCAACTCATAATTTTTAATGAAACATTATCCAGAGGAGGACTGAATAGTGTTTCTTATGATATTGATTGTGGTGATATAGAAACAACATCCCATTTGTTGTTGACATTTTATATTTATTCTTTGGTTATTTTGTAATATCTGTCAAAAATTTCTATTTTTTAAAATTATTTATTCTAGGATGTTAATGTTTGTAATTATGATCTTTAATAATTTACATTCTTCTATATATATATTTTTATACCTAGAAATTATATAAACATGAAATAATTTTACGATACATAAAGGAATCTGATTTCGTATGTTTGGGTTATGTTACCTTTGATTAATTTAATAATGTAACTTTGATATTTATATGTATTAGATGATTGTTCAAGAAAGGTAATTAATATTTCTTACATATTTCTATTTTGATATCTTGAGTAATTTTAGTAAACTTTTATTTAGATTTAAATGATGATTTTATAAAATATGAATACACATTGTTCATTATTACACTATATACCTTGAGATTATAACCTCATATGGGTGAACATATTATTATAAAACCATCCAAACTATAAACTAGTGATACCATTGATAAATTACAAAGATAGCTAGATTGAAAAAGATTCAGAGAATATGTTTTTATTATTTTATTTAAATCCTAGCGTGATCTTTTTTGGACACTGATATTAAAAAATAAATTATATTTTAAACAATAATTTAGAATATTTTATTAAAATCATTCAATTTTACATTTTAAATGAAAATATTCTCATGAAAATCGTTTTCCTTTGTCCAATGATTATTTATTAAAAATACTATTTTAAAAATTCATTTTTTATTTTTTAAAGAAATGGAACTAAGAATGAAAAACCAGTATAATGTAATATAACTAAATTTAAATTAATAAATAACAGTAAGTCATTTAAAAACAACACTATAATTTTATCGTGGAAGGGGTCTCATGAATGTGGAAGGGTTGAATATCGTGCTAGGTTGTGGCATCTGATTGATCTGTGACATGAAAGATTGAGATGAGGGGTTCCAATTAACCTTCAACATAGTATTATAAAAAATAATTTCAAATAATATGGAGTTAGAGGGTCAAAATAGGTTAATAAATCATAGGAAAAAACTAACTAATATAGAACAATGGACCATGCAACACCACACTGCGCCATAGCATAACATAGCACATTCCAAGGAACACAATCCCAATATTGCTATTTCAAAGGCTCTATGTGCAATAAAGGTCACTCGAGGTAACCAAACCATGATCCTATACATGTTCAACAATTATATCAATATATCTCACCAATATCTCAAAGGGTTATCATAAAATTTAAGTGGAGGATATCAATACAATATAACCGAAATCCATATAGTAAAAATAATTATCAAGACAGTTCAACAAATATAAAAACACTCGCACCTTTGAACCAATATTAATGAACAACCCATCCATAATAACAAAAAAAATAATTGTACTAGTGACCCATGATCAACCCATATTA
Organism: Viscum album; assembly: GCA_963277665.1. Taxonomy (NCBI): domain Eukaryota; kingdom Viridiplantae; phylum Streptophyta; class Magnoliopsida; order Santalales; family Viscaceae; genus Viscum; species Viscum album. Next base: position 1,210,420,832 of record OY728159.1, read on the forward strand.
CAATAGTAAACAACATTTCACTTATGAATCAGTAAGGGGAATTCCTTCAAGGGTGTATAAAACAAAAAATATTAATCTAATTGGGGAAACATATCGATTATTGAAAAATGACTTCGAAAATATGATAAAAGATATCAACATTTCCATTTAATACCTACCCAAAACATTTAAAATAATGAAATAAAATATAAATTCCATGTTATTTTCTATCCAAAAAATCATCTTTAAAAAAGAAAAACATGGTATAATTAATAGAAATCCTAGTTGAAAACGTTATAGAAATTCATTATAATTCCTAAGAAATAATTACATGAAATCTATTTTAATTTATTCCAAAAAAACATCAGTTAAAATTTAAAAATCAAATTATGTGTTTTATTTAAATAAAAGGATGTGAAAAAAATTTAATCATAAGAAACACCATTGATGATAATGAAATATTATGAAAAACAATTATAAATCCCTAAACCAATCATGGATAATTATAAAAGAATTTATTTCAGATAAAAATTTTCATTTAAAAACTTCAAACAGAATTTGTTCCATGTTTAATGTAATGTGAATGGATCCACCTACAAGAATGGATGAAATAGTTGTGTAGAATTATTAATATGCTATTGGGAATCAAGAAAATCCATTAAAATGTCCATACGATCACAAAATCGTAGAAACTCAATATTATAAGTTCATATTAGAAGGGAAAACTATGGTGGATAAAGAATAGTAAGAGAGAATGTAACAAAAAAATTCCAAAGGAAATCCATAAACAAACATTTAATGAGTGACGTGAATGGTAAACTAACACAACTTGGATTAAATCATTGATTCATCGAAAAGTAGAGACATCGTAAAAAAATTTATTCGTTTGAGCCTTGGATTTGTTCATGCCTTGATTTTTTGGAGAATTGCATTAGAGCCTTGGATTTGTTCGATACATTCTTCGACTTTTGATTCGATTAAGAGGAATGACAATAGTATGTGGATTCCACAGAAAACAATAGATATATTGACTCGTTAGGGTTCTTTAAATAGAATGTGGTACATTTTTTCAGTTTTTCCAAACGAGAAAATAATTATACATTTTATCAATGATAACATAATAAGCATTGATAATGATAGATCATTATAGACCTTAAAATGCGCGGATATGGGATTTATAATTATGATTATATATAATTTTTTTGAAATTTTATTTTTATAAATATATATTTATTTATTATAATAGAATAATTATTTTAATATATAATTATTTATTTATAATTATATTCATATTTTGTGTAATTTTAAATTTACAATTATAAATACTATAAATATATATTTACAAATGTATTTATAAATATATTTATAATTATTTATTTACGAATATAAATAAATTTATATCATTATATAAATTTATATAAATAAAGATTTATATATATATTTAAGAAATTTATATAAATATAAATAATGTATATATATTCATCTTTTAAATATTTTTATTATAATATTTGTATTTATAAATATATTTATATCATTTTATTGAAATATATATATATTTATATATATTTAACAAAAACTTATTAATATAAATATAAACATAACTAAAAATAAAAATATAAATATAAATACAATAAATATATTCATTATTTATATATATTTATTTGAATTGTTTTTATAAAAATATATAATTTCTAATATATAATTATATAAATACTTATAAAAACACTATTTATGTATTTATATCATTGTCTATATTTATATAATCATATATGTATATATATTTAATAAATAAATGAGAATGATAATATAAATGTAAATATAAATATAAATATAAATAATGTAAATATATTCATTATTTAAATACATATATTACAATTTTATAATTATTTAGATATATTTGTATTTTTCCTAATTGTATAAACACATTTTGAATAATTTTATTTATTTATTTATAATTAAAAATATATAAATATCAAAATATAATAATGATACTGTAATAAATATATTTATTTAATTATAATTGAAAATATATTTTTAACATTTATAATTATTATATAATTTTAAATGCATGCATATTAAAAATGAGTGAGATTAAATAATTAAAAATGAGTACACATTAAAAATATTGAAACAAGGAATAAGTTTTATTAAATAAATAAATATTCTTAAAAAATAATCGATATATATAGAAATAAATATGAATACATGTTGAAATTAATAAAATATTAAATTAATATATATAAATAAATAATAAAAAATGATTAAATGTTCAAAAACATATAAAATAAAACATAAAAAATATTAAAATTGAATTAATACCTAATTGTAACAACAATAATAATAAATAACAAATGTTTACTGATTAAATAAATAATTTATAAATTGTATCAATTTATAATGAAATTCAAAAATCAATATTAAAATTTGAATATATTAAATAAATTTTGGGTGAATGATTCTCCATATACGATTTCAATAATTTTGTAAATATTTTTCGGTGTGGGTTGTATATAAAAATTCATTAATTACATATATTTACGTGAAATAAATGTAACACATGTTTGATATTTTTTAAATTTAAAATCAAATGACATTCAATTATGACCATTACATTGTGTAATAAGTCATTATTTTTAATTAATATGAATTTTTAATTATATATTACTCTTCACTAGCTGTATTATATTTTTAATATAAATAATTTTTTTTATATATTATATAAATCATATTTTTGATAATATTATATACATCTATATAAATATAAAGAAATATATATGAATATATTTCTAAATTAAATGTATTAATGAAAATTTATGTATAAAAACCATTATAATGAATATGACACTAATATGTTTTCAATTAATATAATTATTTTATTTTATTCAATTTCTATATCAATATTTAAAAAATATTATTTATTATTATTTATAATATATATATATATATGTTAAACATATTCATTTTTTTATTATTTTTTCATTAGTAATTTTGTCAATAATTTTTTAATTTATTCATTTTTTATTTTCTCTTTAATTATAATATTTATTCATTATTTTTTTAATTATTAAAATTTATTATATATATATATATATATATTATTTATTAAAATTTATAATCAATATATATTTATATAACTTTTATTCATTTTTTGTCAATAATTATTTAATTAATAAAATTCATAAAATTTATCTTAATTTTCACTTTTTTTTTGTTTCATTAATTAAAATTATAAATTTGATATATCTATATATTTAATATATATTATTTATTAAAATTTATAATTGAAATATATATATATATATATATAATTTATTCATTTTACTTTATATTTAATTAATTAATAATTTTTTTAATATTTTTTAATTTACACATTTTTAATATTTATTATTTAATTATATCATTTTATTTTGGTCCTTTATCTTTACTAAAATATAACTGATAAAGGATAGCCTTTATCAGCATTAAAAATAATGTCAAGATTAATGGTACCTTTTATCAGCACAAAAAAATGCACTATTAAAGGATCACTTTTATCAATGCTAAAGAAAAGCATTGATAAAGGTGACCATTGATTGTAATTTTTTCTAGCACTAATAATAGGTTGTACTATTAAAGTCATGCTTTGTAGTAGTGAATTTAGTGATGAGATAATATTCTATTGTCCATGAACCGAATGATTAGAGAGGTAAAAATAATTTAATATTTGATTAGATTTCATTTTTGCATCATTATGTAAAAGATAGTTTTCCCGTATAAGTAGATCATGATATCAACTCCCTGGAAAAAATAATGAAACCGATGTTGTTGATAGAGTGAGAAAACTAATTGATGATGAAAGGGATCCTGTAAATTTAGAATGTATGAAAATGATAAAATTGTAATTTTATGACCATTATATCATAAAAAAAATATATGGAATATATAATACAATCATTTATTTTATTTTTACTATTTTAAATACTTATTTAATGATAATTTATATATTCCATTAGATAATTATTTAAAATATAATTTTATTTACCATCTTGGATTTTCTAATACTAAAATTAATTTTTTACTAAAAGATTACATCTGATTCGATGAGGAATGAGATGAACATAGTGGTTGTAAAAAACGTGGTATATCTTGATGGAATCCAAATTCATATGGAAGACCATATCTTCTACCATATAAATTCATATGGTTTTTCATTTAATTTATATGTTTCATAATCAATTCATGTAAGGTAAAATAACAACAAATATATAATAGAATAATGCTTTGATAACTAATGATAATGATTACTTGGTTCTTCTTGCATATTGATAATCATGTCAGACATTTGATGCATGACATTGTGATCATCTAGGTGAGGTTCATAATGATTGGTTATGTATATCGTATGGTGGTTGAAAGAACCTGGTTCTTATTTTTGAGGTACGAGTTTCTTCTTTTTCCTTTTCCTTAAGTGTTTTTGAGAATAAAGGGAAAATGGGGGAAAATCCCAAATTTTGGGAGTACAGGCCGTGTAGTTTTCCAAAAGATATGTACATTTGGCCGTGTGGAATGAGTACACTGGGCTTGTGGACTTGTCAGTGATGAAGGGTGTAGGAACCGACTACATGACGTGTAGTGGTCCTTTACACACTGTGTAGTCAGTCAGCAAGCGAATAGTAAGGCGGTTGCCAGCTGTGGTGTAGCACACGCCGTGTACTCATGAAGAAACACTGTGTAGTATAAGGCCCCTACCTTAAACCTTACTTAATATTGAATTAAATGTATAATTCACATTGAGGATCTTTTCAGGTTTAGAGTTTTAGAGAATTTGATCATAAAACATGCATTACATTCCACATTTAAACAAAGTGGTTACATAAAAGGTAGTACTCATTTTTCTCATCAACGGAAACATATTTAAAATAAAACATGGATTCTTTCTTGATAATTCCTTGACACTATCATCACATCATGTACCTTTCCCTTGACCTGTGAAAAACATTTCAAAATCATGGGATGAGCATAAAAAGCTCAGTAAGGGATATACAAATATTGAAAGGAAACATGAGTACATGTATACGTAAGAATCAATATAATCATACTTTACTCAAAAAACATTAGAACATTAACATACCTCATCATATCATTAATAAAACATAGAAATCATTAGACATAAAGGTAACTTGAGACATTCATAACATTCTTACGTAGGGAGTAACCCTCTTGGTTACGTTTAGAATACCAATCACAGTATATTTCCTAAAATCTCTTCGGAGAAATATTAACGATTAACTCCTTCATGTTACCCAATGCATTGGAGATCTATATCGGTCTCACCCACAATTAGTTTATCATGGAACCACCAGTCTTCATAACAATGCCCAAGAACCATAACATAATCATATCACGTAAAATATGCATGAAGGATACATAACATTTCCACATTTCAATGAAAAGATATCAATACAACACATTGATATAATAAAAACATTATGAAAACCATTTTCAATACCAAAAAAATAGAAAATTAATACATGGTATTTATTTTTCATTTAAAAAAAAGTTAGGTTATGGCTTCTAGAGAAAGCTGAAACTCAAATAATGGTCACAGCGGTGGAGAAGTCGTTGTCGCCGCATACGTATGACAAAGAAACATTCCTTTTGTAGTTTAGTAAAATGCTTAATATAAAAAAATATTCTTTTTTAATAAGAGTAAAATTCAAAAGGGTGTATACATCGAATAATAGAAAGATGGGTATAAAACAAAATATGCCTCAATGAATGGAGACAGAGACGAAGTCCCTTACCTCATGTACGATGTGAATTGATTGCTCTATATTCTCCTGAATAACGAATATGAGTTAATTAATACATTCTTAAGAACATTTTTCATGTTCATTATTCCTTTTATATCACTTATTACCATGTCATTAACACTATGAAATTATTTAAGTTAATAAAGGTTGTTTTAACAATCATTGGTACTTGAGTAACAAATAAACTCTTTATAATTACAAGTTGTTCATGTATCCATTATATCCAGAGTTATATTAATTATGTAGATAAAAAATATATCATATATATCTGGTATATACATGCATTTATAACATTACCTATCATTTATAGGTAAGGAATGAAATGCACCGTTCATGGAGACGGTAAGCCGTACGTACGCTTGAACTCTACTTTCATTTCAATTTCATATTTTATGGAATATAATCATAAGGAAATAATGGTATATTATAATTCCAGTATAATTTTATATATAATATCATTAACTCCATCCTTTATACGTCCCACATATGGCATTAACGAATCAAATGACTTTGAGGGGGCGGTAGTCCGGACTTCCTAACATGAAGATATTGCGTATACCCATAATGGAAGCCATAAAGGTATGCCATAAATAAAAAATACAGAAGATTAAGCATAAAATAAAAATATTATATATCATATATAAATATAGTGTCATCCTAATGGACACCTTTGAAGGTGTTATATGAATATTGAACAATCATAGTTTCGTGAGGCAGAAATTCACCATCCACGAAAACAGTATACTCTATAACCATTAGATAAAGGTGTGTGTAATTGTAGCTCTAATCCTTATCATAAAAAAATACTAGTATATTTAAGAAACTGTTTTTGTTAAAATATAAAGGAATAAAAATATTTTATGGGGTTGGAGAAGCAAAATAAAACATAAGAACACAAGAGAAGACACTACCTCTAAAATAGGTAACTGTTTTTGATTTGATCTCAAAGGATTCCTTTGAATGACTTCTACCCAAGGTTAGGCTTATAGGAGTAAGAGAGAGATGTTGAGAGACAAAATGGGCAGGGTTTGACCAAGCCAAAGGCTAGATAGGTGTGGGTAAGGTGGTAGAGGTGGGGGCCTTTTATAAGAGCAGTGGAGGGGCACTCTTGGAATGTTATAAAAGGTTACTTTATTATAAAATTATTTTCTGATTTTAAAGGACCCAAAATTATATATTTCTAGGATAAGGTAATGAGAGTTCTAAATCCACCCGTCCAATCGGTTTTTGATAAGGGTAGGTCTTAGATTTTACATTATCATTTCATTTTATTTAAATCATAAAATAATGAGGTAATCGCTGCATCATCATGGTGTCATAAATAATTTAACGTATTTATTGTCAAAAAATTATAAAAAAAATACAGTGATGTAGTAAAGATTTTTAACTTTCTAATTAATATTTATAGTAAAAATTATGACTTGTATAACCCTATTTAAAAATTGTTTTAGTGAAACAACAAATGTTTTTGACTTTTTTATTGTAACATTAAATAAAAAGTTATTAATGTCATTTTCCTACCAAGGTGGCTCCATGGGGTCCCCAAGTTGACCCATGGATTGTCTTGGTCGGCCATGACACATCCAATAAGGGTAGGACATGTGTCAATGTCATTTCATATTATTAAAACATTATTTTTACCTTAAATTACACTAATTACCTCTAATTGCGATTAAAAACATAAAAGTTACTATTCACCAAAAAATTATTTTAATCCCATTGAACCACATTTTAATTCTTAATGACAAACATGAATGTCAGATTTTTGAAATTCAAAACACAGAGGTGGTAATATTTCATTTAATCAAAAAATCCGTTTTTTAGTACCACTTAGTGGTTTCACTATTCATAAAAAATTTAAGTTATTCAGAAAAATACCAAGACTTCACCCTAAGATATAATTGATATTCCAAATTAAAAAATAATTTCAATTTCACGAAATTCAAAATATCTAAGTTACATTAATTAATTTAATAAATAATTCCCGATGTCAGAACAAATAGCGGGTTTTTATGAAACAATACATATCAAAAGATTGACACTAGTTTAAGTCCAATTTCGAAGTGAAATTAATTCCAAAGACCACTATTGGATTAAATGGTAAAAATATAATCTAATTTCACTTTAAAACCAATTCAAATGATAATATGATCATATAAATAAATTATATTAGAAAGAGGTTTTAAATTAAAATACAACATTATTCACTATTCATTAAAAAAATAAACATTATCAGAAAAATACCAAAAATTTTAAAAAAAGTAAATTTTGATGTCTCGATTCTAAAGAAGAATTTTATTTGGTCCAAAATAATGTATAAGAGTGACCAAAAATATATTTAAAGAGGGTTCTCCATCAAAAGGCGATAAGTGGACCTTTAGTGAAAATTAGAGTATATATGCCTCAAATTGAATTCTTTTCGTATTTTAAGCCTTTATCCTTTATTGGATAAATGTAAAAAATGTTCACAAACATATATAATCATATTTTAGTTATTTATATTCATTCCCTCCACTACAATGTCTTCGTGTTAACTACTATTTAAAATAATATTATTTTATTACTAGTGTGCAACGTAAGATTTCAAAGAAACTCTTTATTGCATATCGGGTATGCTATCGAACATAGAAACCCCTTTAAAGTAAAATTAATATTTAATTCGTAAATATTAATAAGTATGAAAATGTATTATTCTTTATTTACCTGGGATGTTACATCCTTCCTCCCTTTGGGGAATTTCTTCCTCACAATTTTATTCACTTATCAAAATATGTGGGGGTATTTATCCCTCATAGAATTTTTAGACTCCCAAATTTCCTCTTCAACCATATGGTTTTTCCAAAAAACCGTTACTTGATGAATTAACTTATTCTGCAACACTTTCTATCTATGGTCAAGAATCTGGACTGGTTGTTCTTCATAAGAGATATTCTCCTCCAACTGAACTACCTCTGGGCTCAAAACATGAGATGGATCTGGCATATAATTTCTCAACATCGAAACATGAAAAACATTGTGTACTTGAGATAAACTCATAGTTAAAGACACTCGTTAAGAAACTGATCCAACTTTCTCCAGAATTTCATATGGTCTAATGATCCTTGGACTCAACTTTCCTTTCTTACCAAATCGCATCACACTTTTCCACTGTGAAACTTTGAGAAAAAACATGATCACATACCTCGAAAAGTAGATCCTTCCTCTGGTTAGCCGCATGACTCTTCTTCCTACTCTGAGCTGTTCTCATGTGTTTCTGAATCAACTGAACTTTTTATGCCATATCTTTTACTAATTCTAGTCCAATCAGCTTCATTTCACCCACATTATCCCAAAAATCTAGAGTTCGACAACGCTTCCCATATAATGCCTCAAACAGCGCCATATGTATACTGGAATGAAAACTGTTATTATATAAAAATTCAACCAATGAATGATGTTTGTCCCAACATTCCTGATAATCCATCGAACAAGCATGTAGCATATCCTCCAATGTCTGAATTGTTCGTTCTGACTGCCCATCTGATTGAGGATGAAAAGCTGTACTAACATTTAATACATTACCCAACGACTTCTGAAGGCCTTTCCAAAAGTTATAAGTGAACCTGGGATCACGATCAGATACAATGGATAGGGGAACTCCATGCAACCTGACTATCTCTTTAATATAAAATCGAGAATGTTGATATAGAGAAAAAGTATCTCGAATAGGAAGGAAATGAGCATATTTAGTCAAGCGATCAATAATAACCAAGATTGCATTATTACCTTGAGATGTCTTGGGTAATCCCAAAACAATGTCCATGGATATATTTTCCCATTTCCACTCTGGAACTCGTAAAGGCTGAAGAATCCCTTTTGGTAACTGTCGCTCTGCTCTAACCTACTGACAAGTCAAACACTTCACAGTATAATCAGCAATATCTATTTTCATTCCATCGCACCAGTAATACTCCCGCAGATCTCTGTACATCTTAGTACTGCTAGGATGAACTGAAAACAGGGAACTATGAGCTTCACATAACAAATCTGTCTTCAATTGTGAATCACAAGGCACACACAATCTCTTCCCAAATATAAAAACCAAATCATTATCAATGTTGAATTCAGGGAACATGCCCTTCTGAACATGCTCTACCTTTTTCTACAACCCACTGCCTTGCTTCTATGCTAGCTTGATTCTGTCTGATAGAGAAGATTTCACTGATACATGAAACAAAACAGAAGGACATCTTACACTAACAACTTTTATGCCAAATTTCATCAGATCCTTGACCAAAGGATCACGTTCCAAACACAACATTATTAATGAAACATTACTTTTTCGACTCAAAGCATCATCCACTTTATTTTATTTTCCCGGATGGTAATGAATTGTACAATCATAATCCTTGATTAATTCGATCCATCTCCTCTGTCTCATGATCAATTCTTTCTGAGTGAATATATACATTAAACTTCTGTGATCGGTATATATTTCACACATTAATCCATACAAATGATGCTTCCAAAATTTTTAGAGAAAAACAACAGCATCTAATTCCATGTCATGTGTAGAGTAATTTATCTCATGAGTTTTCAACTGACATGCATCATATTCAATAACCTGATCATTATGCATAAGGAAAAAACCACGTCCCTTCAATGAAGCATCATTGTATATAACAAACTCACCATTACTGGAAGGAAGTGCCAAAACTGGAGCATTCACCAATCAACTTTTCAACTCCTAAAAACAATCACCACATTATTTTTTCCAGATAAACATAACCCCCTTCTGAGTTAGCTTAGTCATTGGACTAGATAACCAAGAAAAATTTCTAACAAACCTTCAGGTATAGCCAACCAAAACATGAAAACTATGAATCTCAGTTACATTTGTGGGTCATGTCCGTTCTTCAACAACCTTTGTTTTTTCAGGATCAATAGTTATCCCACATTTAGAAACAATGTGACCAAGGAAAGAAATTTGTTGCAACCAAAACTCACACTTGCTGAATTTCCCATACAATTTATTTCCTTTTATGGTTTGAAAATAACCCTTACATGTCTTTCATTATCCTCTTTAATTTTAGAAAATAATAAAATATCATCAATAAAAACAACCAACATTTTCCACCTGATTCAACTGAGCCATCACTGCAACAAACTGTTTAGTTCGGATTCTGGCAATCTCATGATTCTGATTTGAAAGGTCATTTACCTCTGTATGCCTTCCCAGAAATTATGTTCTATTTCCTCTATGAAAAACCATTCATAACACAGAAATATCTTAGGAGAAGCAACATGGTAATCATCAAATGCTATATCATTTCAATCATACGATAAATTAATTTATAATTTAACAATTTTCTAACTCCTAAAGTTGTCTAAACCGACCTATGATACCAACTATAAGGCCCCGTCCTTAAACCCTACTTAATATTGAATTAAATTTATAATTCACATTGAAGTTCTTTTCAGGTTTATATTTTTAGAGAATTAGATCATAAATCATTCATTACATTCCACATTTAAACAAATTGGTTACATAAAAGATAGAACTCATTTTCCCCATCAACGGAAACATATTTCAAATAAAACATGGATTCTTTCTTGACACTTCCTTGAAACTATCATCACATCATTACCTTTCCCTTGACCTGTGGAAAACATTTCAAAAAAATGGGATGAGCATAAAAAGCTCGGTAAGGGATATAAAAATATGGAAAGGAAACATGAGTACATGTATACGTAAGAATCAATGAAACCATACATTACTCATAAAACATAATCACATTAACAGACCTCATCTATTCATGAATAAAACATTGAAATCATAATACATAAATGTAACTTGAGGCATTTATAACATTCTTCCATAGGGAGTAACCCTCTTGGATACGTTTCGAATACCCATCAAAAATATTCCGTAAAATCTCTTTGAAGAAACCTTAATGTTTAACCCTTTCGTGTTACCCAATGCATTAGATAGCTATATCAGGCTCACCTGCCCTTAGTTTATCACAGAACCACCCGTCATCATAACAATGCCTAAGATCCATAACATAATTGTATCACATAAAACATGTATAATGGAAACATAACATTCCCACATTTCAATCACAAGATATCAATACAACACATTCATATAATAAAAACAGTATGAAAACCATTTTCAATACCAAAATAAACGAAAATTAATACATGGTTTTTATTTTTCATTTTTAAAAAAGTTAGGTTATGTCTTGTAGAGGAAGCTGAAACTCAAATAATGGTCACGACGGTGGAGAAATCGTTGTCACTGCATATGTACGACAAAGAAACATTCCTTTTGTCATTTAGTAATACACTTCATATAAAAAAATATTCCTTTTGAATAAGTTTAAAAGTCAAAGGGATTTATACACCATATAAAAGAAAGTTGTGTATAAAACAAAATTTGCCTCAATGAATGGAGATTGAGACGAAGTCCCCTACCTCATGTTTGACGTGACTCGATTTCTCTTTAATCTCCAGAATAATAAACGTGAGTTAATTTATACTTGCTTAAGAACCTTTTTAAAGTTAATTATTCATTTAATATCACTTATTACCATGTCATGAACAATATGTAATTATTTAAATCAATAACGGTCGTTTTAATGACCATTGGTACTTGAGTAAAAAATAAACTATTTATAATTACAAGTTGTTCATGTATCCATTATATCCAGAGTTATATTCATTATTTAGATATCATATATATCATATATATCCAGTATATACATGCATTTATAATATTAACCAACATTTTGAGATAAGAAATGAAATGCGCAGTTCATGGAGAAGGTAAGCAGTACGTAAGCATGAACACTACTTTCATTTATATTTAGTATTTTATGGAATTTAATAATAATTAAATAATGGTATATTATAATTCCATTATAATTTTATATATAATATCATTAACTCCATCCTTTATACATCCCACATATGGCATTAACGAATCAAATGACTTTGAGGGGGCGGTAGTCCGCACTTCCTAAAATAAAGATATCGCGTATACCCATAATGGAAGCCATAAAGGTATGCCATAAATGAAAAATACAGAAGATTAAGTAAAAAATAAAAATATTATATATTATATATAAATATAGTGTCATCTTAATGGCCCCCCTTGAAGGTGTTAGAGGAATATTGAACAATCATCATTTCGTGAGGCAAAAATTTTCCATCCACGGAAACAATATGCTCTTTAACAATTAGATGGATGTGTGTGTAATTTTAGCTCTAATACATTTCATAACAACATAATATTATATTTAAGATACTGTTTTTATTACAAAATAAAGGAATATAAAGAGTTAATGGGGTTGGAGAAGCAAAATAAAACATATGAACACAAGAGAAGACACTTCCTTTAAAATGGGTAACTCTTTTTGATTTGAGCTCAAAGGCTTTCTTGAAAGACTTCTGCCCAAATTGATGCTTCTAGGAGTAATATAAGGATGTGGAGAGACATAATGGTCTGGGTTTTTCCAATCCAAAGGCTTGAGAGGTGTGGGTATGGTGGTAGAGTTGGGGGCCTTTTATAAGAGCAGAGGAGGGGCACTCTTGGAATGTTATAAAAGGTCACATTATTATAAAATGATTTTCGGATTTTATACTTCCTAAAATTATATATTTATAGGATAAGGTTATTATAGTTGTAAATACAACCATACAATAAATTTTTGACAAGTGTAGGTCGTAGATTTTACATTATCTTTTAATTTTATTTAAATCGTTAAATAATGAGGTAATCACTGCATCGTCATGGTGTCATAAATAATTTAATTTATATAATGTCTAAAAATTATAAAAAAATATCATGATGTAAGAAATCTTTTTATATTTCTAATGAATATTTATTGTCAAAATTTTTACTTGTATAACCCCATTTAATATTTTTTTTAGTAAAAACAACACATGTTTGTGACATTTTTATTTTAACATTAAATAAAAAGTTATTATTGTCATTTTCCTACGAACTTTGCTCCATGTCGTCCCCAAGATGACCCATGGATTTTCTTGGTCTTCCATGACACATAAAATAAGGGTAGTACATGTGTCAATGTCATTTAATATTATTAAAACAATATTTATACCTTAAATTATACTATTTACCTCTAATCGCGATTAAAAACATAAAACTTACTATTCACCAAAAATTATTTTATTCCCATTGAACCACATTTTATGTAGAGACTCGAAGCTTGACATACATAGATATTATATTACTTTTGTGTAATACATAATACATACCAAAAATAGACACACAAGGACCGTAATAGTTTAGTGTCTTTGGAAACTTGGAATGTAATCTTCTAATCGTGGTGAAAGATCTTCAACATCTCCCATAAAGATCTTCCACTTTTTGTTTCCTTACCTAAAACCTTTATTTTCATCCTGGGGGAAAATAAAACATAAAAAGGGTGAGCTCAAATGCTCAATAAAGGTAAGAATGGATAAAATAAAACATACCATACACATTTGAACCTAAAAACATGAACATAATGTTTAAACATCAAAATATTGAGCAATGACTTAAAACATGGAAGTACATAAGGCATCGATCATAATGGATCATAAATAATGATAACATAGAATGGGAATAAAACATGTAATTGTGGCATACATTAAGCACATTTAATGATTTCTATAGTAGCCGAGACATTGATGCCAAGACCATCTTAGTGGACAATGTTCCTTTCTAAATCGAGTTCACTCCTCATTTCGGTCCTGTAACACTGAACTGGATTAACTTACCATTCCAGCCATGTCTATCTCATGAGATATAAAATCATTACCCAATGCATTGGAGGGAGATATAGGTACCACCCATCTCAAAATGAAATCATTCTTTCGTGTGCCACAAAATCATAAATCATATATCATAGCATAACCCATGTAATAAAATGGGATTCTTAAACATCATGCCATAATAACATAATCCATATAAAAAAATGGATATCATTTCATCATAATAAAAGTGAAAACATTTAAATCATAGAGACATTATACTTGAAACATACACATATGAAAAAAATGTCATTTTAGTTGGAAAATCGTTTTGATAAAACACTTGAAATTAATTCTTGACGAAAATATCCTTTCTTCTTTAAAATCATTTTATTTTCACAAAATGTCATGAATTTTTAAATGAAAATGATTTTGTCAAAAATAGTCATGAAATATTTTGTAGGAAGCTTCATAAAAATAAGGCTTTATAAAACCGTAAAAATCCTTTCATGCCGTATATGTCAAAAATAACATTCTTCTCATACTTTTGTCGGAAATGTCAAAAAGTACATCGTAAAAGAATGATTCCATACATACCATATATTAAAAGTAAAAAAATGGGTAAAAATGACATTAAACATACATGAAACCATTTTTAGGAATCATGGACATGGATGACAGCAATAACCCCAGTATATACTTACGAATAAGCAATCTCGGATAAAAATGAGATTTGGAAAATTATCCCTTACCTTAGGTCTGATATGCTTCATACATATACGAAACTCCTGTATAATGATTTAAATAATGTCATTGAATTATTACATAATCATAATCATTGTTATGATATCATATATGTTTCACTTATGAACTTATATTACCCGTTCTTTTGTAAATTCCATGTTAAAGCAGCGTTTTGGGTAAAATCAATTTATTTATCGTATGTGTTTCGACTTGTCGTTCTTGATATTATTATATATATCCTGATTTACATAATCACATAATGTAAAACATGATTTATATATAACATATATTCGTCATATACATATATATTATAGATCTATAAAAGGAATGAAATACATCGTTCATGGAGATGGTAGGGCGTACGTACACATGAAAGCTGTTTTCGTTTCCCTTTTGAATTGAATGGAATTAAGTAAATGACATACATATATTTATATATACATAAATACAATATCATTATTAGGTTATATATTTCATTATTATTCATTATATATACTTTATAATCATTTATGAATGGTTAACATGGAGAGTAAATCTCATCGCGTCGTGGAGACGGTAGTCCGTACGTACGCACGAGCGATGATATCATTCCCAAGATCATGGAATTGTATTAAAGTGTATGTATAATATTATATAATAAATATCACTTTAAAATAATCATATATATTCATTACTTTCACAATTATACCCATCCATGTAAGTTGGTGGTGGAAAATAGATTTCACCACGGTGTGGAGACGGTATTCCGTACGTACGCACGCGCGAGGATTTGTTTTCCGTTGGATGGATAGATGGTGAAATATGGTTGTTTCATAATTATAATAACATATCAGTATATGAGTGATACTGATTTTATTACTTCATAATGAAACAACAAAATAAGAATAAGTGGAAGAAGAAATAAAGATGAAAGAATCGGTAATGGGCATTACCTCTTCTTGGAAACGCCTCTTTGAGACCTCCTCTTAGGGCACTAAAAATGGTCTTTGAAGAAGTCCATGACCTCTAGGATGTTTTCATTTCCTTGATCCACATTTTAGTCCTTGATATTAACCATGTATCTCAGATTTTTCGAAATTCCACTCACAGTAGCGGTAAAATTATGTTTTATGAAAAATTCAGTTTTTTTAACTACCACTTAGTGGTTTCACTATTCATCAAAAAATGAAAGTTTCCAGAAAAATACAAAAAATTAGGCCTAAGATATATTTGATATTATGAATTCAAAAATGATGTCTATTTTACCAAATTCAAAACATATCAGTTTCATTAATTAATTTAAAAATTAGTTCTCGTCGTCAAAACAAATAGCGCGTTCTTTAGTGATAATAACTATCAAAAGATTGACACTAGTTTATGTCTGGTTTAAATGTGAAATTATATCCAATGACCAAAATTGTATTAAATTGTAAAAATATATAATAAATATAATTTAAAACCACTAAAATTAATAATTTATCACTACTAATTATTTTGATTAAAAAAGTTGTTTTAAATTAAAATTTACTAATTTCCACTATTCATCAGAATATGAATGTTATCCGAAAAGTACCAAAATTTCACCCTAAGCTATTTTTGATATTCTGAATCCAAAAATGAAGCCTATTTTGAATGATAAAATTTATAAAATTTCAAAAAAGTGGGTATTACTATTCATAACGGCTTGTTCATAATAATATTATAATAATATCCCGTTTAGTGAAACTCGGTATTGCATACTACACACGCTATCGAGGAAGGTCATGATTGTGGGTAATGCATCCATGTTAGGGTTGCGTGTTGTGAAAGACTCCATTGTTGTGACGTACCACACAAGACATTAATAAAATTAAAAAGAATATTTCTTATAAAATCTCGGGGTGTTACACACTACCATGCTTAAAATGAATTTCTCCCACGAAATTCGTCGGGGTTATAAATGGTTTACTACTCGAAAGTTTTTTTAATAGAAACCCACATCGTAAAAAGGAATACCAAAACCAATATTTAAAAACTAAAGTATGAAACATAACGACTACCCAAATTAACTAATCACTGGGTTTCCACATAAGAGAACATAGGTGAAAATATGGATATGGAAGAGAAACCTAACCATCATGTTCTAATGGAGAGTGGTAGAGAACATGTCTATGAAAAAGCCAAAAATAAAAAAGCTATAGATTTGTGATGATCTAAGGTACCATCTGATTCATCGGATATAAGGGAACTAGGAAAACATTTTTGGTTTTCAAGATCATTTCCCTAAAGTTGATGAATTAAATGAAATACTTACATGATTTTCGTACAATCTCACTATTGTTTGTGAATTGAAAAATTTCCACTTCATCCCTTAAAGAAATGAAGTTGAATTTGATATTCATGATGTGTTAGCAGATCATGTGATAGAATGATGGGTCATTCCATCTGTTTCAAAAAAAAGGTTAGAAAAAGTTATAAGTCCATCTTATGGTTAGATTAATCTTATATGGTTCAAAAAATGAACTTATACTTCATATATCATACCTCTTAATAAAATAAAACTAGTTTCTACTAACCAGGGACTTCTTGTAGGCCAGTGGTGGGCGATAAATGCCAGTCGCACTTCGGTTGTGGTTTCGATTCTCACAGCCTTGTCCGACGTGATGGGTTTCCGCCCGTCCTACAGGTTGTCCTTTTTCTAAAACTATATTACGATAACATCCCATCAATAATATCGAAAAAACTTCTATCCTTAAACAATACTAACTTATGTCCAACATAATCCATTCCAATCTTTAGGGTTATCTATAATACTGCAATCCACTCTCATAATATAGTGAAAATGATTACCAAAGATTTAATACCATCGTGGATCCCCATATATCATAAGATATGTCTTGTTGGTAACATTCCAATCATTCGAAGGCCTTAATCATGTATTCTATTGAAAAATGAATACCCATTGAACCTTAGTGAAAACATGAATGTATTTAAAAGTTATCACATTCCACATACCAAAATCCTCAAAATTCTATATACTCAAACCATGATATCACTTAGTCCTTATATCAATCACGAGCTAATGAATACAATCAAACATCTCATTATCTTCTTATACCTTCATTATGCGCATATCATCTACTTTACAAAAATATCTGAATAAACTTCCATGTTTACTGGTACCATTTAACATATACTTTCAAATACTTTTAGGAAAAAAATAGTGTAACAATCCTTAGATGATTCTTTATTCTATAGTACCATTAACTATACAACATAACTATCGATAAACATACAATCATTCCACTACCTTCTAAAACAACTGACTGAGCTCCAACACTTCTTTCAGCTCATATATCATTTGTAGTCTCCTCATCATCATCCACATAAATACTACCCATATGACCATGCAGATTCTCTTCATGAGATTTTCCTTTAGGGAATTGGTTTGCATAATTCCCGTACATTCCACATTTAAAACATCTAATCATTTTTGATGTCATAGAAATACCATTATCATTGTCCATTGTGTTAACTGAACCTTTTCCTTTGCACTTACTGGCTTTGTGTCATTCTTTTCCACACCCAAAGCATCTTCCAGTTCCTTTGAAACAATCTCCCTGATGCCTCTTCCCACATGATTTACATGAGGGAAATCAAACTTTCTTTTCTCTTTGATCATCATAAAACTCCATCTTTATCTTATTATCTTAGTCGGTAATCTTACCAAAGTTGAGATTATTGATCATATTATGAGATTGCTGATTAGGAATAATAACGATGTTCGGACTTCCAGATCTCGTTTCATTTGGTTTCTCATGAAGAATATCATTCCATTGTCTGTCATATCCTCCATTATCGTGAATCTTCCTGTTTCAATCCATTTTCTAAAACCCAAAAAGAATAGTGTGAGAAGAAAAAATCATGCTAGGGAAAACAACATAGTAAAGGGGGAGTTCCCACAATATTTAACATCTTAGGTTAAATTATAAGATCTTTACCATAGTTCTAGTACTATATCCTATACGTATACTTATCCTTAGGGACATCCCTAGACATACCTTAGAAATATCTCTAGGGATCTCACTAACGTTTTCGCATCCTAGTTTCCAAAGGTTGACTAAACCTTTCCTCTTATACCAACTATAGAGAACCGACATTTGACGTACATAGATATTACATTACTTTTTCGGAATATATAATACAAAACAAAAATAGACACACAAGGACCGTAATAGTTTAGTGTCTTTGGAAACATGGAATGTAATCTTCTAATAGTGGTGAATGATCTTCAACATCTCCCATAAAGATCCTCCATATTTTTTTTCCTTACCTAAAACCTTTCTTTTAATCTTGGGGGAAAATAAATCATAAAAAGGGAGAGATTATATGCTTATTAAGGGAATGCATGGATAAAATAAAACATACCATACACATTTGAACCTAAAAACATGAAGATAATGTTTAAACAACAAAATCTTGAGCAATGACTTAAAACATGGAAGTACATAAGGTATAGATAATAATGGAACATAAATAATTATAACATAGAATGGGAATAAAACATGTAATTGTGGAATCCATTAAGCACGTGTAATGATTTCCATAGTATCCAAGGCATTGCTGCCAAGTTCATCTTAGTGGACAAAGTCCCTTTCTGAATCGAGTTAACTCCTCGTTTCAGTCCTGTAACACTGAACTGGATTAAATTACCATTCCAGACATGTCTATCTCATGAGATATTAAATCTTTACCCAATGCATTGGAGGGAGATATAGGTCCCACCCATCTCATAATGAAATCATTCTTTCGTTTTCCACAAAATCATAAATCATACATCATAGCATAACCCATGTTATAAAATGGGATTCTTCAACATCATTCCATAATAACATAATCCATATAAAAAATGGATATCATTTCATCATAATAAAAGTGAAACCATGTAAATCATAGAGAAATTATTCATGAAACATACACATATGAAAAAAAATGTCATTTTAGTTTGAAAATGGTTTTGATAAAACACATGAAAATAATTCATGTGGAAAATATCCTTTCTTCTTTAAAATCAATTTCTTTTCAAAAAATGTCATGAATTTTTAAAAGAAAAGGATTTGGTTGAAAATATTCTTGAAATTTTTTTGGAGGAAGCTTCATGAAAATAAGGATTTATAAAACCGTAAAAATCCTTTCATGTCGTATATGTTAAAAATAACATTCTTATGATACTTTTGTCGGAAAAGTCAAAAAGTACCTCATAAAAGAATGATTCCATACATACCATGTAGTAAAAGTAAAAAATGGGTAAAAAGGACATTAAACATACATGAAACCATTTTTAGGAACCATGGAAATGGATGATAGCAATAACCCCAATAAATACTTACAAATAAGCAATCTCGAATAAAAATGAGATTTGCAATATTATCCCTTACCATAGGTCTAATATGTTTCATACGTATCCGAACCTCCTGTATAATGATTTAAATAATGTCATTTTCTTATTACAGAATCATATTCATTGTTATGATATCATATATGTTTCACTTATGACTTTATATTACCCGTTCTTTTGTAAATTCCATGTTAAAGTAGCGTTTTGGGTAAAATGATTTTATTTATCGTATGTGTTTCGACTTGTCGTTATTTATATTATTACATATATCATGGTTTACATAATTCCAGAATGTGAACCATGATTTATATATAATATATATTCATCATATGCATATATATTATAGATCGATAAAAGGAATTAAATACACCGTTCATGGAGACGGTAGGCCGTACGTACGAATGAACGATGTTTTGGTTTCCCTTTTGAATTGACTGGAATTAACTAAATGACACACACACATATATATATACATAAATCCAGTATCATTAATATGTCATATATTTTATTATTATTCATTATATATACTTTATAATCATTTATGAATGGATAACATGGAGAGTAAATCTCATCACGTCGTGGAGACGGTAGTCCGTACGTACGCACGAGCGATGATATCATTTCCAATATCGTGGAATTGTATTAAAGTGCATGTATAATATTACAGAATATATATCACTTTACAATAATCATATATATTCATTACGTTCACCATTATACCCATCCATGTAAGGTGGTGGTGGAAAATAGATTACACCACGGTGTGGAGACGGTATTCTGTACTTACACCCGCGCGGTGATTTCATTTTCCGTTGGATGGATAGATGGTGAAATTTGGTTGTTTAATACATATAATAACATATCAGTATATGATTGATACTTATGTTATTACTTCATAATGAAACAACTAAAGAAGAAGACGTGGAAGAAGAAATAATGATGAAAGAATCGGTAACATGCATTACCTCTTCTTTGAAACACCTCTTTGAGACCTCCTCTTAGGTCACTAAAATTGGACTTTGAAGAATACCAGGACCTCTAGGATGTTTCTAGGGAAGTGGGGAAGTGAAATGGGCAGGGGTTTTCCGAGCATGAAGGCTCAAATTGGAGTGAGGAATAGAGGGAGGAGGTTCCCTTTTATAAAGGAGGAGAAGGGCACCTTTGGAATAACTAAAAATATTATTTTATTATAAAGTCAAATTCGGTTTTTAATAGATCCAAATTGATTTATTTCGAAGCTAAGGTGTGGATGGGTTAAACTAATCTCATACAATATAATTTAGACAAGTTTAGGTATCAATTGTAACCTTATCATTTAGATTTAATCTTAAGTTAGAAAATTTTACTTTTACTATGTCTTCTTGTTTTCTTACACTATAAGGTTTATAAAATTAATATATCAAGCCAAACGAACCCCAAGTTGTTTATTATTAATATATATAACATTATATATGTCATTTTTCCGATCCTTATATTTTTAGGAATAAAATAACAATTAATAATATAGTATTTGTTTTAAAAACTATTTTATGTCAATTTTGACACTATTTTGTAATTGATTTTTGTGAAAATCAGAACAGAATGATTAGTTCGAAAAAATTTAATTAAATCAATACTAACATGTCATATTATCATATAAAATTATTTTAATTCAATAAAAGTCTCAAATTACATTTATTTGGGTATTTATAACATCAATTATGTCAATATTTCATTAATAAGATAATTACGGCATCATCAATGTATCATAAATAAATTAAATTATTTTAAGTCTAAAAATTAAAAATAAAATACCATTATATAGAAAATCTTTTTATCGTTATAATTAATATTTATAGTCTAATTTATCTTATGTATAACCCTATATTAAAAATTCTTTATTTATTAAACGTCGATTATAACTATTTTAACCCTTCTTTAAATAAATTGATAATAAATGTCCTAATCTAATCCATGTGGGGCTAAATGGTCATATATTATTCCTAAGGTTATTTCTGGTCGAATTAGACTTATCCAAAAGAATTAGTACATGTGTTATGGTAATAATAATATCATTTTAACCCGTAATACCCTATTTACTTTTAACTGTGGTAAAAAAAGTAAAAAGTTCCTATTCACCAAAAATTATTTGTATCACATTGAACCACATTTTAGTCCATGATATTAACCGTGTCTCTCGGATTTTCGAAATTCCACTCACAGAAGCGGTAAAATTATGTTTTAGGAACAATTCGGTTATTTTAACTACCACTTAGTGGTTTCACTATTCATCAAAAAACTGAAAGTTTCCAGAAAAATACTAAAAATTAGGCCTAAGCTATATTTGATATTATGAATTCAAAAATGATGTCTATTTTACCAAATTAAAAACATACCAGTTGAATTAATTAATTTAAAAATTAGTTCTCGTCGGCAAAACAAATAGCGTGTTCTTAAGCGATAATAACTATCAAAAGATTGACACTAGTTTATGTCTGGTTTAAATGTGAAATTATATCAAATGGCCAAAATTGTATTAAATTGTAAAAATATATTCTAAATATACTTTAAATCCACACAAACTAATAATTTATCACTATTAAATATTTTGATTAAAAAATTTGTTTTTAATTAAAATTTAGTAATTTTCACTATTCATCAGAATATGAAAGTTATCCGAAAAGTACCAAAATTTCACCCTAAGCTAATTTCGATATTATAAACCCAAAAATGAAGTCTATTTTGAATGATAAAATTTATAAAATTTCAAACTGTGGGTATAACTATTCATAATGACTAGTTCATAATAATATTATAATAATATCTCGTTTAGTGAAACTCGGTATTGCGTACTACACACGCTATCGAGGAAGGTCGCGATTGCGTGTAATGCAGCCAAGTTAGGGTTGCGTGTTGTGCAAGACTCCATTGTTGTAACGTACAACACAAGACATTAATAAAATTAAAAAGAATATTTCTCATAAAATCTTAGGGTGTTACATTTTACTTCTTAATGAAAACCATGAATATCAGAATTTTGAAATTCAAAACACATAGGTGGTAAATTTTCATTTAAACGAAAAATAATTTTTTTAAGTACCACTTAGTGGTTTCACTATTCATCAAAAATTGATGTTTTTCAGACAAATACCAAAACTTCACCCTAAGATATATTTGATATTCTTAATTCAAAAATGATGTCAATTTAAAAAAAATTTAAACATATAAGATACATTAATTAATTTAATAATTAATTCCCATGGTCAGAACGAATAGTGTGTTTTTATGAAACAATATATATCAAAAGATTGACACTAGTTTCAGTCCAATTTCAAAGAGATTTTAATTCCAATGACCAATATTGGATTAAATGGTAAAAATATATTCTAATTTCACTTTAAAACCAATTAAAATGATAATCTAATCATATAAATAAATTAGATTTAAAATAGGGTTTGAATTAAAATACAACATTTTCACTATTCAATAAAAAAATTAAACATTACCGGAAAAATACAAAACAAATTACACAAATTAAATTTTGATGTCCCGATTCTAAAGAAGAATTTTATTTGGTCCAAAATAATGTATAAGAGTGGAAAAAATTATATTCAATGAGGGTTATCCATTAGAAGGCGATAATTGGACCTTTAGTGAAAATTAGAGTTTATATGCTTCAAATTGAATTCGTTTCATATTTTAAGCCTGTATCATTTATTTGATAAATGTAAAAACATTTAACAAACATATATAATAATATTTAAGTTATTTCTATTTATTCCTTCCAATACAACGACTACGTGTGAACTACCATTCAAAATAATATTATTTTATTACTAGTGTGCAACGTAAAATTTCAAAGAAACTCTTTGATGCGTATCGGGTATGCTATCGAACATAAAAACCCCTTTAAATTAAAATTAATATTTTATTCATAAATATTAATAAGTATGAAAATTTATTATTCTTTATTTACATGGGATGTTACAGTGTAGTCATGTCAGTAGGTGAATAGTGTCGTGCTGGCCGGAAGCCTCCAGAGGAACAGTTAAAAAATGGGAAGTACACGCCGTGTACTCAGACGTACACACCGTGTACATTGTTTTTTTCGCTTGAAATGGGTAGTAGCCTCCACTGTTCACAGGGAAGGCTTTGAAATGGAGGAAGGAGCAGGAGGGGATGACCTAACCATTGATGACTTGCCGAGTGTTCGTCTGGAATCTGTTTCCGCCTCGGACGATCTCATTGGAACCGCACGGGTAAGCCCACCGCTCTCCATAATCCATTCTTACCAATTCATTCTAGAGGGAAAGTTATTTATGTTAGAATTGGTTTTCTTCTTCGTCTCATCTACTTTATTCGTGGGTGTTTCTAGAATCGACTTTTATGTATAACATTCGTTGGCATTAAAGGTAGGTGGCTTGGTGTTAATTTCCAACTATCGTGCAATTTTTGTGTGTGTTTTAGTGCCACGAACCCATGTTGGGGTGTCGTGTGGCTGAGGCCATGGCTATTTTAACTACCTAGAACTGTATAGGTAATTTAATAGAATTGTAAAATTGTTGTGTGGGATCAGTGCTAGGATCTAGGACCACCCCAGGCGTGTGTTTCTCTGTTTAGAAATATGTCCAGGTTACCCGAGGGTATGCCTATAAAGTAATGATTGTAGAATTTCCTTGAGAGGAATTGCTTGTGAATGTTTATTTACATGTCGGGCATGTCCCGATTACTTGTGCCTGAGGGCAGTGTTTTACTTAGCCTGTGGGCGTTGTTCTTCTTAGCCCGAGGGAAGTTGTTATCCTAGCCTGAGGGAAACTTCTTCCGTGCCTGTGGGAAGTTAATTCTGTGCCTGTGGGAGACACTACTTATGCCTTTGGGCAATATTCATATGCATGTGGGCAGATTCATTGTTGGATATTCTTTACCTGAGGGTAGGTGATTACTTTTATGACCACATTAGTTGTTTACATAGAATATTCACTATGGTGATATTTTAAATTGATTGATTAAATGAATAATGAAATGGAAATATAATTGGTTTATGTTAGTTACTTTTTAGTAATGCTTACTTTATTGCATTTTACTACTGCACACTATTGTTGCATGTTTCACACACACTTGGGCGCATGCCTTTTGTTGGTGCCTACAGGGATTCATTTCCTACAACCTGTTAGGGTCATGCTTTTCAGCCCAAACAGGCTACGTTTCTGCAGGGGTAGATAAGGGAAATGGAACTTATACAGGTACATGACTGCTACTGGGGTATAGGAGAGCATGAGACCGAACTTTGGCTCATGATGTCGTGGGCTATTCTGGTTTATTTTCTATACCTGTATTTCAGTTTTAATGTATTGCATTGGAGTGTAACATGTTATGGATGTTTTTATATAATAGTTACATGATTCATCTTCATATATGTATGACTCATGGTTTCCCTTTTTGTTATTAGTTATCCATTTCAGTTCTATACACTTTTATTTCTTCCGATGTTGTTTTATGATATTCATATTATTTCGATGTGCTACACATTGAAAAATGATGGCATAGTTTTCCCACTATCAGACCTGGGCCCTCGCTGCTAGTCGGCAGCCTCTGGAATTTGGGGAAATGCGATTGAGGTCACATGGTGAACCGGGTTCGGGGCACCCATTGAGTGGAACCCAGAACCGGGACATTAAAAAGTGGTATCAGAGGGGTTCTTAATTTGACATAATATTTGGAGCCTTTGTCAGGGATAGGATGTACTAGTAGTTGGTAATAAGTTGTGTCTGGGTGTAGCTAACCCGTGTACAGGGAAAATCCAATTTACCTCGACTGGTAATTTTGGTGATTTTGCAATTTACAGTTTATTTGATTTCACCGTTGCATGACACACTTGTATTGAGCAATTAAATTTTATATATGGGTTCTATTTAGTTACAACACGATGAGATGAGGGTATGCCATCTCATGCATCATATAGACACATGTAAGAAATCACATGCCATTTAGGTGTATTAGAAATTGCATGTTGTTGTGATAGTTGTTGTGCTAGAGAAGCATGATGTTGTAATAGCTTCTTGATAAATACCTGCTATGTGATTGGGTATTTTTGTGTGAGATGGTTCATCGAATGAACACCAAACTTATGTTTTTGGGGTGTATGGGCCCCCTTTGACGAAAATATGGTTGATTATTGACTATTTATTTTGTTTTAATATAGATAAGATGTCAAAATTTTATTCACGGGGAGTATGGGCCCTCACAGATCGGAATTTGACACTTTGGTGTTGTTTTTCAGTGTTTTTTGGGTTCCATGGAAGTTTCTGAGGCATACTTCCTAGAAACCTAGTATACCCACCATGTAGTACGTTAAACATGTCGTGTATGGTATTATTATTGGGAAGAAAAATAAACTTTTATAGTGCACGCCATGTACCCAGAGTACACGTCGTGTAGTCTCTTCCTGTGTCACACACCGTGTGGGCAACGACACGAGGAAGGGAAGAGCATGGGGCGAACATGCCTTGTAGCTTATGTACACACAGTGTAGTCTCTTTCGGCATAACAAATCGTGTGGGAGGCGACATGGGGTAGAGAAAGGCTTGGGTAAAACATGCTGTGTACATGAGGGACACGCCGTGTAGTGTTGACTCGGAGTCCAACCGTGTAACTAACAAACACAGGTCGGTGAACTCTTTTGGTGAACACCCTGTGTAAATGATGGACATGTCGTGTAGTGTGAGCCGTGTTCCGTCCATGTAACTAACAACACGGGTCGGCGAATCTCGTCTAGTACACGTCGTGTACTTGTGGGACACGCCGTGTAGTCTTGTATGAGGACATACCATGTGAGATTAGCCATGTGTCTGGGAAACGAGGTGATGTACACGCCGTGTGTGGGTGTAACATGTCATGTGGTGTCAAGTCGAGTAGTCAGCTGTGTCACAAACGACACGGGAAGTTGGAAAATAACACCATACACTCCGTGTAGATATTATACACGCAGTGTAGTTTTGTTTAACAGAATCCATGTCGAAGGGCCCGTGCAGGGGAAGGGATGTCAAGTACACATCGTGTAGTAATTGTACACAAAGTGTAGTCTTGTTTTGAAATTTTGAAATTTTTCCTTCCTCATGTTTCCTTTGTGGTTCCTTCAATTTTAGTCTTGATAAATTTTAATCAAAGGCGTGTTTTTGACCATGTAGTGTCATGCCCCCTAGACGACCGCACGTTGTTCACCAGGAGAGCGGCGACGACTATACTCCAGAGATGGTGGGAAATAGGCTACCAGTTGATCCTCCAACAGAGCCAGATGCGGTGCCAACCATTATACCAGACACAGGCGCAGATGCACATTTCCATGAAGGCTTTACGCGGTTCATGCAGACGTTCCAGGGAGTAGCGCAGGCTGCTACATCTATGTCCGAGATGACACGTATATTTCAGTAGCAGAATCCGCCTACATTTTTAGGGAATGGAGGGCCACAGGCTGCAGAGTCTTGGATGGGGTCGATGCAGACTATTTTTTAGAATATTGAGACACCTCCAGGGTAGAGGGTCAAGCTC
Source organism: Viscum album (assembly GCA_963277665.1). Classification (NCBI taxonomy): domain Eukaryota; kingdom Viridiplantae; phylum Streptophyta; class Magnoliopsida; order Santalales; family Viscaceae; genus Viscum; species Viscum album. The sequence goes on from OY728159.1 coordinate 1,210,448,969, forward strand.
ACGACTTATATTATGTGTGCTTCCGCCATGTGGTGGTGGGATGTTACCAACCAGTTAGAGCATCACGGAGACATGGCATGGGAAGCGTTTCAGGCAGCCTTCTATTAATTATTCTTCTCGGAGACCCTGAGGGAAGATAAAGCTTCAGAGTTCATGAATCTGCAGCATGGCGCTATGTCAGTGATGTACTATTCTGCTCGTTTTACCGAGCTTCAGTGTTTTGCACCCGTACTGGTGGGTGATGAGATGTTGAGAGCCACAGACTTTGAGTATGGTCTCCCTTATGGCATCTGAGCGCTACTGAATGTTTTTAGGTTGCCTACTGTACAGGCTATTGTAAATCAGTAACTGATTACAGAGTGGAACCTGCGGGAAACTAGTGGTGTGGGCCATGGCGGTTCAACACCAGTTACTAGTACTATTTCTACTAGTAAGAGGAATAGACAGATGGACTTCTCTCGGGGTGGAAGTTCTAGCCAGACAGTTTCTTCAGGTGGACAGGTTATGTGCTACTAGTGTAATAGAGAGGGGCAAAAAACGCCACAATTTCTACGAGACCCAGTGGAGTTCCGAGATTGTGGCAGGATGGGTCATCTGCAGTGCTTTTGCAGGGTGTTTCCACTGATGGATAGTGAGAGGGGTTCTATGTAGACTTCGAAACCAAGGGTAGGCCCAGTGGCTTCTTACCAGTCGGGAAACTAGAATACGTTTGGGCGTGCAGGCAGAGATGGTGGTCATGGCCGTGGTAGCTAGACAATAGGATATAAAATGCAGCAGGGCGGGAAAACTCAGGGTAGCCAGGCTATGTCTTAGGGCCGCAGCACTAGGCAGGCATATGCAGTGCAACAGAACCAACATGAGTGGGATCCCTGACCTTCTACCATCAGAGGTACTATTATAGTGGATTCTGTTTTATCTTCAGTACTTTTTGACATGGGTTCTATGCATAGTTTCATATCTGTGCCCATTGTAGAGAGCCTTGGAATCTGTGTTTCTTCTTCTTCTGATATCATGAGCTAGGCAATCCATTGGGGACTATAACGGCTGGTGTGCGTCAATGCAGGGAGTGCCCCCTTGAGTTTGGTGGGTGTCACTTCCTTTGGGACCTCTATATCTTAACGATGACATCTTATGACATCATTCTCAGGATGGACTGATTGGTTCCCATTCTGGCTTCTGTAGACTTCTATCATCGTAGGGTGTGTTTCACGTCACACGAGGGTAGAGAGCTTCTATACACAGGTGAATGGGATGTTCAGGCAAGTCGAGCTGGACCAGAGCATCATGTGCGAGGTGGATTCCCAAACCATATTGCGAGCTTTTATCTGGATGATCAATGGACTTGTCAGATGGATTTCCATCTAGTTGTTTATCATTTCAGGTCTTTTTTCCCGGATAACATTTCAGGTCTTCCTCTAGAGCGTCAGGTGGACTTCTCTATTGAGCTTGTTCCAGAAGCAACACCTGTGTCTATTCCTACTTATAGGATGGCTACACCTGAGTTTCAGGAGCTCAAGAGGCAGTTAGAGGAGTTACAGGGAGAGGGTTTTATCCGACCCAGTACTTCTCCATGGGGTTCTTCGATCCTTTTTGCGAAGAAGCCGGATGGTACCCTCATACTCTGTGTGGATTATTAGATGCTGAACCAGTTGACAGTTAAGAACTGATATCCCTTACCATGAATTGATTATCTTTTTGACCAACTTTGTGGAGCACGAGTGTTCACAAAGATTGGCATGAGGTCAGGATATCATCAGTTGTACGTTAGACCATTTGATATACCTCTCACGGCATTCAAGATCATGTATGGTTTATACGAGTAAACGGTTATGCCGTTCGGACTCATGAACTGGCCAGCAGTTTTCATGGCTCTGATGAATCATGTGTTCCATCCGTATATTGTTTCATTTGTTGTAGTATTCGTGGACGACATATTGGTTTACTCTCACACTCGACACGACCATGCCACCAATATTGAGATAATATTGAGTACACTGAGAGAGCATCAACTGTATGCTAAAATCTCAATGTTCCACTTTTGGATGGATTTGATTCACTTCTTGGGTCACGTTATCTTGGAGGAAGGAGTTTTCGTAGACCCAGAGAATGTGAGAGCAGTAGTGTTCTGGGAGCATCCTAAGAACATGTTTGAGATACAGAGATTCTTAGGGCTAGCTAGTTACTACAGACACTTTATATAGGACGTATCCCACTTAGCAGTGTCGTTGATGGGTTTGAATAAGAAGGGTGTGATGTTCATTTCGTCGGAATCTTGGGTGATAACCTTTCAGCACCTGAAAGGAAGGCTAACATCAGCACCTGTCCTGATACTCCCAGACCAGGGGAAGATCTATACAGTTTACTGTGATGCATAAGGTATTGGGCTGGGAGCATTATTGATGCAGGACGATCGAGTCGTTGCATAGAAGTCTCGGTAGTTGAGGCCACATGAGAGGAATTAATCGACGCATGATCTCTATTTGGCTACAGTTGTGCATGTGTTGCGCTGTGAGAGACATTATCTCTTGGGAGAGAATTTTGTGGTTTTCACCGACCACAAAATCCTCATGTATGTCTTTACTCAGTGTGACCTGAATTTGAGGCAGAGGAGGTGGGCCGAATACCTACATTCCTTCAATTTTGAGCTTGACTTTTAACCTGGTAATGGTAATGCAGTAGCTGATGTACTGAGCATGAAGAATCAGACACATGTTGTGTAGGATTCCAGTGGTGAGTGGAAGCTTATGGCCCTGTTCTCTGAGATGCATTTGGAGGTGCATGATAGTCAGGGGAAATCCGATCTTTCATCATTAGCTGTGACCTCTACCCTTCTTGATAGAGTGGGGATGAGACAACTATCTGATTCAGAAGACCTTGTTCTACGAGATTCAGTGAAAAGTGAGGACCATTCTCCTGGTTGGATGATAGGTGATTATGAGGTTCTACGTTTCCATGAATGAGTGTGTGGTCCAGGGTATATACACGAGGAGATGATGCGGGAGTTTCACGTTTCAGCCTGGGAAGTTCCTCTCGAGGTTACCAAGATGTACAATAACATGAGACGTCAGTACTGGTGGCTGGTTATGAAGAGTTATGTGGCTGGTTTTGTTACGAGTTGTTCCACCTATCATCAGGTGAAGGCGGAGCTCCAGAGACTAACTGGGATGTTACATAAGTTACCCATTCTAGAGTGGAAATGGGATGATGTCGTGATGGATTTCATGATGGGGTTGCCGAGGTCAACTAGAGGCAATACTGCAGTGTGGGTTATTGTGGACAAACTCATGAATGGAGCTCAATTTTTTCCGATCAAAGAGACCTTCAGAGTTGACCAGCTCAGAAGGCTGTATATTCAAGAGATCGTACATCTTCATGGGGTCCCTCGTTCTATCGTTTTAGATAGGGATTCCCACTTTATGTATCGTTTCTGGCAGTGTTTTACGAGGGCACTGGGTACACAGGTGCTTCTGTGCAAAACATACCACCCTCAGACCGATGTCCAGTCAGAGAGTACGATTCAGGTTCTAGAGGACATGCTACATGCATGCATCTTAGACTTTGTAGGCTCTTGGGAGAAGCATATACCCTTAGTCGAGTTTTCCTACAATAACAGTTTTCAGGCATCTATCGATATGGAACCTTACGAGGCATTATATGATAGGCCATTCCGATCACCATTGTGCTGATTAGAGGTATGTGAGGCATCTTTACTGGGACCATGTCTGGTGCAGTATACTTCTGAGATGGTCTAGTTGATTCAGAAGTGGATGGCTACCGTGCAGTCTCATCAGAAATCTTATGCTGACCTCCACTGACGACCATTGGAGTTCATGGTCGGGGATCAGTTTTTCTTGCGTGTTTCTCTGAGTCTGGGACACAGACGGATCAGGAGATAGGGTAATCTTTCACCAAGGTATGTGGGGCCATTTGAGATTTTGGAGAGAGTCGGGGTGGTTGCCTATTGGCTGCAGTTACCACAGAGGTACTGGGCCATGCACGAAGTCTTCCATTTATATCAGTTCCGCCGCTATCATTCAGACCCATCTCACATCTTTCAGCCCGAGGAGGTTGAGATTGAGTTGTAAGCGTCCTTTGAGGAGTATATGATTCATATCATTGACAGAAGCATGATGATTCTCCAAGGCCTATTATTTCCTCTCATACAGGTGCTATGGCAGCATGGTCAAGTGCGGCATGAATCCTGTGAGCGGGAGATCGACATACGTGATCAGTGGACGGAGTTGTTCAGACCTTTATCTTCACTACCCTTGGAAGGGAAATTCAAGGATGAATTTATCTAAGGGGGGATGCTTGTAAGGACATGGTTCTTATTTTTTAGGTACGGGTTTCTTCTTTTCACTTTTCCTTATGTTTTTTGAAAATAAAAGGAAAATGGGGAAAAATTCATAATTTTGGAAGTACATACAATGAAATTTTCTACACGTCGTGTACTTTTGGACGTGTGGAATGAGTACACAGAACATGTGGCCTTGTTGGCGATGAAGGGTGTAGGAACCGACTACACACCGTGTATTGATCCTTTACACGCCATGTAGTCAATCGGAAGGAAAATAGTAAGGCGGTGGCCAGCTGTGGGGAATCACACGCCGTGTACTCATGAAGACACACCATGTATTCATGTTGGAAGGCGAAAAGTTTCACGCTGGAGAGAAGCCTCCAGAGGAACAGTTCATAAAATAGGAAGTACATGCCGTGTACCCGAATGTACACGTCGTGTACTTTGTTTTTTTCACTTAAAATTGGATGTAGTATCCCATGTTCATAGGTAAGGCTTGGAACCAGAGGAAGGAGAGGGAGGGGATGACCGAACATTTGATGATCCGCCGAGTGTTTGTTTGGAATCTGTTTTCACCTTGGATGATCTCGTTGGAACCGCATAGGTAAGCCCTCCACTCTTCTTAATCCATTCTTACCAATTCCTTCCCGAGGGAATGTTATTTACATTTGAATGTATTTTATTCTTCGTCAGATCTACTTCGTTCATGGTGGTTTCTGGAACTGATGTTCATGTATAACATTCATTGGTGTTAAATTTAGGTTTCTCGGTGCCTATTTCTAACCGTCATGCGTTTTTTTAGTGTGTTTTAGTGCCAAAAACCCATGTTGGGGTGTCGTCTGGATGAGGTCGTGGATATTTTAACTACCTAGAACTGTATAGGTAATTAAATAGAATTGTAAAATTGTTGTGTGGGGTCGGTGATTAGATCCAGGACCACCCTAGGGTTGTGTTCTTTTGTTTAGCAATTTTTCCAGGATACATGATGTTATGCATTTAAATCAATGATCGTATAATTGTCTTGATATGAACTACTTGTGAATGTTTATTTACATGTTGGGCATGTCCCAGTTACTTGCGCCTGAGGGCAGTGTTTTACTTAGCCCGTGGGAGGTGTTTTTCTTAGCCCAAGGGAAGTTGTTATCCTAGCCTAAGAGAAACTTCTTCTGTGCCTATAGCTTATTGATTCTCTGCCTATGGGTGAAACTACTTATGCCTTTGGGAAATATCCATATGCATGTGGGCAGATTCTTGTGTTTGATACTCTTTACCTGAGGGTAGGGGTTTATGTGTTTGAGGTCATTAGCTGTTAACAAAGAATATTCACTGTTGTTATATTTCAAATTTAATGATTAAATGAATAATAAAATGGAAATATAATAGGTTAAGTTAGTAATTTTTTAGTACTTCATACTTTTTTTTTCATTTTACCACTACACACTGTTGTTGCATGTTTTACACATAGTTCGGCACGTGCCTTTGGTGGGTGCCAAATGGGATTCATTTCTCACACCCTATTTGGGTCATGCATTTCAGCCCAAACATATTACATTTCTGCAGGTGTCGATATGGGCAAGGGCCCTTATAAAGGTACTTAATTACTGTTGGGGTATTGGAGAGCAAGGGACCGAGGTTTGGCTCGCGATGCCGTGGGCTGTTTTGTTTTGTTTTCTGTACCTGTATTTAAGTTGTAATGTATTGTATTGCAGTGTAACATGTTTTGGTTGTTTTCCTAGAATAGTGACATGTTGCATATTCATATATGTATGACTCATGGATTCCCTTTTTGTTATCAGTTATCCATTTCATCTATATAGACTATTATTACTTCCACTGTTGTTGTATGCTTTTTATTTTATTCTGTTGTGCTACACTTTGAAAAATGAGGGCATAGTTTCCCCACTATCAAACATGGGCCCTTGATGCTATTCGGCAGTCTCTGGCATTTGGGAAAATGTGCTTGAGGACATGGGGCGAACCGGGTTCAGTGCACCCGTTGAGTGGCTCCCGGAACCGGGACGTTATAATGGTTTTAATCAATTTAGTCAGACACGTACTTCCCAAGTCACTTGTAATTCTTTTATTTATATTTTTAATATTTCACCATTGATGAGTATGAAAAAATCATTGAATTTATAGAGTTTAATAATATATGAACCTTCAAATCATAAAAATAATATACATTTCTACATGAAACCTTTAAAAAATGTGTTGAATATGATTTGGTATTTGGGGCACAAACATTCAATGCTTCTTATTGAAATATTTTTCAGAGGCTTGTTTCCCTTCTATGGAGTATAAATGGTTCACCTACCTTTGAATTGATTTCATGTTGGAGAATAAATCGAAAAAAATAAATTACTATTTGGATAAATAATTCTTGATCTTGAATACTTAATTATGTTTGTACTTTCGGTTTAATGGGGAATAGATGATTCTTTCCAATGAATCATACATATAGGATGAATCATTGATGATAAGAATATAGTATTCATAGTGAAATAAAACCTCCATATATGTTAGGTACTGATGTGCTTAATTAATTACATGATTTTAGTTTTTCATCAGGGAATAGTCTGATGAAATCAAAAAAGTGAAAGAATATTAGCATCAAACCAAGATTGTATTGAAACATGAAATGTATACTTTTTGATATAGAATAATATACAACAAATTTTTTTTTGTTATTTATATATATATTTCTCATTGAAAAAAATATGTGAAATTTTTCAAGAAAATTTTCAAAATACCAATGTGAAGAACCAAGATATCATAAGAGCTCACCACAAGTTATTGGATTTGGAAATTCATCCAAAATTTCATCCTATTGTATTGATGAAAATAAATGGAATTTTCTATATGGTTCTTATGTGGTGACACATTTAGAAAATAATTATATTATGGAATTCTTGGATAACATCATAATTCCTAATGGCTATTCGTGATACATATGTAAATGAGTCAATTGAAGAGAGTCGATGGTGAAATCCCTAAAAATGCATGGTTCTCACATCATTATTAATTAATTGATTACAATAGAAATATAATATTTAATATAGGATAATTTAACGTTGGAGGTGATTAGATTGATCCATTTTTATAATTAACATTATTCTAATGCTTTTCCATATATTTCATTATATAAATGAATCAAGGGGAAGCATTAAATTTTTTTGACATTGTGGAAAAAAATTCCTTCATCATTTTCCAATTTGAATGCTACATTTAAGATTCCATCTTCCAAATAAACCAAATATTGGGGGACGTATTTATTTATGGTTGATGTCTCGTAATGAATGAAATTTCTGAATGATGACATATTATGTTTAGAAAAAGAATCATTATAAAGGCTTAATCATGAGACCATATCTAGCTTAATAATGTAATTATTTTTCATCAATGTGTTATTATGATGTGAGAAAAATAGAAAATGATAAAATGATACATGAAAATTATTATCATGGATAAATTGTACCATTATTTTTATCTTTTCCCCAAATAGGAGGAATTCATGGGTCCTATACCTTGGGTACATAGATCCATGAAAAGTAGGACATGGCATATCACATATTCTTTTTCAACTATGGGTTGTTCAATGATTATATAATGTAACTAATTTGAAAATGTATGTTATCTCCTACTACATAATTCTTATTATGCATTAATATTTTTTTTACCATTATATATATGGAACATAAAGTAATTATAATTAGAGTTCATCATTCTTTTCTATTTAAATGGAGTGAGAAATTTCATAGAAACAATTTTCCTTCTTGGATGAAATCAATGATATTGAATTAATTTTAATTAAATTAGAATACATATTTTTATTTTATTTTATGATTAATATATATTTTATGACATTTTTTACATATGTATTATTTCCTTAAATAAGTAAGAGAATATTATTTTTTTATAAATCCATTGATTTTTGAACGTAAATGTTTAAAAATCAATAGGTATAAATTTCATACAACTGACATAGTAGTTAATATGATAAGAGATCATAATGTAAATACGATAACTATAAAAATTTATAATTATTCCAGTGTATGATATAGTTTTCCATGATATAAAAATTGAGACTTATTATGCTTTTATTGGGAAAATACTATTATTAGATTACTACTCTCATGGTTGAGACACTAATAGGAAATTAAATGGTATTATTCTATGAATCAACCTGAGACATCTGTTGGTGATAGTGGATTTATAGTTATTGAAATGAATCTCTTATTGGATAATGTTGAACCATATATTTTCGAATCAATGAAAAATGTTTTTTTGTGAAATATCAACTGTGTCCAAATTATCATGCCATTATTGAAGTAATCTGAAAAAAAATATTTTTGAAAATGGTGGGGATGAAATTGAAAGCATTGATTCCCCACTATTGTAGAAAAAATTATTATACTAGATGAATAAAATATTATAATTGTGAAAAGTGGTGTTAAATGTGATGTAGTGGTGGGTAATATATATAAGAAATCATGATTATTCACAGTTCATTATGTTTATCATGATGTGGGATTATCAAGTTGGTACAACTAAAATTAATTTAATTTGGTTTCAGTTTAGAATGGTGTGTTTGTTTTATTTTATTTTCATTGCATTTTATTATATTTTATTATATTCAATAATTTGTTTTAAACAATTTTTATAAAATTTATAACTTGGTATTAAATTATATTTCCTAAAACATGTTATAATATTGTTTATGACATATTTGAAATTAAATTTTTATGAATAAAATTTAAAAATATTATTTAAAAACGTATCAATTATTTCTTATACACATTATGAATTTTATATATGAAATTTAAGGGATATATTTTTTGATAATTATTTACAAATACATGAACTAGGGACACCTCCTTTGGATCCCATATTGAGTATAATAATTATAATTTCTTACTTCTAAATTACATCAAATGTGATGTTATTAATTTTTTTCCAATCTATTTGTTGGAATGTTATATAAATTATATTTTACCTATTCTCATGATACTATTTGGGTTCAACATCATGGCCAATTGAGAAAGGGTATTACTAGAGCCACATAGTGCACCCATCATACTCGTTCACAGCCAAACCCACAAATAAACATCCCAAATACCACACTTTTTCCTATTCTAAATAATCATCTAGAGGAGTCCCAACCAATGCCTCCACAATATTATAATTAATGATCTAGTTCTCATATAAAATTTTCATATCCTATGATGTATCCCCTACCCATCTATTAATATCTATCAATCTCAAAACTTCCTCCATCTCCTAGTACTATTCAACTAGGATATAATGATTGTGAACCTTTAGATTTCCCCCCACAACATATTGATAATCCATAACATTGATTGGATTAGGAACATCATTTAAAGGTTACTCATCTATACCATCCCATAGATCCATTATAATGAAATGATCATCCCTGATTATGTTTGTGTTTATATGCGGATTAAATTATATCATATCATTTTTTTATTATACTATAAAATAATTCTATTTTTTCCATTATATTATTCAGTTGGATATTATATTATGTGATGTGGTAGACCTATATGTGGGAATCCTAGAACCGCCAAACATAAATAAATGTAAATTACATTGAATATAATCAAATGATAGGTAAAAATAAAAAACTGGTAGTGTTTTCATGAATCATATATCCATGTATAATGATATCTTTTAAGTGTAAACAGTCTCATGGAGAAATACCAATAATAAAATCCCATGGAATAAATGGACGGATATATAGTTTATAATTTTATTTGAAATTTAAATATATACTATTATTTTATTTATATGAATTAACATGTTTTTCAAATTTTCAATTTATCTTTTGAAATAATCAAGATGTGAAGGAGAAATAGTAGAAGGAACATGGGTAATTGTGGCCATCAAATATAAATGAGTAATATATTAGTTGAAATGGTAGACTTGGTACTATGTTATATGGTGTACCAATGTTCAACAATAATCTACGTACACAATACTGCAAAAATATATTTTATTGTAAGAGTAAAGAGTTTAAAGTATTATTAAACATAATTGGTTTTTATTGACAAATTAGTTCTTATTAATTGTACTTATTTTTTTCCGGATACATTAAAAAGAAATAAAAAGAACAAGGTTATTATGAAGTATATACATACATTGAAGTGAACTACAATACAAGACCATGAGAGTTTCCATGTAAATTTTATTTCCAATTTATTTTTACATGGTACTAACACAGTTGAAAAAAACCAAATATTTATTCAACTTTACTTAATAAAATTTAATCAAAGGAAATATAATAGAATGAAAACATAAATTACCCTTTAAACAATACCATTACTTATAGAAATGTACCCACTAAATAAAACTATAATCAATCCTAACTGAACCAAATAATTGTTATATAATAAATATTCAATCAATCGTGTCCAATTATTCCAACCTTAATATGAGTTGGGAAAAACCAAAATAAATAAACTGAAACAATATTCAACACAATTGAATATAACATAATTAATTTATATAAATTAAATTTAAAGTTGAGATAAAAAATATATGATCCTTTTCTTTATATAATAGTACCCACTTAAACTAAAAGGATCAAATGGACATTACTCATCCGTGTCAAACCAATCCAACACAAACCAGCCTACGACAAATAAAATTAGACATACTAAAAATATATTTATGTAAATTGAATGAATGTAAAATAATGTAAACTATAAAAATTATAACAAATATAATTTAAAATAAGTTTAACTTAATCATTATGAAATGAATGTAATGTAATGAACCATATCATTCTAAGCATAAGGCATAAAAAAACACATTGAATATTTATGAACAATACCAAACAAGATGAAACTAGATGAAAAAGAACTGAATTGAAATAAAAAAACTATACAAATATTAATTATTGAGGATAAAACTAAATAAAATTGATTAAGATAAAATATAATTAAATTTAATATACATTAACCCATTGACACATAAAAACTGAACCAATGAAAAAAACAAGTCAAATAGAAATTATTTAAAATAGAATGAGTCAAAATAAATTTAAATTTACAATATTGAACTAAAATGATATAATATTAACCATACTTAATTATTATTCATATAAAAGTATTAAATAATCCTATTTATTTTAAAAACTATCTAACACAAAACTAGTCTAATATTTTTTTATAATTTTTTTCGATTTCATATTATTCAATAATTTTTGAATCATTGTTATTCTTAGTAATAATGACTGAGAATCGAAGGATTTGTGGATCAATAAAAATTGTTTTTTCTCAAGATGGAAGAAAAAATATTTAAGTGGTATCAATTTAAAAACAAAATAAAAAATAAAAAAAATATTGATATTTAATAATTTTATTAATGCTTTATAATTAGAAAATTTATTTTTATTCTCAACATTTTTTCATAGAATCCCACGATGAAAGAAAGAGACTAAATCCACCTAAATGATCATTTTAGACATGAATTATGTGAGGATCACTAGTAGAGAGTTCAATGTTGACCTATGAAGATATTATTCTACACAAGGTATTAGAACCCATCAAGTGAATCTAAAATATTTGAATTTAAATAGGTAAAAAACTCATGCAAAAGCATTGAAGGGAAGAATCTATTTACAAGAGCATGAAAGAGGAAAAATGGTCACCAAGATGATCTTGAGTGCAATGAAATCATTATGTATATAATTTACATCAGAGAATTATTTTCTTTTTTATTCATTTATGGAAGAAATTTTTTATTATATGATCAACCACATGATTGAAATGAGGTTCCTAGTGGAATTCGAGGTTATGAAACTCATGGTTGTGATGATGATGTTGCAGAAAAAGATTAGTGTGGCCAATAAGATGATGATGGTGAGGATGTTTAGAATACTATTAATGATTATGATGGAAGTTATGGTGATGGAGGAGATATTGATCCCCTCTATTTATTAGTTTACATTAATGGTGAAAATTTTTGTATTGTGTTTAATGACTAATAATGATATATTATCTGGATTATATATGCATGTTATATAAATGTAAATGGTTTAAAAACTATTGATAAGTTACCATTTGGAAAAATGATAAATATAAAACATATATATACTTAATTGAATGTGTACTATGGTTGTTATTTTTTTACAAGTTGTGTAATTTATTGTGAGATTGAATTGCATGGGCTTGTGGTACTTTTTGGGGAGAGAAAACCATACCAGTGGTTTATGAAACCATTATTATATACCTATAGCAACAGTTTAATGATATAGGATTTGTATAACCTGGATGGGAGAAAGTAAGATCTACCCATTGCTTAGTTAACTATTTAATACAAATAAAAAAGTATTTGATTATAATCAATGGGTATTCCTAATTTAAAATAGGATATACCAATGTTTTTTATAAAATTTATTAGAATATCCCTATTACAATGACTTAATAATAAAGAGTTCAAAAAACCAAAAGTATATCATATACCAATGGTTCTATGAAACATTATAATGGATTCAAATCATTTAAATAATGTACTTTTTCAATAGTGAGTGATATTCTTATGGGGTTTTCATAGGATGATCAACATCATATTTAGTTCTAGGTGGTATTTTTTTGTTCTATTACTTTTATAGGATGTTGTCGTTTGTGACTTGTATATATTCCACATTATAGAAAATATTGGTATATCCAAAATGTACTACTCCTTGAAAATTATAATATAGTGGTTTATGATAATGTGATCAGTATTAGAGTTCTTATTATAATGAATATCCTATTAATTAGCGAAGAATTGTATTTATGATCAAGAGGTTTGCAAGAAAAATTAAATGATTCCTAGTAGAAGTTGGAGGACATATTAATGTATTTTTTCTCTATTTTAACTCAATAACATGAATTATGTCATAAAATTTTGGTGATTAAAGATCTAATGATTAATTTAGATCACTTCATTAAAATAATGGAGTTTTATGGTTTATATGTTTTATCAATGTGGTATTTGGATGAAATATATGTGATGGATAGGGTATTGAGGACTATCATCTTTGACTGAGATCCTCTTTTTAAATTGTTGGTATAGGGATCAAAATGACCTTGTATATTATCTCATCCTTAATAATACCTCACATCCTGAGATCATATGATCTCATGTTATGGATGATAGAATATTACGGATGAATCACATTCCTTTGGATGAGTTTTACTATAAAAATAGCCAACATTCGTTCATTTTAATGTCCCCATTAATGGTTTTGTATATATTGAACTATATATATTAATTATTATATAATTAGATTTATGTATTGATGGAGCATGGACTAGTTATGGGGAAGAGCATAACATAAATGGTTGATATGATTCAAAAGAATCTGATATTGATGAATGGACAGAATAATATTCAGATGATTAGATGTGGATACCAATAGAGTTTGAGTTCAATGATTATGTTTACCTAATATTATCCCCTAATCATGGAAAATAAATTTATTTAAAATGTAGAACACATTCTCGCTAGATTTTTGGCCATTTAGAGGTCTTGGGGTTCATAAAAAATGTGGAATATTATTTTTCACCTCCCTATAGTTCGATGGGATCTATGAAATCTTCCAAATGTCACAACATCATTAATATCTTCCTGATGAATCCCATGTGATTGATTAGAAATATTTTGAGGTATTGGATTATAATGTTCATCTTGTAACTGATAGAGATTCACGATTGTTAGTAGAATTTTTTTAGTGGGTTATCTGTCACCATTTTTTTCATTTTTATAGTGGAATGATATATGATGATATATTCTCAGTAACACACAATTTATGAGTTTTTTTCTATATTGATGAGATGTTTTGATGAGTTATTATTTAATTTTTTATAGTTTGTTTTAGATTTATGATTACTTGTGGTGAATTATTCCATATTGGTGGTATTGAATATATTTATAAGGTATCCACTAGAGAATGTTGTGTTAGAGTTTACTAGTTTCTTTTATAGGCTAGTGGATATTTTCAAGGTTAATAATTGTACGGGATGTATTTTATGCAATGGTTTTATCATTAATGGACAATTCTGTTGTCATTTTATATGGTGTTAGTGATTTATGAAGATTCTATCTAGTGCCACTGATGTTTGAAAAAGTTATTATTGTTTCTAAATTCAATTATTTGTTTGATTTTATTTACATATAGTTAATTATATAATTTTTTTAATAAAATTAGTAATTTTTTATTTAATTATTCATTTTTTTTATTTCAGACACGATTTTTGACTATGTATTGAATTATATTTTTGATTTGTATATATGTTCGGAATGGAATTTACATATTGACATTTTTACCGTACATTTTGAGAGTTTGGTAAAAAAAATTATTACTTTTCATAAACGTATTATAGATTGAGGTAGAATTTTAATTTATATAAGGATTATTAGAAATGTAAATGAATTATATATAATTTATATTAGATTAAATTCTTCGAAACGTAAAAGTAACATTTCATAGTTTTGGAAATTAGAAAAGTAAATGAATCATATGTATTTTGACAAAAAAATTATCTATATATATTAAAATTTAAAAGTAATGTGTTAATATATAATAGTAATAATTGATCATGTAAATATATTCTATTGGTACATAATATTCATTCACATTAAAAGAATTCAATATTTAAAATTCATTTACTAAAATCTAATAGTAACCCATTTTATGAATTATCTATACATGGGAGTCATTTCCCATATGTGTACATGTATGTTTTCTATACATAAATGTATGTTTTACATTTCATAAGATTATATAACTTAGTGAATTTCCTCATTTTTTTGTGTTGACGTAAAATCATATTTATTGATTTTTAATTACACTATAAAAAACCACTTAAATTTCACTTCTATTATATAAACTAAATTACTTTTCCCTTTCAATATATTATTAATGAATATAGGGAATTTTAATATAAAATTATTATGAATATTATGGTTGATTTGAATGAAAATGTTTGGGGATTTTACCATCTTTAAGAAAGAATATATGGTGGAATCTCCACATAGAGTGGCATCTATTATACTAAATTTATGTAAAGCCTATCATTTGAGTATTCGTAATATCTTTAACATAGATAATAATAAACCAAAACTTAATGTTTATTTATCCCCTTAGTTAAAAGTTATTGTATCTTCAATGATATTTATAGGCTTCAAATCATTTCTCTTCACACCTAATATATGTAGCATGGGTTGTTGAAGTGTTTATAGTGTTATGAGATTTTGAATAATTACTTTAATATATTAAAATATTGTCTTATTATAATAAAATTTTCACCATGTGATTGGTATGGATAAACAAAAAAATATAAATAAAATAATAATAAAATTAAAAGGGGGAATTTTTTTAATTGTTCCTATTTCTCCATAGGTTATTTAATATAATGAATAGTTTTTTGTCATTACCGATAACATATTTAGTATTATGACATATGATTTTTTGGTGATTTATTATTTTTTTACTACTATTAATTAATGATATAAACATCTATTATAGGTTAAATATTATACGATGGAAATGAAATGATTTTGTGTTTAATTGAAAAATGAGAAAGTTGTTAAATATTAACTGAAATGAATCTTATTTAAAACATGATATAAAGGTGATTATTTGTTTTTATGCTAATGTTTTTATTATATTTTACGTCCATAATTATTTCCCATTTTTTCATTGTGTAAATGTGGTTAGGAATTATTATAGATAATTTTGGTTATTGGAATAGGATGTATAGAGAACGTTTTGGTTGATTTTTACAGTTTGTGGTAAGATAAATAAATATTCATATGGTGGATGTTTTATTTTGCTAGGATGTGATATAGTTTTTGGGTGGTGTGAAATCCTAATATGAAATTGATATTATGGAAAATGGTGTGGTATGTAATTAAATTGAATGTGGAAATTAATGAATTTCCATGATTTAATAGAATGGGTAAATTTTGGAAGGAATAATGGGATTAACTAAAGAATGGTTTTTTATCATATAATTTTAATGAATTGCATAAAAATTAAATTTGGATGGTATAGTTGTATTTAAGAAAATGTTTAACAGTATTATAAAATTGAATTTTGGAATTTTTTTTGATATTTTCTTTTATGGGATGGTGGGTTAGACTGTGTTATAGATTATATAGTTTCTATTAATATATTGAGGAGACATTTTGGTGAAGGAGATGGATATTTGTAGTAGTTTTTTGTTTTAATCCATTAACATGGGATTGTGTTTGATAATTATATGTTTTATTTCATTATTATTTTACTTTAACCCTACCTATTTCTTTTTACCTTATCAATTCTGGAATGTTTTGGTTTTCAAATGTCTTCTCCAATCATCTATGATAGTTATGGAACATATATCTACTTGTAAACTCTTCCCCAATCCCCCTTACAAGTGTAGTACACGTTGTGATTGGTTAATAAAAGTATAAAAATATAAAATATAATTTATCCATGATATAATATGTGATATAATTCTTTACAATGTTATTTTTTGGGGATGAGGGTATATGTTTAGATTTTTTCATTGTAGGACGGTGTCATAAGGATGATTCCCTTCATATTCCTGATACTCTACTATAATAGAAATGTGATATGTGGATGGGATATGTTAAATGTTGGATGATATGGGAATAAGAAGATGATGTGGCTATGATATGTGGTATTTATGTGATATGATATATAATGTGCTACTCCATGGTTGTTGAAAAGATTGGAAGAATTGAGAAATTTTTTGTTGGGATGAGATTGGGAAAAAATAGGGAAGTGGTGTAGGGTTACATATTTTATTGAATCATTTGATATAAATTTACAATACATTTATGTGGCATTTGGTGAGTGATTTGTATTGAAGTTGGGTTCTAGTTGACATGGTAGGTTTTTTATTATTATACAATTTAGTCACTAAAGTATTTGTATGATTTATCAAAATTATATTGAGTGGTCTTGAGGAGGATATTATTTAGAATATTTGTATTCTTTCCTATTTTTATTATTTTTCTATGAAAGACTTGGAGATCTACATTTAAATTACTGAGAGATAAGAGTTGTGGTTAGAGTTCATACATCGACATTGTATTGGTATTTTATCTTGGGGACATGTACTTATATGGAATTTACAAACATTATATTTCTTATAAGATATAGTTTTATTTACATGATGGTTATGATTAGTGTTTTTTTTTGGATTATGATATCAATGACTGTTATTTTTATGGTTTATACTCTTGGTTCAAGATAACAACTTATAGACTAGTAGAGGATGTCTTCATAGAAACTTTTATCTTTAATTCAGGCCTAGAAATATGTAGGGTTACATATTTTATTAAAGTGGTTAAGTATATTTAATTGAAACTATAATAACAGTTTTTATTTGTTAATTGATTAAATAAATCACTTTCTTTATTATCTTATATCCTAATTCAATTGATT
Organism: Viscum album; assembly: GCA_963277665.1. NCBI lineage: Eukaryota > Viridiplantae > Streptophyta > Magnoliopsida > Santalales > Viscaceae > Viscum > Viscum album. The sequence goes on from OY728159.1 coordinate 1,210,466,728, forward strand.
TATCATAAAAATTCCCACAATAGAAAATTATAGTTATAATTAGATATTTATCTTCTATATAAATCATAATTTTCCAAATTTATATTTTTTATGGTACAAAAAACGAAATAATTTGAAATGAATCCAGTAAAAAGCCATTTATTCATGATTAATTAATTAAAAAATACTGGTCTATCAATTTTCATAACATTAATTATTATTATATCAATATTAGAATTTGTAAATATTTGTATTATTCTAATATTAAAAAAAACTAATATTTCTTTATGTTTATAATATGTCCCAATATTTAAATATTAACTTTACCATTTTTTTTAACAATAAGTAGGATTCTAATTTTATGAATTTATGATCACTTAAATATGATTAATATTTAAAAATATCCATCTTTTTTTTGGGATAAAAATTTTATTGTCAATCATTGTAGAATTTATTATTGATGCATAAAACCAATTTATGATAAATCCTTCCACCATTGGGTTATGATTTTTTTGTTTTCTTAATTAATGAATATATTATGCATATTTGTCTAGTAAACCTTATCACCCGAATCATTTGTTTTAAAATATGGATGGAAATATATGTTTGATTTCCAATAATTTTTTTATTAGTGATGAATAATAAAATGTTCATGTTATTGATTCGTTACCTACCATGAAATTTTATACCAATAATTTTTTCCAATATATATGAAAAAATGTCAAGAATTTCATGGATTATTAGTGTCCATGAAACTTTCATTTTCAATTTTATATATTGAAAATGATTCATTATATATAACATTGATAAATATTTCATAACCATCATATTAACATAGAAAAATTGAGGAGCCCCCTATTTTTAAATTTTTCTATATCATCAAATATAATTTTTATTCCTATATTAAATAAGAAGGAAATTTTTTTTTCAAACAATATTTAATCAAAACAATACATTTTCCTCATTGATTAATTCATCAGTCATTGATTTTCCTCATAGGGGTCCATCTGTAAGCTTAAAAAATATCACAATGTTATAAAATTATCATTAATGAGTGATTCTCTTGTAAAATAATATTATCTAATTAAAATGGTAAAATTAAATTGAATGGAATGATATATGTGTAATACCATTGGATGGTAACTCTTTTAATGGATTCCTAGGAAATCACACCTGCATTCGATATTATTAATGTTGATTAATGATTGCATTATTTTATTTAATGAAAAAAATACTTGATATGACATGGGTGCCACCAATAAAATTATGTTATCAAAAAATTAAGCTTTAATATTTTATATGTACTAAACTAATATAATTTTTAGTCAATTTTTTTTGATGAAGTTATCATTTTGCACCAAACTATAATAAATATGATACATCATTTTCAACATCCAAACATCATTTAGATGTATTAGATATTTAATGATTATTAATTTTTTACATTCTCATTTCATTATCCTCTAATATATGTTGTTATGTGGTTAGTATTTAGAGACTAAGGTTCTGGGAATTGGTGGTTAGAGTAAATGCAGAAGTCCTAAATTTATAATCTATGTAAACTGCCCTCTTCATGCTAGTGGAAATGTTGTAGGTCTACATGTTTCTCCAGATCCCACTACCCTACCAGTGGCTTGCCGCCATCCTTCTGGTGGTGTTAGAAAAATTCATGTTTTTTCTTCAAGGAACAACATCCATGTTGTGGGGCCACCAGATCACTAGCGAGGCCAAAAATCTAATCGATGGACCAAGGATGATGTTTTAATAATTTCACCACATTGTATTTTAATAAAACATTTTTTGACCATATTTTTTAATCAATTCTAACCCAAATATCCTAATCCTAAATTTTAGACATCATGTATTTTCCCTCGATTCTTCTTATTCATCTCTCCTTAATTATTTAGGGTTGGACTAATTTGGTTATACTAGAATATTGAGCTATCATTATATTTATGAAAAATTCTTATTCCTTCTTTATATTTGGGGATGTATTTATGATGGATTTTTCGATTCCATGTCGACCATATAAAAAAATCTTCCTTTTATTGTAGATAAATAATACATATTTCATTTTTATCAAGCCCTGAGATCAAATTGAGATATACCAACAATTACCAACATTTTAGGAATTTATGTTTACAAATATTGTTCATATTCCAGTTCTTATTGGAATATTGATGATACAACTATAATACATTGAAGATACCATAGTATATCAGTGGTGGATTCAATATTCCTATGACATTCCACTGATCAAATGTTGATACCTTTTGAATGGTGGATGTTTTTTGAGTTAGTTTTTATTGATCGACAATCTTTAGATCTTTTTATTTTTGGATATCATATTGCATATATTTACCATTGATAGATTTTTAGTGAATTTATGTTCATTTTCTAGAACAATGTTTCTCTTCTAAATTTTGTATAGAATCCATGATCCCTTCTTAAATTGATAATCTATCTGTTGATTTTATGTCATCTTCTTTGATATTTCTCAGAACTATTTATGTTTCTAGAATCCACGATGCATGAAATTATAGAATAACATTTATGATATAGAATCATATATAGTCATTCTCCCTGAACCTCTATAGTAATGCATCGAAACCCATGTTAATAACCCTTTAGTTGAGAAAAAATTCTTAATGCGATTGGAACAAGGCTTGAGATTAGATATTTGACAAACATTGGAGTTTTTTCATCTATAACCATGATGTTGGTATTTCCTTCCAAATTGAGTCCATTGTTTACTCTTGTTTCCATGATTAATATTTTATTGGCATAGAATTTTTTCAATATTTAAACGTTATTTCTTGTATGTGTGTGTATATCCCATGATATCCATGTATGTTATTTTTTATTCCTTATGTATTATTATAGTATCTTTTTGCGATTTTTGATGTTAATCACATGTCTTTATATAATCATACTCTATCCAAATGATGACATGATTTTCTTATATTATTATCATCTAACCAATTATGGTTGTTACCATGCCATTAGAGGGGTTTTTCTTTGTATCCATAATTGGTTATCCATTATAGTATGATTAGACTTTAGATTGAGAATGTGTATGACATACAGTGATGATGATGGTGAGAACATACATTTGGTAGTAGAATGAAAACATTGGGACCCAAACCAAAACATGTTTCCATGGGGATACTGAGTAATGTGATGAAACTCAATGGATTTTGAACAAATAGTTTATGATCACTAATCCACAATGTGTCTTAGCTAGTTACTCGACTCCTTAAGTATTCCAAGAAAATTGCCCCTATCCTTGTGGCTAGATCTGGATCAATTTTGATATATTTAATCATCTATCTAGAAGAGATCCACACAAGATGTGGTCGGGGCTCGTGGTGGCTTAGTAAGTATAGGTGTTATCAACCTATGATTTTTTATGACTTATTTCACATTTATTATCAACATGAGTTACACTTATTTTACATGTTCACTATTGTTAAGGATTCAATGAATGTGTCCAAATGGGTTCTATTACTCACACCCTGTACAGTCATCTTGATGTTCATGAAGTATTCGTGTATAGGGAACTAGGAATGGAAATAGTACTATAGAATATAGTTCTTCCATTGATAATAGAGCCAATATTAATATTGTATTAGACTATGAAGGGTTTTTAATGTTTTAATTATTTATCTTCTTTCACTACTTCTCATAAATTTTTTCCACACTAGGATCCCATTTATTTATTGTATTATATGTGGACCATCATATATCTTATATTTCAATGATTCCTACAATATGTTGTTACAATTTTTTATATTATAGGTTCATATATATGGTATTGAGGATATAGTCTCCCCAATGATAGTTTTATGACCCTTATTTCTAGTAAAAAACATCTTATATATTTGGCGACATTCATGAGGTTGGGTGCATATCCATACTATAATCAAAAGTTCTAGTTGGGGAATTATAAATAATATTAGAAAAAAATTTCTTGTTCTTTTTAAAAAACCCATGAAATGGTTGCAAATAGATAGGGTTTTTTGAGGAATCAGTTAAGTTAATATCGTTGTGCCTATCTAGCTCATGTGAAACAGAACACTGAGTTATAATTGTAATAATTTATGTAATTTATTAATAGGATTTTGTTGTTTTCAGGAATCATCGTTTGGCATTTATGATCAATATATATAAATATATATATATATATATATATATATATTCATTTTTATTGTGCTATAAGAGATAATTAATTTAAATATTTTATTATGATATATATTTTTTGGATAAAAAATATTTCTTATTTATTTTATCTATATGTTTTATAGGTTATTATGATATATTTATACTGGAGTTAGTTATTTTAACATTAATTGAAGTAATATATGTATATTTATATCAATATTAATAAATAGAACAGAAGGAGTCCTTTTTTTTGTACTAGGAGAAAACTAATATGGGTCATGGGTATACTCTTAAGATAGCATTTTTTATTCCTATAGACTGACTCAGATATATAAAAACAAATTCTATTTTTTAAATTTTTCCATCATGTTTTTTACATGCCACCCAAAGGAGACATATGGGACCAATAACATATGCGGGTTGGGATGCTCTTCATAGGGAGGATTACCGTGTTACACTATCAACTATGAAAAAGGGTTCAATATATAAGACATGTAAATCTATTATTATTGTTTACGTAGTGGGACCACATCAGTAAGGAGTCCTTCCTCTTGTTTCTTCCCATGGTAGTGAGGTACTGAGGTCAATGGATAACTATAACCGATACTTTCAACTCATATATCCATCATATATTTTGGAATCTACATTACTACATGATATATTTGATTACATTGATATCATTGAGGGTGTCTATGACTACACTGGGAAAACTGAGGATAGGAAGGTGATGTTGATAGTGTTCAGGCATGAGGGGGCCACTTGGAGGGGGTGTGGTGTGATGTAATAGGTTGGAAAACATGAGGGTATCCCCTCATAGGACATAAGAAACCTACTATTTGGGGAATTATTTAATTAAAATATGTATATATACCAATCATACATTTACATGCATCTCTAGTAGGGTTTAATGATGGTATCTACATACTCTACCGATTTCTCTGATCTACTTCTCTTTTTTACTCTCGATTAGGAATGAGGCACAGAAGGATATGAAGTTAGAGATGATTTATAATAAATATATCAAATGTGATGTTTTTAACATAAACCTAGTGAAATAATTTAATGTTATGTGTATGGTATTGAAAACTTATATAGAATTGGAAAATGATTGAGACGTTGATATTATTCTACTCATTAATGTTTAAGTGGGTAGAACTTATATTTCATTGATGAGTGCCTCTTCTAATATAATGTAGAGGAAGACTATAGGAATAAATAAGGGTTGTAGAACGTAAGTGGATTAGATTATAGTGTCTAAATAACATTTTGAATGTGACCCAAGGTTCATCAACTATGGATGGATCTGGAAATATCACAAGTTCTATAGAGCACCTCAGAGAAAGTGACGACCATGTGGCCTGATGGGGATCTCCAACAGTTATTAAGTAGAGGTTTTGGGGTGAGATTTCGTAGGGGAACATTATATAAGTGATCTTTGAACCATGTTTCCATCCAGGGTATTCATATAACGACACCTTAGGCTGGTCATGCATATTCGCGACAAGGTCTTAGAGCTGAGGCAGTTCATGTATATTCAGTGGATCAGATTCTAGTAGACTCTAATGAAGGAATAAAGGTTGTTTGAGGTACATTCATAATGAAAAATAAATTTACTAAATTTTATTATTATTAAGGATTATAATTCCTTTATATCTATACATATTGTTACAGGACATGACATACAAGTCAATTTCACTTCTAAATTTTTCCTTAGACACAACAGTTGATGAAAATTGGACTATATTCAGTGATTCCAAGAGTGTCCTATTGTTTTTATATGTATTTTTATTGTTGAGACATCATTATTATGTATATTATGAGATTTGAAGTGATTTTTGGCATGGATTTAACAACATGTTTTTGGGCCCATATCTATGGGCGTCAGGGATGGGTATCATTTACATCACTTAAGGGATAAGAGTATGTAAAGATTTAAGAATGGGAACTAGAATAATGTTATTTTTAAATCATGAGTCACCTCAAGATTATTATAACACCAATTTTAGGCTTGTTCTTTAAATATGATAAATTTCATACACATTATAGTATCCTCTTTTTGTGGATCTCCATGTGCATTACATTTCAGATGATTTCATTTGAAATCACCCAAATAGAGAAGTTGAATTCATGACAAGGTTATCAATACATATATATCCTATTTCAATACATTAATTTCATTTTATTTTGTATGAGGTAAATTTTCACGAGGATAAACTCAATGAGTCGGATCAGAAGGGATTTATCAGGCTGATTATATCATCACAGTGTTAGCCTATTTTGCTTTCCAAAAATAAAGTTGATATTAATTAAACCTGTTTAAATTAATGAAATCTAAATTAGGTGATGAAAAGGAATAATTTTCCATTTCTCAATATTAAAAATAAATTTGATTAGTAATAATAATCATAATAGTTTTCTATGATAGATCATCGATTGAGATATCACCATATGGGATTTGGTGAGGTGGGAATCTAAAGGATAGTATTTCAAAGAATTTTTGCGCTATTAAAGTGCATGTTTATTCCTCTTAGACTAAAAAAATGAACAATAGGGTTCATGGATGTCATAAATAAGATTTTTTACCAATACATTGACTTCTTCATCATGGTTCTTATTGACGATATCCTTATTTACTCAATGATGGTTTAGTGGCATGCTCTACATATTTAGATAGTATTAATCACACTTTGGGAACATATGATTCATTCCACACCATTGAAGAGAAAATATTGGATTTAAGAGGTGAAATTAAAGAGGAATTGTTGGTTTTATGACATATATATCCATTGATCAGTAGAAGGTTTAGGTAGTGATTTCATACACACATCACTAGAATGTTTTCAAGAAGGGGATCATTTTAGGTTTTAACTGGATTCTATCAGTGTTTATCTAGGAATTCCAATATTTATCATCAGCCATGACTATGTTGAAGAAAAAAATATTGTAGTTTCAGTTGTCAGATAAAATTTAGGATTATTTACAAGAGACAATGAGGTGGTTGATTAGAACCCAACTATTGGTTCTTCCTGATCATATGGTTAGATAATTCATATACTGTGATGTGTCATGGTTTTATAGTGATTGGTAATGATGTAGAGGGAGAAGGAAGTAGCTAATTATCACATCATCTATGAACATATTGGAATAACTATCATACACATGACATAGAGTAGGTAAACATTGTCCGCACGTTGATGTTTTGGCTATTCATTTAGATAATCAATTGGTTTATTGTCTAAAAAAACCACTAGATCCATTACAATATTGTCATACAGCATGAATTGAACATTATGAAGAGGCACTGAGAAGATTAAGTACTGATGTACAACCTTGATATGTCCTATGAACCAGGTTAATTTAATGTTTTTCAAATGATCTTAGTCATACTACATATGTAGCTAAAGAGAATGGAGAATAACTTTTGGGAGAAATTTTTCACATAATGATCTTGTTGGACGATTAGAGGATATATGTTTCCATGGACCATGGATTGATGAAAATTTTTCTTATTGGTGGTCACATATTATTTAGTATACTAGGTAATGGTTGGATAGGATACTAACATAATGTGTGTTGTTTTATTAAATAAGTAAGAGGGAATTCCGCATTTATTAAAATAAACAAGAAAGGCACATTTGAATAATGGGAAAAGGGAAACCCATTATTAACACTGTCAAAACAAAGAAACAGAATTCCAGGATTAAAGTTATGAAAAATACTTATTTGACCAAATAAAATAAAATTTCAAGATAATCAAGGAAAAATGTTCCAATAACCCCTATTAGATACTGAAGTTGTGAAATTTTTCAAAGGCAATGTGTCAACCCCTACCAAGGAGTTTCACCATACTAGCATCACATCAAGGTAGATCACACTTACTACTCTCAATGAAATGTTGAAGGAGGACTGAATGATATATTCTAAAACATCTATCTATCTTTTGAGCCATCCACATGAAAATGATTTTGAATAGATCACAACACATAAACCTGATTCAAAACTATATCAAGACCAATGTCACAATAAAAAATTATGTAATAGAACCCATCTATCCAATAAGTGGGAATGATAGATAGATGATTGGCATGAACAAAAAAATCCCACTTTCACCCACAGACATCAGTACAACTAGAATCTACAGTTTCATCCAATTACAATGGAACTAATTTCATAACCCATAACGACATCTACTACCCATCAATCGACTAGATCAACAAACACATTAAAAAACCATAAAAAATCAAAAAATTCCATACCCCACACTAATCATCATCACACTATTCCATCATCCATCAACCAAATCCAAAATGCTACTCAATTCCACAACAACATGGACTAACTATGGTCAACCACATGGTCCATCTCTATATGAACTCAAAAAATAACCATTGCACCGGAAAAACACCTCATTGATTAGTGAAAAAACCGAGAATAAGGAAACCAAAACCAAACTAGAAATAATTATCCCCCACCAATGTGTGTTTTAGGATGAATGCCTCACGTCGAGACAACCAACACCTATAAATATGCTCATCATTTCCTGGAGATAATCCCATACCAAATACATAATCATCTATGGATTCCCATATCTGAAGTGAATTGGGGAAGATGTATCCAAACATGATCCTCTAAAAATCCAATATTACACACTTCAGGTAAAATAAATAGTAGAGATATACCCATCCTACAACATTTGAATCCAGCTGGAGGACTAATATCTAGGAAAATCTCCTATAGAGAAGGAACAAGGACCACTAATCCTTTATGATGAATAAGTAACGTGATAGATGAACCATGAAGACATACCCTACTGAAATGAAGCTATCGTATGGGATATGGCATGAAATAACCCAAATGTAGGAGGTAGAAGATTATTGGGGCCGAAATATGAGAGAAAACTAAAAATTCTATGTGAAAGGTAACTCCACTTTTGGGGAAATTGCTTCCAGATATGAAATACAAAGCCATAGGAGGGACAGTATAGAAATCAAGACACAACATGAACTGTGAGAGGATTATATGAAATACTAGTTGAAGAAGAAGAAGAAATTGTGATTGTTGGGAGTGTTCAAATAGTCTGACATCATCTCAAATAGCAAATATAGATCCTTCAAATGTAAATCAAATGTTTAGACCTATGTTTTTATAAGGTATTGGTGGGCCATGCCCCACCACCATGTAAATTTATGAATATCCTCACCTGTAGACCCAAGTGTAACGAAGCCTGGGATTTTTGGCCAGTTCCACATGGGAGTAGATGGCCTATGATTGATTTGTTCAGGCATCTCGGGAATATCCATAGCATTGAATCATACCAGGATTCTGGGAGACAATTTCCACATCCACACCCAACTCATCCATGCCCTCGAGGGAGAACCCATACTGTGTTGTGATTTTGGAACAACTAGAATGTGGGTACTCAATAAATGAGGGGTCATTGGAAAATGATGATATGAACCTAGTACCTGGGGGATTTGTATTCCATTAATTTATTAGGTATCAATTTATGAGATACTTCTATAACTCTAAGTGGGATGTATATCCTGGAGTGACAATGATGATACATGACTTCATGCAATATTTTTGGTGTCTTCAATTTAAGGGATACATTGTTGGATTATTTTCCTAATGCATTAATTTATTATGATAAAGGCTAATCCGTATTGTCCTATTGGTTTATCCCAGATACTTCATGTTTCCATGTGAGAAAGATGTGATGTCATGATAGACATTTGGATGGGGTTATTTAGGACTCTGATGATTTATGATGTTGTTTGGTTTATTATCAGTCATCTAACAAAATTTTATCATTTTTATCGACTTGTGAGACTCACGAAATAAAAGATATGGGATATTTTTATGTCCTTGAGATAATACACTTATATAAAGATACCCTAAGAATAGTTAATGGTAGATATAAAAAGTTTAGATTGATGGTTTTGTAGTACTTGTATAATTATGAAGGGAACCAATTGAGGTTGATCATAGTCTGTCATCTCTATATTGATAGAAATTTGGTGAATTATGAGATGAACACATATCCATGATAAAGTTCCCATAAATAAATTACCTTGATATGATTCAAATACAACATTATAATTATATTTATGGTAGACTGTTTCATTCATCTCATCATTGGAATGTGGTTTGTGATTCACCATTTGTTGGGATTAGTATGGAACAATTGACCTTTGAGAAATTAAAACTAATTCCGAAGACGTTGATTGTCACATTGATTAGGTAGAAGTACTAGGAGAACCAAATGATTAGGCCTTTGGAGTTTTCAATAGGTAACATATTTTTTTGAGGGTGACACCTTTTTTAGTCCCCCAAGGTTTTTGGTTTAAATTAAGGCATGAATCATGATACGGAGGATCATTTGAGATCATTTTGTGGGTTGGGATGGTGAAATACTGTCCGGTTGACCTATCTCATTACAAAGGAATTCGTGATGTGTTTCATGTGTATCATATTTAGAGGTAAATTACCAATCCCAAAAATGTCATCTACTATGAGGATGTTGATCTAGATATTGATGCATTATATGTGGAGTACCTGATGTTGATTTTAGACTAATGCAATAATGTCAAAAAAATAGAATATTATACCAGTATTATAGATTTTATGGGGACATGGTATGTTCCTGGGGAGACTTGGTAGATGAAGGATTATGATTGATCTTAACAGATATAATTTTTTTAGAATAAACTTTGATCTTACTTCTATGATATGTAAAGTTCATATACAGAAGAATTGTAACATCTGTACTTTATTTCAATGTATTAGATATTTTGAGATTATATATTTCATCATTCTATATTGATTCTTATATGTTATGGGTTTTTAAGAGGTAGGTTTTTAGTGACTAGTGGTAATAGAATATTTGGATAGAGTAATGAAACGAGGATAAACTTTATGAGGGATGTAAATAACCACCAACACATTGTTGGAGTTTTATATGATCTAACAATTTCTATAGATCGCAGTAGATTGTATCTGATTATCTTGTGGTGTAAGAAGAACTTAAGAGGTGATTATAGGTACACTAGTGAGACTATGGTTCCACTGACACACTAGTGAGTCCCCCCTCAGCACGTGGTTGAGTCCCACTAGTATCTTAGTGCTTCCAGGCCAAGGGTGTAATAAAGTCACCCCATGGTATTTTATTCCCACTTGGTTTTGGCCCTCTTAATTACCCAATTCTAACTATAAACCTTATATACTGTTTTTGAGACCTACCCTATGATCTCTAGACTCTTCTATTCATATCATATTGATTATCTAAGTTTGAAAAATAGAATACCAATCCTTTTATACATATTATAACATAATTTTTTAAGCATAAATATCCAACATATTTAACCCCAAATATTGTGAATCCTACTTTCATTGGATGCACATTGTCATATAACATCCAATGTAAATTGAAACATGGAATGCTTATTTTATTCCCTATAATGATCTCCTAAAATTCCATTGATATCATAAAACTTAATGAGTTAACATGGGGAATATATAAATAATGTTGTGATCTAAAAATCCTGATATGGGAATAAACATGATAATGAAAAATAAAAAGTGAGTCAAAATTATACCATGATATCATAAAAGATAAGTCACATGTGATAACATAGAAGCATAAAAGAAATAAAATGGTGTCCTAAGATCATGATAACGTAGTAAATGTGGCCGAATCAAAAGACATTACAAAATCATGATTCAAATAAAACATTCTAGACAAAGTAAAATGGTGTTCAATGTCCCGTAATGAATTTAGTTCACTCCAAAATCCTATATATGTCGTCTCAAGAGATAAATGATTTACCAAATGTATTGGATCACTATCTAGGCACACCCATATTAAATTGTTCATAATTTAATTGTGATGTATAAAAGAAATAAATCACAAGTCATAACCTAATAATTACCAATACAAATAAAATGGGTTGCAGAATATTTCCTCATATCACAATCAATGGAAATTTTTTAATGAAGGAATTTGAGAGATGTGAATATGGAATGTATAATTCCATAAAAGTAAGGGAGAGTAAGATATATATATATATATGTGTGTGTGTGTGTGTGTGATTCATATACATAGAATTTAGAATCATCCATTATTATTAAATAGATATATAATGTGACTTAGAGAGTTAATGGTGATAACCCATTGAAAATGATTGTGTAGAGAGATCTTTGACCTCAAAACCCAATTCATTATGTGTGTTATTCATCTTCTTGAATAATAAACATATTTTAATTGTTTACTTTATTATCAAATTTATCATGTTTATAATTCTATGAATATTATTTATTATAATTTTATATTAAATCAATTATTATTTAAGGTTCAATTTGGATTTTCTAACATAGTTCAAATAATATGTCCAAAATCACTTTAAATGTTTACTATGGTCAGAGATATTATAAATTCATAAATTTAAGAATAATAATTATGACATAATAAATATTTTATACATCATTTATATATTAATAACCAATCAATATATATGGTTATCAATAGTGTATGATGTTTCAATCATGGAGATGGTAGGCCAGACGTACACATGAGTATTATTTTCATTTTTCAACAATCATGATAAAAATAAGTTTACCATTAATTTATAATTACATAATGATAATTTCATAATTAATATAATATTATTACTTTACATAACCTTAAATACACCATCCATGTAATGATGTAATAAAAAAATGAATTTCATCTCTTCGTGAGGTGGTAGTCCATATTAAACACATTTGATGAAATCGTTTTCAATGGATGGTATATTAAAAATGCATATGATATATTAAATTTCAATAATGAATAATATTTAATGAATACAATATAAAAAAATTAAATAAATCATAATATATGGTCATGTGAGGAAATGATGGAAAACAAATTATAATTGCCTACAGGGCAGTAGTGATCCATAAACATAATTGATGGTTTCATTACAGATTTGATGGAAGTTGAAAAGATTTTAGGTTTTGAATTTAACGTAATATGTAATTATTATAATTTAGATACTATTGAATTTAAATAATTATGACTAAGACATATTTTTATATGTTGGAATAATAAATGAAATAAATATTCTTAGTTAAGAACATGACCCCTTCATTAAATAACCTCATTAGGATTATACATAAATCCTTCATAAATTAGATATTTGATAAAAATGACTCTAAGATATTTGATGTGATATAATAATGGTATTTGGGTAAGTATTGGATGAAGAAATGATTTTTTGAGGTTTCAAAGGGATGGGAGAGTGGGTAACCTTTTATAATGGATGTGAAGTAATATTATTTTAAATGATGCAAACTATTAAATAATTGGATGTCACTCTCTAGAAAATTGCCTCAAAATTTAAAAAATAAATATTTCTAGGATATATAATTCTTTTAATAAATTATATAATTCAAAATAAACTTGTTTTAGATTTCTTATTCCATTAACCTCTTTAAATTAACCCCTGATAAACCAGTTTTAAAATTAATCCTGGTAATATATTTTGATGATTGAACTATTCATTGTGGAAAAACTTGTACTGATTTATTAAATAACATCTCTTCTATTTATTCAAAATATGTTATCATTTTTATCCAATTTAATTCATGTAAGTGGTATAGATTAATTTAATAATAAAACCGCTAATGTATCAAAAAATATATTTTTTCAGGAAATTAATTTTCTATACAGAAGATAATTTTTAATAATTATATTACAAGTATAATTATTAAATTAAATTAATATTATATTTATATAAATATGAATAATAAATTTAATTTAAATTTATATTCATTAGGGGAAATTTTAATTACATAAAATGGAGAAACAATATGCACAATAAAACTGTTTTTCGTGCAATATCATTTTAAGTATAAAAAATCATAAAATATAATAAAATATAATTATTATTTAAATGTAATTAATTTAATGGAATATAAATAAATACTGCTTATGTTACATATAAATATAAAAAAACTAATAATTCATCATTTAAAATACTTAAATAAATGATATTTTTGTAACAAATAATCTTTTTCAGTATTCATTGAAAAATAATGATTTTCCAAAAAAAATTAATTTTTTCCATAATTTAATATATATTTTTAAGTTTATAAAATAATGTTAATTTTATTTTTTATTAAATTCCATAAATTTATTATGATATATTTTCAAAAAAATAAAAGTGAAATCATTTTTGAAGAAAACCAGTTTTTTAAATGAATAAATATCTTTAAAAAATTAAGGGTTTAATTAATAATAATTTATAAATTGAGTTGAAAATTTATATATGTTTTAGAAATTATTTTAAAAAATCCATACCCATTAATTTAATGACTGCGTTATAATGGATATATTTAAATAATGATTGGTCAATTGGGTTCACTAATGTGTGTCCGATACATTATCGAATATAGTTTCCCATTTTTACAACTCATTGTATTACATTATTTCCCATTAAGTAATTTAAATCATTAAATTTTATATTACATACTGTAGTGAAAATTGGTGTGGACGCTTCTACTCCATCATCTCGTATGGTTCACATGGTACTTCATCAGACATTTGGCTCTACCACAACAAAATGGGTAGGTGAATTTTCATTTTCTATAGAACATTATCTCTAGGATATATGATATTAATCATCCTGTTCTCAAATTAAAGGTATTCCACAAATTCTGCAACATCTAGATTTAGGACATATTTGGGGTCTATTTTGAACTTCTTCAAGAGGAAGACACGGAACACTTCATGTATTTTAGATAAGATAGGTGGGAGTAATAGGCTATAGGTCACCGCTACGAAGTGATCAACAATATCAATGGGGTCAATGTTTCTTAGAATAAGATTTCCCCTATTCATAAATCTCTTTAGATTCTTCCCTATTGAAAATAAAGGAACACCATATCTCCAAACTCAATCTATAGGTCTTTCCATGGATTTTATGAATATATTTTTGGTCATATATGTGCATATTTCATATAATGTTAAATTTTTTGAACCTTCTATATCATATCTAATATATTGTTAGGTTTCATTATATATTTATATTCAACATCATCCATCCTTTTCAGAGTCTAACATCATTTTCCAAATAAGGACTCATAATGTTCTATTTGAATTCAATAATTTAAGATATTGTAAAATGAGGGCATTACTGGGGGATGTTATTCATACAAACATTCTTGGAATTACATTGAATATGATATCTAGATTTTATCTAGATTTTTTACGGTTGCCTCATACTAACTATCCATATACGAGTGGTAATATTAGAAAAATTGATTATCATATCCAATACTTACTAAAGGCTTCTCTAGAACCTTGAGGAAAACCTCATATTTTCAACAGTTACAATAGAGTGAGACTCTAGGGAATATGACCACTTTTCTTATTTATATCCTAGTGAGTTTGTTAATAGATAAATATTACTTTATAGAAAATAAATGTGTTGAACTTTTATGGTGATCCACTATCAGATAGATAGTGAAATTGCCCTTAGGTATCCTTGGGAGTCTTATGATGATAAATTAGGTTATGATTTCCCTTTTTCAAACAGGAATTAAAAATGGTATATTTAAACCCTTAGAATTCTATCATTCATGATTTTTTGTTGAAATATCAAGAATCAAAACAAAATTTCAACAATATCTCTACATATATTATCCAACAAAAAGTTTTTCATTAGATCTCAATACATCTTAGTGATTCATGGATGAATTGAAAATCAAAATGTATGAAAAAATATACAATCTCCCTCGTCAACTTCAGTTTTAGTAGGTGATAAATCTAGATTTCAAACTATATAACAAAATTTTTATCAAATTTGAACTCCGAGATATTTGTTACATTTTCTATAGTACCTCGTCATCATTATAGGAATCCTTGATCCACTAAATAATGAATGAATGAGTTATTATACTAGTAAGGTGGGAAGAATATCCTTTGACTATTACCATTTCCATTTTTTGATAGTATACCAATATTGGATCTTTCTTAATTGTCATTATTGATTAAATTTCTAGATCATTTCTCCTTAGTGTATCTTCCACTCTGATTTCTTTCCCAGGATAATATTGGATTGAGTAGTTATGCTCATTTTATTTCTCTAAAAATATTCAATGGAACATGTTTTGATGATTCTATGTGAATATATATATTATAATTTTATGATCCTCATATATTTCATAATTCTGTCCATCTAGATATGGTCACCAGATCTTCAATGCAAATATCACTACAGCTAAATCTATGCCATTTGTGGGATAGTTTTTCACAAGTAATTTCTACTTCCTAGAGGTTTCAAATATCAATTTATCATTAAAAATTATTACACAACCCTAACCCATCATTGATGTATATACATAAACCAAAAATGATCCCCACTATAGGGAAGCATGTCGGCTAGTGCAGTGATAATTATTTTTTTCAAATCCTTAAATCTATCATCGTATTCACTAGAATATGACAATATTTACTCCCATATGTGTTAGTATGGATAGTGGGGGTTATAAAACATGATAAAATTTTCACAAATCATTGGTAATACAATTATTGTCTATAGAAACTATCGATATCTATTATATATAATGATCTTGGATAGTTTTCAATTTTCTTTTTCATATAAGGATCACCAAATATACCCTTTAGAGTAAAAATATATCGTAATAATGATACTTATATCATCTATATATCACAATTACTATAATTTTTATATAACTTATCCTATCAAAATACCATTATAATAGTTTTCAAATGCATCTCATGCTCCTCCTTTCTTTCGGAGTAAATCAGAATATCATCTATAAGTACTACAACAATTTTTTAGGTAAAATTTAAATACTAAATTATTTATTTCCCTAAAAATTACAAGAAAAATAGTGAGTTTAAAATGAATAATTATGAATACACATTGTTGCTACATTGTTCAAAACACACTTTTGAGAATATATTACTTCATCACCCTAAATTAAAGGTATCCTGACCAAATATCCACCTTAGAGAAATAATGGGCTTCACGTAGTGGATCTAAAATGCTATCTACCCATGGTAGGGGATACTTTTAAATTATTTAGATTATCATGATTTAATTATAATCAATATAGAGGCCCATTGAAATAATCGTCTTCCTGATTAATATGAATAATATTCCTCATAGTGAAGCACTCAGTCATATAAGACACTTTGATATATTCTGTTGTAACTATTTATTCATGTTTTCTAAATTGATGGTGTAAATACAGTAAGGAAAATTTAAAATGGGAATAAATCCATGTTTATGTTTTATTAAGAACTCCACTTATCAGTTTGGAGGAAGGAAAACAAAATATTTAATGAAAACATCTGTATAATCCCTCACAATAGAAATGTCTCCAAGCATGATTCTATCATTTTCCCCAATCAGTTCAGATAGATATTCAATATCAAAAATTAATAATTTCCATAATTAAGAATAATATCCCATGAGATATTCATCAACCTTCGAATAGTGATATAGAATTAGTGGACAACATGGGATATATATAGTGACCTACTTATCTAAATAGTTGATGTTGGATTTATATTAGGACATATAATCCATGACCATAATAACATGAAGCTCCAATAAATGAAGTAATAAAAATTTTTCTAGACAATTACGTCGCAAATATTTATTGGATAGGAGTTTCATACATCGGATGAAACCATAAATCATTATTTTATTCTGAAATTTAGCTCAGCAACAATGTTTTTATGTGGTTTTGAATATATCTATTAAACATGAAAGATATGAAAGAATTCATAGAAATATAATCAAATATTACGTTCTCTTTTTCTGAATAAATAACTAGAATCCCTATCAAGACCTCATTATCAGGATCCACTATAGCGGTAGTGATAAAAAATGTTCTTACTTGATCTATAGGTCATGGAGGTTATTGTCATTGATTTTCTTTAACAACCCTTGGATTAGGGTATTATATTTCATAAATCCCATGTTATTTGTAGTTGAAACACTAGAGTACAATATGAGTGTTGAGATAAACCATATTTTCCTCTCCAAAATTAGTGGTTTTTTCATTCCCCATAAAATTGATTATCCTAATACTCATATTTTCTATATTTTAAGCATCTCATGGTACCCATTACACTGTTTCCAGGATTCCTCTTCTGATACATTTGACAAGTGGTATATTGTATTTTCATTCCACCATGGGTTATATGAACTGAAACTTTTTTAGAAAAAAATATATTAGGTTTCTTTTTTGGAGTCCCAGGAGACAACTGGGAGTCAAAAATCTCCATCTTGACTTTTATGGCACAAATAAAGACCTATTCATTGCTGTCAATGTCCCAAATGGCTAATGATTTTCATAGGCTAGGTTTTAAACCACATAAAAATAATTCCACCTTACTTCATATATTAAAGAAAACCCTAAGGGTGTTCAATGAATGACTTATGAATTCTCCTACATACACCTTAGTAGACTCATCTTGTTTTTTTATTTAGACTAAGGAACTACCTCTCTATTTAATGGAAGAGGGTTTAAGAAAAATATTTTCTGAAAAATATTTTATTAAAGTGTTCATATTCTATAAAATTCATATCCTCTTTAGTAATTGTTTTATTGATTAACATTCACCACTAATCAAAATCTCCATAAAAGATATAAAAAACTAGAATAAATTTATATTTCTATAGGCATTGCAGGATAGAAAATTTGTTTTCAATAGAGAGAATCCATTGTTTAATGATAATCAGATCATATGATCCTGTAATTGGAGTGGGCCTTTTTCATATGAAATACATGACTATAACATTCTCATTAAGAAGATTAGTGTTTTATACACGATTCGTGTTATTATTCACAAGTATGTTGTTATAGTAAAATCATGATGTTCGTAGATCTTCATATAATAAGGGTACATATATCATTTGGGATATCGCCACATTTCCTATCATGATGGCCATTGGCAGGAATTCTTCAATTTCTAAATATTATCTAATAATAAAAAAAGTATGGTATTAAAGTAAAATTCAATAGGGAAAATTAAAAACTTTTTATAAATAACATTTAAATGATAATTAAATACCTCTATTTTTCAATATCGATAATCCATGGTAATGTTTTTCATTAGTTTTTCTAACATAATATTTTTTAGTTCCTTCAAAAAAATTTATAAAGAATTTTTTAATTTCCAAATAAGATCCCCAAGGAGTGTCAATCATAGTTCATCGAGAGGACAATTTTCAAAACCATGTCTTGATTGTTTCGGTATCAATTTAACATTTTTGGAATATTTCCCCTACCTAAATCAATTCGAGGGTCACATCCACTTTTATTTTCCAGATAAGAATGTAATTTATCAAAATCCAATCCTTCTATCCTTCAACAATATTATAGGATATTTTATATAATTAAAATTATTCCTAAATTTTACAATATGTTTTTCACATTATATTTTTTAAATTTATCTTATACTTCTCTCTAATAGAGGCTAAACTTCCCCTAGAAATTTACACATATTATTTCAAATTTTAAGCACAAATATCCGACAGGTACAACCAAAAATACTGACAGTCCATGTGGCCTTTTAATACATGGTCTATAATAAATCAAAAGAGACTACGAACATGGATTTTTAATTTTAATCTATAAAATGAGATTTTAAAATTTATTTTATATCTTATAACTAATTGGGAAAACCTATAGAATACATAAGAAAGGGTTGATTCAAATATCCAAGAAGGGTAATAGAAGTGATTTCAAATCATAAAATATGAGTAAAATTTATAACATGATATCATAAAATATTGGGATCATGATTATTCAAATTGAACAATAAAATTAAAAAATTGGTTCATAAGATCATGGTAACATAATAAATGTGCTAGAAATAGAAAAAATTACAAAAACATAACTCAAATAAAATTTCCTAGATAATGTCACATGGTGAAAAAAGTCTCATAATTGATTTGGATACACTATAATGCCATAGACAATCAATCATGAGACTATAAAATTACCCAATGTATTAGAGCGATATATGGGACACCAATCCAATATTTTTCATGATTTCTATGTGATACATAATGGAAATAAATCCTAATTCATGAAATAATAATGAATTTTGTAAATAAAATGTGTTGCATAATATTTCATAATACCATAATCAAATGAAATTTAATAATATATGAATTTTAAAAATGAGAATATGGAATGTATTAACCCATCACAGGAAGGAAGAGTAATATAATAACATATGTGAGGGACATATATAAAAAATATAGATTCTTTTAATATCATTAAATAGATATATTATGTTACTAAGAGAGAGAATTGTCATAAATTGATTAAAAGGGATATTTAGAGAAATCAATTTAATTAAGAATGATTCATCATATGTGTTATTTATATTTGTAAATAATAAATTACGGTTATTTATTTAATTTTTTAATCATTTTTTAATTTTATTATTACATATATATTTTTTATTTTCATGTTATGTCCAATTACTTATTCATTTAGGTTGTAGACTGATTTTTTAACGATATTCTATTCATATGTTCAAAATCACATTCGAATGATTAATAATGTAAAAGAGATTATTAAGTCATTTTATCTATAATAATAATAATTAACTAATTTTTATTTTTACAAATAAATTATATTTTAAAAAACAATAATTTAGGATGGTTTTGAAAAGCAAACAACATTACAATCATGGGGACGTTAAGCCATACATATGTATGAGTAACGTTTCAATTATTCAATGATAATGGTGGATATAAGGTAAGTATTATTTATATTTGTATAATTATCATTATATAATCAATATAATATTATTTATTTTAATAATCTTTCATATACAATCCATGTGATGCGGTTATAATAAAATGAATCACATCACATCATGATGCAGTAATCCCCCATACAATGTAATGTTGTTATCATTGTTATTGGATGATAGGGTATGAGATTATATTATATTTTTTATTTTAGGTAATTTTTATTTTTTCATTAATAACATATATAATCATGAAATTTTTCAACATAATCATTCGTCTGAGGTGATGATGGAAAAGAAATTACATCGATCCCCGAGCCGGTTGTCCACCGTACACATGAACAATGGTTTAATTTCCCATTTTATAGAAGTGGTGATGGATTTAGTTCATTACATTAACATAATAAAATATTATTATATATTACATACTTATTTCTTTATATAATCATTATTCATACTTATTTTTTAGAGGTGGAAGAACAAATAAAATAATGATCCTCACCTAAGAATGATACCACTACTTCAGACCACAACTTTAGAATTATAACTAATGCCTATATAGATAAGATTTAGGAAGAAAATTTATAGTAAATGTTAAAGGAATTCATAATTATATTTTATTAGTTCTTGGTAGAACCAATGGGTTTTTTAAATTTGTAAAATAGAGGACAGGTTTTCCCTTTTATAAGGGAGGACAAGTCACATTCGTGTAAATACCAACATCAATTGAATAAGGGGAATCCAATATCAAGAAATGTACCAATGTTTTTGAAAAAAAAAACTATTAGGCGAGATATATGTATTATAAAAACCCATATGAGTAAAAATAATCATGTTTTAAATATGTCATTTATTTTATCACTTTAGTTTACACCCCTAATAATATTGTTTTAACAATAAATGTGGTAAGAGATTTTTATAGTTTTTAATACTCATTATGAAAAAAAATTAGTTAAAATTATAATAAAATATAATTTATACTAATTACAAATATACAATAAATTTTACCAAATTCAATTTTTATAAGTTAAAAAACATAATTTAAAATTTAACCTGTAGACGTGGCGAAAAATTGTCTTTTCAAGAAATACATTTTTCAATAATATAAATTTATTACAGTAAATATGTTACATGAAATTATATTTAATTTAATATAAATTAAATTTTATATATTTATAATCTAAATGCATAGATTAAATATGTACTCATTAGGGGACATTTTAATTAGTAGAAATGGAGAATTATAATTCCCTTCAATACAGCTTTGATAAATTGTTTTTCAAAGCATAAAAATAAAATAATATTAATATTAAATATATAAATGGCAAAAATATTTTTAGTTTGATTAAATATTGAGAAATAATACACATGAAACTTTAAAATTAAATTAAAATAATAATGGGTCTTTTAAAATACATAAATAAAAGAAATTCATAATGCAGTTGATATTGTTCACTATTAAATGAAAAATCATAATTTTGTAAAGAATCCAAAATTATCAATGTAATTATATATTGATATGATTAAAAATAAAATTATTTTCATTTTATAATGTATCATTTATTTATTTTCCAAAAATTAATTATAATAATTTTTCACAAGAATAAAAAATTTCATTTTTGAAGCAAGCATGTTTTTTTTCAAAAATAAACTTTTTTATTAGAAATTGAAAACTTATTTATTATGAATTAATACATTGAGCAGAAAATTTATATCTATTTAAAAAAATATTTAAAAATATTCATAAATATTAATTTTTCTTATAGGTTATAATGGTCATATTTAAATTACTATTTTTTGTTTTTTTTCAGAGTCTTAGGTCTCCTATTCTATGGAATATAATTTTACATTAAATTTTTTTATATTAAATGGACCAATCCAATGATGCTAGTATATTGATTATTATTTTGATTTATATCAAATTAATATTATTTATTGAGATATAAACTTGAATATATTATGGATTTATAGTTTATGTGATGATCTAGTGATACACTCTTCCTTTCTACAGAGATTGGTGGCAGATCTAGTGTTTTGTTGATGTTTCTTGATCAGATTGAGATCTACTATCAATTAAAAATGGTTTATGGTTATGTGTTTATGAATAATGTTATTAACCCTTTTATATTTTTGTTTATTTATTATAAAACTATTATCCATTGATGATCATTGGGTATATTGGTGGTGGATTACACATTACAATAACATCCCTTTGATCAAATCATGATTTGTCATGAATGTTTGCTTGTTTTAGTGTGAGCTTAGTTATATCGATCATCCTGGGATATTTTTCTAATTGAACATGATATTCTATTTCATTTCCATTTAGGTACTATTATTTGATAGATGGGTGTTGGTTAGACTTCTAAATATCTTCTAGAATTGATAAGGAATTCATGACCCTTTATTTAATCAAAAATAGATCAAGTGAATTGATGTCATATTCTTTGATATATATAAAACCTTGTTCCCTTTATGGAATTCATTAGGTATTTAATCATAGAAAAACATTATTGTTATATAATAGTATCATGTATCACTTCATAAAAATCATTCACGATGAAATGTAACATGATTTAGGCATTCATGATGACCACATAGTTTTTCTATGGTTTAGAAATGAGGTGTGGGATTTTATCTATTAAGGATCATTGGAGTTTTCCATAAATAAAACTATGTTATAAAGTTCATTACCATTTGAAGACCTTATATACTCTTATATCCATGATTTATTTATTTTGGAAAAAATTGATGTCCACATTTGATGATGATTGCAGGTTTGTTTGTGTGAAACTAATGATACCCATATATGTGATGGTATATTAAATGAGTATTGTTAGATAATCTATTGGAAACACTTGATGTTTATCACTAGTTGTTTTATTTTTATACTACAAGAACATAATGACTTGTTTTACATGGATTAATATACAATGCACAGTTAGGTGTGTTACCGTGTCATTGGATGTTTTCCCCTTAGTATTAACTACAAGCTGACCGTCATTGTACGATAACCCATTAGAGGGGATATGCGAATGACATGTTATGACGATGAAGATGAACCCATATATTAGACAAGAAAATGGAAACCCTATGGCCTAGGATGAAACTCGATTCCCTGATGATACCGAGTAATGTGTAAGAACTCAATGCCTTGTGTACATGTTCACTAGTCATCTTTATGGATTGAACCAATAATAGATCGCATGACAAAACATTATAACATGTCACCATATTATGGAAATTTCTTTATGGATTTTGAAATCATTGATCATTGTTCTTTCATAGTGCTAATGTAGGTGCATCCCGGGTTCACGGTGGCTTGGTTAGAACCTGGTTTCCTAATATAATATTACTTATGATTTCTTTAAAATTTATTGGTATCATTCATTACACCTGTTATACGTGTTCATACGTGTTAATATTAGATTTGTTGTGACAAACTATGTTATAATACTCACATCCTACATGATCACATTGATATTCATGAATACATCATTTATTGGAATCCATGAATGGGTGAGGGGCCAAAAAAAATGGTTTATATGATGATCATTATTCTGGTAGTGAAACTGAGATTCTTTAGAGGGTTTATATTGAATTTTATTTATGTATATTGTTGCACTCTTACACTAGTTTGGCTTGACACACAATGTGACCATTTATTTATTGTTTGACATGTAGGATATATGATATTATTTTATTCAACAGTATTTAATCTAAATTGTAATATATTAGTTATATTAGTGAGTAAATGATTTTATATTTTGGAATTTGTCTCCCCACTAATGTTTTATGGAACCTTATTACTAGTTTAAAACCTCAGGTATATGAAGATGTCCACATTAGGGCTTGATGCACTCCAGCTCAGACCATGAGGGTTCATTTGGGGCATTACACAATTAAAATAATTTATTATGTGAATCCCCCAAACTAAAAATTCTCATATTATCACTACTCAAACACCCATTGGTAGTGAATTCATCTCATATTCATTAGAAATATCTCAAATTTTGATTTGGTGTAATTTATTAGTCTAAATATTTTGATCTTCCTCATGAGTTTGTAATAATAAAAAATACCATTTGGAATATCGTAAGCATGGTGAATAAAAATAGTGAGACCTCTATTGAAAATATTCATTTTAAATTTTATATCCTTGGAATAATAAAATTTCATCACTAAAAACAAAAATCCATAGAGAAATGAATTTATATAAATCATAACATATACAAATCCTAAAAAGATACACCATAAAAAATTTGGGAGCTAATCAAACGACATTTCAAACTGAATGAAAAAATAACTCTGTTTCATTTAATTATATAAAACACTACCTCAAGAATAAATTAAATGATTATTAATGGGAGAAGAACTAAAAAATATTAGGGTATACTTATTTCTTGTTAGACTTATACTCCAAGGTTTTATTTGCCAACGCCTTTATCTTATCATCATATTTGAACCAATAGAATCATCCACCCCCATTGTAATTGATCCTATTTTTTTCTAGTATCTACATTATTATTTTATATTATTTAAAATTTATTTATATATAACTCTTTATATTCTACACCATGATATAGTTAATGTAGATTCTTCCACACCAATCTCATGGATTATGTCATGATCTCACTTCTACTATGATGATAATTCCATGTAGTGAGAAACATATAAATCAGTTATATAATCTCAAAACATCCCAAAATCCATGAGGATTATATAATTTATTTCCAAACCAACATTATCATCAATATAAATAGAACTCTTAAAATTACAAGTTCATCCTAAAAAAACTCCATATTCCTTATCCTATGAATGTCATATTATTTCTAGAATCTTTTCACCCATCCACTATTCTATTGTATTTGATATACATCATATATAACCTAGATTAGGTCTTTAGGTAGTTACGTCTACATATTTAATAGAACCTAATAGTTAAATAAAGTGAATAAATATAACACCTCTATACATATTGTGTAAGTGGTACAATGATAATTCTTGGTATATGAATTATAAACTATAGGTAGGTGTTGTGAATATAAAACCCGTGAAATCAAATAAGGACATTCAAAATACATCCTTTATATTTTGGAATTTATTCTATGATGGCCATGTTTTCAATGTGAAATGAAATACTCAAGAAGAGTAGTTTTCTAAATTTTTGTATAATATTTTCCACAATCGATGTGTAAAATATTCATTATGATCAAACACGACTGTTAATTGGACCTAGTTTAGCCTCACTATGAAAATAAATCAAACCATTCCAAAACAAAACAAAATAGAACACAATATGAATTATTCATAGCTATTAAAAAACAAATATTCTGGGGTTTTAGAACTCGCACTTATATATAGTTAAATTATTAATTAATTGAAATGAAATAATAACGAAAATATTCATCAAAATCATAATCATTTACATTTAATGAATAAAATAAAGTCCACATCCTATATTATCAATTCATCCTTAAAGTATAATATCATTGAAGTGATAAAATATATTTGATATACATTTTCTATGAAACTAGTGACTAAATATCGATTGAAACCTAGATAGGTATCTTTATGTTACAAATATTTATTAATTTAATGATTATTAATAATCACTATTTTTATGGCATAGCGGAATCATTCCGTTTATATAATGAAATATATATTTTTTGGATTATTGCTTGGTAATGTAATATAATATAATTTTTTGGACTAAATACCTATATAAAATTTATTATATCAAAAATATTATTACTAAAACTCATGGTGTATCCTTATAACTCTTGAATATAAAATAAATTTTTGGTATGAAACTAATTCAAAATATTCATTCGTATTTATATTAATGTTACCACATCATTTAGAGGGATACAATTTCATTCCTGATCATATAAGAGAAATAAAATCATGAGTTAACGTCAAATTATACGACTAAATCAGATACCGAATTTTTTCATCCTCCAAAATTTTGTTCATTCACAAAATGGATAAGAAATGGAAATTCTCACCCTTCACTTATATCATATATGCTTCTATTATAAACCATGTCATGAAACATGATTGCCATCTTGTTAAATTTACCATTGATGTTCGAATACAAAAACTTTTTCCACAATTGACATCAATATAGGTAATCCATTTAATTCCATAATATTTGAATTTCTCCACACTAACCTAAAAATTCCACCATTTATTTTAACTGTTGTAATTATTCAATATTTAATAACAAAAAAATCCCCATTAAATATCATACTGCATCATAGTAAATTTTCACACATATTATCCCTCATATAAATTTCGTTATCTATTTGTTTTAGACTTCTCAAAAGAATATTGAAATGATCATACTAACTAATATTATATAATTGGTAATGAAGAAGCCTCTAAATCCAACAGGGTAATATTTTCACTGTAACATTTCATAATGATAAACAATATTATTAGTCACAAATACATACAAGGACATATAATAAACATAAATGGAGAAAGTATTTTTCATTTACATAACATCAAAATTTCTTCGTTAAAACACATGAAGGCACTACTTTGAGTAAGACTCCCAAATAGACATCATAAATATCATTTAGAATTATAATACCACATGATAGAAAATATTTGATGGATTTAATTTTAAAAAAATTTCAAACAAAAACTAAAGTTATTATGAATAGATTTTACTCTATCATCTATATTATAAAATTAATACATGGGTTTTGAATCCATAATGCCCAAAAAATTCCCCTATTCAAAATGTAAATTTATATTCATAAAATAACTTCCCTGGGTTGGATATAAATTTTCAAAGCCTATGAATATATATATATATAGAATGATTTTTTTAATTTTTATTTCAATGAAATTATACATCAACAGGTAAATACCTGATGAATGATAGTATCGATTTATTCTATACTAAAATAATCTCAATATAGATCATCTACTTGGAATCATCGAAGTAATTCATCCAGTGTTATCACCATAAAACATCCTCTAGTAACCCATTCCCATTCTTGGTGAGATTTTATAGTATCCCGACATAATAAATGAGGAATGTTATATATGAAATATATCCATCTTAAAAATGAAGTGATATCACCACAAAAACTCATCCAATAACCCACTCTTATAAAAATTTTGATAAATTTTGATCCAGAAACATATGCTAAATAATATATCACATGAAATATATTCATATTAGAAAGGAAAAACATTATTTATTTTAAAAATAATAAATTATATATCTAATCCAAATCATGAATCTTCTGAGGCCAAATGATCATCATATTCTTAATACCTATTGGTTATAATTTAATATTATTATGATATGTAGTGTAAAAATATACATGTATCCATTATAGATTTAAATAACCATACAATATCATTCATGAAAGTATTCATTGACTAACATTTGGACCACCCCACCTTGTGGACAAAATCAAGAAATGGATATTGAAAGACAACTCATTAACATGTTCCATATCGCCTCATCTTGGATCTCAATCCTTGGAATGGTTCCACTTTAAGGACCCTTATAAATAGGTCTATAAATTAATTTTTCAAAAATCCTATGGTAAAAAATGAGGTCAATCTTATAATAGAAAACAATATCATTTAAAACAAAATAATTCAAATTGAATATTCCATAGAATACATTACTAAATTTAATATAATATAAAAATCATGATATGTTTTATAACAACTCTGAGATAACGTTAGAAGATATTATTGTAATTTTTAGATTTTCCATTTGATAAAATTTTTCCTATCATTAGATAACATGAGAATAAACCAGGTAAAATAAACATCATCAAGAAAGATACAATATAAGTAGTCTCTATAAAAAATTGATATGTACATATGTAAGTCTAAGAAATATTATAGTCCTTTTATATAATTAAACATTCCACCGCACCCTATAAACCATGTTATTGACATGACATAAAAACCCATAATAATTTTAACACTATATCCTTAGTTACTAAAAACAAAACAAAACAATGTGATTTTCTCTGAAATTCGACCATTATCTCAATAAAATTCTATAATATGACTCTAAAATTACTCATACCCACCAAGACTCGATGCTTGTATAAATAATGTTAATGATAATGTTATATAAAACATTCCAATAATAAGAAATGGTTATTTAAGTAGAATCAAGGTATTTAAACACCATAATGCAATGGTTTTACCTATAGATACCACAACATAATTGTGAAAGATATAATAGAAAACAAAGACCATAAATAATGGAATAAACTCAATAAAAGTGTAATTCATATAAATTAACGTATTGAATAAAAAATATAAGATACCTAAAACCATTTGAAAATAATTACAAAGACTAAATTAAATAATCATAAAATTTATACTATAGTCAACTATAATGAAATACAGAATAAAAAAATTTACTCAAGAGATTAAATAATTAATCGGATCTCAAATCTACTTCTATTTGATACCTATAAAATCATGATATTTTTTAATGTATTTATATTTAATATAGTTGATGTGTTTGATTTTATGTGGTGCATGAAACAATGAACTTATGTGATAATTACCTAATTAAAATGATAAATTGAAAATCATTAAATGAAATTGATATGAAATGGATAATGTTAATGAAATAAAATCATGTATTGAAAATCATGAAATTTTTTTTAAATGATATGTACTGTTAGTATGGAAATTTGTGACTAAATAGATTTGTTTTGTATATAAATGTGGGATCTAACAATTTATTTCTTATAAAAAATTTATCTAAATTTATTTTGAGTATTTAAATTTTGTAAATGTATTATTTAAATATTTATATAAATGATTGATATTTTATAAATTGTATATAATAAATCTATAAATTATGGTAATTTCATTTAATGATAAAACGATATTTTTTCTAATAAACTATTTTTATTCATAGAAGGTTATTTTTTCATAATAAATAAAAATTAATCACTATGGACAAATGATTTTAATGATTATTGTACGTAATATATTCAATAAAAAAATTAAAAGTAATATAATTGGTTTTATATAGAAAAGAACGATAATTAAATCATTTTTATGCTTAAAATTTTTTTTCTTCTAAAAATGGCGTTTTCATGTTTGCTACACCAAAATTAGAATTAAATTTTTACACTATTAGAAATTTAAATTTAAAAAAATGTATAAAATATTTATAATAAAAATAATAAATATTATTTAATGTGTCCAAATTAATTTTTATTCATAATTAATGTTTTCCATAGTTAAAACTATATCACCATTGTAAGGATTAAAATAGTTAACAAGGGTGGGGGTGGTTAAAAAAATATATGGCCTAAATTAACTTTAAAACTATCAAAATATACATTGTTTAGTGGTTCAATACTAGAAATTGTCCTATATTTTAATATTTTCACATTTATTCCACTTTTAAATGAAAATTACTACATAATATTATTAACCTTATAAATTTACAAGGGTTACACTCTTTTAACTTATTAGAGGGAACCTTCTTCTATTACTTATTAAAAATCATTTAGAATTATAACGAAGTCAATACCAACAAAAATAACATAAAAAATTTATTCTCCACAACAATGATATATTTGTATCACAACAACACGCTATGTTCATTCGAAATATTTTTTCAGAATAAATTTAATTTCATTGATAGCTTGTCTTACTCACAGAACAAATTTTTAAGTAAAAGATATAAACTGTAAATATTTTTATATAAACACAAAACTTTTAAACTACAGATTAAACGTGATGTTATGAATATGAAGAATAAATTTTTTAAATTAATTAAATTGGTTTCAGAAAATTAAAATTTAATTATAAATACGTACATAATTTTTGGTAATTTTTTATATGTATTTAAAATACATTTCTCTTAAAAAATAATCTTTATTTCCATTTGTGAATAAATAATAAAATTTATTTTTTTTAATTTTAGAAAATGTTCTTGAAATAGTTATCTAGTTATTTTATTAAAAACTACATAATTATATTAGGGATCATTTTTATGTTTTTAAGAAAATATTAATTTATTAATAAATAGTGGGAAATACAGGTTTTAATTGAAAAATATATTTTTTAATGATTATGTAAAGTAAATAATTCTCTTAAATTTTTTTAATATGTAATATTATTTCAATTATATTTATAATAATAACATTAAGGTCAATTAAATGAATTTCAGGTTCAATTTGGATAAATTAAATTCTAAAATTTGTAAGTATTTGTTTGGTAAAATTGATTTTATCTTATCTAGGAGTTTATTTTTAAATTTTAATTTTACACTACTATGATTACAATTTAGAAAAATGTATTAAATATTTTTCATCATAGTAATTTATATCATATAATGAGATATTATTAATTTTTTGTTAAAATTATTAGAAAAAATAATTAAAATTAATAACCATGAATAATGTGAAAATGGGTTTACTGGGGGTTGAATTAAAAAGATAATGGTAATATTGACATAAAAACATGTATAAATAATATTGGATGGACATATTTGAATATTAAACATCCCAAGTTATAATATATAGAAATGCGGCTGATTTGTTCATGGAAATTACTTTATCACTTTGGATTCTTTTTTTGAAAATTTCCAATATTTTTAAGTGGGTTCCTTTCATGAACTATAAATTTAATAATCCTATCCTCTCTAATTCAAATGCATTAATCATTTTGGTTCCACAAATTGCTACCCAAAAAACAATATTACTTCCATACTCATGTATTCAATAACATATTTTTATTAATAAACCCTCCAATGAAGGCTTTAGGTATAATCCTATTGAGGATCTCTGAAGAATTAGTATTACTATTAAACAATAAATATAATTTTATTTATTATAAGTATTACATAACATCATATTAATAAATTAATATATATAAAAACTATTGTATACTATAAAATGAGATGGTATTATATTAGTTTTATATCCTCAATCTATATCATATTCCATTATAAGGGGAATGAAATCGTCGATTATGTATGGGGTGGACAACCACCTCAAGATCTGATATAATTAGTTTTCCATCACCATATCTCATTTCTATATATATTGATGAATATTACATATTTATCTATTATTTCTGACCAAATTATAATTATATAATTATAATATCTCATATAAGTTATAACATTCCATTTTATGGTTGTACAACAACATCGCTCGTGTGTATGATAGACTCCTTCATGTGATGTGGTGTGATTATATTTTCATGTACACTATACATAAAAATTATTCTGGAACTATAATATATTATTTTACCTATAAAAAACTGAAAGTTTGAAATAAAAAATCTAGGTTCAATTTCATATAAAAACACAACATAGAGGTTAGACGAGAATGGAATACCCTGATAATTTATGATATATTTCCTTTTAAATTATTTTTATCTATGTAACAGCTTTTAGAACAAGCAACCTAGAGTCTAAATTAATTATAATAAAGTAAAAAATTAATATATAGTAAATAAATAGTAGTATACGAATAGTACTAACTAAATTATGAAATTTATATAGTTTACACATGTTTAAAAAAATTCATTGGAAATATTTTGATTATAAATAAAATTATTAGCAATTAAAATAAAAACAAAATTTTTCGGAAAACTATATTTCTATAAATTGATGTTTCTTCACATTTTTGAATTCTACATTAAAAATTTATTTGTAGATATTTTATAAAATTTATTAGAAAAAATGAACGTAATTTTTTAAATCATAATATGACAATAATCTGTGACTTTATTTTTTATGATTTTTCGAGAAATGTTTCATTGGTGAAAAATACAAAATATTATAGAAAAAATATCCATTTAGTTTGAATCTTTTAAAGGTTAAATTATATATAAAATTTATTTTAATGTAAAATAAGTAAAATTAAATTGTAATATGAATAAAGTTTTTATTGAAATATATTTCATATTGAATTTTGGAAGAAAAACTTCTTGAACTTATGAATGTTTTTTACTTTGGAAACATCTTTTTCATTATGTCATGAGCGTAAATATTAAACTAAATTCCACAAATTATGTGAATTTTGTTAATAAAATTTAATTATATATTTTAAATCAGAATAATTTATATTATCTACAGAAGTTACTTAATGTTTCATTATTAATAATTGTTAAATAAGTAAAAATTAATATCCACAATTTTGATAAAATCAGATTTACCTGTTAATAAAAATAAAAATATAAGTGTTAAAATTATCCTAAAACATGTCCAACAAATTAATGTGGATATATTTATACCATATCACCTCTAAAGATTAATAATTCATCATTTTTTCCAATTGGAATGTGGAAAATGTGGGTTAACATTATTTTAAATAAAACTTCTATGTGTATTCTCCACCATGATTACATATAAACTCCCTCCATTCAATTCTTCACACACTTCAATAGTATTAGATCCACTAGACCATGAAATAATATCATCCCAAATTCATTATTCAAATTATATATTTTTTCATCTTTCCAAAATATTAACCCTAGTGTGCATAGGAGGTGACCCAAAGGAGGTTTCTCTAAGAGAAGGTTATTCTCTTATTGAAGCTCTTTCATTTTATTTCTACTTTTACCACAATAAATTATATAGTAAAACATATAATATTTTAGACATATTATATAATAACACTATGAGGTTATTATTTTGATTTAATATCCTTTTTCTATCTCTACCTCCAAAAAATAGAAAATAGAATAAACGATCATGTGTACGGCGGACAACCGCCTCACGATCTGATGCTACTATTTTTTCAATCGAAAAATGTCATGATTTCACATAATTATGGATTTAATGTGTATATAAAATATTTATTATATTATTATAATTCTTAAATTATTTTTTTATGAAACTTCTTACTTTTGATAACATTTAAAAATATGGTAATGTCCCTCGTGTGTATGGCAGATTACCACCTCATGAAGCGATGTGATTCGTTACTCACTTAAACTATATAGAATTTTATAAGGATACATATAATGAACATGAGTGATATATATTTCATTATATTGATTCTATAAAATTAATATACAATCCACTTCCTCACCAATTCACTCATTAAAGGAAATTTATCATCGCTCATGTATACGTACGACCCACCTTCTCGATAAGGAGATGCGATCATTTATCCCGGTTCAATTTAAATCATTATAAAAAAATGAATATAATTAGAAAATTTTATTTATAACATTAATATCATTCATGTGAGGATTTGAATATATAATATTCTTTTGAACCAGAACATTCATGATAGAAAACACCTTATAAAATAAGGAAATCAAGACCTAAAAGAATGAAAAAATGAAAAATTATTAACATACGAGTGGTAAAATGTTATAAAAAGATCATATATGATATCATAAATTGGAATATGGTTTTTATATAAATTAGTAACATGATTTTAAAAATTATACAAGAGGATATATTATTTTGAACAAAAAAAATAAGTGTAAGTTAACGGACTTCATCTCAAATTTCCTTTATTGAGGCGTATTATAATGTTATGAACATAATTTCTTATATATTGTTTTTATAATGACAATTTTATTTTAAGTTTAATGGTTAATAAATTAATAAATGTATTTTATTTTTTAATTTGAAATATTTCAACTAAGGTGATTTGAATAGAAAATCCCATAGTGTTAAATACTTTTATATCTCAATTTCATTTCATTGGGTAATATTACTACTTCATTGTATTTGACATTAGAATATTATATGAGTAAATTTTTTTATATAACATGATTTATATACAATTTATTTATTTGGATTTACATTTGATAAATGTTATTGTGTCATTGATTAATTCTCAATTTAATGTTATGAACCTTATAAAGCATTATTTAGAAATCTCATTTTAATCATGATAATTTATACATGAATTTACATTGAAGGGAATTATTTTATCATTGTATAATAAAAAACATTAATTTTAGTATCCTTTGTTTTTTTATGATTATTTATGATTATTTATGTTAATATTACAATATACCTTTATTCGATACAAAAAATGATTTATAAAATGTTATAATAAAACATGACCTATTTTCTCTCTTCATTTGAAAATCCTTCTTCTTCCCAAAAGATGTTTTCTAAAAAAACTTTATAAAATGTTTTTAAGACATTCCAAATGATTAATGAAACACGTTTTTAAATATATTTGACATTTTAATTTTTTTGGAAGTAAATCATCATGTTATTTTTCAAATAAGGCTTGTTTGAATCTTACTGAAAATGAGGAAAGAGTATTTGTTTTAATGTTTATATAATGTATATAATTTACCACCACAATGACCTCTAAATGTTTTAATGATTAATTTAAAATATTCAGATGTTATTTTCAGTGAAATGAATTTTGAAATGAATTTTTTAACATGTAATTTTAAAAAAATATTCTCAATTTGAAAAGTTTATTTCCTTAAAATGTATTTATGATGTTTATATTGTATTTATACTAACAAATTACATAAAAACATTATTGTACATATGATAAACTAGGTATATGTTATATTAATACAATCATTTTTATTACTATGAATTGTTTACAATTATTTTTACAAAGGAATATATTGGCATTCTTATATTTAGTTGTTTTTTTTAATCAATAATTTTCGGATGAAATATTTTATTTCATATCACTATTATACATTAAATGTACACTAAATATTTATATGATTTATTATGGATATATTTATGTCTTAAAATATATATCATTTATATATACTGTATTTTATTTTTATTGTATCATTTTTTACATTGAAATTTATTATTAATCAATATTCCATACCTGATATGAAAATTTTATGATAAGGCATATTGTTCATGAATTAAATCGATTATTTGATATATAATGAATGTATTGGACATGTAGATATGGGTGAGGCAATTTCACAGACATCCACTCAATGCATTATTAGTATCTTGAGATGAATTAATAGGATATACTTAGTTAAATGGGGTTTTTTTACACATACCCATCATTTTTAAACAATATTAAGAATGGTTTTCACAATTGTGATATCATGACATTGTGATCATGAAATAAAAAAATTAGGAGTTTAATTAATTATCTATTCAGTTATTTTTATACATGATATTTTCTTAGTGTTATTTTATCTAGATATATATATTCATTCTATTTTTAACGATTAAATAAGTTGTGTTTTTATTTATTTACCTTTCTATATTTGATTATTTCTTATCAATTCATGATTGTAAAGTTATTTAAATGTAATGTGTGTTAATATATTTACCTTTACATATTGATTGTGCCTTATTATTTATTATTAATTTAATCATGATATATTTCTTTTATATATCTCTTATTTAGCATTCTAATTCAAATTAATGTATTTCCATTGCACATTATCTAGAAAAAATACTATGAATGATAGAAAATGATATTATAGAGGAAATAATAATGATATCAAAGAAAATATGTTAGAATTTTCATTTTAAAATGTAATTCATGAATTCAGTATGTATCTAGATTACCAAGACTACAAAAATATTTAGTCCTTCAAGAGGCGATCACATAAATATAATGATAATGTAATAATGTTACCACTGAATCAAGGTTAATGGGATCAGGGTCATTAAAATTGTTATTCGGTTAAGATTTGTTGAATCATTGATATTTTCATTTTTTAAAAATTATATTAATGATTATAACCATATAATATAATTATATAACATGAATAGAAAAACATCCAAAAGATTTTTCATGGTAGATATCATGTGACTTTACATACAAATATACCGTTGTATGAATTATAAAAGTGGAAGTGGTTATAGAATTTATGTACCTAGAAGTAATAAATCAGAAAAAGGTGCATAAACATGACATTATCAGTACCAGGTACATGGCTATGGTACTTACAACACACCTGGTTTGACACTCACAAGGTCTGTTATTTGGATAAATAACATTTTCATTATAAAATATTATAAAGGATTATAATAGATGATGATAATGTAAGGCCTTGGTTGAACATGTGTTATCAAAGATTAAAAATTAGGTGTAATAATTTTAAAATAATATTAGTAAGTCTTCATGATTATGTAGGTTCCCACTACAAATATTGTCACTCACATAATTATTTTTAGGTTTTTGTCAATGGTTGGAACCCCATGAAATCCTGTTAACATTGAACCTGATGAAAAATTTTTCCATTATGAAAAACCAAAAGGGTTGATGAAAAAAGTAAAATATATTTTGATTATACCTAAATAATTATCCCAAAATATTTTTAACTACCTATTCCATAACCTACTATCTGAATCACAAAATAAGAGTAAGATGAAGTTCACTACGAGCTTGAGTGATAGAGACCATGGAGGGAAGAAGGCTCTATTTCATTCATGAATGAAATGTCGAATTTTAAACCTAGGAAAATGTCACAATGAAAAGTTAACATGTTTAATTTATGAAAAATTAGGGTATAAATCAATTAATATTCAAGGAAAAATATTGTAATGGGTGGAAATAAATTTAATCTTAGTATCCATTTATAGGTGTTTTTATTAAATGTGGGGATCCTAGGAATTATCTGATTAAATTTCATCTTATAAAGGTTAAAACCATGAAAATTTAATGAAATATTGAAATAAAATAGATTAAATTTTTATGTTTTGGGATTTGAGAATTTTATTATAGAAGTTTTTTTACATTTTTTTATAAGAATCGTGAAACTTTTTAATATTGTGTCAAATTTTAGATGCATATATGTATTAATTAACATAATATTCATGGATACCATCATGATTTAATGTATTTATTATTAATAATATGTTTAAATAAAAAAACCTTTTTGGTTTTATGAAATTGATGTCTACCCAGATTAAGGAAAATTTGGGATATATTTATTGAAATAAAACCCATTATTTTAGTATATGTATTATAAAAAATTCTTTAAGGAAGAATTAAATTTATTTTGTGTTAATAACTTTAAATAATTTAGTAAATATTATTGTTTATTTCAACTTTTATATTGAGTTAATTATGTGTTATTATAATTTGGGAATGTTATATGACTTATATTAATATTTTTTTTAGAAATATTAAAACCTACAAGCTATGTGAAATCTCGTCACATCCAGAAAGGCGGAGAGTCTTTACCCCACAACATATGGATGATAAATGGTTTACACCTACTACTAGTCTATGTGTTGATTCAATTAATATGTAATTCTATTTACATAAATAGTTTTATAGTTAAATATTAATATTGAACTTGTGGTGTTACAATTGATGATAAGATATTAAGGTTTCATAATTGATAACCTGTGCTAATCACATTTGTTATGGAAAATATTTAAAGTTAAATGGAAGGAATTACAACACTTTTATGGATTTTATGATCCCTTAAAAGTTAATTTTAGTTCATAATATAAAAAAATTTATTTTTGGATATTTATTTGTTGGAGTAAGATATGAAGTGTAAAATAATTGAATAACAACCAAAAGATGAAATCTTTCTAATGAAATATAAACATATCAAATGGGTATATTTCCATATATTCTTAAACAGATAAAAATTACCCGAATTTATAAATATGATATTGAAAAAAATTATCATATTATATTCATATTAAATTAATAAATGGTCATTTGTGTTAAAATATATTTAAGGAAAACTGATTTCTAACATTCCCTTAATCTTCCATGTTCTTGTGATAAATGACCTATATCACCCTCTATCATTATTTGGGCATTTTAGTTTTCATACATGTATATATTTTAACATCCCACATATGTTATACTGTATGTTAACCATGTTATTTCTTATTTATAATGATATTTTCTATTTCTATTTCATAATTTTAAGAGGTTATTTTCTTCATCCTTTTTAGGAAGCAGGTTTTTTAAAAAGGAATTCTAAAATTAAAAAAAAATTCCATGACCTTAGTATCCAAAAATTGGTTACTTAAATTATTACATTGGTACGATTATATGGAATATGTATATCAAAATTATATATTTTAGTTGTTTTGGAAAATTCGATACAATATAAGGTTTACATTACGTCATTGAAAGGAATAACTATATTGATATTCCATTGGAAAAATCCCTAACTAATAGATTATCCATGAATGGAAATAATAATATAAATATTATCATCCAGAGGAAGTGTAAAATAGAAATAATAAGCGATATAATAGGTTTTTATGGTAATGTAATACAAAAAATCCTAAATATAAGTCATATTGATTAACTAAAAGTACAAATTCCATTAATACAAAATCTTGATCATTAAAAGGATATAATTGAAAGTTGATTAAATAATTTCATTAGGAAACATAAAAATTTATATGATTATAGTATAACAATAACATGGACATTTAATTTATAGTTTATAATGTTTAAATGTATAATGTCATTCATCATAATCATACTGTCATGTACTCAAGCCAAGACTATCATAATTGGTAAGAACCAAGTTTAGTTGGTCTCGTGAGACATATTGATGCATCAAGGGTGTAACGCCCCGACCCCAGTTACCCAGACTCAGTGCATTATTTTAATACATTGGCATGATTACATGGAATCAAGTCCCAAAGGACCGATTAGTTTAGCAGTCTTGGAAAATAGATTACATACATGAATGTTACATTACACATCCTAACATACTAAACAACATAAATAATCCTTTATGAATGACATTATTCCCTTGTCTTAGCCCTTCTTATTAGTCAAAATATACTTCATCGAATCCTGTGAAAAAAACATTGAAAGGGGTGAGCTCAAATGCTATGTAAGGGTAAGCAATACAACAGAAACATTCATAAATAAGCATAAACATTTAAGGATATGTATAACTAAAAGAAAAAATCCTTTTAAGATTAAACTTCAACATAGTATGGAAAAAATAAAATGGAATAATTATATTTACTTATTCACATGGTTATTCTAATAATAGAATAATCACATGAAATATAAATAACCACTTTCATAATGATGGAATGCATAACGCCAGACTATCATACCCACATAGCCAAGTCCTCGTGCCATGACTACAAATAAGATTTTGTCAAGGCCTTGTGCCATGACACTAGTTTGTCTCATGAGACCTACCGATGCATCAAAGAGCTATAGAGGGCTCCACCAGTCACTTACTAAGTACAATGAATTCCCATATGAAAAGGTTTAAACATAACATAATCATTCGTATTAAAACTAGCATACGAAATGTCAATACTTTGTCCATAAACCATGAATGGTATAAAAATAACACATCCATGGTAAAACATATCAGAAAACCATTAATACAATACAAAAGGTTTGAATAATAATAAATCAACTTCAAATATGCTTAAAATCTATCAAAGGATGTGGATATAGATGAAATCAATACTATTTGGGAGAAATATATCTTTTCTCGAAATCATTGAAAAGGCACACATTTATAAAAGAAGTAATTTAAAAGATATTTTTGAATCAAAGTGTCACATACCACTTTGAAACTTTTAAAATGAGTTTTTATTTTAAAACATCAATGTCCATATAAATAAATCCTTAAAATCATTTTGAAAAAATGGAAATGTATTAAAAATATTTATAAAGATAAATCATTAAAACATTTAAAATTATGATCATGATAAAGAGTGCCTTTCACAAATTCTTAATATATTCATTTTGAAATAATTTAAAAGTAAAATAATTATAAAATAAAACATTTACATTGAAAATATTCTTATAATCTTGTAAGGGAAGCTTCAGTGATTTTATAATGGAAGAAAATAACTGCACCCGCCGTATAAGTTTAAAAAGACATTCTTGCCTTAAATTTGTCGAAAAGGATAAAAAATTAACATGTTTTGAAAATGATGGAATATTCCTTTAAAAACACATAAGAGTATAAATGACTATAATTTTTTTTTAGTAAATAGTTAAAAAAAAATTAAATTCATTTTTAAGGAACATGGATGTGGATGATAAAGAGATCCCAGTAGATAATTACGTATACACAACCTCGGATAATGAAGAGATTGCGAAATAACCCTTACCAGTTTGGTAACATATGAAACATACAACCCTTGAAAGAGGAATCATACAATTAATATGAATATACACATAAATTAAAGTGTATTACACAAAGAATACAATTATGGGCAGTATATGCACCACACAAAAGTTAATAGTGGTAATATGCCATGAATCTCATAGAAATAAGGAGTGAGATGAAAACCCCTTACCTTGTACATTTCCTTGGTTGAGGGTAGGTTAACCTCCTGTATAATGGTGAAATAATTTTTTTTAAATTATACAATAATCATATACATTAATATGATATCATATATAATCTTTTAGCATTAATTAGTAAATTATATCTTAGTATTATCGTTGTCTCGGGTGTTAACTTACTCGTTTTATTTTATATGTATTGTTACGTAAGCCCTGTTTGTCATGGATAGGTTGTATCTTATTCATATACATAATGATATCAAGTCCTTATATACTATTATTTATCATCAAAGGAGAATTAGACATGGATGGATACGATGGAGGATGAATCTAATTGCGTTCATGGAGACGGTAGTCCGTACGTACGCACGAGCGACAATATCACTCTTTTGATATTAAAATAATATTTAATTGGAACTTATATCATATATAATGAATCATTATTATGTGATATTTATTATTTACATGAATTACAAATCATTATTATACCCATTCAAATAAAAATATATTGAATAACACTTACACCACGACGTGGAGAAGGTAAGCCGTACGTACGCACGTATGGAGAAATTTCATTCAAAGGATGGATAAAATACTGAATATGGTAGTACCATATTTATAATAATATTTCAGTATATAGGATATACTGGATTCATTATTTTAGAATGGGAATAACAAAGAAAGAAGAAGTTGAAGAAGAAATGAATTTGAAAAAGGGTGGTGAAAACATTACCTCTTCTCCAGGTTCTTCCTCTTGATTTGATCAAAATGGCTCTTTAAGTTGGCTTTCTGAATAAAGGAAGGCCTCTAGATGAAGTGAGGGATGTTGAGAGAGTATTTGGGCAGATTTTGGTCGAACCAAAAGGCTTTGATGTTGTGAATTAAAGAGAAGGGGGAGTGCCCTTTTATAAGAGGGGTGAGGGGCACCTTTGGAAAAGCTAGAAATATAATTTTATAATAAATTCATATTCAGATTCTAATGGATAAAAAGTGGATTATTTAAATTTTAAGGTGGGTATAGGTCGAAAACCTCTCAGAAAATAGGATTTATACAGGTTTGGGTTAATATATTAACCTTGTCTTTAAGTATTAAATCTTAATTAATTAGTTTGACACTTAGCATGTCACATTGTATTTTTATATTATATAGTTCATAAACATACTATATACATCTAAGAGTCCCCCAAGTGGTCTTTTAATGATACACCTATCATGAAATAAGTGTCTTGGCCGAACCATAGATTTTTATGAATTTAATATCAATTAATAATAAAATATTTGTTTTAAAAACTTTTTTTTTGTCAATTTTGACACTATTTAATAATTGATTTTTATAAAAATCATAAAAGAATTATT
This sequence comes from Viscum album, assembly GCA_963277665.1. NCBI lineage: Eukaryota > Viridiplantae > Streptophyta > Magnoliopsida > Santalales > Viscaceae > Viscum > Viscum album. Next base: position 1,210,509,208 of record OY728159.1, read on the forward strand.
ACTTCGAAAAAATTTCATTAAATCAATACTAACATGTCATATTATCCTATAAAAATAGTGAAATTCATAAAAAGTCTCAAATTATATTAATTTGGGTATTTGTAATATCAATTATTTTAATTTTTCACTATTATGGTAATTATTACATCATCATTGTGTCATTATTAAATTAAATTATATAATGTCTAAAAATTATATATAAAATAACATTATGTATAAAATCTTTTTGGATTTATAATGAATATTTATAGATGAAAATCAAACAGATATAACCTTATGTAAAATTTTTTTTCTATAAGATATATGCTTGTGTCATTTTTTATTCATTTTAACATAATTATTATAAAGTGTCCCTATCACTTACAAGTGGCTCCATGAGGTCCCAAAATCGACCACAAGATGCCCATGGTCGGAAATGTATCAACCAATATTGTTAGGACACGTTTTAGGGTAATTTTATATTGTTATAATATTAATTTTATCCCTTATTTTCCTGATTTACCCTTTAACAATAGTAAATAAAATATTTACCGAAGTAATTGTTCAAAATGTCAAAAAATTAAAGTTACATATTTACAAAATTTAAACATCCTGATTCCAAATATGGAATCCATTTTTCCAAATTCAAAACACAGAACTGTCATAAATTAATTTAAAATTAATTTCCGTTGTTAAAACAAAACGTGTGTTTTTAAGAGATAATAACTATCAAAAGATTGACACCTGTATATTCGGTTTAATTGTGAAATTATGTCCAATGACCAAAATTGTATTAAATGGTAAAAATATATTATAAATATACTATAAAACCACTCAAATTCATACTTATCACTATTAATTATTTTGATTAAAAAAAGTGTTTTTAATTAAAATTTAGTAATTTTCAGTATTCATCAAAAAATGAATGTTATCCGAAAAGTACCAAAATTTCACCCTAAGCTAATTTAGATATTAATAATCAAAAAATGAAGTCCATTTCAAAAGATAAAATTTATAAAATTTCAAAAAATAGTTATTACTATTCATAACGGCTAGTTTGATTGGTTGTGGTGTGTGTTAGAACTCGAAGTTGCCTATAACACACGATACTGTATTATTCAAAGGAAAGCGTACCATGGTTGTTTGGGATGTTTCATTTTAAATTTCTATGTCCCCATTTAGTCAATTTGAATATATAAAAGTTTAAAATATTGGATTTAAAATGGTTCACTCTTAAAAGTTGGTAAAAGTGAAATACTGAAAATGAATGTGTTCTTACATTATGTCTATGAAACTCATAATATGGATTCTAAAATTATAAGGGTTATATGAAGTTTAAAATTTAGTTAATACTATTCATAACCTCTTTTGAACGACTTTTTTGGTAAGTCATGGTGCGCTTGAACTCGGTGTTTCATGTAGTGCATGTTATTGAATTATTTTGAAGAAATAACACACCATGAAATCTTGGGGTGTTACATTCTCCTCTCCTAAAATAAATTGCGTCCTCACAATTTGAAATTGTTTTTTGAAAATAAAAGTTTGAATATAGAAAATATCATTCTGGGAAAACCCACATCTGAAATTTGTTTAATAAAATTTAGTCTTAATAAAAGAAAAATAGAAATGAAAGGGTCACCACCAAATTATGATCTCTATTAGGAGAACATTGGTGGCAATTAGAGACATATATTTTTAGGAAAAACGTTAATATTTATAGGTAGTGATTGGGGTAATCAATCAAAAACATGTGTATAATTGAGGGCCTTAAATTCATCAACCCATGATGATTTAAAATACAATCGGATCAGCAAAACATATGGTATTAGGATAACATATTTTGTTGTTTTAAGATCACATCACTAAAGAATAATAATTAATTTCTTCATTGAATAAGAGAAGAAGAGAAATATATACTTGACAAGTAGAGTCTCAATCTTTAACTAAGTTCTACCACAAACTCATCTTTCACTAAAAAAGATATTTGAACATAAAAATAATATTCTATTTATCCAATTTGTATAGGGTTAAAAAATGAATTAATAATTCATCTAGCAGAACCATTAAAAAAAGACATTATTCAATCCAGGACATCACGTGGGTTAGTGCTAGGTGATACACCATTGTCGCCCTTCAGTTGTGGGTTCAAGTCTCACGGCCATGTCGAACACGACGGGTTGCGGCCCGACCTCTGGGTTGTCCTTTTATGGAAATTCAAAATAATCCAAACTAGAACTATCCAAAATACTTCAGTCCAAAATATATAATGAATGTAAACACAATGAAGATTATTTTTTCCGCGTAATAACATGTATACACCTTCATCATGTATTCTTTTAAAACACTGCAACATCTAGAATTACCATAAAACCTTATTTATTACATTCATGATCATTTATTCCTTAAAGAATAATAAATATAATCCTTCAATCCAAAAATTTTGTAAACCCCAACAATGATGGAATATACATATCATTAATTAGTTTCAAGTTATTCAATAATATCCAATATAATTTATCCAAATCAATCATGTAATATTCTAAAATCACTACCTTGGTATCAGAACTATATTATGGTTTATCTTTCTCTCAATCATATATTATTCAAAAAAATTACCTGCTATTGAGTCACTTTTCTTTGTTGCACACAAACTCAAGTCCTTAATGAAATTTTACTACAGTACAATCATTATATTCTCCATAATTATTATCACAAGTGAATTGTTGATACTACAATCCAATAACATAATCAACATAAGAACTCTAATCATTCCTCTTCATCTGTGGTAATATCATAACTTGATTATTATCCAATAACATCATTTGTGGCATAGTCTGATGACTGGGACATAGGTTCGCGTAGTGTCCAAACTCCTTGAAAATGAATCATTGTACATTTGAAATGATTTTCTTACCCTTATAGTCAAGTACTTGGTGCCCTTTTCCTACACACTTATAACAAACTATCATTCCTTTCAGGCAAGTTCTATGGTGTTTCTTCCCACAGTTATCACATATGGGGAAATTCTTCTTTTCCATCTTCCCTTTATCTATCATTCACTCTTTCATCCTTTTGTTCCCTTGCCTCCCTTCAAAGTCATATGACTCAGTAAACTCTTTATTTATCTTATTCACACATGATACAATTTCTTCATATGATGATAATACGTGGGAGACTATTTCCCTTCTAAATGATGGCTTCATACCATGAAGGATACCATCCTTATTACTCTTTGGATCATACGTATTAATGAAGTTCAAATTCCTTCTACTGGGCACCATTTCTATACTAGGTCATTTAATGAATTGCAATGAATAATTACAAACTTGTAAAATACCTAACGCAAATTGAGAAGTTTATGGATAAAATCCATAATCATAAAAATGTTTTCCTTGAGTAAGTATATAATCAAGATCCCTTCATAATGGTTTGTAATGAAAATGAGAATTATCCTAAGCATATCCCTCGGAGGTGTCGTAAACAAGAGTGCAGCAAGGCCCGTTGTCGTGCACTAGTTCCCATTCGAGTCTAGCTCAAAGAGGTGTTTTCGGGGTTTACCCCCAGGTACATCTGTGCCCAAGCCGCCTCTACCTGCTCGTATCAAGACAGGGATGTATTTCTCGGAAAACTCACAAAATCTCTACAATACCAAAATTATAGGAAGTTCTTCTATACTAATCCTAAATGTTCATCTTAGGTCTACGTGCTATAATCAGAGTTTATCTAAATATAGATTCCAAGGTTTTTACTAAACTTCCTCTGATACCAACTATAACTCCGCAACCCCAGTTACCCAGAGTCGGTGCATTATTTTAATACATTGGCATGATTACGAGGAATCAAGTCCCAAAGGACCGATTAGTTTAGCAGTCTTGGAAAATAGATTGCATACATGAATGTTACATTACACATCATAACATACAAAACAACATAAATAATCCGTTATGAATGACATTATTAACATGTCTTAACCCTTATTATCAAACACAATATACTTCTTGGAATCCTGGGAAAAAACATAGAAAGGGGTGAGCTCAAACGCTCAGTAAGGGTTAGCAATACAACAGAAAATTTCATAAATAAGAATAAACATTTAAGGCAATGTATAACTAAATCAAAAGCCTTTTAAACATAAACATCAACATAGTATGACAAAAATAAAATGAAATAATGCTATCTATTTATTCACATTGATATTATACTATTTGAATAATCACATGCAATATCAATAACCACTTTCATAAGGATGGAATTCATAATTCCAGACTATCATAACCACATAGCCAAGGCCTCGTGACAAGACTACAAGTAAGATTTTGTCAAGGCCTTGTGCCTAGACACTAGTTTGTCTCATGAGACCTATTAATGCATTGAGGAGGTATAGAAGGATCCAATCGTCACATACTAAGTCGAATACATTCCCATATGAAAATGTTTAAACATAACATAAATATTCGTATTAAAACTATCATACGGAACGTCAATACTTTCTCCATAAAACATGAATGGTATAAAAATTACACATCCAAAGTAAAACATATCACAAAACCTTCAATATAATACACAAGTTTTTTATCATAATAAATCAACTTCAAATGGGATTAAAATCCATCAAAGGATGTTGATATAGATGAAATCAATACTATTTGAGAGAAATATCTATTTTCTTGAAATCATTGAAAAGCCACACATTTATAAAGGAAGTAATTTAAAAGAGATTTTTGATTCAAAGTATCCCATACCAAATTGAAACTTTTAAAAGGAGTTTTAATTTTACAACATTAATGTCCATATAAATAAATCCTTAAAATCATTTTGAAAACATGGACATTAATTAAAAATATTTAGAAAGATAAATCTTTAAAATATTTAAAATTCTGATCTTGTTAAAGAGTACCTTTCACAAATTATTAAAATATTCATTTTGAAATCATTTCAAAGTCAAATAATTATAAAATAAAACATTTAATTTGAAAATATTCTTATAATCTTGTAAGGGAAGCTTCAGCGATTTTATAATGGTGGAAAATAACCCCACCCGCCGTATAAGTTTAAAAATACTTTCCTACCTTAAATTTGTCGAAAAGGTTAAAAAAAGTACCTTGTTTGGAAAAAGACGGAAAGATTCCTTTCAAAACACATAAGGGTATAAATGACTTTAACCCATTTTCTAGTAAATAGTAAAAAAAATTAAATACATTTTTAAGGAACATGGATGTGGATGATAAATAGATCGCAATAGATAATTACATATTAACAACCTCGGATAATGAAGAGATTGCAAAATAACCCTTTCCAATTTGGTAACTTACAAAACATAAAACCCATGAAAGAGTTATAATACAATTATTATGTAAATACACATAAATTAAAGTGTATTACACAAATTATACAATTACGGGCAGTACATACACTCCACAAAAGTAATAGTGGAAATATGACATGAATCTCACATAAATAAAGAGTGAGATGAAAACCCATTACTTTGTACTTTTCCTTGGTTAAGGGTAGTTTATCCTCCTGTATAATGGTGAAATATTTTTTATTAAATTATAAATGAATAATATACATTAATATGATATCATATATGATCTTTTAAGATTAATTTGATAATAATATCTTAGTATTATCGTTGTGTCGGGTGTTAACATACTCGTTTTCTTTTAGATGTTTTGTTACGTAAGCCATGTTTTTTATGGATAGGTTGTATAATATTCATATCCAAAATGATATCAAGTCCTTATATAGTATTATTAATCATCAAATGAGGATTAGACTTGGATTGATACAATGGAGGATGAATCTCATCCCGTTCGTGGAGACGGTAGTCCGTACGTACGCACGAGTGACGATATCACTCTTTTGATATTAAATTAAAATTTAATTGGATGGTATATCATATATAAAGAATAATTTTCATGTTATATTTATTATTTAATTGAATTTAAAATGATTATTATACTCATCCAAATAATAATATATTGAATAACAATTACACAACGACGTGGAGACGGTAAGCCGTAGGTACACACGTATGGTGACATGTCATTCAAAGGATGGATAGAATACTGAATATGGTTGAACCATATTTATAATAATACTTCAGTATACAGGAGATACTGGATTAATTATTTTATAATGGTAATAACAAAGAAAGAAGAAGTTTAAGAAGAAATGAATTTGAAAAAGGGTGGTGAAAACATTATCTCTTCTCCAGGTTCTTCCTTTTGATTTCATCAAAAGGGCTCCTTAAGTTGGATTTATGGCTAAAGGATGGACTAAAGGATGAAGTGAGGGAAGTTGAGAGAGTATTTGGGTAGAGTTTTTATGAACCAAAAGGCTTTGACAGTGTGAATTAAAGAGAAGGGGGGGGGGGTTCCCTTTTATAAGAGGGGTAAGGGGAACCTTTGGAAAAGTTAGATATATTATTTTATAATAAATTCATATTCTGTTTCTAATATCTCCGAAGTGGATTATTTAAATTTTAAGGTGGGTATAAGTTGAAAAAAAATCAACCAATAGGATTTATATAGGTTTGGGATACTATATTAACCTTATCATTAAGTATTAACTTTTAGTTAATTAGTTTGACACTTACCATGTCACTTTGTTTTTTTATATTATATAGTAAATAAACATACTATATACATCCAAGTGACCCCCCAAGTGGTCCATTAATGATAGAGATATCATGACATAATTAACTTTTCCGAACCTTAGATTTTTAGGAATTTAATATCAATTAATAATATAATATTTGTTTTAAAAACTCTTTTATGTCAATTATGAAACTATTCAAGAATTGATTTTTATAAAACTTATAACAGAATTATTACATAGAAAAGAGTTAATTAAATAAATCCTAACATGTCATATTATCCTAGAAAATAAGTTTAATTCATAAAAAGTCTCATATTATATTTATTTGGGTATTTATAATATCAATTATTTTAGTTTTTCGATATTATGGTAATTACTACATCATCATTGTGTCATAAATAAATTAAAATATTTAATTTCTAAAAATTATTAATAAAATATCATTATGTAGGAAATCGTTTTGGATTTCTAATTAATATTTATAGTCAAAAATCAAACAAATATAACCGAATGTAAAAATTGATTTTCTAAAAGATATATGCTTATGTCAATTTTGTATTCATTTTAACTTAATCAAAATAAAGTGTCCCTATCACTTACAAGTGCCTTCATGATGTCCCAAAATTGACCCAAAGAAGCCAATGGTCGTAAATTTATCAATAAATAAGGTTATGACACGTTTTATGGTAAATTTTTATTATTATAATATTATTTTTAACCATTATTTACCAGATTTACCCTTTAACAATGGTAAATAAAATATTTAACGAAGTAATTATTCAAAATGTATAAAAATAAAAGTTACCTATTTACACAAGTATAACATCCTGATTCGAAATATGGAATCCATTTTTACAAATTCAAAACACAAAAGTGTCGGAAATTAATTTAAAATTAATTCTTGTTGTTAAAACAAAAAGCGTATTTTTATGAGATAATAACTATCAAAAGATTGACACATGTTTATATTTGGTTTAATTGTGAAATTATGTCCAATGACCAACATTGTATTAAATGGTTAAAATATATTCTAAATATAATTTAAAACCACTCAAATTAATAATTTATCACTATTAATTATTTTGATTAAAAAAGTTGTTTTTAATTAAAATTTAGTAATTTTCATTATTCATCAAAAGATGAAAGTTATCCGAAAAGTACCAAAATATCACCTTAAGCTAATTTCGATATTACGAACACAAAAATGAAGTCCATTTCAATGGAAATTTTTTATAAAATTTCAAAAATTAGTTATTACTATTCATAATGGCTAGTTTGATTGGTTGTGGTGTGTGTTAGAACTCAAAGTTGCGTACAACACACGCTACTGTATTATTAAAATGAATTCATACCGTGGAAGCTTGAGTTGTTTCATTGTAAATTTTTGATTTCCCCATTTATTCAAATTTAATAGATAAAAGTTTAAAATATTATATTTAAAAAGGGTTCACTATTAAAAGTTGGTAAAAGTGAAATACTGAAAATCAATTTGTTCTTACATTATGTCTATAAAACTCATAATATGGAATCTAAAATTATAAGGATTATATAAAGTTTAAAATTTAGTTAATAATATTCATATCCTTTTTTGAACGGCTTGTTTGGTAAGTCATGGTGCGCTTGAAATCGGTGTTGCATGTAGTGTAAGTTATTGAATTATTTTGAAGAAATAACACACCATGAAATCTTGGGGTGTATCAAAGGGGATATAGTGGGCCCCAACCATTAATTAATAATTATAATATATTCCTATTTTCAATTGTTTGAAGAAAAAACTATTCAATTGAAATATAATAACCTTCCTCAATCTATAAACATAATCAATAACCATTCTGTGTAGTATGATAAATGATATCAAGATAGTACATCCACTATCAAACTGATCATAAATAATTTAATAAAATATCATTTATGATAAAAAATAATAGATAAATATCAATAAGAAATAAAATTCAAAATAGGATTCCATATAGAAGATAATACTCTAATAAAATCATAGAGGAATTCATGAGAGAAAAACCCTTTTTTACTTTGAAAAAAAGAGTTCTTTTGGAAAAATCATTTGTACATTTCATGATTATTTGTATATAACTAGAAATGAAATATAAAAATTTTCAGTAAAAAATATCTTTTTTATAAAAATAAATGAGACTTAAAATATGTTATGAATGGTACTTCAAAATGGGTAAGATATCACGATAGTCTTTTTTATTAGTATTGCATATTAGAAAGAAATGAGATCTGAACCTTATAATACAGGTATTCCACCATAAAAGATAAATTAAATAATCAAGATAGTTGATTTTAGAAAATATAAACAGAATATTTTATAAGTAAACAAAAATAAGGAAGCATCACATTGTGTTAATAATAGTGGAGGAATAACCAAAAAGAAAATATTATGGTTCGTGAGAAATCCCTTAGCTTATGGTAGAATGTGTTATGAAATTGAACATAACATATTGGATAATTAAATTAGTTAGATAATAAATAAACTAAGAACCTTATATAAATGTATTTTATTTATTCTTATTTTATTAAGTTCATTTATGGTCTTTTTCATGATTGTTAAGATACAATTGTATTTCATGGGCCCGTTCTATTCCTTGGTTTTGACGATCGATATACTTGTATATGAGTATGGATGTTCATGTGGAATGGGGATAATCGTCTAGAATTTAATTAATATGTTATTAATTAATAGACATAAGATTAATTGATTATGTAATTTATTTTTATATGTTATGATAATAGGTCATTAGATAAAGCATAAGTGATAAATATTTAGAATTTTTTGGCAGTTTTTTGATCATTACGAACTAGTGTTGTCTTATGAATAAATATTTTGTTTATATAATGTTTATAAAACCTTAAATAAATTATTATAAAAATAATAACGTAAATTTTAAATACGAAATTGTTTCATTACCATCATTGATGGAGAAATTGAATAAAGAAAATCTATTATCCACGAAGGTTGTAGTCTCTACCGTATGGATGATGATTTCGTTTTTCAAATGGGTGACATAGAAAAAAGAGTTTAAGGAATGATATTCCATTATCATGATATAATTAAAAATCATATATGATTATATAGTTATAATTCTTATTTGGACAGTGTAGGCGAGTAGAGAAAAATAATAGAAATTAATATGAAAAAAATTAAAAGGATACCAAAGAGGATTTTACGTCATGAATACTCCTCCTAGATAACCTCTTTAAGGGGATTGGTTTTGGTATTTTTTAAGACCTAGATATCCAAGAAATGTGGGAGTGTTTTAAAGATCATATTAGGAAAAAAAATTATAAGCTTTATGTCTCAGAGTTGTGAGGAGAAGAGGCAGTGAGTTATGATATTTATAGTACTGGATAGGGGTGATTTTTCATTATATTATTCATTATTTTATTATTTTTCTAAAGAAAATAAATAGTGAATATTATTATTAATAATTATATTAATAAACGATTTTTATTTCTAAACAAGGGTTCTTACATAATCTCAACATCACATATTACTCAAAAAATCATGTATTTGTCATTTATCGTAAATTACTATTTTTGATATTCACTAAAAAAATCATGTATTTAAAAAAATATAAAAAATTACAGTAACTATTTTGTGGTGTCTATATTCTAAAAATGAACTCCATTGGATGAAAATAATATTCTAGATATTATAATTTTAATCATTATTTAAAACCTCCATTTACTTGAAAAATACATATTTTAAATCAACAATAGATTATATAACACTTTCAAAAATTACCTTAGGTCTCATAAAATTATCCAAAAAACATAATAATAAAAAATTATTTTTTTTATATTTCATATAGATAAATATTATTTAATTTTTTTTAATAAATATAATATTCTAATTAAATATTTATGAATTAAAAAAATACAAAAAATAAATTTAATAAATTAGAAAATATTCATTTACATAAACAATGTTTTAATTATATGATACTTTATTTTAGAAGGTCACAAAATTTTATTTATTAATTCACGGAGGATTTTACAATTTAATAGTTTATGTTACTATTAATAAAGGACATATTAATTTTCCAAAGCTCATGTTACTATTTTATCAATATAGGTTCCTTAACATATAGAAATACCTTTTATTTCAACAATTCTTCATTTATGTTGTCTTTATTATGTTATATAATTAAATTTATATAATATATAATATATTAACACAATAAGGTAAATTTCACTGATCGAGTTATGGGCCGTTAAAGAAATCAATTATCTTTTGAATATAAGTTAAAATTATAAGGAAATGATTTATTGAAGGAGGGATGAAACACACCATGATTTTAAAAGAAGAAAATTTTGATTAATAATGTATATGAAACAAAAAACTTATCAAATATGAAAAAATAACACCTTGAGATATTATAAAATATATATTTATAAATAAATTCAATCTTTCTAATATCCCGCAGGGCACACAACCCTAAGTCATGATGAACTGTAATATATATACCTCTATAACATAGTTCTTAAATTGGAAAATATGTATAGAAATAAATAAATTAATAAAATTATAAATTAAAAATATATATAAATAATTTCATGGTTTTTCTATTAATTTTAAATAGAATAATAATCATTTGAATTAAAAATAAATTTTTTCCAAAAACTGTATTTTCTAAAAAGCTGTATCATCATGTTTTAGAAACTATTTTATAATTCATTTTTACATATTTTGTAAAAAATTTTGAAAAAATTAAATTCATTTTTGAAATTATCATGTCAAAATAATCTTAGGGTATTTGTTATATTTTTTCAAGATTGTTTTATTTTTTGATGAATCGTGAAAATTAAGATTTTTATTGAAAAATAAATTTTGGAATAAAATATTTGCAAGTTTAAATAATATTTTAAATAGTTTAAAAGAAATGTTAGTTAAATAAAATGAAATTTAAACTATTATAAGAAACATTAATCAATTTTGTTTTTATTTTTTATATATGATATTCATAAACATTTTTAATGTTCTTTTTTTTAAACCACATTTTGAACTTGTTTACGGTTTTCTTTTTAAACTAAATTCATCGACTTATATACATTTAATTAATGAAAATAAATTACATATTTATAATAATCATAACTATTTTTATATAATAAATTAAACATAATATTTTACCATTATGAATAGTAGAAGTAGTTAAAATAAATTACAATAGTTATGTTAAAAGATTCTTTACATAGTGGTTTTAGTAAAATGATAAGGGTAAAAAATGATCTAAAACTATCCAATACACTTTTATGACCATATTTATACCTTATAATCTCTAATATTTTATTATTTTTCATTTTTTGGCCTTTAGGAATGTAAAAAATGTGGTACACATTTTTATTTTATAAAAATAATCTTGTATCCTCTCCCTAACATATAAAAGGACACCGCCTCGCCAAAATTATTAACAACTATAAATAGTTATGGATTTAGATAAACTTTATTAAATCTATCCCCAAAATACTTATCCACATTATATATCTTCTTGTATTCCCCAAAGACCATCCCTAGGGTCCTTTAGAGGATATCTCAATGAGGTATTTTAAGAGATGAAAATTTCTTTAGTGAAGGTATTCAGTTTTCGTTCTTCTTTTCCCACCTTCAATTATATATTAACACTTAAAATATAGTAACACAATTATATAAAATATACGTAGGTATTATTATGTTTATGTAATAATATTTATCCAACTATATCTCTATCGAATTGGGAACAAAATCATCGATCGTATGTACGGAAAACAACTGCCTCACGAACCGACATAATACATTTTCTTTCAAACCACCACATGATTGTGTAAAATGATGGATATAATGTCTATATTTAAAATTTATAATATTATTATATTATTATAATTATAATTACATAGAAAAATTCTTAACATCTGTGACGTTTAAAATTACAAAAACAGCACTACTGTGTATGGAAAATTACCGCTTGTGAAGCGTTGTTATTTTTGTCACATACACATTACCAAGATGGAAATAAAGGATGATATAATGAATATATCTAATATAAATTACATTATATTTTTTTATTTATAATTGAAATTCCATCCACTTCCTTACCCAATAACACATTATCAAAATGATAGCATCTCTCGTACGTATGTTCAACCTACCATCTCTACCAAGTGATGTGATCCATTATACATGATCAATTTAAACCAACATTTATAATATATATCTAATGGAAAAATTTATATTTATAACATAAATATAATTCCTACGATTATGTAACTATATAATATTCTTAATAACCCAATAATCGAGGAAAAAACAAGAATGATAAAACAAGGTAATTAACACAATAACGAGTGAATATAATGATGTATTATTAATAAATGAGGGGGATGGTGTTATAATAGGATCATATATGAAATTATATATATGAATATGACTATTTTATAAATTAATTACATTCTTTAAACCATTATACATTATTTTATGTCATTTTCAACAAAAAGGAAGTGTGAGGTTGGAGAGTTCATCTCAAATTACCTTTTTTGAGACATAATGTAATGTTAATATCTTAGTTTATTTTTTATGGTGTATAAACCTCCCAATAAAATTTCATATCATTATTAATTAAAAATTCATGAGATATAATATTTTAATTTTATTTATTTCATCTTAGTGTATTTGATATAATAATTTAAAAATTGTAAGAAAATTTCCTAACTCAATTCCTTTTGATTAGTTGAAATTACTTCTTCTCTGTCATTGAAATTATAATATTATGTGTTTAAAGAATTGTGAATATAAAATGTTTTTTTTTCAAAATATTTTGTTTTTATTGATATTATATATATATACTTTATTCGTATATTAATTCTCACTTAAACCTTTATGATCATAAAAGGGTTTATCTCACATTTTCATTTTAATTGATGTTATTTATACTTGAATTTAAAATATAAGAAATCATATGACAATAATATAATAAAACACTTTAATTTTATTCATATCAAGTTATTCATTATGTTTTAATTTAAAAACACCTTATTTCTCTCTTCTGTACTTAAAATTATAGAAAAATCATTTTTAATAAAATATGATATCATACCTATCTTCAATCGAAAATTGTTTTTATTCATATAATATGTTTTTAAAAAATAATATTTTGTTTAAATTTTATGTAATATATATGAAATAAAATATAACCCATATATTAAATTTAATAATTTTTTTTGAGTGGAATATTCAGGTCATTTTCCAAACAAGGCCCATTTCACTTTTAATAAAAACATGAAAATACTGTTTTTTAATGATTATGACATGTATGAAATTCCCCGCTATCAGGACCGAATAATGTTTTTAAGATTCCATTACATTTATCAAATGTTATATTCAATGAAAATTAAATTCAAAATACTTTTTGAACTTTTATTTTTAAAAAATATATTTTCATTGTGAAAAGGTTATTTGCCTCTAAAATGATTTAATGAAATTTTTATTATATTTCTATTAATAAATGAAATAAATCATTTATTATACATTTGATCTACCTGCGGTATGTTTAATTAATAATTTTCTTATTTTATATATATATAGTTTATGAAAAAATTAACAAGGGAATGTAATGTAATTCAATTTCTTGAATATTTTATGAAAACATTATATATTACTTGAAATATTAACTTTCTTTCCACCATTTGAAATTACATTTCCCCAGAATATCTATATTATTTTTTTGTAAATATTTATTAACTAAAAAAAATTCATTTATATATACGGTATTTTATTTTTAATAATATTTGATTTATACAAGAATTTATTGATTGTTTATATTCCTTACCCAATAGGGAAATTTATTGATAAGATATATTATTCTTGAATTAAATCAATTATTCGAATTACGAGGAACATTTTGGACATATTGATATAGGTGGGTCATGGTTTTGGATAGCCTCTTGATGTATTGAATGTATCATGAGACGAATCAGATAGATAAACAAATTTAAATTTTTTCTAGTGTATACCTACCCATTAGTTTAAAAATATTAATTTAATGGTCTTGATATTAGTTGTACCGTGATACAAAATATCATTAAATTTAATAATTATACATTTCCTTCATCATGAATTCAATTATTATCATCCATAATATTTTCTCAATGATATTATTTGTGGATCCATTTTTTTCTCAATTTATCAATTAGCTGCAATATGTTTCATTTATTTATTTATCCTTTTGATTATGAATTTTATAATCATGACAATCAAGTAATTTAAATGGAATGTGTGTTAAGATATTAACCTTTACAAATAGATTATATTTTATGTATTAATATTCATATAAGCATGATAACTTATGATTTATGTAACTCTTATATATCATACAAGATCACCAAAATTTTATTTTATATTACAGGAACCCAGAAAGTGTACAATGAATTTTATGAATGGATATTATAGAGGGAATAATGATATTATTGAAAATAATATTTTATAATTGATGTTTTGAATTTTAATACAAGACTCAAGTATGTATATTGTTTACAATGACTACTATACAATTTTTTTCATCAGAATGTGATCAGAAGTAACTTAAAGAAATGAAGTAAAGTTATTATAAGATATATGATACTAGGGTAATGTTATTTATTTACCTTATTTTATTTTCATCGACCAAAATATGGAAACCTTGTACAATATACCATCTCTATGAAGGATTTCTTTCATATTCTATCAATAAATATTATGTTGTACTGTAAATACGTACATATTAAATATATATGATATTTATATCACATTTATCATAATATATATGATCGAAACATGGTAAATGTAAAATGAAAAAAATACCCAATCCGAATATACAAGAAAAAACAAAGCAATGATTACTCAAAACAAGATTTTAACATAAAATTATTTATAAACTAATAATAAAATGTCATAAGTAAATTATATATGGTAAGATATATATAAATATGTATCTATAATTGATTTATATAATCTTATATTTATTTTACATGTGGTTTAATCATGTTTGAAGGAATTGGAGACATTAGGTAAGTAATTTTCTTCTCAATTTTTTTTCATTGGGTAATATTTTATATTAAGATTCTATCATTTTAGGATGATTATATATATCCCACTACTTTTGTAATATCATGGATATAATTATTTTAATGGTATTTTTATTTTTGTAAGACCCTGATATTTCATTATATGAAAATTTTATTCGATATCATATGTGACAATCGACATTTTGATGAGATTTTATTACAAAAAAAGATGAGTTTTGATTGTGTTACCCGAAACAACTAGTTTCTTCAAAATCTTATTTTACAGACATGGAACTTTTTTACCAAACAACAATATATTATTGATATTATTATTTAATGTAATAATTATCATCTATATTTTTGAATGGATGGTAATAATAAGAGAATCTATCTCATAAAAATATATATTATACCCAATATTACTGAATATGGTTTAGTCATGTCTGACACACCCAATTTAAAATTAATTTTTAACACATTCATAAAATTAATTTGACAAAAATATTCTCTATTATTGAAATTGAAATAATAGAAATATTAGGGTGATTTTTACAGATCATTCTGAGAAGTATAATTTTCCATTGAATAGTTTAAAATAATGGATTTTAATTGAAAATTGTATTTTCATTATAATAATTTATAATGTTAAAATATATTATTAATTTTTTTCAAAAAAATAGTTCATTTATAAATATAAAAATATAATTCAGATCATTGGAATCATTTTCATATTTAATGATAATATAATAACATAATAATATTCTAAATATTTTAACATTGAAAACTTAATTCCTCTTCCCGTATAAATGATTTAATTTTCATTAATTTATTCTACTTAATTGAGTTTAATTTAGAAAATATATTCCAATATATGAAACATATACATTTATATTATCTAATTGGCACAAATTATTTTTGACCATAATGACTAGTGAAAATAGATAACATTAATTATAATGGTTATGGTAAAAACATGTTTATTTAGAGGTTAAACAAATAATATAATAATTAAAATGAAATAACCATAAATAAAACAACCATTTATGTACATATTTTGACCCTTATAACCTATTGATCTAATTATATAATATTTTGAGAAAATGTTCCATGAAAGTAACGCATACAATAAGCTATGTAATGAAAAAGACAAGAAAAGTACTTTTATTTAAATAATAAAAAATATTTGAGATTAGGGAAAAACTACATAGGTTTGGGTATAAATATTAATTTAAATAATAAATGATCTTAAATTACTATTATAATTTATCTTTATTTTCTATAAGAGAAAAAAATATATAATGTGCTTAAGAAATGCGAACATAGTTATTATTTTGTAGATAATAAAATATTATAAATGGAACTAAAATATTAAATGTGACATAAATTGATTGAATTATTGTATTAACTTAATTATTTATATGAATATACCATGTTAAACATATAAAAACTTCATATATTTCAATTCCATAATTTCCGTGATGTTCTGTAAATTCAAATTAAATGAATAATGACAAAATTAACATTAATACTATTTTATGTGGCGCTTTTTCAATTTAATTACGCTTATGTTAATGATTAATTTCCAACACATGTTCAATTTTTAATTAATATATTGGATTTAATTCTTATAATAATTTTATAGAATCTATATAATATATCTTAGTCTAATTTATCTTTAATGGACAAATTACATTGGTTAGAAAACATCCTAAAATAATGAAAAAATAAAAGTTGTAAAATAAGAAAAAATTGGATTTAAAGAAAAAAATTGTTAAAAACATGTGTTCAATTTTGTGGTGGTGGAATGGATATACCATTTAATTGTTATATCTCTATAATTATCATTATTTTATCCACCTAAGTATGGGACACCTCTAAATATTGAATACATTTGTGTATTTACAAGAATTTCACTCCTCAACAACTATGAAAGGGAACTCACTCCCCCAATATCTTAACACATATCAAGCCATTTGTACTGAACAAGATATACCTAAATCACTCCCCAAAATACCTCCCCTTGTCATATAATCCTTATTTTTTCATAATTAAAACCTTTTATGGTTTTAGTGAAAACATAAACAAGATACCTGAAGAAGACATGATGTTATTCTAAATACATTTTTTTACTTCCATATTCACCTCCGTAAATAAATATATTAACATTATAATATAATAAAATAATTTTATTTAATATAAATATATGTATTTATGTTATGTGTTAAATCTAAAAATTCTCATATTTCTATTAAATGAGATATGAAATCATCATTTGTGTGTACGGAGGACTACTGCCTCATGAACCATTGTCATTTGATTTTTACATTACCACCATTAAATGAGGAAAATAATGATGTATTTATAGTTTATATATGATATATATGATATTTATTATGTTATAATGATTATTTACTATATTTATTATACAAACCATAATGCATTCCGTTTTTTCATAAAACGATAACGTTTCTCTTGTGTATGCCGGACTACTATCACCTGAAGCGATTTGATATGTTGACGCTTTGAATGTGATGTATTAAGGTTGAGTTTAATAAGAATATATTAAATAAAAAGGGTAATATTATTATAATATATATATATATCTATCTTTTACATTTCTTTCATTGAACATGAAAAAAAACCGAAACAACATTCATTCGTACGTACGACCTATGGTCTCCATGAATGGTGTAATTTATTCCAACAACAAGATTTTATTGATTAATATAAGTAAATATATATAAAATATATATATGATATTTAAATCATGGATTTTATTTTTGATATAATTAAATTATTATCGATGTATTTGGAATAATAAATAACAAGTCTAAACATTTTTAAGAAACATGGAAATTAACACCGAAAAAAATGAAAAAATGATACATTATTAATTAAGGAGTTACATAATATAATTAAATAATTATATATGATATTATAATATTAATATGTTTTTGGTATAACTTAATAATAATATTAAAACCTCTATACTAGTTTTAAATATTGTTCACATAAAAGGAATCATAAGATATAGGATTTTGACTCAATTTACATTCTATTGAGACTTACATTTTGTTATTATCCAATTAAATTTATTATGGTTTAAATAAAAACCATTTGAAATTTAATATCACTATTTAATAATTATACAAGGAATTATAGGTTTCAATATGAATTAATTTATACCAGAGGATTTGAATTGAAAATTACCAAGTGGTAAAAGGTATTTTGTAATATCACTCTCTTTTGTAATTGTTATCATTATCTTGAATCAATCACTCTCTAATGATCATTTTTCATTGGTAATTATATTTATATTAAATATCCATATTATTTATAATTTTAATTAATATATTGTTAACCTTATATGATTTTTACATAATCTATTTACAAAAAATTATATTTGATTAACTGATTAAATATTGATAAATATATATCCTTTACAAAATACAGATATACTATATCAAAGAAGATCAATCCATGAATTAAAAATTTTATTTGAATTATGAATAATGATTTAGACCTAATGTGATGTGTTGAGAGAAAAATTATTTATCCCCTTGATGCATCGATAGGTCACATGAGACAAATTAGTTAATCTAGAATTAAACAGGTTACACATGTAGATTAAACAATCTTATGTAAGGCCTGGAGGATAATGGTATCATATTCCAGATACACGACATCCAATAATTAATCATTGACTTCATTAAAAATTAATATATTATTTTTTATGATTTTTTCACTATTATTTCATCCATGGATTCATTTATTTAACAGTTTTTAAATTAAATGCCATGTGATTCCATCTATTTAACTTGCAATATTGATCATTCCATATCCATTTATTTAAATGGATTGTGTTCTTAATTATTCAACATGACTTATTTATTAGTATTATTGTTCAATTATTTATTCCTATATACCTAAGAATTACTATGAATTTTACCTCAACCTTATTTTAAATACATTCCCCATGATTCAATTATGAATACTATGTATGATATGAAAAGTTATGATAATGAGAATAATATTATTTTCAAAAGAAATATATTTTGTAATATGTATGTTCAACCGTTACTCAATACTCATGTATGTATATAGATTTCCAAGAATAATAATTATTCATTCTCACAGGTTGTAGTTCCTTATATCATATTACAATGTAATGATATCAGGAACTGACACCGGGCTTTTGGGGTCGGGGACACTATAGTTGGTATAAATAAATGTTTGAGTCATGGATGATGTAATCACCAATTATTTAGAAATAAAATTCACTATCTATTGTACTTAGAGACAAGAATCAACACCTTTTTTATTGGTGTTCAAAAATAATAAACAAATGAATATAATAAAAATAAAAACTACTCACCACCCCTTATACTCCAGCATTAAATTAATTAATGATTGTCAACATTATATCCAACTACCTTTGAAAACCTCTCACACACATCCATGACATAAAATACATACCAAAATTTTAAATCCAAGTGTCTTAAGGATGTTGCCAAGGAGAAAATATTCATGAGGTAAAGTCATCCTTACATATCTTTAATTTAATTTTATTTTCTTATCCTATCCTCACCTCCACTATAAAAAGATTCATGGTAACTCTAGTTTCATATATATATATATATATAATTTCATTTTCTTAATTCAATATTCATCATCAAATATTTTTTATTATCCTTATATTTTAAAAATGAAATCATTATCTGTTAGTTGTCAATTCACCGCCTTTATTGATGACGAGTGTTTATTTTTCTTTACACCCTTGTAGTATTATCATAAAACCTTTTTAGGGTTAATAATGTTTTAATATGAGTACCAAACCTTATTTAATTTTTTATAACCATTATATAAATAATTTATTAAAAAAAACAATAATGGTTTTGATGGTTATAAAAACCGCCAAAATAAAATAATAATTTTTCATCAACATTTTATATAATGAATAATACTTATGTCAAATAAAGAATGATATATTGTATTTTTTATATTTATTTAATTTAATTAATACCATATAACATACCATGTATATAAATTTTATAATTTAAAAAGAACTCCCAATATTTCATACAATGTAACTAACTAAAAACCCATGAAATATAAATTATCCGAACAAAGTAATTAAACATTATAACTCATTGAAATAAACAATAATGAACATACTAAAATTATTATAAAATAATAATTTTTTATTGGTTCTTAATTAATTAATTAATTAACATAATTTTATTATATATGACATTATTTATAAGTGTTGAATCATTTTAGTCATAATGTAAGGGGTTTATCATGTAACATTCATTTATGTGAGACATGTATTATTCAAAAATTATTTATTAATTTTTTTGTATTTGTAATTGGAATTTATTTATAATACCATTATATTAATGGTATTTAATGTGTCAATTTGTTATTATTACTTATACGAAGAAAATGATTTGATTGATTACAATTGGTAAGGGATTTATCATATCACTTTTATTTATGTTAGATACGTTTCTTATTCATCGAATATTTTTACGATAGGTTTATATAATTCCCAATAACATATAATATCTTTAATCTTGTTATATTTCTGGTATTTAATGTTTCAGTTGACAATAATTACATTTAAGAGGCTTGTAGTTTTATTTATTACAAAATTGTAATGTTTCTCTTGTCTCACGTTTACTTCAATGAGATATATGACTTATACACCACATATTTTTTGTGTGTGGTGTATGTATAATTCCATTTGATATATAAAATCTTGAATATATATTTTTTATTCAATATTTTTTTTTATAATTATTAATTTTTATGGGAATATGATTCTACTGATTAAAAAGCGGTAAGGGATTTCCTAAGTCATTTTTCTTTCATTGGGTTAAACTTCAATTTCTTTTACTATGTAGTGATATGGTTTGGTGTAATTTGAATCGATATTATCTTAAATATTATTCTTATTCTTATGTGGTTTTATAGTTAATACACATAATAAATTTATTTTATTAATGTTATGATATTTCTAAAAGACTCTATGTCAATTTCATTCATTGAGGCATATTTTTTATGCAAATAACCTATTTTCTTTTGTATGGTGTACATAATGACCCCTTAATTTATAATTATAATTAATTGAATATTTCCATAAATATCCATATTAATTTTATCATAGATAGTATTATTAAATATATTGTATTACAATGTTTCATAATGTTCTTACTTCTAAATAAATTTGATTTGTTGGATAAACAATGTTAAATCCACATCCTTTACTAAATAAGAGTTTTTATTGATAAGTAATATGGATTAATGAATTAAATTGATCATTTGGATATTTGATGATTGATTTGGACATTCATATATGGGTGTGTCTTGGTTATAGATAACCCCTCTATGGATCTGTAGTCTCTTGAGACAAAAATGAAGGAAAAATTATGTGGGATTTCAACTATAATGATTAAAAAACTATGTGAATTTTCGTGATGGTAATGGCACCATGATTCCCTAAATCATTCCATAAAATTTATTAATCATTTACTTCAATAATATTTCGTCCATTATAATTCTTGGTATTTTCACAATGATATTATCCATGTATTTATATTGTTATCAATTCACTGACTAAATGAAATTTGTTTACAATAATTTTCACTTTTAAATTAAATATTCCTCATCCTCTAATTTTTGAAAATATGTTGATTAAATGGAATTTATTACATTTATATATTTAACTTTCTATATTGATTATTTTTATTTTATTATTTTTTCATGAATTATTCAATTGTATTTAACCATAACTGAGAATCTAAGCTCACACATTTATTTATTTTTTATTCCCCAAGTTATGAAGATGAAATGGTTAAATGTGTTAAAGGATACAATTAATTCGCATTTATATGTTTTATATTTGAAAAATGGTTTCTATGTATATATCTAGTTATTAAATACTATTGAGTCTATATTTCTATTGGGATTTGGATCTTGTATCATTTCAAATGTTATAATGTAAGGCTCCGCCTCAGGGATAATAGGGTTTCAATATTTACAGTTGGTATCAAAGGATGTTTAGAAGAATCCATGTAAGTTATAAACATAACAAATGTGAGAATTATGATAATTTCTTATAGTATTTACTAACTTTTACCATTTGATGAATTTTAATTTTTTGACTCAATTATCATGATGATTATGGGTTAACACAATCTCTTCAATTATTTAGTGATGGATCACAATGAAAAAATAATCAATAACCACAAAAATTGTAGGGATTTTTTCATTGATCAAGTCAATATAGTTAGTGTTGGAGTTGAACAAATCATGACCATATTTAGAAATCATACTTAGGTTATGAAGAATAACAATACTAAACCTACGATGGATCATTTCATGCGGTAGAAAACCATGAATTTTAATGGAATACTAATCTAGTGGTAGTTGATTAATGGATCTAGTCCATTGAAATGATATTTCTAAAATATGTACAAAAAAATGGTGTACTAAAAATATATATTCTTAATGTATATGTTGATCAATAGTGGACATTAATCTAGAATACCATGAATAAATATCTAATTGAATACATGTAATTAAGAACTTTTATTAAAACATTATTCAAAAAATCTATCCCTCATGAGTAATGAACTATGATGTAGATATAATTACATAGATTAAAGAAAAATGAATAAGAGAGTGTTGTAGAGTATGAGTCTACAATTACAAGAATATCCAGGTAATCAAAATATTAAATATGTGGTTTAGAAAACAATATTGATCATTTGATTGAATGTATTAATCAATTTCTATGAAGTAAAATGACTTCTCAATCATTTTTATCATATGATCAAATAATACTATGTTCTATCAATATAAATAATGAATTTAAAGATAATATATGTTGAATGGAAGTAAAGTGAAGAATGGATATTATAACAACTAGTAGATGTGTAAATCTAAAAAATAAGAACAAGGGAATTGAGATATGTCAATCATAATAAAATTTTCGAAAAAATCATTTTGGGATATTATTAAAATACATGGGAGTTTGATATAAAAATATAGAAATGTATCACAAAGATAATTACTGAAAAGGGAAAATAAGTAATCATATCCAGTGAATAAAATTAATTTACATGGGCCATTTTTCAAAAATACATCCTTAGAGACATGTAAATATACCATGGAAGAGGCCATGGTGAGATGATTATGATTATGAGAGTGATATAGCCGAGGTAGAAGTACCCAATGATATGCTAACCAACTTATTAATCCGGTATTGATATTTAGACAATGCATTACATGATTTCTGATCATTGAACTCTTTTATATCTACCCATTTTTCTATTGAAATTATATATTTTCTAATGGTTGTGTAATTTAAAAAAATATGTTTCGAGCAGTCCCCATTATAGAATAAAAGCGTGGTTTATTTCTGAACGTATCATCATACCCATGGTTGACTTTGGTAAAATCTTTACTATGGAATAGTTTTCAAAATATGTTGTGAAAATTTATTAAAATAAGCAATAAATGTTTATTTGTTAGTAATATATAAGAATCATTCTCTTTAGAGAAGAAATTTAATCATTTGATTATTTTCTAGATACACACCCAATAGCACTACAAAATGAAGTTCTTTAGGAGGATTAAAAAACAACTTCAGATGAAGAGGGTAACATTGAAATTGAAGATATTCCTATTTTACATGAATACATTGTTGTATTTCTTGAGAAATTACCTTGAAACACGTCAGTGTGTGACGTTCTGTTTACCATTGATTTAATTCGAGATTCAAGACTAATCTCGAAGATAATTTATAGATTAGATATTCTGCAATTAGTGGAGGGAATGTAAAATTAGAATACTTAAGTAATAACTGATTTACTATCCCTTGTGTTTCTCTTTGGGGATCCCATATTCGCTGTATTAATAATAATGATGGATCAATGAGTTTGTGCATTAATTGTAGTGAAATCAATAGAGTTACAAAAAAAAGTGTCCACAATTCTCATTGATTAATTAGTTAATAAAATTCATTAATCATAATATTTTTGGAAGAATGAACTTCATTCTCAATATTATCAATTGCAGGTAAAGAATAAATACATTCTGAAGATATCTTTTTAGAATAAGTCTGGATATTATGAGAATACATTAATTCCATTTGTATTGACTAATACATGCACAATTTTCAAGGATCTAACAAACACTGTATTGAAGGAATATCATGATGATGTTGGTGATGTATTCCTTGATGTTATTATGTTGTATTATAAAATCCATTAATATCATTAGAATCACTCGTATATCATTCTTGAAACTCTATGAAAGAATGAGTTATATGGTAAAATTTTAAATTTTTAATTTTGGATTTAGTAAATTTCATTCGTGGACATATGTTCTTTAATTATGGAATCTCTGTTGATCATGTAACGAAAATGTCAATAAAATAATGGAATACATCAATAAAAACAATTGTTGTACACCATTTTATTATTCTAGTAGGATTTTATCAGCATTTCATTTAGAATATTTCCAGATTGGACTGACCATTATCCAAGGGAACAAATAAATGTTTTAATTACATATAGTTGAAATAATTTGAAAAATGTTTTAAATAATTTATGATCTGTTTTGAAAAATCGTTGATGTTTACTCTAACATTATAATTTGATGGGTTAGTTATATATAGTGATGCATTTAATAAAGGATGGTTTTTCCATATTAAAAATTATAATTCTATTGAATATGTATCAATGTAGTTAAAAATTAATGAATTTTATCACAACTCATGTTCTTGAGTTAGTAGCCATAATATGTTCTATGAATATATAGATACACTATCTATATAGTGAAAATTTGAGATATATATAGATCAAAAGAGTTTTATATACATATTTAAAAATAATGAAAACAACATGAGGAAAATAAGATGGCTCGAGTTACTCATCTATTATGATATACAAATACAAAAAAATTTAGAAAAATAAAATATGATAGTTGATGCATTGAGTAGGAAATAGCGTGGGGTTATGACTGATATGATGATTGATAGAGATCCAATGTTCATGTATATAGTAAATCTGGATATGGGAATTATTTAAGAAGGGGTGTAACATCCTGGTTCTAGAAGCCACACATTGGGTTCCCCGAACCTCATTGCTCACATGGCCTCAAGTGAATTTTCTCAAATGCCAAAGGCTGCCGACTAACAGTGAGGGCCAAGGACTGATAGTGGAGAAACTATGCCCTCATTTCACAAAGTGTACCGTAGCAGAATAAAATATGTAAACATACAGAAGTGGGAGCAGTAAACAATATATACCAGAAATTGACAACATAATGAATGATAGCTTGTAGTCATATAGATATCATTATGCAACATGTCACTAATTCTAAAAAACCAGACCAAGAAGAAAACTACAGTCTAATACAATACAATACAAGCTACAAAGTACATCAAAAAGAAACTAGAGCGGTGAAATAAAAACGCAGCAGCATCACAACCCTACGCTCGTTCTCATGCTCGCATACACATTTACAATAATCATTTACCTGTGAAGGGACCCTTTCCATTATCGACACTTGCAGCAATATAAACTGTTTGGGCCCAAGACATGACCCAAATATGGTGTGAGAAATAAATCCCATAGGGAAACCACCAAAGGACCATTCCCAACAGTCAGTGAAAATGTGCAACAACAGTGTGCAGTAAAAAAATACAGTAAACTAGGCAGTACACAAACGTAACTATCTCCACCAGTTACATTTCCATTTTAATAATTATTTATGAATTCCAATCCTGTTCTTTAGCTTGGCAGGTATAATATAATAAATCACCACAGTGAACATTCAAGGTAAATGTTGCACTCATACCTGAAAATCCATACCTTCACTCTTGTTGAATCAAAATCTTCATGTGAGTGCCCAACGGCATATATAATATTATCCATAGACGTACGAGATATTGCCCACATGCACATAAGATACTACCCTCAGACATAAAAAAACGTTGTCCTCAGGCTAAACAAAAATTGCCCCCAAGGCATTGTGTATGAAACACATGTAATCATGCTGATCCCAACACACAAACACGCAATTCATAAACTTTGACACTCAAGAAAACGCAAAACAAGCTATAATCAAGGCATACCTATGGGTATCCTGTCCAAACAGAAAAACAAGGGAAACATACCCACATGGTGTCCCTCGACCAAATATATGATCCCAAATAGCAGTTTATATCTATTCATTAGACCACCTATGAAATTCTAGGAATCTCAACATTTGAGGTCTCAACCACACGACACCCCGAACATGGGATCGTGTCCCCGTGGTACACAAAATCAGCTCGACAGTTTGAATAAAACACCATACCACCAAACCCGATCTCCTATGATCCATAAACATGAAAGCCATCAATCGAAACGACTAAGAAAGAAACAGATCTAATAAAACAACTACTCATTCAAACCACAATAACGTCCCAAAGAGATTGATCTGTAATGAAATAATCAAGGAGATGGATGGCCTTACCCATGCGGTTCAAATGATATCATCGGCGGAAGAATCAGAGTTCTAGTGTGCGATCGAGATCTCCAATAAGCATCATCCTCCTCTTCTGATCTCCAAATGAGCGTTATGGCTCCTCTATCAAATGAGGAGACTATTGACTATATTAAGGGTAAAAACATAACTACATGGTGCGTCTCTTAAGTACATGGTGTGTACTATTTTTTTAATTGTTCCTCTGGTGGGAACTTTTTCACCGCCTCCCTATTCATCTACCGACTAATTACATGATGTGGATTACTAAGTACATATTGTGTAGTTAGTTATTACATACTGAACTACCAAAAAGCATATAATCCCTCAGTTCTTGTCCCACATGGGCAACAAAACAAGACGTGTATATGAATGTACACGACACATTGTTTTTTTACCATCAAAACTATGTTCCCTATATTCTCATCAACATAGCCTATGTACACAGTGTGTGTTAAAAAATTAAATGACATGTACACTTAAATTTAGTATTTTTCCCACATTTCCTTTGTTTTCTCAAAAACACATAAGGAAAAAGGAAAAGAAGAATCCCATGCTTTAAGAATAAGAACCTGGTTCTTACAAACTTCCCCCTTAAATCAATTATTCGCTAAATATCCCTTCCATGGGTGGTGAAGATAAATCAATAAATAACTCTAGCCACTGAGCACGTACATCGGTCTCCTGCTCCCATGTTTCGTCTTGCACTCGACCATCCTACCATAATACCGATACGAGAGTAACTGACCATCCTCAGAGAACCTACGTTCTCCTATGAACAATACGAATTTGATTCTCTTCAATGTATGCATATACCTGATGTTCAACCTCCTCCGAATGAAAAACATGAGTCATGTATGAGTGATAACAGCGTAGCTGAGATAAGTGGAAGTTGTCCTGCATGGCATGGTACCTCTTTGTTAACTGCAATCGATAGGAAACTAGACCTACTCTCTTCAGAATCTCAAATGTCCCCACATACCTTAGTGAGAGTTTACCCTATCTCTTTCTCATCTTGTGTCCCATCCTCTATGAAACATGCAAGTAAACATGATCCCTAACCATGAACTCTAGGGGTCATCAGCGGTGATCAACATAAGATTTTTGATAGGACTGTGTAGTATCCATCTATATCCGAATCAACTGGACATGCTCGGAAGTCTCATGCAAGAGACATGGTCCCAGTAAATCTGTTTCACATGCTTCCAACTAGAACGCATCCACGCAACATGTCTTCCAGTAGCTGTATCGTACACTCTGACTTGCCACCGATCAAAGGATGGAAAGCTATGCTCAGAAGCACTTGTGTACCAAGTTCCCTCTGATAAATCTTCCAGAAAAGAGATATAAAACGAGATTCCTTATCTGAAATGATAGAACTATGGAACCCATGAAGACATACTACCTCTCAGATATACAAATTCCTGATCCCGTCAACACAGAAGGTATCTATGATCGGGAAAACGTGATATACCTTCATGAGTCAATCCACAACAATGCATGTGACATCATTGCCTCGATGTGACCTTGGTAACCAAGTAAAAAAATCCATCGTGACAACAAACCATTTCCACTTTTGAATAGGTAATTGTTGTAATAGTCTGGATGGCCTCTGATGCTCTGCCTTCACATAATGACAGGTGGAACATCTTGTAACAATAATATCTACCTCAATTTTCATACGCAGCCACCAATATTAACATCTCAAGTCATGGTACATTTTGGTTACCCCAGGATGCACTTCCCAAGATGAATCATGAAATTCCCACGTCAACTCCTCATGTATATCCCATGGAAACAACACTCATCAATGGATATGAAGTACCTCTTCATCGCATATCGTCCAACCAGGAGGAGGGTCCTCACTAGCCACCGACTCCCTTATAACTATGACATCTGAATATGATAGCAGTTTCATTATTACTCTATACATGAGGATAGAAGACCTAACTAAGGATGAATGATAATTTTTCCCCTTACCATCGTGCATGTTCAAATACATCTCAGATAACATTGACATAAGATGCCACTCACCACTAGCCTCTTTCACTACCTGTATCTATGTCTTCTTACTCAGTGCATCAGCTACTACATTACCCTTACCGGGTGCATATGCAAGCACAATGTCGAAGGAATGATGGTATTAAAACCACCATTATTGTCTCAAATTCATGTCACTCTGGGTAAAGATGTATTTAAAACTTTTTTTGTCTGTAAACACCACAAATGGTTCTACCCAGAGATAATGTCTCCAATAGTGTTATACATGAACAACTCGAGCCAACACGAGATCATGTGTCGAGTAATTCCTCTCATGTGGCGTCAAATGTCGTGACACGTACACAACTACTCCATCACCCTATATCAACGCTGCTCCCAGCCCAATACATAATGCATCACAATATACTCTATATCGCTTACCATGATCTGGAAGAATTAGGACTGGTGATGATTTCAGCCTTCCCTTCAGCTCCTAACGGGCTATCTCACAATCTTCTGACCAACCAAACTTCATCCCCGTCTTAGTCAAACTCTTCAATGACACTGCTAAGTTGGATAATTCCTATAAAATTCCCCTATAGTAACTAGATATCCCCATGAAACTCAGTATTTCGAACACGTTCTTAGGTTTCTCCATGGAAACTACTTCTCTCTCTTTATATTGGTCTAATGCAACTCTTGCCTCTGAGATAATATGACCCAAGAAGTGAATCCGGTATATCCAAAAGTGGGAGTTTGAGAGAATAACATATAAATCAAGATCTCTCAGTATAATCATTATGATCCCATGGTGGGTGGCATGGTCATGTCAATTGTGAGAGTACACCAAGATATCATCCATGAAGACTACTAAAAACGAATCCATATATGGGTGGAACACACAATTCATCAGGGTCATGAAAATTGCTCGTGCATTTGTGAGTATGAACGGAATGAACAAGTACTCGTATAGAACATATTTTCTTCGAAAGGTTTTATGTGGTATTTCTGGTGGACTAACACGCAACTGATGATATCCGGATCCCAAGTCAATCTTTAAGAACACTCATGCTTCTTGAAGTTGATCAAAAAGATCATCAATCCTCTGTATGGGATATCAGTTATTAACCGTCAACTAGTTCAGCTTCCGATAACCCACACACAGCCCGAGGGTATCATCTGCCTTCTTCACAAACTGGAGAGGCGAACCCCGATGAGAATTAATGGGTCGAATAAAACCCATGGCTTGTAACACCTCTAAATAACTCTTGGGCTCCAGAAATTCTAGAGTGGCAATCTTATAAGGAGGAATGGAAACCGGTGCCACACCTGGAATAAGCTCAATAGAGAAATCCACTTCTCTTTTAGGAGGTAGACCTTAAAATTCATCCTAGAATACATCAATGAAATTATTTACCACTGGAGGGAAATCCTTTTGACATGTTCCCTAGTAATCCTGCTATAAACAGACAATCTATGTGGTCACTCCACCTCACCCACGATGCTCAGGTCCTGCTCGGCTCGCTTGGGCATCCCATTCGCCCTTGTATTGAAACTTCCCACCCTCTGGTGAAGTGAAACTCAAAATATGATGATAGAAATCCACAAAGGTTCAGAAAGGAACCAAACAGTCCATCCTGATAATGAAATCATCAGGTGTCATCTCTAAGACATCTAGGTCCCATGGAAAGTGACACCCACCAACCTCTAGTAGGCGCTCCATGCACCGACACACACCTGCCGTTCTAATTCCCATTGGGGTTTCTAGAGTCATCATATCTGGAGAAGAAGAAACACATAGACCACGGTTCTACACAATTGACACATATATAAAACTATGTGTAGCACTTGTATCGATAAGTACAGAAGATAAAACAGAAGAAACTAGAATAATATCTCTAACGTGGAAGGTACAAGATCCTGATTTTATTGGTTCTTTTGCAATCCATATCCCAACCTAGTTCCGAGACCCTGTGACACAACCTCGCTAACCTAAGGTAACCAAATCTACAATCTCTAAGACCTTGGTGTCTGTCTACCACGACCACAACCACCACCTTGGACTCAACGCCCCAATGTATTCCAATTACTAAACTAGTACGAAGCTGTTGGCCCTTCTCCCACACACAAAATCTGTACAGAACCAATCTAAGTAGTTACTAGTGGATACCCCCTACTAAAATGCTAAATATGACCCACCCCGCAGCATGCTCGACACTCTACTAGTTCACTAGCACACTAAGGTCTCTTGTGCCCCTATTTACCA
This sequence comes from Viscum album, assembly GCA_963277665.1. Classification (NCBI taxonomy): domain Eukaryota; kingdom Viridiplantae; phylum Streptophyta; class Magnoliopsida; order Santalales; family Viscaceae; genus Viscum; species Viscum album. Next base: position 1,210,540,607 of record OY728159.1, read on the forward strand.
CACTGGTAGCACATGACATAGCTACCTGGAGAATTAATCTATCTAGTACTACCACCATGAGTGAAATCCATCTACCGCTTCCTCTTGCAGGAATAAATAATACTAGGGATTGGTGCCAAACTTCCCTGGTTCACCCCACTAGCTTCTCACATGTTCCTCTTAGTAATCAATGCCTAGTTCACAATAGCATGCACTATAGGAAACCTGAAAACATTAACTAGGTATCGGATGTCAAATCAAAGAACATCCAAAAAGTGTCTAGCCCTCAATTTTTCTTCACCCACTAGAACAGGTACAAAACGCAGATGCTCGATAAAGCATAAAAAATAGCCCATCCCTGACATGGCACCCTACTATAGATTCATGAACTCTCAAACTCAATCTTACCTTAGCGTCTCCAGAAAGAAAAATTCATAGATGACTACCTGAAAATCAGCCCACGACATTTATTAGTGATGCTCAGACTGGTTGGAAACATCTCATCTTATATAGTCAGAATCACACATCATATTCGTAACGACCTTGAACTTCCTTTCTGGAGACATCTCATGATGCTCGAAGATAGTCAGCAATGAATCCAGCCAAGACTCTACAGCCTGTGGTCTGCAATCCCATAAAAACATAGACGGATGCTGCAACTGGAATATACGTGTTAGATATACCATAGATTTAGTAACCAATGGTGCTCCCTGGAAGGTCTGCATGAACTGCATGAAGCCTTGATGGAATAGATCATCCACGCTTATGTCCGGTATAACGGCTGGCGCCGCATCTGGCACTGCTTGAGGATCCACTGGTAGCCCATGTCCTATCATCCCTAGAGTATAATCGTCGCCACTCTATTGGAAATGAAGTCAAGGTCGTCTCAGTGGCATGACTCTACAAGTTCAAACACATGCCTTAGATTAATTTATTATTGAGGTTATTTTGTCTGTTTGAAAGATCCCACACAATGGAAAATGAAAAAGATAAGAACTGAAAAAAAGTCCACATGACATGTACTCATATGCCATTATATGGTCATGTTCTGATGTGGCTTGGGTGTGTCCCAAACCTAGATACACGGCATGGGACACCCACACACAACGTGTACACCACATTGTTTCCCAAGCCACATGACTAACTCCACACGGTCTCTCCCCGGTCAAGACGACACAGTGTGTTCCATAAGAACACGACGCGTATTCGAAAAGGTAAAATCCACCTATATAATGACATGTCCTGTGTACCCAGGATTCACTACAATGAATTTTCCAGATGGACACAACATGTAACAGAAATGTTAATACCGACCTGTGTTGTTAGTGACCCCATCTGGTACCTGGGTCAGACTACACAACATGTTCAAAGTAGACACGATATGTATATCTTAAGGTTCATTTTTCTGTGTTTTCAATCACATGGGTGGAAACAAGGTCTACTCTACACTGAGTGTTCAACTGGTACACGACGTATTACCACAACCAATTACTATTCCCGTGTCTCTTCTCACATGGCATACGACATGATTAGGGACTATATACCGTGTATAATGTCTACACGGCGTGTTCATAATAAAAATAAAAATTTCTCCTTGAACAGAAGAGTACATGGCATGTATTCAAAACTACACTACGTGTATTCTATGTTTTTTAGGGAATGAAATCCTTATATACTACTCTGAAGCCCATAAAAACTCTAAAACCAACACCCAAGTGTCAAATTTTGATTTGTGAGGGCCCATACTCCCTGTGAATCAAATCTTGTCAACTTATACATGTTATAAAAAAATGTAAAAAATTCAATGATATACCAAATTCCGGTCAATGAGGGACCATACTTCTCGTGAAACAATGTTTGGCGTTCATTCTACAAAACCTCACACAACAATACCTTATAAAATAGCATGTATTTTTTATAAATGAATCTATCACAACAACATGCATTTTCTAGCACAACATCTATCATAACAACATGAAATTTCTAATACACAGACATGGTATCGAAGCTACACATGGAATGTTATTCTAACAAGTTCCAAATTGATGCATGGGATGAAATACCCTCATCTCATCTGGTTGCAACTAAATAGAACTCAAATATAAAATATTACATCACACCACAAGTGTGTCACCCAACGGTGAAAATAAAATCAAATATAAAATTGCAAAACAGAAAAATTGCAATTTAATGAGGTAGAGTTGTGTTTCCCTGTGCATGGGTTAGCTACTCCCAGGAACAGCTTATTACCAAGAACCTATTTCATCCTATCCCTGGCTGTAGTCTCTAAATAGTATGACAAGAAGAAAAGGACTCCCCTCTGATACCACTTTGTAATGTCCATGTTCCAAAAGACACAGAACGGGTGCCCCGAACACGATTGGTCACATGACCCCCGACACATTTCCCCAATCACAAGAGGTTGCCGACTAGCATCGAGGGCCAAGGAATGACAGTGTGGAAACTATAACCTCATTCATCAAAGTGTAGAGCAGTAGAATAAAATATATAAGCATAAAAAGCGAAAGATATAAATAATAAAAACCAAGAAATTTATAACATAAGGAAAGATAGAAAGCAGTCATAGAAATGACATGATCCAATGTGTCACTAATTATATGAAATCATCCAAAGAAATAACCTTCTATCTAATACAATATTGTACAAGTTTCAAAGTACAACAAAATGTAACATGAGCAGTGCAACAGGAATGCATCATCATCACAAGGATATGGTATGTCCCTTGCTCTCCTACTCCTATGAAACAATCATGTACATGTTTATGAACCCTTTCCCTTATCGACGCCTGCAGTAATATATTCTGTTTGGGACTAATACAAGTCCCAAACATGGTGCGAGAAAAAAATCCCAATAATAAACCCTCAAAGTCTCATGCCAAACTGTTAGTGAAAATGATCAAAGGGAGTGTGGAGTAATATAATGCAGCAAACTATGCATTACTCAAAAGTAACAATATCTACCAGTTACATTGACCTTTTAATAATTATTTATCAATTCCTAACTTCTTCTTTTTCTTGGAATGTACAATATATGAAAACAACATAGTAAACATTGACGGTAAGTGTTGTCCTCAGACTTTCAAATCCTTACCCTCAGGAAACCAGAATCAAAACCCGCAGGTGACTATCCACAGGAATAATAAATTTTTCACATAGGAATATGAGATATTGCCTACACACACAAAAGTAATTCCCCTCCTAAATAAGAAACGTTGCCCTCATGAAAAACAAACACAACCATCAGGAATTCTGTAGGTAAATCAAGTTATTGGGCCGAGCCCCATGCATAAAAAAGAAATTCATATATGTTTCTTCTAAATAAAACTTAAAATGTGCTACAATGAAGGCATACCCACTGATATCCAGGAAAAATGGCTAAACAAGATAAATGCACCCACGAGTGGGGGGGGGGCTGCATGAAAGAAACGACCCCAAACAACAGTTTATATGTATTCAGTAGATCACCTATGCAATTCTAGTTATCTGAACAGTCAAGGTCTCAACCACACGGCACCATGAACATGAGGTCATGGCACCACGACACACAAAATCAACTTGATATTTTGAATAAAACACAAGACCACCTACCTTGATCTCCTTTGATCGATATACCTGAAAGGAACCTCCCGAAATGATAAACAACGACATAGATCTGATAAAAACAACTACTCGTTAAATCCTCAATAACAACACCAATGTAAATGAATTGGAAGGAAAGAATCAAGGAGATTTAAATCGTTACCCGTACAGTTCAAACGAGATAGTCGGTGGAAGAATCGGAGTTCCATTGTGTGATCAAGAGCACCTCCAAGACTCAGCCCCCTCTCCCGAGCTCCAAATGAGTATTCCAGCTCCTCTGCCGAATGATGAGGCTACTGCATGTTTTTAATGAAAAAACATAACTACACTGCGTTTATTCTTATGTACACAATGTGTACTATTTTTTTGATTATTCCTCTAGTGGATACTTTTTCACCGCCACCCTGTTCATCTGCCGACTGATAACACAGTGTGTATTACTAAGTACACAGCATGTAGTTAGTTGTTACATCATGATCTACCAACAAGCCTACATTCCCTTTGTTCTCATCTCACACTACCAAAGTACACGACGTGTATATGAAAGTACATGGCGTGTATTTTTTTACCAACACACCTATGTTCCCAGTATTCTTATCAACACAGCCAAAGTACACGGCATGTGTACTAAAATTACACTGCGTATACCCATATATTTTTTATTTTCCCCGCATTTCTCTAGTTTTCTCAAAAACACAAAACAGAAAAGGAAAATTAGAAACATGTACCTCAATAATGCGAACCTCATTCTTACAAGGGGAAATATCAATACTCTATCATGTTATTGTGGAACCATGCTTATTAGAGAAGATAATAAGATATTAACATGATATTGATAATTCTCATAAGTAAATTAATCCCATTGTTGATGTAAGATTGGAATATATTATGTATTGGAAGGAATACAAAAAATTTGAAAAGAGGTTATGTGTTCCATTAATTCCTCAACTAAAGAGGGAACTATTTGATTCTGCTCAATGATCAAATTTATCTATACACCATTGTATTACCAGGATATATAGATATATGAAAGAACATTTTTGGTTCGATAATATGTGGTAGGAAATTACCAAATATGTGTCAAGATCACATGTTTTTAAAAAAGTGAAGGATTAGAGATAACATACTTGAAAAATCATGTGACCTCTATTAATTTCTATGAGGAAGTGTAAGGAAAATTTTAGTACACATTTTTATAGGACTACAATGTAAACCTAGAATGAATGATGAAATATATTTAATTTTTATGCCCCTTAAAATATCGGCACATTTTATATCTATAATTTAACATTTACCTGTTGAGAACCTATCAAGACTCTATATGAATGAGGTTTAAAGACTAATGGTGATCCCTATAAACTGTTTCTGGTTGAGATCCAAATTTTACATCATAATAATGGACATTTATTCAGATGTCATGGGATACTACGCTTCATTTGAATACCTCTAATCACCCTCAAGATGATTGTTAGTCTGAAATATCTATTCAATAATTGTAAGAATAGTAGAGATCATGCTTGATTGACATTCAAGGAATATGGGATAATTATTTACATTCGGTAATGTTTTTCTATATTGACAGTTTCCATTATAGTACTCAAATGAAATCTTATAAAGCATTATATGAAATGATATACCATACACCAACTTCATGGGAATATGTTGGTGAGAGAAAATACATTAACCCAAAAATTATTGAATATGTGAAGTAACATGTGGACAATTAGGCTCATATTAATGAAGAAAAAAGTAGAAAAATGACTTATGTGGAAAACAAGAGAAATAATTCAGAATTTCATGTGATACATCACATATTTCTGAATGTATCTCCATAGAAGGGTGACATAAGTTTTTTTATGAAAGGGAAATTGAGCCCTATGTATATTGGAGCATTCAATGTTCTTGAATGAATTTTTTATATAACATACATTTTAGAAATTACACCATTTATTTCCAAAGTTCATGATGTACTATACATATTATTATTAATGAAGTACATCCCAGACCAAACACATGTAACCACATATGGGGAAATAGAACTAGAACCCGATTTTTAATACTATGAAGAGCATGCAGAGATTCTTGACACTGGATATCAGGTTTTGAATAATCGTATGACTCTATTGGTAATGTTTTTTTAAACTATAAAATTGACGAATCACCAAGGGAACTTGAGTATGTTTTAATGAAAAACCACCCCCAAATTTTTAGATGATAATATTCATGACCATAAGAATATGGATGTGATCATTAAGAATCATAAACATTACATTATAATAATAACCGCATCTATAGATGTATAACTAATTATCATTAACTCATAAATGAAAATACAATATATTTATATCATGATATAAGTAAATAATTATTTTTGAATTATAAATTAATTGTTGGTATTTTTGAAATATAAATGCTTATCCATAATTTTTTTAATTAATATAATGATTCAATAAATTTTTTTTCATAACATAATTGCATTAATTAAAATTTTCTGCCATGTTATTATAATATAATTTTATGAGAGATTAATTAATTTCACAATGTGACATAAAATCAATTATAATTTTGAAAGCAGTATTACATGAATAAACTATAATTTTAATTAAAAATTAAAATATTTCAAATTTTAATGAAATCAAAAAATGTTGTCTTTTTTTAAATATACATGATGAAAACTGGTTATGAAGAATATTTTGGGAATTTTTTTTAAATAATTGATTTTATTGTGAATAGTGAAATACAGTAATTTATGATATTTAACAATTTAGGCAAAATACATGAGTTCATAAGTCAAGGATGAGGTAAGAATTTGTTATTTCAAACTCATGTAAAATAGTTACATAACATAGTAAAAATTATCATCAATATTGATATTTTTGAGAAAAAATAAAAAAATAAAAAAATAATAATAAAAAACACCCTTCTCGACCCACTGTAAATACCATCACCCACCACCCCTTATCCTAAACAATTATTGAAATTAATGATTTTACAAAATAAGACCAAATAACATTCCAATATTCTTTCCCACATACATGATCTACTATCTTACTAAAATTTCAAATACATTTGTAAAAAGAAGGCTATAGAGGATACGATATTCAAGGGAAAAAATCCCCCTTCTTTCTCTTTTATTTTCTATTTTTTAACCTATATTCACATACCCTATAAAAAGATTCATGGTAGAACATTTATAATATATATTCTATAATCTTATGGTTATAATGAAATATAGATAATAAAATATTTTATCATCTTTTTTTATTCTAAAAATTAAAACATTATTTGTGTGGTGTCGATTCACCACCTTCATGGATGATGAGTTTTATTTATCATTTCCTCCTTCAAGGATATTCATAAAATAATTTTTATGGTAAAAATAGTTTAAAATATGTTTATTAAAACTTATTTAATACTATATAACTATTATATAATAATTACATTAAATAAAATGATTCTAGATTGGGATAGTCATAAAAAATTCCAATACAGACTAGTCATTTTTCAGAAACATTTTATCTAATGAATCATCCTAATGTCAATATATATATATATGGTAATATTTAATTTTATTTATGTTAATTAATTCCATATAATTTGACTTTGGTATAGTTATTCCTATTTGATAAGAACTCCCATATTCCTAATCAAAGGAACTGACCATAAAAGCATAAAACAAATGATCCCAGAACAAAGAAATTAAAAATTATAACTCATTCAAATGACCATATATAAAATTAAATAAACTATAATAAATATAATATATGTTTAAAATCTTCTTAAATAAGTAATTAATGAATATAATTTTATTATACAAGAAGTTATGTATAATTTCCCAATGCTTTCAAACATTAGGTGAGGGTTTTCTCATATTAATTTTATTTCTATGAGATCCTTATTATTCATAAAATATTTATTGTGTGTGGTGTATGTACAATACCATTTTAAATATAATATCATTATAATTTTTATCTTCATGGTATTGATTTTTTAATTTTTTAATTTTTTCTTTTATGGGGAAATGATTCGATTAATTAGAAGTGGTACTGTTTTTATCATCCCTCTTTTACATATGTGATAGATATTCCTTTTTAAAATATTATTTCTTTTGTGTGGTGAAAATACTTACTTTTGATTTATCATATCATTATGTTCATTATATATATGGTATTCAGTATTTTATTTGGTAACTATAACATTTACTGTGTATATTGTTCGACTGATTACAAAGTGGTAAGGGTTCTCTCATCTCACTTTTACATATGTCAAATATAGGACTTATTCAATAATTACTAAATTATTTTGGTTTAATAATACTATAATTTGAAATATTAAATAATTAATATATTTATATTCATGAAAATAAATGTTTTTATTATAATTATGAATTTTTTGGTCTATGACTCGACTGATGTCAATCTAGTAATGGATTTCTTAACTAAATTTTCTTTCATCAGGTTAAACATTAATTTTACTAATTATGTCATTCAAATATTACAAGAAAAATGAATTTTTATTGTATTATTATATATATAAAATTGTTTTATATGTATTTATAGGGAATATATATAATCTATTCATTTTATTAATGATATGTTCCTTATAAGGGACTTCGTCATAATTTTTTTTTGTAGAGGAATATTTTTTATGTTATACACTTATTTTCTATTATATAGTTTATATACTGACCCATTTATGTATAATAATTATTAATTGATGATTTAATTAAATATATATTTATTTATATTACCATGGAGATGAGTATTTCATGAGTCGTATAAAAAATTTCTTACAATGTTGACATTGAATGTAATTTTATTTATTGGGAATAAATGTTAAATCTGTTTCTTTTTCTCAATAAAATAATTTTTTATAAGGAATATTGATTCATTAATTAAATCATTCATTTTTATATTTTATGAATAATTTTGACATTAATACATGGGTTGGTCTTGATTATTGATATCCCCTTGATGCATTTGTAGTCAAACGGGACCAAACATTTGGATAAATTAATTTTTTTTATCCCCAATGATATAAAAATATTATGATGGATTGTGAATACTATGGTTGTTCTTGGACGGTTCTATTGATTGTGGTTTTTGTTGTGAATATGGTATTTTCATTTTATGTTTCTGGATTCAGTGTTTTTTATGGTATGGTGATGGATGTCAGCATCTATGGTGGATGTATGTCGATGTGGCCTACTGATGTAGGTGCCTTGCAGTTCGTGGCCACCATTGGGTTCACAATTGCCTTTTACAATTCAAAATTTAAATCTTGTTTATTGTACATGGATCCTGAATCATGTATTATGTTGGTGGTTACCTCTTTACCATAAAGAGAACATTCAAAAAACCAAATAAAAATATATATTTCAGTCGATTAAACAATATTGTAAACGGTATTGATTATAGAGGTACCATGATTCTTGAGATCATGGAATCCAAATTATTAAGGATTTCATTCATTAATATTTCAGCCATTATTATCCAATATATTTTCACTATGATGTTATCTGTGGATTTCGATTTTTCTCATGTTATTTATTTATTGGAATTTGTTTCCAATATTGTACAATTCCATATGGACACAACATGTCCTATGATTATAGAAAATTTATTTATTAAATATAATTTACTTCGGTTATATATATACCTTTCCATATTTATTACGTTTAAATTATTATTGATTCAAGAAATATTCCACTTTACTAAAAGCTTACTGAACATATATGCTACAATTTTATTGTTCTCTATTCCCTAGGTCATGAAGATGAAATGGTTGATTATGTTCATGGTTGAAATAAATTTACTTTTGTATGTTTTATATTTGGTTAACAATGATGGATACCATGTATTTATCTAGTTCTTCCGGACTACAAAACGGATTGGTCCTTTTATATTTGATTATTTTATCTTTTCCAATATAATATAGTATGTATCTGGCTTTGGGATGTTTTGATTTGGATCTGTTAAATTTAAAGTTATCACAAATTTATTTTTTTTGGCCCCTAAAATTCCAATTTATCATTAAGATTTTGGTGGTCAATGACCTCAATCACAATCTATAATTATTTATGATTTTCATCCATGTCAACATCTGAACTTGTCACCAATGTTCTACTACATAAAAACCAAGATTTTTGATTTTCCATTTGGAATTTTAACAACCCATTATCTTTGATTAAGGGTGAATTTATTTACACCTTATATGATGTAGGTTTTTCAATAACGTTATTTCCAAATGTCAAACACTTGATTAACAAGATCATGTTTAAATTTAAAGAAATGATTTTTTAGGTGGGGATAATGTAGCACCCGATGATATTAATATATATACATTGTATTTGATTTTTTATGTAACAAAAAATATTGAATCTAGATTTAATTAAACATAAATTTGAAATTATCTTCTATTTCACAAACTAACTAGTTTCTTCCAAATCATGAATCTAATGTTAGTACGAGTTTTACCAAACTACTATAAATAAATAATTATATTATTTAATATAACAATTAATACATGTCTTTTTGAATAGAGGGAAGGAATTCGTTTTCATATCTTATAAAAATATAATGTTTAAGCAAGTTTATTATCTATATATTTATTATTAAAAAATAATAATCTTTTAAAATATATGAAATGTTTCATTAAAGAGAAGTATGTATTTTTGAAAGACAGTTTAATCACGTTTAGAAAATATAATTTAATATTAACATTTTTTAATTTTATAAAATTATATGGGTAAAATTATTTTAATTTTATAAATATTAATACAAATTTTATCTTACGATTAATGTTTTTTATTTTTCACAGAAGTTATATTTTTTGGTGAATTGATAATGAGAACATATTCTAAATTAAAAGTGTATTTTCATCTAAAGAACTATAATGATAAATTATATATTTATTTGGTTTTAATGTAAAAAATATTTCAAAATAAAATTATAAATTATATTTAGGGTATTGTTGTAATTATAAGATTTATTTGTGTTATAAAAACATATTAATCTTTTGAACATTTTCACTTTAAAAACATGCATTCCCATCACTATTTCAATATTAATTTTAAACTAAATTATTGAATATATGATTTTTTTCTGTAAAATAGATTTAATATTTTAAATAATATATATTTATATTAAATAATGATATAAACTTAATTTTTTTGAATAATGTTTAATGAAAACGGTTAAAATTAATTGCATTTATTATTGTAAAAACTGGTTTACTTTGTGGACAAAAAAATTATATTTTGGTTAAAATTATCAACCAATTTTTCAAAAAACCATTTGAGGATAATATTTATTACCATAGAAAAAGAGCATATAATATTATGATTTTTGTGCCAATATTCTTTGTTAGATACCCAAATAATATGTTAAGTAAGAAAAAATAAAAAAACTACCATCTATGAATTTCTTATCTATAAACCATTGGGATTAGGAAAAAAATACATAAGCTCATTCATAAAATTTATTTTTAAATTTAAATGATTTTTATTTTTCATTTTAATTTAACTTTATCTTTTATGGATGAAATAATTACTTGGTGTTCTTAAATAACAGCAACACTATAATTATTTAGTTAACAATTAAAAAATGATACTAAAAATATTAAAAGTCAAGATAATTTAATGATTTAGTATGGTCCGTTAATTTTTTATACTTACATATCTTATTAATAATATTTGAAATTAATATATTATAATTCCATCATTTTATTGATATTTTTTAAATTCAAATTAAATGAATAATTTCATAATTGACATTAATGATATTTTATAAAAACTATTTAAAATAAAAATATATATATTATTTATACCAAGGGATACATAAATATTAATAAATTACATTTATGGTCTATTATTGGTACTATTTTTCAATTATAATGACTATATTGACCATTAAATAGTAGAAACTCAGTTAACACAGTTACAGTTTAAGCAATGTTTTTAGACATTACTTACACGTTTGTTTAAGAATACTATCCTCCAAACATATGATTTTTATTTGTTAAATTAAATTTAATACATATAATAAATGTTTACAAACAATCTATTAATTATGACTGTAATTTTATCTTAATGTATAAATAACATTAGTTGGAAAACTAGTAAACATAATGAAGAAATAAAAAATGGTAAAATAAAGAAACATAATAGTTACTAGAAAAAATGTGTAAAAAATGTGTTATATTTTTTAGTAGAAGATTGGATCAACCATATCATCATTAATATCCATTAGTTATCAATATTTTATCCCTATTATGTAAGGGAGACTTCCCAATACTGAATAATTTAGACTATTTACAAGAATACCACTCCTCAACAACTATAAAATGGAACCGGCTCCCCTCACATATTCACACCTATAATGAAATTTGGATCAAACATTATCAAAAGAAATAACTCCCAAAATTCAATAATATAATCCTATAAGTTATTTTTTTGGAATAAATCAAAACATTTAAGGTTTTACGGAAATTTTAAAAAGTTTACTGAAAGAGGAGGTAATATTCTTCTAAAAGTTATTTTATTTTACATAATACTATCCACCATTAATTCATATTTTACAGTGGTTATATAGTAAAATATGTATATTAAAAATAATAATATTTTTTAATGTTACGGTTTGGACATAAAAATTCACACAACTCGATCAAATGTCTTATAAAATTATTGTTTGCGTGTATGGGGGAATAATTCCTCTCGAACTGATGTCGTTATTTTCCCCATTACTACCATTATTAGTCAACAATGATTATGAATTTATAGTTTTAACCATGATTTACTTTTTACAATGTGTTTTAAAATAAATATTCATTTTGTTTTCCAAACATGGTCCATTTGAATTTTACTAAAATCATGAAAGGAATATTTTTTTAGACATATACATCATAAATGTAATTTACCACTATCATGAACATTATATTCCTTAGTGATTCCATTATTTTATTTCGAGTTATTTTAAAATAAACGATATGAAAAATATTTTTTGAATTTATATTTTTAAAAAGATGATTTTCAATGAAATTTTATTTTCTCCAAAAAAGGCTCCACATGATTATTCCTGGAAAATAATTTCTATCATAGATGATATGTGTTGTTATTACTTAATCAGTTCTAGGGATAAGATCCAATGTCACCATATTTTTATTTTACTATATGATTTATGTTTATGGTGATATGATTATTATGATACTCGTTTCATTTCCACAAGATAGGCTATGAAGAAATATTTTATGAACCCAATATTTTAATGGATTATGATATGATGAATTATTTATGAAACCAATTTTCATCATGGTTTTTAATATGATTAAATATTCAATTTTTTTTGTAAATATATATTTTATTTTAATTATGCGATTGGTGGGACCTGTATCTCCCTTTAATTCATTAGGAAATGATTGATACCTCATGAGATAAATAATAATTGAATGGGAAGTGAACCTAATTTAGTAATGGAAATTTTCTACTATAATAATCATGGGTGTGAAAATTGAATTTTATGATTGTGTCGAGAGTGGAACCATTCAACTATTATAAACTTGTTAATGAATATCAACTACAATAGAAAGTATTTAACATTATTATGTGTATTCAAAAAATCCTTGTATTATTTCAATGGTTTTCTCTCATGGATGATTTTATTCGATTCCCATAGGATTCGGGTCATATGAAATGTATATATTTACTCCATGACTCAATATTAAGATATTTGAAATGCATGGAATGTTTTTAAAATGTTATGATCATGTCCTCATTACCTTATGAAAATTTTATATTTATGTATCTACCATGTTTACATATAATGTGAATCTCTTATCAACCTTTATTATTTCTCTATACTCAATGTTATGGAGACTGTTTCTTTGGATAATGTATCTAATAAGTGTGCTAAAAATGAGTAAATATGTGGGAGATGACAAATAACTCTAATGAGCAATTTTTTGTGTGTCCAAATTTTTAAATAAAGTAGAACTAAATTGTTATGAAATGGATCATGATGTTATGTAATTAATATTTATATATTATAATAAAATATATATGTATGAAAATTATGGGTTTAAATACTCACAAAATATCATCCATATATTTATTAAGGTGTTATCCAAAGAAAGATACTCAAATAAGAAATAATTATCTTATGTGATTCCTTTCATATTATTACTTCATCCACATCCTCCAAATATTCTATTAACATATTAATATAACCTGATAACTAGTGCGTACTAATGCGTTTAGACGCCAATATGTTCAATTCTTATTTTCATGAAGGAAAAACTGTATTTATAAGTTAATTAAGAATAGGAATAAAGAATATATTGAAAAAAATAGTGATGCATAATACTGAACTATAATCATAAAAAATATAGACAATTGAAAACATAAGAGACTATGAAAATGAAATTAACATAAGAAAAAATGTAGGATAATATTGAAAACATATTTAGAAATATATGATAATATTTAAGGAAAACATATATATACAATCACCTTTCAAAATAAACCATAAAAATGCATGATGGAGAATATAAGGAATACATATAGAAGAATAGAGATGGAAAATATAATTATTTGAAAGCATAGAAAACATATTGAAGAATATATAATGAAAAGGTAACATACATTTAAATTGAAATTTGAATATTAGATATCATTCAATTGAAAAGAAAAAGTACATTTTATAAAAAAATTGAAATGAACATGAAAGAAAAAAGAATAGTATAAGGAAAATAAAATAGGGCACAATGTAAAAAACAACCTAAGTATCCACTTCCAATAAAAGCATAAAAACAAAAAAGGGACTGTAATTAGAGAATTACATTCAAAAACAAACATGAATGAAATAACAAAATAATTAATGTAACAGTGAAATTATGAAAAGAACATGGAAGATTTATTATACATCATTGGTATAAACAACATAATATTCCAATGGACAAGAATAAAAAGAACATTCAAAGAGATATTTAAATTTCCAAACATATAACATAAGTATTAATGTCACAAATAAATTATGTTACACTTTACAAATATCCAAATTCATATTCATGGAATACTTTTCTTCATAGAAAAAATGATTAATATAATAATACAATAATTTACAGAATTAAAAAAATGAATTATACCATAAAATAATTAATTAGAAACCACAATAAATGATGTTAAAATTTTCCTTTTGAAGACTACAATGAAAACCAATGACTACAGGGTGCCCAACACAGAGATAGCATAGAAAAAAACTATACATAAAATCCATTTTCAAAATCCACATATTCCAATATTCTATAAATTACAGTTCTTCACTTCATAATAAAAAGCTTCATATTCCTCTTATGGATACCTAACAATCAAATAAATAAGCATTGCCTATCCAGTTTTCCATGTTAATAAAAGGTAGATTCAACTAATTATTATTATAAGAAACATAAATTTAAATCATTCTTTCATATACGAATTGATAGACTGTCTAAAATAAGAATTTACTTAAACAAATGATGCATGATTCCAAAAGGATGATCAAAATGCAGCATGGATATGATGACCGTTTTAGAGATATATGGGGAACTAAGTTGACATTTTTGGATTGATCTGACCCCTTCATGAATGGATTTGGTTTACACATTTAATTAAATGAATTGTGTTAGCTTATATGGATTCACAAGACATCCAACCAAACACGAACCGAAACCGAGATCCCAAATTGTACCCTCCAAGAAGTTATTATGAGAAAGGGTCAACAAATTCATTATTGAATATAATTTTTTGATCCTAAATATATAATTTAAGTAAAAAAATTATTTCATGAACATAAAAAAACCTATTATTTTTTAAAGATGTCTATCATAATGGGTGAGTTATTTAAGTAGATTCCATTCAGCTGTATAAAAAACATTCATTCCTAAAGAACACCATTCACGAGTACCATAAAATATCTGATAATAAGAATTATGAAAATGTTAGATAAAGTATAAACCATCTATAAGAACTATTTAATATGACTATAAGCATAACAAAAAAAATTATGTAAGATTACATTAATATATTATACAAAGTAGCACATGCAACTTCTATTGAAACATTCTCCTTAAGCCAATCATGATCATAATTGAAACATCCTAAGTATTAATGTCACAAATATATTATGAAAAGATCATGAAAGAATAAATATAAATCATAAGTATATAAATCATAAGTATACTACATTAGAATACCTAAATATGGAACATACCCATGTCCTGTGTGCTTGGGATATCACCAGTGTGTTCCAACTGTTCTTTTATAGTAAGTAATTTATTAAAGTCATCCTCTCTTAATGTAGCCAAATCATGTGAAATTGAGCCATCAACAATAAATTTCATCTTTTACTCACCAATTTGAGATTGGTTGGAATCATCCTTATCTAACACATCATAAGAATACCTGAATATCCATCATAAGAATACAACATAATAATATATACAACATAAGTATACAGTATAAGAATACCTGTATATGATTAATAAGTATTAATTTTGATGAGAAATGGATATGAATGAAATATCAAACTGAAAAAGAAATTTCAAATGGACATGTAGAAAACAAAAAAATTATATATAACATAGTATTTATGTAGACATGAATGAAATGAACATTCATAGTGTCACATTGGATGGGAATGATCCAATAAAGCAGCTCCATGGATGCCTCAAGGCCTCTTATAATCCCAAGACTTTCACACTGAGGTAATTCAGAATCATGATCTAATTTTCCAACCAACATTAGTTGCATCCATTCTATATAATATTTCATACCTAGGGACATAGAAGTGGAGATGTATAATATTAATATAGTATATGGAGATATTATAAGAGTGTGTGAATCCAATTCATGCATATTTGGATACATGCAGACATGGAATGATGCACTGGCGAGGGGTCATTCCAAGCAATTATCTCTTCAATTATCATGACCCCTAGCTGAAAAAAGTAGAATTAAGATAAAATGTAAGTATATTAATGTTACATCAAAGTGAAATAAATTGGAAACAATTTTTTTCAATCCTAACCTATTATGATACACTTTAAACAAAAAAACATCATCCCTGCCAAAATGAATGATCAGGGTTGAGTATTAAAAATGTAAATAATTTATTTGAACACATGTAGATGCTGTAAGAAATGGTGAAACTAAAATCTACTTCAAACCCTCCTGATCCCTTCATAAATAGGCTTCATGATAGTAATGCTTTTTGAACCCATATAGAACCCGTATTTCTATATAGTAAAATCACAAACAAACAAAATTTAGTTGAGAATATGATCACCCCAAATATGATTATTTAATATATTGACATAAGTAAGGGAATGTATTGGTACCTATAACTCCCAAAAGAATGATATCAGAAGAAAAGGATGGCTCAAAATGATATTCATATATAAAATTAAAAATATAAAGAATACACATATCATAACTCAAATTATCTGCACCACTAGATTCCCTACAAAACAAAACAAATCTATTAATATATATACCAACAATTGGGTATACCAATCATTAAGTAAAACACCAATGTCCATATATATGTTTCTCCTCATGCCATCCCCAAGGTGAATGTTTACAAAATCAACATATCTGTATAATTTTGTTAAATATATGAAAAAGTAAAAATATCTATAATTATATTAAATATATGACAAACACACCTAATCACTTTTATCCATTTCTTTGAGTTTCTTCATTTAGAAACTGGAATATAGCATCAATATCATAATCCATCATAATAAATATGAAAACAACACACATGGGATCCTAAATAATCATATGAGAAAACAATATGAAAAAGATCATTTTTAAGACAAATTATTTATATTTGATATGAAACTATTAGATACATCAGAAAGAAAATAAGTCTAAATGAAAAGAAATGAATATAATTCCATAAATGAAAATGAAAACCATTTGAAGGATAAATCGTTAATAACAATATTAAATAGGAACATAAAATTGGATTAGACATTTAATAAATATGTGCACGAACTTATCCTCACATTAACATGTTTCTCCAAATACAATGGTACCTTCTCATGGATTGACATAATATTTCAAACCGAGACTTGAAGAAAATCTGAGACATGCTGTTGAACATATTATATTTTAATAAAAAACTTACTTCCTTGAAAAGTATAATTAAATATTCATAACATCACCCAAAAAAGTCAATACAAATTGTTTTTTAAGGCTTGTTTATTGTTGTTGTGTCACATGAAAATAGAATAAATAGAAAACAAATTAGTATCTTAAGTTTTATTTTTTGGGTTTTTAAAAGAAATGCGTGAGAAAGATAAAACACCCAATAATGCACATTTTTATGAGTTGAGGAAAAAATGTCAAAAAATAAAAATAGAATACCTCAATAGAGAAGATTGAATGTTCATAATTAAAATAGTTGTGTAATCAACATGATTGAATGGAATCATCCATCCCACAATAAAATATAATCTTCATTGCATATTTGTCCTTGAAGCAAAACCTACTCAAAAATAAGACATTTATTTTCCTTTAATTGTAGTTGATGTGATAATTAGGCACAATTTAGGTCGATAATGTTTTATATGGATTTATTATGTTATGTGAAAAAGGGATATAGGTGAAGTGTTCGATTTAAGGAATATTTTCACAGAGATTTATCTTATAAAAAATTTTCCTTTTTCCGAACACCCAATAAGATATCTATTGAAATAGATCATTCATGGGCCTCATCCCCCATAATTACACGAACATGATCATGTCCAATAAAATTAATTTAATGACACATATAAGATGGATATCAATAGATTCATGGCTAATAAAGTAGAATGCATAAAAAAGGATAATATCACAATTGTAGTTTCTCAAAACTAGATCACCCCACATATCTCTCAGAAATCCATCATTAGTGAGAAATTTTATAATTATCACATCCTGTTATTGAAGACACAAAATATTCTGGTAAAACAATATTAAAAATGACAACCAAAACACGCACATGAAGATAAACACATATAAATATTATTGTGGGAATACTAAAAATGAAAAACAAAATAAACACACATGAAGATATATACATAAATAACAATATCGGAAATTAATATGCTATTGAAGAATCAATATCACCTTCCCCTGTAAGAGTTATCATATGTCTCTTTTCAAAATAATGAAACATACCTTCTGTAAAAAACAATGGATGATCCAAATTATGCATTAATGATCCATCACAAATAAATAAAAATACAATATTAAAAATACAAGGTTATGTTAAACATAAACTATGAAAATATAATCCAAAAGACATTTTTCATAGTCAAATGTGTCCCAAGAGATTCAAATTAGGGAAACATACCTTTAGGAAAGAAAAGATCACTGGAATCCAATACCTGTAACCTAATTGGGAATAACGTTGTTTAGTCATGACACCACACACATTCAAAACATCAATCATACATAATCTTAAAAAATTTCACTGATTATAGAGATAAATATACCAAAAAACACAAAAAATTCTAGGGTGTATAAAAAGAAATATCTCCAATAATATTTTCCCTTTAGTGCTCATCTTTCCATCATGAAAATCATGCATCAAGTAATCATCAAGCTCAAATGAACTATCAAAACCATTCTAATTTCTTGAAAAATCATGGCATTTATGGCATAAATGATAAATAACAATTTCCATTAATAAGTGAATTTATAATATGAAAACACATATATGGACATGGATTTTCCAAAAACCAGAAAATTACTTACTATATCGTCGTCATCATCAATGATGGTGTCTAATGGATGATATCCATTGATGAGCCCATGTATGAAGAATGGAATGAAATATTTATTCAATCATAGTTTTTCAATGATGGGAATCATTATCATGATTAATGAATGATTAATCTTGAAGGGAAGACCGAAAATCCACCAATGACAATAGGTTCCGTACTTATTAATAACACAAATAATTGAGTGGAATATTAATTATTTACCACATATCCAATAGAAAATAAAATATGATATATTTCTAAGCTACTAATATCGTTTATGTTAGATTTTGTTGTACTGATTTGAATGGCATACCATATTGTGGTACCAAGTAATTCTTTACGACCACAGTGGGTCATGTAACTCACTAAATCCTGCCCCGAAACAAAAAAAAAATCATGCGAAAAATCTCTAACTTCTCTAAATTAAGTATAAATCGTCAATATAATAGAATTAAGTAATTATGAAGGTATACAAAATCTGGTTGGAAGAAGTATGAAATAAACTAAAATATTATTCAATGATAAAAGAGAATCTAATAAAAAATATAATTGAAACAAAATCTTCCAATATTCCAAAAAATGTCATCTGATATTTAGTTTAACTAATATTATTATACCTTTCTCTAATGCATGATCTATTGCTCTAAAATACATGATCTGTTGCTCTAAAATACATGATCTGCTCCTTTTAAAAATGGACAAGTAATCTAATTAAAAACATGATCAACTAATCTAATAAAACACATGGTCCACAACTCTAATGAATTACATGATCCACTACCCATGAAAAATTCATGACCCACAAGCTAAAATAAAAAACTTGTTCCACGACCCTAAAAATGGTTCATTACCAAAATAAAATAAATGATCCACTAATTAATGAAAATATGAGATCAATTAATTCTATTGTTGGCTATCATGTTTGTTATTTGATGCAACCAGAAGATGGTAAATGCTGAAGTCAAATAATTATTGGACTATTTAAATTGGATAATGTATTATTAATGTTTCATTACCTTGTATGAACCTGCAAATAATATAAACAATATCATAAGGGATAAGTATAAAAATCTAGTAAAATAATATATATGTTTCATAAGGGATTCTTGGAGCCAAACCAAAGAGAAACTGACATTACTAGTTGAGTAGAATAGAATGGATTTTAGAGAAAAATATAAGATAAATTATTGGCATATGGTTTCGTAGTTAACATATTATAGGTACATGAAGGATTTTAAGGGTGTCGATGATGATGGATCCATAATAGATGAGTACGAAGAACATTAAACCCTATATTTCATAGACTGAAGGGAGTTTCATACCAAAACCTAGATTGCAGAAATCCGAAGAGGTGGAAAGGGAGTACCGACCAGAATCACTGACTGAATATTTTAGAGAATGATCATGGGGAAATATTCAGACAAAGAGGAAGGGAAATTAGTAGATATTTTCAAACATGTGATTCGGAATAGGTTACTCAGGACAAGAGGAAATCGATAAATGTGTTTATGGATTAGCGAAACCCCAACGAGGCAGAGATAGAAAGAGGAAAATCTGAAGTAGCGCAATGCCGCGCAAATTATAGGTTTTAAAAGGTTGATTTTGGTGAAATTGATAGATTATGAGGAAGATAGATCAGTAGAGGATTTGAAACTGAATAAATTGTAGAATAAAGGCACGACAGAGAGAGAGGGTGAGGCAATGGTATATGGGTAGAGGGTTATTGGTTAGTGGAGGGATTTTATGTGGGAGCAACACATGGAGGAAAAATAGCATGCTTTAGTATATATATAGATAGATATTGATATAGATGAAAAATGTGTTCAAATTAATTGTTAGTTATAGATAATACTTGAAGGGTTTTGGATCATACTAAGATATCATAATTATAATATAAAAGAAATAAGATATATTAAAATGAAGGAAAAATATTTTGATCATGGATAAATAATATACAGGAAGTAACCAACATTAAAAGTAAGTAAATATAGTCATGAATATTAAAATTTGATTATTGAAATTATGACTATCTACTTTAAAGAGATTGATTGAAACTAAGTATAAAAAATAGTTACAAAGAAGGGATTCCTCCATAAAAAATGGTGAGTTATATAACAAAAACTAACCATTATAAAAATATCTACGAGGTCCTTCAGATATATTCTTTTCATGGACATTGTATTTAGTGATATTCCCCCAGTAGTGGTTTGAGTCATTATTGCAGTGGATCTACTATTATGGATGTTGGGTTCACATTTATGTTAATCCTTGTGGAAGTAAATATGGATGAGGAAATGAAACTGGGAATGTTGTTATGTGAAGAGTGGGGTAGTCATTAGAAACACAAAAAATGTGAAAAAAAATACATTGAAAAGATTATAATTTTCCTGTTAAAAATTTAAAACTACATGTTCAAAATGTCATTAATATTTAATAACAGTATAATTTATATAAAAATATAAAACTAGAGGATAATATTATTGAAACAGAATCATGAATTTTTTTCAATTACATTACAATTGAATGATGAATTTTCAGTCATTTTTTACAGTCATTTAGTTAATATTTTCTTTCATATGGGTCATAGTTTATTATCTAAAAATACTTATTGGTTTTGATTTTGGGAAATTATATGAAAAAAATAGTAGTCAATAAAATTTATCATGCTATACAAAAATATTATTAATTTCATATAAATGTGCCAAGAACATCTAAAAATAGAACTTCACATGAAACTCTTAACGATGAAAGAACAAAATGTGTTGATCAAACTTAAAAACATAATTTCTCACCAAATTATCAATGAGGAATGAAATCGAACATAAATTATCATAAAAATATTAATGGTGGGAGATACTATAAAACAATACTACTCGAAAATGAAGACATGCACCATACCAACATAATCCACAACTAAAATATAAGTAATAAAAATTCGTTGAAGGGAAAAATGATATCAAAATTTTTTAAATAATTTAATATACTCATATTCTCTTAACCCAAAAATAATTTAAGGATATCTGATAATATTTCATGTATTGTTATTTCAATATTATAATTATATAATAGGGATATTGATTTAATTTAACATGACCTTACAGTGTTTGATATGCAAATAAATAATTATATTTCAATGAAAGTAAAAAAAGAATGTCAGTAAAATATTCACATTACTTCTATGTTTCTGTGATATTTAGAAAATATCAATAAATAATAAATGTAAATTAATATGGTTTCTTTTGATTTTACAACACATAACTACATTAATATTAGAGCTTTTATAATAGGAAATTAAAAAGAGAAAGTGAGATGGAAGGTAGAAAATGCTGAAAATCAAATATATATCTAAATTTTTCACTTCTCATTCCATTTAAATATAATTATTTCCATTATATAATTACTCATGGGATGAAATGGAATGTCATTATTTCTAATTACCTCGATAAAATATATGTGGAGATGGTTGAGTAATGGAGCGTACATCGGACTCCTAGTAGGAAATCATGATAAAAATAATCATTGAGTACTGTTACTTTTGTTGACCCCAATAATGTGTTTCCTATGGAAGTATTTCATGATTACACCATGACTTTCTACAGCTTCATGCATTAGAATATTCTCAGTTGTTAAGCTGTAAAACATGTGAAATCCATTAACTACTACAATTGTATGGGAAACATGGTTTAGCGCAAACCATGAATGGTAGTAATAGTTTTCAAAAGAAACGAAAAATGAAGTAACCTTGAATGGAAGCGAGGGTTTTACCTTTACTGGTAAATAGGCTGTAATATCATATCCTTGGAAATTCATTACCTCTTCCATTATAATAAATAGGTTCTATTATTTTCAAATCAAATGGAATTAATATAAATAATAACTCAACCATTATAATGTCAACTAAACAATTTATAGCCTCTGTAGTTCTATGTGAGTATTTTACTCAAGATTTTGGTTATTGAATATTGAAAAAATATTCAATGAATGGAAAAAATAATGATATATGAGAAAAACTATGTTTTTTTAATAGATAAGTCTTATGGATAGTAAAATTGAGGTCATTGACCAGTCACCTGTATTTTGGAATAGTATGTAGTGGCCATATTTTACCTATGATGACTGGTAGGATTGAAGGCTTCTTATATTTATATATCCCATCTATTCCACTAATATGGTCAGAATCATTTATCATTTAAAATAGAACAAATATCAGTTTATCATGAATGTAAAATTAAAGAAAATAACTCAAAAGAAGAATATAAATAAAATTATTTAATGGAAAATAATAAATAATTTTTCAATGTTATAATAATTTTTCATTTTGTATATGAAAACTTTTTGTACAACAACAACATGTAAGAATCTATAATGCATTTATAAGAAAGATCAAGATCTATTGATAAGTAAAATAACAATATCATGGCAATACATAGTTTCAAAAATGAAAATTACCAATTCCTATTGAATAGTTACCATAAATATATTAAATTAATAGAACAGTAAAACTAATTATCAAAATACAAACCTTCGTATCAAACAATTTATGCCCCTATACACACAAAGATGATCTAGATAATGAACTACATTAGACATTGATGATTTCAATATTTCTATGAAAATAAAAATGATATAGACGAGTCTTCAATAAAGAGTTATGTCTGTCAATGTTTTAAAAAATAGTACCCTTCTGTCAAGATATCCATCTTCTTGAGGTTGAAAAATTATTATTTCCAACCAGTTCATGGAATATATGAAAATATATTCAAAAAGATTAAATTAGTGATATCATAAACCATTTATACTAAAGGACAATAAAATTAGATGTTATAAAAATGGTATGGATTTGTGATTGAGACGATAATATACAACAAGACAATAATACATCTAGGAAGCTAAATTAAGTAAAACATGATGATTTCTTCAACATAAAATGAATAAAAATCATTAAAAGGAAATGAGTCCGAATCAAAAATTCACAGATAAGAAGATAGGTATCCAGTTTTTACAAACAAGAAATGAATGATTAAATCCAAAAAATCATAAACAAATAAGTAGATTTTATGAGCTTACATATGAAGCATTCCACGAATAGTAGGTAAAAATTCAACTTAACCATCACTTATCAATTATAAAACATGTTCTTCTATGTTATCTCATCCCATAATGAACAAACTAATCCAAAATCAGGTATGTATATATACATAAAACCATAATGTAGAGCCTAGTAAATGCTTCTATGAGAATATTATCAACAGATCGGGGTAGTATATCCTGAAAAATAAATATATCTACCTTACATTTGTTTAATATAATCGCTATATATGATGAAAAAACAATACTAAGTTATCTAAATGATTTTTTTTCATAAGAAATCGGAGTTTTGAATCACATAATATTGATTTTATGATGACAATGGTGGTGTTGACCTGGCCTGAATCTGGAAATTTTCATCAAAATTGTTCAAGTGTGTCTTTCTTAATGAAGAATATAATCCTAGAATCATTTTAAGAGGGATACCTTAAATCATGAAATAATATTTAAATTATCAGTTTCAGAAGATATATATGAAGATTCTCAAATAATTGAATCCCAAGCACTGTATACGGGATCTGGAGACTATCATTTGAGTGTTCATGAAGATGTCTAGAAACATAGGATGAAGATGAAATGTATTGAAAATAAAAACGGTTAGTGAAGAGGTAGAGGGAGATGAGAAATGGGATACTGAGCTTCTCCATTAGCTGATGTAGAAATTCTCTCCCTCCAAATGAGAGATGACAACACAGAAGATTTTGAAAGGACTATAAGTCGATTACAACGACATCTTCATGATGAAAATTGTGATCCACTTCAATTCATTTTCACGATTATTGAATCATAGGAGGTGGAGGATCTATACATTGAACAAACGAAGGAGGAAGTAGAGAAGTAGGAGTAATTGAGTGTAGTTGTGGAGGTCGAGGGGGCTGATGACAGAGGCGCAAAACCTGGGTCTAGAAAAAGGAACCAAGAGATGTGGTAGATGGAAAAGAGGACTGGGTCGATGATGAAGAAAGAATCGGAGGCATAATGGGGAATTTATTTTCTGTGGTAAATCTGGGATAAAGGAGTCATGGTTGGAGAGGAGATTCGGGAATAGGAGGGGAAGATAGCTGGGGGTAGTTGGTGAGGCATATATTATGAAAAAGCCGAAAACAAAGAGAAAAATATGATGGGAGGAGAGGGTTAGGTGAAGGAATGAGGGAACAAGGTTACAAAATAGTAGAGTAAGTTATTTTGGGAGTGAAAAATGGATGAATAAAAAGACTTTGTTAGTATATATATATATATAATATTCACTATAATAAATTTTTGTTATGTTAATGGTATAACCATATTATATCTATTTTCAATTTAATTTATAATGAAAATATTGATCGTTTATATGCACAGAATATCATATCCTTGACGTGGTATGATTCATTTTTCATTAGCACATAATATATTTAGTCATGATGATGAATTCAATGAATATATAAGACATTTAATATACAATTATTATTATATAATGATAAATTAATATTTACCTTCCTTTAATTAGATTCATTGATAAGTGATAACAACTCTCATGTGTATGTGCACACTATCGCCTACACAATGTAATTAATTCCATTTTTCATAACTGTCTAATGTCAATTTTTCTATAATTATATATAATGAAGACATAAGTTATTTATAACAATATTATTATTCTTGAGATGTTTAATCCTTGAAAATGGTGAAAATATTTGGATTTTCAAACTGAAACGTGGAGGGAAAAAAAGTTTGACAAATAGAATATATAATATAATGAATATATTTTAACTAATTGGAATTTTTAAATTATTAATAGTTAATATTTGGTAAGAAAATTATGAATATGTTTTTTATATACATAGGTAATAAATTTGAATTTGTTATATATGAGTTCATATTATGAATGAAACAATTCAACACTAGAGGTAATGATTTGTTCTTAAATATCAATTTTAATCAAGATTGTTCATTTTTAATTCTCCAATGGGAATTTTTTTTCTCTATATCACTATCAAACCCCATTTATTAAAACCACTAAGGGTTATTTTTATGTTTTCAACTGATCTATCATTATTTACTGTTTTTGGTACACAAAATATTATAAAAATTATTTTTACACAATGTAGATATTGTTTCTCTTAATTTGTGAATAACTATTTCACCTCCATCTCCATTTCGTGATGCTTAAAACGCAAAATCTCGAGCATAGTTACATAAAAACTTAGTTTACGTACTCACTTTTATAGTGACTATAAAATCCTAGAAATAATTATCCTCATTTAAAAAATCTAGATTGATTAATATATATCTCATAACTCATGGATATTTTTACGTTTTGTGATTTATTGAATTAGGTAAACAAATATCTAGAATAATACATCTTATTTGAATCAAACATACATTTTTTACAATATATAAAAAAACTTCTCAATTTATAATGAGTCTTAAATATCTCTCAAATATACTCCAACAAAACCTATCTTTTTAGATATATCAAGTATAATATTTTTCTTTTTAACCTGGTGATAAGAAAACATATGAAGGTATGATCACAAATTTTTTTTAAATTAAGACATACTAATAATGTAGTCATAGTTAAAAAATGGAAAAAAATTATTCTAGGAATAATTAATCAATATAATAATATAATCAATATAAAATGAGACCATAATATATCTCTAGATATAAATGAAAATAATTAAATCATATAGATATAAATTATTTGTTCCTTAGAGGTAATCCGAATAATTCAAGAAAAATTATTTTATATCACAATATAAGACATTGTGATATTATTCAATAAGATATTACCATTATAGAAATATATTATTATAGACAAGAATACAGTAAATAACAATCATATTTGTCTCATGAGGCATACAGATGCATTGAGGCACTTTATAATATTTATCACCACCCTTCACTTATTTATGTGCCACCACATTAAAATTTCATGAGGCATACAGATGCATTGAGGCACTGTATAATATTTATCACCACCAATCACTTATTTATGTGCCACCACATTAAAATTTTAGAAATTTATTAAAAAATTCATTAAAAATGATTTCTAATAATCATTCGTATTAGTTTATAAAATTCACCAATAGATCTCCACATTTGAATAAACAAGATACCATTATCATAACCTATCTATAGAAAGAATAATTATGATCAAACAATACATAATCCACTTTCCACAAATTATCCAAAATAAAATAACAACATACAGAACAAAAATAATTTTCTAAATGTTAATAATTTTTTTTACATGATCATAACCCATCCAAAGTAAGAAAGATGATAGCTAAATTTTACGTAGTCAGATATCTAATAATAATCCATATTATAATAACAACATACTTATTGAAGTAAATAATATTTTTAAAATTGATATTACGTGGTGAAAATATAAATTAAAACAATAAGTGTATACTACCATGTAATATAATCAATTGTGATATTGTAAAAAATTATTATGTCCTATTGGATGATAATAAATAAATAAATGTAAACTGAGTTACCAAAAAACCTTATAATTAGGGTAAAAAATTGGTGAAGTCCATTTAATGAAAAAGAATTGATTGGGATTAATTTTTACGATGAATAAATGAAATATATTTCAACGTTACATATATTGGATGAAAATACGCTTTTCAAATGAAGAAATTTTGTTTAACGTAAACATGTATCATGGAATATAACATTGAAACAAAGACCCCATGTGATATAAATAATTTTTTATCAATTCCCCTTGAAAGATTGGGCTTGTAAATAATGTTAAAAAACATGAATAAAAGATAATTCGTGATATGAAATCTCAATTAAGAATTACAATGACTTGATAAATGAAATTCATTGAAAAATACAACACATGTATCAATGATTTGAATTTGAGATGAAAACGCTTACCTTGTCCATGATGAATTCTTGTGTTTTGATAATCTATTAAATAATAAAAGAGTTGCATTAGTGTTCTTTTAATAGTTAATTTAATATATGATATATCTATTATAAAATAATAAATAAATATTTCATTTATTATTGAATTATAATAATTTTTTTAATCATGTTTCCATTTTCATCCATGATATATTTTGGTTGCATCGTTCATGTGGGTGTTTAAACTAACACAAAATTTAACACACTTAAACATGATGGGGTGCTATGGTTAATAATATATTTATTTTTAAATAATATATTTATAAATGAATAATAGTTATAATATATTTATGTTTTTATTAGGTGGAACAAAAATAGTATTATGTTTGTTTATATAATGAAAGACAAGATGAAAAAAAATATTTTTGGAGGGGGAGTACACACATGCACATGATTTATGTTGCTTTAAGTTTTTATGTTGATGGAAATACATAAATAAAAGTTTTATAATTAATATATATATATATATGTATAATAATTACACTAAAGACCATAAATTATTTTTGTTATAATATATTTGTAAGTGTATGATAAATAAGAGAGGATTACGAAGAAAATATTCTTACGTTGGAGGCTTCATATTTCAATTGAATTGACCATAGAATTGAAGGGATTTGGATAGATTATTATGACCATGGTATATATGATGGTTGAGTATTTATATTGTTATATAAATTTAATTGATTAAGTTAATAATTTTATGGTGATTTTCAACTTTTAAATGGTGGTATTTGAATCATTTTATAAGATAAGAAACTGAAATGTTTCGAAACAATCATAGTTTCTCAATAATTACATGACACTATAGATGATAAAATTTATAAAAATTGGATATATATATATTTTAGAACATTAGGTGGTTGAAAATTTTATCATGAATTTATTTAAATAAACTGTAAGAGTGATTTTAGGATTATTTTCTTATTACATTTAACCAAAATTAACATCTACTAAGGTAACATGCATTTAATTAAGAAATTTTACATATTATTAATTATAAAAGCTAACCACACCTAAATAATTATTATATGATTAAAATAAATATATTATTAAATTAATCAAATTTAATTTCTAAAAAATAGGAATTTAAATTTAAATTTATATATATTATATATTGAAAAACTGTTTCTCTAGAAAAATATTTTATCAATATTATTTCATCATAATTTTAGTTATTATTTATTAATAATTATAGTACTTGTAATTTATTTATAAAGAATATTTAAAACAATATTATAATAATACATTTATATTTATAAATTTAATTTGTTAGATAAAAATTATACATCATCATAAAAAATAATCCGAAGAAACATGTTCGCCATTAACATGGTAATTAACATTAACCATGTTAATAATTTTTTTATTCTTATGAAGGATGTTTTCAGTATTAAATAATATTAATATTATGTCATAAAATATAATATTTATTATATAAAATTACATTTTTATATATATAAAATATAATGTTAATATTTGTGCATGTAACACTTAAAAACCTATCTTTAGAAAATGTGTTTTCTAATATATAATGATTATGTGTATGAAAATATTATTAGTGTTATTGATAATAATTTTTTTAAAGAAGATTATTTTTAAAATAAGAGTTATTTTACATTAAAAAAACATTGAAACAAATTTCCCCATGCATAATGTTAATTAATGAAATACATGGAAAATAATATTTATTTAATATTACATGACTCTCTAAGATTATATTCATTAATTTTATAATTTGAAAATATTATTTTTTTAATTATTTTGTTAACATTATGAAAATATTTTTTTCTATATAAATGTCTTAGATATATTTTATGATATATAAAACTGGTTATATTCAAAAAATCTTTATTTCTAATATTCATATACAAATATATTTATCTTCCAAAAACACAAATTTTTTCTTTATGATAATATTGTTATCATAAATAAAAAAATGTATTTCATATTGAAAAAATAAAATTATAAAATATATGAATTAAATTTATAATAAAAAATTAAATTATAATGAAAAACCAAATTATAATGTCTCGACCTTAAATAATAACAAATATTGATTTTAATGTAAGAAATTCATTATCTTACATTTAATGATATTTTATGGTGTAATCATTTTGAGAAATAAGACATAATTCATAAATAAAAAATCCATAA
Source organism: Viscum album (assembly GCA_963277665.1). NCBI lineage: Eukaryota > Viridiplantae > Streptophyta > Magnoliopsida > Santalales > Viscaceae > Viscum > Viscum album. The sequence goes on from OY728159.1 coordinate 1,210,571,116, forward strand.
AATTACAAGGTTTTCACCACCACTAAGTATAATTTATTCCAATAATCAAAAAAAATTACAATATAACATTTTACTTTTCATGAAATATCTCCAAAACATTCAACATGACTTATTATTTTCCTTTACCCAACATTAAACATAGTGATGATCATTTTAATGTAATGGGATGAGCAACCAAAGACCAGCAAAATACATAAAGAGAATAAATCCATTGATCCAATTAAAAATGAAATACAATGAAAACCCATTTCACAAAAAAAATAAATTATATTCAGATAGGGAATATATATTAATTTAAAAAATATCAATTATATTTACTTTTAAAAATTTTGAAACCCATTAAAACTCACTTGTAAGAATAGAAATTTCTTTTATCATACATGGATGATCATCTTTATAGAACCCTTACAGATCCCTTTTAGAACCCTTCAAAATAGGAATAACTATATAGATGACATGAAATGTCATTCTATAGAAAAAATAATCATTAACCAATGTATTGGAGAGTTATAGAAAATCACACCTATCATATCATGAAAAATAATGGGTCTCAACCAATATTATCTTGAGCAATAATGGGGATCATCCCATAAAATAATACTTATATACATCAAAAAGTTATCATAAAAATGTTCAAGGACCACATCATGAACACAAAATTTTAAGCCTTCACCACATCATGGTAAAAAACCTGAAAACGAATTTAAAATCAAAAGAGAAACTGTTTCAGATATCAAAATATCATTTTCTATTAAAACACCATTTTCAATACAAAAAGTAAAAAAACTGAAATAGGGGTTTTTAATAAAAAATATATTCTTCTATAATATGAAACATTTCAAATAATAGTTTTGAGTATGGGAAAATTCGTTACTGCCATATACTTTGAAATTGAACATTCTATTATTTTGTAATGATTGTAAAAATTTCATAAAAAGATTCCATATTTAATACCCATGAAAAAATTCATATATGATATAATAATTCTTTTATTAATTTTTTATTTCCATTATAATATATTCATAAAATAATTATAAAATGATTTATATGGAAGATATTGATTTTGAAAAAATAATAAATAAAACATTTTAATTGTGGTTTTATGTTAAAGTATCTCTTACCATGACTATAACTTGTCATGATTGTTCACTATCTTCATAGATAATAATTATTTTCTAATTTGTTATTTTTTTGATAATTTGATTGGATAATGTTATTCTTTTTTATTTCACTTATTACCATATTATATAAAATTACTTAATTAATTGATTTCATGTCATAATATTTAGTTTTATTTGGCTTATATGTCCAAAATTTCAGGTGTAGGTTGATTACATTAAAAGGGTTCATCATTTCATCATTAAAAGAATATCAATTAGGAAATATAAATCACATTTATACATAAATTATTAGTATAATTATATTACAAATAATGAAATAAGTATGTGGAGAATATACTACATTATAATCATGGTGATGGTATGGTGTACTTATACGTGTGTAATGATTCCATTTTTCAATGATCGTAATGGAAAGTTTGTATGTATTATTTTACCACTATATAATTCTTATAATATCATAATAAAATATTTTTTATGTATAATTATATATATCATCCATGTGATGTGGTGACTAATAAATAATCACATCTCATTATGGAGGCGGTAGTTCAGACATACAAATGATCAATGTTATCATTTTTCAGTGAGTGAAAAGACATAAAATAAAATGATATATGAATTTTTAGAATGCTAAAAATGTAATTATTATCACATATAAAAATTTATTTTTTCAATATAAATATTTTTGAGAGGGGATGTTGGAAACTGAAATCATCGATTCGTGAGGAAGTGGTCCACCGTACATAAGAATAAGGGTTTTTTTCCAAGTCAATGGAAAATGAAATATATTTTGGTAATGAAATTAAAATGATAAAATAAATTTATATGGGATATAATGGTATATTTATATCAAAATTCATTAATACTAATTTTATTATTTAGAAAAAGAAACAATACAAAAATTCTCAGTTAAGAATGATATGTCTTCTTTGCACCACCTCTTTAAGATTATATATAATTCCTTCATAGATTGGTTTTCTAATCAACCCATATCATATAAGATGTGGGTAGGTATTTAAGGAAATAATTTTGGTTGGGATTTTATGAGTAAATATATTTTATGGAGTGAATCTGAGAGGATAAGGGGTGACCTTTTATATGTGCAGAGAGGAAAACATTGGATTTCTGATAGGAAAAATTTATAACTTTGTTTTAATGATGAAAAAGGATAAAATTTTAACCATTATGGAGAAATTGATGTGTAAGAATTTAAATATAGAAAATAAATAAAATTTTAGTTTTTTTAGTTTATTTTAACCATTATCATTTCAATTTAACCCCAAATAAACTCGTCTCCTCCTTAACATCAGTAAAAGATTTCTAATATTTTTACTGTTCATTATAATTAATAAGTTTTTTAGAACTATATATAATATAAATTATGAGGATTAAAAATATTTAATCTATTTTCTCAATTTAAATTCAAATGAGTGGTGGAATTTAATTTAAAAGAAACCCCACAAACATGATCAAAAATGAATTTCTCAAGAAACATATATATCAAGAAGAAGATGAATTTATATTAAATCAATGAATATATAAAATTATTTTATGAATTTAAATTCTTATTTAAAAATAAATAATATATAAATTTCATTCAAATCATTCCTAAATATTTATTATTTTAATTAATTTAATCAAGTAAGCATTATGCACTCTAAAATAGTTTTTACAAAAAATCATTTTTAAAATAAAAAATAAAATTATACTAGAATCCAATATAAATAACATTGAAACTAAATTAAATGAATTAAATATATTTAAATAAAAACATATCATACCTGTAATAGAATTAAATTCATAATGATAATTTAAATAAATTATTTTATTTATTATAAAACACTATTTTATGGATATCATAATTTCTCAATATTAAATAAAAAATCAATATTTTTTGAAAAATCTCAAAATATGTCCCTAAGTTAATTTTTATATTATACATTAAAATTTGAAATTATTTTTTTAAAATTTAAATTCATAAATTCATAAATTTTAATTTTAAATAAAATTCATATAACAGAATAATTTAATTACAACATTCTACTTTTTAAATTAATAATTACATAATATTTTTGTAATGAATATAAATATCAAATTCATAAATAAATATTAAATAGATTAATTATATCATTAACTAGGTTGTTAAAATTTACCCACCTTTTCAAAATTTCTTCATCATAATTTTATACACATATTAAACAATTTTGGATAGCTTTACCTTTTCGTAATTATTAGATTCCAATGTCACTTCTTTAGCCATATTATTTTATATAAAATATTAACTGGTTAAATTAGCTTATTCTGATATTTTTCCCTATATAATCATGAATCTAAATGGGAAATTACTCATAAACATTACTATAATACAAGCAGAATACTTTCAATAAAAACAATATATGAATTAGACAAATAATTTCATAAAATTAAAACATAAAATATGTTGGGTAATTGGGATAAAATCGGAGGAAATGTCACTTGGTTAAAAAAATAAGCATTTTTTTGTAGGATTTAATTTGGTCTAATAAAATGTGGACTTAGTATTCATTTTTTTCAACCAATGTATAACAATTTTCCCTAGAGATACTTTTAGAAATACATTATTATTTACTATGAAAGGAATATCATTTCTTCGATTATCCAAATAATGTTACATCGTACTCTAAGCCATCCCAATATATAGCTTAATCAATTACACTTTCTCAGCCATTTCCTCTAACAACTATTGTCTAATAAGCTCTTTTTCTCACACGTCATCCGAAAAATCTTTTTTCGATCACCTCTTTCTATATAATCCCTCAAATGACATCTTATATCTATTAGGATGAATTTTTTTATAGAAAACTCAACCAAAGAATAATGTTGATCACAAATTACATAGTAATCCTTTGAAAAATAAAAAATCATATCTTCCCTGGTTTGAATCATACTCTATTTTTCCCATCATATTGTGAATGAAAATTTTTATTGAAATTTTAGTCATTATCCATTGATTTTTAAAGTCCTTTTCGAAATTTTTTTTGAACCTAGGATCAATATTTGATATAATGGAGAGAGGAACACTATGTAATTAATATATCTCCTCTAGATAATTTCTAAATTATATATCCAAAAGAATAATATATTTAATGGGGTATAAATGCGTAAATGGTGTTAATCATTTAACAATGAACGAAATAGAATTATTTCCTTATGATGTTCTTGAAAATCCCATCATAAAATCCATGATATATTTTCCCATTTCCACTCTAGTATATGAAAGTGTTAATGTTTACAATTGGTAATTGTTTTTTGTCATATACTATAATCAATTAAAAAATTTCATTGTAATGTTAGTAATATCTCTTTTCAGTCCCTCCCATCAGCAATACACTTGATGCTATTTGTAAATCTTAGTGCTTCTGTGATGAACATAACATTGAGAATTAGGATCATCACTCAAAAATTATATCTTAATATACAAATGAGAAGGCTCACATAATCTAGTTCAAAATTTTAATACACATTATTATTTAATAATTAATTAAATGAACATACTATTCAAAACATACTCAACATTTTATATATAAAACTTGATCTGACATTTGATATTTCTTAATTATTTCTGACATAGATGATTGTATTAACACATGAAAAAAACTGTAGTGGTTATTACAACCATAAAATTTTGGAAAAAACCCATCAAATAAATAACCAATGTGTCATTTTACAAATGTATCATGATTAGTGTATATTTTTTTGAATCAATGTATAAAATTCTTTTTTTAATCTCATTTTCAGTATGCCTATGAAATGTGTGTCCCTAATCCATGATCTATTTTATCTATATTCTCTATCTAATGTTATATTCATTCTGAGAGAATATATACTGAAATATTTTGTGATTATAATATAATTCATTACTTACTCATTATATAAGATTCCATTAAATTTTAATAGAAAAACAGAATAAATAATTATAGATTATGCATTGGATATTTTAAGTCATGAGGTTTCAGTTTTTGTGATGTATAAAAAATCTCAATATAATTATCCATTAGAAAACAACTGTATCCCTTCAAAGAAGAATCACCATAGATAAGAAATTCACCATTTATATAGGGTAGATACAAAACAGAATAATTCACCAATATTCATTTCATTTTTATAAAACCATCATCGCGCTCTTTAGTCTAGACAATTTTAAATGCTTTTTGGGTAAACATATTATGTGACACATAAAATGAAGAAATGTTTCCAATAAACAACAGGTTGGAACCTTATAAAACATGAAAATTACAAATCACTTTAGTAATTTTTGGTAATGGCCATTTTTCAACTAATTTACATTTATTACGGTGAACAATAAGGCTATATATTGAAAAAACATGTCGAAAGAAGGAAATTTTTTTCAACCAAAAGGAAAACATACTAAATTTTCCATATGTTTTATTTTAATTAATTTCATTAAAAACAATATTTATGTGTATTTAATGTTCCTCATTTATTTTATAATATTCCAAAATATAACGTATAAAACCACAATCATGTCCATGTTCTCAATGTAAAATAAATTAATGAGTTCCATAAATACTATTGATTCATTGAAAAACTGAAGGGTATAATTATAATGACATAATGTCCATATATATTATGAAACAAAATATTTAGAATATCATACACCTCCACTTTCAGATGACAATACTCTGAACTATGATCAATCAGTGAAAAGATTTTATCTCCTTAGAGCTAACAAAAAAAATCATCGACATGAGGAAACTAATTATTATGCCTAAAATTATTTTATTCATCGCTCAATAATCCACTAATAGTATAAATAAATCATAATTATTATGAATAAATAAAAATAGGTTACACAAATGTTACATGATAGTTTGAATTAATCATTTATCATGTAACCCCTGCAACTATTTTGTCAATTCTAAATGGTTTACTTGAGCTATTCTCTAAGGGTTTTTTGTTGTTGGATTAAAATTAAGAACTAAGTCAACAGTAAATTAAACCTCCCCATCAGAATAACACTATATTAATCATCATGATAAAATAATTGTAATTTTTCACTACTCTAACTTTAGTAATAATAATAGTTTATTTTCTTTTAACATTATGATTTATGTAACATTCGATGTCATCACTATTCAATTTCGCAACATCATGGTATGTTATAAAATGTATGAAATTATTAAATAGAATATTATTTTCTCTGGAATCTATCATAGAGTTATAAACATAAATCCAATCTATACTAGAAGTAATATCAAACTTTAGTCTGGTATGCTTAACAAGATTTACTCAAAATTCTTTCCCATTAATAAAAATATGAATATTACTATAAATCATGTTTTATTCAATACATCAACTATGAGTATTAAAAAAGATTTATCTTCATTTAATTTACAAATATTCCAATTTTACGTGAAAATTTCTAAAAAACTAAATAATGCGATGACCCATAGAGGAATTGGTTATTTACATAATTTCAATAAACATGCAATATACCTATCACCAATTCATTGGATGGTCCAACATCCACTTTAGTATTAGAAAATGACAATACCAATCCATTATGTATCTGATATTGATGATTTATGTACTCTATAATAATAATCTTATAGAAATAATTATAATGACCCAACCCATTTCAATTTAATCATCTAACCATCAAATTTTCTTTATTCATATATTAATTTTTCTATCAGTCACGAGCAATATGTTTATACATTACACATTGGAAACATATCATAAATATTAAAATTCATTTTACCCGATTATTTTTTTCTCACTTATCATAATAAGGGTACATGATTTTATTATGACCATATTTTATTCAGGGAAGATTCCTAATTTCAAAAAATCCAAACAACTTATTACTCTCATCATATAGAGGAATATAAGTGTATGAATACGTAAAGAGAAATTTATATACACATTGATTTTTTGAAAGATATTAGATTCTCTTATGACAAAAGATCATCATAAACTAGGTTTATATTATGAGTAAAGTATATTAATTTTATTATCAATATCTTGTATAAAATATGGAAGTACCTACTGATCCTTGTAAAATTTTCATCATGTACAGCCACAATGTATTTATCTTTTTCCCTCAATTATTTGAAATTTTTCACAATCCAAATAAAAATACATTGGGAAATATTTCTTAGAAGAAAATTATATATATATGTTATACCATGGAATCATGAAAATATTTCTCTATTTTATTTGTAACCAAATACCACCATAAATTACATTCAACTTCAAAATTATAGAAGCAAAGAGTTACTTTTGGAATTTTTAACACATCTTAAACTCAAATATATTTTCTATAAGATTTTCCATCTATCAACTACCACTTTGTAAGATTATCTACTAAATTATAATACATTTTGTCTCATAAAAAATCCCTTATTTAAATGTTCTTTCACTGTAGATTGAGTTTCTCTCAAGAATAGATACCACCAATATTTATAGCTTCTTTCAACTGATCTTTCACATCAATAAATTACTTAGTTAAAATTAAAACCATTACATTTTGTTGATATAGAATGATATTTTCTTAAAGATTTCATTCTACAACAGCTTCCATATTTCCTTACTGTAATACCATTATGAAAAAAATAGTTCTCATAAAAAACATGTAATATTCAAATGTTTTATTTTTTCAAAATAACCATTTGTTAAAATATTTAAATGGAATTATATTATCCTCATCATAACCCATAAAGTTAACTAAACGATTGTTTTGATACAAACTATATTGTACATATCATCAACATTACATGATCTTATGTTTTCTGTCAAAATTTCATTCTCAAACAGTTGAGGATATTTTATTGATTAGAGTTCTAGAGAAATAGGTTATAAATCCTTAATTTTAAAAAATAAAATTAAAATGGGGAAACATCTATGTAGTAATCTTTTTTATTTTTATATAATTTTTTTAAAATGAAACATGTTTTATTTTCTTGGAATTTTTTTATGTCTTTTAACATTTCATATTATTTTCCTTCATAAATTATAAATTCTTATTATTTTTTTAATAACATTGGATTGGAATAAAAGGTTTAATAAGGGGAATTAAAATTATAAATCCATTAGTCCAGTGAAATACATGCAGACTGCTAAAAAATATTTCATAAAAACATTCATTTTTTCCTAGAAAGGGATTCATTATTCAATTAAAAATATCATTTCTTTTATCTTTTATAAATAAATGATCCCCTTGAAAATGCATTATAATGCCTAGAAAAATCATACTGGGGTATTGGGAAACAATCTTCATATACCCCTTATAGATCCCTTACCGAACCATTTCAAATTTAAATAACAAGAATAACTTGAAATATAATTATCTAGAGAAAATTATCATTACCCACTACATTTCAGAACTATATTGGTCACCAATGATTAAATATTGAGCTATAATGGGGAAAACCAATTTTATTAGTTGTATCTGGTTCACCCATTATCATAAAACTTTTCCAAAAAGCATATGATGAATAATTTTTCTTATCTTATTAATTTTCTTTTTAAGACCCTTGAAGAAGTACTTTAATACCATGAAAACAAAACCATCTAATTTCAAAATAACCTTTCCATTTAGAAAACTATTTTCAATACAATGAACGTGAAAGAGGGTTATTATTTAAATAAAATTATAAATCTTTAAAATGATGAAAATCAATAAATTATGGTCAAATTTGATGTATAATTCAATGTCTGTATATAAAATAAAATGGAACATTTCTTTTTAACTTTTGTAATGAAAATTAAAAATTATGTAAAATGATACTTTTTGAAAACCCTTGAAAAACTAAAAAAGAGACATAAAAATGACCTTTATAATTCTTTTATGTCTATATAAATGTATTACCTAATAAATATTAAATACTTGTACATTAATGTTAATGATTTATATAATAAATCATTAAAACATTTAAAATGAGGTTTTAAGTTATAGGGTTCCTTAAATTGAGTTTGAATTATCATATGTGCTCATTATATACCATAATAATAAATTTTTTATTATTTATATTCTTTAGAATGTTATTCGTGGTTATTATTATTTTTATTTCAATTATTTTCTTGTTATATTCAATTACATGTTAAATTAAGTTCATGTTAGTTGTTTTGATGATATTTAGATCATAAATCCAAAATGACATTATTGTGTTGAGTATGTCCAAAGTGGTTATTAATACATAATATCTAGAATAATAATTATGCAATAGTTATAATATATATATATATATATATATATCAATTACATTTTTAAAAAGAATCATGAACTATGTTTACGTTAAATTTACAGTGTTTAAATCATGGAGATGAAAGGACATACGTACGCATGTGTAACATTTCCATTTTTCAATAATCATTATGGAAAAAGGTAAGTATTATTATATCATTAAATTGATAATAATATCATAATACTATATTATTTATTGAAATATTATTATATATATTTCATCCAACATGATTGGTGGTGAAAAAAGAATCACATCACTCTAAAGAAGAGGTTGTCCACATGATTGAACAAACCATGTTGTCATTTTACAGTGAGTGAAAATGTAAAAAATGATATATTTTCTTCATAATTATAAATATTTCACGATTTCCATTTATAAACATTATTTAAATCATTATAAACATATGTGATATGTGATGGTGGAAAATGAATAACAATGATTTTAGATATAGTAGTCCACCAAACACACGAATAACGATTTAATTGACCAATTTATAGAATAAGATAAGGAATTTGGTCATAAAATAAACATAATAAAATCTATGTATATGGGATATACATGTTTTTTATATCATCATGGATTAAAGGGATTTTTAGTACTTTTGAGAAGAAACAAAACAAAAATACCAAATTTGAAATGATACCTCTTCTTTAGACCATCGTCGTTGGATCATAACTAAAACCATACTATATTGGATTAATGATAATATAATGGAATATTGGATGTGTTTTTCAAAGTAAATAAATGACATAAATATGTTTTTTATTATCTAATAGGGTTTTAGGGTGTGATGTGGGGAGGATAGTGGTGGCCTTTTCAAATCCATAGAAAGGAAATACTAAGAATTGTTGAATAGAAATGGATATAAATACATTTTAAAAACATAAAAATGATTAAAAATAAACTATTATAAAAAATTATACGATATAATGGTAAAATATTTCCATAAAATATATTTTATTCAAGTTTATTGGTCATTTTAACCCTTATTTTTTAGTTTAACCACTAGTAAACGCGTTTTACCCTTAAACATGGTAAACATTGTTAGTATTTCAAATGTTAATTAAGAAAAAAATTAATTCAAACATATTATATGATATAAATTATTCTGATTAAAAATATTAAAATCATTATAAATTAAATTCATATATTTGGAAAAATTTAATTAAAATAAAACCCACAGATGAGTGGATAAATCGATTTTCCAGAAAACATAATTTTCATGAAAAAGATGATTTAATTTTTAATCTCTGTATAATAAAAATTGTCATATTAATTTAAATTTATATTTATATATGTAATCTATATATTCAATTTAAATCATACAAAATTAATTATTTTATTAATTAAAATAATGATACATTAAACACATTAAAAAAGATTCAATAAAATTCATTTTTAAGAAGAAAAATAAACGTATACAAAAAATCTAGTATAACGATAATTAAATGTTAAATAATTGGATTACATATAAATATGGACAACATATGTTACATTATATAAAATAAATAACATAATGATGATTTTTAAATACCTAATTCATTGAAAATAAATGTATATTTTACAAAAATCATTATTTTGTAATATTAATTTATAAACCAATATTTTCTAAAAAATCCAAAATTTCCACAAGATATAAATATTGTTATGATGATTTAAAAAATGATAATTAATTTCAAAAATTAAAATTTGGGAATTAATAAATTAAACAGTTAAATAAATACCTTATAAGAAATGGTTTAATTAAAACTATTTCCTTTTTGATTTAAAAATTACTTAATATCATTATAATGAATGTATATATTAATGTAATTTTTAAATAATCCTAAAAATAATTTATGAAAACATTACCTTGGTTTTAACACCAAATCAATTTGAAAATTAAATTATCAATTATTAATAGTTATTTATCTTATATAATATCATTTACCGCCTTAATTGTTATAAAACTAGTAATATAAAACATAATTTATAATTATTAATAATATATTTTGAGAAATTGAAATGAATATCTCATAAGATGTTTATTTTTTAAAAAATAAATTATCTTATTTGTTTATTTTGGGAAAAAAATTTATTAAATTCATATTAATAAAATCCTTTATTTTAAATATATATATAATTCCTCAAGGGATACTCCAATTCATTCCGACCAATTAAATGACTATGTTTTACAGGACTTTTAGAATATTTATATATTTTATCTATATATATATCATATTTTCAATTTTTTAGTGTTGTATGTTGTGGAATATATCGAACACATTGTTATCATATAAAGTTAATCATATAGTAAAATCATAGGGTGTTTGGTTCAATCCCTTAAATAAATATCATCATCATAATGTAAAAAATAATTCGATGAGGAAGGTAGTTGTGGAGAATCATAAAATATTCCTTATTAATTAAATATGTATCATGTATTAAACATGTGATTTATGGACACCTTTATCATAGGTTCTCTAATATTTAACTGCAAAATATAGCCATGTCACATAATTACTTTTCATGGTTACTTATTATAATTCCTGACCAAACTCAATTCATAATGAGTAGAAAGACCGGTTGGTTACCTAGCCTCAATCATGAATCCCATTATTTTTTATGGTATTGATTCGTTATAATCGTATAAAGGTAGAACATTAGAAAACTATATCCTAGGGTTAAGTAATAAATAAACAGAAGAAAACATAAATTAAGGTTGCATAATATAATAATAAATGAAAATAAATAAATAATGAATGATAATCCATGCATTACCAAGATACAATTTAAAATAATAATCAAAATATAAAAAATACATTACATAAATAATAAACTAAAAAATTACACAAAGGTTTCCTCTATGAGCATCCTAAGAAAAAACTCAATATTGCACTTCAATACCCCAATACTAATGAGTAACAACACATTTTATAATACAAGATTAAGAACCGACACCCATGTGTTATTTCTGGGTACCACTCAACAACATCAACATGATGACAGATACACTTAATATTTCACTAACAATAAATTCTTTAACAAATCCAGCATGTGCATATAAACTATAAAAATGTGAATGTATAACAAGAATAATGATATATTGATAAAGTGTTGCAATCAAATAAATATATATATATTGTGAAAAATATTTCATAATTTTTGAAAATGTATGCATAGGAGTAAATCATTAGCTACCGTATACACAAGTTGTATCAAGTATTAGATCTATGAGGGATTGAACATAGGTCAATTTACAAATCTGCCCTCTTTGATTACATGAGTTCATCCATAAAAATCATTTTATCATATAGTACATCATGGGAAATGAACCAAGGCCTTAGTCCATGGAATCTTCATTCACTTAATATAACTCATCCTTATTAAACTCAAGAAAGTCATTGGAAGGGCATATAAGGTAAATAAAAGGATGTCTAAGCAATCCATATCGAATCTAATAACAAAAGGCAACCAGTATAATACGTTGTCTATGTCACACCATGATATCATTGTAATTAACACCATAAACCATTTCATAAATGTGCTTTAAATGTACATGTTAGTTTCAAGGCATTCATTAACCATTAACTCATCACATTCAAATAACTTATCAATTCACTAAACAATGATAAGAGAGGGGGCCGGTAATTTTCAATTCCCTTTTTCAAATTTACATTAAATTTATAAAATGATAGACCCCCTAACTCATTGAAAATTTAAATTTACACCATTTCATGGAACAATACATTTTTTAAATTCACTGTTATATATTTGTATGGTCCATTTTAGTTCCCATTAAACCTTTTTAAGAATTTAATTCATCACATTATAACTAAAAAATTAAATAAAATCAGGACTATGTGATTGAGTGGGGCCATTCAAGTTTACATTCCATCAAAAACAATTCATGACACATTTCAAACAATACAATGTTTAAAATGATCACAAAAATAATGGTGGAAACTGTAAATAGACACAACACTATCCCTTTATTAAGTTCATCAATTCATTTATTCTCAATAGTTAATCCAACGAACCACAGAAGGGTGTTTGGTTACACCATCAATATGGTAATAATACGAATTAAATTGTGATATCCACACAACTCATTATAACCCCCTTTTCATTCAATGGATGACACCATAATTTATTGTAGTCCTAGATTGGATACATTTCTGAAAGTAACTATATCATCTCATTTAACTTCATTAGATGATTATTACATTACATGCCAGGCCAAACACACTTAGGGGTGTTTATGATTTTTTTTTCATTCTCCGTTATCGGACTATAAGTGAAAAAATAATGGTTTGTATTTATGTATTAATTTAAAACAACATCACAGATCCTCACAAGGGATCTAAATTTTAGTCTAGTAAATTTAATTTAAGGCCTTAAAAATTTGAGAGTGTCACACATGGAATCTAGAGTGTGGAACAAAGAAAATAATTTTTAAAAAGAGGAGACATTAAGTGATAACCAATATGAATACTACCACATGAAATGGATGATTAATTCATAAATTATAAGTAACTGGTTTAATATTATATTATATAAATCAAAACAATCATAAAAAACAAGAAATAGGGAAACTGTTCTCACACAGAAATAATATTCCATTTGGATATGAAAAAAAATTGAGGAGTAAGAAGAGTCTTATACAAACTTATATTAATAATACATAATGGAGAATGGTCGATTCAGAACATAAATAAAGGAGAACCCACAGTTGGATGGGGATGTGGAGTTATCCATGTGAGGGATATACATGAAAAAAAAATTAAGGGGTGATTTTGGTGTAAAATAAATTAATGGGGGAAGGAAAAATCATCAGTTTCTCCACAATGAAGTGATTGATTGTTTGAAAATATATTTTTTCATAATGTGATGTATCCCCATGGTGCTACTATCCAAAGGGGTCACCCCCTTTCATGGATAGGTAAAAGGTTCTTCAAATTGTCTGTATATTGTGTCCCCACCTAAACAGATTTCTACCGGCTAATCTAATGGCCACATGGCCTCATGTAAATAGTTTGAAAACCTAGGTGACTCCCCCTTATAATCCCCCACTGTTTATCTTATAGGGCCACATGATTTATAAAAAACAAAATTCCAACTATTATTTTTACTAAAAAAATCGGAGACTAAAACACCTAAAACTCATCCAAACTCTCATGAAATATCTCTAGATATAAATCACATAAAAAACACATATAAGTGATTTAAATCTTATAATTACATTCAAAATAAAAAATTATTATTTCGATAGTACACTAAATGGATAATTATAGGTCTCAGGAAAAAACCCAATCAGTCTAAAACAAGATACCACACAACCACTCGATCATATAACTTCACATACTGTAGAATCATTGTGGAACAAAAAAACTACACCCAACATAAAAATATTATGATGTTTCATTCTAATAATCATGTTACATTTATGAATTCCCCACACACCCTTATGAACAACATTAAACACACAATACCAAGGGCAACAAACTTCAAGCCATTAATAATATAAAAAACAAAAAACATCAACACAACACTTACATGTACTAGTATAAACCTAGACTATAGTCAATAATAAGTACATTTATAACCTTGTTTATTATTCTCTCCACCACATGGTCTTTATTTAACATGTCCATTTATGTTTAATATTGTTCCCATGATCATATTTTCCTATTGAAACAAATCCTTATAATTTTAATGATTCTCGTGGAATAATTTTCTACATGATACACCTCATAATAAATGAGGTCCCTACCTTTGGTCCTCATATTGATCAAAATGGCCAAAATCCAAGAGACCCAAATTAGTCTTTTTGTGATACATTTTCCTTCAAAATCCACAGCCAAACCGATTAATCTACAACTATCCCATTATAAAAAGGTTTCTAATAAAATTTTCTTCACCAACCATATCCCATTATTTGATATAACTGATGTTAAAACACCCCTAGTTATCATTTTTGTAAATAAATATATTCAAAAACTAATGAGTCCCCAAAACTATATAAAAATGCCTTATACCAATGTAAGATGATATTGTTCTAAGAATATTCATCGAAGTTCATACTCAACTTGTGTGGATGTCTCCTGAATGACCTGTCTTCCCAATAATATCATCATTATGTTGTAGCACTAACCCCAAAATTGACCCAATCCATCATAAATAGATAATAATTAGACACTCTATGTCTACTTCCCACATCTATATGTCTCCAAAATACATAATTGTAACCATAACATGTTTTTTATTGTATTAAATACATATATTAATCTAATTATAAAATGGAATAAAATAGATAAATAAACATTCTAATGACTCCTTTCATAATCCCATGATCCCTCGCTCATGATAATCACCCATCAATGACCAATATCTAATCCCCCAACTAAAGAGAATCCATATAGTCTCTCTAATTAAAATCAAACAAGATCACCATAAAAAATCCATTTCCCTTATAAAAGACTTGGATTTTAAACTAATCATCCAAAGCACTAAATTAAATATCAAAAATATCATATTTCATCAAATCAATATTATTATCTAGGAAATTTTTTATTTCATTTTATAACAATGTTCGTTAACTTTAATGTTACAATGGATCACTAGACATCATATATGTATATTTTAAACATCCCCTTGAGTGAATATCTGGAAGAATTCTTACCTTAATCCATAATATCTATTTAGTATGATATCTAAACATATTGTCAACTCTTTCATAGTGTATAAAAAATTATATCAAGATATGGGTCATGATCACTTTTAGACTAAGACTAAAATGATATTTAATTCATAGGATTGTATAGTCCCCTTTTAACCATGATTACAACATAATTGGTAGTACATTACTTTTAACAACTCCTTCCAGATTGTCTCATGACCATACTTTCCCTTGTCTAACCATGGATAACTATTTCGCAACACCTGGTTATTTAAACATTATACTTTCTAACATGGTCCTTTAATTAAATTACACTATTTCTTTAGGTCACCATGAATATAAGCACCACTTAACTGAAACCATCAGTCTTTATCTCACACAAAAAAATTCTGAATGCCCATTATTTTAAAACAAATACCTTTAACAACCAGAGAGATCTGGCTTATCATTTATAGTTGGTGTACAATCCCATACCACTTTCTTGTAGACCAACCATGTACTCATATAGTTCAACCATAAATAATGTTAGGATGATCATGCTACATTATACATCAGTTTATAACATTTCAGTTTCTATTATATAACTCATATTTAAACCCAAGAACATACCCATGTTATGATTTATCAATTTAAAACCCACATGAAGGATTAGTTTTCAGAAACATACAATTCTATATGTAAACCACTATTTAACTATGGTAGAAACCATAGTTTTATTACCCATTGAATCTAGTTTCGATATCCTAGAACTATAGGTACTTACTTGAAATCCGAAGCATCATGATGACAATAACACAAAACCAAAGAACGTTCCTTGCATCCTTATGAATATTAGAAAAAAAGGTATCATATCCCTTTTTTAATATATAAAATATATTAATAACTATCTCATTAGTTACCCTAAAGAAATAAAGAAATGAAATTCTAGGGAATGAGTCAAATGAGATGGAATATTGGATTGTCCACTTGTCCCTTATGTCACTATAACTAAATTCACACCACAATTCTCGGATTTTATCATATGGAATATAATATGTTAGTAAATCTCTTTGGATGGGAAAAAGTGAAAGTTAGGTGAAATGGAAATCAATCTGTAAGGGTTATAATCTATTATATTAGGTGTTTCAACATCACAATGAAATCATCATCCAACTAAAAACTAATCATTTCCTTGAATCCCCAAAATGAATGATCCATAAAATGACACAATTTCATTGTAAAAATAGTAAGAGATAACACTCCCTATGTATCAAGATAACCCTCATGTGTTCCAAATAGTCTGGAAACCACCCGCCTAATAATGGGTGTCGTTTTATCAATTAATATTCAAACCAGACTCAAATTATCATATAGACCATGTATACCATCCCTTAGAACTCCAATCCAAAGTATACCAATTTTCTATATCTAATGGAGATAACTCAATGGGATACCCAAAAAAATTTAACATAATTATTCATCCTTATAAAATATATTCACTACAAAATCTAATAGTCTCTAACAGGGACCCATTGGATTCTTGAAAATGCTTAAAATAATCAAACATGGATCTATGAATAATTCTAATGATATAATTCTAGGAATCTCCCAATTGAAATTAAATATATATCTCACATGAGGGATCATGATATTAACATGGTTAAATGGTTTTAGATCATGATATTAAATTGGTGATAATTTAAAAGAACACATGAATTAATTATAATGTATGTGAAATATTGTACTCATTTGATGGAAAACTATATTAGGATCTTTATTTATCTTCCCCTACAAGTCACAATATAATATAATGTCAGCCATATATTAAAACAACATGTATACACATTAGTTGTCTATAAGGTCTCATGTATTTTTGTAGTTAAATAGAATGCCAATTTCAAAATATTGATCAAAACACACTTTAGGTTGTAATAGAAATATTAAATAATGAAATCCTTGTTATATATAAGTTCCAAAAATGAAAAAAGAATTTATACATTATAGTGTATGATTTCAGTGAGATGAAACCATATATATATATATACCATATATAAGGAAATAATTAAACATTAATTAACCAATCTAAAAATCCTCAATATACCCCCATGGGGTTAATCACAAAATCATAAATGATAATGGTGACCTAATAGGGTCCAATCATTCCCACCTTGGTCTATTTTAGAGAAAAACAAAACAATTAAATTATCATGTTTTAAAAACGTCCTTATTTGGGATTATATAAGAAGAATAATTCCCAAATTGAGCTACTTGTCTATAAATGTTCATTTCAGAATTTATCCCTATTGGTCATTGGCCCCATGTTATAGAGGTACAAACCATTATAATATGCATTTCAGATTATCAATTTAAAATAACTAGTTTCAATTTGAAGTATCATCCATCATTTGTACATAAATCATGGTTTAATTAGATTAATTATCATTTCCTATTTTTAATGGTAATTTTTAAAATATGTAACATTTTTGAATAATGAATCTGAAACCATTTACCACATTTTATGTTAGAATATAAAAAGTTCATATCAAATGGTATGATTAAATGGGTTACCCAATCCTATTTATAATGTCTTATATGGTAAAAAATTGTTATTGTAACCCAATTAGTCACTACCATTAATGTTTCATCTCGTGAATCTAATGGTCCATATCACAAAAAACATCATCATTAGTTAGTTACGGGGCCACCATTAATCTATATAAGAAAACACTATTTATATTCATTCATACACATTAATTACAAATTGTATTATCATAATATAATAAAGAATTATATTCAAAAAATAATACACATAAACATGAAAATAATAATAGAATACTAATATAAAAACATCAAATGCTATCATGTAACAAATCCTCTCACCAAAGTGTGTTATTTAGATAAGTAATCTAAATAATAACACAATACACATCTCTAAAATATCCAAAAGTATTGTAATGATATATACATGACATGTAATTTTCAGGTCATGTGAATATCTATATGTGTAATATTATGATTGTTGTAATAATTCATTTCCATATCAAGTAAAGGGTAGGAATCTATGAAAAAATATCAAGAAGAAGATATAAAATAACCCAATAAGAAATAATAATCAACTATAATGTAATAATAAAAATAATCCCATCCCTGGAAACTATATCATTACATTGTGTGAGGGTTTGTCAGACCCAAAGTCATGTTATTTACCATGTTACGATACATTCTTAGTTTCATGTGTACCTTCACAAAACCATGAAGCTCTAGCACAACATGTAATTCCCCTACAATGCTAACTCCTTAAATATAATCCAAACTGGTTGGTTTAATATATTCTAGAATGCCTCCACACACACACTAGAATTATATAAATTGTAGATAGGGACAAAATTTAGAATAATAGGAAGACTATACGATCCGAATCAATAAATAATTTAACAGAGTTGACCATAAATAAATTAAGAGGAATATAATGAAAATTGGAAATCAATAAATAACGAGTAAACTTAAAATTCAATGACAATATTAAATCTAGAAAAATAGTCACAGTAACTATAATATGTAACATGCCTAGTAAAATAAATAAAATACCCAAAGGCTATCTCTATGTGAATCTTGATCACCATCTCAATATGGGGCTCTAATTCTTCTATGTAGAAGAGTAATACAGTTTATTATAATCTACGACCCTGAACTTACAGCCATAATTTCATTCCCAATACCAATCATCATGCCAAAATGGGTGTGATATACACCTGGTATGCCATCACTTACTTTGACATTAACAAATCCATAAAATGTAAATATACTGTAACCATTATAATGTATAACATGAAGAAACCTGTAATGATAAAGTAATGAAATCCAATCTATATGTACATACAGTAACACGAAGCATATATATTTTGAAAAATTATGAACAAGATTAAATAATATGCTATAGAGAATGTAGGGTGTATCTTGTATTAGAAATATAAGGGATATGTGCCATTTCCATTGAGCTAGGAATTTTCTACATGCCCAAAAATGTCAAACATATAATTTATTTAATATAATCCTTCCCGGGAAAGGTCCTAATGCCTTTTATTAGGGATTCCTTTTTGAGTAAATAGAAATCATCCCCAGAAATATCAGGATAGGAATGGGAGTATGCCAAGGAGTAAATCCAAGGAGGGCCAATTTTGCGGTAACCAAGGTTACAATGAAAAAAATCTAATAAAATATTTATTTAGTTCCATACTATGAAATTGGTTCTATAATGAAATATCCATAATAAAAAAATTATATTTTTTTCAAAGGGACATACTTGTGTCTTTTATTTCAGTTATAATCACAATATCACATTCAATTCAATTATCAATTCACCCGCCAATGACACGATTAGGCGGGCATTTCAGTGTCCATGCACTTTTAACAAATTACATTTAATTCATAAACTGATATATCACCCATCTCATTTACAATATACAAATAAAACATTTTATCTCCCATTTTCTTTATTAAATTATAAGTTCTATAGGAGGATAGGACATGTTATCATACAATAAACATTTTTAGTAATTGAATTCATCATATTAAAATGAATAATTTAATCAAATTATGTCCAAGTGATCATGATGGGACATGAAAGTATTCATATCATCTATAATTTAATTGTGACACATTTAACTTCCTAAAATATTATCTTTTATATCAACAAGTAATGGGTATATGTGTGAATATACAAAACACTTCCCCATTATGATGTTAATTTAGACTTTCCTTATAAATAATTAAGCCAACACCAATTATTATGGTGTTTGGATAAAAAAGAAACATGGTTATAATAGTCACATAAGTGTAACATCCTTACATGACATTCCAACCCCTTTAATCATAAAATGGAACACATTATAATTTTATATGGCCCTAGTAAGGATACATGCCTGAAAATTACTCTATCATCACATTTAACATCATGATATGATTTTTGTTTTAAAGGTTAGGCCAAACACACTTAGCATTGTTTTTCCAAATTACAAAAATTCATTATTAGGGAAATATGGGTGGAATGGCCATGGGTTGTGAGAATGTATATATTAACCTCTGGAAACATAAAAGATCCTCATAATATATCTCAATCAGATTATTGGAAATTAAATATAAGGTATTCAATATTTAAGATTGGCACCTGAAAATCAGACATATACCACCATGACAACTATTTATAAGATGATGATACATTATGTGATAATTTATATACCCATTAAAACAAATCTAGGACCCATTACGCATCCATTATCAGGATTTGAATCTATCAAAAATGATATAAATTAGATGAATAATCAAACACATTATAAATATCCAAAGTGATCTCACATGGAATTTGAATTCTATAAGGAGAAGAAAACAAACAAGGGTGATAATGTGAGTCTTTGAATTACCTCTACAATTCTAATGAAATGAATGTCTGTTAATTGTAAGCCTAAATGATGGAGAACCATCCATAGGATATGGATAAGGATTTGTGCATGTAGGGGAGATACTATATTGAAACGAGGAGTGATTTTTGGGTAAAATCACTTAAATGTATAAAGGGAAAATCAACATTTTCTGACATGAATGTGATTCAATGTTTGACTGCACATTTTTCCTAACTGTGTTCTATCCGTTTAGTGGCACTACTTTAATGGATCACCCCTCACATGGATATGTTCATGGTTTTTTCAAATAATGCATGACCAATGTTCCCACCACTATAGAATTTTATAGACCACACACATGCCCATGTGGAATGAGGATCATTGTTTGAAAAATCTTATGACATCCCCTTACACTATAGAGAAATTTCTATTAGATGGGCACTATTTGTAACAAATCAACCACTGATGATTTATTTTACGGAAAATGAGTTTTCAATATATTTTCTCCAAAAAAATAATTAAATACCTTGATAAACCTCTCAATCATAAAACCCCATTAAAATATTAAACTTTTAATTTTTCTACCTATCGAAATTCAATTATGAAGATCAAATTTAAATTTTCCCATCCACAAAATGAACAATTCAAGTTCTCATGAAACAACCTATAGGTCCAAAATGCGAGACCATATATCGATACTATTTAATATATTTTTTCATTCAATTAATGAAAAATAACTAAAGATTAATCCCATTATATTTTCTAAAATCCTCATGAAATATTATATATACATGAATATCATCAGTATACGTCAATATAAAATGAGGTTCAAAAATATTTGGAAAAATTATTTTTTTTATTTGAATATAAATCATACTATGTTGGGAAATATATTGAAACAATCCTTTAAAATTATAACATCAAAATAATTGGTTTCTAAATCATTTAATAATGCCCGGTTATTCATTAAAAATATATAACATTTTCTAATAAAATCTTTTCTTTGCTTTATTTTAATGATAAGTCATTAAATAAAAAAACCCATAATGGTTATAAATAAATTTATTTTAAATGATTATATGAATATTATAAATCAATCCTAATATTTATTCTAACATTCATTTCAAACTAAGTTAGATTCTTTTGAAATTCTTAACATAATCCCTTATATTGACTAGAAAATTGATCCTTAATATTTATTTATAAAGAGTATATTATCAATCAATGCATATCCACTAATAGGATCTAACTATATTTTTGGTCATAGCCCCTCCCATTATGCATTAGAGTAATGATTGAGTCAATGCCCATCCAACCCTTTTTGGGGTGATTACCCGAAGGTTCATATGTACTACACCCACATCCACTCTCTAGTATCTAGAAATACACATATTGTAAGGAAAATCGAATAATTTAGTCTTCAAATTTTTTTATATATACTATTCTATACTTTGAATCATATATAGGGTTTTGTGATGGTTCTCTAACCCCAAGAAAAAATAATATATGAATTATCAACTTAATATTAAATAATATACTTATCCAAAAGGGATATCCATATATTTTAAATTGTGATAAATCTGAACATATCAACCCTTAAATTATCATAAAAAATTATAAATACATATAAATTAATATAATTCCTACAATAATAACAACTGTGATGACATGAACTATAATTGAAAAATATATTTCTATAGACACATACTTTACACACTCACAATTATACTAGCTAAAAATTCCTCCATATGAAAATGTATTAATACAAAAACATTCATGATTTATTCATATTATACATCGAATGGATTGTTCCATGTTTAGAGCATTAGGGAATTAGTTCCAAAAATTTTGTAGAAAATCCCTTGTTATTACATCAAATAAAATTTATATTCATTATATATATAACTAAATTATCAATAATTAACCATGAACATATACTACAAATTTGATAAAAAATATATCATTTAAGATAATTCATGTGTAATAATATTCTTTATAACACAATGAAATGAATACATAAGAGTAGGTTAGAAAAAATTCTTAATAACGGAAAAATAACATTAAATTAATCATAGCTAAAACATGGTATAATGTTATGGTGGAATATTTAATCTTCATGACAACAGAATCAAATTAATTCAAGAGACTAATATATATATTTTGTTAATAATGAAAATAAATAAATCCAAATGATAACAATAATTGGTTCCTCAGTAATGAAATTTATAATGTGAGACATATAATTCCTCCCCATAATCCAACACCGAATGATCATATAAATCATGATCATACTATAATAGAAATATCATTTTCTAGGTAGATGTTCCCCAAATACAATAACATGGTTTCCTCGTAATACCTACTTAGGAGTTTAGGGGATACATAATATCATTCCCCATCATCACTTTTCTACATCCAATGCATTTATAATGTGGTAAAATGCATATATAATTCACAATATAAATTTCTAAAAATCATATGTATTGGTATTGTAATATATAGAATACTAATACATTACCAAATGTGAATTATAAGGTCAAAAATAATAAAACTTTCTATAGAAATAAAATGGGTAGTAAAACATATAAAATACAACTGCCAATAAGAAAAAAAATTGGAATATAAACTTACATGACACCAATATATATACCGTTGTCAACAAAATGGATGAAATGTTAATAACCTATTCATAATAGAAATGTTTATGGACAAAAAAATTTAGAATCAACATTACAAAAATATATATATTATAAAAATTAATAATTATTGATGTAAAAAAGTTTTAAAAATAATTTATTATATTCACGAAATATAAATTGGTAGAAGAAAAAATCACATAATATAATCAATTTTTCGAATTTACGATGATTTTAAGTCTTATAGGCTGATCATAACTCATGAATAAAAATTATGATAACAAAAATCATTGCAATTTTCATAATAATTAATGAAATTCCAATTTTATGAAAAGAAAAATATTTTTCATTGAATTTCCCATGAATAAAAATAATATATGGAAATTATAAATCCATGGTGAGTGAATATACAATATAAAGTAAAACATTTATGATAATATAAGAATACCTGGTGTAATTAATGTTTGAGACATAAAACCCTTAGGTGATTAGTTAAATTTAAATAAACACCTTTTAATATATTGATATTGTAATTTAAATTAAAAAACATGATTAAAATATAAATCATGATATTATATCTCAATTAAGTATTATATAAATCACATTAATAAAATTAGGTGTAAAACACCAATCATGTCTCAATAGGAGGAATTTGATATTAAACCCCATACAATGTTCTTGATTTATTCAGTACATGCACTTATTTTTGTGGATAATAAAATATTTGTTTTATAAAATTTATTAGTTACATTATTCTACTTTGTATAATTAATTATGTTATACTTTTTATCATAGGATATTTATTGATTAATTATTTTTTATTATGATTTCAGGAAATATAATTTAGTGTTATGTTATTTTAGGGAATTTTGTGATAAAAATGATAATTTAATAATAAGTTAAATACATAATATAACTATAATATATATATATATATATTATTTTTTATTTAATTTAAAAAATAATTTTATATAATTTCCTACAGTAATGCATGATATGATTATATAGAGTCGTTCATACTGATGGTTAAAAAGACTCCAACATGAAATTAAATCAACTCGATGGGTGAGTATGGTTAATTAGTTGTTTCTTTTAATAAATTATCAGTATAGAAGAAGAATTATGATGCCAAACAATTTATTTTTTGATTTTGAAACCAATTTAATTAATCTTGTAAAAATAATTGAAATATTTATAAAAAACGTTTTTTAAGGGATGTAATTCATGCACATGTACGATTAACATTCAATTGTATTTTTCTGGGGAGGAAAATGAATAAATTTGGGTTTTTTAATTAATATAACAATATATAATTAAAATAAAAATACTAAACTCATCATAGTATTATATTTATTATATATTTGGAAGATTATGTTAATGAAAAAACATATGAATGATATAATACAAATGTTGGATATTTGAATTTTCCATGGAATAATACCTATTATTTAAGGGATTGGGGTAAAATAGTGTGTAATTGGGAATTAGGTAGTGGGGGTGGATTATTTTCGGAGGACTATGTTTTATTTTAAAGGATTAATCTAAAGGTTGTGTTTATCTTTAAAAGGGTGGAGGAGGTATAATTTTATAAAAGATAAAAATGGGATCTTTTGGAAAAATTAATCATTTTTTAATATTTCAATGAAACCATTCAATAGTCAATGTCACGAACTAGCCCAAGTACCCTGGAAACCTGATAACCGAGCTGGTCCTGACATAGACTGAAAGGTGTTCCCGATCCCCACGGGTCGGCGACTAGCACCTGGCATCACACAAGAAGCAAGTGGGAACGATTTATGCCAGAAGAATGTGGAAGCAATAGATAAAGAAATAGTATGCATTGCAAAGGAAAACTCCACTGAGAATGATGTACCAGAATAAAATTTGGCATAAAAACCCCAATGTAATACAACCCAAGTACTAGAATGGGAAAATATCCCCAAGGTCCCTGAGGACACAACTCACCAAGTGAAGATCAACAACTGGATCCACCTCCAAGTGACTCATTCCCTTTGCTCGAGCCTGGAATAAGGAAGTCTACAAACACCTGAAGGTAAAAGTATGGTTTGAGCCTAAGCCCAATATGATAATACCAATTATTTCATAATAGATTAAAAATATAGATTATCCAAAGAAAATATTTTAATTTTCAAATAAACAGGTTTGGCAACACAGAAGCATATTTCAATAAACATGCTATACATTTTCATATAATGGAAAAATTACATTAATCAATGGCTTTACAATGATGGAATATTTCTAAAACAATGGCTTAAATAAAACATTTATATAAAACAGTTTATATAAATTCATCAAGCATGTAAGCAGTTCAAAATCATTGGCATACATTTATATCTCAAATATAAACAAACAAGTGAGCAACATGTTCATATGCCAAAAGATTCGATAGTATTAACCAGTTATAGGATTTCTCACTCTCTATGTGAACTCAGAAAAATGTGTATACACACGTCCCTATGACACTGTCCAACGGAGACTCTTCACCAACCCGTCGGGGATGTGACCCGCTGCATGAATGTTATAGAATGTTGTCGTATCGTAGAGTGTTTCCAAATAACTCACTAACTATCTAATGCTTCCATGTTCTCTTACATGATGGAAAAACTATTTTAAGAAATCATAAAATACCATAATTCCCATTATTCCATTTCAAAAGTGCCAAACTCAATCCATTTAAAACCAAAACAGGTTATATTCAAAACATGAATCTTTCACAAGATAAAACCAATGAGTTTCTATCAAATCATTATAAACAATTTTCATAATTTTGAAATCCATTCAAAACCAATTACATTATTTAACAAATTCATTTCCACAATTAAATTCAACAATTTAATTGAAAACATTTCCATAAAATCCACAATTTAAATCATATAACTTATATCAACAAATTTTCCATAACCACACCAAATTCAATGGAATTGGGGTTTTCCAAATTTTCATGCCAAAACCATGTATAATATCTCAATTCAATGGAATCGATATTTTATCAATTTAATTGAAAAAAAAACTTGATAAATTTGATTGAAATCAACAATTGAAACAAATCAAGAAAATAAAATGATAAACAACTTGGCAAGTCGGGACAGAACCACCTACCTCGATGATTTTGACCAAAACCACAAAGGTTGAGAACGCTCAAGAAAATAGGGTCCCTTCTTCAAGAACCCTCCTTAGATCTGTTGGACGGAGAAAAAAGGGAGTGATGGCAAGAGGGGGGGTGAATTGCCTTTTAAAAAATGATTAACAATTTAAAATCAAAGTTGAATGTGCAGCGGAAATAAAGAGGCAAGACACAAGAATTGATAACGGAGTTCGGCCTAAAACCCGGCCTACGTCTCCGCTCCAATCTCAACCGTTGACAGATTCACTACCGCTTGCTTTTTAATGGTTTTAGCAAGAAACCCACTAGCCTTTTTTAACGTGAAGGCTAGCTCACCTATAACAGCTTGCTTTTAATGGTTATGCAAGAACCCACTTGCTTTCAATGGTTGAGCAAGAACCCACTAGCCTTTTTACGGGTGAAGGCTAGCTCACCTTTGATTCAAGCCTTTTAAAAGGAAAGGCTTGACTAACCTCTTCACACCTTAAAGGTGATGTGAAAACCCAAAAGAAAGGATGAGAGAAAGAGTTGGGGTTTGTAGGAACAAACCCAAATTTAAGCTCAAAATGAATAAACAATAAAAACCGTATTTGGAGAAGCCTTGGGTGCCAATGGATGATTGGAGTGAATACGTGCACTCCCAAGCTTCTTTGGTGATGCTCCTTGGATGTGGAATTGTGTTGGAGCAATTGGGGTTCCCTTGGAGCAATCCGCCGGAGGTTCGCCAAATGATCAAAAATATGTTTGTTGGCTTCCGTATGGCTTGGTTATGGTTCCGGGGCTTTCTAGTCCTTTATTTATAGAGGGGGAACCCTCATATGGCCTTTAGAAGTCTTCGGAGCCATTGGAAAGGGCTTCGGAGCCGTTGGGAGGCAAGTGGACCAGCCTGGTTAAAGGCCCAATGGCTAGTTTGACTGGCTCCACCGGCTGACCGGTACAGAGCCACCGGTTGGCCAGTGTGTGCAAAATGGAGGAGGGCTCGGGCTCAGGCTCCACCGGCTGGCCGGTGAGGTGGCCACCGGTTGGCCGGTTCTGAGGCAGTAGCAACCACTGTGCTGGCTGGGTGCCACCGGCTGGCCGGTGCTGAGGTAGTAGCAACCACTGTGCTGGCTGGGTGCCACCGGCTGGCCGGTGCTGAGGCCACCGGTTGGCCGGTGTGGAGGCAGTAGCTACCCCTTCTGTCTGGGTGCGACCGGCTGGCCGGTGCTGAGGCCACCGGTTGGCCGGTGAGGAGGCAGTGGCTCAACCTTCTGCCCAGGGTCCATCGGCTGGCCGGTGGTGAAACCACCGGTTGGCCGGTGGACTGAATTTCAGTCCATTTTGGCTTCTTGCCTTCTTGGCCTTCTTGGCCCAATTCCTTGGCACCCTGAATTTAATCCTATCATCCAAAAACACTTAAAACATGATTAGATAAAAAGAAAAGTGATTGTGATCATGAAAATTAAACCACGAGGGGTATGAGAGGTACAACAATCTCCCCCTATTTTGATGATCACAATCACCAAAACAAAAAATGTAAAATACTGAAATGAAAGGCATGCTTTAAAAGGATAAGGAAAAGTAAAGTAAAGAAAGAGAGAAAGATTTCTCCCCCAATCAACCAAGAATTTCTCCCCCTTTGTGATTATCAAAATAGCACGGGGCATAAAACTTGATTGAGGGAATAGTTTGAAAAAAAAAGATAGAGATTTTAAACCAATTGATATTTTTGAAATTTGAATTGAAAGTTTTGAATCAAGAATTCAATAATAGTTTGAATTGAAAGTTTTGAAAAGAAAATTGAATAACAGTTTTAATTGAAAGTTTTGAATCGAAAAATTGAATAACAATTTGAAAAATTTTGAAACCAAGTGTTGAAATTGAAAGTTTGAATCGAAAATTTTGAAATCGAAATCAAAAGGGCTTAAACGATCCTAACTCCAAATAAATATAAACAACAAATCACCGGGGAGAGGTTTTTGAAACCAAGACAAATTTTGGCCCGGAGAGACTCGCTAAGAGGGATTTTTCAATCCACACTTGTCTAGTGGCGGGTCTTCTCCTAAAAAATTCATCATTAAGGAAAATGGTTTTGGGCCTACCATACCGGGCATTTTTACAATTGCACTCATAGATTAAGTGCCCGGGTTTTTTGCAATAATTACAAAATTTAAATTGAGAGCTCCCCCTTACAAAAATAGTTGGAGCATGGGAGGAGGAAGCTTGCTTGGAATAGCCAAGCCCTTGGGTGGTTCTAGATAAACGTTGGGAACCAAGCAAATTGTTCAAATTTTGTTCCCCTTGGGTGAGCTTGGCTAGAGTCTCCCTTAGATCTTTGATAGTTGATTCCATGGAATCAACATTGGGAAGATTTTGGATTTTGAGGGTCAACTCTTCCTTCTCTTTAAGAAGTTGTTCTTTTTCGGAAGAGAGTTTTTTGAAATTCTTTTTTAAAGCAACAAATTTGGAAGAAAGTTCATGAAAACCTTCCTCCAATTGATCTCGCGCATGTTGGAGATCCTCGTATGACAAATGATTTAAAGAATTTGAAGAACAAGAGGATTAGGAGTCGGAATATGTTACCTCATGGAATGTGATTAGGCATTTGTTACCGTTGTCGCTCGAGGAGGAGGAGTAGGATGATGTGGAGCTATCACTCCATGTGGCCTTAAAATCCTTCTTCTTCTCCTTTTGTTTGGCCTTTTTCTTGTTGAGTGGGAAATCGGGCTTGTAATGGCCTTTCTCGCCACACCCGTAACATTTTACCTTGGGCTCGGATTTTTCGTTGGGTTGAGCCTTGCGGGATTTCTTCTTCTTGTGCTTCTTCATGAACTTGTGCATTTTGCTGGCAAGGTTCTCCATTTCAGAATCGCCGCTTGAAGAGGAAGAAGATGAGGAGGAGGATGAGCTTTCTTCTTTTTGTACCTTGAAGTCAATGTTCTTTGGAGTTTTGATTGGTTTGCCTTCCTTTTCAGCTTGCCTCCTCATGGTGATTTCATAGGTCATTAGGGATCCGATGAGCTCTTCGACCGGTATGTTTTTGATGTCCTTTTCTTCTTGGATTGCCATCACCTTTGGAGCCCATGAACTTGGTAGGATCCATAGGATCTTCTTGACCATGGTTTCCGCAGAAATATTATTTCCAAGAGATTTTCTACCATTGCACACGTCAGTAAAACGAGTAATCATTTCAGAAATAGATTCATTTGGATGTATGGAGAATGATTCAAAATCTTGATGAAACATATCTAATCAAGTATCCATTACTTTGTTGGTCCCATCATGGGTAACCTCCAATAGTTTCCATATTTCATGTGAAGAGGTGCATGTGGAAACTCGATTGAACTCATTTCGGTCAAGGCCGCAATGTAGGGCGTTCATGGCTTTGCCATCAAGCTCGAAATTTTTAATGTCGGCTTGAGTCCATTTGGATTCATCGGGGGAAGAGAGAGTGTAACCTTGCATGACAATTTTATAAATGGGATATCCTATGCTTCTAAGAAAAGTAGTCATGCGGGTTTTCCTATAATTATAGTCGGTTCCATCAAAAAATGGAGCAGGACCCAAATAAAATCCTTCGGGGGCGAAAGAGGTTGAGGCCATCACAAAAAAAAGATCTTGAATTTGAAACCGGTTAGGGTATTACTCAAACTTTGCCTTTGATACCAATTGTTGGATGGAGAAAAAAGGGAGTGATGGCAAGAGGGGTGGTGAATTGCCTTTTAAAAAATGATTAACAATTTAAAATCAAAGTTGAAAGTGCAGCGGAAATAAAGAGGCAAGACACAAGAATTGATAACGGAGTTCGGCCTAAAACCCGGCCTACGTCTCCGCACCCAACTCAACCATTGAGAGATTCACTACCGCTTGCTTTTTAATGGTTTTAGAAAGAAACCCACTAGCCTTTTTACAGGTGAAGGCTAGCTCACATATAACAGCTTCCTTTTAATGGTTATGCAAGAACCCACTTTCTTTCAATGGTTGAGCAGGAACCCACTAGCCTTTTTACGGGTGAAGGCTAGCTCACCTTTGATTCAAGCCTTTTAAAAGGAAAGGCTTGACTAACCTCTTCACACCTTATAGGTGATGTGAAAACCCACAAGAAAGGATGAGAGAAAGAGTTGGGGTTTGTAGGCACAAACCCAAATTTAAGCTCAAAATGAATAAACAATAAAAACCGTATTTGGAGATGCCTTGGGCGCCAATGGATGATTGGAGTTGAAGACGTGCACTCCCAAGATTCTTTGGTGATGCTCCTTGGATGTGGAATTGTGTTGGAGCAATTGGGGTTCCCTTGGAGCAATCCGCCGGTGGTTCGCCAAATGATCAAAAATATGTCTGTTGGCTTCTGTATGGCTTGGTTATGGTTCCGGGGCTTCCTAGTATTTTATTTATAGAGGGGGAACCCTCATATGGCCTTTTCAGGTCTTCGGAGCCGTTGGAAAGGGCTTCGGAGCCGTTGGGAGGCAAGTGGACCAGCCTGGTCAAAGGCCCAACGGCTAGTTTGACTGGCTCCACCGGCTGACCGGTACAGAGCCACTGGTTGGCCGGTGTGTGCAAAATGGAGGAGGGCTCGGGCTCAGGCTCCACCGGCTGGCCGGTGAGGTGGCCACCGGTTGGCCGGTGCTGAGGTAGTAGCAACCACTATGCTCGCTGGGTGCCACCGGCTGGCCGGTGCTGAGGCCACCGGTTGGCCGGTGTGGAGGCAGTAGCTACCCCTTCTGTCTGGGTGCCACCGGATGGCCGGTGCTGAGGCCACCGGTTGGCCGGTGAGGAGGAAGTGGCTCAGCCTTCTGCCCAGGGTCCATCGGTTGGCCGGTGGTGAAGCCACCGGTTGGCTGGTGGACGGAATTTCAGTCCATTTTGGCTTTTTGCCTTCTTGGCCTTCTTGGCCCAATTCCTTGGCACCCTGAATTTAAGCCTATCATCCAAAAACACTTAAAACATGATTAGATAAAAAGAAAAGTGATTGTGATCATGAAAATTAAACCACGAGGGGTACGAGAGGTACAACAAGATCTATTCTCCTTGAAAGATTAAGACCAATCCTCATCAAATTTGGTACCACACACTTAGATCTACACATAACGGGTGTAGATCTAAGAAACCGAGTGAAGAGAAGAAGTAGATCTAAGTAGATCTAAGAAACCAATCAGGAATGAAGAAGAACGATCACATACTGTGAGAATCCCGCTTCGATTCACCAAGAGGAACCTTTGGATCACTTTCGGAACAAAGGGAGAACCTTATATGACCCTAGGAGAAGAAAAATCCCATGTAGGGCCACTTAGGAGGAAAAATGAATCATTTAAAGGCAAAACGACCGAGATCCACAATTTAAGGATCAAATTTTATGTGACCGCACGGTTTGTCTGCACAGTTTTTCAAACTGTGCGCACACCGTGCAGATCTCACTATCCAGGGTTGTTGGTCTACAAGGTTTAGTCGCACGGTGTACCAAACCGTGGACACACCATGCCTACCCCACTGTCCAGTGCTACTAGGTTTGCACGGTTTGATCACACAGTTTATCAAACCGTGCGCTAACCATGAACAAGCCATTGCCTTTTTTTCTTTACATAAAAATTTACCCAAACTCACCCCCAAGTCACTAATCCAAAACAATGGCACTTAAAGACATCAACAATACCTGGAAACATAACGAGATGTTACAACCTACCCACCATAAGACATTTCTGTCCCCAGAAAGCCTATGAAGAAACCACCACGGCAAAAAGATGAGGCCATTGGTCTCTCATTAGTGCCTCACTTTCCCACTTCTTATGAGAATCCGAACCATGATGCCAAAGTACATGGACCAGAGGTATTGTTATCCCACGAAGTACCTTGGTCTCATAATCAACAACCCTGACTGGTCGTTCAGTAACAGATAAATCTTTTTCAATCACAAGATCACTACACATCACAAGATGAGATGGATCAGAAAGGTGCTTTCAAAACTGTGATACATGGAACATGATATGTATCGACGTCAGCTGTGTTGGTAGAGCTAAATGGTAAGAAAAATTCCCCACAAGACTGATAACCTAAAATGGTCCCACAAATTGAGGAGCCAACTTCCCTTGCCTTTGAAGCTGTCGATGACCCAATCAGGGTGAAACTTTCAAAAACACCTGATCACCAAAAATGAACTCTAAAGTTTTACGGTGACGATCATCATAAGACTTTTACCGACTCAGCGCTGTAAAAATTCTATGACGAATCAACTGGATCGTAGTTGTCATCTCTTGGACAAAATTCTGTCCTACTAAAGAACTTTCACCAAATCTCCATCCAACATAATATAGATTTACAAGGACGGCCATACAAAGCATCAAAAGGAGCCATCTTGATCGCAGATTCATAACTATTCTTATAAGAAAACCTGACTAGCCCTAAATGGTCATCCCAAGACCCACCGAAGTCGAGAACGCAAGCGTGGAGCATAACTACAATGATCTGAATAGCTCTCTCTATCTAACCATCTGACTGTGGATGGTAGGTCGTGCTCAAACGGACCTGAGATCCATGTTCCTCTTGAAGGACTCTCCAAAAGCGAGAAGTAATTCGAGGATCCCTATCAGAGACTATTGCAGATGGAACTCCGTGAAAACGAACAATTTCATTCACATAGATATTTCCCAACTCCACACCTTTTTTTGTATCTCGAATAGGTATAAAGTGAGCCATCTTGGTCAGTCTGTCGATCACAACATGTATCGCATTCATCTTCCTCTGGGTTTGAGGTAACCCAACAACAAATTCCATTGAGATTTATTCGCACTTCAATGTAGGGACTGGAAGTGGTTGAAGCAAACCCGAAGGTTTCTGGTGCTCTCCTTTCAATTGTTGGCATGTTTAGCAATGAGATACAAACTCAGCAATGTCTCGCCTCATACCTGGCCACCAGAACTCCTGCCGCATATCATAGAACATCTTCGTGGTTCCCTGGTGCACATCCCACTGAGTGTTGTGTCAATCCCTCATAACATCCTTTCTTGATGATAACGGAACCATGTAATGGTTTTGATAACATAGAACACCATATTTATAGAACGACCACGAGATTTCGGTCTCCCCACCATGAACGGAGTCCCTAATTCCATGAAACTCATCATCCAGTTGTTGATCCTTAAGAATTAAATCAAGAAGTGCACATGTCAACTAGAAACTGGCTAAAGAAACATTATTCCCCTTCTAATGAACTCCAATATGCAATTGAGAAAAAAGATCCATCAAACTCCACTCTTCTAAATATTCTTTCGCAGCCTGTGTTGGATGTTTCCTGCCTAATGCATCTGAAACGACATTCCCTTTCCCCGAGGTATAGGCAATGTCAAAGCCAAAAGACTGAATTTACTCCACCCAATGCCTTTGGCAGGGATTTAAATATCTTTCAAAGAAGATATAACTCATGCTCTGGTGGTCTGAATACACAGTAATATTTTCTCGATGAAGGTAATGTATCCAACACATCAGTGCTTGAATTATAGTTGTATGTTCAGGGTCATGGGTAGGATAGTTCTTCTCATGAATCTTAAACTGATGAAACCCATAGGAAACAACACGATTACCCTACATGAGTACACATCCAAAACCTAAACTTGATGCATCACAGAAGACCGCAAAAGCTATCCTAGCCTCAGGAAGAGTTTACAATAGTGCAGTCGTCAATATAAACTTTGTCTCAACAAAAGAACTCTGACGTTTTTCATTCCAGGAAAACATCACTCCCTTTCAAGTCAAAGCAGTCATTGGAGAAGCTAACTTTGGGAAGTATTTTCAAAACCGTTGATAATATCATGCTAATCCCAAGAATCTCTGAATCACGAATACATTTCGTGGTTGTCCCCAAGTCATAACAGCCTTCACCTTCTCTGGATCAACTAATATTCCTTGTTCTGACATGAAATTTCCCAAGAATTTCACATCCAGCATCCAGAAATTGCACTTTGAAAGCTTAGAATTAATTCGGTGATTCGTTTGATGACTCAGGACTGTTCTCAGATGATGCACATGTTCTTACTTAGACATGGAGTAGACAAGAATTTCATCCACAAAGACAACCACAAAATTATCAACATACTCACGGAAAAACTGATTCATCAAGGCCATGAAAATTATAGGAGCATTTGTTAGGCCGAAGGGCATGACAAGGTACTCATAATGGACATACCAAATTCGAAAAACGGTCTTAGGAATGTCAGATTCTTTTATCCTCAACTGATGGTAACCAGATCGAAGACCAGTTTTTGAAAACCACATTTCCCATTTCAATTGTTCAAACAAATCATCAATTCGTGGTAGTGGATATTTGTTCCTTATCATAACTTGATTGAGCTTTCGATAATCAACACATAAGTAAATAGAACCATCATCCTTCTTGGCGAAGAGAACAGGTGTTGCCCAAGGTGACACGCTCGGGCATATAAAACCTTTCTCAAATAGGTCATCTAACTGAGACCTCAGTTCTTTTAGTTCTGATGGAGCCATTCGGTGAGAGTTGATGGAAACTGGTTGAGTACCCGGCATTAAGTCAATCCAAAAATCAATCTGCCTTACTAGTGGCAAACCAGATATGTCAGAAGGAAACATGCCTGGAAACTCAATGACGACCGGAGGAAGATCAACACACATTAAGTATCTCTCTAGATCAAAATCAAACACTGATACAATTTTATCCAATTCTGGATAATAAGGGTCGTCTCTACTTGACCTGGGGTCCCATTCTCCTTGAAAAACAAGAGGCACACTACTGGGTGTAGTAAGGTAGAACTGTTGAAGATAAAAATAAATCTGGGCATTATTGGCAATGAGACAATACATCCCAAATATGACGTCAAACGATTCCATGTCAAGAACCAAGAAACTCTCAACATGATCAACATCTGATAGAGAGAAGACACAAGAAGGACTATAGAGACACTTCTCTCTCATTACACCAAGGGGTGTAGTAATATCCATTGCCCAAGATAAAAGATCCAGAGGTAGATTAAGTAGATTAACAAGACGGGTTTAAATAAAAGAGTCATATGCACCTGTATCAAAAAGAGATTTCACTATAGACGAAGCTATAGTAATGGTACCTCTCATAGTTGCAGGACCTGTATCAGTTACCTATGGAGACTCTTCCACTGCATGAAGAAGCTTCATTCTAGATGCATGTGGCTAGAAACCTTTTTAACGTGATGAATTTGATTTCCCCAAAGTATTTGGAGGTTTTAAAGATCATGTTCCACTATGTGGAGTAAGGAAGTGATGGCAAAATCTCTGTAGGTTCCCTAAACGTCCGCAGGAGATACAGTTCTTCGTTGCTTCAGTGCAATCCCTCTTAGAATGTCTTGGCTTCCCACACTGATAGCAAGTCAAGGAAGCCCCTCCTGTTGCTACCAGAGGTCAGTGATGACTCTGTTGTCCATAACTACCATGAGAAAAGTCACTCTTCTGTTTTCCATTAAAGGAACCAACACTGCCACTAGGAGGAAAATGAACTTCTTTCAACCCTAACTTTCCTGCCAGGTCCATCTCAACCATCCTCGCCCTATCCAGCACATCAGCATAAGTGGGTTGCATTAGCAAGAAAACCTAAGAATGGATATTTGATCGAAGTGCCAAATAAAATCATCGAGCCTTCACCTCCTCATTAGATACAATCTCAGGAGTAAAATTGTACCAACTCGGAAAAGGGATTTGAGTAATCAGTCTTGGTTTTGTTGGCCTGCTCAAGCTTGAAAAACTCCATAGCTTTGCCAAACACAATTGATTCTGGATAGATCTGGTTATTGAGAAGAACCCTGAAGTCATTCCACTCCAAACCCTCATGTTTCCCAGCCGTCAACATCATGTCCCACCATCTCCTACTTGGTCCTTCGAGCACGAAGGTGGCACACTTCACCTTTATCACATCTGGTGTCTCCAAGTACCCAAATAGACGTTCAATCATACTCAACCATTCATCAGCATGTTAAGGGTTAGTGGAGCCTTTGGATACTGGTGGCTTCTAGCGTAGGAACTCTTGAGAATGACATCGAAGAATATCACCATGAGGATATATAGTCGGAGCCTGAACTAGAACTAGAGGTGGTGCATGTCCTAGAGCATGGACAGTGCGAACAATCACCTCAACCATACTCGGATCCACAATAGGACTCACTTGATGAGATTCAGCCGCATCTTTATTTTGAATCTGATTCCCACATATTCTTATAGTAATGAAGCTACACAACTTAAAAAAAATTAGATTAACACTCAAACTATGTAACACGGAATATTATTCTTATTAGAAGGGATTAACAATATTTGGATTCCACTCTATCCAAATCAAAACAGGGAAAATACTAGAACTAATCCACATGTCATATTTCCCTAACTACCCCTGGTGAGATAAGGTTCATTGTGGTGAGAGCTGGCCAAGCACTCAATCACAACTACCTCCTATGTCCCGACAATAATACTAAAATTTATACTACCATCAAGGAAATATGGTCAACCTCCCTCTGATACCAATTTGTCACAAACCATCCTGGGTACCCTGGTAACACGATAACTGAGCCGGTCTAGACATTGCCCGAAGGGTGTTCCCTATCCCCACAGATCAGCGACTAGTACCTGGCATCACTCAGCAAGCAAGTGGGAACGATTTCTACCGCATGAATGCGAAAGAAATAGATAACCAAACACTATGCATTACAATGGAAAACTCCACCGAGAGTGATGTACTGGAATACAATTTGGCATAAAAAAACCCAAAGTACTAAAACCCAAGTACTAGAATGGGAAAATAGCCCCAATAACCATGATGAAACAACTCACCAAGAGATGATCAATAACTGGATCCACCTCCAAGAGTTTCCTTCCCTTTGCTTGAGCATGGAATAAGGAAGTTTACAAACACCCGATGGTAAAAGTAGTGTGTGATCCAAAGCCTAAGCCATGTAGGATAACACCAAAGATTCTGTAACAGATTCCAAATATAGATTATCCAATTAAAATAATTCAATTTTCAAATATATAGGTTTCGAAACACAAAAGCATATTTAAACAAAAATGATATACAATTTCATATGATGGAAATATTACTTTAAGAAAAGGCTTTACAATGATGGAATATTTCTAAAACAATGGCTTAAATAAAAGATTTATATAAATTATTTTATATAAATTGAGCAGGCATGTAAGAAGTTTAAAATCATTGTCATTAATTTATATCTCAAATATAAACAAACAAGTGATCGACATGGTCATCTGCCAAAAGATTCAATAGTATTAACCAGTTATAGGATTCCACAATCTCTATGTTAACCCAGCAAAATGTGTATACACATGTCACTATGACACTGGCCAAAGGAGACTGGTCACCAACCCGTCGGGGATGTGACCTGATGCATGTATGTTATAGAACGTTGTCGTAGCGTAGAGTGTATCCAAATAACCCACTAACTATCTAAGTATTTCATGTGCTCTTACATGTTGGGTGAACTATTTTTAGAAAGCCTAAAATATGATCATTCCCATTCTTCAATTTCAAAATTTCCAATTTCATTCTATTTAAAACCAAAATATATTTTATTCAAAACATGCCTCTTTCACAATATTAAACCAATGAGTTTTTATCAAATCATTCTAAACCATTTTCGTATGTTTGAAATCCATTAAAAATAAATTTCATCATTTCTCAAATTCATTTCCACAATTAAATTCAACAATTAATTGAAAATATTTCCTTCAAATCCACAATTTAAATCCAACAACTTAAATTGACCAATTTTCCAAAACCCCACCCAATTAAATGGAATTGGGGTTTTCCAAATTTTCATGCCAAACCCATGTCATATATCTCAATTCAATGGAATAAATTTTTTATCAATTTATTTGTAAGAAAACATGTGAAATTGGATTTAAATCAAAAATTGAAATAAATCAAGAAAATACAATGATAAAAACTTTTGCAAGTTGGGACAAAACCACCTACATCGAAGTTTTTGACCAAAACCACAATGGTTGAGAACGCTCAAGAAAAACAAGTCTCTTCTTCAAGAACCTGCATTAGATCTCTTCTCCAAGAAATATTAAGACAAAAACTCATCAAATTTGGTACCACACACATAGATCTACTCATAACGGGCGTAGATCTAAGAAACCAATAGAAGAGGAGAAGTAGATCTAAGTTGATCTAAGAAACCTATCAGGAACGAAGAACAACTATCACATACATTGAGAATCCCGCTTCGAATCACCATGAGAAGCCTTCAGATCGCTTCCGTAACAAAGGGAGAAACTTCTCTGACCCCACGAGAAGAAAAATCCCGAGATAGGGTCACTTAAGAAGAAAAATGAATCATTTAGAGGAAAAATGGTCGAGATCCACAATTTAAGGATCTAATTTTATGTGACCACATGGTTTGTCCACACGGTTTGTCATACTGTGCCCACACCATGTGGATCTCACTCTCCATGGTTGTTGGTCCGAACGGCTTAGTCGCACTATTTACCAAACAGTGCACACACTGTGCATACCCCACTGTCTAGTGCTGCTAGGTTTGCACAGTTTGATCGCACGGTTTTTCAAACCATGCGCTAACCGTGCACAAGTCATTGTATTTTTTTCTTTACTTAAAAAATCACCCAAACGCACCCCAAGTCACTACTCCAAAATAGAGGCACTTAAAGACATCGAAAGTACCTTAAAAAGTAATAGGATGTTACAGTCAAAGACTTAATAGTTTAAAATTTTAGTGTGTAGAAAATATTAATGTCCAATATACCCGCATCCATTAATTTTTAGAAAATTAATGTGTGATTTTTGACTTTTATCTATAACTTTTAAAATTTTACCAAATTAACATTTACTATTATAACTAGTTTTTAACAAATTAATTTATAATATTATTAAATTTTAAACGTTTCCCCTACTATGTAATATTTTTGAGATAAAACTATACTTATCATATATTTAATGTAAATAAATTTCTAACTAATATATAGTAAACTTTTAAATTAAAACAGATTATATACATAGAGACTATTAATCTAGGAA
Source organism: Viscum album (assembly GCA_963277665.1). Classification (NCBI taxonomy): domain Eukaryota; kingdom Viridiplantae; phylum Streptophyta; class Magnoliopsida; order Santalales; family Viscaceae; genus Viscum; species Viscum album. Next base: position 1,210,611,294 of record OY728159.1, read on the forward strand.
ACTGTTGTTTTCACAAATATTTTTTCTGAATTTGAATTAGAATTTCTTAAAAAATATATTTTAATATATTTATATATTAACATATTAAAAATTATTATTACATTAAAATATTAAAATATGTTATTAAAATTTATTCGATAAAATTTATGTGTCATCCTTAAAACAATTTAAATGTAATGTTTTCACCATTATAGTGTTAATTAATACTAAACATTAGATCTATTTATATTCATAAAAATGACACCATACATATTAAATAATATAAATGAGGATCCAAAATATTATATTCATGTTTTTAAATTAAATATCTACTTGTAGAAATGTTAATTTTAATGATAGTGTATGAAATACCAAAGAACATATTTTTTTAAAAAAAATTATAAATAAATTTATATAATAATAAAAATTATAAATTTAATTTATTATAATGCTACAAATAAGATTATAAATATTTAAATTTGAGTTATGTGACAGTAAAATATATCAAAAAAATATTTTCCAAATTTATAAATTTAATTAGTGAAATAGAATAAAATTAGATTTGATATAAGAATACTTGATTTTCTAAAATGATATTCATGGGTTTTAATAAATGATCATATTATTTTTAATTGGTTTATTTTAATATTTTTATATATATTTTTAATGGTTGGTTTTGAAGCCTCATTTTTATTAATAATGCAAAGCAATGGCCTCTTTTAACTAGGTAGAGGAAGACCCATTTCTTAAACCGAAGGCCCAGTGGGCTTGTAGCCCATTACATAGCCCGTATTCCCAAATTTGTGGCCAAATTCCCATTAAGTGAATAGTAACCCAACTACTACAGTACCCGCACAGTACTGCTGCCACTACAGTGCCATGCCGCCGCTAAAGTACCTATTGATCAACAGTACCACCGCTGCTCCAGTACCGCTACAGTACTGCTATAGTAACCTGCGCCCAGTGGGGTTTTAACCCCCATTTTTCATGTAGTATTACCGGGTGCTTAACACTATACCAAACCCCAACTAAATTATTTTAATATATATATATATATATAAATTTATTCAAAGTCTTTAATGTCATATAAAAGAAGCAATATTATAAAAAATGATATTTTTTACTATTCTCCTAAAAAACAAAAAATTTCTCCATAATCATTTATATTAATCCTAAAAAAATATTGTTAATATAAATGAATTTTTTTTAATATATAAAAATAATGTTATAATATTTATAAATTCATTTTCATACTAAAATAATATAATTTAATGAAAACCAATTTTTATTAGAAAATGAGATTTCAAAATATTAACTTTTATTTTTCTTATTTTATATGATTTATAAACTAATAGAGTATTTTTCATTTATTAATAATAACAATATATATGTTACCATGGAAGTACAAAATATTTTTTATTTATAATATATCACACTTAAATTATTGCTTAGTGTTTTGTTTGGATGAATCTATCAAAGATATTGGCTCATTTAATAATTATTATAATAATAAATTTATATTATGGGGTTATTATGAGGCCCTTCCCAATTATTTTATGAATTTTTGTCTAACAAATAATTTTTTATTAATTTTATTTGTACTACAACTAATTTTCTATATATATGAATGAATAGAAAATTTGAAAATTGTTTTCTTATGACCCAAATTGTAATTATTACTAAAGAGATAAAATAATAATTTTCTTAAAATTATAAGGCATGAATTGATTATACTTATATCTCTTATATTCATTCATTAGTTATATTCCATTAAAATCTTCCATAGTATCAATATAATTTCTCTTCACAATTTTTTTTAATTATATGTTTCTTCAAAGATATAGAATGAAAATATGTTTTTTTATTGCTCAATACAAATTAATAATTATTATATAAATTTATACTTCATTTATTTCAATATCCTTACATGATAGTTTTTCATCACTATATATATGATCAAATGATACCATCCAATATATTTCTCTAGATATCTTGTGATGATACTGTTTTATGGATGTTTTTATGATACCCATTTCATTACCATTGTTGAATTAAGTTATTATGGAATTATATAACCCTATAATGCATTGGTTAAATATTTATATCACATGAGATAATATGGAAGAAAAAAGTGTGTGAACACAACCCAATATGGGGATCTATCCACCATTAATTAAAAGGGAAAGAGGAATACACAAAATCCACTATGGGACTCTTTTCACAATGTTATGATGGTCATGGATGTGATCATTGAATATTGAATTTATTTTCAAGTCTTATGGTTTTTCTAAACTCATATGATATGTTCTTATGATTATGGTATTCTCTTACTGGACATTAATTATTATTGATGATGAGAGGACCATTTTGGGTTAAAGCTAACACTGAGAGGGGGTGAATCAGTATTGGGAACATTTGAAAAAAATTATTACTTTTCTATATCTGTACCTTGTGACATGTTTGTATCTTTATTCTATTATTATATTCTCCCTATCCCATGCAATAATAGAAAGTAGTAAAAATATGGACATGATATTTTTACAAGTCTCACCACTCAATAAGAGTAGCTACATCCTTTCCATGGATGGATATGACTATATCATGGATTATCCACTATAATATGATATTATTTTGCAATTGAGTGGCTAGGAAAAAAATCCTCTAGCCAGTGTGAGTCCCTACACATTGGTGGGGGGATGGGAAACGATCCTCTTACCAGGACTGGTGATGGCCTAGTCCAACTTTCTGCCACATGATGGTTCTTTAAACTGCCTAAGGAGGTAGTCATCATCCATCGTGACAAGGTAGGTATTTCTCATGATCTATTTCTATGCTATTCACTTGATTACATGAAAATCATTTGGCAAGAATTTATCTTCTTTCATTCTATTCTTCACTAGTGAAAAAACCAACTGCACTAGTTGTTCTTATTTCATCCTATTAGTGCAACTACTGACTACAGTAATATTTTTTTGTTAACTATAATCACAAACACCAATGTGATTATTCAAACATTGAAGATCTGCTCACATATCATCCTTTGAATAAAAATTCCCTAAATAATAGTAGGCATCAATTGGGCATACTATGTTCTTCTTCTTCTTCTTCTCTTCATTCTATGCAGCAAACCTGTAAGGTGAACACTCTTCTTGTTCTTTATCTTATTCAACGAAAAACAAGCTACATTGAAACCTACTCTTGTTCACAACTTTTCTTTTAATGGTAAACCAACTTCACCAATATCTTCTCTATCTTCTTCTATCTAGAATCACAATTTCTCTTTGTAATTTAAACACAATGATGTCTAGATCAACTTAGAATCATCTGAGTTTATCATAAGCAGATATGAACTTCTAGAATAACACATGGAATATGTGCCAATCCTTACTTGTGCAGCACTCTTCTTGCGCGCCTCCAATCATCCACGCCAGTGGCTTTCCTTCCACTCAGCTTGTGCACCTTCTTTATTGCGCGCCTACCTGCATGTGCTCCTACTAACTAATTGCACACCACTATTGGGAAAAGCTCAAAACATGTGTGCCACATTTGACTTATACTAAGACGAATTCTACAAAGCACATCCCTACTTTCATGCCTCTGGAAAATTGTGTGACAAAACCTGCGCGAAAAGACTTTCACAAGAAAAAATTGTACGACACCCTACTTTCATGTCTTATAAATAACCCTCAGCTTGCACGCCACTTCAGCATTCAAGTCACCCTCTGCTACTTCCACGATAAGAGAACACTATACTACATTCACGATAAGAGTTCTAATTATCTCTTAAGAGTTGATCATCAGAAAATTAGGAGGTTAGTCATCTATTTATATGCATTTTTGTGACATTCATGCCATATACACTTGCCTACCATTCCAACTTGCATGGCGTTCCATCACTTGCGCACCGCTCCATCACTTGTGCACCCTTCCATCAATAGTGTGACACATTCTTTACTTTTTCATATTTTGATATGATGATGTTGTAATATGGATTGCGCACAACATACAATTGTGAGCCACATTTACGTGTTCTCCTCACTTTCACACCACTTATAATTGTGTGCCACACTTGTGTGCCAATTATACATGCATTACAATATTTAACATGCATGCAATTTTATTTCCTTTGTCAAATTTTGATGTGATGATCTTGAAATATGACTTGAGTTCGAAATATAATAGTGATCCACACTTGTGATCTACTTTTGACATGAGCGACACATTATTTCCTTCTCCAAAAACACTTCTTTACTCCCTCTATCTTTTATAAGGCTCTCATCACAAGTTCTCTAAACATAAAATATTTGTGATATGAAAATCATCAAAGCATCATCATATATTTTTCCATTACTTTTGGAATACGAATTCCAAATTACTTCTTCATCCTCACTTCAAATCCTCAATTCCTTTTGGAGGGTTAATTTCATAGAACTCCAATCATCTCTATTCATCCAAAAGTGGAGGCTTGAAGCTTCTTCAAATACCATAAATGTAGTAGACAATGTATCACCTTCGATACATGTATTTGGAACTTTATGAACATGGAATCAATCATCTTATTTCAAGGAAATGTGTAATTCATGACCTTCTTAGAATGGCAAGCCCTTCAACACTCTCTCTTCTTCTTCAGCCATCATTCTCTACTTCATTCAAATCATATGATTCTTTTCTTCAAGTAAGCTCTTTCATGGTTCTCATTCAATCGTAAATCATTGCATGGTTTTCTTTATATCCTCATTCTTCTTCAATCATCTTTAGATGGATGATACTTCACCATTCTTCATTGCTGTAAACAATGTGTCACCTTTGACACAAGTTCTTTGAACATAGTACCAGTTAAAAAATCATATGAATTTATCTTCGTAGAGAATTTATCAAGTATGATATCCAATGATATGATTACATAACAATTCTCTAGGAAACCTCACATCAGCCAATCTCCAATAATATTTTAGTCATTATTCATCTCCTTCTTCATTTTGACGAGGAATAAAAACTGTTGACGACAAATAAAATCTTTAAATACAAAGTGGTACCAACAATGATTTATTATTATTATGACTAATATATTTTGTTATGAAAATGTTTCATTAAAGATCCCTTGATTTATGGTATATGAATTATTATGTTTTAATTACACAATTCATCATAGTACTCTCACACCTTCATGCTTATCTTTTTATCAATAATAATATGTGACTGATATCTCCAATGTTTACCCTTATTTTTCATAAAATACCGATTTTTATTATGTTTCTTTTTTCCTTGGTTTTTAAGAATGAAATTATGTAGGATTTTTCAATGAAGTGTCCTTTTTGAGGAAATCATTATTGGATATATTAAATATCTTACAAGAAATAGGCTGATTATGAATTTATTATAAAAATATAGTAAACTATTAACCTTATAAGGTATTAATTACTATGAAATATTTTAAATTATCATATAAAATGATGAAATATGTATGTATGTCATTCTCATGTTTCGTAAGTAGGTATCCAAGAAGGGTTTTTTTATATATTAGGTTATGAATATAATGATTAATGAACAGAAGAAAACTTATGATGAATTGAATGTGATAATGGATAGACTTATTACATTATAGGATAATAAGAATGTGTAATATTTTCAGACATATTAAAAAGTTTTATTATTATTATATTATTTATCACTCGCATTATTGATGCATTATACTCAAACTATCAATTTTCATGTAATGAAATAATGAAAATTCAATTAAAAGGAAAATTATATACTTGTAATACATTCATGAACATTAAATTTCATATTTTTATACAGTTCTAATGAGTCTTATATATTTCGGTAATTTGTAATTTGTGTCGCATAATAACGTAAATTATTACATAATGAATGATTATTGAATTCTTAAAATGGTAGGATGATTTATTCTTAATTCTATAGCTTTAAACCAATTATTTTTTTTGGAATGTGAATAATAAAAATATTATTTGATCTCCCTATAGTTAAATTTTCTTTTATTTTATCATGGATCCCTATGTTGACCCCATAATAATTATTATCGAAGGAAAATAATGTTGTATATTCCAAATAACCCTATGCCTTTTTATCAATGTATGGATGAACAAAATCATATAACATAAATTATTTCTATTATATGGGTATTAATAACTATACATGAGGGATATTTATCCCAATTAGATTGGTAAAAACTCAATAAAAATGACATTATTGTTTGTGGGAATATGGAAATTTATTTCTAAAAGGATTTGCAATCGTTCCTCGAATCATGATGTTGAGATTCCGATTTAAAGCATACTTAGTGCTACACAAACTTCAAATAATACCTATATAAATTCAATCAATGATTTTATAAAATAAAATAAGTAACTATAGTCGAATATAGATATTGTATTCATTCATCATTGAGATTATCCATAAGATGAATTTTTATTTTAGATAATAATAATGATAGTGCAGTGTATTTATGAATTTATTATAGTGAACAGAATACAGTCATGATCATGAACTAGTTTCCTATACCATGAATTGGTGATATGTTTAATCAACTATGATGATTAATTATATTTTCCAATATTTTCCATTCATATTTATTTCATTAGATTGTTTTAAAAATAAAAAAAAACACAAGAAACTTTTCCATTTTAGGTATGAACATTATAAATTTATAATGATTGCATTCAGTCATACAAATTACCCTAAAATATTTACAAATTTAATGAGTAATATTTTATAGATTCCCAAAAATAATATATAGTATTATATATATCTGTTTTTATTATATATTCTAAAAATAATGATGATATTGATGAACAATTAAATATTATATTTAAGACAATGAAAAAGGAGATGATGTATTCAAAATTTATAAAATGAAAATTCTATCTATAAAATGATTCATCCTTGGTTCCAATATTTACATGTGATGCAATATATGGGATTCCATAAAGGATAAAGTTATTGATCCTTGGACTAGACAAACCATGTTGAGAAGGATCCATAGTTATCTTAGATTTGATGAATAATATCTATACATTCTATGAAATTTCTCTCAGCTAATAAATCTACAAACATAGATGGATCATAATTGAATAAAGTTAAATTGGACCATTGAATGTGAATTTAATTTCAAAAAACTATGTGAAGGCTTTTAAGTTCAACTGTGATAAAATTCCTCAATAAAAATCAGGATTTAGGATCTATAGTGATTCCAAAAATAAGTAAATAGGATTTTTTTCATATATAATTTATATATGTTAGAGTATGGGTCATTCTAAATGAAGTTTAATTATAAAAATCACTCAAAAAATGATTGGAATTATACTGAATTAATTTATTCATTGAAAATATGGTGGTATTATCATTATGGTGAATGGTGTTATTTCTATGTAGATTATAAAATCATATAGTATATATTTTAAAAAATATATTTTAGCCTGAGATAATGAATTTTGTTTGTGTGGAATAAATTTTACGACTACAGAATACGTCCCCACCCAAGGATAGATAACAAGGTGGCATATACTTTGATTTAGAAGGACCGTAATAAATTTCCCATGTGGATAAAAAATATCCATTATTTCTGGATTTATAGAGGATGAATCCAGAAATCTTGTTAAGAGATAATAAATCCTATAATTCTCCGATGAATTTTCAACCATCCATTATGTGAGGATTTAAGTGGTGAAATGTGGAATATGGAGATACACAATTAGATATTGAATATTATTGAGTTCAAATATGAAAATAATGGAATTATCATGTTAAGGAATTGTGTATGAGTCTTATTAATAATATAATTGAAGTATATATTGAATGAAAAAGGTAACATATTATTTTACATCGATCGTAGGAAAATAAAAAGTTTTATAGATCTCAATGATAATTTTTGGTTTTTGAACAGGATAATGGAAAATGAAGAGTGTGTGTCTCGATTACTGGAATGTAATTTATTCAAGGAAGAATGTAATAATTCTAAGGGGATGAGGAAACAATTTTCCATACCTTTATATAAATTGGAATACATCACTATTGATTTTTTCATTAGACTCCCTATGATATCTAATAGCCATAATTCTGTTTAGGTTGTAGACAATCACCATATGATGTCATTGAATTTTATTTTGATAAGTGAAGATTTCTCTCTTTACCAACATTCCAGGATTTACATCAAGTAATTGTTATAGTTTCAGTGTTTAATACTCACAATAATATGTAATTGAAATATGATGTTTACCTAAATGTTATATAGATATATTGAGAAAAAAAATATGGATCTCATCATTATAAGAAAATATCATTCATATAAATTACTTTTTTAATTAAATTCTTCAAAAACATGAATTCGTGACACAATATTTCACTATCTATTTCAAATGAGGTTTGGATGAACACCTTCCTCTAGTTGATTTTTTCAGTCATATCGTCACTTGATAATTCAAATGGGTCCTTATGAATCATTCAATGAAAATAAAAAAAAATCCAATATTCTTTGATAATGTTTTAGAACAAAATATTATGAGAAAATATATAGCAATATAAATTTAATACAATTGTAGATCTATTTAATAAATAAACTGGTAGATTAATTTTAATGAATAGTTATTTTGAAAACTATCTATGCAATCTAGATTTTGAATTTGGAGATAATTTATTGTTATGGATTTATTCTTATAATATGTTTTTTATGTTTTAAATGAAATAGAAGATGATCCCCATATAAATTTTTCCCATAAATATTCTTTATTGAGTAGGGATGGTAGATTATCAATTTACCCTTCTTCAAAAACTATCCTAAGTTAGTTATGTATTCCATGTATTCATTTTGAAGAAGTAAAAACCAAATAATTCACTTTTACTTAACATAGAGGTCCCAACATAAAAACATGATATTTATTCATATGAAAATCCTGAAGAAATCATGGATTATAGAGATAATGTTCCATAGAACAAAATCAGTCACATTTTCAACAATTTGTGGAGAATCCAAAAATTTTAAGATGCTATGATGGAATTAAAATATTTAATGTGGCATAGACATCCACTTTTTATTTCATTATATTAATATAAATTTGAGGGATAAATTTATATAAGTGATGTAGAATGCAACACCCATAGAATTTAGAGTATATTTATAGTTATTATGTTTGAAGTGTCTTATACCTAGTGATGAACACGAAAATGAGATTATGTGAATTATGACACCACGAGGTGTCACTTTGATGGTAAAAATATAGTGGTATTGTTCATCTTAGGTACATGGTGTCTTCAGTTGTCATTTTTTTATGTTTATGAATCTTTTTCAAGTGTTCACAGTTAATGATCATAGTTTTGAAATCATTAAGTAGATGAAATAAACCCTACATGGTTAAGTATACAGTGTAAGGTCCTATGGTCTTCATGTAGTGGTTTTCAAATAGTTTTTACGTTGTTTAGAAAATTTTGTGAAATAACCATCCATCCTAAATTGTTTGAGGATTTTTTTTCATTTATCCATCATTTGAATTAAAGACTTCAACCCTAATACACCTAATTTGACCCTCCAATCCATGGAAACTCCCATTGGTGTCTCTTATACATCCAAACATGTTTATGTGGATTTAGGATGGTTATTTAGTGATTATTAAACTAGTTTTGGAAGTATGTTTTCTTGTCTTACCATTACTTTTGTGTCTATATTTTAATCCATATCTTTTAAAACTAGTGTTTATGATTTGATGCTTTTACTTCTCAGAGTTTGTATTAATTGTGGATTTTGGTTTTTAATGGTTATAAGACATCCTAGGTTTCTTATTTGAGACGATTTATCAAAGGATAAATTTCCGTACCTCATAGTGGAGATGTTTTAATTTATTTAATTTTATTTATGAGTGTTATTGCTTCATGGATTTTCTAAATTTATTTTAAACATTGATATTTATGGTTTGGATTTTCTATGCTTTATTTTTGAATGATTTCCTTGAAATGGGGAGGTTTTCATGTTGAATGTGGTTGGATATTTTTAATAAAAATGGTTATTTGTTGAAAATTGGTGTTTTAAGTATTCTTGTTGTTTGATAAAATTCGAAGAATGGTTTTAATAGGCGAACAAACATATTACTTGATATTTATCAGAAATTAGTAATGTCAAGTGATTTTACCTTTTTCAATTCAATGAGATTCTATTTATTTTAATTTCGGTGTAGTTTTTAAAAGTGAAGTTGATTTTACCATAACAAGATTTATTATGATTGTATATTATTGTGATTTTATTTATAATTTTTTTATATTAAAAATACATTTTTTTTTAAATTGAAGGATTTGTATATTTATATATTATATATGAAATGTGGAGGCCCAGTTTGCACTTTTTTATGTGAGACTGGTTCTTCCACTATTTACCTCATTTGTGTTTGTTGTTACATAATCCATTAAAAGTATTCATTGTTAAGGGATTAATTAGATGTGATTAATTGGGGATAATTGTAGGATTTTTTTGGTGATTTGAAGGAAGTGATTATTGTGTTATCCCTTGGGGATTTGTTACTTTAATGTGATGACATTGTAGGATTGTTGCCTACTAAACGAGGTATGAAAGGATACCAAATGGGATGTTAGTGTATTTTATATAATAGTGAATATTACACAACAATAATTCACCCCTATATTTAAATAATACCATTCTAGTGGTGTTTCACTGATTAGACAAGGTGAGAGTGATTTGGTTGAAAATTGTGGACCATTAATCTACTGGTAGTAGGTCCAATTTATATGTCTCATACATGATCATTTTTCCATATAACATATCTTCATGATATATACCATTTTATATTACTTAATTATACATATTTGAATATTTTTTTTATTACATTGGATGTAATTACTGGTTGCATTGATCATATTTTGGTTTTATCCTTGATATTGACTAGGTTTTTTCCATCCATTTATTTTAATTTTTTTCAACCTATTATGGTTTTGTGGATTATTCTTTCCTATGTTTCGTTTTTTACCTGGGATTTCAGAGTGAAAAACGTTTATGGGAAAAATAGGGAAATTAATTTTGAAGCATTTACATTAGAAGGGACATTTGATATATTTGATACCATGTGATGCATGTCTTTAAAATTTTGAAATTTTAATGATAAAGGTTGGTCCTATATTGATTTTTTGAAAAGAACCAACATTATGAAAGGGGATTTTGAAATGGTACCCTTTTTACGAAGTGCATGGTTCAAACATGTTTTACTCCCTCGTATCAAGTTTATATTAAATTCCTTCATTACCAAAATATTTTTTTCCTAATTTTAATTATCAATAAATTTTATTAATAAAGATAAATGGACTCATGGTAGATTCCTAATGGATTGATCTCTTAATCTAGATAACTGCATTGTTCAGTATGTGGTATTTATTTATTGTGAAGGGTTTTTCTGGTTTTTCTTCCAGGATGAATATGATGTTAAATTCTTTGTAATGTGAATGATTTTTGGGATCATGAGGGTCACAAGATTCACCAAGAGATGTATGTTGATCATTATATTTCATATAATTATTTAGATCATTTTTTGTTTTAGACTGATTTATTTCATTTAATTTTATTTGGATTTTATTGTTTCTTGGTTTCCCTATATTACATGTTTATTTGGTTATATGTGTATCCATGTGACTTTATAATTGTTTATTTATCATTATATTCCATTGTATTATTAGTATTAGTTTTTTATTTTCTATTCCTGAGGGAGGAAACATCACCAATGTTTATGTATTATACCCTTGACACATGTTGTTATCCCAAGAGGATTGAGGATGGTCCTCGAGTATATTCTGAGCCACCTCGGGTTCAAATTCATATGGAATCCTAGTTTTTTGTTAAATCAATATTGAATTACAAAAAAATTATAGGAATTACTATAAATTCAAATTTAATTGATAGAACTCATGAATTAAAATCAAATAATCATATTTGTGGAATTATTTAGTAATGATATATATGGTTAGTCAAGTAATTATAGGATAAAAATATATATTGCTTATAAGAATTATTTTTATATATGTTTGTTATAATTATAAATTAATATAAATTATATTGACTATTAAATTAGTGGTAGTTTATCTTTTAAAAATTTATAACAATATGTGATTATTCATACATTTATTAGCAATTGGTTATAAATGATGATAAAATCATTTGAAAGTAAAAATTGATATTTTTCAGAAAACTATTTTTATGCATAAAATGTTTTCATATTAATTAATTTAATTAATTAATATTAATTAAAAATTTTAATGAAATTTTTATAAATATATTCAATAAAATAAAATTACATCTAATGTGGTTTATAAGCAATGGATGAGTATAATATCATTTATATTCTATAAGGTTAGTTCATAGAAAAAAGAATTAATTTATTCAACCTTCAGGAATTGTTTCTTGAAATATGAAGAACATATTTCTATCCACAATAATAAATATTATTTAATAATTTCAACATAATTTATATCGATAATGAATAGTTTGCAAGACAAAAATAATTTCACCACCCTAAGGGATAAATGGGCTAACGAGGGTGTTAAACTAAGAGACAAGAATTTAATTATAAACAAAACATTTATAAATATGATTTTATGATTGTATATCAACCTTAATTTATAATATATTCAAAAAAAATCCATTGGGTCCGAAATTAACCTGAAATTACAATTAGAATATTTTAAAACATTGATTATTTTCAATGGTGCAAGTACCCTCACTTATAAATGATAACACCCACTTCCAAATACTTTATGGCATCCATCACACTATATCAGCTAATAAAAAATCAAATATCATACAATATTCATTCCCAACTTCCTATATGTACTAGCCTTAGAAAAATACTATCCTATGAGGGAATATGGTGTATGCCAAAGGAATACAGTGAAAGAAGACGAAATCACATTAACTATGTTCATTGTAGTTTATTTATTATTAAAAGTCCTAAAAATCTTCAATAAAAATATAAAAATAATTAATAAATACATTTTATAAACAAAATAGTTTATATTTATCATAAAACCATGTTATAAATATTTTACCTTAAATAGAAAATATATTTTTCAAACATCCGAATGAATTGAATACCGTATCCATGATGTGACATGATTCATTTTTTATTAACTCATAACATCTATAGTGATGATAACAATTTTAATGAATATATATGATATATATAAAATAATATTGATTTTGAGAAGATAAATTATCATTTATCTTCTTTTCTTTCAAATCATTATAATTTAAAATCATCATCAACTTGTACATATAAACTACAACTTCAATAAAGGGATGAAATTAATTTTTATTTAATTCCTTACATGAATTGTTCTAAAATGGAATATAATAAATAAGTATGATATTTATTTCATTATTATGATTCTTTAAATTGTCAAACCATGATCATATTGCAAGGGCTATAGTCTAAAAACTGAAATATGTATGAAATTTGAATCATTTAAAACCCATAATATAGATTCTAATAAAAAAATTCAATAAATTTTTGATTTGAAATTATGATTGAGGAATATATAAAAATACAAGTGAGAATATTATTTAAATATACATTTTTATTAATTTTTAATTAATTTTACTCGAGCTTATAGTATGTATGAAGCATATCAAGACTTGAGGTAAGGGTTTATGATGCAATCTAAATTTTAATCTGGATTTTTCATATTAAAAAGTCCATTGGGGGAATTGTATGCTATCTCTAAATTGAACCCTATATATTTTATTCCGATAAGGTTATTTATATGATTTGAATTATTATTTCTATTATTAACCTATTTGGTACTCAAAAATTTTGAAATAAGGTTTTTAAGAAAAAAGGGAAATTTATATTTATTTGGTTCAGAATATCTCTCCCTGATATTAATGTAACTAAATGATTTTTTATGATTGATTTTAACTAAAATTATTTTTTTAACTTTTTATACTACATTTCGGTTTTCATAAAAATCATTAAAATTATATAATTAAAATATTTTATAAATGAATATCTTTTATATTTTTACAAAAGTGAGAATGGAATGATTTCGTAAACATATACAAGATGAACAAGTTTTCCCATATTAAGGCCATTTATTCATAATTTAAATTCATTTAATTTTTTCATTAGTTTCTCAATGAAAATAATATTACCACTATTTGTAATTAGTTATTTTAAATGAATCTAAAAGAAAAAGGTTTTTTTCTCATGTCTTTAATGTATATTTATAATTTTTTATAAGAGTATTTTTACCAGAGTAAACATCCTACAATGTTTTTAATTCAAGACTGGGGATAGGATCATAATATACCATATAATCTCATTCTTTATATGCATTACGATGCTGATGTTTTATGTAGGTTTTCTTAAAATCCTTTTTCACTTTATGGGGTAGTGATGTTATGAATAAATGATGAATTATTTTATGATCAATTTGTAGATATATTTATAGTTTTAATTATATGATGTGTGGAAGAAGAATTAAATATTACTATAAAAAATATATTTAGGGTCGATATCTCAGGATATAAAAGTAACGGGAATCAGGCGTGAATAGAATCCAATATGAGTCTATATCCACCATGAATGAAAGGGAAATGGAGAGTGAATCCAATACACTATGGGACTCTATCCAATTTGTTATAATGATCTTGCAATTGATCGCTTACTAATGAAATTATTTTTTATGTTTATGATTACATAAAATTATAATGAAATGGTATTATTTTAGTGATGTAATCCAAAAGTCAAAAATTGATCACTGACGATTCTACACTGTCATGACCCATGTATTGTGTTATGATATTTATTTATTACATGATTCATGATTTATGATATGTGACTTTTTAGGTATGAATTTTTTATGATATGATCATGTTTCCAAACCCACATTAATATATTATGATCACTTATGATATTCGACTAATGATTCCCTTTTTTACCTGTATAGTTCAACTGATCTCACACTTTTTTATGATTCCATTTCACTTGGTTATATAGAATGTTAATATGAAGGAAATTTCTAGAAAGGGTAATTTTGAGAGAAACATTTTTGAATGTTATTAATTATTCATCATAAATTTGATGATTATATATTTATTCTCTAATGAAAATAAATCATTATCATTTTGGGGAATAAATTATTGTGTAATATATTTAGTTTTCATATATATCAATGAAATATATAAGTATGTTATCAATTATTCTCCTCAATACCTCAAACAATACAGTCCTAAAAGAATTCATGAACCCTGATATCATCATAGAAATTATTACATCAACGTATATGTCAGCATATAGGGATAATTATAACATAACACAATAGAAAACCCAATGTACTAGAAAAAAAGACCAATATCATCCATGCATAAAAATAAATGTTGTAAATGATGATACATTCTCATGATATCATCACGAAATACCACCTAGATGAATTTTTTTTATAAATCAGTTATGATATGTTTTAATCATGGAATTAAAAAACAATACATGAAATACTAGAACATTCCTGAATTCCGATGACTCAATAAATAATTTTTTACAATTTTACCTCACTAGAGTATTCCTTTTTAAACCTTGCTATAATAATTAATTTTAATATAATAAAGTATATATCATATAACACATTAAATAAAAAATATTGAATTCTCTGTATCATAATTATATCCCTAATCTCTAATATGTCACAAATAACCCATTATCATTACCATATTATATCTAATTAATTCCATATCAAGAAAAAAATGGCCACATTTCCAATACATATCTACCAATTGGGTGAAGAATGTTATAAAAAACATTGTATTCAATTTTCCCACTAGATAACTGGAGTTTTCATTGCACCTGAGAAAACCACACACCGATCATAGTTCTATATCGAATGGATCACCTATAAATATGATAACATCCAAAAAGAAATATTTAATAATGAATCACATTATAATTTATCAATTTATTATCCTTAAAATATTTCATCATTGTATTGTTTATAAATTATAATTTAAAAACATGATACCATCACATTGACAAATAAATCATTGGAATATTAAACAAAAATTATTTCATAGTCCAAGTAATCACTATCAAGATCTATATATAAAAAACACATCATTCAACATTCATATAAACATAGAATGGAAAATAATTCACATATCATCAATACAAAAAGTTAACATAATAAACAAATTTGATATAAATAATATTTTTAACAAATATATTCCAGAATTATTAGAATTATTAGTAAAAATTAAAATAAAATCCCATCAACATCATAAGTATGAAACATCATCATCACAACCGATATCATATTATAGTTAATTATATTTTATTGACCACCACATGAAGAAACTATATTCAATGATATAACAAACTAATTTCATTCACATGTCTATTTTCATTTCATTGTTTCATAGAGGCAAATGGATAATCCCTGACCTACCATCTATTCAAACTCATTATAAATTGTCGTCTTATAAAATATAGTGAGAGAGATGTGATTTTAGTCATGTTTATTATAATATATTATCCAATAAGAAATAATATAAGTCCATTAAAACTAGTTACCAACTCATAATAGTCATTAATATTTTATAAATTGATTATGAATTAAAGGCTTATCAGCATCCCTCTGCAAAAACATTGCTTTCGATGTTCCCCTAAAAATAAAAAATATAAACACTAAAGGGCGATCAATTAATATGACAAAAATAGAAACATTCATTTTTAATATATGTGGTTTTATCAACCTAATTAATGAAAAGTATATAAAATACAATATATACATTATTACGATAGATATTTAATGATACATATATAACATAGATGAACATAAATATTTAAAAGGTTTAAGAACTATTTTAATAAATAACCTACAACATTGGTGTTATGATGTTGTAATAAAACATTACAAGTTTTTTTATATTATAAAAAATTAATATATTAATAGAGTATAAATTTGATCCTTAACATATATTTAAAAATATCAAACCCAAGCGTAAATAATTCGATCAATATACTAAAATTATCATTAATATCCTCCTATAACAATTTAAATTTTTACTATAATGA
Source organism: Viscum album (assembly GCA_963277665.1). Classification (NCBI taxonomy): domain Eukaryota; kingdom Viridiplantae; phylum Streptophyta; class Magnoliopsida; order Santalales; family Viscaceae; genus Viscum; species Viscum album. The sequence goes on from OY728159.1 coordinate 1,210,628,342, forward strand.
TCCTTGTCATTTTTTTATTTTTATATTTAAATTTTTACCACCTAAATTACTAACAGAATCATTTATATTATTATAAGAACATGTGGTTGATGTGAATATAAATTAATAAGGGACAATGGATTAATGAAAAAAATAGAATGGTCTAACATGGGTATTAGACATTCAGTTACTACCACCATGAATCTGGTGGCATATTTGAGTCCACTAGATGTATGGTCTTTACTCAATGGATTTCATGTGGGGATATTCAATATTTATGTGTTCAAGAGGACCGAAATAGATGTTTTTTTTATAAAAACTATATTTATATAAAAATTATGACCCCCTAAGTTTTCCCCATTTATCCTCTTTAATGACCCTCTAAATATATCCTCACAACACATTTTTCATCCAACTATGATTGTTGATCATGATTTATCATATATTTTCAAATTCACTATGTAATACCTCTACTAATGTATTAAATATTTTTTTATCCCTTTTCTTCTAGGTAGCAATAATCACCACCATTGATATAAAATTCCTAAATTCTTATATGATCTAGGATTTAACATCCACTTAATCAATAAGTTTTTATATACTTTGAAGTTGATAATGTAATTTATTGGTGATATATATGTAAGGATGATTAAATTTTATCCAATATTCAATTTATTTATGAAACTGGACTTAAATAAAAATATCATCTAATATAAGTGGTTCTTAGTATATTATTTTGTCTCATTATTCCTTTAGTTGGTTTCAGGGTATAATTTACTATATTTTTTGGTAGGTAACCCCCCATATCATATATATCATTATTGTTCTTGCGATATAAGTATAATATGGTTGAATTCTAATAATATTAGAAAGTTCATTCTTTAATAAATATTTTTTGGAATTTTTTTCTAAAATGAAATGGAAAATTAGGATGAATAATCAATGATTTGGATATCAATAAGCCTTAGTTATATTATAAGATATCATTTGAACACGAATTTTTCATGAAATAATCCATATTTTATTAACAATTATTATATATTTGTTTCAACGGAATATTTCCTATTTAAACAGAAACATCACAGATTTTCAATGTATTATTTTTAGACACTATATGGATTATTTTTAAGACTAGGAACTAAGATAGATTGAGACTCTATATTTTATTGTTCCAGGAATAAATGTTTTAAAAATATAAAATATTTTATAAAACACATGCACAAGTTTCCTAAAAAAATGTAATCAGTCCTAAAATGGTTCTCATATAAAAAATATAGATCACTGTTGAGTTAAAAATATCAATTTTACTCTATTAACGACATAACAATGGTCGATGCATGTCATCAGTGAAAAAGTTATTGGGTTGCGAAATTGATTAAATAAATTAAAATGAAAACATCTTTAGTTTTTTTCAGTGTACTAACATGCTCCTCTATTTGTGTACAACTATAACTTTTGTCTTCAGGTTGATTGATAAACCCTAGAAACCTAGTCATAATTGGGGGGGATCATTCTTAGTGGATGACAATATATCACGATGGGACTATAGATCATTGCTCAAGCAGTGCTAGTGGATCTCATGAAAATTGAAAATACAACAGTTAGTTTCGAATAGTAGAACAAAACTTCATGTAGGATTTGTGGTTTTATTTGTTTGTTTCCCCATTAATTATTTGTATAACAACCATGGACGAATCGAAAAACTATTTGATTCATGGATTGTGCATATTGTGATATGTTATTTATTCATTGAGATTTATTACATCTTTTTTTGATAGAATAATCATATGTTATTGATCGTTGGCCAATAAAACTTTTCTAATGATGGTAAACCATTGTTCTTGTGCCTTTCTCTATATTTTCTCATGGTCTTCACTGGTTAGATCATCGAGGCCAGGAATCGATGTTTCTAGATGGTTATGATCTTTATAAGACCCCTATATTTGAGGATAATTAAAAATTGAGGATGGATTAGGGTAGATCAATACTCAAGGAACATTGATATATGATTGTATCAATTTTCGAGCATTAGAGGAGGAAAGATAGTCTATTGAAGGGACCATCAGAGTGCGACAGTGGCAGCTGGTGGCTGGCAGTGGTTTATGACAGCGGTCTATGTGCATAAAGTGGAGATGTGTGTGGGTGGGTCAAGTAGTGGAAGTCACTGGATTGAAAATAGTAGACGTGACATCATACATGGGTGTGGCAGCAGAAGCTGAGCGGGCAAGGCCAGCTGGGCAGGTTTGTCGGTCCATCCAGGAAGGGGGATAGGTCATGATGGTAATCCCGAATGGACGAGGAGGATCCCGGTTGGATCTTGTGAAATTAGATAGGATCCATGTTATAGTATACCATTATTTCCAACCATCACTCCGCGATACATAGAGATTCTTCATGTGCATTAACCACATGGGCAGTCCACATGAGGTCGACCGCGGTGGCCAAACATGAATGTTAGGTGGACTGACCATGATGGTAAGTCAATGGGTTGTTGGTACAAGTGGTAGGTGGAACAACTACAAATATAGGATGAATTACCATGGAGGTAGGTGGATCAACCACAATGGTTGGTCTGTAGGCCACGCCAGGTCTACGGGCCACTTCATTCAAAAGCTCATCACTACTATATGAAGAATCCAAATGACATGACGTTAGCAGCAACACAACACTAATTTTATTAAATTATTTTGAAGAACAAATTTGGTACCTTATTCATATTTTAGGACCATTATTTTTCATATTTTTTATCATTATAGTTTTATTTCATTCACATTGTTCATTATTTGAGAGTACAAGGCAATATTATACCCATATCACTAGATTGTACTCCCTTATAGAGGTGGAGGCTCAGATTGAGTTGGTGTGTCCCTCCAAGAGAACAACATGTAATCCTCTATCATACCTAGTATAGTTTGTGGTATTAGTGTAACCTCATTGTGTAGGGAGTTGACATTTCATAAACTAGGTCATATTAGTATTGTTTCATGAATCATTTGATTACAATCACCAATGTTGACGGTTTATCTAGATTGGTTTTTTCCCCCTAGCTATTCGAGGAATGACCCCATATCTGTGTATCATGGTATTCTCAGACTTGTAAATTCTCTATTAGTGGGGACCAAATGAGATTGACCTCTTCATCGAGTGTCTCCAATGATATCCTTACTCGAGGAGTGTGTTCTCCTCGAATGACCATGATACGAGCAGAATGGTATTGCTAGAAGTTGGCTATTACCACCTGATGGATTGGTGTCTCAAATGAGTATGTTTAGAGTTTTATTCTACTTGTAACTATTATCAAATGTTTTATATTTTATTTATTTGACTACACTTGCTGCTTTTTTAGGGTTTTCATTATGTCTTACTGAGTACTATCATAATCATCACTACACGAGATTTTCCAGCACATGTCATGTCTTGTGTGGAAAATGAAACATTTAAAGGTTTACAAGGAAAAATGAGAGTAGGAGGAGCATATACGGATTTTGGAAGACCGAGGTGTTTTCCAAGTGCGTACCTTTTAAAAAATACTATAACTATGTGAATGTTGTAGTTCTATTGTTTCAGTTATACTTGTGTTATCGACTATTTGTGGAAGGCTTCTATTTGGACTAATTTAATTTCCCTATAATTCATGTCATACTTTATTTGTAGTATCTTAGGTATATGCATGCATTCTATTCATTGTTTAAAATTTTAGAATTGTGGTTATTGGATACATGTACTTATGTAATGATACTTTAGTCTAATGCATCTTATTAATGGGAAATGTCTAATAAGTTCTAGTTAGCAGCCCTTGGACTTTTTGAGGAAGTCCTGGGATAGTCACACTACATTACCATCTTGGACATGTCAATAATGAGAGTTATTAGAGGGTTTGATTATTCTTAAGGATCGAGATTCTGTGAGATTGGTTTGGGGAATCACTATTTAGTAATTCAAGATTGGATTTTCTAGATGGAACCCTAGTTTTGTTGTAGAGGGTGATATATCCATAGATCATGTCTCTAATAAATTTATTTTCAACTCAATACATCGGAAAAATGGTTGAATGTATTCGTAATGGTACATTAATCATATAGGAATGGCGGTGTCTTCCATGTCCTTCTTCAGTTAGATCCCCTCATAAACCTTATTAACCATGATAAATATTTTTTTATTATAGGATGATTCTATATAGAGAGCCATCCAGGATTCCACCATGTGATCTTAAGGATGACCCCCCTAGTGACGAGGAATTTGTTTATGGGCATGAACCGAAGATAGAACCTCTAAGTGGTTTACTAGTAATACTACCACCCATCGAGAAATATCAACATCAAGCACTGTAAGCTAAGGATTCATGCTGGATGACTGAATTCTAGATGTTTTAATGGAAGCTACCTCTAAGGATTTGGGGTGTACCAGACCCCAAGATAGATGATGATTATATAGAGGCAGTCACCCATGTTTTACATACTTTTGAGGATTTTTTCAGAACAAATGGAAGTCATTGACGTGAGTCTTAATAAGGGATCTAATCAGCAATAGTGGAGCCTAGTGACCCAATCACATAGCGAGACAAATCTCTCTAGGATAATAATTAGGTCTCTCTAAATAGAAGAGTTATATTTGGCCATGTTGTGATGCATACTAAAAGAGTAACTCTTACATAGGAAATATAGCATTATGACCATGGTAGAGTATTTAAAAATGTGTACTGATCTTTCACACTAATCCGTGGATATGTTATACTAATAGTTCTTCAGGGATGGATCCTCAGAGAATGGATGGCACCCAAAAATCCTATAATTTGTGGTCTCCATAGCATTTCTAGGTATGTGGGGGGAGTTGGTCAAGCCTTATTATTTGAATTATTTATTTTAGAGTATAATATATTAATGAGAGAAAATATTGGTCACCAATTAGTTTTGACCTCGATAGCAGGTAGCTAAATGAAATCCCAGGGATCCAAGTGGGCCAAACACATTTAAACGAGATCATATGACTCAAGGTCAAAAGAGAAGGGTTATTAAGGTGGCTCGAATTATTAAGAGAACATGACGTCTTTCACATGAAACAGTCAGGGACATATGGCACACGATTTCCCACCCCATTATAGAAATTATCAACAGATGATTTGGGGACCTACTAGATATGGAGGATGCCAACTTTAATCTATAGAGGCTATTGACCCTGAGTCTCATGGGATGAAATGAGGTACAATTTGTGTCTTTTCTATGTTAGCAGTATTTTCTGAACAAAATTTTTCTACTCGTTAATTTTTCACCATGAAAATTATTCATGACTCAGAGATTCTGATTGATCCTTTTAATTGATCTGTATTCTTAGAGAATCCTACAGGGGAGACACAATGATTACTCACTAAGGCCAACAGTCTGACAAGACTCATGGAAGAGAGTTTTTTGATTGGGATCTCTTAGTAGTAGCATAAATGCATTATGAAATCATTTATGGTGTAGAATTATAATCCATAGTTCATGTGAAAATTTTTTATTTTAGGAAAATAATGTTGTGTGCCCGCAGTGAGGGACCTAGATTTATAATGTTTGTGAAATAGAGATCTAGGATGTGTACGATGGACTCGCACATATGAGCATGTAGATGATTACTCATTAGTTGTCTAGCCTCACCCTTGGTTCATTAGATAATATGTGTCCTCAGATACCTATAATGGTCTGGATTATGGTGGCGTCTTTACCCATGTTGTTCTAGGTTTAACTCCCTACTAGGTGACGGACTTATGGATTGATCTACACCATTGGAGTACAATGATATCTACACCTGTATATCAGATGGCTCGTGGAGTGGTACATGAGCTGAGGATACAGTTAGAGGACTTACATATGTAGGGCTTCATGAGACATAGATTTTAACCCAGGGAGGCCAAATTGTTTTCCAATAGGACAGCAGGGATCTTGAGGATAGGTGTGAATTTCTATGGGTAAACATTGTGACTGTGAAGAATAGTTATTTATTACATGGGATAGAAAACCGCATTGATCAGTTGAAAAAATCATCACGGTTCTCGATGATTTCCCTCAGATCATGTTTTGACAAACTATGAGTTCGGGATGGGGATATACCAATGAAGACCATTATATGTTATTACGGCCATAATGAGTACATGATGATGTCGTTTCGTGTGAATAATTCCCCATTAGTGTTCATGGTACTCATGAACTATGTCTTCCAACCTTTCTTAGACTGGTTCTTAGCAGTCTTCATCAATGACATCCTAATTTATTCAGTGTCCAAGGATGAGGACACGAGACAGTTGAAAATGGTCTTGAAATATTATTGAGATATCCAAACATACAAAAATCCCTTTTAAGTGAATGTTTTAGATTTGAGAGGTAAATTTTTTGTCACACATAATCTCAATGTATAGAGTTTCAGTGGATCCAGTGAAGGTTGATGAAATGCATGCTTGTGATCTACCCAAGATTTCTAAAGAGGAGTAAATTTTTATTTGATTGGATGGAAACAATAAGTGTTTTGTACTTTAATTTTCTATAGTTTAATCACCCTTGACAACTTTGTCTTTAATGTTTCATCCTTTCATAGGGATATAAATGTGATTAACATTTTTTCCGGAGATGAAGAAGAGGATGAAGAGAACTCTCATATTAAGGTTATTGGAGGAAGGTGTCGAGTATGTAGTTTTCTACAATGCATCATGGACTGGGCTTGGTTGGGTACTGATGAAGAGGAATGTGGTTATTACATATGGTACACTCTAGATGTGACCACTTGATAATAACTACGCGACCCATGATTTTTAGTTAGCAGTGGTAGTCTTCACATTGATGATATGGCAACACAACCTAATGGGTGAGAGGTATATTATCTACTATGATCATAATAGTATCTAGTTTATCTTATATCATAAGGATATCAACATGAGATAGAGTTGATGACTAGGTTTCCACAAATACATTGACATTGAGATTATATATACATCAAGGAAAGGGAATGTTGTGAAGGATTTCCTCAGTAGGAGTTCCAGTTTGGAGTTATAGAACTAGATCCTAGAACTATTGAGCTCATTATTGTTATCCTTTAATGATGGAGATGTGGACGCATACATTCAGTCAATGATCGTCACCCCTCAACTCGTTCATCAAGTCAAGGAGGCACAACTAGGAGATGATTAATTTGAGACACTTTACGATCAGATGCCTATAGGGAATTCTTTTGATGGTCATTGGAAAGTTGGGGAGAACTTCATTCTATTTAATGAAAGAACGATGTTAATGGTGATGTCGCAGGAGGATGTTTTGAGGGAGATTCGTACAACACCATTTCGGTACATCCATGTGGGTTAAATATGTACCATGACCTATGATTATTTTTTGGGGGGCTAGGGATGAATAAATGAGTTGTAGAGTTTGTTTCTTGATGAATTACTTGTCTGTAAGTTAAGGCTGAGCTGCTAGTTTTAGAAAGGTTAGCTCAAACCCTTGAGGTATCAAAATTGAAGTGGGATGAGATATCAATGGACATCACGATGTTATTAAAACATATGTCTAGTAGACATGATTTCATATCGGTGATCATTGACCAACTCACTATGTTTTCCCATATACTATCTATTGGAGAGAAGTGTTCAGTAAAGAGATTATGATGCCTCTACATATAGGATATAGTTCATCTTCATCATGTTCCATCGATGAATTTTTTATCGTGTTTCAATATTTACATCCTGGTTGTGGATTGAAGTTCATGGGGTGTTTGGAACCCAAATATACCTGAGCACATCATTTCACCCACATGCGGAAGGCCCGAATGAGCGGACCATTCTGGTACATGAGGGCATGCCTCAAGCATGAATTTTAGAAATTGGAAATAGTTTGGAGAATCACCTAAAACTGGTGGAGTTTGCATACAATAATATCTACCTTTCTACCATTGATATGACACCATTTCGGGCAATGTATGTGGTAAATAGTATCTCACCACATTGTTGGAAAGACCAAGGAGAGTTAGAACTCATGGACCCAGAGTTGGTTTAAGATATTATAGAGAAGGTGTAGATCATATAGGAGTGGATGAAGACTACACATAGTCAATAGAAGTCTTCTACCAATAGGCGATGTTGGCATGTGGAGTTCTATGTAGTAGACCATGTGTTCTTTCAAGTTTCACCTAGACGGGGGATTATAATTAATTGGATGGAGCAGAAAGCTATATCTGAGGTTCATCAACCCTTTCAAGATATTATGTAGAGTTTGCAAGGTGGCGTTCTACATATCTCTACCTCTACAGTTTGACTGGGATGCTGGTGTCCTCAATATATCACAACTGTGGAGGTACATGCATGACCCATCAAATGTTATTTATTAGGGAGAACTAGACATCAAGGTTGGAGAAATCATTACACAATACCTATTAGATATTTAGGAAGGGCAGTAGAGGATCATTTAAGGATGACTAATTTTATTTGTGTGTGTTCAGTGGTATATCAGAATCTCCGGAAGATCACGTGGGAGTGGGAGGCTTATATTCTTGATTAATACCCCTATATATGTGAGCATCCCATATTTTAGAGTTTTGGGGATGTAAACCTCAAATTTAGTGATATTGTAATGTCTCATATTTTTTGGTGTTTTTTTATATTACATGGATTATTTGTGGGACTAGGTGTTGAGATGACGTGTGATATTAAGACCAAGTGTTCCCAAAACAAATATTTGAAAAATATTAAATTATTCAATAGTATTTATATATGGTTTTCCAAAAAAAATAAAAATATGTTATATACAGGTGGCCAGATAAAAAATATGGGGGAGTAATTGAGTTCGGTATAATGGTTTTATTCTAGGATTGACCTAACATTGGTAGGCTCAGGTCATCAGAGAAAAAGTTATCCGGGGTGTGAATTTGATAAAAATAAATAAAAAAATATTTTAACATTGTCTAGAACATTGGATTTATAATATATTTTTATGAAACTATATATTTTTTCTATGATTTGGCTGATAGATCCTTGATATGTAGACATTGTTGGTGGAGAGTATGTTTGGTAGATGAAAATAAATTATGATTGGATCATGGATCATCACACCGATAGAGTTGGATGTTATCTTAAATGACATCAACACAACAAATCTTCATCAATGATATATCTAAACACCACATAGAGAATTCATTTTAATTGGTTTATTTTCCCGTTATTTATTTCTACAATGAATTGGGATAATTCGATGAGTGGAATGATCCCTTGATAATGCGTATTGCGAGATGAGAGATATAATACATGATTTATTTCATATTTTCTTCTAACATAAATACTATGTTCTTGATCATTGGAAAATAAATCATGGAAAATGATGATAAAAATATATTTTTGTGACTTTAACCATTTATTATCACGTTCTTTGTTGGTTGGATCCTCATAGTCCTAGCTTGATGTTGTAGAGTGGTTCTGAGCTCGATAAAACTATTGGATTTGATGTAAATCAATAATCAAGGAAGGATAAGTTTAGATTGGGACCCAAGGACCCCAAATCATTTATTGCTTAAATTATTGGGCATTAAAGGATGCATGGTTGTTCACAGAAGTTACCGTCAGTGCACAATAGTAGTGGATGGAAGCGAGAAATGGAAGTCCACGTGCAGGAATCAAGGCCATGTGTGGCTGAGACTGAGAGTGGATGATTCATGATTGAAAGTGGTAAATGTGGTGGCATATGCATATGTGGTGGTGGATTTAGAGCAGCTCGAGACAGGAAGGCCACATGAGAACGGGCCATGAGAGAAGGTGGGTAATGCACGATGAAATGTTAACCAGGAGTGGATGGTGGTTTGGTACACATGAGGTGGACATGGGTCATACCCGAATCAGATCTGGGGCGACAATAGAAGTTGTAGGTTTCCTTCAACCATGGAGTTGCGACAGCGCACTATTTAGTGGATGCACCAACTATTTGACCACTCTGTATACGGTTGACTACGGCTATCGACCACAGTGGAAGGTTAGGCATGATAGGTGGACTGACCAGGATGGTCGGTCCATGTGTGGCATGTTCACACATTAGGTGGACCAACAACCATGGTGGGTTGAACGAACCCAACTATAGGTGGAGTGACCTTAGTGGTAGGTAGAAATACCATGAAGTTATGTGGACCGACCATAGTCATTGTTGGACTGACCATGACGGTAGGCCCACCATCCCAAACAGGTCTACAGTTAGCATTGTTCAAATAGTCAGAACTCATACACATAGAATCCAAATGACGCACCGTCAGTAGAAACATGACCCAGATTTTGAGACTGTTGTCTCAAGACCCTAATTGGGTTCCTTATTCTTATTTTATGGTCTTATTTTTCATATTTTACACTAGTATAGGTTGAGTGAGTTTTTTTTGTAATTTCCTTGTGGGTAAAATGCGACATTACTTCGACATCACTATACTGTAATCCCTTATAGATGAAGAGTCTTGTATCGAGTTTTGGCTTCTCTATGTGAGACTAGAGTGTGATCCTCTATCGTCCATAGTGGGGTTTGTTGAATAAGTGTGAATTCCTTCAATAGAGAGTAAATCATCTATCTAGTGGACTATATGTATAGGGTATTGAGAATCATTGACCTGTGATACCCTACATAGTGAGCTAATATAGATAGGATTCGTGGTGACCCCCAACCATTCTGGGAATGACCCCCTCTCTATATATAATATTCTTCCCAGACGAGCACCTTCCCATTGGGTAGAGCCTAGATGAGTTAGAAACCTTCAACTAGTGTCTATATTGATATAATGGCATGGGGAGTGAGTTCTATTATAACGAGCATGCTTCAAGAAGAATCATGTGGCTGGAAGTTGGTTATGATCACTTTATAATGTGGCATCTCTGTAGATTATGCCTTGGTTATTATTATTCTCGTAAATTTTATCCATTGTTACTTCATTTATTGAGTTGAATATAATTATTTCTTTGTTTCTAGTGTTATCAGGGTGTCCTAGTGAGTATTTTTATAATCACTCCTACATGGGATTTTCCGTCATGTTTCTAGTCTTGTATAGATGGATTCCATTTTGATGGTGTCCTAGGTGGACCAGGAGTGGGTGTAGAATTGCAATAGTTGGTAAGAATGACGTATTTACTAGTATAATACCTTTGATGTAGTCCTCTCTCCGAGAATAGGTAAAAATTCTACAATTTCATTTATACACATGTTAGTGACTCTTGGGGATGGTATTTTATTTTGCAGTGTTTAATTATCAATTACTTCATAACGTACTCTGGTTGTTGGATCTTAGTTTTATGAATGCATTCTATCAATTGTTTTAAATTTCATCATTTTTTTGTGGATATTTGTGTGTGGGTACATGTACTATTGGATAATGCATCCCATTTTTGTGAAATTACTACTTGGTGCTAGTCACTAGCCCCTATCCTACCGATCGTTAGCAAGGGGGAGTCACAGGACAAGCCCCTCATGGATGGGTCATAAAAAACCTATTTAATGTATCTTATTATGAATATATTACATAAAATATCCTATAGAAACATCTTACGTAGTGTTGTTATATGGTTTTATTCCTAGTATGGTTTATATATTTATAAAATTGATAATAATTATTAAAAATAAATAAAGGTATAATTTATTGGTATAAATTAAAAAAAATGATATGTATAATATTGATTTACATGGTGATAATGGGGCCATGAAGTCATGGTTCCCTAGATTGTTATACCAATTACCACATTTATTAACAGGATAATATATAATATTACCCTGAATAATTAGATACTTTCAAATTTCCCATTGTATAGGTAATGACCCATGAAAATTATATATTATTTACATAGATTTTTTTTTCATTATAGGTAAAATAATATTTTTATCCTCATGGTACATAGAGTATCTTTCGTGGTTAATATTTATGGTTAAGAATTATGAAAAATAATGTTGATCATAATGTTTTCTTGTTCACCAACCATATATTTGTACAACATGAACATATATTTTTTAAAAGTGGCTTGGGATTCATTTTTTATCTTCTATCGAGTATGTTATTCTAATAAACTATAAATTTTCTCCTGGGATATGTGTATAAATTTTTATAGATGATTCTAAAAACGGTAAGTCACACAAGATTGACAGTTCCTAAAATCTAGGTCATAGAGTCATGTTGGACCATCAAATAGAGATTTATGGATGGACCAATATGGGATAACATGTCATTTCAATTGAAGTCATAAATGAGATACATAATACATATGAGCCCACTCTATTAACAATACTGTATATATAGATAACTAAAATTATGTATATTTACGTGATGTTCTATTATGTTTATTTAATAAAAAATATTTTTTTTAACATTATATTATTGATTTTTAAATACATATCGGTTATTTTTTCATAGAAATACATAGGTATAAAAAATATACAGACATATATATACCATGGATAGGTGAAAAGGTCACACATTTCATTTTTCTTACACTGAAAGAATTCATGATAAATTTCAATGTGAAACATAAATTAATTAGATTAGTTTAATATAGGTAAATACATTCATGTTATTATTATTCAACAGAAAATATTTATAACATCCTTTGGTAATTTAGGCCATTGACAGAGGTTTTTTGTATACGTGGTTAGGGTATTGTTAATTAATATGGGTCAAAGTCAATAGAAATGTTGTTAGAGCACAATTAATGATACTATATATGGGATCAAGAGTAGTCAAGAGATATAATATTTGGGACATATAATGTAACTGATTGCTTTTTCTGGCCTTCATAACAATAGAAGAAGCTTCATTAATAATTGGTATTCAGGATTTGAATTTTTTTTAATGATTTAAAATAATTAATGTTTTATACAAAAAAATAAGTGTTTATAGATATAAAGAGGTAAGAAAACATTACATGATTCAAGAAATTATATTTTTGGTTAATTATATAAAATAATCAAATAAAGAGTAATAATAAATAGAATAATAATAATAAACAAATTTTACTTTACAATATGAATATTTATAATTAATAGTTTAATATAAAAAAATCAATTAATTTAGAAACTATGTTTATTTGATTTCATAGTAATATTTTATTATTTATATATTTAGTTTGTATTTAAATTATTTAAAATGTTTTTGAAGGATTTAAATGTTTTAAAATATTGAAGTAGTTGATTAAGGGATTTAGGTTTGCACTGACTTTTTATAAATTACTCTAAATTTATAATCTGACTACAATGGGATAAATAATATTATGTAGTTTTCTACTTCAATATTTAATATTCTATATAGAATATAGGAACCTATAACAAAGGAGAGTGTAGATGATCTTCCATCTTTTTCCATACATACTTTTACTCATAGTGTTTTGATGGATTACTCATGTAAACCATGATAATGTTATTGGATCACCTTGATGGGTTCCTATATAGGTAAATATAATAAATGGATTTAAATTAGATTATCATACACAATTTAGGATCATTTAACCCTTGAATAATCCATGAAAAATTGTTAGCACATTTTAAATAATTAAATTCATATAGAGATCAATGTTGAAACCGAGGCAGTTATCATATTTGTTACTTGAAGGAGAGTCTTGTAGATGAAGGGATGTAATGAATTAGGCCAAAATGATTCAATATAATACGTGGTATATCTTTTATAAATCAATAATTATTTTAATATAACATAAAAAATCACAATATTTAAATATTCTTGTGTTTATAGTGCGTAAAAAGGATTTATGACAATAATACAACGCACTAATAAATTCATTGAATTATATAACTTTACACATTACAAGAGAATAGACATATAATATAATGAAAAGAATTTTTAATTTATAATAAAGGAACCACTAACAATACAACTACTTTTATTAATTTATAAACACATCTGTAGAGGTAAAAATGTTATTCTAGTTGAAACATGAAATGACATAGGTTGAAAATCTTGTGGATCGTTACAATTCCAAAAAAACATGTTATTTATATTACATTAGTCACAAGTGATGAAAATAGATGATGATAATATTATGTTATTTATCAAGAAGATATCGTTTTAATATTTTGTATACACTAGTTTTGATAATAACTTTTTTCCATTTTTATCCATGTATGCTCGAGGTCAAAATAAAACATCATTATACATTTAAAGGAAATAAATTAAATTTATATAGGCAAGATTTACATACTAATATTCATATTATACTGAATTATTAAGGAGTATTGGTATGTAACCCTAGAAAGACAGTGTATCTCAAAATGATTTTCATGGATGGTTGATTTGAGTTTGTTAACCAACTTTTGGGAGATATTCTGGAGGAGGAAGATAGAGTGTCCAGGGACATAATGTAGTTGTACATTCAAATGATTATGTATTTCCACATCATGGATGAATCAATGTTTTATGATAGATATATACTACCTATAAATTTATCTTCGAGTCATGTGAATGACATTATATAATTAGATGCATCATTTTCTTTTCGTTTACTTTGGATTATACCTTATTTGATATAGAAAATTTACACACTTTTATCAATAAGAAAATGGAATCTATTTTTGTATTAATAAAAAAAATTTAAAATTATACTCCTTGATACTACTCTATGAATGAAAAATTAGAAGAATAAAAAGTTTCAATCATGTGATTTAGTTGTGTATACTAATGGGTATTTATAGGATACATTTAATATTACTACCAAATCATTGATTTATTTTATAGTAATATACATGTTGGACTTGTTTTGGTTCAATATTATTTTCTATATAAGAATAATTTCATTTTATTATTTTACTATCATTTATTACAGTCTTATTAGAGAATAATAATTCAAGAATGGTCAAGTGGGAATATATTAGGTTAATGTGGGAGCCATTACAACTATTATTTTTTCTTGTACTCTCATCTTTGATGAAAATAAAAATAAAAATTTCATAACTCAGGTTATGGAACCCTCTCTTGATGCATTCTTTAATGATTTATTAGTTTTTCATGTTAATATATAGGTAGAGGATTATATTAATCCTCAATATATAATGTAATAGATATCCATTTCCCTATATCACATGACTCAAAATGAACTAATGTAATTAACTATTTAGTAATCGTTACATTAGGTAAAGGGGTTCATTAGATTGAACACTTCTTACTTGTATGCAATAATATTTTTTACCGATAATGCTTGTATAAGTATATTGTTATTTGTGAATTATATAAAATATCAAAACTTGTATGAATTAAAAATAAATTCATGTTTCCCAGAATAACTTGTTTAAAAAATATGATAACGGAAGAAAAGTGGTTTCCAGTGATTTAGTAGTTTTATACACATCATCACATTTGGGAAAAATCAAAAACACATTACCAATATGTAATATGATGTCATATATGGTCATTATTAATATATATTGATTCTATTTGTGTCAACCAATGTCCTTGTTCTGTCTAGAGATATAATGAATAAGATATTAAATCTATTTTGAGACCCCTTAATGGTAGTATTTAGGAATAATATTATTTTTTATTCACAATTAGGGGAAATTATGTTTTAATATATTAATGATTTTTTGGATAGAATACAAAAATATCAATATTAACCCCTTGTTTTTATGTTCTCCTTTAGTATTGAGAAGTTAAATTTCTAAAACATATAATTTTTAATGTTAACAACATAATATACCAAGAGGAAGTGTAATTGTTAATTTCTAGGAAGGTATAATTAAATATTTTAAAATAAATTAGTTTTATGTTCTTGTAGGATATTTCCATTTCCGCATTAATTTTCAGTCAATAAACTTCTCATAGATTATAAAATTAACTAGGAATGTATCCAAATTTCTATGGGGTTTTGACTATGATGATGAATTTTAGGAGATGAAGATAAGGTTGAATATTAATACCATTTTAAAATTACTTTATATCATTATAGGGTTTGATGATTTCTGGGATTAATTTATATTTATAAACTATAACAACCTAATTCTCAAAGACATGTTATTACATTTACCGTAACACCATGATCAAGAAAAAAACCCATAATTTTGGTGGGTAATTTCATTAGTACAATATATATATATATTACATAAAGATAAAAATAAACTACAATATCTTTATTTTAATTTCATAACGTTCTCTTAAATCCTATTAAACATCTATTACAATATATTATATCATGGGGACATAGTTAAAGTGAATGTATGAGCTATAAAAGATACTATGTGAGTAATCATAATATTAAAGTATAAAATATTTGACAAAGGCGTGCCATGATATCATAAATGAGAAAGATTATACATAATCATGTGGATGAATAAAATAAAGAAAAATATCTCATAGGATCATTCCATTATAAGAATTTTGAAACAATATAAAATTTGACATCATAAGGTTAAAAATCCCAATTCGGAACTCTATCACATGGCCAAATCGATTTGGTTACTAGACGTCAATTTGGCCTCCTTATAAGCTAGAGGACGATGACTAGAAGTGGCGATGTAAAAGATGTAGTCGAGATACAATATCTATAGGTACATCATAATGATATAATGAATATAAGAAATTTTATTAATCTGATTATCCAAAATATTTTAAATTGAACAACATACAACTAAAATGAAAAGAAATAACAAATAAATCAAAATATAGTGAACCCTGTATTGACACAATGGAATGCAACTAAATGTAAAATTGAATGTAATGAAAATAAATGAATAATCTGACATAATAAACTCAAAATACTACAGCCCTTAACCCCAAATATTTTTCATCTTGAAACTAATACCCATCTAGAAAGAAACATCAACAATTGGGCCTTTTCCCTTGTCAAATCCTACATCTAGGTAATCTGCTCAGGCACTAAATGACAGAATGAATACATTGTGAGTAATAATCTATTAGTCAACATGACAATGAATAAATTAATCTAGTCTAATCATATATGAAAACAATAAAGTGATAAACACGTGTATTAATTAATCAAATTAAAATAATACAATAATGAACGTTTTTTGGCATCATGATAAAATATCCTTGAAAATGTATGACAATAATGCTAACCATAAAAACCAAGTATGACATAATCAAATAATAAGGAAAGTCCATTTGTTTATGAATTTCATCATCTTATCATATCCCCATATATAATCACTTAAGAAACATTACATATACATCAATATAATCATTTTATCATTTTGATATAGCCCTATATATAAGAACGACAACATGAACCCTGTCCATGACCGCTATATAAGTAATATAACATGAATCTAGGCCAATCCCACTATGTAAGCATAAAATCATTGAATATGGACATTCCTGATTTAAAATATTTATGAAATGAATCTCAAAAACATTTCATTAGAGAAATGATATGATAATATCATATCATAAACATCAATGGTAAATTCATCTAATTGTAATTATTCTTTAAAATGCACATTCATTTTTATAAAAAAATATCTCAATTCATTTTCATATATAAATTTCCATTATAAAATTGATTCTAGACCATTAATAACCTAATGTCTCAATTCATTCTAACCACACAATATTCTATTATCCAAATAATTATTATTCAAGGGTTCTATCACCCAATTGGCTTCCACATGTTAGGTCACAACATCCATTGAATCAGAACGGGATATAAAAATACAACACCAGATTGATCATTATATATTATATATTTAATTAATGTGAATTCTTTGGAGGTGAAATTATATCATTTCACATACTCAATAATTAAACCGAGCATAGGGACAGGTTTTAGGCCACCTTCCATTATCTATAAATAAATACCATGCTTCTAATGAGTAAGACCATTAAGAGTGAAGGTATAAAATATATTAAGAAGAAATACGTCACAAAAATATAAATATAAACAACTATTTACACAAATTTAAATACATTACCATTTATTAACGAGAATCATTCATAGAGAGGTGAAAAAAATGAAAAAAACAAATCGAGGAATGATTATTTAATCTGGTCATCCGATATAGTAGAAGGCGCTCCAAAATCTCATTGAAGTCACCTATGGTTCTAAAGTGAAATGAGACTTGTGGATTGAATAACAATAAATATGCATGACATTTATTATGACCATCTAGCATGAGAAATCGATGATGTGTAATTCTTGATTTGTGTGTTACATCAAAAATCATGTGATCTATGGGATATTGCCTTCTCTATAGGAAATCTCCTTCGAATGGAATAATAGATAGAAAATCTGAAGCTTGTACATTATGTTAGAATCTTGGTGGATGTTTATATGTCATGTACAGAAATTATGAAGGTGCTTCTACAACGAGGGATAACTACTTCGAGCTCGACATCTTATATGAAATGTAACAAAAAAAATTCTTGAGTAGCTTGTTCATTAGACATATAAATGCTGAGTTCAAGTAAGATAAAGAATGTCACTTCATCAAGATGAAGGTACATGGTGAGAGCATGTGTAGAAGAAGGAAGGGTAAAGAGAAATTTCCTCTGGAACCCCTGAATTACACTGGATCTATGAAAGGGACTGGGACTAGGCCTGGGCAGAATGAGAATCTGAACATTGGATACACTTCCTTTATGGCAATGGAAAAGGATTTGACACACAATGGGGCGCCACATAGTCTAGTCTTGGCTGTGGAGGGCATAGTTGATGAAATTTAGGTTATAGCATCTTCCCTATGTAGTGATTTTGTTTATATAGTGGGTAGCCAGTCAGTCCTACCTATGTGTGGTGCCACTACTCATGTGGCGAAGTGCACAGATGATCGGCTGGTAGCTGATGTTGATTCCACTCAGTTTGTTTTACCTTAGACAACATTTCATGAAATTGGTAAATATGTGTACACTGATGGACTTCCATATTTCGATCCCGAGGGAAAATTCACAAAAATTTACACCTCTAAGGCTGCTCGATGGAAGCTTAATCTGAGCAATTGTCACCATCTTACATCCAGAAACACCTTCATATCCTTGAGTGGGAGACACTGCTCGGATGATGTGGAGAAAGATCATCACATTGAGTTATTTTCAATCAATAAAGGGGGTGTTACTACTACCCCCAATGGTAGAACATATGGGCTGCCTATTGATGCAAGTAGTGGACTGGAAAGGATGACATTAGATGTCATATGGTAAAAGACAGTGCAAAAAACCGAATACACGGTATCTTTCACATCCAGCCTAACTGAGGTTGTTTTTTCAGCCATTGGGGGATTTTATGTTAATGATAGTCGTGAACTAGATGGGATTACGATTGAGGAATGTAAAACAAAGGAGGTGGAGGAAACCCCGACAAACAAAATCAGTCATAGACAACCTAGTAGAGGTTGTTGTAGTTCCCAGTGCTAGACTGGTTATCCCTGGACATGGAACTTATCTGATGAAGGGGAAGGAAGGTCAAGGTTAGAATGGGAAATTCAAGGCTTCATTAGAGAAAAATGTAGGGACTCTGAATTGAGGCATGGCCAATAAAAAATGAGGACCATTTATTGGAATTGTCACGAGCTGGGAATCTCCCATGTGATTAGGGCCCTTCGACACTATGTTATATCCCACAAAAATATTTCCATAATTAATGTTGAATTGAAAACCCTCTTTTAAAACTACAAGGTATTCAAAGAGAGTTCCAATAGATATTATTTTGTCTCTAACAATCAACATGTATCATCTACAGATCACATGTGGGTTTTAAGGCATGCCAACATTCAGATTACATCCTGTGATAGTGGGTCTCAAAGAATTCTTATTAACTGTAGTGTTTCTAGAAAATATATTTCAATATAAATTTTTTATGCATCTACCTCATATATAAGGAGGCGTGTATTATTGGAGGAGCTCAAATTCACCTCTATGATTGTTGATAAAAAATGGATGCTTATTGGTTATTTTAATACATTTTTGAAAACTAAGAAAAAAATCGAACCAATTTTAACAGCACAGTTGCATCTTAATTTTCCAAGTCTACCGACTTCTGCAATGTGGATCATGTTCTCATTACTCGATATGATTTTACATGGTGTAGATACACATGAAAGGGGAAATAATCCAGAAAACATTATATATGACTTTTCTAGATTGATGATCATGTTGAAGCCCATGGAGAGTCTCGATTTACACATCTGAAACACCACTCCGACCATAACCCAATTTTTGTTGATGTTAACACTCAACATACAAGGTATGTCCCAATTCTCATTCAATTCAATGATGGATGGCTTGTGATTCCAGGATGCAAGGAAATTGCCTTGGAGGAATAAAAGGTTAATGAAATTACGAGCCTTCTCCAACGAATTTTTGTGAAATTCAAGCATCTTAAGGGTTCCGTATGGTAATGGGGAAAAATCATTTTAAAAATTTGATGAGAATATCATGAAATTAGAGGAGGAGCTTCCCAGGATTCAGGCTGGTCCTGAGCATACACCTATTATTTGTAGAGATGAAATAACATCCCATAATAATCATGAGTATCTTTTTATTGTGAAGTAATTATTATTCATAAATTATCTAAATGTGTGATGATTAAAAGAATGTGAAAAAACTCCATGTTATTCAATAAATTGTATAATAAAAGGAGGACATGTGCTAGTTTCATGGTGATTAACATTGGTGGGCATCTCTACAATGAAGAAAATGTGATTTATCTTGCTTTTTTTGATCATTTTACGGGAATATACTCTCATAATGGAATTCTAGCACTCACCGAATGTATGAAAACATAATCCCCTACAACGATCAGAATTGAATCAGCTCTTTATTGATCCCCCATGCAATGTGGAGATCAGATATTCTCTTATCTCTCTCAATCATGAGAATGCATCAGGCCCTGATAGATTCACTATTAAAACATTCATGTCTTATTATTAGTTTTTTGAAAAATGATATTGAGAAGGAAATTGGGGACTTCTTCTCTAAATCTTACATGCCCAATTGAAAATGAACTCCAATATCATTGTTCTCATCCCCCAGAATGTGACATCCATTGGCATCTAGGACTTCATTCCAATTTCACATGGGAACACAATATGCATATTTTTTTTAAAGAAAACCAACACAATACCCAATCTTATCAGTGTGATTTTTAAGAACATGATGGGTCGGTTGGTTGATGGAAAAATCACCACAAACCAATTTTGATTTTTCCCTTGGGGAAACATCCAAAAGTGTCTCTTCATGGCCTTTGAGAGTGTCAACCAAATGGGAAGGAAGACTAAGGAAGGGAATTTTTCTCTCAAATTTGATATTTCTAATTCATTTGTTACTCTTAAATGGTGGTTTCTTCAAGGTTTCTTCGAATATATTGTTTCTCGAATGTGTTTGTGAATATGATTCACATCATTAATGGATCTTCATGGTTGTCAATTATAGTCAATGGTGCCCCGAGGGGATTTTATCATTTCACCAGCAGGTATGAAAATGCGGTCCATATTCTAGGATTATTTATTCCATTAAAGAGAATTACATCTAC
This sequence comes from Viscum album, assembly GCA_963277665.1. NCBI lineage: Eukaryota > Viridiplantae > Streptophyta > Magnoliopsida > Santalales > Viscaceae > Viscum > Viscum album. The sequence goes on from OY728159.1 coordinate 1,210,649,766, forward strand.
AGGCGTATCAATGAACATTCCCAAATGGGAAACAACAATAATATTAGGGTCGGTGTGAGTGAGCATGCCAAATCTCATCTCGTATATGCAGATGACATTTTATTTCATGTTCAAGCATCAAGAAGAAGCATATCCTCCCATAAGGCCTTTTTCAGTCATTATCAGGAGGTGGTTAGCCAGACCAAATGTTTGAACAAGTCATCCATTATTTTTGGGAATGATATTTCTATAGGAAAAAGGTAATGGATTTTCAAGTATCATAAGGTGAAGAGGGTATCAATACCATTTAAGTATCTTAGGGTTCCACTATTTTTAGGAAAGTTGAGAAGACAATATTTGGAGGGTATTTTTGAAGGTAGTATACAACATCTAGCTAACTGGAAAGGGTAGGGTATATCACCGGATGGTAGGGTATACCTCATGAACTCAGTAATCACATAGAAGGTTTTTTCTCCTTCTCCCTATATAGATAGTTTAGAGGACTTCTCAATGGTTTTTAGTGTATGATACAGAACATTATTTGGACATGGCCACAACAAGAAAGTAAATTGATTACAGTTTCATACAATGAATATATAAAGACTATGGAGATGGGGGGTCATAGAATTAATGATCTTCGTAACATCAATGACAGATTGATTTGGGAATTCACCTAGAACCTAATTTCATATGATGCTGATGACTACTTCCATTTTTACAGACTCACAAAGAGGATTCTTAGTGGTTACAATTATTATCTTGCCTCATCAGTTTGGGCATATGTCAAACATTCCAATGTGAGTATCATTTAGGATACCAATTTGTTTATTTGTAGGGACTCTACAGTGATATTTTGGAACAAAAAGTGACTCACACAACCTCTTTGTGATATCAATGTGCCACATGAAGGATCCACATTGTCCATCTCAGACTTCCTTTCTTAGATGAATTCCCCTCTCTATGGAATTCCAGTGTATGTAGAGACTGATATCAATAGTAACTCTTTAATGGATTTAGAAACATTGATCTAGACCCATAAAAACACTGGTTTATATAATTTTATGGTGTTTTATAGGATTCATTGTGGGGGACTTAATATTCCACCTGAATGGATTATAAATTTTGAGCCCGATTTATTCTTCCATTCAGATTCTTCTTAATATGGAGTTTCTAGAAAAATTTAATTCCAACTGCTAATTATATCAAGAGATCATGTATCTAGATGGAATATATGTGTTCTATTTTACAGGCTAATGAGGATTTTACATAGCATGTTTTAATGAAATTCAACTTTGCCAAGAAACAATAGTCCAATATTGGCTCTCTATTTGGGATGGATTTTGATACCTGCATGTTAGTCCTAAACATGATGTCCAATCATTCCCATGCTCATTGCAAAGAATAAATACATAATTTATTGTTGAATATTGTTTCGGTAGGAATTTCATCCATTTGGGAAGTGCAGAATTCAATATTTTTGGGTTGTGTGCATCCAAATATATAATATGGTATGGTGGTTGTTCATAGGGATGTATATACTGCTTTAATATTCCTTGATGGATCCATGTCTAACTGCATTTCTGATTTTCAAATTCATAGAATCCAAGGCATTTCAGTTTGTCCACAGAAACTTTGGATGCTGAAACAAATTCGATGGATACCACCCATTGTGCCTTGTGTTAAGGTAAATGTTGATGTGGAAGAGTTGGGTGCACCATGTCCACCGAGTTGTGGGAGAGTGTTCTACACCCATTGTGGTTTTGTTACGGAATGTTTCTAACATTTTATGATAATTGGAAATGCCTTCTATGTTGAAATCTGGGCCATGATTTATGATATCAGGTACACTATCCCATTTAATAGGAAATGTATACGGATTGCATTTGATTCTCATAGTGAAGTTAATTCTTTGAGAACCAAGACACACCTTGTGCCTTGGAGTGTGCTACCTCAGTGCGTCGACTATCACTGTAAGCTCACTCAAATTAATATGGTTGTCTGGAATGTCTATCTGGAGGTCAATTAGGTGGAAGTTGATTCGGAAAAGAGGGAAATCATTGATCATGGAGGTATGTGGTCTTTCATGGATTTTTATTGCTCTGTTCTACTGGCGAAGGAAAATAGATGTCGTGTGATGTACACTTCTTTTTGTAACATCCCCTGGTATGAATGACTCCCGTTCTAATTTTATTTTATATTCCTAACTGTGACATCCCATGTTTCCTGGTCTTTTTGGTTTTTATAAGAGATTGAACCACATCTGTAGATTCCAAAACTCAGAAAAACCGTCATAATCAATTTTAGCACATTTATTCCGAGAATCCATTAAATCAAAGAAACATACATCCCAAACTATTAGGTTATATTCCCCCTCAAAATCTCTATATCTTCGAACAAAACTCAAAAACTCTGTTTTAAAAACAATTAAAACCAAAACAAAAGGGGTCAAATGAAAAACTCAAAGAGGGTTGGACCTAGAATGTATGAGATCTTATAACATCCACAAAATATGAAAAAACATCCCCAAGATGATCCAAGCAGCACTCTAGGGTGATTAAGAACATGTTTGGCCATTTTGATCACATATTAGACACCCTCTCCATGTTCACCACAGGCTTACACAATATATGAACTAGAGGTATATTCCTCCAATAAAGACACTTCTCACTGTAGTCCACAATTCACATCAGATGCTTCTCAAAGGACATATATACATAAATCACTAAATTCTCAATTTCTGTAGTATGAGAAGGGTCAGTATGATATATGTGAAGTATAAAAATTTTAAACACATCATTCCTGGAACTATAGTGATTTGGAAGTGAAAAATCATACACCACTAGACTGACCATTTGAACTATGTAAAATGAATTGAATAACATGGTAGCTATAATTCATTATTTCATGATATGACATTTCCCCAATAGAAGAGGCACCCATAGGAAAATTAGATTTCCAATGTATAACTCTATATATCATCTCTGATGGATAGTATAATATTTTTACCTACTCTATGCTATCACTAACCGACTCTTTATCAACTGAACATGTTTAGATGTATCTTAGACGATTCATGGTCCAAAAATAAATGAATCTCTTACCTCAAACAAACAATGTGGTGAATTAAAATACCTTCCATAAAATAAAATAAATGATTCAATTTAGATTCCTACCTAGAAACTTTTATTATAAAAAAAAATTCACAAGTTCCATAAGATACTCCCATGAACCACTGAAATCCAAAACATTAGTTAATAACATATATTCCATAATCAGAATAGTTTACTCATATTGACTATTAGAATGATGATGATATGATGTTATTTGAAGAAACTATGATCCAATTGCCTTATAAAGACCCTACTTTGACTGATATGTGGAATGAGGATCTCTATTAGAATAAATACTCCATATATTAACATGAAATGGAACTACCTACCACTCATATATATTTCCCAGGTCATTAGAAGTGAATGTAAACATGACAATCATGATGTGTGATATCATTATCTGAATATATAAAATCACCCATATGACATTATTATTATATGGTTTCATGGGTAATCCTATTACAATATCCTTATAAAAGAATCCCATTTCCACTGTATAATTAGAAGAGGATAATATAGCCCATCATACCTTAGATGAACAGATTCCACCTACTAACAAGTGAAATAGAATAAAAAAGTTCAATACTTATATCATTACAACTATATACTAGTACAAGTTACATAGTTCCTGGCATGATTGTGTCAAACATGGATATATCACCCGTCTAGAAGAATTAAAATATATCATCATATAACGCAAAAAAAATATAATAGCCCACATTTAACCACAAAAGAAGAAGATAATTTCCATAAATGAGAGATCATACTAATCGTAGTTACCCATCACCTAATATTTTAGTAATATATAATCCATCATTATCTGATATTTAAATTTTCTTGATCGAGTCAATAATTATATGTATTATTAATCTTAATGTTAGAGATACTCGTACCAATGAATTCCGAAAATCTAGATGTATTTATACAAGGGGTTCTATCATCCACCTATCATTAAATGTCTTCCACACTAACTCTATTTCTGACTTCCTCATCATGGAATATTCAATGATGTTTCCCATGAATGGATCGTAATCCAAATCAATGATGTAATACTATAGATAATAGAAAATTCTCTTATTCCTATTTTTTTCCCAATAATAAAAAATGTTCTTTAGGATTATGTGGCCCATGTATACCACAATCCCATAACACTATGATAATTCTAATATATGTTAGAAAATATTCCACTACAACTTACTATAGATCGTGAGTAGGGAAATTATTCTCATGCGATCTGAGCTGTATGGATCCATAAAAAATCATTTGATTCTTCATTATCAGAACTTATTTTAGTCCATCTATATATGTGACACATTACATGGTATTTGGTTAACCTAGAATAGGTAATTTGTGGATCTGGGATGATATCTTCCATCCAGCTCAGTAAAATCATGCTTATGAACATCTAACCAAACAAAATTAACAACTTTCTTGGTCAACTAATACATTGGAGCCCCCATATGGGATTAGAAATGAAAAAAGTTCCAATAATTACATGCTAAAACCAAAAGCTCTGAATCTCAAAAAAAAATGGTTACTCCCAATATTTCATGGTTGCAACATTCTCTAGGTCCAGCGATACTCATTCTTTCATGATGTTATTACCTATAAAGTTTACTATATAATTCAAGAAATTGATTTTTTTTATATTAGAGTATATCCAACTATCTATATATGTACTCAAGATATTACAAGATATTGCGGTTTTTTTGTAGGATTGGAGAAAAGTATGATGATAGTGAAAAAACCCACAACAAATAGGTTTGGAAATCGATAAAATATCCAATTTAATATGACCAGGATTACCATTAATGCATTCGTCAAACCAAACTACATAACTATGATCTTATACAAGCCATCCATGCTCCTAAAATAATTCCAAGTATTTTATGATGGGCACACACTCAAATGGTGGTATCCAAAACTCAAATCGTTTTAGGAGAATGTCATTGCACAACCCATTTGGTAAATGGAATTTTTATGCATGGAAGAATATACTAGTATTTTACCGTCACCTAGTTCAATATGTGATAATCCATAGATATGAGAAAATTCCCATCATCCTTGTAAAATTTAACTGAAAACACCTATAGAGATACAAAATGATGTATAAAATTATTAAGTTCTAGATGATCCAATTTGAATATCAATCCCGGAAGTATTTTATGTTTTATCTTATATGGTACGATAGAATATAGATATTCTCATGGTACAAACTCAATCATGAACTCAATATCCATATTAGGTGGTAGTACCTATTATATTTTAGAAAAGTCATCCCTAAAATGGGTTACCAATGATGGAAAAGTATATTACATCATTATTACATTATTTTGGGATATAAATTTTTTTTGATCTATGAGACAATCTAATCTATACACGATTACTATTTCGTGTCCAAAACTAAAGATCCTACTCACCCCGGTGAATGTAGATGTACCTTTCTGGAGATATAAATCTTTCTCTCCTCTGATAAAAGTCAATATGATATTCTTATATAACTAACTAATTTATAACATGGATAAAATTAAACTTAGTTATTCCAAGCATAATTTGTTTCTAAAATAAATTGTAACCAACAATTTCATGACAACACACCTTACCTTCTTTGATATTATTTGACCTAAATCCCAACAGTGTGTCAATATTAAATACTCCATTCATGATTTCTATATCCATGAACAAACCATTTGAATATATAGATGATACGAAATAATATGATTCTATTATATAAAAAACATAATTATGTGTATATGATAAAATAATCATACCTCTAATAGTATAATATTTTTATCTAGACTAGCTGGATTAGTTTACATTTCATTCAACTCACTAGGCCCTCATCCATGGACTTCAATATTACACCCTTAGGCTATTCCCTCTTCTTTGTAATGCCATTACTACAATGGTGTACAATATCATCTACCTTGAACTGAAATCTCTATGGATGTCCATGCACTTGTCTCTTTAGAGGTAGCTGATTCATTTATAGACCAAGTTTCTAATAAAATTCCCTTCCACGACAATTATATGAAAATTTCCAACAAAATTATGAATTTGACACAACTGACCAAAACAATTTCATTCTAACATAAGGTATCGACAATGAGGTCACTTTTGTCCCATCTATCCACACTAATATAATTATAATAGAACATGATCTTTAGATCGATACCCAAATCCCTAAATAATCCACCAGCTATTAACTTGGTGATAATTGTGACTTAGACTCTTCTTGAATCTTGGAGAAGAGATCACAATTTCACTTAATGAAACAGCCTTTCTGCTGAATAGGACATCTCATAAATTTACAGTTACGATGAGTTTCCAATTCATCACATTGGAAAATATACTCATTCAAAAGTTGTTCCTCTAAAAAAATATCTCATAGATAATCCCATCCTAAACAATTATCACCCTAGAGATATCATCAGGTAATAAAGATACAATACAATTATATGGGTATGGTAAATATCCATCATCGTCCCTTACTAACATTATCTCCAATGGATGTTGAACGATCATGTGTTTTTTATAAGTCCTCAATGTCGTAGGATTTAAAATTCTCATGAACATCACATCAATTTTATTCCAATACAACTCCTCTTGTTTCACATACATATCATGTAATCCCCTCACCCCAGTTACCTAGAGTCGGTGTATTATTACATAATGTTAGCATGATCACAAGAAAGATCAAATCTCGAAAGACCGATTCGTTTAGTAGCTTTGGAAACACTAGAAATATTCATAAAGTTTTACATTACATCATAAAGTGAAAAACTACTAAAACAACATATTGTCTCCATAGTCCACACTATTATCCCCTCATAGTATCCCTGCAGGTCATTCATAATTTACTTCTTCACATCCTGGGAAAAATAATACATAGAAAAGGGGTGAGCTAAAATTCCCAGTAAGGATAACAATATAGCGGAAAATTTCATAAATAAGAATAAACATTTAGGGCAGTGTATAACTAAAACAAAACGCTGTTAAACATGATCTTCAACATAGTATGGTAAAAAGTAAATGAAATAATGCAATTTATTTATTTATGTGTCTATTCTACTATTCAAATAATCACATGCAATATCAATAACCACATTCATAATGATGGAATACATAATGCCAGACTATTATAACCACATAACCAAGGCCTTGGGCCAAGACTACAAATAAGATATTGCCAAGGCCTTGTGAGAAGACACTAGTTTGTCTCATGAGACCTACCGATGCACCAAGAAGCTATAGCGGGCTCCACCCGTCACATATTAAGTCCACTGCATTCCCATATGAAAAGGTTTAAAAATTAAATAAACATTTGTATTAAAACTAGCATACGAAATGTCAATAATTTCACCATAAACCTTGAATGGTATAAAAAAATAGCACATCGACAGTCAAACATATCACAAAACCTTCAATACAATATATAAGTTTTGTATCATAATAAATCAACTTCAAATAAGCGTAAAATCCATCAATGGATGTTGACATAGATGAAATAAAAAATATTTTTAGAGAAATATTTCTTTTATTTTGAAATCAAATAAGATTAATATATTTATAAAATAAATCATTTTATTTGAAAATATTCTTATAAGCTTGTAAGGGAAGCTTCGACAATTTTATTATGGCAGAAAATAGATGCACCCTCCGTATAAGTTCAAAAAGACATTCTTACCTTAAATTTTTCGAAAACATTAAAATGTACCTTGTTTGGAAAAGGACGGAAGGATTCCTTTATAAACCTCTTATAAAAAGTCAAACAAGGGTATAAATGATTTTAAACCATATTCTAGTAAATAATAAATATGTTTTGAAATACATTTTTATGTAACATGGATGTTGATGATAAAGAAGTCTCAGTAGATTATTACGTATAAACAACCTCGGATAATGAATAGATTGTGAAATAACCCTTACCTTGTACTTTTACTTGGTTGGGGTAGGTTAACCTACTATATAATGGTAAAATAATTATTATTAAATTATACAATAATCATATACATTAATATGATATCATATACGATCTGTTAACATTGATTTGTTAATAATATCATAGTATTATCGTTGTTTCAGGTGTTAACTTACTCGTTTTCTTTTATATGTTTTGTTAAGTAAGATATGATTGTCATGGATAGGTTGTATATTAATCATATACATAATGACATCAAGTCCTTAGACAATATTATTAATCATCAAATGAGAATTATACTTGAATGGATACGATAGAGAATGAATCTCATCCCATTCGTGGAGACGGTAGTCCATACGTACGCACGAGCGACAATGTCATTCTTTTGATATTAAAATAATATATAATTGGATGGTATATAATATATAAATAATCATTATAATGTTATATTTATTATTTATATGAGTTACACATAATTATTAAACCCATCCAATTAATAATTTATTGAATAACAATTACACCACTACGTGGAGACGGTAAATTGTATGTACGCACGCATGGTGATATGTTATTCAAAGGATGGATTGAATACTGAATATGGTTGTACCATATTTAATAACATCACAGTATATATATGATACTGGAGTTAATATTTTAGAATGGTTATAACAAAGAAGGAAGAAGTGGAAGAATAAAGGAATTTGGAAAAGGGTGGTGAAATCATTACCTCTTTTTCGGGTTCTTCCTTTTGATTTGATCGAAAGAGCTCTTAGGTTGGATTTATGACTAAAGCATGGCCTCTAGGATGAAGTGAGGGATGTTGAGAGAGTATTTGGGAAGATTTTGGCCGAACCAAAAGGCTTTTAAGGTGTGAGTTAATGAGAAGGGGGATTTCCCTTTTATAAGAGGGGTGAGGGGCACCTTTGGAAAAGCTAGAAATATTATTTTATAATAAATTCATATTCGGTTTCTAATGGCTCAAAAGTGGATTATTTAACCTTTAAGGTGGGGATGGGTCGAAAACTACTCAACCAGTAGAATTTAGACTACTTTTGGTTACTATATTAACCTTATCATTAAGTATTAACTCATAGTTAATTAGTTCACTTTTAAAATGTATCTTTTATTTTTATATTATATGGCTAATAAAATTACTATATATATCCAAGAGACCACCAATTTTTCCATTAATTATACACCTATCATGATATAAGTCTCTTGGAAAAAACCTTAGATTTTTAGGAATTTAATATCAATTAATAACATAATATTTTTAGTAAAAACTCTTTCATGTCAATTTTGACACTATTCAATAATGGGTTTTTGTAAAAAATCATAAAAAAATGATTAATTCGAAAAAATTTAATTAAATCATTCCTATAATGTCATATTAACCTAGAAAATTAGTTTAATTAATAAAAAGTCTCAAATTATATTTATTTGGGTATCTAAAACATCAATCATTTTAATTTTTCACTATTATGGTAATTACTGCATCACCATTGTATCATACCTAAATTAACTTATTTAATTTCTAAAAATTATAAATAAAATAAAATTATGTAATAACTCTTGTTATCTTTCAATTGAATATTTATATTAAAAAATCCAGCATATATAACCCAATGTAAAATATTTTTTTCTAAAAGATATATGATTGTGTCGTTTTTGTATTCATTTTAATTTAATTAAAATAAAGTGTCCCTATCACTTACAAGTGGCACCATGGTGTCCCAAAATAGACTCAAAGATTCCCATGGTTGGAATTTTATCAACCAATAAGGATAGGGCACGTTTTAGGGTAATTTTTTATTATTATAATATTATTTTTAACCCTTATTTACTGGATTTAGCCTTTAACCATGGTAAAAAAAATATTTACCAAAGTAATTATTAAAAATGTCTTAATAAAAAGTTACCTATTTACACATTTTGAATATATGGATTCCAAATATGGAATCTATTTTTAAAAATTCAAAACACAAAAGTGGAAAAAATTAATTTAAAATTAATTCCCGCTGTCAAAACAAAAAGCGTGTTTTTAAGATATAATAACTATCAGAAGATTGATACTTGTTTATGTTCGGTTTAATTGTGAAATTATGAACAATGAACAAAATTGTATTAAATGGTAAAAATATATTCTTAATATACATTAAAACCACTCAAATTCCTAATTTATCACTATTAATTATTTTGATTAAAAAAATTGTTTTTAATTAAAATTTAGTAATTTTCACTATTCACCAAAATATTAATGTTTTCCGAAAAGTACCAAAATTTCACCTTAGGATAAATTCGATACTCCGAATCCAAAAATTGAAGTCCATTTTTAGAGATAAAATTTATCAAATTTCAAAAAGTAGGTATTACTAATCATAATGGCTAGTTTGATTGGTTGTGGTGTTTTAGAACTCGATGTTGCGTACAACACACGTTATCGCATTATTCAAAGAGAAACGTACCGTAGAAGCTTGGGGTGTTACATTCTCCCCTTCTTAAAATAATTTCGTCCTCAAAATTTCTAGAATACTACTGCATGAAAAGACTCAGGTGGTTCTTCATCATAAGTTCCTCGGGTTCCCATGTTGCCTCTTCCATCTTATGTTTTCTCCACAAAACTTTTACCAGACGCGTCGTCCAGTTTCATAGTACTTGTTCTCTCGTATCAAGTATCCTGACGAGCTCTTCGCATTAAGACAGATCGGGTTCCAGTTCTAATTCCTCATAGGTGAGTACATAAATTGGTTCAGGCATGTATTTCCTCAATAGAGTTACGTGGAACACATCGTGAACTTTGGAGAGACTTGGCAGCATTGCCAATCGGTAAGCTACAACCCCAATTCATTCTAGAATTTCGAAATGTCTGATGTACCTGGGACTCAATTTACCTTTCTTACCAAAATGTTTGACTCCCTTCCATGGAGATACCTTCAGGAAAACATGATCACCGACTTGCAATTCCAAATCCTTACTTCGATTATCGACATAGTTCTTCTGCCTAATTTGAGATGCTTTGATGTGATTTTGGATTACCTTCACCTTTTCCATTGTTTCCTCCACCAGGTCTGGACCTACATGTCTTCTTTCACCAACGTCATCCCAACATGTTGGTATGCGAAATCTCTTTCCGTATAACGCTTCATATGGTTCCATCTGAATACACGAATGGAAACTATTGTTAAAGGAAAATTCTACCAGAGGTAAATATTGATCCCAAAAACCATGAAAGTCATGTGAGAAAGATCCCAACATGTCTTCTAAGGTTTGAATAGTTTGTTCTGATTGTCCGTCTATCTGAGGGTGGTAGGCATTTCACAAATGAAGTTCAGTATCCAGGGATTTCTGAATACTTTTCCAGAATCTTGATGTAAAACGGGGATCACGATCAGAAAAAATAGATAGGGTTACTCCATGAAGTCTCACAACTTCATTAATATATAGTCTTTCTAGATGTTCCAGTGGTGGATCTTCTCTTATAGCAAGAAAATGTGCTGACTTGGTAAGGCGATCAACAATGACCCATATTTCATCGTTCCTTCTAAGAGTCTTTGGTAGCCCCATGACAAAGTCCATCGTAATATTGTCCAATTTTCACTCTGGTATGGGAAGAGGTTGCATGACTCCTCCAAGCTCTTGCCTTCCAGCTTTCACTTGTTGACAAACCATACATCTTGACACAAAATCAGAAATCTCCCTCTTCATGTTGTCCCACCAAAAATTTTCCTTAAAATCTCTATACATTTTGGTGCTCCCATGGTCTATAAAGAAATTGGATCTATGAGCATCATCCAGCAATTCCCTTTTTAGATCAGGTATATCGGGAACACAAATTATCTTCCCGAATTTCAAAATTCTATCTTCATACACAAAGGCTCTCAATCTCCCATCATTCATAGCCTTAATCTTCTTTTGAAATTATTCATCATTGGACTGAGAACTCTTAATCCTTTCTAGTAAAGATGGTTTGGAAACCATTTGGAAAGGCATTGATGTATCACCTTCCCTGGTTATTCCCATGTCCATCTTCACTAGATCCATGAAAATTGGATCCCTTTCAATTCTCATAGTGTTCAAAACTCCATGATCTTTTCTGCTCAAAGCATCTGCCACCTTGTTTGCCTTCCCCGGGCGGTAGTGTATCGTGCAATCATAATCCTTGAGTAATTCAAGCCTTCTCCTTTTCCTCATATTGAGTTCTTTTTGTGAGGAAATATACATAAAACTCTTGTGATCAGTATAAATCTCACATTTTTCACCATAGAGGTAGTGCCTTCATAGCTTCAAAACAAATATCACAACTGCTAACTTGATGTCATGAGTATGATAGTTTTTCTCATGAATTTTCAACTGTCGTGATGCATAGGCAATAACCCTTCATTCTGCATAAGGACACAACCAAGTCCATTCTTTGATGCATCACTATAAATAACGAACCCATCATTCCCCGACGGTAGAGTCAATATAGGAGAATTGACTAGTCTTCTCTTCATCTCTTCGAAACATTCTTCAAAATCTTTTGTCAAAACAAATTTAACCCCTTTACGTGTGAGCTTCGTTAATGGGTTAGCCAATCGGGCAAAATTCTGGACGAAACGTCGATAATAACCTCCCAAACCAATAAAACTGCGTACCTCGGTTATACTCGTAGGTTCTAGACATTCTTGGATTGCCTTGGTCTTAGAAGGATCAACATAGATTCCATATTTAGAGACAATATGGCCAATAAAATAAATCTCAGGAAGCCAGATTTCACACTTTCTAAACTTCCCATATAATTCAGCTCTTCTCAATGTCTAAAGGATAATGAGAATGTGATTTTCATGATCTTCGTAGCTTTTGGAGTATAACTAGATATCATCAATAAATACCACCAAAAATTCATCAAGATACTCCTTTAATACTCTATTTATCAGATCCATGAATACAGAGGGTGAATTAGTAAATCCAAAAGGAATTATTGTAAACTCTTAATTCCAGTACCTAGATCGAATTGTTGTCTTTGGATTATCTTCCTTCTTCACACACAACTGATGGTATCCAGATCGAGGGTCAATCTTTGAAAAGTATGGAGCTCCATGCAGTTTGTCAAATAAATCATCAATGCTAGGTATGGGATACTTGTTCTTTATTGTTATAGCATTGATCTCCCTATAGTCGATACATAACCTCATAGATCCATTTTTTTTTAACAAAAGTAACATGGGCTCCCCATGGAGAAACCCTAGGGTGAATAAATACCTTATTATTCAATTACTGTAGTTGTTTCTTTAGATAAAATAATTCTACAGTGGCCATTCTATATGGAGTGTTCTATATAGGCCTTGATCCAGGAATTAAATCAATGGAAAACAAAACTTCTCATTCTGGAGGATGTCTAGGTAAATCGTCCGAAAATACATTTACATATTCGTTCACAACAGTTAGATCCTCTAATTGAACATTCCTTTCCTCACCCACGGTCATTTCATTCTCTTCCTCCCCAATAATTGAATTTAGTTGAGCTACAGGCGGTTGATCTAGATAAGAATTAGGTGGTGATGATTCTGCTCTAAAGATAAGGTGTTCCTTATCAACATCATCATAAATCGTAACCTCCTTATTCTTAGAATAAATCTTCGCATCACAGTCTTGAAGCCAATCCATACCGAGGATTATATCAAACTCAATCATAGGTATGACGATGAGATCAGCTGATAAAGAACATTTATATGCTCTAATGGGGATTGATTCACAAAACATTGTTGCAATGATAATTCCCTTAGGAGTTTTAACTGATAACTCCCTTGTTAAATCAAATAGAAAAATATCTAATTTTCTTAGCAAACATGGAAGATATGAAACAATGGGATGATCCAGAATCAAATAATGAATTATCTAAACTTGAGAAAACCATTAAATTACCTGCCACCACGTCTTTCGGAGCTTCTACCTCAGCAGTAGTGATAACATAAGCTTGGCCTTAATCCCTTGGACTTTTATGAGGTAACATCCACTGATGACTAGGATATTCATTTTCATAATTTCCCATCTCCCTACAATTTTAGCATTGAACATTGGTAGCTTCCTTCTTCTCTTTGCAATCACGAGCTTGGTGGCCTTTTTCACCACACTTGTAATAGAAACCCATTCTCTTCAAGCAAGTACCGGGGTGTTTCTTCCAACATTTACCACAAGATGGATATTCAACCTTTCCCTTCTTCCCCTTATTTCCATTCCCAGATTGATCATCAGATCTCTTCTTCTCTTGCATTGCTTTATGGTCATAATACATAGATAATTCCTTTTCGGTCTTGATAGCACATGAGTCAATGTCTTCGTACGATGAAAATATTTGTGAGACTAATGATCGACGAAGAAATGGTTTTAACCCATCAATGAAATGATCAATCATACTTCTTGGGTTACATATATAATCTCTAGTATACCTTGATAACCTTGTAATGTTAGCCTCATACTTTGCGACATTCTCATCCTCGTTTTGTCTCACACTCAGAAATTTCCTTTTCATATCCACTCGATGGTCACGAGGAAAGTATTTTTTTCTAAAAATAGATCTTTTAACTCCCTCCATTCCATATTTGATACTTCATCATCTTCCGTCGTGTTTTGAATGAATGACCACCATTGATCAACATCTCTAAGGAGGCGGTAAACTTCCATGATAACTTTTTCCCTTTCACTACTCCCCAAAGCCTGGAATATTTGCTCTGGGGAATTTATCCATTGCTCAGCTACTAAGGGATTTGAACTCCCATTGAACATTGGTGGTTGTTGCCTCATGAATTGATCTAACATTGATCCTCCACACTACGGATCAGAGTTCCCCATATGGGTAAGGTTATTATTCATAACCTAAGTGAGTTGTCATAGTATGGTGATTAGCTGATCGGCACCAGTTGCCTCACCGGCTCCACTATAATTATCTTGAGCTGGGGGAAATCCCTACATGGAGTGTGTGCATTGATACAGTTTCAATTTCTTCCACTAGGCGCCATTTCTAAACAATGGCATAAACTAGATCAGTTTATGAATCAAAATACAAAATTCCATACCTGTAAAACACTTAAATAAATTGAACTATTTATGGATATAATCCATAATCATAAAAAATGTTTTCTTTGAGGAAGTATATACTCATAAACCCTTCATAATGAATTAAAAAGAAAATGAGATTTATCCTAAACATATCCCCCAGGAGTGTCGTAACCAAGAGTGCAGCAAGGCCTGTTGTCGTGCACCAGTTCCCGTTTGAGTCTAGCTCAAAGCGGTGTTTTCAGGTTTTACCCTTAGGTACATCTATACCAGTGCCGCCTCTACCTGCTCGTATCCAGATAGGGATGTATTTCTCGGAAAACTCACTAAATCTCTACAATACCAAAATTCTAGGATGTTCTTATATACTAATTCTCAAAGTCCATATTAGGTCTATGTGCTCTAATCAGATGTTATCTAAATCTAGCTTCCTAGGATTCTACTAAACCTGCCTCTAATACCAACTGTAATGCCTCAGCCCCAGTTACCTAGAGTCGGTGAATTATTACATAACTTTGGCATGATCACAAGAAAGATCAAATATCTAATGGACGGTTGGTTTAGTAGCGTTGGAAACACTAGATATATTCATAAAGTTTTACATTACATCATAAAGTGAAAAAATACTACAACAACATATTGTCTCCATAGTCCACACTATTATCACCTCATAATATCCCTGCAGGTCATTCATAATTTACTTCATCACATCCTGGGAAAAATAAAACACAGAAAAGGGGTGAGCTCAAATGCCCAGTAAGGATAACAATACGGCGGGAACTTTTATAAATAAGAATAAACATTTAAGGCAGTCTATAACTAAAATAAAAGCATCTTAAATTTGAACTTCAACATAGTATGGAAAAAATAAAATGACATAATTCCATTTTCTTATTTGCATGGATATTCTACAAATCGAATAATCACATGCAATATCAATAACCACTTTCATATAGATGGAATGCATATGCCACACTATCATAACCACATATCCAAGGTCTCCTACCAAGACTACAAATAAGATTTTTCCAAGGGCTTCTTCCAAGAAACTAGTTTGTCTCATTAGACCTACTGATGCATCGAGGAGCTATAGTGGGCTCCAGCCGTCACATATCAAGTCCAATGCATTCCCATATGAAATTTTTTAAACCTAACATAAACTTTCGTATTAAAACTAGCATACGAAATGTCAATACTTTCACCATAAACCATGAATGGTATAAAAAAATAGCACATCCACAGTCAAACATATCACAAATCCTTCAATACAATATAGAAGTTTTGTATTATAATAAATCAACTTCAAATAAGCGTAAAATCCATCAATGGATGTTGACATAGATGAAATCAAAACTCTTTTTAGAAAAATATCTCTTTCTATTTTGAAATCATTTAAGCGTATTATATTTATAAAATAAAACATTTTCTTTGAAAATATTCTTATAAGCTTGTAAGGGAAGCTTCGACGATTTTATTACGGCGGAAAATAGCCACACCCTCCGTATAAGTTTAAAAAGACATTCTTACCTTAAATTTGTCGAAAACGTTAAAAAGTAACTTGTTTGGAAAACAACAGAAATATTCCTTTATAAAACTCTTTCAAAAACTCAAAAAAGGGTAGAAATTACTTTAACCTATATTCTAGTAAATAGTAAAAATGTATTGAAATACATTTTTAAGAAACATGGATGTGGATGATAAATAAGTCTTAGTAGATTATTACGTATAAACAACCTCGGATAATGAAGAGATTGTGAAATAACCCTTACCTTGTACATTTCCTTGGTTGTTTTATGTTAACCTCCTGTATAAATGTGAAATAAATGTCATTAAATTATAAAATAATCATATACATTAATATGATATCATATATGATCTTTTAACATTTATTTGTTAATAATATCTTAGTATTATCGTTGTTTCGGGTGTTAACTTACTCATTTTATTTTATATGTTTTGTTACGTAAGCAATGTTTGTCATGGATAGGTTGTATCTTAATCATATCCATAGTGATATCAATTCCTTAGAAACTATTATTAATCATCAAATGAGAATTATACTTGAATGGATACGATGGAGAATGAATCTCATCGCGTTCTTGGAGACAGTAGTCCGTACGTACGCACGAGCGACAATATAATTCTTTTGATATTAAAATAATATATAATTGGATGGTATATCATATATACAGAATCATTATCATGTTATATTTATCATTTAAATGAGTTACACATCATTATTATATCCATCCAAATAATAATTTATTAAATAACAATTACACCACGACGTGGAGACGGTAAGCCGTATGTACGCATGTATGGTGACATGTTATTCAAACGATGGATAGAATACTGAATATGGTTGTACAATATTTATAATAAAATCATAGTATATATAAGATACCGGAGTTATTATTTTAGAATGGTAATAATGAAGATGGAATAAGTGGAATAAGAAATGAACTTGGAAAATGGTGGGGAAATCATTACCTCTTCTTCGGGTTCTTCCTTTTGATTTGGTCAAAGGGTTCTTATGTTGGATTTTTGACTAAATAAGGGCCTCTAGGATGAATTTAGGGATGTTGAGAAAGTATTTGGGCAGAGTTTGTCCAAACCAAAAGGCTCTGAAGGTGAGAGTTAATGAGAAGGGGGAGTGCCCTTTTATAAGAGGGGTGAGGGGCATCTTTGGAAAAGCTAGAAATATTATTTTATAATAAATTCATATTACATTTATAATGTCTCCAAAGTAGATTATTTACAGTTTGAGGTGGGTATGGGTTGAAAAACACTCAACCATTAGAATTTAGACAGGTTAGGGGTACTTTATTAACCTTATAATTAAGTATTAACTCATAGTTAATTAGTTTCACTTTTAAAATGTATCTTTGCATTTTTATATTATATTGTTAATAAACATAATATATACATCCAAGTGACCCCCAATTGGTCCATTAATGATACGCCTATCATGATATAATTCTCTTGGAATAACCTTAAATTTTATGGAATTTAATATCAATTAATACCAAAATATTTTTTTTAAAAACACTTTTATGTCAATTTTGACACTATTTAATAATTACTTTCTATAAAAATTATAACAGAATGAATAATTCGAAAAACGTTAATTAACTCATTCATAACATGTCATATTAACTTATAAAATTAGTGTAATTCATAAAAATTCTCCAATTATATTTATTTTGGTATCTACAACATCAATCATTTTAATTTTTCACTATTATGTTAATTACTGCATCACCATTGTGTCATAACTAAATTAAATTATTTAATTTATAATAAATATAAATAAAATACCATTATGTAGGAAATAGTGTTATATTTATAATGAATATTTATAGTCGAAAATTAAACATATATAACCCAAAGTAAAAAATTGTTTTTCTAAAATATATATGCTTCTGTCATTTGTGTATTCATTTTAACTTAATTAAAATAATGTGTCCCTATCACTTACAAGTGGCATCATGGGGTCCCAAATATACCCAAATATGCCCATGGTCAGACATGTATCAACCAATAATGTTAGGACACGTTTTATGGTGATTTTTTATTATTATAATATTATTTTTTAACTCTTATTTACCGGATTAACCCTTTTACCATGGTAAATAAAATATTTATCGAAGTAATTTTTCAAAATGTCTAAAAATAAAAGTTACCTATTTACAAAATTTAAACATCCCGATTCCAAATATGAAATCCATTTTTCCAAATTCAAAACATAGAAGTTGCAGAAATTAATTTAAAATTAATTTCCGCTGTCAAAACAAAAAGCGTGTTTTTAAGATATAATAACTTTCAAAAGATTGATACATGTTTATGTTCGGTTTAATTGTGAAATTATGTACAATGAACAAAATTGTATTAAATCGTAAAAATATATTCTAAATATACTGTAAAACCACTCAAATTCATAATTTATCATTATTAATTATTTTTATTAAAAAAGTTGTTTTTAATTAAAATTTAGTAATTTTCACTATTCATCCAAATATTAAAGTTATCTAGAAAGTACCAAAATTTCACCTGAGGATAAATTCGATACTCCTAATCCAAAAATGAAGTCCATTTTGAGAGATAATATTTATAAAATTTTAAAAAGTAGGTATTGCTATTTATAACGGCTAGTTTGATTGGTTTTGTTGTTTTGGAACTCGATGTTGCGTACAACACACGCTATCACATTATTCAAAGAGAAACTTACCGTATAATCTTGGGGTGTAACATCTCATGAATGTGAGACCACCACAGGTAAGGAACATGAAGAATTTATACCTAAAATATTGATCCTTTTATTAACAAGTGTCTCAATGTTCATAAAATGATTCTAGAATTACAAAATCTGTAACTCAAT
Source organism: Viscum album (assembly GCA_963277665.1). Taxonomy (NCBI): domain Eukaryota; kingdom Viridiplantae; phylum Streptophyta; class Magnoliopsida; order Santalales; family Viscaceae; genus Viscum; species Viscum album. The sequence continues at coordinate 1,210,669,189 of OY728159.1, forward strand.
GCCTTGGATGACTCCTTCCCCAAGAATCGTTGGAAAATAGTGTTGCATAATCTCTATCATAATCTCAGTCATCATTTGAAAAATGTCTTTAATCTCGATATCCATTGATAATATGACACTCAAGAAGAATTCATATATATGGACATGCATTCTATCATTATGGTGCTACAAAAATCCCGGGTTCAGATTCATTTGAAACATACTAATTTTTACTCTCCTAACAATCAATTTAAATTAATGAGGAAGAATTTTCTATAAAATAAAATCTCACAGCATAGAATAATGTATAAAAACAAGTTCAGCCTCAATGTGGGGGGATAGGGAAACAATGGATTATAGTCACTCTAAATATGTATTAGAAGTTATTTATTATGACATAATGGTTCATTTAGTTACATTTATTTGATGTAACATGTATCTCATATCAAAATACATATTTTAAAATATATCACCTTAAATAAATATGCCTATTTAATAAACAATATTTGTCGTGATATATCCATTTACACATATAATGATGTAATCATGGTGATATTATTCAATTCCAGGCCACAAGTAAAAAATATCAACAACAAATAACATCACATAACAAGTGAATCACCCTAGGTGAAATTAATTGAATTGAAACAAGTGAACTTCTTGAAAAAATATTGTCCTTAAGAACATGGATTTTCATTCATATATGAGTTATCTAATACCACAAAAAATATCATATCTAGAACCAGAAACATCCTAGTCTCTTTTATTCCATTCCCAAATAGAAATTAATAAAATAGATCAACCTAATCCTCTAATAACTATTTGTAATGTCCCCCAGTCTGAAAGTCTCTCTTTTGGAAAAATCATGTTTTCTACTATAAATTAATATTGCATCCCCGTATAAGATAAGTTGATGTCTTGTAGTAGGTCTGTAAATGATATATAGTGGAGACTATAACCCATATTATCCAGTTTCAAATACAATGTATATGTAAAATAATAATAATAAGAGTAATGAAATAAATTGAAAGGAAAAAAAATTATAAAGTAAATTAATAACCAAGAATTCAAATAAAAATGTTACATATAATGAAAGTATATGATGTACCTAGATATAAAACATAAAGTAATGAAAATAAAATAATAATATTCCATAATAAACTCCTAGAATCCATCCCCTAACCTTATACCCATCATATCTCACAGATCTAACCCATAAATCAAGAATGATAAACAATAAGGTCATTTGACTTTATCCAAACATGTATGAATGTAATATTATTGGGAACCACATGATTTCCTAAAGAAAAAGTGTGAGATAAACTTATTAAGTCTACACTACCATGAATATAAAACAATTATTATCATAAGTTTATTCAGCAAAGTGTTAAACATGTGTATTAATTAATCCACTTAATATAATACAGTAATCATCCTATATATAATCCATGAAAGAATATCTATTGACTTGTAGCACATCCATTCCACGAATAACCCCTAACCATGGAATAATCACATAACTGTCGAAATTTTTTTGTTCAAGAATTTCTATATCCAAGCATATTCTACCATATAATCATTTTAATATCGGTGAATATAACTCTATATAATCATTTCAATATGTGTGTAGAGACCTATATATAATCATTTAACAATCTAGGAATAGAACTCAATATAATATTGAAGACATGAAAATGGGACTTGATCACTATATAAGAATTACAACAACAAAATGTTACAAGCCCACTATATAAGCATTAGAACATGAATCCCAACACATGTCATGAAAACATGGATATGAAAATACCATATAATATGAATTAATGGTCAATTATAGAAATTTACTATTTTCATTAAATTAAAAAATCATTTTTATATAAAATTATCACAAAAAATTTCAATATACAATTAGAAATTATCAATTTTATTCTCTAGTTAGATATCATGTAACGCCCCGACCCCAGCTACCCAGAGTCGGTGCATTAGTTCGTAGCATTGGCATGATCACAAGAAAGATCAAATCCCGAAAGACCGATTGGTTTAGTAGCCTTGGAAACACTAGATATAATCATAAAGTTTTACATTACATTTCAAAGTGAAAAACTACTACAACAACAAAGTCTTCATATCCACACTATTAACCCCTCATAATATCCCATCAAGTCATTCATAATTTACTTCTTCACTACCTGGGAAAAATAAAACATAGAAAAGGGGTGAGCTCAAATGCCCAGTAAGGATAACAATATAGCGGAACATTCAAAATAAGCATAAACATTTAAGGCAATGAATTACTAAAACAAAAGCCTTTTAAAATTGAACTTCAACATAGTATGGCAAAAGTAAAATGAAATAATGCCATTTACTTGTTCACATGGGCATTCTACTAATCGAATAATCACATGCAATATCAATAACCACTTTCATAATTATGGAATGCATAATGCCAGACTATCATAACCACATAGCCAAAGCCTCGTGCCAAGACTACAAATAAGATTTTTTCAAGGCCTTGTGCCAAGACACTAGTTTGTCTCATGAGACCTACCGATGCATCGAGGAGCTATAGCGGGCTCCACCCGTCACTTATTAAGTCCAATGCATTCCCATATGAAAAGGTTTAAACATAACATAAACATTCGTATTAAAACTAGCATACGAAATGTCAATAATTTCACCATAAACTATGAATGGTATAAAAATAGCACATCCACAGTCAAACATATCACAAAACCTTCAATACAATATAGAAGTTTTGTATCATAATAAATCAACTTCAAATAAGCGTAAAATCCATCAAAGGATGTTGACATAGATGAAATCAAAACTATTTGAGAGAAATATCTCCTTTTTTGAAATTATTTAAAAGTCACACATTTATAAAGGAAGTAATTAAAAGAGATTTTTGAATCAAAGTGTCCCATACCACTTTGAAACTTTTGAAAGGAATTAAAATTTTTAAAAACATTCATGTCCATATAAATAAATCCTTAAAAACCATTTTGAAGACATGGACATTAATTGAAAAGATTTAGAAAGACAAATCTTTAAAACATTTAAAATTCTGATTTTGATAAGGAGTACCTCTCTGAAATTCTTAAAATATTCATTTTGAAATCATTTAAAAGTCACATAAAAATAAAACATTTACTTTTAAAATATCCTTGTAAGCTTGTAATGAAAGCTTTGAAGATTTTATAATGGCGGTAAATAGCCGCACCCGCTGTATAAGTTAAAAAAAACATTCTTACCTTAATTCTGTCGAAAAGGTTAAAAAGCACCTTGTTTGGAAAACGACGGAAAGATTCCTTTATAAACCTCTTATAAAACGTCAAACAAGGGTATAAATGACTTTAACCCATATTCTTGTAAATAGTAAAAATGTTTTGAAATACATTTTTAAGAAACATGGATGTGGATAATAAAGAGATCCCAGTAGATTATTACGTATAAACAACCTCGAATAATGAAGAGATTGTGAAATAACCCTTACCTTGTACTTTTCCTTGGTTGTGGTAGGTTAACCTCCTGTATAATGGTGAAATAATTGTTATTAAATTATACAAGAATCATATACATTAATATGATATCATATATGATCTTTTAATATTGATTTGATAATAATATCTTAGTATTATCGTTGTTTCGGGTGTTAACTTACTTGTTTTCTTTCATATGTTTTGTTACGTAATACATGTTTGTAAAGGATAGGTTGTATATTATTCATATCCAGAATGATATCAAGTCCTTAAACATCATTTTTAAATCATAAAATGATAATTATACTTTAATGGTTACGATGGAGAATGAATCTCATCGCGTTCGTGGAGACGGTAGTCCGTACGTACGCATGAGCGACAATATCATTCTTTTGATATTAAAATAATATATAAATGGATGGTATATCATATATAAAGAATCATTAATATGTTATATTTATTATTTACATGAGTTACACATCATTATTATACCCATCCAAATAATAATATATTGAATAACAATTACACCACGACGTGGAGACGGTAAGCCGTACGTACGCACGTATGGTGACATGTTATTCAAAGGGTGGATAGAATACTGAATATGGTTGTACCATATTTATAATAACATCACAGTATATAAATGATACTGGAGTCATTATTTTAGAATGGTAACAACAAAGGAAGAAGAAGTGGAAGAAGAAATGAACTTGGAAAAGGGGTGGTGAAAACATTACCTCTTCTTCGGGTTCTTCCTTTTGATTTGATCAAAAGGGCTCCTTAGGTTGGCTTTCTGATCAAACTAAGGCCCCTAGGTTGTATTGAGGGATGTTGGGAGAGTATTTGGGCAGAGTTTGGCCGAACCAAAAGGCTTTAGAGGTGTGAAGAAATGAGAAGGAGGAGTGCCCTTTTATAAGAGGGGTGAGGGGCACCTTTGGAAAAGCTAGAAATATTAATTTATAATAAATTCATATTCGGTTTCTAATGGCTCCAAAGTTGACTATTCAAAGGTTAAGGTGGGGATAGGTCGAAAACCACTCAACCAATAGAATTTAGACAGGTTTGGGTACTTATATTAACCTTATCTTTAAGTATTAACTCTAAGTTAATTAGTTTCACTTTTACAATGTCTCTTTGTATTTTTATATAATATGGTTAATAAACTTACTATATACATACAAGCGACCCCCAAGTGGTCCATTAATGATTAACCTATCATAATATAAGTCTCTTGGCCGAACCTTAGATTTTTAGGAATTTAATATCAATTAATAATATAATATTTGTTTTAAGAACTCTTTTATGTCAATTTTGACACTATTCAATAGTTGATTTTTGTGAAACTCATAACAGATTGATTACTTCGAACAAAGTAAATTAAATCAATACTAATATATCATATTATCCTAGAAAATTAGTGTAATTCATTAAAAGTTTCATATTATATTTATTTGGGTATTTATAATATCAGTTATGTTAATTTTTTACTATTTTAGTAATTACTGCATCATCATTGTGTCATAAATAAAATAAATTATTTGATCTTTAAAAATTATAAATAAAATATCATTATGTAGGAAATCTTTTTATCTTTCTAATGAATATTTATAATCTAAAATCCAACTTATATAACCCTATGTAACAATTGTTTTTCTAAAAGATATATGCTTGTGTCATTTTTGTATTCATTTTGACTTAATTAAAATAAAGTGTCATTATCACTTACATGTGGATCCATGGGGTCCCAAAATAGACCCAAAGATGCCCATGGTCGACCATGTATTAACCAATAGGGTTAAGACACGTTTTAGGGTAATTTAGTATTATTATAATATTATTTTTTTTAACCCTTATTTACCGGATTTACCCTTAACCATGGTAAATAAAATATTTACCGCAGTAATTATTCAAAATGTATAAAAATAAAAGTTACCTATTTACACAATTTGAACATCCTGATTCCAAATATGGAATCCATTTTCCTAAATTCTAAACACAGAAGTGGCAGAAATTAATTTAAAATTAATTCCCGCTGTCAAAACAAAAAGCGTGTTTTTAAGAGATAATAACTATCAAAAGATTGACACTCGTTTATGTTCGGTTTAATTGTAAAATTATGTCCAATGACCAAAATTATATTAAATGGTAAAAATATATTCTAAATATACTTTAAAACTTTTAAAATTCATAATTTATCACTATTAATTATTTTGATTAAAAAAGTTGTTTTTAATTAAAATTTAGTAATTTTCACTATTCATCAAAATATGAAAGTTATCCGAAAAGTACCAAAATTTCACCTTAGGCTAAATTAGATATTCCGAATCCAAAAATGAAGTCCATTTTGAAATATAAAATATATATAATTTTAAAAAGTAGGTATTACTATTCATAACGGCTAGTTTGATTGGTTGTGGCGTGTGTTAGAACTCAAGGTTGCGTACAACACACGCTACTATTTTATTCAAAGGAAAGCATACCGTGGAAGCTTGGGATGTTTCATTTTAAATTTTTTGATGTCTCCATTTAGTCAAAAAGTTTAAAATATTGTATTTAAAAAGGTTTCACTATCAAAAGTTGATAAAAGTGCAATACTGAAAATGAATATGTTCTTGCATTATGACTAAGAAACTCATAATATGGATTCTAAAATTATAAGGATTATATAAAGTTAAAAATGTAGTTAATTCTATTCATGACCTCTTTTAATGGCTTTTTTTTGGTAAGTCATGGTGCAATTGAACTCAGTGTTGCGTGTAGTGCATGTTATTGAATTATTTTGAAGAAATAACACACTATGAAATCTTGGGGTGTTACATTCTCCCCTCCTTCAATAAATTGCGTCCTCGCAATTTGAAATTGTTCTTCGAAAATAAAAGGTTGAAAATAGATAATATATTTGTGGGAAAACCCACATCGGAAATTGGGTTACTAAAATTTAGTCTTAATATGAGGAAAAGAGAAATTAAAGGGTCACCACCAAATTATGATCTTGATTAGGAGAACATTGGTGGCAATTAGAGACATATAATCGGAGGAAAAACGTAAATATTTATAGGTAGTGATTGAGGTCATCAATCACAAACAAGTGTATAATTGAGGTCCTTAAATTCATCAATCTATGATGATTTGAAATACCATCGGTTCAACAAAACATAGGGTATTAGGATAACACATTTTTGACGTTTCAAAATATCTTAGTTGAAATCCCACATCGAAAAATGAATTAATGAGGCCTCTATTTAAAATAAAGAGTGGAAAGTATGAAGATTACCGAAAATAACACATACTAGGGTTCCATGTAGGAAAATATGGATATGGAAGAGAAATCTAACCATCAATTATCTGATGGAGAGTGGTAGAGAACATGGCTATGAAAAAGCCAACAATCCCAAAGCCATAAATTAGTGATGATTTAAGGTACCATCTAGGACAACATTTTTGTTCTAAGTTCCTTTTATTAATGTTGAGGAATTTATTTATGAGATTTTCTAAGATCATAAGGAGATATACTTACTTTATAATTAGAGTTTTATCCATTAATAAATTTCTACCACAAACTCATCTTTCACTCTAAATGATAATAGAACCTAAAAAAATTTCTATTTATACTATTCATACAGGGTTCCAAAATAAATGAATTTATAATTCATCTACCAGATCTTTTAATAAAAACTAAATTATTTAATCCAGGACATCTCGTGGGCCAGTGGTAGGTGATACACCCTTGTCGCCCTTCGGTTGCGGGTTCAAGTCTCGCAGCCTTGCCGGACGCGACGGGTTGCCGCCCGACCTCCGGGTTGTCCTTTTATGGTAATCCAAAATAATCCAAACTAGAACTATCCAAAATACTTCTGTCCAAACTCACAGTCCAACATTTATAAGGAAGGTAAACATAATATAGATCCTTTTTACCCCGTAATAGCATATGAATACCTTCATCATGTATTCTTTTAAAACACTGAAACATCCTGAATTACCATATTCCTTATTGATTACATTCATGCTCCCTTATTCCATATAGAAAGCTGGATATACTTCATTAATCCAAAAATGTTTTAAACCCCAAAAATGATGGAATATACAAATCATTAATCAGTTCGAAGGTAGTCAAGAATATCCAATATAATTTATCCAAAACAATCATGTATTATTCCAAAATCACTACCTCAGTATCAAGAACTATATTATGATTTATCATTCTCTCAACCATATATTTTCCAAAAATTTATCCTGCTATTGAGTCACTTTTCTTTGTTCCACACAATCTCAAGTCCTTAATGAAATAGTATTGCAGTACAATCCTTATATACTCAATGATTATTGTAACAAGTACATTGTTGATACAACACTCAATTGACATAATCAACATAAGAACTCTAATCATTCCTCTTCATCTGTGGTAGTATCATAACTTGATTATTATCCAATAACATCATTTGCGGCATAGTCTGATGACTGGGACATAGGTTCGCGTAGTGTCCAAACTCCTTGCAAATGAAGCATTGTACATTTAAAACCATTTTCTTACCCTTGCAGTCACGTACTTTGTGCCCTTTTCCTCCACACTTATAACAAACTCCCATTCCTTTCAGGCAAGTTCCAGGGTGTTTCTTTCCACAGTTACCACATATGGGAAAATTCTTCTTTTCCATTTTCCCTTTATCCATCTTTCTCTCTTCCATCCTTTTCTTCTCTTGCTTCCCTTCAAAGCCATAGGACTCAGTAAACTCTTTACTTATCTTATCATCACATGATATTATTTCTTCATATGATGATAATACATGCGAGACTATTTCTCTTGTAAATTCTGGCTTAAGACCATAAAATATTTGATCCTTCTTTCTCTTTGTATCATGTACATTTCTAGAGTTCTCATTCCTTCTACTGGTTGCCATTTCTAAACAATGGCATACATTAGATTAGTTTATGAATAACAATACCTAATCCCAAACTTGTAAAACCCATAACATAAATTAAATTGTTTATGGATATAATTCATAATCATAAAAATGTCTCCTTTAAGAAAGTATATACTCATAAACCCTTCATAATGATTTGTAAAGAAAATGAGAGTTATCTTAAGCATATCCCCCGGGAGTGTCGTAACCAAGAGTGCAGCAAGGCCCGTTGTCGTGCACCAGTTCCCGTTCGAGTCTAGCTCAAAGCGGTGTTTTCGGGTTTTACCCCTAGGTACATCTGTGCCAGAGCCGCCTCTACCTGCTCGTATCTAGACAGGGATGTATTGCTCGGAAAACTCACAAAATCTCTACAATACCAAAATTCTAGGAAGTTCTTCTATACTAATCCTCAAAGTTCATCTTATGTCTACGTGCTCTAATCAGAGTTTATCTAAAGCTAGCTTCCAAGGTTTGTACTAAACTTCCTCTGATACCAACTGTAACGCCCCGACCCCAGCTACCCAGAGTCGGTGCATTAGTTCGTGGCATTGGCATGATCACAAGAAAGATCAAATCCCGAAAGACCGATTGGTTTAGTAGCCTTGGAAACACTAGATATAATCATAAAGTTTTACATTACATTTCAAAGTGAAAAACTACTACAACAACAAAGTCTTCATATCCACACTATTAACCCCTCATAATATCCCATCAAGTCATTCATAATTTACTTCTTCACTACCTGGGAAAAATAAAACATAGAAAAGGGGTGAGCTCAAATGCCCAGTAAGGATAACAATATAGCGGAACATTCAAAATAAGCATAAACATTTAAGGCAATGAATTACTAAAACAAAAGCCTTTTAAAATTGAACTTCAACATAGTATGGCAAAAGTAAAATGAGATAATGCCATTTACTTGTTCACATGGACATTCTACTAATCGAATAATCACATGCAATATCAATAACCACTTTCATAATTATGGAATGCATAATGTCAGACTATCATAACCACATAGCCAAGGCCTCGTGCCAAGACTACAAATAAGATTTTGTCAAGGCCTTGTGCCAAGACACTAGTTTGTCTCATGAGACCTACCGATGCATCGAGGAGCTATAGCGGGCTCCACCCGTCACTTATTAAGTCCAATGCATTCCCATATGAAAAGGTTTAAACATAACATAAACATTCGTATTAAAACTAGCATACGAAATGTCAATAATTTCACCATAAACTATGAATGGTATAAAAATAGCACATCCACAGTCAAACATATCACAAAACCTTCAATACAATATAGAAGTTTTGTATCATAATAAATCAACTTCAAATAAGCGTAAAATCCATCAAAGGATGTTGACATAGATGAAATCAAAACTATTTGAGAGAAATATCTCCTTTTTTGAAATTATTTAAAAGTCACACATTTATAAAGGAAGTAATTAAAAGAGATTTTTGAATCAAAGTGTCCCATACAACTTTGAAACTTTTGAAAGGAATTAAAATTTTTAAAAACATTCATGTCCATATAAATAAATTCTTAAAAACCATTTTGAAGACATGGACATTAATTGAAAAGATTTAGAAAGACAAATCTTTAAAACATTGAAAATTCTGATTTTGATAAGGAGTACCTCTCTGAAATTCATAAAATATTCATTTTGAAATCATTTAAAAGTCACATAAAAATAAAACATTTACTTTTAAAATATCCTTGTAAGCTTGTAATGAAAGCTTTGAAGATTTTATAATGGCGGTAAATAGCCGCACCCGCCGTATAAGTTAAAAAAAACATTCTTACCTTAATTCTGTCGAAAAGGTTAAAAAGCACCTTGTTTGGAAAACGATGGAAAGATTCCTTTATAAACCTCTTATAAAACGTCAAAAAAGGGTATAAATGACTTTAACCCATATTCTTGTAAATAGTAAAAATGTTTTGAAATACATTTTTAAGAAACATGGATGTGGATAATAAAGAGATCCCAGTAGATTATTACGTATAAACAACCTCGAATAATGAAGAGATTGTGAAATAACCCTTACCTTGTACTTTTCCTTGGTTGTGGTAGGTTAACCTCCTGTATAATGGTGAAATAATTGTTATTAAATTATACAAGAATCATATACATTAATATGATATCATATATGATCTTTTAATATTGATTTGATAATAATATCTTAGTATTATCGTTGTTTCGGGTGTTAACTTACTTGTTTTCTTTCATATGTTTTGTTACGTAATACATGTTTGTAAAGGATAGGTTGTATATTATTCATATCCAGAATGATATCAAGTCCTTAAACATCATTTTTAAATCATAAAATGATAATTATACTTTAATGGTTACGATGGAGAATGAATCTCATCGCGTTCGTGGAGACGGTAGTCCGTACGTACGCACGAGCGACAATATCATTCTTTTGATATTAAAATAATATATAAATGGATGGTATATCATATATAAAGAATCATTAATATGTTATATTTATTATTTACATGAGTTACACATCATTATTATACCCATCCAAATAATAATATATTGAATAACAATTACACCACGACGTGGAGACGGTAAGCCGTACGTACGCACGTATGGTGACATGTTATTCAAAGGGTGGATAGAATACTGAATATGGTTGTACCATATTTATAATAACATCACAGTATATAAATGATACTGGAGTCATTATTTTAGAATGGTAACAACAAAGGAAGAAGAAGTGGAAGAAGAAATGAACTTGGAAAAGGGGTGGTGAAAACATTACCTCTTCTTCGGGTTCTTCCTTTTGATTTGATCAAAAGGGCTCCTTAGGTTGGATTTCTGATCAAACTAAGGCCCCTAGGTTGTAGTGAGGGATGTTGGGAGAGTATTTGGGCAGAGTTTGGCCGAACCAAAAGGCTTTAGAGGTGTGAAGAAATGAGAAGGAGGAGTGCCCTTTTATAAGAGGGGTGAGGGGAACCTTTGGAAAAGCTAGAAATATTAATTTATAATAAATTCATATTCGGTTTCTAATGGCTCCAAAGTTGACTATTCAAAGGTTAAGGTGGGGATAGGTCGAAAACCACTCAACCAATAGAATTTATACATGTTTGGGTACTTATATTAACCTTATCTTTAAGTATTAACTCTAAGTTAATTAGTTTCACTTTTACAATGTCTCTTTGTATTTTTATATAATATGGTTAATAAACTTACTATATACATACAAGCGACCCCCAAGTGGTACATTAATGATTAACCTATCATAATATAAGTCTCTTGGCCGAACCGTAGATTTTTAGGAATTTAATATCAATTAATAATATAATATTTGTTTTAAGAACTCTTTTATGTCAATTTTGACACTATTCAATAGTTGATTTTTGTGAAACTCATAACAGATTGATTACTTCGAAAAAAGTCAATTAAATCAATCCTAATATATCATATTATCCTAGAAAATTAGTGTAATTCATTAAAAGTTTCATATTATATTTATTTGGGTATTTATAATATCAATTATGTTAATTTTTTACTATTTTAGTAATTACTGCATCATCATTGTGTCATAAATAAAATAACTTATTTGATGTTTAAAAATTATAAATAAAATATCATTATGTAGGAAATCTTTTTATCTTTCTAATAAATATTTATAATCTAAAATCCAACTTATATAACCCTATGTAACAATTGTTTTTCTAAAAGATATATGCTTGTGTCATTTTTGTATTCATTTTGACTTAATTAAAATAAAGTGTCATTATCACTTACAAGTGGATCCATGGGGTCCCAAAATAGACCCAAAGATTCCCATGGTCGACCATGTATTAACCAATAGGGTTAAGACACGTTTTAGGGTAATTTAGTATTATTATAATATTATTTTTTTAACCCTTATTTACCGGATTTACCCTTAACCATGGTAAATAAAATATTTACCGCAGTAATTATTCAAAATGTATAAAAATAAAAGTTACCTATTTACACAATTTGAACATCCTGATTCCAAATATGGAATCCATTTTCCTAAATTCTAAACACAGAAGTGGCAGAAATTAATTTAAAATTAATTCCCGCTGTCAAAACAAAAAGCGTGTTTTTAAGAGATAATAACTATCAAAAGATTGACACTCGTTTATGTTCGGTTTAATTGTAAAATTATGTCCAATGACCAAAATTATATTAAATGGTAAAAATATATTCTAAATATACTTTAAAACTTTTAAAATTCATAATTTATCACTATTAATTATTTTGATTAAAAAAGTTGTTTTTAATTAAAATTTAGTAATTTTCACTATTCATCAAAATATGAAAGTTATCCGAAAAGTACCAAAATTTCACCTTAGGCTAAATTAGATATTCTGAATCCAAAAATGAAGTCCATTTTGAAATATAAAATATATATAATTTTAAAAAGTAGGTATTACTATTCATAACGGCTAGTTTGATTGGTTGTGGCGTGTGTTAGAACTCAAGGTTGCGTACAACACACGCTACTATTTTATTCAAAGGAAAGCATACCGTGGAAGCTTGGGATGTTTCATTTTAAATTTTTTGATGTCTCCATTTAGTCAAAAAGTTTAAAATATTGTATTTAAAAAGGTTTCACTATCAAAAGTTGATAAAAGTGCAATACTGAAAATGAATATGTTCTTGCATTATGACTAAGAAACTCATAATATGGATTCTAAAATTATAAGGATTATATAAAGTTAAAAATCTAGTTAATTCTATTCATGACCTCTTTTAATGGCTTTTTTTTGGTAAGTCATGGTGCAATTGAACTCAGTGTTGCGTGTAGTGCATGTTATTGAATTATTTTGAAGAAATAACACACTATGAAATCTTGGGGTGTTACATTCTCCCCTCCTTCAATAAATTGCGTCCTCGCAATTTGAAATTGTTCTTCGAAAATAAAAGGTTGAAAATAGATAATATATTTGTGGGAAAACCCACATCGGAAATTGGGTTACTAAAATTTAGTCTTAATATGAGGAAAAGAGAAATTAAAGGGTCACCACCAAATTATGATCTTGATTAGGAGAACATTGGTGGCAATTAGAGACATATAATCGGAGGAAAAACGTAAATATTTATAGGTAGTGATTGAGGTCATCAATCACAAACAAGTGTATAATTGAGGTCCTTAAATTCATCAATCTATGATGATTTGAAATACCATCGGTTCAACAAAACATAGGGTATTAGGATAACACATTTTTGACGTTTCAAAATATCTTAGTTGAAATCCCACATCGAAAAATGAATTAATGAGGCCTCTATTTAAAATAAAGAGTGGAAAGTATGAAGATTACCGAAAATAACACATACTAGGGTTCCATGTAGGAAAATATGGATATGGAAGAGAAATCTAACCATCAATTATCTGATGGAGAGTGGTAGAGAACATGGCTATGAAAAAGCCAACAATCCCAAAGCCATAAATTAGTGATGATTTAAGGTGCCATCTAGGACAACATTTTTGTTCTAAGTTCCTTTTATTAATGTTGAGGAATTTATTTATGAGATTTTCTAAGATCATAAGGAGATATACTTACTTTATAATTAGAGTTTTATCCATTAATAAATTTCTACCACAAACTCATCTTTCACTCTAAATGATAATAGAACCTAAAAAAATTTCTATTTATACTATTCATACAGGGTTCCAAAATAAATGAATTTATAATTCATCTACCAGATCTTTTAATAAAAACTAAATTATTTAATCCAGGACATCTCGTGGGCCAGTGGTAGGTGATACACCCTTGTCGCCCTTCGGTTGCGGGTTCAAGTCTCGCAGCCTTGCCGGACGCGACGGGTTGCCGCCCGACCTCCGGGTTGTCCTTTTATGGTAATCCAAAATAATCCAAACTAGAACTATCCAAAATACTTCTGTCCAAACTCACAGTCCAACATTTATAAGGAAGGTAAACATAATATAGATCCTTTTTACCCCGTAATAGCATATGAATACCTTCATCATGTATTCTTTTAAAACACTGAAACATCCTGAATTACCATATTCCTTATTGATTACATTCATGCTCCCTTATTCCATATAGAAAGCTGGATATACTTCATTAATCCAAAAATGTTTTAAACCCCAAAAATGATGGAATATACAAATCATTAATCAGTTCGAAGGTAGTCAAGAATATCCAATATAATTTATCCAAAACAATCATGTATTATTCCAAAATCACTACCTCAGTATCAGAACTATATTATGATTTATCATTCTCTCAACCATATATTTTCCAAAAATTTATCCTGCTATTGAGTCACTTTTCTTTGTTCCACACAATCTCAAGTCCTTAATGAAATAGTACTGCAGTACAATCCTTATATACTCAATGATTATTGTAACAAGTACATTGTTGATACAACACTCAATTGACATAATCAACATAAGAACTCTAATCATTCCTCTTCATCTGTGGTAGTATCATAACTTGATTATTATCCAATAACATCATTTGCGGCATAGTCTGATGACTGGGACATAGGTTCGCGTAGTGTCCAAACTCCTTGCAAATAAAGCATTGTACATTTAAAACCATTTTCTTACCCTTGCAGTCACGTACTTTGTGCCCTTTTCCTCCACACTTATAACAAACTCCCATTCCTTTCAGGCAAGTTCCAGGGTGTTTCTTTCCACAGTTACCACATATGGGAAAATTCTTCTTTTCCATTTTCCCTTTATCCATCTTTCTCTCTTCCATCCATTTCTTCTCTTGCTTCCCTTCAAAGCCATAGGACTCAGTAAACTCTTTACTTATCTTATCATCACATGATATTATTTCTTCATATGATGATAATACATGCGAGACTATTTCTCTTGTAAATTCTGGCTTAAGACCATAAAATATTTGATCCTTCTTTCTCTTTGTATCATGTACATTTCTAGAGTTCTCATTCCTTCTACTGGGTGCCATTTCTAAACAATGGCATACATTAGATTAGTTTATGAATAACAATACCTAATCCCAAACTTGTAAAACCCATAACATAAATTAAATTGTTTATGGATATAATTCATAATCATAAAAATGTCTCCTTTAAGAAAGTATATACTCATAAACCCTTCATAATGATTTGTAAAGAAAATGAGAGTTATCTTAAGCATATCCCCCGGGAGTGTCGTAACCAAGAGTGCAGCAAGGCCCGTTGTCGTGCACCAGTTCCCGTTCGAGTCTAGCTCAAAGCGGTGTTTTCGGGTTTTACCCCTAGGTACATCTGTGCCAGAGCCGCCTCTACCTGCTCGTATCTAGACAGGGATGTATTGCTCGGAAAACTCACAAAATCTCTACAATACCAAAATTCTAGGAAGTTCTTCTATACTAATCCTCAAAGTTCATCTTATGTCTACGTGCTCTAATCAGAGTTTATCTAAAGCTAGCTTCCAAGGTTTGTACTAAACTTCCTCTGATACCAACTGTAACGCCCCGACCCCAGCTACCCAGAGTCGGTGCATTAGTTCGTGGCATTGGCATGATCACAAGAAAGATCAAATCCCGAAAGACCGATTGGTTTAGTAGCCTTGGAAACACTAGATATAATCATAAAGTTTTACATTACATTTCAAAGTGAAAAACTACTACAACAACAAAGTCTTCATATCCACACTATTAACCCCTCATAATATCCCATCAAGTCATTCATAATTTACTTCTTCACTACCTGGGAAAAATAAAACATAGAAAAGGGGTGAGCTCAAATGCCCAGTAAGGATAACAATATAGCGGAACATTCAAAATAAGCATAAACATTTAAGGCAATGAATTACTAAAACAAAAGCCTTTTAAAATTGAACTTCAACATAGTATGGCAAAAGTAAAATGAGATAATGCCATTTACTTGTTCACATGGAAATTCTACTAATCGAATAATCACATGCAATATCAATAACCACTTTCATAATTATGGAATGCATAATGTCAGACTATCATAACCACATAGCCAAGGCCTCGTGCCAAGACTACAAATAAGATTTTGTCAAGGCCTTGTGCCAAGACACTAGTTTGTCTCATGAGACCTACCGATGCATCGAGGAGCTATAGCGGGCTCCACCCGTCACTTATTAAGTCCAATGCATTCCCATATGAAAAGGTTTAAACATAACATAAACATTCGTATTAAAACTAGCATACGAAATGTCAATAATTTCACCATAAACTATGAATGGTATAAAAATAGCACATCCACAGTCAAACATATCACAAAACCTTCAATACAATATAGAAGTTTTGTATCATAATAAATAAACTTCAAATAAGCGTAAAATCCATCAAAGGATGTTGACATAGATGAAATCAAAACTATTTGAGAGAAATATCTCCTTTTTTGAAATTATTTAAAAGTCACACATTTATAAAGGAAGTAATTAAAAGAGATTTTTGAATCAAAGTGTCCCATACCACTTTGAAACTTTTGAAAGGAATTAAAATTTTTAAAAACATTCATGTCCATATAAATAAATTCTTAAAAACCATTTTGAAGACATGGACATTAATTGAAAAGATTTAGAAAGACAAATCTTTAAAACATTGAAAATTCTGATTTTGATAAGGAGTACCTCTCTGAAATTCTTAAAATATTCATTTTGAAATCATTTAAAAGTCACATAAAAATAAAACATTTACTTTTAAAATATCCTTGTAAGCTTGTAATGAAAGCTTTGAAGATTTTATAATGGCGGTAAATAGCCGCACCCGCCGTATAAGTTAAAAAAAACATTCTTACCTTAATTCTGTCGAAAAGGTTAAAAAGCACCTTGTTTGGAAAACGATGGAAAGATTCCTTTATAAACCTCTTATAAAACGTCAAAAAAGGGTATAAATGACTTTAACCCATATTCTTGTAAATAGTAAAAATGTTTTGAAATACATTTTTAAGAAACATGGATGTGGATAATAAAGAGATCCCAGTAGATTATTACGTATAAACAACCTCGAATAATGAAGAGATTGTGAAATAACCCTTACCTTGTACTTTTCCTTGGTTGTGGTAGGTTAACCTCCTGTATAATGGTGAAATAATTGTTATTAAATTATACAAGAATCATATACATTAATATGATATCATATATGATCTTTTAATATTGATTTGATAATAATATCTTAGTATTATCGTTGTTTCGGGTGTTAACTTACTTGTTTTCTTTCATATGTTTTGTTACGTAATACATGTTTGTAAAGGATAGGTTGTATATTATTCATATCCAGAATGATATCAAGTCCTTAAACATCATTTTTAAATCATAAAATGATAATTATACTTTAATGGTTACGATGGAGAATGAATCTCATCGCGTTCGTGGAGACGGTAGTCCGTACGTACGCACGAGCGACAATATCATTCTTTTGATATTAAAATAATATATAAATGGATGGTATATCATATATAAAGAATCATTAATATGTTATATTTAATATTTACATGAGTTACACATCATTATTATACCCATCCAAATAATAATATATTGAATAACAATTACACCACGACGTGGAGACGGTAAGCCGTACGTACGCACGTATGGTGACATGTTATTCAAAGGGTGGATAGAATACTGAATATGGTTGTACCATATTTATAATAACATCACAGTATATAAATGATACTGGAGTCATTATTTTAGAATGGTAACAACAAAGGAAGAAGAAGTGGAAGAAGAAATGAACTTGGAAAAGGGGTGGTGAAAACATTACCTCTTCTTCGGGTTCTTCCTTTTGATTTGATCAAAAGGGCTCCTTAGGTTGGATTTCTGATCAAACTAAGGCCCCTAGGTTGTAGTGAGGGATGTTGGGAGAGTATTTGGGCAGAGTTTGGCCGAACCAAAAGGCTTTAGAGGTGTGAAGAAATGAGAAGGAGGAGTGCCCTTTTATAAGAGGGGTGAGGGGCACCTTTGAGAAAGCTAGAAATATTAATTTATAATAAATTCATATTCGGTTTCTAATGGCTCCAAAGTTGACTATTCAAAGGTTAAGGTGGGGATAGGTCGAAAACCACTCAACCAATAGAATTTATACAGGTTTGGGTACTTATATTAACCTTATCTTTAAGTATTAACTCTAAGTTAATTAGTTTCACTTTTACAATGTCTCTTTGTATTTTTATATAATATGGTTAATAAACTTACTATATACATACAAGCGACCCCCAAGTGGTACATTAATGATTAACCTATCATAATATAAGTCTCCTGGCCGAACCGTAGATTTTTAGGAATTTAATATCAATTAATAATATAATATTTGTTTTAAGAACTCTTTTATGTCAATTTTGACACTATTCAATAGTTGATTTTTGTGAAACTCATAACAGATTGATTACTTCGAAAAAAGTCAATTAAATCAATCCTAATATATCATATTATCCTAGACAATTAGTGTAATTCATTAAAAGTTTCATATTATATTTATTTGGGTATTTATAATATCAATTATGTTAATTTTTTACTATTTTAGTAATTACTGCATCATCATTGTGTCATAAATAAAATAACTTATTTGATGTTTAAAAATTATAAATAAAATATCATTATGTATGAAATCTTTTTATCTTTCTAATAAATATTTATAATCTAAAATCCAACTTATATAACCCTATGTAACAATTGTTTTTCTAAAAGATATATGCTTGTGTCATTTTTGTATTCATTTTGACTTAATTAAAATAAAGTGTCATTATCACTTACAAGTGGATCCATGGGGTCCCAAAATAGACCCAAAGATGCCCATGGTCGACCATGTATTAACCAATAGGGTTAAGACACGTTTTAGGGTAATTTAGTATTATTATAATATTATTTTTTTAACCCTTATTTACCGGATTTACCCTTAACCATGGTAAATAAAATATTTACCGCAGTAATTATTCAAAATGTCTAAAAATAAAAGTTACCTATTTACACAATTTGAACATCCTGATTCCAAATATGGAATCCATTTTCCTAAATTCTAAACACATAAGTGGCAGAAATTAATTTAAAATTAATTCCCGCTGTCAAAACAAAAAGCGTGTTTTTAAGAGATAATAACTATCAAAAGATTGACACTCGTTTATGTTCGGTTTAATTGTAAAATTATGTCCAATGACCAAAATTATATTAAATGGTAAAAATATATTCTAAATATACATTAAAACTTTTAAAATTCATAATTTATCACTAATAATTATTTTGATTAAAAAAGTTGTTTTTAATTAAAATTTAGTAATTTTAACTATTCATCAAAATATGAAAGTTATCCGAAAAGTACCAAAATTTCACCTTAGGCTAAATTAGATATTCCGAATCCAAAAATGAAGTCCATTTTGAAATATAAAATATATATAATTTTAAAAAGTAGGTATTACTATTCATAACGGCTAGTTTGATTGGTTGTGGCGTGTGTTAGAACTCAAGGTTGCGTACAACACACGCTACTATTTTATTCAAAGGAAAGCATACCGTGGAAACTTGGGATGTTTCATTTTAAATTTTTTGATGTCTCCATTTAGTCAAAAAGTTTAAAATATTGTATTTAAAAAGGTTTCACTATCAAAAGTTGATAAAAGTGCAATACTGAAAATGAATATGTTCTTGCATTATGACTAAGAAACTCATAATATGGATTCTAAAATTATAAGGATTATATAAAGTTAAAAATGTAGTTAATTCTATTCATGACCTCTTTTAATGGCTTTTTTTTGGTAAGTCATGGTGCAATTGAACTCAGTGTTGCGTGTAGTGCATGTTATTGAATTATTTTGAAGAAATAACACACTATGAAATCTTGGGGTGTTACATATCACTTGATGTCTCATGTCAGGATAACTACATTTTATAACATTGACCTATTCAATATTATTAAATGGTTCACTCACCCACTGGGCAGGTAAAATCCATGTCACAACATTAATTGAATCCAAAAGTACTTAACAAATAATTCAACAAAAGATTCATTCACCATATGTTATTTTATTAATTAATGTGCACGTTGTGTGGGAATAATAAAAATATTCCACATTATTTTTAATTTAATAAATTAAATGGTTTGGTTTTTGACAACATACATTTCTTTAGAGATCAGCACCTGTATTCCAATGGTTAAAGCCAAAAAGAAATAAGGTGTAGAAGATCACATGAAGAACCAAATCACACAAGATTAAAACCAACACCAACTTTTAGAAGGTTCTAAATATTACACCATAATAATGAGAAACAAATGGATAATAAGGGTGAAACAAAAGAGAAACAAATAACTAGAGATTGATTACATGATCAGGACATCTAAAATGTAGGCAAGAGATCTAATATTACCTGAATATTTCCTATGTTTTGATCGAAGAAGACAACATAAAAAATGAATAAAATTATATATGCATGAAATGTATTTCAATAATTATGCTTGAGAAATACAGAGAACATAAATGTATTACATGATGTGTAATTATAAATTTATGTGATTCATAGAAAATGAAGATTCCCTAAGTGAAATCAACCCCTATAAATATTACAAATCATCTAATATAGATTCAACTATGGTACATAGTTCATATCACATACTAGTTCTAAACAAGTATTATTTTCCTGGAATCATCCAATCGATAGTTATATTTCAACCATTATATATACGAGGATAGTAATTCTCTTAGGAGAAAGTGAAATACAAAATTAAATAGATGAAACCAAACCACCTTTGAGGCCTTCTAAACTCATAGAAACCCTAATAATCACATTTAACGCATTTTTAATCTAACTCAATTATTTAAAATAAACATACATCCCTAAACATCAAGTCATTTCCCCATCACAAGCTCCCAATATGTAAACGAGACCCGACCAACATGGATTAAAAATAAGGGAATCCCAAAAAAATTTACGTTCGATGAATACTTTCAAAGAGGTACATACCAATAAAAAAAGGATCATACAATAAGAATAATTTAATTCGAACTACTGGTACAATATGAAATAGTGTTCTAGGATTATTTAATATGCACTTTACATTTCAACATATGAAAAAATTATTAATCAATATATTAGTGGGATTCATAATTACGGGACCACCTATAACATAAATATATATACATGTTTATTCATTAACCATAATAGAATCATACATAAATCTATGAATTATAAAAACCCTTGAAAATGAAATGGATTACACAATCTGGTCTCAAAGAATAACCAATGATATATCATAATGATTATAATGTGAGTAATGGAAAATTATTTATGGATATTCATATTTGAATAATGAATAATTGTTAATTTTTATTTACTTAAAGTGATGAAAAATTCACATGTAAAGAATATGGAAGTATGTATAATAGGATCCCCTTAAACAACATTTTAACAACCGTTGATACAAAATTTAGGGAATGTAAGGAAATAATGTTTCTCATACAAATATAAATAAAACAAATTATTTTCCAACAATAAGAATAAGTATTTATACAATTAAGTATTTATTAAAACAATTTATTCAGTTTTATATGAAATGAAAAATAAAATTATTCATTATTCATTAAAATAATGATTTGATAAGGGAACATGTGATGCATTTTTATTCCAAAATATTCATGGAAAAATGTGATTTTATATATTTAAATAATATACATTCATGATATATTATAATTAAAAATGAATAAAATATATAAAAACTATAGTAATGAGAGTTAATGAATAACTCAAAAAAAGAGAGGGAGGTTTGGTATATTCTTAATCATATTTACTTACTTTTTGGTAAATGTGTAAAATCTCATGAATGATCATCATATGATCATTAAAAACATAAGAGAAACTATTTTTAATTTCTATTATATGTCATATAGTTATTTTATGTTTTTATAATCATTTAATCAAGACCTCATATTCATGTTAACTATCTAACAGTTTTTTATTTCATACATCTAAGATTACATCAGCTTATTTGTAATTATGGATGTTCCTATCAAATGATTATATAAATATGGATTTTAATTTCAATATATTTCATTTATTTAAAGAAGATAATTTTTTCAAAAAATATAATTGATTGCTACAACAATTATGGGTCATATAGTATAAATATCATCATTTAATGGTTAGTTCATTTAGGTTGTTTGTTTGACCACGACGAGTATAATTATTTTCATTTAAATTTTATCTTATTTATCGATTTGAAATTATATATAAAATAATCAATATTATATTATGTAAAAATAAAATGACTTTTATAATAATCTAAGAATTCATTGATGAAAAATAAAAAATATTATCAATGTAGGTGGTAAGATGAATATAATATGGGTAACATGTTAACATTATAATAAATGATCAGAATGTAGATAATTCCTTGTAACACACAATAATTATAATATATATTTTATTTTTAGAAAATAATATTGTGAATATATTATTTCACCGACAACAAAAATACTAGCATGAATAGGGATATATTTTTTTGAAAGTAAATATTAAAATACAAGATTAATATCAATACATTATGATAATGAAATATAAAACATAATTTAGAAATGTTAAAGTGGAATAAATAACCATGTTAAAAAATATCACACACATAAAAATATTATCCACTGGTTTTACAATAAGGATCACCACCCAGATTAAAGCTATTGAAATAAGGTCATGAATTATATATAGTATATACATGTTGAGAGAGATATTGAAATAAGGATAACCACCCATCTTGCATCTATTGATAATTATAATAATATGTCTTAGACAATACATGGGAAAGAAATCTAAATATTATATATATGTTTATTAGAAATATTTTCATTGGATTTTTGGCCATTAGAAATATGGTCATTTGATATATAGTCCTTGGTTATATGAAATGGGAAAGGTGTGTACTTTATTATAATATAATTCAAATTTCATCAACGATGTTAAAGGTAATATTTAACTAAATTATTTTATTGTAAAATATTTTTTATGAGTTATGTTTTATAATAATTATTTCTATCATCAAATAATTTTTAATGAATTTATAAATACTAATAAATTTTTCTATTTCCAGTGGGTTTGTAAAATTAAATGGATTGAATTTTAAAATATAAAATTAATAGTATATGGTCAAAATTATTTAATGTCAAAAATATATATTTTTTAAATGAACTATTTTTCTTTTAAATTGTGTGTTTTTAACTTAATAAATAAACCTTTTACTTTTAAATATAATAAAATTCATCAATTAATGAAATTATACAATATTAGTCATTTAATTTTTAATTTATATGAAATTTATTTAAGAAGACTTTATGGGGGTCATAATGTTAGGATATATGGGATGATCCCATAGGGGGATCTGGGATTCTAGGGTTTTCCCCTCTTATTGTCTTCGTTTTCTCTTTCTCAGTTCAGTGTCATTGTCTCCTCAACATTCTTACTTCATGGATCATGTCGTGTGACTCGAGAATTTGTGGGATCGATGTTCTATAAGATTCGACTATTTTTTACTTCCTTCTCGACCAATACCTTAACATCATAAGGATTTCCAATGCAGTGCAGTGAATGTTCATGGTCATGTCTTGTCTACGTGGTTGCAACCTCATTTTAGTGTATACAATGGGTGCATTTGGTGGTTCACTGTGGGATTTGAGTGTAGTTATGGAGGCAACGACGTAATTGTATGTCTGGATTGTGATGGTGCCATTTTTCTTGTTGCGTTGGCATTTGGATGGCTGGATAAAGATTTGGATTTCAACCATTGAGATATTGAATATTGTTATGGTTTTGAATGAAAAATTCTTGTGATTCATACTGTGTGTTGTGGGATAATTATATTTCGAATCTTCTTGTCTTCGACCAGTTCAATAGATGATTTATTTTAGGTTGAAGTGATAGTTGTATATTTTTATAATTTCCTTATGTTTGGTCTGTGGTCTGTAATTTTGGATGATTGTAATGTGGTTACAGAATCCCCAGGCTTGGAAGAAACCAATGAATCTATGCTTGACATGTTTTTTTGTGGGAAAGAAGAAGGGGAATGGAATGGAAACTGAAAATATTGAAGGATATAATGTCTATAAGAGTTCAAATTTAAAAGCATTAAATGAACAAATGGTTTCTCCAAATTGAGTCTTCACTACATTTCATGATTTATTTTTGAATTTTGGTAATGTTTGAAACTAGAAAACGACATGGATCTGTTTAAACTGAGGTTAAGAGTAAGATGATTTCTCTTGAGCATTCCATTCATATTTGGATGTAAGAGAGGGAATGGATCTTCGTTCAATACCATGCATGTGCAACCGTTCATGACAAAAATTTCCAAGTGGTCCTGTGATGTTGAATCCTTGTCATCTTGATATGTGATATCATCCTTCATGGTTTTAATTGGTTTTAATTTTTGGATCTTGAAATTTCTCACTTTTTCCTAAAATGAGTTTTGATAATAAAAATGATAATTTTCAGTTATATTATGAACACTTAATGTTAGTGAAATCACTTTATACAAACATAGTCTTTTAAATATATATTATTTTATAATTTAAATAAAATATTTTCATTTTTGAAATATAATATTATTAAATTATTTCAAATATTGGAATCACTAAATACAAATATGATTTGGTGGAGATTATATTTCTAGTAAAAAATAATTACGATGGTATATAATAAAATAAGATAAAAATGTTAAGAAAATTGTAAATTATTGTGGATCCAATTTTGGATAAATAAAATAATATTTATGAATTATATATGTAATTTTTTTTAGTGGGATTCTAACATAATTTTATTGCCAAAATTGTTTCACATTACATCCATAAAACCAATGGATTCAATCTTAACCATTAACCTTACTTATTATTCTGAAGAAATAAACATTACATTCACCTAAAAATATATGTCTTATATACAACATTATAACCAATATATTTATTTTAGAAACTGTGCAATCATTATCTAAATTCAATTATATATTTCATTCAATGACTTCTAATCAATTCTAATTCCCAGAAGCATGCAGAAATATGTATTTTGAAGGATCATATGTCCAACATGAGAAAATTCATCAAGTAATTATTAATTTTATTTCCATAATTTTACCGTTTCTTCTCATCTAAAATCATGAAAAAATCATCCCATTATATAATTATGTTATATAAACATCATTTTTCTTTATATAAAATGATAATTCTATTATTACACCTTAAATTATCACTCACATACTGCTATAAAATGTTTTTTTGTTAGTTCAATCAAAATTATAGATAGTGTTATAAAAACACACCATTTCTCATCATGGATATGAATTGTGAAATTAATTTGTGTAATATAGGATATTAAGTAATAATTTACTTAATGAGTTATGTATTGGAAGTGTTTCATAAAAATTATTGATCAATATAAATATTATTGTTAGTATTAGTAAATTACTCATTATATGCTCATCATGGATTCCATTCATGAAAATCTTACCCATAATATCTATCAAATGAAAAGGGAATTGAAAAATAATTAGAAAAAAAGTTATATTAATATAATAAATATTATATGATTGATTAAATTGTTATCAATAAATGTGTACCATCATCTCTGTTTGGAAATTTTAATGAAACAATCAAAATAACTATAATATTTTGGTGAAAATAGACATTATTTAAATACTAAATTTATAAGGAAATGTTATAATTGAAATGTATAAAATATAATAGATATGGATTATGTTTTAAAATAATTAATTAATAAGATTATGATTATTTTATTGTAGGTCAAATAACATTAATGTATGGTTGGAGTAAAGGTGATATTTTGGAATCTAATTTTACTTTCATTGAAATATGTTTCATATTCACCATAAATATATTTTTTTGGAATATATACATTCCATGTATGTTTTATATCATTTTTAATGAAATTTTACAAATATACAAATCTATATAATGATCGTTATTTTATGGTATTTTGATGCTAATGATCTAAAAGAAGAAAGATTTTTCATTCAAATACCACACTTAAATCGAAATCAATATTATTAAATTTCTTTTTGGAAACATTTAAGGTTTATTTCCCTAAAAAATTATCTATATTTGTTTTGTTTGTTTCTTTCATGATTTATTACTTGTTCCTATTTTTTCACTTCTCATTTATTTCATAATTTCCCTAAATAAATTTTTTTAAAAGAAACAGACCATAAATATTTCATTATTTCAATAATATATATCATCAAAATACATATTTTTTAATTATCTATAAAATATTGTATGTTTGTTTATATTATTTCATAAGTAATATTTTATTGGAATCAAATTTAATTACAAAAAGAATAATCTTTTAATCTTTTGATATGAACAATTTCCAAAAAATTTATACTTTTATTAAGGTGTGAAGGAAATATATATCATTAAACTTTTCCCTAAAAATGATTTTTCTAATGTCTTAATATATTTTATTTAATAAATATATTATAAATGTTTTCGCGGCTTTACAATGGAAATATTCATCCACTTGATTAATAAAATACTTTCTTGTAAACAATGTATAAAAAACGTAAAGTACATTTCATATTCATTATTAAAGTGAATTTTAAGGATCTTATAAAATTTCCTTTTATCCAGGTTAACATGATTTTGTGTTACATATTCATTATTATGAATTTTATTTAATGGCATCATCCATATTATTTCTTTGAATGGATTATAATAATCTACTTTAGAAGTTATCATTGAACCAATTTATTTACCAATGGATAATTTATCAATGATGGAATTAATAATGGTTTTATGTTCAGGTGGGATATATATGTATAGTTTTCAATATATGATGTATGGGATATAAATCTTATAAACCATTTATGATTTGGATAAATAATTATCTCATAATATAAAATAGAGTTGGGAGTGGACCCAAACCAATTAGGGATTGTGTACTCTAATTGATTGGTTGATATTAAATTATGAAACCCTCCAACTCATTAAGAAATGACATATATCTCATGATATGACATTCTTGGGATTGGGTTACAAACTCAATAAACTATGGGTCACTACCCAAAATATGATGATGGTCTCAATAATTAGGATCAAAATAATGAATTATTATCTATATATAAGTATATTCCAAATTTTATACACATCTTATGTTTTACAAGCTCTTAATTATAAACTTGTATTTCTAAATTATTATTTCTCATATATTATGTATTTAAAAAAATTTTACTCGATGTATGAGGATTTAAGATTTATCCATTATTGGGTATAATACTCAAATGTTATGTTAGTGAAACATAATTATGTTCTCATACAAACATGTTATTTTTATAATAACTTATGATATTTAATATTTTTTCTTATATTTATAATTAATTAGAATATGAGATCACCATTTTTGTATACATCACGTATATAATACGGGATAATATTATGATTGATATGTATAAGAGTGTTTCAAGAATGAAGACTATTTGTTTGATATATTTAAGATATTTTAAAATAATTTCATCATGTTTCTTGGCTCTGTAGACACCGAACATATTGGTTTTAGGGGAGATTAATTAGGATATGTAATAAAAACTCATATAAAATGATTTAATTTTTATGCATGTTTTGATCAGGTATCTTTTATTGGTATCTGATTGGGGATTAGTTATTTTTGGTGATTATGATATAATAATAAGTTTATATAACTATAACCTACATATAATAATCCAAAAGAGATGTAGGAAGAACTAAGCATTTCATAGTCTGTAAAATGGGGTCATAATTTATGATATTTAAGGATTTATTATGTTTTTCAAATAAATGATTAATATTAATATTATTGATTAATACTCGTACAATTTTTTTGGTTTTAGTTAATTGATAGAAGTAGGAATCATTGATTTAATAATGAGTGTGATGTACAATGCAATTATTTTCCTAGTTAACAACCTATAAAGATTGAAGTTACATTGAAATATATAATTTCAATGCTCACTTGAATCTCTCAAGCTAGGAACAATATCCTAAATATTTCCCTACCCACCAATGATCCAAGAAAGATTCATATTTACATTGAGGACACCATAAAATTTGTACCATCCTTTAGTAGGTATTCTAATGTAAAAATTAGCATACAATAGAATAATACAATTTATATTATCATTTCTATACTACAATGCTTGTATCATGAATGTGGTATCTTATATATTATTTATTTCAAATTCCATAATAATGAATTATGGTTTGTTATCAATAATATGAGGAAAGAGTAATGAATCAAATCCATATAATTCTAGTTCATTTGGAATGTATTCTTCCATAAAAAATTACATAGAAATATTTATAAAAAAATAGAGAGGAAATTCCTAAAGTTGAAGAAATATATGGAAGAGTCCATTAGTAACTATGAGTAAACATCATGATTCATACATGGTAATATTATGGTTTAAAATTAACCCTGAAAACCAAATCGATCATTTTTTAGTTTATTAGAACTATTTATTTCATAACAATTACCTATATAGGGCATTTGTTTCTATATATAGATTATATAGTTTTTTATCTAGGTAAAAATAAATATTAGAGACTCCCATTATTCTCTTCATTTGTGGGATATGAACTAATGAATATTGTTTTAATGGAAGATAAATGATATAGCATAGAGTGGAAAAAAATTACCTTTCTATATGATTAAAATGTGGGAATAATCGGTGGGGAAATTGTCTCAATGTAGTTGGTAAATTATTCAAGTGTTGACGATACAACAATCAAGAACATGAATTCTAGAGAGATATGAAAAGAATAAAAATTAAACACATTAATGGGAATGTCATCCTATGAACCATTCACAATCAAATGATTTAATTATAATGATTATGGGAATTACACCAATGTGTTCCCCATTATGATTATTATTTATGAAAATAGACTTCCAAAACTTCCAATCAAATGTGTGAAAAAAACATATAATGAAATAAAAAACTATGATAGTTTGTGAAAAAAATTCATGGAAAGGTACCTTGATCATAAAGTTTAGAAATAAAAATGTCTTATTTGATTCTGGATCTTCCCAGTCCATTATATTTTGGAGGTTTTCTATGAGAATCAATTCTACACGTTAAAGGATAGAAGTTGACATATTAGTGAAAACATATAGTGGCATGATTACTTATACCAAGGTCTATAAATTCACTCTAATAGGATTATATGAAAATGCATTTCATAAAAATCATATTATTCATTATTTATTAGATTTTAATATGATCATGTGAAATAATTTGATCTCTTCATAAGGACCCAACATTGAATTTCAGGATGAGGAAGTGAAATTTCATATCTTGAATTAACCTATGATCATAAATTGTTAAAATTATTTTTATGAAACCCTATTGAAATTATTATAAATATATGGATCTTAATATGCAGTCATAATATTTATTTAACCTAAAAATTTGGGGACAAAGTAAATATGGATGATATGGTAATTATGAATGAAAAAATTAAAGTTTTTCTTTATGAGTTATGTGTTTATCCTCAAAATCAAAACAATGAGTTTTTAATTGATTATTTACATTGAAAAATCATATTTAATAATTCGTTAAATAATAGAAAAAAACTAAATATGAGGAATTGTATAAGAAACTACAAGATTATTTAGACAAATGTTTCACACACTTATCTTCTTTACAATGGTGTGTAATCATTCTATTTATTGAGAATAAATATTAATGAATGCATCTATATATTTATTATCATGAACAAAACTGAATTATGATCATGAACATGTATACTCTATCTCATATTGAGGACATGTTTGATCAACTATTAGGGTTTGAGTACATCTTAGAGAATGAAAATGGACATGGATATCATAAATTAAGTGTAAAATGTTATTTGTAACAAATGAAAACTTTTATGCAAGATATTGTCATTATGACTTCATAGGGATACAATTTGGAGTCATAAATACCCCAAATATCTTCATAGATATGATGAATATATCTTAAATAACACACCAATAAATTTGTTTTATTTTTATTTATTATATTTCAATATTTTCTATGAGTAAGGATCAATATTAATGTCATATAATAATTTTGATAAAAATCTCGAAAAAGGATAATTTGTTTTATAAAATTTAAAAATGTGAATTATATTTGATAAAATTAACATTATTGGTTCTATAAATCCAAATAATGAGTATATATATAGTTACATTAATGGAAATTGTTTTAATGAATGAAAAAAAATTACTAAAAAAATAATGAGTATTTCAATTTGATTTGTAGGATAATATTAAATATTTTCGAGAAATTTATAATGATTTTCAAATCTTCAAACTATATTAACTCATAAGGATGTCAAACACCTCTAGGAAAATTATGGTAAATAAAACATCAAGGAGCTGAAGAGAAATTTGGTCACTGCACTTATGCTCACATTACCATGTAGTGGAGAAGGGTTTTGATATAGAATCATCCATCTGAGAAATGATTTGAAAGGGAATTCATGTATAATTACATTGATGTAAATAAAGACACACTTCAATTAATAAACCATGAAAAATATTTCCCAATAAATTATTTTGATCTATCTGTAATGATATCTACATTAAAGATAAGGAGTAATTATCTTCTTGATAAAATGTGTAAAATATATAATGTTTAAATGAGTATAAATAATATGTTGACATAGTAGGAGTTGAATATAAACCAATGCATATGGTTGTATTTGAGAAAAAAATATGAAATCCAAATACATTATTAAACTATGAAGGTTAAAATTCTGGTCGATTATCTAATCCATAATGGTCAATCTACCTTATCCATGATGAGAATTTAATGAGACCCAATACTCAAGAATTTGCTGAGTAAGGGCCTTAAATTTATATGTTAAGGCAAAAAATCCCAACTATCCAAATGAATACTCAACTATCCAAACATGAAAATATTATGGTGGCATATATGGAATATATAGGGCTACTAAATAAGGTAGTAAAAATTCAAGAAATCATCTTGGACATTGACGTTATTATTAGATTCAATCGATGTGTATGTGTTTCATCAACACTATAATTGTAGAAATATATGTTTTATGATGCCCATATCTCATCATTATCTATCCATTACAGATTAAAAATGATTTATAAATATAACCAGAATCTTTTTCTAGGTTGGAGAGAATGATGTGGGATATTTCAGAGTATATATTTCGATGCATCATATGACATTAAGTTAGGGCATGATGAAATAAATCCAATTAGATGAGGAAACCATTATCCATACCTATATGGAAATATAAAACATCACAAAGGATGTCATCATTGGACTTCTTAAGACATATAAATGTAATAATTATATTTTTATGTTGTTGACCAACTTATGAATTTTGTACATTTCATTATTATTTGAGAATATTTAACTCATTATTAACATGAAATGATATATATAAAAGAGATGGTAATGATTCATTGAGTACCACTATAAATTTTAATGGATTTGGATTTTCTTATTAACTAAATTTATGGAAACTATTTAATAAACATTAAATATAGATATGATCTTCAGTGGAATTTATCTTCCTCAAACATAAAATCAATCAATTTGAAAAAATCAAAATCGTGAAGATATAATGACATCATACTGAATGGTTTTTAAAAGAGTTTGGGATCAATATCATCCCCTAGTGGAGTTATCAAATAATAATATTTTACATTATATTATTTTAATTTCACTATATGAGGCTCTAAATGGGAAGTGATGAATAAATACAACACAAATTGGTGAGGTTTGAGATTATATTATGTCAGTAACATAACATCATCAATAAATGATAGATAATATCCAATCCATTCATCATCACATTAAAACCATGAAAATTATTCGGAATATCAATTACATTAATTTTAGGTGATATTTTCATTTTGATGCTAGATACAAGATAATCATTTATATATCAACTTATAAGTGGGTTATTAAATTAAATAAAAATGGTTGTTAATTAGTAGATACAATGTTCCCTTCAAGATATTTGATCCCATTGGGATACTGTCATACCAATTTCATTTCATAAAAAACGGAACATATTAGATGATCTTATATATGTATATATATATATATATTACTCCCAAGTAAGTAGATACCCGACCCTTCCCTTGTACAAAACTCAGAGGTTGTATGACAAGAAAATAGATTTTATTTCGAGGAGAAACTAGTATAAATAATTGATTGTTGTCATAATGTAATAAAACTACCACTCACATAGTGAAATTTAAATAAAGTTTTCATATGTTTGAAAAATATACCAGGGAACCCAATGATGTAATGACTGATAAGTACCCTCATTTATTTTCATTGGGGAAATGAAAATATGAAGCTAGAATTTTTTGATGTCTAGAAAAATGTAACAACCCAAAAATTTAATATATATCATTCCTTTATAAAAATAATATTTTGAATATATTTCTTTATATGAAACCCCAATCTAAACCAAATAACAATACATATCATTCAAATAAATTATTAGAACATAATATAAACATTAGTACATTTTGATAATGCCTTATGAAACATCATTACGTAATGTACAACTGGAAGAAATCCATAGGTCAAAAATTACCAAGAAGATAAAATATTTATCCTTATAGATTTCCATGAAGATCTCTACATAGATTGGAACTATTAAAATAAGATAGATAATTAAAAATATTTTAGACATATTGAGAGTGAATTAAATGAATAAGATGAATCATTTTGGGAATGTATATAAGAATATATATATATATATATATAAGGTCAAATATGAATGTTATATATATTAACATTGTAAATAGGTTCATTAGATTCATGAACATTGGGAATATTTTAATTTCAAATATAGAGAAAGGTATATACAAATGATATGACATGTAACCAAAAACATATAATTCATAATTTTAAAATTTTAAAAAATAAATATTTAATTATAATATTTAATTATATTATATATTTTATATCAGTTACATTTAATTTTAAAGAATTCTATGTTAATAGATGGGGTTTTTGGGCCTTCAGGAACGTATTTTAGGCCTTTATACCTCTAGTAATCAAGGATATGTATATGGTTCCCAATCAACCCAATTAAAATAGTGGAATTTGTCTCCTTTATAAAAGTGGTTTGACCAAAGATGGATTCGATTAAATATTTTTCTTATTGATTTATATAAGAAAACAAAACATTATTATACCAATATATTGATAAAATAAAATTGTTAAAAGTCAAATAAGAAAAGTATTTGAGTATTGTAAAATTTATATAATGTGAAAAATATATTTTTCATAATTTTTTTTACGTATTGTGTAATTATAACATAATAAATTAAATTTATCACATTTAAAATTAATTTAATGTTTTAATTTATAAAAATTAAATTAACATTAATTTTATATATAATTTACTAAAAATTATATTTTTTACATATAATGTTTAAAATCATTTTAAAAATAATTATGTTATTCTGAAAAATATATTATGTTTTTGATTAAAATTTAATTTAATCATATTTAGAAATTGAATTAGATCAAATTCGGTCCAAATTTAGGAAAATAATTTCAAAATGTTGTAATAATTTTTATCTTATATTTTTATTTAATAAATCACAACAATGTTACATAATTACATATTATAAAATGTGAGAAAAGAAAAAAATTAGTACCGCCTGAGTTTGGGATAATATAAATAAAATTTATACATTCTAAAAATATTTTTTTGTGCTATATTAATATTACTGCACCAAATAATTTGTTAACTAACATTTTTTCTGCTAAAATACCTAACCCCTAGGATATTCTATCGTTACCATTCACCAAACATATGTTTCAATGAACTATCCCTCATTTTCAATAATAAAAGGAGTTATATTATTACTCATCTAATGCACTATATTCATTTCAATACCTCTGGAGTCCCTAGGAATTTAAAATCTCTAAATTTCCAATAATACATTTTTTAGAATCATGATATTATAAAGAGGAAAAAAATCCTTTTTTTCAAAAGGAACCCTTGTCAAGAAGAAGAAAAATCATCAGGTAATTTTATATGATCTTATATTATATTTTATATTACCTACTCATATACACTCTTAATAAAACACATCCTACGCTATATTATAGTTTAAGTAATATATTTATTGTTTTTATAAAATTATAATTATATTACATAACTTTAAATTCATACTCATTCATTAGTATAACATGTTAAAATTTCTGATAATTTAATCCAATCTATGAATAATAATTTACCAACATCAAAAACATTCATCATGAATAAGTTTAAATCATTTATTGTTTTAATATTTATTATTAATATTTAATATAATTCATTAATATGGTGCTATAATTTTGAAATAAAAATGAATGAAAAATAGAAATTAACTTGTTAATACCATTAAATTACACGAAACATGTTCGTCATGTATTCAATTTTTAAAAATAATAACCATAAATTCTATCAACTGAATATATAACTAAATATACAATAATGAAAAATTATTATTATACCTAGACTATTCTCATAATCCTAAATATAATATAAAAAAATGGACAAAAACAACACTTACGAAAGATGTACTAAATAATCAAAATTAATAACATATGGCGTTGAAAAGAAACGTTAACTAACTAATATATGTTTACTGAATGATTATAATTGAATATTATAAATTTTAATATATTTTAAATTGTTAATTAAATACATGATTATGATGGTAAGATTAATAATATAGGAGGTTAATGTTCTTTCATGTACATCCGGAGTAATGGTAAGGATTTCCTGACTAAAATTTCATTTCATTATGATTTGATCGATATTAACTACCTATAGTCTTTTTTTTGTTATATACGTTACATCAATGCATTACATCATTATATTCATATAATGAATGTAATTTACATTGAAAACATAAATTCTATCATTTATGTTGTTTTTATTGCTAATCAACCAAATTCAAAAATATTTTATTTTCTAATCACACATTGAATTCATGATTTCAAGAAATATAATTCTATATAATTAAATTGTCTGATATTTATACCTATGACCACCTATATTTTCATTAAATATATGTTTAATATTTTTACATGTATAGATACCATTTTTATTCTCGTAAAGTTTATAATTTATATAATGTAGTGCTTGTATTAGAAACCAACCATACCACTTATTTTTAGTGGGGAATATTTATCGTATACATCTATATTATTTATTTTTATATGGATTTTATTATATATACATTTATGATTTATTATTGTCTTTATTAATGGGTTTTAATTAATTTATGAATTTAATTGCTTCTAATTTTTTCCTTATATCAAATTTATAGAAAGTCCTATAGTTTTTACAATGATTTTAGAAAATATAAAATTTAAATGTTTTTATATAAGAACCTTTTTTCCATCAGTATTAATATATTTATTTAATGAAATATCCCGCACTTATTCCCATCATATTTAAAATAATCTATCATTCCATTTATTTTATATAAACTTTTATTTTAAAATAAAATTTATTAAATATTTAATTGTAATGTATTATTTCTCCTCAATTTAAATTCAAATATACTAATAATTTTTTTAAATTCTTGTAATATAACATTATTATTACTTATTATTAATTAATAGTATAATTAAATGATACCATACATCTTATTTCTCTATATTTATTAATAAAATTCCTTATAGAATTTCTCATTGAACTCATTTCATTGGAAGGATTATTTTATTTATTATGTAATTTTGAATGTTTTCATGTTCATGTGTTATGGATGTTTCTGATTTTTTTTTTGTTTCATGTGGACAAGGAATCATATGTCCCCGTAATTTATTTAATGGTGAATTATATCTTTAGATAAATGGGAATAAAGTGTAAAACTCATATTATATGAGACTTCGTACACAATGTGATTGGAATGATGGAAAATATAAAACAATCCAATGAATATACTAGGCATATATAACATGAGATGTCATGTTAGGAATTTCAGATGAAAATAAATCCATTATGGTATTCTATCCATTTTTTGATGATAGTATTGAATGTGAACCTTTAAATAAATACTGATTGTATATTCATATATATATTCCAGATTTATATAACCATGTTTTTTATGGATTATGAATATTAAATCATATTTCCACATTCATATGACTTATAAAAATATTAATAGAAAATTATTATTCCATGAAAAATGTTTTATGACCTATGATTTATTGTGTATGATTATTTTTTATTATGCTCATCAAAATTCTCAATGTTATCATAAAAACATGTTTGTCTTATACATAGTTATGATGATTTTAATGACATACTAATTATCATTGTCTTGAGAGTACAACGAGTCATTACTAGGCCTTATGTGACATCCCTAAGACACCCTATACTGGAAATAAATGTTGAAGGGTTTCAAATATACATTGGGGGGATGATTTACCCGTTAAGAAATTACCGATAAACCAACCCAGAAAAAACAAAACATTCAATATATGATGCATGAACAAAAGAAAGGCCACTAAACAACTGCATTATGTCAAACCACATCAAGTACACAACAACGGAAGATGAAACTAGGCATCAAGGTACATAGCAGATGAACGACTCAATAATCTCAAAAGACAACACGACTTCGCGATCCACAAGATCCATGCTCCACAAAATCTCCCAAGAATCCTTAGTGATCACTAGCAATAATATGATTTTCCATTACATTTTTCCTGGAATACAACATCTGCAAAAGCAACAAAGTTCCAAAGGAGGGGGAGTATAAAACTTAGTAGTTTTCCTAATGACTTCCCTACTCACACCACTAGTATAGAAAGGTTAGCATCATTTATATAAAGAATATTTTATATAATTTTTTTTATCAAAATCATTTATAACTAAACATAAACATGTTTCCCAGACCATTAAAAACCAAAGGAATTCCAAAAGTAACTAAAACCAATTTTCCAGCAAGTTAATTTTCATGAAAAATAACCAAACATGCATTATAACCATTTCACAAAAATTTTTTTTTTTTTGCATACCCATCCATTTCAAAAACACATGAAACCAACCATGTATGCTACCTGGAAGAGGGGAGAATTCATAACCCATATCCATCCCAACCATGATGGGGGTAATTCTTACCGTAATCCAACCCAAATTCACATGAAGGCTTGACCAGAGAGAGCCTTAACCCTTATCCATACCTACACTAATGGGGAAGACCCCTAACCCTTATCCATACCGAATGCAATATGAATTTTTGATTGGGAATATCCCTAATAATTATCCATACCAACCCTGATGGGGGAGATTCCTAACCCCTATCCATCCAAAATGAAATATGAAAAGACACCACATCTTCCCATCAATCATGCCAATATAACCGTTAAAAAATACCTTTTTACTGAAAAATATTTCCATCAAAACCATTTAAAATCCAAACCATTTCAATTCCAAAACATTTCCATAAAATGATATTTTTATTGAAAACCAATTTTTCATCAAACCATTTTCAATTTCAACAAATACATAATTTTAAATCAACATTTTAAATTCAAAAATCCAAATCACTTTGTACAACAATTCCCCAAGATTTCACAATTTCACTAAAACCATAAATCAGCAATAAAGATTAATTATTGTATTCCTTTAAAAATCAATTCCACACCAAACTCTCAATTTAAAATCATGGAAATCAATTCTACTAATTAGAGTAGAGAAAGAATATCCCTACCTCAATGGTTTTGACGAAAACCACAACGGTCAAAAAATGCTCAAGAAACCCGTGTTGCTTCTTCAAGAACTCGCATTAGATCTCTTCTCCTAGAAATATCAAGACAAAATATCATCATATTTGGAATCCACACACATTGATCTACCCATAACGCATGCATATCTATGAAACCGATTAAATAGGATAAGTAGATCTAAGTATATCTAAGAAACCAATCAAGAAAGATGAAGAACGATCACATACCTCAAGAATTCTGCTTTGATTCACCAATAGAGGCCTTCATATTTCCTCCAGAACGATGGGAGAACCCTTTTTACCCATAATAGAAACATAATCCCGAGTTATGGATGCTTAGGATCTTAAACTAGTCACATAGGGGAAAAACGAATGAGATCCACTTTTATAGGATCTCATTTAAGTGGCCGCACCATTTGGTCGCACGGTTCGAAAAATTGTGCGCTAACCGTTCGTTAGCCACTACCTCAAAAGACCCTCCATGCATGGTTTGGCCACACGGTTAGAAAAAACGTTCACCACTAGTGTGTAAGCTAATGCCTCATGTTCCCACTACGCACAGTTGGCCGCATGGTTTAGACAGCCCGTATGCCGCCCGTGTGACTTCCCCTTTTCCTCAAACATCATTTAAATTTCTCCCAACTCTCCCATTTATCACCATTAACACTAAAACCATTAAAATAACCAATAAAAAGTTACATACTAGAAATTGGAGGTACTACATTCTCCCCAACATTGGAATTTACATACTCAAAAAGTAGAAAACCTTCACTCAACTAAAATAGTTCTTACTATTGCTCTTTCATTTCCTTCTCACGTTCCCAAGTCTCTTCTGGAATCTAACCATGCTACCATAAAACACGACCTAGACTGATTCTTTTCCATGTATGAAATTATCTTTACAATACATAATCAATACCAGGATATGTATAAATGAAGAATCTCGTTCTAGGTCAACGTGATCCCATCTGATCATGTGGTCAGGATCAGGATGATACTTTATAAACTGATATACATGGAAGACATTATGCACCAAACTGAACCACGGTTGTAATGCCAACTGATATACCACCTCCCCAACCCATTCCAGTATCTCAAAAGGGTGATTTTATATAGGAGATAACATGCCCTGCGTCCCTAAATGATGATGTTGAAGCCTTGTAGAGATCCTCAAGAAGACATGATCACCCATAACGAATGACAACAGTCTTCAATGATGATCTACATAATATTTCGGATGACTCTGAGCTGTCTTCATCATCTTTCTAATCAACTGGATCATCTCAGTTGTTTCATGGATGAGGTTTGGCCCGACTAGTGACGATTCAATAGGTTACACCCAGCATAGTGGAGAACGACATGGACGCCCATATAATTCTACAAACAGAGCCATGTGTATTGAGGATTTATAGCTGTTATTGTATGAGAACTCCACTATAGGTATATACTCCACCCAAGAGCCACCAAAATC
Organism: Viscum album; assembly: GCA_963277665.1. Classification (NCBI taxonomy): domain Eukaryota; kingdom Viridiplantae; phylum Streptophyta; class Magnoliopsida; order Santalales; family Viscaceae; genus Viscum; species Viscum album. The sequence continues at coordinate 1,210,708,692 of OY728159.1, forward strand.
CATTACAAAAGCCTGCAACATATCATCCATAGTTTGTATCGTCCGCTCAGATTGAGCATCCGTTTGAGGATGATACACTGTGCACATAGTCAACTGAGTTCCAAGGGATTGCTGTAATCGTTTATAGAAAAGAGATTTGAACCTCATCTCTCTATATGGGACTATAGACACTAGTACACCATGCGTCTTTGCCACTTCTCGAATATTTATTTTTAAACGATCTTCCACCATATGGGTTTCACGAATAGGGATGAAAGGAGCCGACTTGGTTAGACGATCCACTATCACCCAAATGGCATCATGTTTCCAGACCATTCTTGGAAGACCTATAACAACATCCATTGATATCTGATCACATTTCCACACCGGGATAGGTAAATATTGTAACATACCAACTAGTCTTCGATGCTTTACTTTAACATGCTTACAAGTTGAGCACCGTGAGAAGAACTCTGCCACCATCCTTTTCATGCCGCTCCACCAAAACTATGCCTTCAACGTCTTATACATCTTATGTGTACCTGGTTGTACAACCCATCTTGACTGGGGATAAGCATGAAGTAGTTCATCATGACAACCCATAGGTACAACCATCTGATCACTGAAACACACAACTGAACACCCATCAAGATTCCAGATATCAACGGTCTCCCCACCATTGAGTTTTGAACCTACAACCAGACATTCTGTATCATATTTTTGTGCTTCATTGATCATCATTACTAAATCAGGAACAAGTGTAGGTGAAAAGAAAATAGCTACATCACCTCAATCTTCACATTCAACATGAATGTGGGCTAAGACTGATATCAACTGCCATTCATTGGATGCTTCTTTCGCTAACTAAGTATATGAATTTATTCTCAATGCATCCACCAACGAATTTCCATTCCTGGGTGTGTACATAAAGTTAATGTCAAATATTTGGAGATACTCCATCCAGATACATTGCTCAGGTTCAAATCATGTTGTGAGAAAATGTGTTTCAAGTTTTTGTGATCCGCAAACACAGTTTTTTCTCACCAAATAGGTAATGTCTACTTATTTTTAAAGCATGGAAGACTACAGCCAACTCCAAGTCATGTGTTGGGTAATTTTTCTCATGCACCGTCAACTGTCATGAACCATAATCAATCACATGGTCTCTTTTCATGAGAACACAATCCAACCCTGATCTTGAAGCATCGGAATACACCACATACCAATGTCTTGAATCTGGAATGTTCTAGATAGTTGTAATTTTAAGCTAAACTTTATGTTCTTGAAAGGATTTCAGACATTCTTCTGTCCATTGGAAGAGAGCATTCTACTTATTCGAAGCTATCATTGGTAAAGATATCCATGATAAATCACACAAATAACTTTGTTAGTATCAAGATAGAGCAAGAAAACAGTGTATCTCAAACACATTCTTTGATGGTTACCAAGAGATAATGGATTTTATATTTTTAGGATAAATAGAAACACCTTTCCCAGAAATGACATGGCCAAGGAAATGTACATCCCATATCCTAAAATCAAACTTTGATATTTTAGAAAACAAATGATGATATATATTGATTTGTAACAATGTTTCTAGGTGCAACTCATCCTAAAAAAATGTCATTTATTCCACCGAGATATCGTCGACCAACACCACAACAAAAGAATCAAGATATCACTGAAATATTGGATTCATCAAAGACATTATGTCCATTGGTGAATTCGTTTGACCAGAAGGCATGGCTACATATTCGAAGTGGCCATATCTACTTCTGAAAGCTGTCTTTGGAATATCCACCTTCTAAACTCGCAATTGGTGATATCCTAATCGCAAGTTAATCTTGAAGAACCACTAAGATCCCCTTAATTGATCATATTTATCATCAATGTGTAGAGGTGGATATCTATCCTTTATCATAACTTGGTTTAGAATATGATAATCAACACACAAATAAAGAGTTACATCAGCCTTCTTCAAAAACAACACTGGTGCTTCCCATGGAGAAGTAATTTGTCGAATGAAACCCTTATTTCAATCTCTTATAACTACACTTTCAATTCCTATAACTCTATTGGTTCCATCCTATAAGATGGAAGGGAAATAGGACTGGTCCCCAAAGGAGATCAATGGTTAACTCCAATTCCCTTACATATTGTAACCCTATGATATTATTGGGAAATACATCTGGAAATTGGCCTAAAACAACAAGAAAAAAAATTTCCTCAATCTCTTACATTGATGCCAAAGTCAACAGTACCAGTTGGTAAGATATCGTTCATGAAATTAGTGCCAACAATCTCTTTTCGCCTTTCTTTACCATCCTCTCTCCTCTGAGGAGATTGTTGATGTCGTCTTTAATCGTGAAACTAACTATTCTATTATCACAGTTGATGTGAGCCTTAAAAATTGTCAACCAATCTATACCTAGGATTACATCATAGACATCCATGTCTAACATCGAGATGTCACATTTTAACTCATCTCCATCAACAATTACAGCACATTATTTATACACTTTTTCTTGAAATTATCTTTCACCAAGTTGAGTTTTCAGTTTCAAAATAGAAGGCATCATTTATGGTTTTAAACATAGCAAGTCAAAAGCATGAGAATCAACGAAGGAATGTGATGTACTATTATTAGATAGAACCTACAAAAGGGAAGAATTCAAAATAATCATATCTATCACCGTAGATGGTCCAGCCTGATCATCTACCATCATCTTCTCAGCTCCATACAATTGCTTTATCGCTGCACTATTCTCTTTATTGCCTTGTTGAGATTTCTGCGGTTGAGGATTCATGCTATTGGGAGAATCACTATGGATAGCTTGGTTATGTTGACAAGACGGATTCTGATGTCCACGTCCTATCCTAGCATATTACGCTTGCGGCGCCTGAGGGTTGTCCCACACACCCAGCCTTGGTGCATTCCTATAATAGTGATGTAGATGACCTATTTGCTTGCAATTGTGAGAGGCTCTAGGTTGCGCTATATAATTTGGCCCTTTGTGGACATGTGAACCACATTGAAAACAACCTGCTTTTCACTAGGGTCATGGAGGAAGGTTCACTGATCCCACTATCTGATAGTGATTTCTAGTTGCACCGTGGTAATAGGTTTCCCTTTTCCTCTTGATACCATAGGTTGATTTCCCACCGTTTCCCATAAGAATCATCATTAATCCTCTTATCGATCCTGAGATATCACGTTCATCAACCGTCTTTCTGTTCACCATATATGTATAATCCTTAATATATCACACCATAATCTTCGATTGAATCTCTTTATTTAGCCATGATTTGAAGATGTGTTCCTTCAACGACACACTTGCCACAACCTCAGGTAAATAATGGACTAAATTTTTTAATTTAGCTACATACTCTATGACAGATAGTGTGTTTTGTTTCATGCTGAAGAAGTTCATCATTTTCTGGATCTTGAATGTGTGGGGATAAAAATGATTGTTGAACCATTTTTCAAATCCTTCCAGGGAAGGACTTTATCCAATTTAGCATGCACCGCTAAATCCCACCACTGACATGCAAGATCATCAAGCATATACATCTCCAAAATTACATTCAGGTCTATTAGTGTGTCGATGAAATCGAAGATACAATTAATATTACTTAGCCACAGCTCCGCCGTCTCAGGTTCAGCATCACCCCGAATGTTCGGTGGATTCTGCTTCATGAACTAGATGTTATGATCCACATGCCTTGGTTCATTCATCCAATTCCTCATATCCACTGAATAAAAAGCCTAGATAATTCTCTGAACTATCTATTGGTTCACACGTTGTTCTGTTTGCAACCAAATTCAATGTTTCCTCTTCAGGATGGTTTCAACGACACCTACTGGGTTCCATTTTCTAATCTAACAACAAAATCCATCAATCTCACTCTCTAGCAACTGATAGCTTAGAATTTAAAATTCTATCTCACCATCTATCACAACATTGTTATCAAAACATCATTTCCCCCATGTTTAAACATTTTTGAAAACATTACTAATGCCTTTTGAAAATCAACCCATTTTCAAAATACACCAAATACCCAATTTTAATAATATTTAACTTGACTACAATTTCTGTATTGGTCAACAATTCACTCCGTGCTCAAAATCCTTACTGATTCCTCAAAATGAGATATGAAATTCTAGTGGGAAGTGATTCTTATAAAATGAATGTCATGCTCATATAATTGGATAAACTCATGACAATGAGATTTCCCAACATTCTATAAGTGTATCCAATAAACATATGTACCCAAAACCCTTTTTACATGAAGTTCTACATAAACGGGTTAGCTACATCTTATTATGCTATACATTTCATGTTCGGAGAATCCTACTCTTGCCTATGATTTCAACCCAATAAATAGACAAGAATGAATTTCAACTCCAACACCAAGCACATTGATGACTACATGTTTGGAAAGGACCGAACAAGCTGATACCATTTGTATTAACCCGCAAATTCTCATTGTCCTGAGAGTACAAGGAGTCATTTCTAGGCCTTAAGCGACATCCCCAAGACACCAAAGGCTAGCAATAAATGCTGAAGGGGTTCAAATATACATTGGGGGACGATTTACCCTTTAAGAAATAACCCATAAACTAACCCAAACATAAACAAACATTCACTATATGATTCAGAGAAAAAAGAAATACTACTAAATAACTTCATTATGTAAAACAAAATCAAGTACAAAATAGTGGAAGACTGATCTATGCATCAAGGTATATATCAGATGAATGAATCAAGACTCTCAAAACACACCATGACTCCATGCTACACAATTTCCAAGCTCCACAAAATCTCCCAAGAATCACAATTTACCACAAGCAATATGATTCTTTACCTTTACCTGTGACTCAGAATACAACATCTGCAAAATCAGCAATGTGCCAAAGCATGGGTGAGTATAAAACTCAGTAGTTTTCTTCAATGACTCCCTACTCACACCACTAGGATAGAAAGGATAGAAACATTTATATAAAGAACAATTTATATAAAACGTTTTCTAAAAAGAAGGTTATAACTAAAAATAAACAAAGAAGCTTTAGAACCATTTCACAAACATTCCATTTTTTGGAATACCCAAGCATTTCACAAACACATGCAACCATCCATGCATGCTTTCTGGAATAGGGAAGAAGCCCAATCCCATATCCATCCCAACCATGATGGGGGAGACCTCTTACCCTTATCCAACCCAAATTATCATGAATTCTTGATGGGGGGGGGATCCCTAACCCATTTCCATCCCAACAATAATGGGAGAGACAAATATCCCTTATCCGTCCCGAATGCAATATGAATTTTTGACAGGGGAGAGACCTATCCCATATACATCCCATCCTTGATGGGGGATACTCCAAACACTTGTTTGTCCCGATTACAATATGAACACACACCACATCTTTCCATCAACCATGCCATATCACCCATTCAATAATAACAACTTTTTATTGAAATCCAGAACCATCAAAACCATTTCAAATACAAACCATTTCAATTCCCAACCACTTAAATAAAACACCCTCTTTTATTGAAAACCTATTTTTCATAAAATCATTTAAAATTTATTCAAATCCATAATTTAAAATCATCATGTATAATTCCAGAATCCAAATCACATTGCAAAACAATTCACGATAATTTCAAAATTTACCTAAAGCCATAAATCATCACTAAATGAAGATTTATTCTATGTTTTTTCACAATAAATTCCACACAACACACTAAATTTTAAATCATTATAATCAGTTATACTATGTAGATTCAAGAAAGAATCCCCCTACCTCAAAGGTTTTGATGAAAACCACATCGGTCGAATAACGCTCAAGAAAACCGAGTTGCTTCTTCAGGAACCCTCATTTGATCTCTTCTAATAGAAAGAATAACACAAAATATCATCATATTTGGCATCCACACAATTATATCTACCCATAACAGGCGTATATCAAAGACATCGGGGAAATAGGAGAAGTAGATCTACGTAGATCTAAGAAACCAATCAAGAATGATGAAGAACGATCACACATATCATAAATTCGGTTTCGATTCACCAATAGAATCCTTTGGATAGCATCCAGAAATATGGGACAACCCTCTTTGACCTTAGGAGAAGCAAAATCCTTAGTTATGTCTGCTTAGGAGCTTAAACAAGGAACATAGAGACAAAAAAGTGTGAGATACACTTTTATAGGGTCTCATTTAAGTGGTCGCACTATTTGCTCAAACTGTTAGACAAACTGTGTGATAACTGTGCATTAGCCACTGCCTCAATAGAACCTCCCAACATGGTTTGGTCGCACGGTTAGAAAAAACGTTTTCTGCCCATGTGGAAGCTACTACCTCAAGGGCCCACAACACATGATTTGTCCGCACGTTTTAGACAACCCGTGCGCTACCTGTGCGACTCCCCTTTGCCTAAAACATCATTTAATGTTCTCATGACTCTCTCATTCATCACCCTTAACTTTATAACCATTAAAATCCTCAAGAATGGGTTACAAACATGAAACTGAGAGTACTACAATGAATGATTAATTTTTCAAATGTATATTCTTACTAGGCATCTAATCTCACCCTTATTATGTTTTACTTTCTAATATTATGATGCAGAATATTATATACGATTTGTAAAAATGAGTATCATAAGAGAAGTATATTTTTGTGATATATTAATTAAATTGTATAATATATTTATTATTTATCTAGTATCTAATGACACAAAACCTTTATGATTTTATGTGTCATTTTTTATGATATGTAATGATTATTCATACAAAATGTTGAAATATGCATGTATGTTTATCTTGGACACTAACAAGTATTTCATTAATATATTAACATTTCAATATACTTATGGCATTTATATATTCATGTTATTATGGATATAATATATTTCAATGAGGTTTAATAAAAAATATCCAAAAACTATTCAGTTATGATAAATACCAGTTACTATGGACATCCTCCTTTGAAACACGACAAGGCTATAGGGAATGGAATACTAAAAAACCTATAAAAGAATCATTGGGATGTTTTTTACGTGTTATGTTAGGGATTTTAATATTAAAGAACTTCTATTGTGACTAGGGTTGGTTTGGTGACTAGTGTTATTAATAAGGGGACGAGAAGGGTGATTTAGAATATAATATCCATTAGTTTATATTTTTTTCTCTCAAGACAATACATTATGTGATTACTGTTACATATATAAAAATTATTACTTATGAAACCAAGGTAATGGTTTATTACATCATCCAATATGAAAATAATCATATATTTATCTTATAATTTAATATAAAATATTTTACATTATTTCACTATTTACTATAATTTGAATTTTATTCTAAATCATATTAAATACTAAACCTATAATAATATTGAAATATTGATTAAAAAAATTAAATAAATTATACCAAAATAATTTTTATAATATATAAAATTTATTTTTTAAATATAAATATAATTTATTTATAAAAACCAATTTTTTTATGACATGTTCAAATTTAGGATCCTAAGAAAAATTAATTTTCTTCTTAATGATTAATATTTTTTATTATATAAATATAAATTTTTATGTCTAATTTTTTTTAAATAAAATTATATTTTTAAAATTTATCATAAACATGTATTTCTAAAAAATCATTTATGTTTTGACCAAAATATAATTATTTTTTCATGGGGATAAATAACTAGTTTATTAAATATAACACTTTTTATTACTATCATTATGATGTAAATTCCTTTTTTTCTTTACATACAAAAATATTTTCATATTAATCTAATCATTTGATTATTATTCTATTAGTTTGGTCATTATATCCCAATAAAATTGATACTATTCCATAAATCATATTTTAATTGATTATATATATTTTCACATCATATAAATTTATTCAAAATACATTCATTCATCATAAAATCAAATTTAATTAAAGGTTTGATGTATTTTATTTTCAAAATTTTGACTACGTTACCCATATTTTATTCAATTATTATATAATTTCTCATGAGTTTGATTATTCTTTGAGACAAAGGTGATATAAATTTTCCTATTTTAGTTATTTTATTTTATTATTTTTATTATCTCATGGTACTATGCTTTATTTTATTTTTTATATTTATTCGATGAATTTAATGACAGAAAATAAATTTCTATAAGTTTGAATTAAGCAGTGCATATGTTTAATATTATAATAAAATTAAAATTAATACAAAAAAAATTATTTAGAAGAAAAATTATATATATAAATGCGGAGGCTGTTACATTCAAACAAAAATTATAAATATCCCCAAAAAAATTTGCATTTCACACACTAAAATTAAAACATACGAGGTACCACTATTTCATTATTTTGTTAAGAACCCAAATTTCCACTTCGTTTTTATCATTCTTGTAACACCCCATGATATAGAATGCATTAATACCATTAAAATTACCTTTATTATTAGTTATTTATATTTTTGAAAAAATGGTGCCTGGTTAGAAAACCAAGGCACTAATTATATAAAGAAGAAGAGCTTCAAAAGTCAAATGCACTGAAACACATTACAATATTTATTATGAAAAGGAAGTAAGTCATGATGAATTTCATCAAGACAGGTGATGTCTTAATCGACTCCCTTGTTCGAAATACCATTAGAAACCATGTTAGCTTCACGATAAATATTTGTGACGATGTAGTTGATGTAGCAAAGGGCACTGATGCAGTCCATCCAAAGAGTGGTGATCTATAACACAATAAATATCACACCATTCCAAACGGATTTCACATGAGTGGTTGAATCACTCTCAATACAGAGGGTGTTCCAGCCATGTTGTTTGGAAAAAGAGACAGCATGAATCGTACCAATAATTTCAGCTTCTATAGATGTTGCAATGCCACAGCTCCCATAGAAGCAAACAACGATTTTTCCAGTATGACTCCTGAATATGGTGCCTCACCCTGTAGGACTAGGATTGCCTTTGGAAGTTCCATCCACATTATCCTTAATCCATCCTGGTAGAGGGGGACACTAGAAGACATCAATCGTAGGAAGAGGTTGGCAATAGTGGACATTATTATGTAAATGTCGAAGGATGCTAAACTCTTGCACTGTGTTGCTGTAATGACCCTTTTGGATTAAAGCAGCTTCACGGATGGAGATGAGAATCCGAGTATTCCCTACTTTAAGATTGGGTAAGCATTTATTATGAATAAAAGCATTTCAATCATACCATATCACGTGATGAAGCTCAAGTACAATGACAAGAAAAATGTTTTTGATTTTTTTAGATCTATTCAGATCCACAGATTTCATAAATTAAGTCTTGACAGAGTCATGCATCCACCATCTGAAGTAAAAAATTTCCAAAATATAATTCCAAAGAGCAGAAGCAGTGGCACAAGAATGAAATAATGATTAGCATTATCTTTGTACTAATTTCAGAGGCATCATTTAGAATAGTGTTGGAAACCAGATGATTGCAGATGGTCATCAGTGGGAAGTCTATTATAATGAATTCTCTATATAAGAGTAAATCTTGATGGTTTTATCCAAGGTTGGGCAAAAAATTTCAACCACCCAAAATAACTTTTAATGTTACAAATAAAATGGCTGTAAATTTTTTTTGAATCATGCATACCATTGTGTAAAGGTTCCCAATATAATAAATCATTAGTGGTTGAGAATGGGTAAGTGTTAATGACAGTCATAATGTTATCTGGAGAGTGTCATTACTATCAATAAGAACATATCTAATAGATAGGTTTGTGTCCATATGGCGTTGGTCATGAGAAACCCTGGAAATTAATGGGGTTCCCGCCCATTTATCCTACCAGAAGTTCATGTTGGAGTTTCTGGAGACCATCCACCAAGATTTACTCATGATGGAGGAAAATGAATTCTTTATGTATGGCCATATAGAGGAGGCAAGAAAGGTATAGTTTCCTTTCATGAGTTTCTGAATAAATCTATTTTTAAGAAAGTTAATAGAATCAGAGTTATTGTAGAATAAGTTCCAAGTGATCCTATCATGCAGTGCCTCGTTAAAATGTTTAATATTTTTTATTCCAATACCTCCCTTCTCAATTGGTTGAAAACGTATAGACTAGGGAATGGTGAAAATTTTTCACTCCATCGTGCTACCAGTCCAAAAATAAAATTTGATTGAGGTGTTCATTTTTTTAATCACACTAGCCAGACAATTGTAGACCATCATCAAATATACCATTTTAAAGACATCAATAGATTTGACAGGGCATATTATACCATCTATAGAGATGTATTTTCCTTTCCAAGAGGAATTTTTGTTTGTAACATGATTGGAAATTTCCAGAAAGTGACAAGATTTGGGTCTTCCCCAAAATATGGGATCACCCAGGTATTTAAAAGGGTGGTTTATAAAAAACATTTGTATATATCTTCACTAGAATTAATACATTATTAGAGATTGGGACAACAAATATGTTAACCAAGAGAACCACACTTTATTCAATTAAAATGAAACATTATAATGGTGTTATATGAAACCATGATTCACATACCATGGATTATTACTCAACATGTATAATGTAAAACCAATAAAATAGAGAAAATCAATACGTTACAATAGATAAAAATTAATTAAATATTCATGACATGGAAATCCCCGAAATATTTCTCAATATTTATTGATCAATAATAACAAATAACTATAATGATGAGCAACACCAAGACTGGAGAATACATTACGAAAAATATGAAATTAGAATTGTTCCTTGTGAAGGGAAAGAGTAATAAACTACTGATTTACTAAATATATATAGGACAAAAAACAATGAATTTTGAGTATTGTAATTTTTCATATACACTATAGGCATACTGAAGTCATATATAGTTAAGTGGAAAATTAAAAATTATATAACAGACATTGAAATAGAAATATGATATTAATATTATATATATATATATATATTTAAACATCACATAGAAATATTATTATAATTATTAAAATATGATATGTTTATTATAAAAATTTCAAGGATATATTTCAATATCACTAGATATTGTAAAATTAAAATTTATTATATTAATAATTAGTTAATGGTATTTGTTAAAGCGTATTTAGAGTAAAAATATTATATATTTGAAAAAAAATTATTATGTATTGTGTAATATATTTATAATATAAAATATTAATTCAAAATAATTATATTAAATATTTTTTAATATTATAATATCAATTAATATAGAATTCAATATGAACGAATATTAATAACAAAAAATTCTTAAAAAATATTTTCCCACAAAAAAATATATTTACATTATATATTTTCTCAAATGATAAATATATAATGTTTATGATTTTAATTTTATAACACAAACATTAATTCGTTTAATTATTATATAAATACCATCTTATGAAAATGATTTGATTTTTTTAATAAAATAATTAATTTATAGGAGAATAGTAAAAATACATACATTTACTATATACCATCAAATTTATAATAAAATTATGAAATAAAATATTATGAAACCCATTTTATATAAAAAATATATATTTATTTGTAATATACTGTTTTGAAAATAATATTTTGACTTCATAAATCACCCATTTGTCATTTTTAAAACTTGAATTGTATTTCCCAAAAATGTTTTTAGAAACAAATAAAAAAATATGACTCCGTCAAAATTTTAAATTAAATAAAAAAAATTATTTTCTAATTGAGTATAATATTTCAATATTATATACAAATTTAAATTTAAATTTTACGCATAATCATAATATTTTTAACATTAGCGATACTTACATTATTAATAGTAAACTAAATTTATAAAAGAATTATTTTATTAAAATTTTGTAATTTTGATTTTATAAATAAAAATGAACTTATTTGTTTTATGAATACAATATTATATTTAAAAAATTAATAAAATATATAAAAATCATTCTGTTTACAATCAATAATAAATAATATTAATGAACACATAATGCTTAAATTTAAATTTTTACAGAATGATTTTGTAAAATATTTTAATTTAAAATATTATTTTACCCTTTATTTTATTGAATTTTATTGAATAATGAATAAATAAAGGATAAAATATAAAAAATTATTACTAAAAATTTCCTTATAATTTTGAATAAAATGTTAATTACTAATTTTAAAAAATCAATCATAATGATAATAATGTTAATATAAAAATGTAAAAACCCATGGTAAAAGACATGAAGAATGTTTTTTACAAGTGTTTAATTTTTTATTGGACTCCTTATAGATCCATGATGACTTCACACTCCCTAATTATGAAATTTTGGATTCATTTACCAAAACATAGTATAATGTCATCATTTATGTTTAAGCATAATTCCCAAAAGTGTCATTTTCATCACTTATAAAAAGGGATCAATTCCACCATTCCATGGTTGTACTCACAATTAAATTTTTGTTGAATAATATCATAAACTACCTCTCTTAGAATCCATTTTCACATCCACAATCATCTAGTCTTAAAAATTTACCTTATGAAATTCACTTCTAAGGAATTCTCAAAGAGAACATCCACCCTCCAACATATGTATTACCTTCATCATTTCTTTTTAACCTTATTAATTATCATCCACATATATTATATCTATAAAGATATAATAAAACCAGTATCATTACTATAATGATATTATATTTTATTAATGTAATAACAAATAATTTTTTCTTTCCATTTTATAAAAAAATATTCATTATCATATTGCACATGATACAATATCTATAAATAGTAATCATCCATTTTTCATCAACACCACTCATGGATTTTAATTTTACATGTACATACATGTTATAATTTTCAGAAGGAAATTTAAATTTAATTTAATGGATGGATCAAAATTTTTATCAGGACTATAAATGGATTTGCGTGTGATAGAATGACTCAAATGGTTTATTTTATATATGTAATGTGGCCATAGAGGTATGATGTTCTTAATATGAGTTTAAAAGGGATCAAGTTAATTTTGTAATAAGTTTCAATATGTTTCTCTTAGTAGGACGATATTATGTGAATGGTTTATAAGAAACCCTTTGACACCATGCTGGTCTTGGTGTTTTCAATGCATTATGAACATAACATTGTAATGTTTCACAGTTAGTACATGGATTAGGGTAAACTGTTAAATAAAAAGTAGAAGCTATTTGAGTCGATGATCATCCAGAGGAATAATTCATGGTCTACATATCATTTCATAAATACTATGTTCTTTCCTACATAATTTTGGTATTTCTGATACCACATTTTTAGAATAATTTTCCATATCACAATCCCTAACAGTGTGAGGAATTTTTTAATTACAAGTGAATGGTGCATGGTTGGTTCCCAGTTTATAAAACCATGAATCCAACCAATATGAACAACTAAAAGTTAAATAAATGGAGAAAATTACCAAAATCCCCCCTCTTTTTACCAACTCCCTCTCTTCTTCTCTATTAATCCTGCACAGACCTGGGGGGATCTCTATCATTTCCTACATCTCAAAAAAATTATTTGGGGTGTGTTTAGGTCAATCATTGGCTGTTTTTAAGGTTAAAATCACATGAAAAAAACCTACCCTCTCTTTATTATTCCTCCTCTATAATTTTGGTGTTCTATAGTTTAGGTTATTCTATGATTCTTACAGAGAAATATATAATCATATGATTCTCAATGGGACATTTTTTGAATTTCATAGAAGAGATATCAAGACATCTTCTATAGATAGTTTCAAATAGTTCTCCAAAATATTGATTTCATCATGATATATTGGGTGTTCCGTTATATTTATTTTTGATTTAATTATTAAATGGTATCACCACTTCGGGATTCTTTCTAAAACATGGTCGGGGTTATACTATATGTCCCTATCAATTGTCCATATTTGTTTTGTGAATTAATTTAAAAGGTATGTTAACCATTATAAGGCCCCAGCCTTAAACCTTACTTAATCTTGAGTTATTACAAGATTACTCGTTGAGGATCTTTTCAGGTTTAGAGTTTTAGAGAATTAGATCATAAAACTTGCATTACATTCCACATATAAACAAAGTGGTTACATAAAGATAGTATTCTTCATTCCCATCAATGGAACACACATTTAAAATAAAACATGGATTAATTCTTGACACATCCTTGACTCTATCATCTTATCATGTACCTTTCCCTTGACCTGTGAAAAACATTTCAAAAACTTGGGATGAGCATAAAAACTCAGTATGGGTTATAAAAAAACATGGAAAGGAAACATGAGTTCATATATACATAAGAATGAAATCATACTTTACCCATAAAACATAGGCACTTTAACATACCTCATAAAATCATGATTAAATCATAGAAATCATAATACGTAAAGGTAACTTGAGGCATTCATAACATTCTTACGTAGGGAGTAACCCTCTTGGTTACGTTTGGAATACCCATCACAATATATTCCCTAAAAATCTATTCGGAGAAACCTTAACATTTCACTCCTTCGCGTTACCCAATGCATTGGAGAGCTGTAACGGGCTCACCCGCCCTTAGTTTATCACGGAACCACCCGTCTTCATAATAATGCCCAAGAACCATAACATAATCATATCACATAAAACGTGCATAAAGGAAACATAAAATTTCCACATTCAAATCACGAGATATCAATACAACACATTGATATAAAAACATTATGAAAACCATTTTCAATACCAAAAATAATAGAAAAGTAAAACATGGTATTTATTTTTCATTTAAAAAGAAGGTATGGCTTGTAGAGGAAGCCGAAACTCAAATAACGGTCACGACGGCGGAGAAGTCATTGTCGCCGCATACGTACGACAAAAACATTCCCTTTTGTCTCTTAGTAAATGCTTCGTATAAAAAATATTCCTTTTGAATAAACGTAAAAGTCAAAGGGGTTTATACACCGTATAAAAGAAAGTTGTGTATAAAATAAAATATGTCTCAATGAAAGGAGATTGAGACGAAGTCCCATACCTCGTATCTGACTTGACCCGACCGTACTTTAATCTCCTGAATAATAAACTTGAGGTAATCTCTACTTGCTTATGAATCTTTTTCAACTTCATTATTCCTTTTATACCATGTTATGAACATCATGTAATCATTTAAGTTAATAATGTTCATTTTGTCGGTATTTGGTTCTTAAGTCAAAAATAGACTTCTTATACTTACATGTTGTTAATTTGGTCAAAGGTTCATTATACCAGAATGATATTCATGATGTAGATATCATATATGTCATATATATCCAGTATCTGCATTCATTTATAATATTACATCACATTTAGAGGTAAGAAATGAAATGCACCGTTCATGGAGACGGTAAGCCGTACGTACGCATGAACGCTACTTCCATTTCTATTTCATATTTTCTGGAATGGAATCATAATGATATAAGAGTATATTATAATTCCAGTATAATAACATATATAATATCATTAACTTTATCCTTTACAAATCCCACATATGGTATTAATGAATCAAATCACTTTCAGGGGGCGGTAGTCCGCACTTCCTAAAATGAAGATATCGTGTTTTACCCATAATGGAAACCATAAAGGTATGCCCAAAATGAAAAAAACAGAAGCTTAAGGAAAACATAAACATATTATTTATCATATATAAAAATAGTGACATCATAATGGCCACCTTTGAAGGTGTTAAATGAGTGTTGAACAATCATCGTTTCGGGAGGCAGAATTTCGCCATCCACGGAAACCGTATGTTCTTTAACCATTTGATGTAGTTGTGTGAGAGTGTATCTCAAATAAATCTTATAACAACATCCTAGTATATTGAATATACTGGTGTTGTTACAAAAGAAGTAAATAAAAAGAGTTTAGGGGGTTGGAGAAGCAAAATAAAACAAATGAACATTAGAGAATGAATTACCTTAAAAAGTGTAACTCCTTTTGATTTGAGCCTAAAGGCTTCCTTTGAAAGGATTATGCCCAAAGGGAATCCTCTAGGATGAGGAGAGGGATGTGGAGAGAGCAAATGGGCAGGGGTTGGCCGATCCAATGGCTTGAATAGTGTGTGAAATGAGGTAGAGGTGGAGGCCTTTTATAAGGGGAGAGGAGGGGCACTTTTGGAAAGTAAAGAAACATTACTTTATTTGAAAATGTGTTTCGGTTTCAAAAGGTCCCACATTGATATAATTCGTGGATAAGGTGATAAGGGTTCGAAATCCACTCATCCAATTGGTTTTGGACATGTGTAGATCATAGATTTTACATTATCTTTCTATTTTATTTAAATCGTCAAATAATGATGTCATCGCTGCATCATTATTATGTCATAAATAATTTAATTTATTTAATGTCTAAAAATTATAAAACAAATACTATGATATAGGAAATATTTTTAGCTTTCCAATGACTATTTATAATCAAAATTTTGGACTTGTATAACCCCACTTAAAAATTGTTTTCGCAAAACATATCATGTTTCTGTCATTTTCACTTTAACATTAAATAAAAAGTAATTTATGTCATTTCCCAACAAAAGTGGATCCATGGGGTCCCCAAGTTGACCCATGGCATGTCTTGGTCGGCCATGACACAACCAATATGGTTGGGACATGTGTCTAGGTCATTTCATATTATTAAATCATTATTTATATCTTAAACTACACTAATAACCACTAATCGCGATTAAGAACTTAATAAGTTACTATTCACCAAAAAATTATTTTAATCTCATTGAACCACATTTTACTTCTTAATGATTACCATGTATGTAGGATTTTCAAAATTCAATACAAATAAGTGGTAAACTTTCATTTAACTGAAAAATCAGTTTGCTTGATTACCACTTAGTGGTTTCACTATTCATCAAAAAATTGAAGTTTTTCAGAAAATTACCAAAAATTCACCCTAAGCTATATTTGATATTCCGAAATCAAAAATGAAGTCTATTTTACAAAATTAAAATCATATAAGTCACATTAATTAATTTAATAATTAATTCCCGCTGCCAGAGCAAATAGCGTGTTTTTACAAAACAATAAGTATCAAAAGATTGACACCAGTTTAAGTCTAATTTCAAAGTGAAATTGATTCCAATGACCACCATTGGATAAAATGGTAAAAATATATTCTAATTTCACTTCAAAACCAATTCAAAACATAATATAATCATTTAAATAAATTAGATTAAAAATCAGTTTTGATGTAAAATGCAGTATTTTTCACTATTCATTAAAAAATGAACATTGTCAGAAAATTACCAAAAATTCACACAAGGTAAATTTTGATGTCCCAATCATAAAGGATAAGTTTATTTTGACAAACATAGTTTATAAAATTGTCAAAATATAGATTCAAAAATGGTTTTCCATCAAAAGGCACTAAAACAATCTTTTAAGAATATTAGTGTATTCCATGCATAAGATTGTATTTATTTTCATTTTAAGCCTCTAAAACACTATCTTAATCATTAATAGACATAGATAAAAATATCTATTATTCATTACTTACTTGGGATGTTACATCCTTCCCCCCTTTAGAAAATTGCGTCCCCGTAATTTATTTACTTATCAAATAAATGAGGGTACTTATCCCTCATTGCATTTTCAGATTCCCATGTTGCCTCTTCAATCATGTGGTTTTTCCACAAAACCTTTACCTGCTTAATCACCTTATTCCGTAACACTTGCTCCCTGTGGTCAAGAATCTGGACCGGTTGTTCCTCATAAGAAAGGTTCTCTTCCAGCTGAACTACCTCTGGACTCAAAACATGAGATGGATCTGGCATATACTTTCTCAACATCAAAACGTGAATAACATTGTGTACCTGAGATAAACTCGGAGGTAAAGCCACTCGGTATGCAACTGATCCAACCCTCTCTAGAATTTCGTATGGTCCAATGAACCTTGGACTCAACTTTCCTTTCTTACCAAATCTCATCACACTTTTCCAAGGAGAAACCTTGAGAAAAACATGATCACCTACCTCGAAAGATAGATCCTTCCTCCGGTTATCCGCATAACTCTTCTTCCTTCTCTGAGCTGTTCTCATGTGTTTCTGAATCAGCTGAACTTTGTCTGCCATCTCTTCTACCAATTCTGGTCCCATCAACTTCCTTTCACCCACTTCATCCCAGAAAGCTGGAGTTCGACACCGCTTCCCATATAATGCCTGAAATGGTTCCATCTGTATACTGGAATGAAAACTGTTATTATATGAAAACTCAACCAAAGAAAGATGTTGGTCCCAACTTCCCTGATAATCCATAGAACAAGCTCGTAGCATATCCTCCATTGTCTGAATTGTTCGTTCTGACTGCCCATCTGATTGAGGATGAAACGCTGTACTAAAATTTAATTCAGTACCCAACGACTTCTGAAGGCCTTTCCAAAAGTTAGAAGTAAACCTGGGATCACGATCCGATACAATGGAGAGAGGAACTCCATGTAACCTGACTATCTCTTTAAAATACAAATGGGAAAGTTGATCAAGAGATAAAGTATCTCGTATAGAAAGGAAATGAGTAGATTTGGTCAAGCGATCAACAATAACCCACATTGTATTATTACCTCGAGATGTCTTTGGTAATCCAACAACAAAGTCCATGGATATATTCTCCCATTTCCACTCTGGCACTGGTAAAGGCTGAAGCATCCCTTTCGGTAATTGCCGCTCTGCTTTAACCTGTTGACAAGTCAAACACTTCACAGTAAAATCAGCAATGTCTCTTTTCATTCCATCCCACCAGTAATACTCCCGCAGATCTCTATACATCTTAGTACTGCCCGGATGAACTGAAAATGGAGAACTATGAGCTTCACATAACAACTCTCTCTTCAACTGTGAACCACAAGGCACACACAATCTCTTCCCAAACCTCAAAACACAAACACAAACTTATCCAAGAACTCATGGAAAATTTTATTCATAAGGTCCATGAATACAGTAGGTGCATTGGTTAACCCAAAAGGCATAAATAAGAATTCATAATGGCCATATCTAGTACGGAATGCAGTCTTCGGAACGTCTGCTTCTTTTACTTTCAACTGATGGTACCCCGACCTCAAGTCAATATTCGAAAAATACTGAGCTCCCTGGAGATGATACCGCTTCATTCGATGGCCCAACATCTGCTGAAGTTGTTGCAAAGGATTTCACCACCCCTTTCTGCTTGTAGTCTAACTGCTTCCCATCACTCAAGCTCTTTGTCGGACACTCATTTGCATAGTGACCCATCTCATTGCACTTAAAACATTTCACTAACTGTAAATCAAATTTGTTCTTACCTTCACCTTGATCCTTTTCAGTGCAATCACGAGCCTTATGTCCCATCTTACCACATCGGTAGCACTTCCCAGAATTCAGAAGACATTCCCCAGCATGCCTTTTGCCACATTTATCACAAACTGGAAACTTAGTTCTCTTACCATCAGACTTCTTTGAAGAATTCTTACCTTTCTCCTGCCTCCTCGGTCTCTTCTTCTGTTGGTTGTTATAGAACACTTGGTCATCGGCAAACTCCATTTCCACCTTCTCAGCACATCGAACAAGCTTTTCATAACTTTTAAACTCACGAGAAGCTAATGCCCTTCGATATTTTGGCTTTAATCCTGAGTAAAAACGATTGATTTTACTATCAAGGTCCCGGATAAAATTTGGAGCATACCTTGCCAATCGAGTGAACCTTTCTTCATAGGCAGCCAATGAGTCTTCCTCTTGCCTCACTTCCAAGAATTGCTTTTCCATCCTAAGTCGAACAGCCTTAGGAAAATACTACTCAAGAAACATACCTTTGAATTAATCCCAGTCAAGAGCATCAATCTCATCGGCGTCCCTGATATTTTTAACCATGGACCACCACTGATCTGCTTCACCCTCCAAACGGTAAATAGCAAGACTAACCTTTTGATTGTCTGAACACCCCATGACATCAAAAATCTTCTCCAGTGCTTTAATCCACCCTTCAGCTAGCACAGGGTCATATGATCCTCTGAATGATGGGGGATGTTGCCTCAAGAAATGTTCCACCACTGACATGTTCCTCTGCGGTTGATCTGGCTGATCTCGTGCATGGATACCACCACCATTTATAGCCTGAGTCAATTGTGCCATCACTGCAACAAACTGTTCAGTTCCGATTCCGACCATCTCAGGTTGCTAATTTGGAAGGTTGTGTTCCTCCTGATGTCGTCCCAACATAGCTGCTTTGTTTCCTCTGCGGAAAACCATTCTGAACACCGAAATATCTTAGGCGAAGCAACATTGTAATCTGTAAATGCTATATCATTTCAATCATATTATAATTTAACACTTTTTTAACTCCTAAAGTTGTCTAAACCGACCTCTGATACCAACTATAAGGCCCCAGCCTTAAACCTTACTTAATCTTGAGTTATTACAAGATTACTCGTTGAGGATCTTTTCAGGTTTAGAGTTTTAGAGAATTAGATCATAAAACTTGCATTACATTCCACATATAAACAAAGTGGTTACATAAAGATAGTATTCTTCATTCCCATCAATGGAACACACATTTAAAATAAAACATGGATTAATTCTTGACACATCCTTGACTCTATCATCTTATCATGTACCTTTCCCTTGACCTGTGAAAAACATTTCAAAAACTTGGGATGAGCATAAAAACTCAGTATGGGTTATAAAAAAACATGGAAAGGAAACATGAGTTCATATATACATAAGAATGAAATCATACTTTACCCATAAAACATAGGCACTTTAACATACCTCATAAAATCATGAATAAATCATAGAAATCATAATACGTAAAGGTAACTTGAGGCATTCATAACATTCTTAATTAATAATATATAATTTTCATTAATATAATTAAATAATATAAATTAAATTAATTTATTATTATAAATCTCCTTTGGTAGTATACAAAAAAAAATTACTTTATAGTCAACTGGTTTATATTTTTAATTATAATATATTCAGAACACATTAATTAATAATATATTTGTGTAAAATATATATTATCATAAATTAGTTAATACTATTCATACCCTCTAATTTAACGGCTAGGTTATATCATATTAAATTAAATACTAATATTTTAATAATATATAGTTTTTAAGTAAAATTTAGTCTTCTGCGTTTTATATTCCATTGAAGAAACTCTTTGTAGATTTTAATTCAAGATAACGTAGTATTTAATTCATTGAAAGATTTATAATATATTATATTTGTTTAAAATATTAAAAATATTATAATCTATCTGGTTATTATATTCCATTTCATACTTGGTGTTTCATGTCATATATGCTATCAAATATAATGTTATTACATTTAAATTTTCAAACATTACAAGTTTCCATTAAAAAAATAATTCCCAAATATAATTTATTTAATAAAATAGATATATATTACAATATATTATTTGAATTATGATTTTTGATTGTTTTTAATAAAATAAATCTGTATGTTATACATATAACATTATCCAGTATACTACACTGTAATATTGAATTGTATTTTTTATTCCATCCTACAACATGGACACCAATATTCAATTCACACAACCAACTATTAGAAAAATAATATTGGTGAACCCCTTGGTAAAAAAATTGATTGATTAATACCTGGTCATGTTACTCATATTATTTATCCATTATTTATTTTAGTTCAATGGGGGTTATTATGTAGGGATTATTGATTGTAGGAATATATCCATATATAAGTTCAATTGAGAAAACATCCTCTTAGTTAGGAAAATATTTTTGGAATACACTTGTCAATTCCATCATTGCATGAATATCATATATTTTGATCTTATCTTTATACTAATCATTTGATAACGATGTTATTTTTCTCATAATGTTAAATAAATAATTTTAGAATTTTTTCAAATGGAGATATAAACATATTCATTGAATAAATATAGATTCAATGAATGATTTTATATATGTGATGTGATCTTGTTCTATAAATATTATATATTAGATATATATAAAGACATGTGATCAATTCATAGTATTCATAAAATTCCACAAATGATATTTTAATAATTTTGTCTATGAATATATTCCCTTGAATGTTAACTGAGTAAAAATTATATACATGAGTAGAAAAATTCCCAAATTAATGGATTCACTAAAAACAAAATTCCATTAATAATGACGGTGTTCTAATATTTATAATGAAAGAAAATAACATTAATGAATTTATTGATTGAGAATGAAAGATTACATTATATATTCTTTAATAAAAAAAGAATTTCCTTCTCACACCACAATTTTAATGTTCCATATTTGAATTAAAGATAACATTATATCATACCTAATCTATTATTTTTGTATGATACATTTTTAGTTATACCCAATGACACTTATCATATTTTATTAAAGTCTAATGTTACCATCTTCCATGAATTCAAATCATTATACAATAGGTAGAGGATTTATTAGAACATTATTTTATTATATCTTAATTTTTACCTTCATCATATCCATTTATATTTCATTTGAATAATTCGACACCATTATACACATGATAAATAAACTTATTCCCATGAGGAAATTTTCCATATCATTATTACAATACTTATTAAATAGAATAATAATTATATATATTACGTTTTGAAATTTATATTTTGATCCTCTAGAATTATAATAAATTGTCCAATTTTTTCATCATTTCAATGACACCATTTTGAATCACCAATATTCATATAATAATTAAGGGTAAAAACTATTTTATTATAGTTTTCAATGTCTATAATCCCAAAAAAATATAGAATACATGATATTTTTGCCAATAGAAGTGGTCATTATATCTTTTGGTTTCAATGAGAAAAAAATATACACTCTAAATTAATTTTATATTTATCTTATAAGACCATATTGATTCATCCCACATTTATGGAATATTATATTCTACCACTCGATTTTAAAATATATGTTGCAAGGAATATAATTGATTATAAATATTTTTTTAATTAATCTAAATCTATTTATTCAATGTCATCATTGGATATTATATTCTAGATTAGTTCCCCCCATTGACCATCTTATCATTCTAATAGATTAATTACCAATATAAAATTATATTTCTTCGTGCATTAAAGGATTGAAAATACCTTCTCAACAAAATTAATACTTTATTCATAAAATTTGTTATCCTAAGATTCTATAAATGAAATGTGTATTTTCCAAATAAAAAATTCAACCACAATGTTTCATATCTCGTGGTAAGGAGAGACTAATTCATGATTCATCTTATTATTCATGTTGGGGGTTAGTTGTTAAAGAAATATAATGAGGATCTAAATTCTAACTTGCATTATATTTATTCTCTCCTTTAGGAAAACATTATATTGACCATCTAATTATTTATTAGAAATATTTATCTTATTTAACATAAATAACAACTAAAAAAACAATTTAGGAATGATAATAATAACATTGAAAATCATAAAAAGGGAAAAATATTAGCATAGAATTATCACCAGATAAAATAAGAAGTATATCCTAACTTATGTATTTATCGTTCAAAATCTTGTTAATTTATGGGTTTTTAATTATTATGAACTCTTACCTAATCACCAAAAATAAATTAACCTTTATATAAATCAAACTATTATAACTTGACCCTCAGACACATATTATTACATGATTTTATTCATTAGGATCTGAAAAACAACTGATAATTATCGATGTATAATATCTTTGGGAGAATAGTAATATAATACATCATTTAAAAAATTAACTATATCATATTTCTTTTAATCATTATAATGTCTATATAAATCCTAAAAAATATAATTACAATATATTATACACTAATGACATGGATAAATAAAAATAGTTATTTACAAAGCCCAAAAAAGGGACAACCATTGTAATGAAGTATAAAATATGTCTCTAGAAGAATTATAAGACATTATAAAAGGGGAGGACCATATATTAAAATATAAAATAATGTAATATACAATATTATGACATAAGATCAAAAATAAAAATAATTTATAAATAACATAAAACATCTAATAATAATTGATAGTCCAAAAAATCAAACAAGATAACATAAAATAGCGTTTTAGGAATATTACTCATGAAACATAGATGGTATCTCATGAGAGGAAAACATTAACCAATGTATTGTGGAGCTGTATGATTCTAATCCCACCATCAAATCATCATATGTAAATTTATTTTTATGCCACATAATATGACACACTAGGTAATAATATTAATAATTAAATATTATTTCTTATTAATAGTCATTATTAAATTTTATGCATTATTGTTCAATGTAATAATTTTATGAAATTTTGAAATAAAAAAATTAATATTATAATTCTAATTGAATCATTATCCAAATAATATATTGATACATTTAAAATTAATAATTATAAACTTATTAAATTGAATTAAAAAATGTGAAAAAATGTTATATCACGGTATCAGAAGAAAAAATTTAGCAAATTTTGTGGATCTTTCAGAAAATGTAGAATTTTCAGTGAATAATGAAAAATAAAATTGTCTATATAAATAGTTGTTTTATTTCAAGTAGTTGTAAATTATTATTTTATAGGAAATGGTTTTAATGTTAAAATTAAATAATGTTATTAAACACAACAAAACTAATTATATAGTAAAAATATTTTATATATTATTTTGGTATATATTAAATACAAATCAGAAAATAGTTTTTTCTAAAAATATTCTTTTCATTTAGTTTGTGAACTTATATTAAAATTAATTTCATACACTTCTAAAAATTTAATGTTGAAAAAAAAGATTCATATTTTTTCCACTGATTTTAAAATTTAGTAATGTGTTCAATTTAATTATTGGCCATAATTAATAATAACCATGGAAAAATTTTAGTACTATAATAAATGGTAAAACATATAAATTGTGGTAAAAAAAGGTGTTAATTCAAAAAAAAATTTTATCTAAATAATTATTGAAGGATATTATATAAACTCTTATACTCTTTTCTTAATTTAGTGCCACTTTCCCAAGGATATGAAATTTTTATTTTCTAAAAGTTAGTAAAATAAAAAATTGTATTACTGATCTCAGTTCTAAATGGGAACTGCCTTTACAATCTTACTCAAACTTATAAAGCCACATAGTTCATCCATGAACCAAAAAATACCTTCCAAAACTTCTTTTCCACTATCTAGAGTATATTATCTCACAAAAATGAATACATAGTATGTTTAAGGTTTTATCTGAGGACGATTTTCCATGTGTAGGTAAAATAATTAACTATTTTCTTTTATTTAATTAATACTTATTCTTTAACACTCCGTGATTTCCTGGTAGATTATCTTTTTAATGAAATTCCATAGATTAGATTTCACGCAATGCCATCTTGGGTTTTATAACACACAACATTATGTCTATATGAAACAATATTTTAGTATTATAATTATTTATATGATATATTTATAACATTTCAATTAAATATAGGTATATTAATAGAAATAAATACATTTTCAATATGATTTATAATGTGTTCACTTAAATGAAACATATTTATAATGAAATCAATAATTTTTGGTAAGATAGTTTTATGTTTTTAATTACTAATTTTCTAAAGGACGTAATTTTTTAATCATTTTGTGAACAATAATAAAATTAATTTTATGCACTCATAGAAATTGTATTTATTAAAATAGAGATCCTATAAATAATTTTTCATGAATATATAACTATGGTTAGTGTTTATGACATTTAATTTTATGATTGGGATAATGGGTAGAATCATCAAGGTTATACATGAAATGGTTATAATATTGATGATGATGAAATTAAAAATGTAAAATAAACTGAATAAGTTATTAAAGAATAAGATATTGAAGCATAATGAATGGGTTTAGAGAGAAATAGAATGATTAATTATAAATTTTATTTATATTCATGATTTATTACATAAATAATTCTATGGTTATATGATTCATGTGATATATATGGATGGTAATGCAGTAATTCTTCTATAAGGATTTGGAAGCATAATAATTTACTTTAATGATTTAAATGTGATCAAATATTTGGTATTTGACAATAAGAGTTACATTATTCTATTTGGGGAATATTATGTTCATATTTATTTAATAAATTTAGAGACATTTTTGGGACGATTATTTTGGTACATAACTATTTTGGAAAATCCTTAACATTAGAATGTGATTAGTTGAACCTTGAATATTCTTATTTTGGGTTTAATTATGATATATTTAATATTAGGATCTAAATAGTATAGTTTTAGTAAATATTTAATTTTTGATTGAAATATTTATATTCCATATGATTCATTAAAATTTCTTGACTCTCCTTGTGAAGAAATAAAGTAAAAATAGATCACCTTACAACCCAATAATAACATCGATTCAAGTGATGAATTCTAAATTTTTTTCCAGAGTTCTTATTTGATGAGTAAAACAAAATTTCAACTCTATCAAAAAGGATCTCAAATTTTTGTAATCTTAATAACTTAATATTGTTTGAACGGATTGTATTTTAAATTATATATTTTTATTGAATTGAGGCCCTAATATTTTTATTTACCATTCACTTATTTTTGATTGATGACCACAATCACTCCCTATAAATATTTTTGTTTTACTACATGTATATATCTCTACATTCCATTAATTTATCTTATTTGAAATCCTTATTTGGGGTGACCTTCTTATTTCACATTTCGTCTTATTAAAATTATATTTAATGAAACCTAATTCTTATATGGGTTTTCAAAAAGGTATTTTCTAGTATCAACCTTTTAATTTTACGGGATATTTCAAATTCCATTGTTGAAAGGTGTCACAACCCATCCTCGGGGCCTGTGCAGTGACTACCCCAAGCCCTCCTTCCATATGTCAGGGGCTGTCGACTAGCACCAAAGGTGAAAACCCCGATAACTAGGAAGGCATTGCCTTTATAAATGTAAAAAAAACACCATAGAGTACAAGAGGAAGTAAAACACTAAGTACAAAGAGAAGTGCTGAATGGTAAATGGGCCAGAATACGAACCCAAATGAAAGTACAACTACAACTGAACAAAGTAGAACAGAAAAAGACAACAACTGGAAGAACAAATGCGGCTCCTGGTTCGTCCTCCTCAGATCCTACCTGAAGGGTAGGTATAGATGGCGCTGCTCCTGGATCTTCCACCACGGATTCTACCTAAAGGGTAGGTATATATAGCCGCCACAATGCTCTTGCCCATCATCCTCCTCCGGGTGTCGTCTCTCTATGAAGTCCACCTCCGGATACTGACTCGTCGTGTAGTCCACCACCTGGTACAGTCCAGTCCTCAAACACTCGGCCTCCGTCAGCACTACTCGTCGTCTGCATCCAACACAACGAGGTGCGGGCATAGCCCGTGTAGGGGTGAGTATAACGATACTCATTAGGGACCCCGGGACCCTCAAGATCTAACTAAAACCAACATGGATAACCACAAAGAAGATCTCAAAAATAACCTCTACTTAGGTATATGCCCATGCATATACCTAAGTTATCAAGTAACTCATCTCAATCATGAGGAAAACACCAAGATCATTAAATCAACGGACAACCACTACCCATGTATATGCCCATACATATACCTAAGTTATCAAGTGACCCGTCTCAATCATGAGGTAAACAAGAAGGTCAAAAGTCTCAGCTCAAACCAGGATTTTCATTATCGAAACCGTAACTGCTAAAGAGCTCCGTCTCTGGAGTGTACAGTGGTCCTGTCATGACTCCGAGGTACTGCTCACTAACCTAAGACTGCTGAGGTACTCCTCCTATCGAGTACCGCGGGTTAGCCACCCAAACACAGTAGTGCGTCCCACCGAGATATGTCACCCAAACACAGTAGTGCACGCCCCCAGTAGCATGCTGAGGTACTCTCCAGACGATTACCGCGGTTCTGCACTGTCACACAGGTAGTGATCCGTCCTCCATGGGTCTTCACCTCACAATGTAGTGCTCCGTCCACTGGGCTAGATGACTCACTCCAAGTCGAGTCGGTCAAGCAGTCGTCACGTCTCAGCCGGCTACATAGTCTCCATACTCTGCACGCTCGTCTCTAAGAGGGTCCGCTCCATGAGCTACTGGTCGATACTCCAAGTATCTCAAAGTCCCATGAAGTAGTATCTCAAAGGACCACCTCATCATTGGGGTATCAACGCAACAGACGGAGCATCAATCGGACACCCGGTCTGTGAGTTATTAGCCTTTTCGTCCCAGGGGCCCAGTTGGTTTCGTGAGCGAACCAACCCGGCCATATCTTAACTGTAACCTAAACTATCATAGGTTATACCCATAGGGACCGTTTTTCAATGAGATATCCAACGCCGCTGACGGTTCGTCAAACAGACGCCTGGTCTGAAAGATAACAGTTTTTCCGTTCCAAGGGCCCGGTTGGATTTCAGGTACAATCCAACACGGCCAATATCCAACAGCAACCAATACTCTGGAAAAATACGCCAAATGTTCCGTCTCATCAAGAGTAATTCAATGAGTAAGGTGGCGCGTCAATCGGATGACCGGTCTGTGAGTTATTGGCTTTTTCGTTCCAGGGGCCCTATTGGTTTCGTGAGCGAACCAACCCGACCACACTTCGACGGTATCCAAACCTCGAGCGGAGTAATCCAAAACATCCGTCTCACTTAGAGGAATCCATAAACGTCGATGACACATCAATCAGACCGCCTCGATTTAAGTATCGCACCACAACTGACGGTGCGTCGATCGGAGGTCTGTAGCCCATGTAATGGGCAAAAGACTAATGACAGTCCGAAAAGAGGGGTTTCAGGCCCAGACCGACCCGGCCCGGGACCCCCCGGTCGACCCGAACCCGGTCGACCCGCCCCAGGTCCGGGTCGGCCCGGCTCGGCGCGGCCCGGAACGGTGCAGACCGACTTGGCGGACTGGCCGGCTCGGCCAACGGCCGAGCCCTTTTGTGCTGGCCGGCCGGGGGAATTAATTCCCCGGCTTCCAGTTGTCCGGCCGGCCCACACCGGCCGGCCGGTTCCGCCAACAAGGACTGGCGACGGCCGGTCCTTCTTCCTTCGCCGACATCGGTGGCCCGGAACCGGCCGCCGGTCACCCTGTTCCGCTGTGGCCCAGAACCGGCCGCGGCATGGTTCATCTGGCGTTGTGCGACGGCACCACGCCCCTCCGCCGCGGCCCCACTCCAGCCGCGGTGTCTTCGGTTTTCTTCGACGTGGCATGACGGCGTCACGTCCTTGTTCTACTTCACGGCGCGACGCGACGGTGCCGCACATTACACTTCGTATGATCTCACATGGTGCGATGGAACCACGCCATTCCATCCCAACCAAATTAGAAACAACATTCAAATTGGAGTAGGGTCGGCCGTGTTTGTGTGGTCCGGCCCCCTCTCGTTTATTGATAGCAACTAGTCGTAAATTCACGAAGGACGACAACGTAGAATTTATGAACGAAAATAATTAAATAACCCCTACCTTGAGTGTAGCTAGAACGAGGGTTCGCCGTGGAAAATGAAATCGCGAGGCGAAGCTCCGTAAGTTGACGGATAACGCCCGAGGAGGAAGTGGTGTCTCCTTTTTGTTGACACGGGAAGAAGATCGAAAGAGGGTGTGTCGTCGATCTTCGGAAACACACCGGCTGCGAAGAGGAGAAGAGATGGTACGTTGATCTCTTCTTACGGTGACATCGTTCTTCGTCAAAGTCTTGTTGTTCTTCGTGATGAAGATGAAGAACTCTCTCCTCAATTTTCCACACACAACATCCAACCAAAATAAAATAAGGCTCACCCTTATTTTATTAACTTAAGCCACAATTCAAAAATTCAAAACATAAATTAAATAATTGAATTGGGTGTTGGCATACTTAATGAGAGGAGAGGTAAAGTCACCCAATTAATGGGAAGTTTAAAAGTTATAAGAGTTACACAACTTATGTGGGGGGTTAAGAGGAGTTTGGGAGTTAAGGGATTTGAAAAGGTGGGGACTCGTGTGGGCCCCACCTTACCTTTAATCCACTCAATAAAAACTAACAAACAGTGGGTCCCACCCTAACTCCTAAACATAGGTTCTAACTCATGGAAAGGGAAATAAAATTCTTAACGAAATTTTTTTTCCACTAACACTTAATCCTCAAATTAAAACAACTCATAACGAGAAAACGCAACTCCAGGAAAAGAGTTCCTATTCAATTACCGGCGCTACGTTTCCAGCGGTGCCCTCAGAATTTGATTCCGAGCACCAGTTCAAAAGTTAGAAATTCCCGCTCGTTCATTCACTGAACGTACCCGAGCTAAGCTTCGGAAAATGATTCTGGGCACACCGGGCCTCGGAATCAGGCACCGTCAGAAATTGCGTTCTTGTAAAATTACAAAGAAAATTAAGAAAAAAATTTCCTTGAAATTTCCGGGTCATTACAAAAGGTATTGAATTAGGGTAGAATAAAACACCTAATGATTTCATATGAAATTATATTTTAAAAAAATTCAATATATTGTATTTCGTGCAACACCGACGTCTCTTTCGATAAATACAACATTGAATAACTGTGAAACAATACATTAATATTATAATTATTTAAACGATATATTTAAAACATATCCATTAAATATTATAATAATAATAGTAATAAATAAAATTCATATGATATTTATAATATTTTTACATAAATAATAATACTATATAATGAAATTTATATGTTTTGTTAAATATTTATATTTTTAGAAATACCATTTTTTTTAAAAACCGAAATGATTTTGTCCATTTTTGAATAATAATTAAATTAATTTTAAAAAATCAATGAAATTAAATTTTAAAAAATAGAAATAATTTTTGGATTCAAAATATAAAAATTATCTAAGGAGGAATTTTTTCTATATTTCTGAAATGATTCAATTTTTGGCAAATAGTGAAATATACTGCATTGTTGTTAAAAATTCAACATTTCCATTTAAATAATTATTTATTCTTAGATTAATTTTAATGTATAAATAGATAAATAAAACATATATTCTTACTATTATTTTCATTGGAATCCTTTTTATAATAGAAGTAGATATAAAATTTTATTGAACTTTTGAATGTATCTTTTACCCACCATAAAAAGACATTTACCAGATTAGAATTAAACAAAATATTACATCATTTGTGAGTATATTTTGTAAAAATAGAAATAGATGGTAATAAATAATTTTGAATTTTTTATCTAATAATATCATCTTATGTTTATTTTGAATAGTAACATTAGTAAATTTTATGTTATTTCCCACGGTTAAGGGTAAATAAAAAATTTTAAAGGTTAAAATAAAATTAATTTATTTTTAAGTTTCCCTAAAACTTGTCCAAATTTTATGGGTTTAGTGGGATTAAAAAAAATTAACCTTATATCGAAATTATTATTTTTATACCACTTGGGTAAGAATAAGATATTTATAATGATTTATTTAATGAAAAGTTAAAAATGTCATACTCATACATATAATAATGAAATAATTTTTAATATAGGGTTATGCAACGTTAAATTTGACTATAAATTTTCACCAGATATATAAAATTTTTATGTACATCAAAGTCATTTATGTATAATTTTCATAAATTAAATAATTAAATTTAGTTCTGGTACATTGATGGTGAAGTTATTGATATATTAAAGGATTAATCAAATAAATGATATAAATAATATTAAAATAAATATCATTTGAAATATATGATGTCACACATTAGTTTTTGGATGATATTTTACATTTTAGGAATGAGTAATGTAGTTTTTTTGACATAGTAATGTAATGATTTTACAAAAAGTCAAATAATAAATTGTAAAAAATTGGACATAAATGTGATTTTAAAGTAAATAATATTTTATTAAAAACAATTCATAAAAATTGTTATTTTTTATAACTATTTATGATAATGTTAAATATGTTATAAATTATCAATTGGTGATTGTTTGGAAATATATATTAATTATATGAACCCTATAGGGGTAGAAAGGCACGTAGAGACAGTAAGAGAAAAACTATTTAAATAACATTAAAAAAAATAGATAAAAGTTGACAACATTATAAAAAATTGTCAATAAATAAATAGATTAATTTAACTATATCTTTATCACATAATTTTAATACTTTAATCATTTAATGGAAACATATCTATGAAAACGACAAGAATATTATTAAAATCAATGAATGTGACAAATATCACACTCACACTTCTTATAAATATAATATTATGGGGATATCTAAGAGATAACATCAATAATAAATAATTCATATAAATATAGAAGAAATTTGTAAATTTTAGGAATATAATATTTTAAGTGATTAAATAACTTCCATAAATAATGATACAAATGTGAATATGTAAATGTTTTATTAGTAGAAACATTAATTATGTAACTTTAAAAATACTAAAATAAATAATATTTTTCTTAATTAAGTTTCTATACTAATTTATTCAATTACTAAGTCATTTTAAGAGTGTATTGAATGGTTTGGTTCTATGTTATATTTTGGTTTGTATTTTATTTAATGTCAAATTAATTAATACTGTCAAAATAGACCATATTGATATTTATAGAAGTTAACATTTTATTAAATTATTTAATAGTAATATAAATCATTAAAAAATAAAATTTGATAATTAATAGGTCTAGAAGTTCATAAATTTTATATTTTTGTACAATTGACACCGCATAATTAAATGTTTCTAACCATATATTATATAGAATATTTTTAGATAATTATAATTAAATATATTGATTGCAGATGAATCAAAATGATACGGTTTCAAATAAAATCAAGATAACCATAAATATTATTTGTTGAGAGGATTTTGACAGATACTAATTTTTCCTTTAAATAACTACCATACAGATATTTAAATCAAAATTAAATTTATAACCAATTAGTAGTTTCGTGGTTTCAAAATGTACCCCTCCCCACACGTAAAAAATGGAACATCTCGTTATATTTAATTATTCCCGCTAAAACAATATAGATCAAGAAAAATCTATCCAATAGTCTTTAAAATTTCACTAAAATCATTTTAGAGTGCATAATGTTTGGGATAATTTTGTCTTATAAAGTCATTTTTGTACAAATCAAATGGAGAAACTTGGTGAAAAGGTAATTGTTTTTCCAATTTAATTCAATTTCATTTATTCTTCTAATTCATCTTCCTAGGTTGTTTCCATAATAATATATTAAATACAGTATAATCTATATTATGAGATTTAATTATGATTATGGGACAATCATATTCCACCTTGTATCCATCTTATATATAAGAATATCATCATACGTGTGTATGCATGACGTACCATCCCCAAATCGTGGTGTAATTTGTTTTTCATCACTACATTATTTGGATTGATATAATGATGAATATAACTGATATTAATAATGATTTTGAAATGATAATTAATTATTATTATTAATATACCATCCAATTTAATACTATTTAACAATTAAGGAATGGATATTGTCACCCTTGTATACGTACGACCTACCGTATCCACAATGAGATTAGATTAATCCTCCACATTAAAAATTAAAGAAATGTTATAAAAAATATATATAATGAACAAGTATAAAATTTATGAAATTATAATTCTACTTCAATAATATATATATATCATTTATTTTCTTCAATTCAATACAATTATAAAATGGAATCATCATTAGTGCGTATATATGACCTACCGTCTCCTTGAATGGTGTATTCCATTACATATATATTATATAAGAATATATTTAAGTACTGAATATATATGGTATATAATCATGTTTTACATTATTTATGTATGTAAATAAAGATCTAATTAATAATATCACGAATAACATGTCAAAAAAAATATGATAAACAAATTGATTATAACCTAAAACATTGCTTTATCATGTCATTGTTTAATAAATGAGTAATAAAATTTCATAATTGATTCATATATGATATCACAAATATTTTTCAGATTCAATAAAATATAATAATATGTTATAAACCACTCTAAATATGTTTTATACTTGTAGGGTATAAATGATACCAATAGTAAGGTTTTATTTTCTAATCTCATTATTATATGATATTATATATAAGTAAGTATTTACATGCTCATATTTATCATCCATGTACGATTTTTAAAAAAATATTCTCTAGATGAATATTTTTATAGTTTTTTATGGTACTCTTTAACAACAACATTGTTTTAAATGTTTTAATGATTTATTATTCTAAATCATTTTCATTAATTTCCTTCTTTTAAAAACAGATTTAAGGATTTATTTTTATAAACATGATTTTTTTAAAATATATATTCCTTTCAAATGTTTTTAAGTGGTACATGACACGCTGATTCAAATATCTTTTTTTTAATATCGTATTTTATAAGGGTTTGACTTTTTAATAAGTTATTTCTAACAAAAAGGGGTATTTTTCCAATGATATTTTTAATCATTTTAATATAGAATTTTAATCTAACTCTATGTCCTTGGTTGGATCGTTTGAAAATTGAGGTTAATATATTATGATATCATTTACCATATTTAATTTAATGGCTTTCCGTCATCACGATTTTGGATGTGCTATTTAGATACCATTATTATTTTTGGCTTAATCTATTCATATTTAGTATACTAGTATTTAATATGAATTATTATGTTGATTATCTATAACTATTTTCCTATTATAAATTATTTACATATTAGGTGATGGGTGAGGACTAATATACCCCCTTTATACATTGGTAGGTCTCATGAGACATTCTAGTTTGAGATTTTACTCATTTATGGATAGTACTTGTATGATGATTTAACGGCGAGGTTATGTATTTCAGTATTATGAATTTCCTACTTATGAGATTAGTTATTATTATTATATATTATTATTATGCAACTAGAATATTATTGTTGATTATTTAATCAAATTATTTGACTATTTTGTTTCTAAATTCTATTCAAGATTAGGTTTAATGGGCTTCTGATATAGTTTTATACCGTGACATAAATGTTTATGCTTATTTATGATATGTTCTTCTATATTTCTTAAACTTACCATCCATTTGAGCTCACTCATTTATTATGATATATTTTTTAAGGATACCACTAATTGTTTTATTATTTATATGTTGTGGTAATCTAAAAGCATAATGGAATTCTAAACGGATTATCTTTGTTTTATTTTATGTATAGAATTGTAATATAATGTTCACGTATGTAATCTATATTGATGACCTCTAAACTAATAGGTCCTTCAGGATTTGACTCCTTGTAGTCATTCCATAGTCGTAAAATAGTGCGCCGATTGTTGGATATTATGGTTTGGGAGTTATAGTTTGTATGAATGGAATTTTAACATCAACCTAGGAAAATTGTTTTTGAAATATAATATTAGGAAAAATATCCATTTGAACGAGTTTGAAGGTAAGTCTACATATAATATATCGTCCTTTTCATTTGATAATATAAAACACAGGTTAATATTATATACTTATGGATTCAGAAGAATACTAAATGTTTTAGAGATCTTATAAATGATTATTCATGAATATGTCATTACATATATTGTTTATGAGATTCTGATTTATGTTTTGTACGATGGTTATAATAAGAAAGGTTATAACGGTAATGGTTATACTGATGATGATAAAGTGATTACAAAATAGAAAATAAATGAGTGATTTATTCAGGGATTAGATAATGAATCATTGCTAATGGTTTAACAATGAAATGGAAGGATTTATGTTATTTTGTATTTGGATATAAGAATTATCACAAAAATGATTCTATGGTTATAATATTCATGGGATATATAAGGACTATAATTAAATAATTATTATTTATGTATTTTGAATCACATGAGAATTATTTAAGGATTTTAAGGAGGTCAAATATTTGTCGTGTGGTAATAAGAGTTACATTACGTTGTTTGGGGAATCAAATGTTATGATTGATTTTATAAATTTAGAGACAATTTTTGGAATGTTAATTTGGAAATATGTAATTTGGAGAAAACATAATCACGTAATGGGATATGTTGAACAGTGGATATTATTGTTTGGGGTTAAATTTTGATTAATTGTATATTATGTCGAAACCATTTTGGTTTGAGTAAATATTCAAAGGGTGAATGAAATATATATAGACCACATGATTCCATAAAAGTTCTCCACAAATAAATAATCTTCTTAAATATAAATCTCTACGTAATGAAATGTTATGAATATATATTGAATCTAATCTAAAGGATAACATTGTCACAATGCACTAAATAATTTATGTTTTCTTTAGATCTTATCTGGATAGTAAATTAACTCTAAAATGTCGAATAAATGTTTCTAAAATTATGTGTTGTCATACACAGTTAACTTTTTTTACAAATTTTATTTTTAATCATTATAGTATCATTGATTTTAGTGCCTCAAATTTCCATTTATCATTCACTTTATTGTGATTGATTACCTCAATCACTCCGAATAAATATTTATATTTTTTGTCTATGTGTGTATCTTTACCTTCAATTTTGGTTATCTTAATTGAAATCCAAATTGAGTGGTGACATTATCACAACATGTTCCCTCTAATTAAGGGTACCTTTAAATATCCCAATTTCCAATATGGTATTCCAAAAAATCTATTTTTTATTATCAAACATTTATTTTTTAATTTATTTTTCAAATTTTGAGGATGATATTTGTTGATGGAGGGGAGAATTTAACTCCTCTATATTTCATATAACATTATAATTTTAATGAAATTGAATATATTCTATTGTAGAAAACACTGACTTGGCTTGCGTTACACACAACATTGCATTTCTAGGAAACAACTCGTTAGTATTATAATCATCTAAATGATATGTTAATAACTTATCCACTAAATATAGTTACATGAAGAATTAAAAATAAATTTTAAATATTAATTATCATATTTTTTACATAAATACATTATATTAATAATGAAATATATATGTATTTTAAAAATATATATCTGTTTAAAAATATTATTTTCATAAAGGAACTACTTTTTTTGTCAATATCTGAACAATAATATAATTAATTTATACACTATTATAAATTTAATTTGGTAAAATAAACTTCATTTTTTGAATTCAAAATATCAAAATTAGAACCGGGTTATGATTTGGTATTTTTCTGAGAAGTTTAAAAACTTGATGAATAGTTAATAAATACATTATTTTTCTAAAAAAAGTTTGTTCTTCAATTAGATAATTATTTAACATTAAATTGATTTTAATGTCATAATAATAAAATAATAAATAAATTAATCTAATAAATTTCATTGGAATCAATTTTTTAATATAATTACATATAAATACTAATTGGAATTTTAAACGTCTCTTTGAACCACCTACTGGGCACATCTGTAGGATTATCATTAAATGTAATATTATCACTTCTACAAATATAAATTTTAAATAATTTAAATTTATGGTTCTAATTAGCATGAATTTTTTATCTAATACAATCAACTTAATTTTATTGGGTGATTAGTAACTATAGTAAAATCATATTTATTTACCATAGTCGTGGATAAATCATGTAATTGAAGGTAAAAATAATAATATAATATTTAAAATTTACACTAAAACATTTCCTAATTTTATTGAATAAGTGTGTTTTGACCAAAATCAACCATTGATCTAAATTAAGATATATTTAGGCCAAATGGATAAGAATAAGGAATTTTTTATTTTTTATTTAAGATAAGTTAAAAATTTTATAATCAAAATTTTAATAACTACATCATTTATAATATAGGGTTATACATAACATAAATACATCTAAAAAAATTCATAAGAAATATATATTGTTAATCAACATCATGATCATTTTTTTATAATTTTTGTACATTAAATAATTAAATTTAATTGTGATACAATGATGATTCAATAATTAATTTAATAAAGGAATAACCAAGGGAATGGTATTAGAAATATTTAAATAAATATCATTTAAAATATTTCATTCCATCCAATAATTTATTTGATGATATTTTAAAAATTACATATGACTTAGTATAGTTTTCTTTAAGGAATGAAGATTTAATGATTTTATAAAAAACCATATAATAAAATGTGTCAAAATTGTCATAAATGTGATGTTAAAATAAAGAATATTTTAGTGAATGATAAAAATTAAAATAAATTCTATATTTCAGCAAAATAACTATGATAATGATAAATATATCTCAAATGATCCAACTGGTGTTCGTTTGGAATTTTAATTTAAATATATAAACCTTATATTGAAAAATAGAAAAGTTAGAAAAGTAAGAGTTAAACTATTTACATAATAGTCAAACAAATATATAAAGATTAAAAAAATCATAAAAAATTGTATAATCTAATTAGATAATGAAAATTCCACCCTTATATCCCAAGGATTTAAATTGAACTATTTAATATAAAATTGTCCATGAAAATGAAATATATATTATCAAAATCAATTAAACCTTTTAGTAGTGTAATATATGTTTTATATTAATGTTATTTTTATGTTTGGGTTTTATTTAAATCAATGTAATGAATGGTGAATAAATAGACCCTATTGATATTTTATAAAAACGACATTTTATTAAATTAGTGAACAATTTTAAAATATTAAAAAACTACAATGTTATAATTTAATGGAAAAAATTTTCACATTTTTTCCATTTATAGATAATTGAAACCATGTAATTAAATATTTATAATCATTTATTATTTATAATATTATTACCACAATTAAAATTTAACATATTAATTAAGGTTGAATCAAAATGATAATTATTAAAATAAAATCAAAACATGTCTAAATTTAATTGGTAGATATGTTTTTTACCCATCATAATTTTTCCCTAGAAATATATCAAATTGGAGATATTTTAAACAAAAATTAATTTATAATAAATTAATGTTTCTATAGTTTCAAAATGTACACATCCCCTATCATATAAAAGGGAACCTCCCATTCTCTTTAATTCACACCTCTAATACACTTTGTCTTTCCAAAACCTCAATAAATTTCACCTTCCACATCCTCTATATTAATCCTATATACTAGAATTTGAGATGAATTACATTTAATGAAGTCATTTTTACAAATCAAAATGAGATACTCCAAGAAGTGGAAATTGTTTTACCAATTCAATTCAATTTTCTTAATCTTCTACACCCTTTCATATGTATTTTTCATACTAATGTAGTAAATAGTATATCATATATTTCTTGAGTTGTTCTTATTATTATTGGACATCCATATTCATCCTTTAATATATCCTATAAATAAAAATATCACCATTTGTGCGTAGGTATAAAATACCATCTCTACACCGTCGTGTAATTTGATTTTCATCAAAAATTTATTTAGATGGGTATAATTATGAATAAAAATGATATAAATAGTTAATTTTACATGATAATTATTATTTATGATGATTAAACTATCAAATTTCATATCATTTTACCATTAAGGTAATGATATCATCTCTCATTTGTATGTACAACCTACCATCTACACGATGGGATGGGATTCATCCTACATGTTAACCATTCAAGAAATCTTTTTAAAAAATATATATAATAATAATTATACTAGAATAATATATATATATATATATACATATTGGTCATTTAATATATTCCATTCAATACAATATGAAAATCAAAATATCGTATGTGCATATGTATGGCCTACCATCTCAATGAACTATGTATTATATTACATATATTTAATATATTTTTATAATTGTAAACTAAATATACATTATATATAAATCTTTTTTTAAATTTGATATGTATATCAATCATGGTCTATGTAATTAGATCAAGAATGACAAGTAAAAATACGTATGACAAACAAAGCTATTATTACCAGAAACATTTTTTTATCCTAGAATTTTTAAATGAACGAGTAATATAATGTACTAAATGAATAATATATGTTATCATAAATTTTATAATGATTATATTACAAGTTATTAATGCTTTTATGACAATTATATAGATGTTTTAGAAAAATACGAATGAAATCGAACCTAATTTAAGTGTTATTTTCCCAATCTCTTTATTATCACAGATTTTTTGTACATAAGTATTTAATATGAAATATTTTTCATCGTTGTCCATGTTTCCAAAAACTATTTTCAGAAATAATGTTTTTAAGATTTATTTATGGTACAAATTAACTAAAAAAATTGTTTTAAATGTTTAAATATTGTATTGTTCTAAATATTTATCAATGTTGTCAATGTATTCAAAAAGGGATTAATGTTTCATTTATATGGAATTAAATGTTTTAAGATTTAAATTCCTTTTAAAATTTTCAATTTTGTATGAGACACTATGATTCAAAAATGTCTTCTTAATTTATTCTTTTGTAAGTGCATGACTTATGAATAAATGATATAAAAAAATGTGTATTTTTTTAAAGATATTTTTAATTATTTTACTAATGTTTTATCTTCTATATAAACATACAATGTTGGATCTTGTTTTATATTGATTTTTATCTATAATGATTTCATTTATAAAATTTTGTTTTCAAATTTTTATGATCTTTTTTATTGGGAATGTTCTATTCAGGTACCATTCATGGATTATGGTTAAAGTATTCATATTTAGTATACTAGTTGCTTATTTTAATAATTATGTTGTTTATGATTCACCATTTTCAAATAAGGAATGTAATATAATTATTAAGTGATGGGTGGAGCCTGCTATAACTTTTAAATGTATCGGTAGGTGTCATGAGAAAACTATTTTTGATTTTTACCTTTTTATGTATGGTCTTGGTATAAGGCATTAAAAATGTGGTTATGATGTTCATAATTATACATTACCTTAATATGAGATTATTTATTGATATTACATTTTATTATTCATTTATTATAATAACTATGTTAATGTTTAAAATAAATTATATGATTAATTAATTCCATATTATAAACATGATTATGTTTAAAAGGATTTTGATTCAGTTTTATACATTTCTTTAATGTTTATGCTTATTTAA
This sequence comes from Viscum album, assembly GCA_963277665.1. Classification (NCBI taxonomy): domain Eukaryota; kingdom Viridiplantae; phylum Streptophyta; class Magnoliopsida; order Santalales; family Viscaceae; genus Viscum; species Viscum album. Next base: position 1,210,749,631 of record OY728159.1, read on the forward strand.
GATAGCTTATTCAATATTGTTTAACTTTACTGGGAAATTGATCTCAAGCCTACTTATGTAATATTTTCCCATGATTAATTGAAGGTGTATTAAGTTTGAGACACAGGATTAATAAAATAGAATAATGGTGTTCTCAATAGATTATCTATGTTTTGTTTTATGTTCGGAATTGTATTTAAAGTTCATCATTGTAATATATTTTCCAAGACTACCAAACAGATTGGTTCTTCAAAATTTGATTCCATTTAATGAATCCAATGTATTAAAATAATTAATTAGATCTAGTCTATTAGGTTTTGGAATCACATATATCCCCATTAATCATATTATAAACATTCTTATATGAAAACATAAATATCTTTAATATATTGTAATGTTATTAAAGTTATAGTGGATACAATTTTTATATCAATTTACATCAAAACCATTTATTAGTGGTTATAAATATGTAATTAATAAATATATATATAAGATACTAATGAAATTACTATGATTCAACATTGATAGACACTACTTACCTTATTACACTTTATGTCCACGGGAAATTGATGGCATTACTCATTTGTAAGTCAATACTACCAACTCCATAAAGAGATTTTATATATTTCCATTACTATCATACATGTATGGTCCAAGATATGGAACTATAAAATATGTTTTTGAGATATATAATTGATTATATATTTAAAATTTAATTGTTATCGGTTTTAGTTCACTTCCATCTAGTCGAAATATGAAAATGTTATTTATCTTTAAGTACGAACTACCCTCTTAGGAAAATATTGTGATTACATTTCAATGGCCCCCTTATATTGATGGTAATAACTATTTATTTAATGTGTTAAAATGAAAAATATAAAATGTTTGAGATTTTGGAGTTAATGGAACAAATATATCCTTTGTACATATTCATTGCAATTAAGTTGTTTTAAGGATATAAAATGAACAAACCTAAAATATACAATGTGGTATATATATATTAAATAACTATATATGAATTTTTAATTAATTAAATTAATGATATTATTATAAGGTATGATACATTAAATAGATATTAAAAAACTATAAAATTTAAAAAAATTATTATTCATGAATTTAAATTAGGCACATGGTTAGTCAAGAGACTATGAAATAGTTATTTTGTAATAACCATTGATTCTAAGGTTTTTTGAAAGTTAATTTAAAACCTTAATGTTGTTTTCTAAAGTATGATTTCATTGGATGGTGTTCTTTATGTTTTTAGATACATTTGGAGTAATTTAGAGCCCTTTTTTCATGTTCATGGTCTGAACATGGTTTGGTAAAAATATTTTGATCCTCCATAAAAGTGTCTGGAAGGTAACCAAACAACTCGTGGCGGTTCAGGTTTATGGATCATGGGTTTTCATATCATTTTTCCTCAACTGAATAATTTTTTTACAAGATTGATATGCCAAATTCATGTCTAGGGAATATTTTGGAATATTTGGTGACCAAATAATGGATGTTTCATAGGAGTAGAACAAAACCACATTGTATTGGGAGACATTTTGCGATAACTAAGAAAAATGGTGTTCCATGAAGTAATCTTTTTAATAACCATTTTATTTCAGTTTGGAATCTTTTTTCAGACATTATTTATTTTATTCAAATTCATCTAGATTATTTATATATTTCTAGTATTCCTCAACATTTTCCAATCCTCTATAGATTTGTTATGGAATATCGAAGAGTATTGATTGTCTGAAATTAAGATATGTGATCCATAAAACTCAATTCATTTGTTTTTTTTTTCAGTATATACCACTTTTCCATTGAGTTGATTTAAATATCCAATATTTTATTGTCCAATCTATGGATTAACATACCATAAAAATTAATTTGTTAGACAATTTATAAAAGTTTAGATGTTATATCATTTTGAAGATAAGACCTTGACCTAGGTTAGATCTACAAGAAACCTGGAGATAATATACATGAATATGACATCATTTTATATTAATGTTGATTACATTGAAAAAATAAATCCACAAGGACCGTAATAGTTTATTTTCTGTGGAAACATGAAAAACAAATCATCTATCATAGTAAAAGATAATCAAAATCTCCCCTAATGATAGACCACATTAGTACATCTACCGAAAACATTTCATCATTACTTGGGGAATGAAAACATATGAATGGAGTGACATAAAATGATTGGTAAGGGTAAATAAGGGTGATATTAAAGCATTTTGGTGAGAATAAGGGTATAATAACATGATCATGAAAAAAATAAGATCGTACACTACATATCAATGACTATATACATAAATAAATTTAAAAATCATTGTTGTTTATAAGACATGAATCATAAGGAAATAAAGAACATAAGCAATGAAATCATAGAATTGGAATAAAATTCTGTATTTTGAAAGAAAAATAACTATCTAATATTTTGAACATGTGTTAACAGAAACATGATTACTTATTATGTTAAGGATATGAAATCTGTACCTTGCATAAAATTATGGACATTCAACCAATTCTGTGCATAAAATTGTTAGCATGTAATCAGGATCACTAATAATAGTGAACCCATTGTCACCAAGACCATATTGGTAGTATGAGTTAACTCCTCATACCATATTGGTTGTCATAGTTTACTCTCATGGGCATCCGAAGAGGATTAATTTACTCTTTATACCATCTTGGTAGTCATGGATCACTACCATGGTGATATTAGTAGCATTAGTACACTGCTATCACAATCAGGGTAGTCATGGTTCCCTAGCAAGGCCATCTTATTATTCAATGTTCACACCTAAGACCATATTATTATATATCATGAAGTGTGAATCATTACCCAATATATTGGAGGGAGATATAGGCCCCAAACACTCATAATCAAATAAACATTCATGTTCCACAAGATCATAAATAATCAGGTCATATCCCATTAAATGAAAAATGTATTATAAACATGTAATCATATCATAACTTAATAAATAATAGGTTTCTAAATAATTTCATTATAAACATATCCTCTAAAAATAAGCATGTTTTATGAGCATATAACTCGTTCAAATAGAAATGAGTTTCATAAATACAATGAAATCAAACATAACCCATTCAAAGAATTACTAAGAAAAGAACCTTAATATCATTTCTAAAAATATATTAAGTAACATCAAAAGATGTTATAAAGGATTCATGTAACATTTCAATATCACAATACATAGACCATGATTTATAAAGGATTCATTTAACCTCAAAGGTTATCACAATCCATACATTATGCATACAAAAAATATGTAAACCATAATTTTCTCAAGGGTGAATGTTTCCAAAAAAACAATAAATCACCTTGAAATAACATAAGCCTCAAAATGGGATAATATGTAATTGAACATATAATATATCTCAAAATTATAAACCCATGATCATATCACTAACCATTATGAAAAAATTATAGTCTCCATATTTACCTAAACATTTCATTTGATACCAACTATAAGGCCCCTACCATAATCATTAATTAATCTAATGTTATGTTAAGAATTAAAATTAAGGATCTTTTCTTATTTAGTTTTTCAGATAATTAGGCCATAATAGTTACAAAATTGACTAATAAGTTACATGTGAACAGTTACACTCAATATATCCTCTATCCACCAAAAGGAAACCCATTACAAAACCTGATTTCTTTTTCTTGAAAAAAATTGTCGCGACATATTCTGTTCAGTTATCCATCCTTGTACCCAGTGGAAATCATTTAAAAAACCTCGGATGAGCACCAAAATCTATGTAAGGGACATAAATGAATGAATACCATTAGACTAACTCAAACATGGTTATTCATTTAATAATTATTTCGAGAGAACAAACCAACACCTTCTCAGATGAATAACCCTCATACTTTTTTCTCAAATAAAAATACTAAACTAATAGAATGAAAATTAAACTCTTTTAGATGACATCGATAATCATATATATAAACCCTTTCAATCATCTTTCAACTGGAATAAATATATGGTTGAAAAAAAAATAATGTTCTGTATTGTGGATCAACCTTTATATAAATTATATCGGGCTCACCTGTGAGTTATAATGGGTCTCAACCATTTGTATAAGTTATGCTGGGATCACCAGTGAGCTATATCGGTGACCAACGCTTTGTATAATGTATATTTGGTTCACATGTGATCTATAATGGGGCTCAAACATTCGTATAATCTCTATCGGGACCACCAGTTACATATATTTTTCATGTACTGCTTTATGAATAAAACAAATTCATCATAAAACCATTTCAAAAAACTCATATAATCAAATATGAAAATCATTTCCATAAAAAAATATCATTTTCATTTAAGAGCCCATTTTCAATACCAAGATATCCAAAAAGAGGAATATGTAATATATTTAAATTAAAATTGGTCATATAGAGGAAGATAAATATCATTAACAGTTACTGCAGTAGAGAAGTCATTATTATTGCATATGTTGAAACAAATAACATTTCATTTTTCATTCTATATTGAAATTAAAATGATTTGTATAAAAATATTCATTTTTAAAACATTGAATGAAATTATATACACACATAATATTTATTTTTTAATTATTTTATATCCATATTAATAAATATGTAAACTAATATTATGAAGACTAGTATTTGAATATTTAATCATCAAATGTTCATGGTGCCCCATACCATGTGGGTAGTAGTAGGCACTAACTCAAAGGAAATTGTCATTTTTACACATTATGGAAAGAATAAGGGTATGATGAAAATAAAAATTAAAAAATAATATATATAATATAAATATAATATATATCATATTTCAATACAGTGCCATCATATTGTCTAAATATATAGTATTTAAGAGAATATTGAACAATCGTAGTTTCGTGAGGGAGTAGTTCGCCGTACTCCAAAACAGTATGATTGTATCTATTAAATGGAGGTGTGACTAAGTGTAGTTATAATACATATCATAAAGAATCATTGAATATATACGATAATTTTTTTGTAATTATAAAATAAGAAGTTAATAGGGAGTATATAAGAAAAATAAAGGAAAGGAACATGAGATAAGTCATTAAAACTAAACCGGGGAACTTTATTTGATTTGATCTAAAAGGCTTTATTGAATTTCTTTATTCCCAATGTGAGGCTTATAAATGGAATGTAGGGATGTTGGGAGGTAATATATCTGAATTTTTATGAGCCATTGGTCTTTATAGGTGTGAGTTAGTTAGTAGATTTGGGGGCCTATATTAGAGGAAGGAGGGAACATTAGGAAATGCTTGAAATATTAATTTATTATAAATTTATAATCAATTAAAAATGAAAAAAAATAAATTAATTAGAAGATATGGTTTTTTTTTCTAATACCCATTATCCAATAATTTATATACATGTTTTTAATACATTTTATCTTTATCAATTTGGTTTTCCCCTTATTTTTGGATTTTTAATCTCAATATGATAACATGTTATTTAAACAATGTTGATTTAATTGATTACCAAATCAAGTAAAATGACCCAGAAAAATAAATTTATGACATACTTGGACTTATATTAACCATTTGGAGGAATCTCATATTTATATGAATTTAATATCATTTATTATACTCTTATATATTTTATGTTATTAATTATGTCACTTTCGGAAACTATTCAAACATGACATTTTACAAATTCATAACAAATTGATTCATTCCTAAAAGGAATTATTTAAAAGATAATATGTCAATATAATAAATAAAAGTCTTGTATGCAATCAAAATAAACAAATTACAATTTATTAATATTTATAACATCATTTATTTGAATCATTCATTAATAAGGTAATCCATCCATTATAATTGTGTCATAATTAAATTTTTTTAATTAATTTCTAAAAATCATAAATAAAATACCATGATGTGTGAATTTTGTTAATTTTATTTACAATTTATATTTGTAGATGTTAGTTATATATCCTGATATAAAAGAATTTTTGGAAAAAGAATCTTGTTTTTGTTATATTTATATTTAATTTAAATTAATTATTATAACATGTCATTAACACACCCATGTGGCTCCATAGGGTCCTCAAATAGATACATGGATTCCCATGGTAGGAAACATCCAATCCAATATGATTAGGGCATGTGTTCGTATAAATTTATATTATTATAATATTATTGTTTACTTTATTTACATGATTTACCACTTAACAATGGAAAATAAAAATATTTTCAAAAATAACTTTTCATAATTTCAAAAAATAAAATTTAATTATTAATACTATTTGGGCATTCTTATTATAAATATGAAATCCATTTTTTCCAAATTAAAAACATAAAATTTTGAAAAATTATTTTAAATTATCTTCTACTGTCAAAACCCAAAAGCAGATTTTTATGAAGTAAAAGGTATCAAAAATTTACATGTGGTTATGTCCAATTAGAATGTTAAATTACTTATAATTAAAAATATTGGATTAAATTATTAAAATATATTCAATTTATTTATTTTAACTACTAAATAATGTGTTTTAACTATATAAATTATATGATGTAAAAATTTATATTATATTAATATTTTGCATATTTTTACTATTCATAAAATCATGATGGTATTATGATTAGTAAAAAAATTCATCCAAATGAAATTTTTAAGTCACAATTCTAAATAAGATGTTTATTTTTAATGATATAACATATAAAGTTGTCAAAAACTAAATTTAAAATGGGGTTTCCATCAAAAGGCGATAAAACTATGTTTTTGGAAAAATACTTCTTCTATACGAAAATTTCAATTCATTACCATATCATATATAAAAAACATATTAGATGAATTTAAAACAAGACAAAGAATATATAAAATTTATTTTTTTATTAAATTAAAATCCAAAAAGAGTTGTATGATTCTATAAACATATTTATCGTATTTTTTAATTGGTAATAATAAAAACACATCCTTAATATCTAATTGTTTTTATTTCAATTTCTAATAAATTTTGTATACCATGGAATCATTACATAAACTTGTGAAAACAATATTTTCATAATTCAGTTGATACTATTCATTCCCACCATTCCAATGTCTACAAATTAATTACTATTTAAAATATTGACAATATTACATTATTTTTCTGTATAACTAATCATTGTGTGCGATGTAAGATTCCAGAGATACCTATTATTGCATTTCGAGTACCCTATCACAAAAATGCTTCATCATTAACAAAGAAATTATATCTCTTTCATATATATTAATGGATATTAAAAGTAAAATTCTATAAATACCTAGGTCCTCACATTAAAAGTCGACTTCTACATCTCATGTCACATCCCATACGCAGTAAAGCTATCATATGACCCATACCAGATGAAAAAATTGGCCTCAAAGAGACTTCTTACTTTGTTCAATGATGTGTATTGGATACTCCTCAAAGATAGGATCGACATCTATCTAATCATTCTTGGGATCAATTGTCTGATACAGATAAACATGATAATTGCAACAAAATGAAATATGGGCAACGTCGTGCATGAAATGGTACATCTAAGGTGTTAAAAACTGATAGACTGCCATCCCAAATCTCTCTAGATTATCAAATGGCCCATCATAACAAGGAAAAAACATTTCATTATTTTTTAACAATTTATACCCTAGTATGTGCAATACCCAAAGAAAAACACAATCTACAACTTCAAACTCAAAAGGTCACCAACGCTGATCAGCACCAGATTTTCTCCCAAATTGAGAATTAATCATACACTTTATGAATAGCTAAACCTACTCTGATGAATCCTGAATGATATGATGGCCTAGTAATGATAACTCAACTTCCTATATAAATCACTTTTGTGAATATAATGTCCTACCATAGAAGGACTCAAACTAATCCATTTCAATCATTTCATAAAAGATAATTTTATTGGTGAAATCAACGAGAGGGATATATTTCTCCTATGAACCAATGAATTTCAGGAATCATTCTCTGAGCATGTCCTCTAAAACATGTTTTTTATTATAATATATCATCGAACATATTGTGAAATGTTGTTTTCAGAAGCATATGAGTACCCATTTCTTCTTAACAACCCTTCTTGAAACGTGATGTGAAACAAGAATCCCAATCTGAAAAACTCATACAATGATCCCTATGGAGTCTTAGGATATCATGGAGATATAGTATTTCCAAGTCATCAACTGATAATGTATCAAGAATATAAATGAAGTGGGATGATTACGTTAGTCACTCAATGACTACCCAAATAGAAACAATACCCTCGACGACCAAGGTATGATGACTATGAAATCCATTGAAACATATTCCCATTTTAATTTTCGGACTGGAAGTGGTTGTAACAATCCTACATGTCTCTTGTTCTCCCCCTGAATCAATTTTTAGGGGTAACCCCTAGTTGAAAATTCTATTATGTGATGTTTCATCATATGTCACCATCACTGGAATCACATATCTCGATATATCATGGAAAAGCCTAGATAAACTGCCCACTAATAATAATGGGACTCTTTCACCGACTCCTCTCTCATATATATTAGAACCCAGATAAATCAAAATTTATGTAGGATGTTGTCTCTATACGTGGATTAATCTATAGGTCGGTTATCTGTTGATATATTTTCATGAAGAACTATGCCATTAGTATTTAAAAACTATCTACTACTCATCTTTTCATGGAGGGATGATTTGACTATCACGGATGATACATAAGAACAGTTTTGATTATCATGAAACTCTAGATGTAGCTCATAAAAGTGGCCCATAAATATCCCTTTATCAATGGCTTCCTATAAGTCTTATCCTTGAGTTTCCAAAATTAGACAATCATCATACACATTTCTCTTCCCAAACATATAGCCAATCAAAAAAATCAAATGATTATAGATATTACACCCATGTTTAATATATAAGGTTAATTTTATTCGGAGAAAATATATATTTTAGGACCTTTTGGTATTTATACCCTATACTGACATCACCCAATAGATAGTGTCTCTGGAATCATAAGGTGTGGACAACTACTGCTAGCTAAATGTTAGGTGTCATGTAATTTCACTCATGATACCACAACTAATGATATCTGAATACAATAACATTGTCCCTGCATATATGCACTTATCCTCTCGTGATCCATAATGCATCACAAAATTAGTATAAACTATGACTGATCCTTGAAGAGTAAGATTAGGTGTCGATATGAGCCTCCCTTTCTGATTTAAAAAGGATTTATCACATACCTCTAACCATATAAACATGTTAACATTATTTTTAGGACCAGTAATAGGTGATTAAAAGTTTTAATAGTCCTGTATGAAATGAATGTAATATCAATATGTCACTAAGAAACTCTATATGAACAAAATGTTCTTTGGTTGCTACCTGGAAACTATAGTACTAAGCTTTTTTGGGTTGATAGATATGTTTGATTCTGAGATAATATGACCCAATAAGTGAATTTTTTGATATAGGAGTGGTACATACCAAGCATGGCATAAAACTGATCCTCTCTCAGTGTACTCATTATAGTCTTCATATTTTTTTTCGGGGTCACTAAGAGTGTGAGAATACATTGTGATGTCATCCACAATGACTGTGAAAAAATAATGAATATAAGAGTGGAATACCCTATTCATCAAATCCATTAATAGGGAGGTCAATTTTTTATGACATAACTACATAATAGTGTACTCATACAGAACATTCATGCTATGGAATGTAGTATAATGTATGTCTAATGGCATAACTCATTGCTAGAGATAACCCGTTCTTATGATGATCATGGATAAGATATGTTATCCCCATATAAGGTCCAATTGATAATCTATTTGAATAAGTGGATATCAGTTCTTCATTGTAACTTGGTTTATCATTCTTTAGTCCACACATAGACGTAAGGTTCCATATGCCTTCTTGGAGTCAAACATGAGCAAACCCCAAGAGATTATGTTGGTCCACATAAATTTATTGGACTCTAAATCCTTGAACAATAGTATGATATCTTGAAGATATAATGGTTCAATCCTATATAAAGCAATGGACACTAGATATTCTCTTATAACAATCTTGGTAGTAACTCTACCTATATCTGAATAGGTAATCATGAAAAACAAGGAAATACATCTATGAAATGATCCACTACTTGAGGGAAATCAACTTGTTGTAAACACATATACTCCATGAGGATATTTGAAAGCTAGGAATTCACATCACTTAGCCCATGATTCTCATGTCCTACTGTACCATCCTGGACATCCCACTCACCCTTATGTTGCTACCTACTTCCCAATAGTGATGTAAATGAAACCATGAGGTGATATATGTCTACAAAAGCGTGAGAGTGAACCAACCATTCCATCATAAGTATGACATTGTATCCATTCATATCATGAAAAAATAGGTTCTATATGAAAGGGTAACATCCATCCTCAAGGGGATTGTCCCTACAGTGGAATATACCCTATTTTTTTACCCATAATGGTGTATATAGTGTAATTACACCATAGTAATAATGTATCTATTGCCCAAAAATTATGATGATGGATAAAAAGATAAAATATATGGAACCACCTATATCAAATAATGTGGATTCTATAGTTGATGATATTATAATAGTACATCGTATTGTATATGGCCACGCATCCAAATCCTCGTGTATTGGCTATAGTGCATGCAACTAGCCTGATCCATGACCAAACACAACAGATAGACTACGATGATCATAACTACTCTTTTAGTGATATTGATGATCAGGGACATGCTACCAAAGATATGACATCCTCCTCGTCTAGACCTACGTCCACTATTCCAACTCCCCACAAGATGTGGCGTAAAATAACCCTCTCTAGATGGTGGACTGGTGTGGAACATTTTCCACTCGGGGCTGGTGGAAAATGTCTTCTTGAAACTCCAGAAATTCTTAATACGGCTGCAAGCCTCACACACTAGTGGGTCTCTATCACACTAATTCTTAAAATATTCCATTCTTCCACACTAATTTCACACATTAATGAAATCAAAATCAGAATTTTGGTTGTCACATTCATGAAGAGAGGGCTTGAGAGAATATTTCCTTCCACCGGACGAACAACTGCCCTGACACAATACATATTCTTTAAACTGATACTATTATGTCCCCTTAGGTTTCATGTAGATTATTGTTTATGATTGACTGTTGATGAAAAGATAGGAAGTTGATAGATGTTCACATATGTACAGATAGTGTAATGGATCCCATTCTCGAAACATCAAGCACGAGATTTCTCATCACATGCTACAAGTGGTGAAACGAAATATGATTCTATGAAATTCCCTAAATACTCCATAATTAACATTGAACGTTTCTTGAGAAGCCTGAAATCTCTGTATTTTTCTGTTCATAGAATCTATGGAAGGAAATAATCATATATGGATGTTTTGAAATCAGCCCATAACATTCCCGGAGTAAAACTATCCTAGTTAATCACATCCAACCAACGCTTTGTTGAATCCCAAACCATGTATGTGGAAAGCGTAACCCTCTGATCTGGAGGCATATATATATGGTCAATGATAGATAAGGTGGTTTCTAGACAAGACATTAATGCATGCATAGTGTAATCCCCTGTGAAATTTGTAGGATGCTTCTGCTGAAACCCACAAGTCAGATAAGCGGTCATAGGTGTAAAGGTGGAGACCCATGCATCGACTACATCAAATATAGTAATCTTTCATGAACATGGGAATCATTTCCAAGTTGAGGTGCAAGTTTTAGTGCCTCATGCGTCTCTCTTGATGGAAAGAGTGGTGGCTTCATCCCCATCACATCATTATCATGGTCTTCACCACCCTCCTAGATTATGATTTGGGGATGTCATGGTGGAATTGTTCTACAAATTACAAGAACACGCTTCATAACAATCGTATTCAAAATGATAACATTACTAATAGAATATAATTATAGGAAAAATGACTACCCCAGATATACTACCCAACAAATATCTTAGACGGATTGGTATCTGCATGTTCTCAGGTATAAGTTTCAATTCATTTTAAATTAAATTACCTGGTTCAATCCTCTACCTTTCATAAACATGAAATGGTGAGATAATGATATGTAAATATTTCATTTTATATTTTTTGGTTCATATTATAATGTATATCAATTTCTGATGAATCAGTTGTCGTACACCTTTCATGATAAATGACAACCATTTTTTAATAGAATAATGGCACCACACGGTAAATTACTCATCCCAACCCATGAGGGGCGATAATCCCCATGACTTGATATTTAAAATCAATCAAGTTCATCCAAAAGTAATACATGTACATGTTATATATCACAACATCGCTCAAAAATTATAGGCATATAAATAAATACAATGTAATTAAATTAACATATATTGAATGGATATATGCATGACATGTCAATTATATGTGACTATACAGATGCATGATACAATGATCCTTTCCCTCATATCAACGTTCCAAATATGAAATAAAATCCTCATACAAAGTAATATTTAATAACTCATCACAACATGTGAATCACCCAATGTTGAAATCATTTCAAATATAATAGGAAAATTATTCTTTTTTAATTTTAGGAAACATGGTTTTTACCCTAATCAACGGTTCTCGATGCCCAAGCATTTCATATGACTATATCTCATGAGTTCCAAATCATCAATATATTATCCCAAAATTGTAACTAATGAAAATAAATCTAAAACCATATTTTGATGTCTTTGACATGGATTCTTCTCAACGGTTTCTCCCATCACGGTGGGCCACATGGCCTCACGCACATCTCCCCAAACACCTGAGGCTGGCGACTAACAGAGAGGGACAAGGGTGTGTCCATGGGGATAATATGCCCACATTTCCAAAGAGTAGAACAATGGTAGAATGTAAACCTATGTAAATAGAGGAAGCTATATAATTAAACAAAAGACACAATGAATAAATATAGACAATAATAACAATAATTGAAACAACTCGATTAACATTGAAAAAACCAATGATATTTCATGTCACATGAAAAATGGAAAACATTGATATTAGACTTTAGGCATTACCTATTTGAAATTACTATAAAGAAATAAAAAGACTGTCTTAATCATCTTGAGTTCCAACTCTGTCCTCAACAATCTGGCTCCATACTAAATAGTAGTCAATCAAGTGTTTGAAGTCAAATTCATCCCATTGTCAAAACCTGCAAACATGTAATCTACCTCAAGTACCATATGGTGCCTGGGAAGGGTGTGAATAGTATCCAATTAGGCCACCACTAGTGAGGTATATATCATTCAACTCGTGTAACGTAAATGTAACATTGCGAATGATTTTTTATATAAAGTAAATCAGTACAATGTAACTAAATACTCATGTATATTCTTTATCCCAAATCTATTGTCTGGAACATAACCAGACCATTGATGTATTATTAACAGTTTATAAATAAGTTTCATGATACTTACAATGAAGGTTTCATTTCATGACAATGAAACCTATAATGATATATAATAATTAAGTTCAAAGGTAATAACCAATGAAACGTTGAACCCAAGGGTCACCAACTTAGTAGTAATTTTAGCCTAGATAAAGATAATAGTTTAATCCAATGATCAAATTCATAGGCCTTCAACATTTTGGTTCAAACTGATTCCAAGGTGATCGACCAAGGTAAAATGGGAAAATGAAGAGACATGTCCCTATAAGCCGTAACCATTGAACCTACTGGTCAATGCTAGATCCAAGGAGTGTATCTATGGAGTACTAGGATAATATGGAGGGATCCTGTTGTTCCATACCTAAAATCCAATAATATAAAAGGATTGAGATCTAGAGGGTATGAACATTGGTGAGCTATATCCTTGAATCAGAATGGGGTTGTTGAGTGCTTATTGCATTCTCCGATCCGAATCGAAGGCAATATCAAGTCAGGAAATTTATATTTTATTATAATTTCATGTAATATTTTATTTTGTTCAAGCCTTTCAGTTCATTATTATGATTAGTGCATGTATCATGAAACTGTTTGTTCAGTCCCTACCTTTCATTAATGTGATATGTTCTACTACAATTAACCCTTTTAATCAAGTCATAATTAATCAATATTTCAATTTGGTTCATGCCTTTCCTTTAGTTACTGTGATATTGACATGTTACATGAATCCTTTATAAATTAAATTAAATTTATAATAAATAATTGATGTTCATTCTGAGACCTTAAATTATTGTGGTATTGATTGATAATGACATGAAACCATTCGATCATTCACATTAATCCGGTTAAGTCACATTATAAATATACATTCTGTAGAGACCCGAAGCCTGATGTATATAGAAATTACATTACTTTTGCGGAATACATAGTACATAACAAAATCACAACCACAAGGATCGTAATATTTTAGTGTCTTTGGAAACTCGGAATATAGTCTTCTAATCGTGGTGAAAGATCTTCAAAATCACCCATAAATATCTTCCCCAAAAACCTTTTTTTATATCCTGGGGAAAAGAAAACATAAAAGGGTGATCTCAAATGCTCAGGGTAAACAAAAGAAAAATCAATCAGATCATATTCATAAGAACATAACATTTTGGAAATCATGATCTGCAAAAGAAAGAGCATAATTTCATAACATGGGATAAATCATAGTCGTGAATTGAAATCCCAATAATCATAACTTTAAACATGAAATTTTGTGGCATACACACATAATCATAGAGAATCATATCTTATTAGTCAAGACTCGTTGCCAAGACTATCTTAGTGGACAAAGTCCATTTCTGAACCGAGTCACCCTCATTTCAGTCCTGTTTCACTGAACTGGTATAACCTACCATTCCAGCCATGTCTATCTCATGAGATATAAAATCTTTACCCAATTCATTGGAGGGAGATATAGGTCCCACCCATCTCATAATGATATCTTTCTTATGTGTTCCATAAAATCATAAACAATACATTATATCATAACACATGTAATAAAAATGGGAATCTTAAACATTGTGACATCATAAAACAATTCATATAAGATAAAGGAATTCATAAAAATATTTCCATAACAACATAATCAAATCCATTTAATAATAGGGATTGAAACATAACCCTTTATTATCTTAGATGGAAAATAATTTTGATAAAACACTTTAACTCCATTCTTGAGGAAAATATCCTTTCTACTTCAAAAACATTTTCCTTTCTTAACATGTCTTAGAAGTTTAAACTAAAATATGTTGATTAAAAATAATCATAAAAAATGTAAAGAAAGCTTCTTGGAAATAATGTTTTAATAATCTATTCATGCTGTATAAGTTAAAAAAAACATTCTTCTCGTACTTTTGTCGGAAAAGTCAAAAAAGTACCTCGTACGAAAAACAACAAAAGATTCCGTTCATATCTTTTACTAAAAACTCACCGAAGGGTAAAATTGGATTTAAAAAATTGTAGGTGGATGGAAATAATATTACATATTGAGGATAAATGGATGTGGATGATAAAATACAACCCATTAAATACCAAAGTATAAACAATCTCGGATAAAAATGAGATTGTGATATTTCCCTTACCATATGTCTAATATGCTTTGTACGTATCTGAACCTCCTGTATAATGATTTATATAATGTCATTAACTTATTACAGAATCATATTCATTGTTATGATATCATATATGGTTCACTTATGACTTTATATTACCCGTTCATTTGTAAATTCCATGTTAATGAAGCGTTTTGGGTAAAATTGTTTCATTTTTCGTAGGTGTTTGGACTTGTTGTTCTTGACATTATTATTACTTATATCATGACTTACATACTTCCATAATATAAAATACGATTTATATATCATATATATTCAGTATATATATATATATATAATAGATAGATAAATGAAATGAAACACACCGTTCATGGAGACGGTAGTCCATACGTACGCATGAACGCTGTTTTCCTTTCCTTATTGTCTTGAATGGAAGTAAGTAGATGAAATATATATATACATAAATCCAGTAGATTTAAAATTTCATATATTTAATTATTATTCATTATATATACTTTATAATAATTCTGGAATGGTTATCATAGATAATGAATCTCATCACGTCATGGAGACGGTAGTCCATACGTACGCACGAGCGATGATATCGTTTCCATGGTCATGGAATTGTGTTGAAGTGTATTTATAATATTTCAGTATCAATATAACTTTATAATAATCATATATAGTTACTCATTAAACCATTATACCCATCCAATTAAGGTGGTGGTGGAAAATAGATTACACCACGGCGTGGAGACGGTATTCCGTACGTACGCACGCGTGGTGATTTCCTTTTTCCGTAGGATGGATTGAAGGTTAATTAGAGTTGTTTAATATTTATAATAACATATCAGTATATAATAAATACTGATGTTATTACTTTATCATGAAAAAACTAAAGAAGAAGAAGTTGAAGAAGAAAGAAATTGAAAAAGAAAGGTAATGGATATTACCTCTTTTTGACGCGCCTTCACTTAACATCCACTTAAAGAACTAAGGATGGTCTTGAAGAATACCAGGACCTCTACGATGATACTAGAGAAGTGTAGAAGAGATTTTGTCATGGGTTGGACGAGCTTGAATGCTCAAATTTGTGTGATGAGGAGAGGGAGGAGTTGCCCTTTAATAAGGGAGAAGAGGGGCACCTTAAGAAAATCTCAAAATATTATTTTATAATAAGGCCAAATTCGGTTTATAATGGTTCAAAAGGGTCTTATTTCGAAGATAAAGTGGGGATGGGTTGAAAGCCCCTCATCCAATAGGATTTAGACAAGTTTAGGTTATTATTTTAACCTTATCAATTAGATTTAACTCTAAGTTAAATAATTTAACTTTTACCGTGTCTTTTTGTTTTCTTACACTATATGGTTAATAAACATACCATAACAAGCCAAAAGAACCCCAAGTTGTTTATTATTAATATATATATCCTTATCTAAGTCATTTTCCCGAACCATAGATTTTTTAAGAATTAAATAACAATTAATAATATAATATTTGTTTTAAAAACTAATTTATGTTAATTTTGACACTATTTGGTACATGATTTTTATGAAATTCATAAAAGAATGATAAGTTCAAAAAAAGTTACTTATATCAACAATAACATGTCATATTAACCTAAAAAATCAATTTAAGTCATAAAAAGTTTCATATTACATTTATTTTGGCATTTAGAACATCAATTATGTCAATATTTCATTAATAAGACAATTAGTGCATCATCTTTGTGTCATAATAAATGATAATTATTTAATCCCTAAAAATTCTAAATAAATTCCAGAATGTAGATAATTGTATTATATTTCTTGAGACTTTTCATGTTTGAAGTTTCATGATGTTTATCACTAAATTAAAATTATTATACTTATAAGATTTAAGAAAGTGACATGTTGTCACATTCTTTGATTTTAATAATAATTAAATTATTTTCAGGGACAAAAGTCTATAAAATGAATCTAATCCGACACATAGGTTAAATAGGTCTACTATTAGCCATCCAATAGGATTTTTCCAAGTGTTAGGATAATTTTTATAATCTTATATTTACCCTTAATTACATGATTTATCTTTAACTATAGTAAATAAAATTTACCGTAGTTACTATTCACAATGCCCAAAAATAGAAAGTAGCTTATCAACATAATTTGTACCCACTGATTCCAAATATAGAATCCATTTTTCCAAATTCAATACACAAAAGTTGCAGAAATTAAATTAAAATTAATCCTGTTGTCGAAAAAAAATGGGTTTTTCTTTAAAACATTGCAAAAGATTGAATTGATTTAACCTACGAATTCAAGGTAAAATAAATGCTAATGAAATACATTATATTAAATGGTAAAAATATATTATATTTATACTTTAAAACCATTCAATATTATAATTTAACCACATAAGATATTACGATGAAGGAAGTTGTTTTTAATTAAAATATTGCGTGTTTTTACTATTCATTTAAATATGAAAGTTATCGGAAAAATATCAAAACATTATCTAATGTAAATTTTTATATCCTGATTCAAAAGAATAATTTAATTTTGTCAAATTGAACTTATAAACATGCCAAAAACTAGATTAAATGTGGATGCGCCATCTAAAGGCGGCAAAACTGCATTTTTTGAAAAATACTTATTTTACCTGAAAAATTTATTTTGTTCTTATACCATGTTCTAGAAATGTTTAAGATGAATAATAATGTTATAAAATTCAAAATTTATTTAACACTATTCATAACGGCTAGTTCATAACAAAATTATAATAATATATCATTGTTTAGTAAAACCCGGTATTGTGTACAACACACGCTATCGAGGAAGGTCGTGATTGCATGTAATGCAAGCCAAGTCAGGGTTGCGTGTAGTGCACAACTCCTTTGTTGTTGCGTATAACAGAATCTAACCATATTTTATTTTTACATTGAATATATATATATATATACACACACTCAATGTTGCGTAGAATAACTTCTATCAAACGAACTTGAAATTGTGTGTAACAAGATCCAAGAAAAGTGTTGCGTATACTGCAAGCTAATACAGTGTTGCGTATAGTGCAAGATAATCTTGGTGTGTCATACAATAGAATATATGAATGAAATTAAAATGAATGTATATTATAAAATCTCGGGATGTTACATTCTACCCCCCTTAAAATGAATTTCTCCCTCGAAATTCGTCGGGGTTATAAATCATTTACTATTCATAAAAACCCATATCGTAAAAAGAAATACCAAAACTGAACTTTAAAAACTTAAGTATGAAATATAATGGTTACCCAAATGAACTAATCATTGGGTTTCCATATAGGCGAATATATGGACATGGAAGAGAAATCTAACCGTCATGTTCTGATGGAGAGTGGTAGAGAACATGGCTATGAAAAAGACAACAATCACAAAGATGTTGATTTGTGGTGATATAAGGTACCATCTGATTCATTGAATATAAGGGCAGTAGGAAAACATTTTTGGTTTTTCAAGATCATTTCCCTAAAGTTGAAAATTTTGAATTAGAAGAAATACTCACTTGATTTTGATACAATATCACTGTTGTTCGTGCTTTGAACAATTTCCACATCATCTCTTAATGAAATGAAGTTGAATTTGTTATTCGTGAAGTGTTAACAGATCATGTGATAGAATGATGGGTCATTCCATCTGTTTCAAACAAAAGTTTAGCAATAGTTATCAAATATACATAAGTCCGTCGTTGGTGAGGTTAATCATATACGATTCCAAAAATGAACTTATAATTCATATATCATACCGCTTAATAAAATAAAACTAGTTTCTACTAACCAGGAACTTTCTGTAGGCTAGTGGTAGGCGCTAAAGGCCAGTCGCACTTCGGTTGTGGGTTTGATTCCCACAGCCTTGTCCGACGCGATGGGCTATCGCCTGTCCTGTAGGTTGTCCTTTTTTCTAAAACTATAATACTATAACATCCTATCAATAATATCAAAAAAACAAACAATACTAACTTCTGTCCAACATAATCCATTCCAATCTTTAGGCTTATCCATAATACTGCAGTCCACTTTTAGAGATTTAATACCATCGTTGATCCCCATATATCATAAGATATGTCTTGTTGGTCACATTCCAAACATTCAAAGGCCTTAATCATGTACTCTCTTGAATACCCATTGAACCTTATTGAAAAAATGAGTGTTGTTAACTGTTAACTCTTTCCACATACCAAAATCCTCAAAATTCTATATACTCAAACCATGATATCACCTAGTCCTTATATCAATCATGAGCTCATGAATACAATCAAACATCTCATTATCTTCTTTTCCCTTCATTATGTGCATATCATCTACTTTCCAAAAATATTTCAATCACTTTTTTTTCTGGTTACCAGTATCATATAATTATTGAAAACCAATACATAGATATTCCAAAATTCCACAATACCATAAATGAGATTCCATGATACTATTTTGAAATCCCATTACATAAACACTTAATAATTCCACCACATCGTTGTCATATTCAACATCGCCAATAGTGATCACATGTGACTTCCCTTTGTCCATTGCGTTAAGTGGTTGCTCATGTCGACCATCACTAACCTTTGGATTAGGTAATTTATTAGCATAATGACCCATTTCCATTCACATGAATCATTGAAGTGTTGGTGGTGCGTTATCTGAAGTGTTTGCTTTATTCACATCATTAGAAACCCTTTTTCTATTACCTCGACACTCTGCTGCTCGATGACCTTCTTTTCCACAATTAAAACATTTTCTAGTCCCTTTAAGACAATATCCACCATGCTTCTATTCACACTTTGTGCATAAGTAAACATTCATCTTCTTTTCACCATTATTCTGAGATTTCTCCTTGAACTCCATCTTTCGTTTCTTGTCAAAACCATGAGATGGATATGTAACACCAACTTCCATTTCTACCTTGGTAGCACAACGCACAATTTATTCATAGCTACTGAAGTCTCTTATATCTAATGCCCTTCGAAGACTTGGTTTTAAGCCACTGAAAAATCGATCAACTTTACTTTCAGGTTGGATGATAATGCCAGATGCATACATTGGAAGTCTTTTAAAATTCTCTTCGTATATACCAACAGATTCATCATCCTTCTGCTTCAGCTCAAGAAATTCCTTTTCCATCTTTGTTCGAAGAATACGAGGGAAGTACTTACTGAAAAACATGTTCTTGAACTCGTCCCATTCCATGGACTCAATTTCATCTATTGGCCTCGTATTCTTAATAAGTTTCCACCATTGATCAGCTTCAGCATCCAAAAAATATACTGCTAAGATGACTTTATCATGTTCAGAACATTGAAGAACTGAAAATATCTTTTTAGTGGTACTGATCCATTGTTCAGCAATAAGTGGATCAGAAGACCCACTGAAAGAAGGTGGATGATGCCTCATGAAGGACTCAATAAAATATTGTTCCCTTCTCTGCTCATTTGGATGTCCAGAATGATTCATAGCTTGTGTAAGTATAGCAATAGGTTTCTTCACTCCATCTCCCATAACACTTGTTTGTTCAGGAGGACAATCATTGCATTGACGATTACAGTGATCAACACGGTTCCTTCGGGTTCCAGCCATCGTCTAAAACCCAAAAAGAATAGTGTTAGAGGCAAAAATAATGCTAGGGAAAACAACATAGTAAAATGGGTGTACCCTTAATATCTAACATATTAGGTTAAATTATAAGATCGTTACCATAGTTCTAGGACTATATCCAATACGTATACTTATCCTTAGGGACATCCCAAGACATACCTTAGAAATATCTCTAGGGATCTCACTAACGTTCTCACATCCTAGTTTCCAAAGGTTCACTAAACCTTTCCTCTGATACCAACTGTAGAGACTAGAATCCTGATGTACATAGACATTACATTACTTTTTCGGAATACATATTACATAACAAAAACACACACACAAGGATCGTAATAGTTTAGTGTCTTTGGAACTCGAAATATAATCTTCTAATCGTGGGGAATGATCTTCAACATCTCCCATAAATATCTTCCCCTAAAACATTTCTTTATATCCTGGGGAAAATAAAACAT
This sequence comes from Viscum album, assembly GCA_963277665.1. Taxonomy (NCBI): domain Eukaryota; kingdom Viridiplantae; phylum Streptophyta; class Magnoliopsida; order Santalales; family Viscaceae; genus Viscum; species Viscum album. The sequence continues at coordinate 1,210,771,205 of OY728159.1, forward strand.
AAAAGGGTGAGCTCAAATTCTCAGTAAGGGTAAACAAAAGAAAAATCAATCACATCATATTCATAAGAACATAACATTTTTGAAATCTTGACCTGCAAAAGAGAGAGCATAATTTCATAACATGGGATAAATCATAGTAGTTAATTGAAATCCCAATAATCATAACTTAAAACATGAAATTTTGTGGCATACACACATAATCATAGAGAATCATATCTTATTAGTCAAGAATCATTTCCAAGACTATCTTAGTGGACAATGTCCATTTCGGAACCGAGTCACCCTCGTTTCAGTCCTGTTTCACTGAACTGGTATAACCTACCATTCCAGCCATTTTTATCTCATGAGATATAAAATATTTACCCCATTCATTGGAGGGAGATATAGGTCCCACCCATCTCATAATGATACCATTCTTATGTGTGCCACAAAATCAGAAACCATACATCATATCATAACCCATGTAATAAAAATTTGAATCTCAAACATCGTGACATCATAAAACAATTCATATAAGATAAAGGAATTAATAAAAATATTTTCATCACAACATAATCAAATCCATGTAATAATATAGATATAAACAGAACCCTTTATTATCTTAGATGGAAAATAATTTTGATAAAACACTTGAACTCCATTCTTGAGGAAAATATCATTTCTACTTCAAAAACATTTTCCTTTCTTAACATGTCTTGCAATTTTAAACTAAAAGATGTTGATTAAAAATAATCTTGAAAACATGTAAAGGAAGCTTCTTGGAAATAATGTTTTAAAAATCCATTCATGTTTTATAAGTTAAAAAAACATTCTTCTCGTACTTTTGTCGGAAAAGTCAAAAAAGTACCTCGTACGAAAAATGACAAAAGATTCCTTTCATATATTTTACTAAAAACTCACCGAAGGGTAAAATTGGATTTAAAAAATTGTAGGTGGATGTAAATAATATTACATATTGAGGAAACATGGATGTGGATGATAAAATACACCCCAGTAAATACCAAAGTATAAACAATCTCGGATAAAAATGATATTGTGATATTTCCCTTACCTTATGTCCGATATGCATTGTACGTATCCGAACCTCCTGTATAATGATTTAAATAATGTCATTAACTTATTACAGAATCATATTAATTGTTATGATATCATATATGGTTCACTTATGACTTTATATTACTCGTTCTTTTGTAAATTCCATGTTAAATAAGCGTTTTGGGTAAAATCGTTTCATTTATCGTAGGTGTTTGGACTTGTTGTTCATGAAATTATTATTACTTATATCATGACTTAATTACTTCCAGAATATAAAATATGATTTATAAATCATATAAATTCAGTATATATATATATATAATATAGATAAATGAAATGAAACACACCGTTCATGGAGACGGTAGTCCTTACGTACACATGAACGCTGTTTTCCTTTCCTTCTTGTCTTGAATGGAAGTAAGTAGATGACATATATATATACATAAATCTAGTAGATTTACCATGTCATATATTTTTTTATTATTCATTAGATATACTTTATAATCATTCTGGAATGGTTAACATGGATAATGAATCTCATCGCGTCGTGGAGACGGTAGTCCGTACGTACGCACAAGCGATGATATTGTTCCCATGGTCGTGGAATTGTGTTGAAGTGTATGTATACTATTTCAGTGTCATTATCAATTTATAATAATCATATATAGTTACTCATTACACCATTATACCCATCAAATTATGGTGGTGGCGGAAAATAGATTATACCACGGCGTGGAGACGGTATTCCGTACGTACGCACGCGCGGTGATTTCGTTTTTCCGTAGGATGGATAAAAGGTTAATTAGAGTTGTTTAATATTTATAATAACATATCAGTATATAAGAAAAACTTATGTTATTACTTTATCATGATACAACTCAAGAAGAAGAAGTTGAAGAAGAAAGAAATTGAAAAAGATCGGTAATGGATATTACCTCTTTTTGACGCGCCTCCACTTAACCTCCACTTAAAGAACTAAGGATGTTCTTTGAAAAAAACCGGGACCTCTAGGATGATACTATGGAAGTGGAGAAGATATTTTGGCTGGGGTTGGCCGAGATTGAATGCTCAAATTGGTGTGAAGAGGAGAGGGAGGAGGTTCCCTTTTATAAGGGAGGAGAGGGGCACCTTAGAAAAATATCAAAATATTATTTTATATTCAGTCAAATTCTGTTTATAATGGTTCCAAAGGGTCTTATTTTGAAGATAAAGTGGGGATGGGTCGCAAACCTCTCATCCAATAGGATTTATACAAGTTTAGGTTATTATTTTAACCATATCAATTAGATTTAACTCTAAGTTAAATAATTTAACTTTTATCGTGTATTTCTGTTTTCTTACACTATATGGTTAATAAACCTACAATACCAAGCCAAACGAACCCCAAGTTGTTTATTATTAATATATATATATCCTTATCTAAGTAATTTGTCCGGAACATAGATTTTTTAGGAATTAAATAACAATTATAAATATAATATTTGTTTTAAAAACTAATTTATGTCAATTTTGACACTATTTGGTACATGATTTTTATGAAATTTATAACAGAATGATAAGTTCAAACCAAGTTACTTATATAAACAATAACATTTCATATTAACCTATAAAATTAATTTATGTCATAAAAAGTCTCAAATTGCATTTTTTTGGGCATTTATAACATCAATTATGTCAATATTTCATTAATAAGACAATTACTCCATCATCTTTGTGTCATAATAAATGATAATTATTTATTCCCTAAAAATTATAAATAAATTACTATGATTTAGATAATTGTATTAGATTTTTGGAGACTATTAATTTTCTAAGTTTCATGAAATTTAGCACTAAATTAAAATTATTATACTTTTCAGATTTAAGAAAATGACATGTTGTCACATTCTTTGGTTTTAATAATAATTAAATTATATTCATGGAAAAAAGTCCATAAAATGAATCTAATCCGACCCTTATGTTATATGGTTCTACTTTTAGCCATAAAATAGGATTTTTCCATCTGTTAGGGTAATTTTTATAATCATATATTTACCCTTAATTACCCGATTTACCTTTAACTATAGTAAATAAAATTTACCGTAGTTACTATTCACAATGCCCAAAAAATAAAAAAGTAGTTTATTAACATAATTGGGACCCAATGATTCCAAATATGGAATCCCTTTTTTAAAATTCAATACACAAAAGATGCAGAAATTAAATTAAAATTTATCCTGTTGTCGAAAGAAAACGGGTTTTTCTTTAAAACATTGCAAAAGATTGAATTGATTTAACCTACGAATTCTAGGTAAAATCAATGCTAATGACATACATTATATTAAATGGTAAAAATATATTCTATTTATAATTTAAAACCATTAAATATTATAATTTAACCACATTAGATATTACGATGAAAAAAGATGTTTTTAATTAAAATATAGCGTGTTTTTACTATTCATTAAAATATAAAAGTTATCGGAAAAATATCAAAACATTATATAATGTAAATTTTTATATCTTGATTCAAAAGAAGAATTTTATTTTGTCAAATCTAACTTATAAACATGTCAAAAACTAGATTTAAAGCGGGTGCGACATCAAAAGGTGGCAAAACTGCATTTTTTTAAAAATACTTATTTTACCCGAAAAATTTATTTTGTTCTTATACCATGTTATAGAAATGTGTAAGATGAATAATAATGTTATAAAATTAAAAATATAGTCAACGCTATTCATAACAGCTAGTTCATAACAATATTATAATAATATATCGTTGTTTAGTAAAACCCGGTATTGCGTACAACACACGCTATCGAGGAAGGTCGTGATTGCGTGTAATGCAAAACAAGTCAGGGTTTCGTGTAGTGCACAACTCCTTTGTTGTTGCGTATAACATAATCTAACCATATTTTATTTATACATTGAATATATATATATATACACTCAATGTTGCGTAGAATAACTTCTATCAAACGAACATGAAATTGTGTGTCACAAGAGCCAAGAAAAGTTTTTTGTATACTGCAAGCTAATACAGTGTTGCGTATAGTGTAAGATAATCTTGGTGTATCGTACAATATAATATATGAATGAAATTAAAAAGAATGTATCTTATAAAATCTCGGGTTGTTACACATTCCAATTACAAACACACATTTAATTATCAATTTTTTTACTTATGTTAGGTAGCTCAAGTGGTGATAATACATGGTATTTTCCTTTATTCAATTGTCATTATGACCAATCCTTTAAATATAGGAATTTTTACAATTAGAAGGGTTAAAAAATCTCACACCTGAAGGGTCACTAAAACATGTCAAATACTATAAGTAAAGAGCATATATACACTATTCTAAGGATTATAGCCATGGAATATAAATTCTATGAATGACATGAATGAAATCGTTGGGCTCATCCCAAATGTTCCAAAATAAATGAATGTGAGGGATGATTTATAGACCATCCATCATACGGTTGTAAAAATATCCTCCTCTAGTATTTACCCTTGATTAGGTGGGGATCAGAGTAGATATAAGAAAAACAGAATGGTTTTCATACACTAATAACTATGTCGAGAGAAAGATAGAATATAAAAGTCTTAAATATACTAGATTACTTACCGTTGTGCATCCAACATGAGTAATGGAAGCTCAAATAGATCATGGATGAAGTATATCATTGAATCCCCATCGTTGGACTTTAGAAAGATCCAAAATGAGAGGAAAAATGGTTAATCTCATTGGTTATCTGATTATGTAAGAATAGGTGTCTTGATTGACCATTAAGAGTTATTTAGATATTTTACATGAAAAAAGTTATGTACATGGGTTATCTACATGGTTTGACCATCGATGCACAAAACATGCATGGTTTCATGGATAGAAGGGGAACACTCACTATTCAGTGGTACCAATGACCGCAAACTGTGCTCTGTGGTTTTGTATAGAAAATGATCATCTGTACGATTAGGCAAACCAAGGGTCAATCGTTCACTTGCCATATGTAATAGTTATTAATTAATATAATTATCCATGCATTGGTTGAGTATTTTAACATTTAATGGGAGAATTCTGGTTCTCAAAAATTTATTTGTTGTCAGGATATATTCAGATGTAGCTGAATAATGACAATATTTAGAAGAAAAATTATTATTATTGTCATGGGACTTATGATTTATTTTATATGATATTAATTGTGATTGAACCTCTATCCATTTTAACTCTGTTGAGGAATGAAGTGTTCAGAGAGTTGTTGGATAATTTAACTGTTATTTTCATTGATGAAATCAATTTTTTATACATGTTTGACTATAATCATGAAGAGAACCAACATGTCCTCTTCAATGGTATTCTTTATGAGTATCTATATCTAATGTTTTCAATGTCTATGTTTCATACTCATGATGTACATTTCTTTGGTAATGACTTTTCCAATTTGGGAGTATCAATGGATCTTTCAAATACATAGTAAATTGTGTTTTGGGAATCCCATAATGAAATAATAAAGGTATTATGCTTTTTTGAATATGTAATATATTCTTGATAGTTCTTCATTTACTTTACTTTGGTTGTAACTCTTCTAAAATCATTGACCCAAAAGGATCATGAATTCATATTGATTGATCAATTTCAAGAAGTATTTTTGTACAATTTGAAGATATTGGTTCATGATATATTCCTTATATTTCCACCATAAGAAGTATAGTTTGAGTATTAATATGGTTATTTTAATCTTCAGTTGCCATTATTTGTATTTTATTATAATTTCTGATGACATTACCTAATATGTGAGTGTTTTTTTACCAATCAAAAGAGACTGAGGTATGTCTTCATTCTATGTGACATGAAATTGCCTCAATTTCGATGTAGACTACTCTAAAAGGATTATGAATTTGAGATATTTAAACATCATGAAATGGAAATGTTTTTTTGATGTGTTGAGTAGGAATTCATCTTGTGATACCATGTGGGAATTGAGGGATTATTGGAGAGTTATGTACGAACTCGTAGTGATTAATCTATATATGGGAGGGTATGGAAGGAGGTTTTATTTTTAAAATTATGCTGCATTTTTTTTGTAATAAGTGGAGGAGTTACACTTATGGGACTTTGATGGTGGAGTTTAGAGCTATCATTATTTTTTGGAGATGTGACTAATCGTTGGACAGAATATGGAAAACCCCATGTCTGGTTTCAAGAAATGGGGTTTCCCTATGTATATTCATTATATGGTTCTATATTAATTTCATAGCATAAATTTGGTGGTAATTACTATTTTTAAAAATATGTATTGAGTCTTTAGAGGTCATCCTTTGTGTCTAGGATTATGAATTCAGTTATAGAGTTTGTTGCTCGAGGATTGTTCAGCTAGATGTTCAATACTGAGCACCATGTTCCCAGTGATTTGAACCAATCATTAGATTTTCCCTAGTGTAATTCTGAGGGAATATCTATGGAATTTATTATATTTTTTCCTCAAACTATGGGAGGCTATGATTCTATATGTGTGATAAGGGATCATCTAAAATAGAAAGAAAAGTAAATAGAAAACTTATATTAGAGTCTATTGTAGTTTTTATCAATTAAATTTCTTGAGATGGTGGAAGAACTACACAGAGTCTCAAGGATGATCATATCTAATTTGAATCCGCGTTTTACCTCTAATGTGTAGAGTGGTCTCCATCATGCATTGGATATTTTTTAAACCATAACAATACTCTTAATCTACAAACGGATGGTCATATTGAGTATTTCGTTAATAATCTTGAATACATGTGTCCCTTCTGCATCCTAAATTTTAGTTTCGTTGGATTTGGAATAATCCATTGGATGTTTTTTGTTACAAAATTAAATTCATGTTCACCATTTGTATTGTTTCTATTGTCGAATTTTGCAGATGACCTTGATGTTTTCCATTCTACTAGAATAGGGTCATAGAGGTAGTAATTCACACGCAAGATTTAGAATAGATTAAAATAGGGGTAATTATTGTAATTAATTCTATTATGAATGTAGTATAGTATAATCATAAATCCTATACCGATCATATGTGGGGACCTATGGAGCATTATGTTTTAGATCACATGTTTTTATGTGGACTCCTCATTATGGGGAAAAATGTTTGGTCATGAGAGTAATAATTCTCCCCATTTTTGAGGCAGTTTGAGGTTTTGTATGATTTTTTTGTCATGGTGTATTAGATAATACTTCCATAACAATGAGAATAATGCATCATTATTTCCATGTGTCACATCTCTTTCATTGCCTTCAAGAAGAATTAAATGTTATTGACTCGGGTATGATCAATGTGGATAAGGATGTGACCTTCTTGGAGTGTCCTATAGAGATTACAAAATGTTAGTTTAAGGTGTTGCATAACCATGACATTCCATTGGTTAATGTCTTGTGGCAGTATAGTGTTGTGGAGGAGAATACATCAAAAAATGGGTCATATATGTGCACTCATTACCTCAAGATATTTGATGTTTAACAATTCACAAGTAAACTTTTTCATTTTATGAGATTATTTCATCTTGATTGTTATTATATATGTACACTCAATTGATAGTAATCTCTCCTAGGTATTATATTGTATTCGGTTGTTTTTATTGTATATATTGGTTTCCATTTCCTCTGATGAGGTTGTTGAGATCCTGTGATGGGGATATCGTTGAGAGGTATTTCCCAAGGTGACAGTTCAGACAACCCATTATCAGATTCCTTCTAGGAATTGTTTTAGATCACCATGAATGTGAATTATTTGATATATATCTAATATAAAGCCCCAAATCCATCTATTTTGACTATTTTCATGTTTGAAAACCCCATTGTACTTGGAGGAGACCTAGAGTGCGTCTTGAGGTGTTTGGCTGTTGGAAAATAGAATTAAGGATGATTCATGATATTTAAGGGTTTCATATCTAGAATGTGAGGTTTTAAGATTGTGTCAATGTTTGAATAATGGTATGTGTAATCAGATACACAGATCCATTGGATTTATAGTCGAATTAGCTATGTTGTTGAATCAATTCTATAGAGAAATCATCCATGTTGAGCCATAACATATGTCATGGGATCCACTACATGAAGCAACTACAATGTTGAATATCATATGTTCTAAAATCAACTATTTGGATCCACTCACAATTTGGTGGGATGAAATAACTAAATTGGAAATATATCAGGATTGGCTATATGAATCAACAATTTGAGAGATCGACTATGTGAGTGATCAACTATGTGAATCAACTATTTAGCATGATCAAATAAATAAATAGGCTAAATGAGTGATGTGATACATCAAAAAATATTCTATATGGATGGATTGATAGTGTTAGATATTTTATAGAATATTTATGTGAGAAATTCACTATATGCATTTCCTATATGAAAACATCTACATGAAAATTTTGGATTCATTAAGAATTTGGAAATGTAGTGTCCTCCAGATGACTCTTTTTGAATGTTATATAACAATTACAATGTAGAAATATATGTGGAATGAATAAAGGGACTTCAAGGGAATATTAATAAAATATAACTGTATGCATTAATTAACTTGATAAAAGAGTATATAAATGATTAACTTGACATGAAGATGAATGAGATCCACCGTAGATGGAATTAAAAAATTTGTAATATAAAATTATGATATTTTGGTATCTACTAACAAGGAAAACAAAATATTTTCCTTTATTATTCAAAATTTTACTTCCCTATAGACCAGATATTCTAGAACCCTTACATTGGAGTCATGGAAGTCATTTTTCAGATGGTTGATGTCTCTAGAAATAATCACTTGTCATACATTCCCTTTGATTTTTTTGAAATGATTCATGTGATGATTCTTATATGGGTTAATGAATTCATTTCATCTATTAATTAATTTTATGAAATAATACAGTTATCATGGTTTATCCCTTAGGATTGTAATGGAATCAACCTAATAACGACTGAACTAGATTTATAAAGAATTGGATTCTAATCATCTGTTATTTATTTCAATCGTGATAATGATTTGACTCTTGATTTTATAGATAGTGTGATATATATTATATTCTTTTGTGGCATTATGTTATCTTCATTTTACCATTTATTTTCATAAATGAAAATTGAAAATAATGAAAAAATAAAATTTATTGATTATTTGGATTAATAATCAAATAAGATTCATGTTGTAATGAATATATTCTTTTGTTGTATGATCATGAAAATTATGTTTTTATAATGATTATTATTAATTAAATTTGTACTTCATTGTTAATGAAATTGAAAATTGATTTTATTCATGATAATTCTTGTTCAAAATATTAGTAATAGGGAAAATTCATGTTAATCAGAATGGTACTTCTCTATGAATGTTGAAATTGCTTTTAATGCCAATAAAATGTTTTATTTTTTATATCTTATTATATATTTATGTCATAGGTTTCCCATAGTCAAAAACTATGAATAGTGAATCGTTTCATACCTGATTGAATAAACAGTACTTTCTTGTTAATGTTTTTTTCTAGGTCATGAGTATCCCAATCATTTTATTCTTCTCCAATTTAATTTCTTTTGAATGTATTTCTTGATAATATTCTTTTTCTCTATTTAGTTATATCTTATGTTATTCAAGTAATGGATGAAAATTATTATTTTCAAAAATAGATCAGAAATTATTGGGGAAGACAAGCCAAATTTGATATTAAGAAACAACCTATGATCATCTAACCATGAAATTATAAATATATAAACTTCTAATGGAAATTAACACTGTTTTATGGGGGTTTTTTTAAAAAAAGATTTTTTTATCTTATATGGTTGGGGATTAGTCAAAATTTAAATATAGGAATATTTAATGAGAGTTTTTTTAAAATATATAATAATATTCATCTAAATCATGATGTTTAGTTTTCAAAATAACTATTAACTATTAATGAACATATTTCAATGACTATGTATAAAATGGACACAATTGAGTTGTAAAACATGAATATTTAATATTAAGGGAATATTGATAAGATAATCATTCACCCAAGTATATAACCACGAGGTGAAAAAGTTATATTTTTATGAATAAATGTGATGAATATGATTGTGGATAGATTATCTAGAACATAAGAATGTCATAATCATTGATAAGTATCCCCTACCAAGTATTGATTTTTATTTGATCAATTATGATGAGATAATTATTTTTAAAAGTTTAATCATCATTATATATACAGTCATATGAGTCAAAAAAATAGATACATACATTATAAAACCTAATATATAATATATAAACACTATGAATATAGAGTGACACAATTTTGTCTTACTAATTAATTTTTTATATTTATTAATTTAATAAAGTTGTTCAAAGATATTATGATGGTTATTTTGTCATATATTTTATAGAATATATTCATATATATTATAAAATATAGAAATAAGATAAATATCAAATGATAATTATACTAGAGACTATAAAAATGAGAAGTAATACGAAATATTTGACAAGAGTGAATTATATCTAAAATACATTCATTGTTGGTTAATATAATCCCAATAAAAAGTATATTGGTGGATCTAATAATGTTTTATGTTATAGAATTTTGTCTAGAATGATCACTCTAAATATTAAATATTTTTTTCACATATTGTATGGATATTAATAACACATTGTGAAGAGTTTCACAAAAATTTATAATCTAATTACCATGTTATCTTAGAAGGGAGCCAAGGATTCCATGGATAAATTAATGTGATGAAAATATCAAGAAACATAAGATATGGATACTCAAGGAACCTATAAATACTCTACCCTAAAGAGGAGAATTGTTTTTGATCAATAATGATACATATAATAAGGGACTATGATGTTTCCTTCTGAAGAATGACATGGATATATAGTATGCCTCATAAAAATTGAAGGATCATGGAAAAAAATTGTCCATCTCATGATTTATAGTTAGTTGAGTTCTTGTATTCATTAAATATATGAAATAAAAATCATTATAAAGAAAATTTGAAATATATTATAATTATATATATATATATTCACCCATAAAGATTTGAATATTCCCTACAGTAGATTATTGGAACTTATTAATTACTAGAACATTTAATATATTACCACCATTGGAAGAGATCAAGAAATATGATTATATAAGTTGAATGGACCATGAAATATAATCTATGATAAGGGTCAAAACTAAAATCAATAATTATAAAAAAGATAAATAATGAAATCTAACGGTAATGGGATAAACATTATCTTTTTAAAATGATTCTTCGACTATCTATCCATGTGAATATTAAATAGGAATTAAATAAATATGTAGAGGTATAATACTAGGTGAGAAATGTTGATGAGATTTACCATGATTATGAGGGAATGTTAATTTTAGGGAATCGTGTATTTGTTTTATACATATAATATATGAAGAAAATGTATTTCGATGAAGTTCATCGTTAATCATTATCTATTCATCCCATAAGTATGATGATGTATAGAGATCAGAATTTTTTTTGGAAATATAAAATTTTATATGATAGATTACATATCTAATTTCCAATATTTATTTTGGTTATAGAATGTAGAGATAATACTAAGGGTATTTAACAACAATTATCAATATGAAAATGGACATGTTGAAATATCACCATGGATTATTTCATCAGACATTTGAAAAAAATATTATGGATGTAATATGAGTTGGGTTATAGTTTATTACTATCTGAATTCACAAAAAATTATTAATATCATAAGTTTTTTCTCTTTTTGTCATCTCAGTATAATTTTAAATAAGTTAGTGGTAATGTTTCATGAGTACTATATTATATTGTTGTTTATCAGGATTTGAGGTTTACCTCGATGTTTTCACAATGTCTTCATCATGACCTAGAATCAAGATAGTGTTTAAGTACTTCTTATCATCTATAGATTTATGGTTAGTATAAAATAATCATTTAATCCTTCTATAATATGATGAGGCATTTTGATGAGGATTTTATAGGAGTTTTGGATCACCACTTTTTTTAATCCTGTTATCTTACGATTGCAGTGTTCTCTAGAGAATTTAAATGTCTTCTTATAAACTCTCATTTTGAAGGATTTGTGTAACACCAATTTATTACGATGAATCTATATAAATAAACATAAAAGGACTTTTTCTAGCTGTGTAAATGGATGATAATTATGAAATATCTAATACCACATCATGGCACCTTAGAGTTGACATAAATTTAATTCTGACAATCAATAGTGAAATCTATAAATCAATGTTTATGAGAATTTATTACTATGAATTTATATGTGGTATAATGTTATGATATTTAAAAATAAGGTAATGTTGAACCTTTTAATAATGGGCCCTTAATGAATCTATATCTTTTAGGGGTAGTTTCCCATCACATTGAACTTCATCCAAACATCTCTAAAGTTCATGATGTGCTCCACTTATATCTCTATAGATTGTACATAACAAATCCATAATAAGGAATAAACATAAATATTTCACCAATGGATAATGAAAATTACTATTAATAATAAGATGTAGATATATTTTCTCATAGGGAAACAATATTTGGGAATATGATTAATTCCATGTTTAAAGTTCATTGGAAGAATAAAAAAACTAGATGAATCTATACGGCAACCAAAGGCTAAAATGAATAAGATATGTCATTATTTATATATTTTTATCTGATTTAATTCATAATGTGGGATTTATTATATTGAGGTTATAATGTAACACCTTTAACATTTATGATATATATATATATATATATATTCAAATAAATATAAATTTTTTTGATAGTTTGAAATACAAGTAACCTCGAGTTTAAAAGAACTATAATATGGTATTTGATTATAACTATGTTATTATGTAGGATGAGTAAATAGTAAGAAAAACAGTTTAGAATTTTATATATATATTTTAGATAAAACAAATATATTCATAAAAAATACTTATGTTTAATTAAAGTGAATATATTCATTGAGAAAACATTTTTTCCTAAAAATTTGTGTTTATTACATTTTATGATCAAATAGTATAATTAATTAATTAAAATAATAGAAAAATTATTTCTATAAATTATATTCCCTTTTTAAGTAGGAATTTTATAATTAGCATAAGGTGAATTTTTCATTATTTTATTAAATGATTAATTTTTTGATTAATAGGGAAAAAACTGTTTTTTGATGATTTTTTTATGATTTAGGACATTTAGAATGTTTAATTTTGTTTTAAAGTGGTTTAAAATGTAAAATTATTGTAATTATATTCATAATTTTTCAATTAGGTACATTGGAATCTATATTATTTTAGATTTTGTAAAAACAATTATTTAAGAATACATTTTTATAGAAAACAATTTTCATTACATTTTATAAATTAATTTAAAAAATATTAATTTTAAGTGATTTAAATTTGATAAAATGGATAAAATGTTATTATTTATCATTTACCAATTTTTCAATGAGGAAAATTTATTTATTTTTATAATGCATTGTAAAACAGTAAAAAAATCATCACATTTATCGGTAAAACATGAATAGTAGGGCGGAAAAAAATGTGAAAGGAATTTTTGATAATTAATGTTAAAGAAATCATAATGGATGGATATTGATTTACCACAAAATAACCCAAATTCTAATAATTATCCATTTAAACTAATTTTTTTTAGTATTACATTAATATATTTTTATTAATTGAGAAATCATCTGTGTATCCACTACCCAACTTATAAAAGAACACCATACCTTCTTTTATTTATAACATATAGGAAAATTTAGTTAATCAAAACCCTAACAATGTGCCTTATCAAAATCCATATCCATGAATTAGTGGTTTTTTATTCTTCAAAGGATATTCCGAGGACCCTTAAATGATTACCTAATAGAGGACAATTTTATGAGAGGTAATCATCTTGAATGACCTATTTCAAATTATATATTATTTTAACTCTAATAAATTTATTGGATTAATAATATAATAAAAAATAGTATCATAAATATAAATAAGTTTTATTATGATTATGAAACCATCATTAATTACCATTTTTTTAGCATGGGTGTTATGAATGCATTTGTCATGCGTACATGTGTAATACCAATTCTATGTAGTGGTACAATTGATTTTCAATAATCATATATCATGGACGGTTACATAAATAGTTTAAATGTTTATATACTATATTTATGATAATTTTATTCTTCTATAGTTATAATAATATACCTTCTTTCTTTACTTTCTATATTATATAAAATGTTTATGTCCATCGTACGTATGTGTGAAATACCCCCACTATAAAGTGATGTAATTCAGTTTTAATTTACAAATTAATGTATATATATTTCAGATATGATATTATAATTATTCAATACACGGTAATTATTCTTTGTCAATATTTTTTTTCTATTCATCTGAAACATAAAACAATTCCCTTTCATACATATGACTTTCTATATCCATGAACAATGTAATTCACCTTTCTATCTATACATTTTATGGATGAATATATATAAATATATTTATAATGAATAATTATGTTATTTATATAATTCTTAACACTTTTAATTGGATTCCAGAATTATAAATGTACAATTACTAGAACTACGAATCCATATTTCTCCAAAAATGCATAATAATTAACACATATAAAATACAATTTTAATAAAAAAATAATACTAAATGGGTGTAAAAATGTAATAACACAATCATAGAAGATATTAAAAGTATATAAATCACTCTGGTATGGAATTTTCACATTAATTAAAAATTTTTAAATGATTTTAGAGTGATTTATAAACACTTCAAACTTCACATAAGGGATTTATAGTAAAGTATAAATGTTTATATGGATTGTTTATTATTAAATAACTTATAATGAAATTTTATGACAATTATATCAAGAATATAATAAATTATTTTCTCCTCGTGTTATATCTGGTGATTATATGTTTTCTATTCATTTTACCCTCTTTAAGTACTCCATAGAGAAAAAAGAATAATTTTTATGAAAACTTATATTATTTTTCTGTTCTGATGAAAATTCATTATCTTTCGTACCAACAATTTCAGAAAATTATCTTATGAAAGATTATTATATAATCATATGATTGTTTGTATTTATTTTTACCCATTATATAATTTCTAAATTTTCCTAAAAATAATATTCACGTTATTTTATGAAAGATGTAGTTTTGAATTTTTATTGAAAGTGTAAAAGAAATCATTGATTTATCGCTACCAATATGTAAAAAACATCCCCCATTATTTATATTAATTTATTAGAATTTGTTTTACATTTTTCCATGGTTATTTTCAGTGATAGCATTTTCCATAATATATGTGAATAATTTAAATTTTGAATAACTGAATTCAATATTTAAGGGGTGTTCATCAAGAAATGTTTATGAAATTCATTCAATGATTTTTTCATATATAGTGACATCCATTGAGGGTACTTATGATTTAAATTGAATATGACCTTTTGATACAACAAATGTTCATAATTTTGATTCATTATAGTGATGACGATTTTAATTTGATTCTTTGAATCCCATTTCATTCCCATGTATTTTTTATTTTATGATTAATACTTGAAGAAACATTTATTTTTTCATGTGTTTTGGAAACATGAAATAATGAAATGTTTATACAAGTACTTTTATTCGATGATTTATTCTATAAAGATTGTTTTATGATATTTTTTAAAACCCCTTTATTATTTTTTCAGGAAGAGATATATTTACATATCCCTCAAATGGATTTGGTAAATATGTATATCTCATGAGATAATAAATAATAAAATGGCAATTAAGACCAGTTTGGTAAGGGTCTCTTTCTTCTATGATTGTATTGGGGGTGAAACATGACCAATGATTTTTTGGAATAGGAAGTTAAAAAAATAATAATATGATAATTTTGGAAATGATCCTTGACTAAGGAAATTATTTTATATACATAAGTTATGTCACAATAATCAGTTATATGGAAATTTTAGGCTCTCGTGGAACATGCTCTTTGATTACATTATAATTAATATCTTATGAATTACTAATAATTATAAATTTAAAGATAATTATGATCTAAGGTATATTTTTTATGGTTTTAAAATGTTGAGATCATGTTCTCATTTCTTTAATATGAAATTATACTTATGCGATCATTGATATATCACTCCTTAACCCTTTAATAAAATTTTAGTGCACTTTTTCTTATATTTCATTTCAACATGTTATAAAGAATGGTTTTAGGAATGATATTTCTATATAGAACTGTAGTTATAAATATATTATTAGAAGATGATATTGATCTCATATGATAACATTTTTTATAATTCATGTTTCAAAACTAATTATACCTATGTGATTAATATGTTTTCTGATATGTATTATATATAATATTCATCTAGTAGGATGTCATTTTTATTATTTAAATTTTTGGGTTTGTATAGAATAACAATAAATTTTTCCTGAAAAAGATAAAAAAACTATACATCAAAGATATATTCCTTATATAATCATGTATTGTCTTATAATGTGACAATTCATATAAATCAATTTTTTCAATTCTTTTTGTAATTTACTAATTAATAAAATATTACATTTTATTGATCTTAAATATTTATATATTACTTGTCTTAAGGGATAAAATAAAAATTAAAAAAATCATGAAATAATGTTCATGGGATATATTATCCATTAATATTCATAACTATGAAATCATTAATAATAAAAGGTTGACTAAAAAATATTATATTCAACATGATCTCCTCGTTATATAAAGAATATAATAATAGCGTGATATCAACAACTCAAAAAGGGTAGGTGTATAATGTTAGTGATATGTACTTAGTTGAAAAATCAATAAATATATAACATGGAAGGAATAAAAAATTAATTTGAAATATAACATTAATCATAATATGATGACGAAGGGGAAAATACTAGACATATAAACATAAAATTAAGTAATTATACCAGTATGACACTATTAAATTGTAAAGGTTATCATATTATCATATCTTATTCATCTCATCAATCTAACCAATTCATTTTCTATATATATATATAAATATATATAATTTTTTATCACACAGATTTTATATCCTACACATAAATAATAATATCATTAAAAAAATTTATAACTACTTATACTAATGATATATTATTAATGAAACCTATTTTTTTAGAAAAATTCCAAAATTAATGTTTTGACCTCAATTTAGGTTGACAACTTTTTTTCAAATATTTATTTGTGGTGGTTAATGAGATGTCAATATGTGATCAGTGAGTTTGGATGAAGTTTTTATTATAGTAAATTTTTTATTGATACATTTAATGGAATTGGATTTTGTGTATGAGAATATGTCCATGTTGTTAAATTTAGGATTGTTGAAACTGATATCCAAAGTTCAAACACCTGTAATTTGGAGAAAACATTGCTTAAAATATGTGTAATTCCTTGAATATTGTTATTTTAAATACTGTATGATGGGAATTAAGGTTCTCCAAAAAATAAATTATATACTCTATGAGGAAATAATTGATTGATATAAAATTAGTTTTTAGTATATGGAAATCTAAGATAAGGCCTTGTAAAATGTGTGGACTGATTATATGTAGAATATTTTGAGGATGATGAGGATATGGGCGAATAGTGGTTTGTATGTTTGCATTGTCATATAGTTGGTGAATGTCTTTCCATTATAATAGTTGGATAATCATTTTTTAGTTTTTTAAAAATTAAGTGTACAACCATTGAATCCCCATGGGTTATATAACAACAACACATAGGGGCCACATGGGCTAACTCCCATGGTAGAGACTACTATTAGAGGCTATGAATAGAGAAACATGTGTTGGTGTACCAGCATATAAGGCATGAAGAATGGACATCCGACATGGATTGAATGGGATGATTGGTGGTGTCCCCATGTTAGGAGGGATTTTGAAAAAGAAATATGGGATGAGGTGGTGCCAACAGTGGTTCTGTGTGAGACCCTAGAACATTTTTATATGAAGGTGATAGAGATATGTGAGTAATAAGCAAGAAGTAAACCATGGAGTGATTTTTTGTAAGATGGGAAGAGTCCAGGTGTTGTTCCTCTATCATTTAAATAATCTATAGAACATGGGATACCTGATTTTGATAATCTAATCCTTTTAATCATCTAGAGTGATAATCTGCATCCACCAAATTTTGTGTTGTTTTTATCATGGAACTTAAACTATGTTCAAGACATGATGATCATGGAATCAATGTTGTTCAAGATTTAATCTCAATATCATGTCTAATTCAATGTCCTTTGATTGAGGGGGGAATCTATCACACATTACATTTAATATTTAAGACCTTATAGGATTGAACATAAGGATCTAGGGATTAATAGTGAATTAGATAATTTATATTAAGTAAAATCTTGAAATTAAATCACATATATGAATGAAATGGTCAAGCATATTGATCCACATTGTATGCATGAAAATCAGGTGAACTGTGTGACGCACCACTCCATGAGTACTATTAAGGAAATATAATTCATGGAGGAGTTAGTCTAAATTCATCATGTGTTTCAGCATTATGCAAGAAGAAATAGGCCGAGCTGTGGGTTTGAAAAAAAACATGGTTACACGAACCCATGGGTATATTGGAAGGGATACATTCTTGCAAGGTTATTTTTGAATGATAATTGCACAAGAATAATAATGAAGAATATACAACATTGGTTATTGATTTTTATGTTCATGAATATGAATAGTAGATGATAGGGTGAGAAGTGGGTTTTTATATATCTTCTAGGAAATGAATTGAATACCAATTTTCATCGAGTATTCAAAAAAAGTAATCCTCACTTCCTCCATTAATTGAGAAAATTAATATTTGAAATGATAACTCATACCCAACACATTCGAGATTTCAAACATGGGAAATTTAACACACACAAAATATGGGGAATTCAGAATAATAAATACAATACCTTATAGATTTGTGTTTTAATATTTTAAATGTGGAAAACTCAATCTGTTGTAGATAACACATTTATATAAGGATTTAAATGGTTTTTTTTAAATAATTTATTTTTTTATTTACCATTCACAACTGCATTGAATAAGTATATGCATATTGTTAGTGAGAAATTTTTGTTTTCACAATATCCTATAGAGATCTAGATAAATTCATGTATCGAAGAGAAAATGTTTTTTAATATAAGAGTATTTTGAAAAATACGAAACATGTGTTCTAGAGCATTAAATGATTGAGGAGAGTTTAGATTGCACAAAATCTGGATGTTGTCTCGATACTAGTATTGATGAATATCTTGGGTAAATATGGATCAAAGTGTGATAGAAAAATATTTTGTAGAAAGTTTAGTGAATCATGATATAGTGGATCAAACCTTCAAAAAATTTGAATCATTTTGTTTTGTTCATGTAGAAGTTGAATTATATTGGTTAGAGCCAAAATAATAAAAAGTATCTCAATTATACCCAGGGTAATCATTGATTTGGTTAGACCCAATTGAAAATGGATTCTCTATATTGGAAAAAATTGAATTATTCTACTTAGATCTAAATTAAAATTTCATCAGCAGTTTTATAATTAATAATTTGTGTTGTGGTGTCTAACCAACATGGGAATTAGTATGCCTTTTAGTTCAAAACTATGTATATCAGATGTGCCTATAAATATATTTTTAATATTTATCATGATGATATATTACGATATAATATTTATTGGATCAATAACCATAAAAAATTTGAGAGGCTGAATTTGAAATAAATGGATTATTTTATAAAAAATAAACGAAATCCTTACACTTTCTTCTTAGTTTTCAACTTTGCATAGGGTTCTATAAATGGCATCAGAGTGTGGGACCCCAAAAAATGTACAATAAATTCATGATGAATTGAATAATATTAGAAATTAGTGAGTTAACATAAATATATATTTCTTCCATGACTATGAATAATATAAATAATAGAAAAGAAAAGAAGATGAGTAGTAATACTACAAAAAAGTCAAATCCACTATCAACCATAGGTAATAAAAATAGATTATGTTGCAATAAAAATATTTATTAAGATGAATGAAATTATGTCTAGTCAAGATGTGATGAGGCTGGATTACTTTCTATTTTTCTTTATATAATCAAATTACATCTGTAGAATATCATTAGACATGTAGTAAAAAATATTTTTAACTCTTTCAATGGTCTTCAGGATGAAATATTACTTGTTTAAATGGTATCTAATTATAGAGATGAGTCATTGGTTAGAATATATGGTACATCCAACACTCTGATAAAATGGGAAAATGAAAATGAAGAGATGCATTACATTTAGAATAAATTATATGATAGATTTGTTGATGAATTTGAAGTAAATGTTTGTTATAAGTATTTCATTGATATTTTATTTGTTGATGTTTTTTTTCAATTGATAACATTCACAAAATATTTCATGTTTTTAATGCTCCTCATCTGGTTTCTAAAACTAACAGGATGAAGGAGATAGAATTTTTATTGCAATTGTTGAGAAAAATTCATAACCAATAAATAATGAGTTGAATATTCAATAGACTTTAAGAATTGATTTACGAATTGTATTTATATATTCATTTATATAAAATAATAATACTTACATAGTTCCAAATAAAAAATTGTACACTAAAAATTTAATTCAAATCTCTACTCAAGAATAAATATAAGCTATTTTCATTCATGTCTTCCTTGGCATCTCAAGTAACATATTTTAATTACTATTATATAATAGACCCTTTATGAGATAATGTATTTGATTCCCTTATATTCCTTCTCCTTCACTATGGAACCAGATATATTTATCTTTATATGATATGTTAGGATCTAATTAATCACATCACAAATATCATAGATCCCTTGTCTTTTGTTGTTTATTTCTGAAATAGTCAATAACATAGAACTCCAGCTCCATCTTCTAGTTACAAATAATATTCTTTAACAACAATGTTCATTATTTTTATGCTATTCAAAATAAATGAAAATTTATTCAATGTATCTTAAAAACAGACTATATACTAAAAGAGTAACTTGTCAAGAATTAAAAAAAATATGAGACATACATTTATTCACATATAATTTATATGAAGTTCCATTTGGGTACATTAAATAATGATTATATTATTGGATAACTCAACAAATGATTGATTTTAAACTAAAAATCATTCGACTCAGCTATTATATCCTATAATGTATATAAATTTATTTTATATTTTCCACAAATTTGAGGAGGATAAGTGGAGTTATTATTATTCTTATTTATAAAATAATATAGAAACAACTATAAAAATTTTCACGATTCATAGATCATGATAAAATACAATCGTTAGTGGTAAATTGTAAGGACACATCATTTTTTGATAACATAATATCCATGATGAATGCTAAGTGATATTTTATCAAATTTCCCAATAAATTGAAAGAGTTGGAAGGTTAGGAATATCCCCCAAAAGTACCCCTCATTGCACGATAGTGAAGATAAGTGTAACACTTCAATAAAAAATCCATATATCTGTGGACCAGAAATAATCATCGAGGATATAAAACACATTTATTCGAGTAACAACACACAAAAATAAAAATAAAGATATGTAATAACCAAATAAACTATGGAATAAAAATAAATCTATACCAAATTATAAAATTTTGTAAAGGTAATGACTAAATATGACATACCACGATGAATTATTATTATAATGAACCAAAAACATTATACAACCTCATAAAACCTCTCAAATCTTGTAATGCCTTGCTAAATCTTAATCACACTTTTTTGGACCATAAACTACACACACACACAAATATATGGTTAATAATACACAAATTATCTATAAGATTATCCCTAAATGTATCATGTCAATCTTAAATCATAAAACTATATTGTTTGTCAAAAAAAATTAAAAATAAAATCATTAACGGAATTAGGTGATCTATGATCCAAGTGTTTGAATGGATTAGTGAAAAAATGTTACACAAACATAGGAAAAACATTATCGAAGGCATATCTGTATTTATATACATTAATAATGGTTACCATTTTTAATATTCCCACTAAAACGGTAACATTATGCCCGAAGGTCACACTTTATGAAAAATCCATATACTATACATATAAAAATTTAGAAATATTTTAACTCAACAAAACTAAATCAACATAATGAAATAAAAAAACACACATCATAACTATACCATTATCATATCAACATTTTAACATTAGGACCTAACTCAATAGTTTGAGATGGAATGCTACACGACCTCACGTGCACCACCCCGTATGCTAAAGGCTACTTACTAACAAAGAGAGTTCCTGGTAGAACATTAGGGAGACTATACCTTCTCTGTCAATTAATAGGATCAATGATATGATAAAAAAATATAGAGAATATGATTAAAATGTGGAAACTTAATGATGAAATACATTCAATGTAACAAATACCAATGTGAAAAAAAACCCAAGAAACCCGAAGAAAAATCTAGAAGTAAACAATAAATCATTTGTTGAGTTATCTAGTGCATGTCCCAGTTCCCATCAGCTACAAATTCCACCCTTCAACAACCTCCATTGTTCCCTTTTCATTCATTAGATATCTAGAAATGAAATCTGCAAGAACACCAAAATACCCTAGTTTGGTGTTTGTAGAAGACTTAGTAGGACACATCCAATGAATACTCATATTAATGTGATCCAAATGACAGTTTATTTCATAATAAATAATGATTAATAAACACAAAATCACAAATCTAGTAGTTGTTCACTTAAAATGCAACCATATACCCTGACCGTACCTACTTCAGCTATATATGGGAATGGATAACCACGACTTCAGGTGGATCAATGATCGGCCATTAGGTTAATTAATATTATTTATTGGTGTCCTAATGAGACAACATAAGAGCTCTAAATGAAGATATTTTTCTCTGTATGTGCACAAGATATGAGAGAAAATCAGCATCCCTTAATCATCGAGTTGACATACAAATCACTGATAGATAATCATGTTCTTTAATCAATGAAACACATCGTCATGATGGAATATTAGGGAGAAATATATAATAAATCCCTAATTCATTGAATAAATTCCTTGGAATCATTGAATTCTAGTTTATCCCAAGGCATCATTGCATCCCTCATTGTCAGACATGTGCAACCCAATGCATTGTCATGTTCCTTCCTCATGTATTAGACCCTTACCATCAGTCTTGTGCATCCCCCCACCTATGTATAACACAAGTTACAATGTTCCACTACATATATTCCCCTAGTCATCTTCATTAGTATACCTCATGCATTGGACCCTCATATTCAATCATGCACATTCCACCTTAAAGGATAATGCATGATGACTATCCACCTATCTTGACTCCCAGAGTAAAACCACATGGTATTCATTACTTTTCATGATATATATATATATATATGCATGAATAACCTTGACATATTGAATAAGGTAGTTCACAATGTATACATATTCACATTCCAATGTGAATAAACATCCACAAATACTCATGTCATCATGTGTTAAATAGTGTTTTTGGGGCAACACACATACCCACATGAATTCACAACCTACAATGGTCATTAATGATCTATGTGACTCGTATTAATGGAAAACATTTGTAAAAAAGTAAATAAATTAAGGAACTTATTACCTTTTTAGTTGGAAAACTCATCATGGATTTTCCAACGGGAGGACGATATGTCAAATTCTCGAGCATTTGGAACACCGCATCTCGATGTATGTCAAGGGTTTTTCCTAGAATAATAAAATTTATTTATGTTATTAAATGGATGTAAAAATAAAATGTGATAATTCTTTCTCTCTATTAAATAATATTATAAAATTATCATTAAATTAATCACACACCCTGAAAAATTATAAAATTAATATTTTTGTTTTTTTAAAGCTCAAATGAAAATTTAAATCATTACACTAAATTTAATTTAATCACATGTGCTGATAAATTAAATAATTATTTTATATTATGTCAAAATATCACAAAAATGATTAAAAAATTTCACATTCATTGATAATTTAAATTATTATTTAATCATTTTAAAACATCGCATAAAATCCTAAACATTTTTCAGTTCCATTAATTATTTAACTTATCATTTTATCATTTTTAAATTATATATGATGATAAATGTCTTCGTTAGATAATTAAAATGTGATAATATTAACATTTTTCCAAATAAATTAAAGTTATCACTTGTGTTGATAAATTTAATTCCCATTAAATATTTTAATAATTATTGATAAACTAATTAAATTTTAAATAGTTGATTTCTTTTAATAATAGGTGACAATTTCATGCAGTTATCTTCAATAAATTTCATGTCAAAATTTCGTAAAAATTATTATTGGAATAATCCTTTACACATTTCTCAAAATATTTAAATATTTTATCCCCTTTATTATTTTGATAAATTATTCAACTATGAAAAATTTCAATTACCATTTAATTATTTTATCAGAAAAAAATGATAAAATATTCTAAATAAAATTGATAATTTATATCAAATTTATTTGTTGATAAAACATAAAAAAATACCCTATGATAATCTATAAAATATTTAAATTTAATTTTTTTGTGTTAACTGAAATTATCTTTTTTAGTTATTTTATCCCCATTTTTTAAAACATATTTAGCCCCATTTTTTCTTTGAAAGATATAATGTATGAAAATAATAATAAAATAAAAATGAAATAGGTGAAGAACGAAGGGCATAATGCATACCTTAATGGAGGATGAATATGAATCACCTACCACTAGAATTTTTTCAAGGTTCTCCAAATGTACATCGTCCCTCATAATGGTGTGATTCGAATGAGCATAGAACACCCAATATTTATTGTGATTCAAAAACATGATACTTATTTATAGAATTTATTACACAATTATCAATCTGTTTTAAAACAAATAAATTCATATGGAGTCGATAGATTCTCGGTAGGGGTAATTTTTTTGATTTTGATGTCAAAATGGCCACCAAATGAAGGTTCCTAAAACCGTTATATGTAGTAATGGAGGTTCGTGTGGGGTTAAAGGATGATGAATAGTGAAATTTGGGTTTCATTAAATTAATAAATTTAAATTTTTTTAATTTTATTACATTAATAAAACTTTTTTCATCGGAAATCTAACCACAAGCCCATTGTTTATGAAAATTATGCTCTACCTAAGTTAAACCCCTTATTTCAGAAACAATTAATGTGACGAAATTTCCATTCGACACACCATTTGTGAGGTATGAAATTATTCCCTACAAATTAATATTTTGATCACATTATGTAAAAACATTAATTAGTGATCAAGACATCCAAATTCATTCGTCAATTGAATATTATAATATTAATAGGGCAATAATTATATTCCAGATCCAATGGTGGTCTTAGTTTTATCTTATGATGCACAATTGTGGTGTTATTCAATTATTTTGAATAATTTTCCCATTTGTAAATTAATATAATTTATATTTTTATTCTTTCATCGTCGAGCTTTTGTGGGCCTCAAATATTGTACTAACTTAGTGTATAACTCTGAAACTATTTAATAGAATATTCTAGATTGGTAACTATTTTTTACCATTTCATAATGAATTTAACAAAAAATAAAACATTTCACTCATAATCCATATTTTCTCATTTAACGTATTAATAATTTAACAATGAGGGATTTATTGATATCATAAAAAAATAATATGTTACAATTCTACCCTTTATTGGCATCTCATCCTCAAGAAGATCATATAGGGTCTTTCTCGAACAACTCAAGCCATTGAGCTCGAACATCAAACCCCCATTCCAACATCTACTCCAAGATTTCCACATGTTACCACCGAAATCAGACTACTGATTTTTTCATCCCTCGTAGTGCCTTCTCACACCAGTCCATGATCCACATTAGACATTGCTCATAATACATATCAGTCTCTGGATCAATGTCCATGTAGTCAAGAAAATTCGTACGACCTAGAATATAGAAAATAAGTATTGACAGAAAGAATTTTTTGTGATTAAAATGATTGCATGAAGGGAGGTCTAGATGATATTCCACTAACCCTAACCACTAGATGAAAAAGGGTCCAGTAAAACATGGAGCTGGGTTTCCCTATTTCCTTAGTTAATTATACCCTAACAGAGGAGTCACTCTCAAGGAAATGTGATCTCCCACCGAAAACTACAAGGGTCTCCTCTAACGGTTATCATAAGATCTATGCCTACTCTAAGAAATGATAAATATATTCATTATCAACTACACTCTCTCAGAGGTCCTCTGAACCATGCTTGGGCCATCAACTATTTCCTCTCCCACTTCATACAAGCAGAGTGGTGGGTGAGATAACCTCTCATAAAGAGCCTCATAAGGCGCCATTTAAATCAAATTGTGATAAATGTTCCGATATAAAAACACAATAATGTCCATGTGATCATACAATTATCTCATGAGGCCTAGTACCCTAGATAATAGAATATCCTTCTGTATGCGTATAGTCCTCTCAGACTATTCATCGGTCTGACGGATATATGTCAAGCTGAACCGTAGATAAGTTCCTTGAATGATTTTCAGGCTCTACAAAAATCTTAATGTGACATGAGAATATATATATTAGAAACAATTCATAAGGGAACTCAATGTAGGTGAATAAATCCCTCAAAAATAAGGTCATTCTAACTCCACCAATAAGTGAGTATCTCTTATCGGTAAGAGGTTGGTAGACTTCATCATCTGATCGATGATCACACAAACTGCACCACAACTCCTTGGGATCCTGTGTAATCTTGTGACAATCTCCATAGTAATGTATTCCCATATCCACATTAGTATTGTGATTGGGTACAATAACCCTCCAGGATATTGGTTCTCATCCTTTACCATCTGATAGGTGAGGTATCGAGAGATAAGACAAATAGTTTCTGTCATCACCACTGACCACAAAAATACTCCCATGATGTCATGGTAGGTCTTCATTTCACTAGGATGTACCATACACCAAGAGGTATGGTAATACATCATATGTTCCTCTCCAATTGAAGTATGAAGCATTACCCTTCCATGAACCATAATAAAGATATTATTTCCCATTTCCCATCAGGGTATCGGTTTCCCACATACGAGCCATTATCTCATAATAGTGCACACTAGGTCGGAATAGTGACCTATACGCATTCTTCCCATAAGGGAGTATATAATTATAAATGTAGATAAAATCATTAATTGGTGATCCTTTAATGAATTAACCTTCAATTCATCCAATAAACACATCGACTGACACTACTCCTCTGATCATTTCTTTCCATGTTCTTTCTCATCCTATGCCATAAGACTAGGGGAATCTACTATGTCATTTCCCATTCCAATGGAATATGTAATATTGGTGTTGAAATTTTATAGATACATTGACCAAAATATCTACCGTAGAGTCATGTCCCTGAGAGTGTTGATATAACAAAGGATCTTGTGATCCGTGTAAAAAATAAATCATTCACCAAATAGATAGGGCCTCTAACATTTTTGTGTGTAGACCACTACTTTTAGCTCGTTGTCCTGTGTACGGTTGTTATTATCTTGGTGTAGTATGAGGACACATGTAGGCTACTACATTCTATCCTGACATCTATACTTCTCCCAGATTAACTCTTAATTCATCACAATACATTTCATAACAAAACCTAGGATCTCTATGAAAATTTATCTGATTTTTTGTAAGCCTTTCCTTTTGATCAATACAGGAATCCTCACACTGGTCTGACCAACGATACATTACACCGTTCTTCTTCATGGTTCTCATGCATGCTGGTGGTTAGAATATATCTGGAGTAAATGTTAGTAATAACATTCAACCAATTGGAAATATATGATAGAGGTTAATGACTATCATAAAAGATGAATATATTTCCATTAAATCTTATGAAAGATCCAATATTTCCATTTTTGTCGAGATTAACCCAAAATTTATTATTTCTAATCGAACTATGTCAGATCCCACCACTCACTCCCTAGTCATTAGTAACTTCTCTCCCTTTGGTGAACAAAAATATACCCATCCTTGATAGTAATCCATGTGAGCTCAAAAATTGGTTATCCTATCCCTACTGATAGTCACATTGACAGTTTTCATTTCCACAATCTGGAATTATATTAAATTTCTATAGACAGTAACAACTAGTGGATAATGTTGGCATTGAAAAAGACATTATACATTCGTGACCAAATGTGTATCAGGGGAGATGGAATCAGATGATATACTGACTAGTAAGATAATTCCAATATCTTTTTCTATGGATATAAAAGAATTGGAAGCATTTCTGTCAAATAAGGTAGTTCACAAGGTCAACGTGATGTTAATTGTATATATATCAATGGATGATCCTTATATACCATTTAATAGATTCTGGTCTATAACATACATGCAGCCCATTACAACTCATCTCCCATATCCCTGACGTGCATGAATAGACTGAGTATGTTACTGGAAACCCACACAAGTTCCCCCTTTCTGACCATTTACATTGTGGAAATATAGTTTCACCTTTCTATATAAAAATAGTATGAGGAGTCCATTCTTAATAAAAAAACATACACATACTTTTAGGTCATCTACATATTCTGTGAATGTGTCATACCATTCCACATTTCAATCATTGTTATGCTTCTACTAAAGGTGTTGATTGAACTACAACATACTCCATCTGCAAAATGGTAATGTACATCATATATCTAGTTTTCCTCATTTTATTACTAGAAGAAAATTTCAAAGAGTTGAGGATAAACTCAATCACTACCCCACAATGAGATGATTATAAGTCTGATGTTATGTCCTCTTCTAGTACCTTCTCAATGGTTTTTTCCTTCCATAATACCTCTGTATATGTCAAGAAGTCAAAACCCATAAACATATGTTTTGGGATAGGTCGAAGTCCAATCTCGCTCATCTATGGTTATTGGGCCTCGTTTCTTTATAAAAAAATTTGAAAGGCAATGTAACTCCATAAAATGCGTAGGATAAGAAGATAAAGTCATCGAATCATGCCCTAACACCATGAATTCTTAGCCAAGATCTATCTTCATCGTATTTGGAAAACTATACTCCAGAAATAGCTACTTGAAGGTTGTCCAAATCGGTCTCTCTCATCTCCCAGGTAGGATCATATTATTCCACTATCTCATAGATGGTCTATGTAATAAAAAAGCAGTTAGGATCGCGTTCCCTCCATTAGGTGTATAGACTATATCAAGTGTACTCTCAATATAGTCTAGAAATTCATCAACATGTTGCGGCCCACTAGCACACTAAAACAATTTGCGGTTCTGAAGCTAAAATTATCAAGCATGGTCAGTCATGGTCCTCAATGAAGGTCCACCCAAGATTGAGACTATCTATAAAAATCATATCTAAAAAGGTCATACAACCTAATTCTCCTCGAGCACATCTTTCCATATCTCTAGTGGTGGTACGAGATCATCTTGCGCTACCATACCTCACGGTCACATCCCATGTCTCAATGGTTGAATCCCTATAAAAGAAGTAACATTATGTGCTTGAATATAACATAATCAGTCAATGGATCACACACGGTTTTTCTAGTAGTATTTTGGAATGAATCTTGTGTTTCCTAGGATTATACCCTTAACCCAAGTTATATCCTTCCGGCACTAACCCTGTTTACTATACATGCATGTTAGTCACAATAATTTATAAAATATGACCACAACATGGTATGTTCAATTAATTAATTCTAATAAAGTCATGTTACAACACATGAAAACAAAATTACATCACAAAGAATAACATATCTCATGCTGATAGCACAAATCAAGGCACTTAATTAATGTACTACCATGTAGTACATTAACAGGTATATATATATATTTCATGTGAAGCTAAATTCCTGTTTTCGATTCATGAACATACTATAAATCTTATAAATTACATTTAACACCATGTATGTCACCCATAGAGAATCAAAAATAACAAAAACTTCTCACATTATAGAAACTCAGAGGTCCACTATCTAGTGCTGGCCAGGCACTAACATGGTTCCTCTACCCAAGTCCCAACCATCCTTGCATGTGTCTAACATGTCTCAACTATAAGAAAAGAGATTAAAAAAGATAGTAATAATCTAATCATTATATACCATTTTTAAACATCCCATACAAAATCACCAGTCCAATCCAGAATGCTACATGACTTCATGCGGGACTCCAAGTACGCAAGAGGCTACCAAAGTGTTGTTGGGGTTTCAAGTGGAACATTTGATAGACTATACCCTCTATATCAAGCAATATGATCAATCATCAAAAACAACAATATAGATAATTAGAGTAAAATGTGGAAATGTACTGATGAATTCCATTAAAAGGAATAAAAATCTAAAAAATAAATATGAGCTATGAATTCTCTTTAATTTAATCATTTAAAAGAGTAAAATAACAATTTAAAATTTATCAGTGCATTTGATGAATTTAATGATAATCATGGAATTTATTTAATAGAGGAAAAGAATTATCAGATGTGATATTTTTTTCCTCTGAATTGAAAAAATAAATGTTATGATTCTAGGAAAACCCATTGACATAGCTTGAGCACTAACATTTCTACAAATCAAGACATTGATGTATCATCCGGATATCAGAAAAACCATAGGAGGTTTTCCAAATAATATGGTATGTAGTTCATTAATATTTTTGGAATTTTTTAAAAAAAATTACATTAATATGATGAAAATATTTTTTAATGACTTTTCTAGATAGGTAATACATTTAGGTATGTATGTAGCCCTAAGAACTCAATTTTACTATTAATTCCATGAGTATTCATAGTTTTTTATTCATATTGTTGTGTGACTATGTGTACAATTTGTACTACATTACTCATGATGATGTGATTAATCATTAATATATATATATATATATATATCATTCCATGATATTTATACCTTGTGGTTTTATTCATGGAGTCAATATAAGTGTACCATTAACATGCATTATCCTTTGGAAGAGGGACACACATGATTGATGAAGAAGGTATAATGCACGGGGTAGGCAAATAACGATGACTAAGGGAAGCCATATGGTGGACAGTTGGGACCTATGTTATCCTCTGGAGGGAGGATACACATGATTGATAGTAAGGGTCCAATACATGAGGAAGACAAATGATGATGCCTTGGGTTTCACATGTCTGACAATGAGGGATACCGTGATGCATTGGGATAGACTGAAATATGATTATTTCATCAGATGAACACAATGAAGAGGGGAATAATTTTTACTCTCTACCTAGTATTGCTTCATGACAGTGTGATTCAGTGACTAAGGGACACGATTAGTTGTTGGTTGTTAGTAAGTCAATTCGATAATTAAGGGAGGATGATTATCTCAATTTTCCCTTGACCATACAGAGAAACATATATTTTTGAAGAGTATTGATATTATCACATGACAACACCAGGAATAATTTTTCATTAATAAAATGGCTAATAATTGATTCTTTCTTACAATATGGTTATCCATTATAACATAGAGAGAAGATAGTATGGAAGTGGTTGTCCCTTCTTGGTTTGTGGACAACGACATAGTATTGGATTGTGTTCTTGTTATGCATTATTTATTAAATAATACTCTAGAATTTTGAGAACAATAGGTTGAGGATGCATTGTTGGTGTACTACTGAGTCATTTACTCACATATTAATTACAGATTTTGTTGTTCTTGCATATTTTTAGACTAGGGAACTGGCGAAGGGATAGGGTCCTACGACAGTTGGTTGGGAAGCAGAGGATTGAGCTGGGGAGGTCTGAGCAAAGCACTAATGTACTCCACAAATGAATTTTTATTTACATCTAGGTTTATCTTCTTTTTACATGGATTTTTTTTCACATTGGGGGATATTATATTGAACATATACCATATTTACATTTCATATTTTACTCAGATTATCTATATTGTAGTTTTTGATCAATTATCATATGACTCAATATAGAGGTTATAGTCCCCTCAATGTTTCCCTTGAGACCCTGGCTATAAGGTCGCATCATCTTGGGTATGGGGAGGCTCACATGAGGTCATGTAGTATTCCGAATCAGACCAATGATTTGGGTCAGGATGTTACACCTATAAAAATATATTAATACTCATATCCTTTATAAATCATGTAAAAATATAGTAAACCTAAATCCATTTTTTCTCATGTATATATTGACATGTAATAATCTTAATCAATTAAAACATAGATCCAAGTATAAAATATAATAATAAATGTATTTTGCCTGTATATAAATATATTTCATAATATTGAACCATTATAACCTATATTAGTAATAGTCCTTTAATCGTAATCAATAATAGATTTAAAATTAACATATACCATAACATTCATAGAAGAGAGTGACTAGGGTAGGAAATATATTCAACAATTCATATCCTGAAGTACATAGATATATTAATAAATCCCTAACCTAAGGCCATGAATTGGCCTTGATACATTTTATTCTTAGGTGGAGTATTACAAATGTAAAAAACCAACTAAATATAATATAACACACAACCATTATATATGATATAATAAAATAAATTACATTAACTGTAACTAATATCAACCATTATGACCGCACTATCAACAGTTACCCCTGGGATGTTCATACATCAAAAACCAAACAACATAAATCAAGATTTATAACTAACATATACAATTCATTATCAATAAAATACCATCCATTTAATAATATCCTATCATCAATTAATGATTAATATTAATGTCCACTTTCTAAGGACATGTTTCCTTTGTTTTTTTAAAGAATGGGGATGAAGTCTCATTTATTATTAATGAAAATCAATAAACTATTTTAACTGGGTAGATGGAGACCCCTTACGTAGCTTGAAGGCCCAGTGGGCATGTAGCCCATTACATGGCCCATAGGACCAATTGTTTTTCCCAAGGCCCATTCAGTGAATAGAACTTTCCTGCTACAGTACCTGCATAGTACTTATTTTTGCTACAGTGTTATCTCGCTGCTATAGGGACCAACAATCACTATAGTACTTGTCGTTGCTACAATGTTGACGCTGCTACAGTATTCTACATTACTGCTACAGTACCTACGCTCAATTGGTTTTAAACCCCCATTTTTCATGTAGGATTACAGGGTGCTTACCACTAAGACAAACAGCAACTACTCCTTTGTTAACCATATTAATCATTAGTTTCTATAACCCTAGATCCTTATTTATATCAAGATTTAATTCCTTAACTTAATAATTTATAATTACATCATTAAATAATCTTATAATATCAACATTAATTAATTTTTCATTGATTTTATTATTCCATTCCTATATAGGGTAAAGATAAACCAATTTTTTTAAAAATAATGGTAACACCATGCCTAAAGCAAGAAAACAACATCAAAAAAGTCGACGAAAATAACATATATATATCCATCACATCTATAATTAATTTACCACTAAACCCTCAAACAATATGCATTTCATTCAAAAAAAACAATCCCACAATCAATCAAAATTGTCTCATTGACCAATAATATAAAAATAAACTCATATATCAACTTCTCAACCCAAAGATGATTAGTTTTTAGTTTTAAACACTATAAGGCCTCAAGTATTCTAAAATATTGGAATGAAAAATTTAAATACTAGAAATATAAATTTCCAGTAAATATTCAACACTAATTTCACAAAATTATATCTTTAAGAGACAATAATTGATCATAGGTCGAATTTAATATTAATTCAATGATATACCCACATTCATTGACATATAAATGTAATTAATTCATTATGAATAAATTTTAAAACATAAAATTTAAAAATCTAGTGACAACTAGAAAATTGTAATATCAATAAATATACATAAACAAACTTTAAAATATATTAAAAAATTTAGTGAAAATATTTTTTAAATTTAAAATAACATGATTAATAAACATTTTATTTTTCCACAATTATATTTTTTTAAAAATTTACAATATTCAAAAAATTGAATGGAATAAAAAAATAAACATTCAATGAAATAAAAAAACCAATATGGTGGACATAATATTAATCACATGTGAAAAATACCTCCCCTTTAAATTTATAATTTCCGTGAATCATTATCCTAGTTTTGGTGAATCCAAATCCATTCCCATAGAAATTCAAAAATATGCTAACATAAAACATATAATTAATAGAATAAATGATTTAATGAACACCTTACCTTTATATAATGGATTAATAATAACTATGAATTGTTAGATGGAGGAAATTGGTTACCAACATGAAATATCATAATAAACTTGAGATCCATAATAAAATCATCTATTAGGAATACTCTTTCAATCATCAAGGATGAATCTAGAAATTCAAATTATCAAAACTACATTGGCTTGGAATGAAAAAATAAGAGAACAATAAAGAGAAGATACTAGGGAAAAGTGAAACCATGGATTAGAGGTAGTTTCTAATAAATGAAAATTATATATTTTACCAAGGGAAATTAATTTCATCTAAAACATTACCATAACTACCTAGGGTACTAGAGAAGAATGAGGCAACATAATGGATTCCAAAGGCACCCTAAATTTATAGACAACTCTGTAAAATAGAATTTTATTGTGTCATTATGATTTATCATACCATAATGATCAAAAATCAAAATATCATTGTGTAATATCTCTATGAGGCCCATATTTAATCGATATTGAGTAATGTTTCTTCAATGAGAATAACGAGGTTAATAGTATCACCCGAACCTACACTCTACGTTTTGGATCTCAAAATACATACTTATTATATTGATTTCGATATATATCATATATTTCAAGAAAAAATTATTCAAAAATGACATTAAATAAATTACAATTTTAATTAGAAACAGTATCAAGACCACTTAGGTTAATAAATTTATGTAATTAAGAGAATCATAATATAATACATGTAACACCCCAGGTAAATAAATAATATGACGTTTTCACATTTATCCATATTTTTGAATAAAATATTAATATTACTTTAAAGGGGACGCTATGCTCGATGTCGTACCCAATACTCAACAACGAGTTTCTTGGGAATCTTACATTGCACTCTAATAATAAAATAATATTATTTTAAATGGTAGTTAACGCCTAGTTATTGTAATGACGGGAATGAACAGAACAAACTAAAAAATTATTATATATGTTTTTCAAATATTTTTACTTTTTGCAATAAATGTTAGAGGATTAAAAATGCAAATGAATCCAATTATAATCGTAAACATTCTAATATTCATTAAAAGTTCAATTAACCACCTTTTGATGATGAAATTATTTTAAATGCACTTTTTGAAAATTTTATGTGTTATATTTGACAAAATAAAATACTTATTTGGAATCGGGACATCAAAATTTCTATTGTGTAAATTTTTCGTAATTTTCCGATAATGTTCATTTTTTTAAGGAATAGTAAAAAATGTTGTATTTTAATTCAAAACCTATTTTTAATCTAATTTATTTATATGATTATATTATATTTTGAATTTTGTTAAAGTGAAATTAGAATATATTTTTACCATTTAATCCAATAATGGTCATTGACATTAATTTCACAATGAAATTGGACTTAAACTAATGTAAATCTTTTAATAGATTTTGTTTCTTAAAAACGCGCAATTTTTTTGACAGTGGGAATTATTTATTAAATTAATTAATGAAACTTTTATGTATTGAATTTTGTAAATTAGACATCATTTTTGAATTCATAATATCAAATATAGCTTAGGGTGAATATTTGGTATTTTTCTGAAAAACATCAATTTTAGATGAATAGTGAAACCACTAAGTGGTAGTTAAAGAAACTGATTTTTGGTTTAAATAAAACATTGCCACTTCTGTGATTTTATTTTCAAAAATCAAACATACATTGTGGTCATTAAGAAGTAAAATGTTGTTCAATGAGATTAAAATAATTTTTGGTGAATAGTAACTTTTATGTTTTATTAATCGCTATTAGAGGTAATTAGTGTAATTTAAGGTAAAAATAATGTTTTAATAATATGAAATGACCTAGACACATGTCCTAACCTCATTTTATGTGTCATGGATGACCAAGAAAATCCATGGGTCAACTTGGGGACCCCATGGAGCCACTTTGGTTGTAAAATGACATAAATAACTTTTTATTTAAAGTTAAAATAAAAATGTCACAAGCATGGGTTGTTTTACTAAAACAATTTTTAAATGGGGATATACAAGTCATATTTTTGACTATAAATATTCATTAGAAATCTAAAAAGATTTCCTACATCTTCCTATTTGATTTATAATTTTTAGACATTTAATGAATTAAATTATTTATGACATCATGACGAAGCTGTGATTACCTCATTAATAAAGGATTTAAATAAAATGAAAAGATAATGTTAAAACTATATCATACACTTGTAAAAGACCTATTGGATGAGTATATTTCGAACCCTTACCCCCTTATCCTAGAAATAAATCAATGTGGGACCTTTAAAATCCGAAACTCATTTGAAAATAAAGTATCATTTTGTAACCTTCCAAGTGTGCCCCTTCTCTCCTCTTATAAAAGGCCCCCACATCTACCACCTTACCCACACCTCTAAAACCTTTGTCTCAGCCAACCCCTGCTCATTTTGTCTCTCCACATAACTCTCTTCATCATTGAAGCCTCACATTGGGCAGGATCCTTTCCAAGGAAGCCTTTGATCTCAAATCAAAGAGAGTTACGCGATTTAAAGGTAATGTCTTCCCTTGTGTTCTTTTGTTTTATTTTGCTTCTCAAAACCCCTAAATTATTTTTATTACTTTTTTTGTAACAACACAAGTATATTAAATATACTAGGATGCTTTTATAAGAAGGAATTGAGCTACACTTTCACACACCTCTGTCTAATTGTTAAAGAACATACTGTTTCTTGGATGGTGAAATAGTGCCTCATGAAACGATGATTGTCCAATATTATATTAACAACATCAAAGTTTCCATTAAGATTTCACTATATTTATATATGATATATAATATGTTTATATTTTCTTTAAAGTGCGGAATACCGCCCCCTCAAAGTGATTTGATTCGTTAATGCCATATGCGGGACATATAAAGGATGGAATTAATGGTATTACATATTATATCCTACTGGAATTATAATATACCTTTATATCATTATTATTTCATTCCATTAAATACAAAACAGAAAGAAATGAAAAAAGTGTTCATGCGTACGTACGGCTTACCATCTCAATGAACTGTACATTTCATTTCTTATCTCCAAATGTTGTGTACTATTATAAGTACATATATATAATGGATATATATATGTAATATATTACATCTAAATTATGGATATAATTCTAGAATTATAATATATATATCTCTCATTTTGTTTTAATTCCATTAATATGACATAAAATGAATGTAGCGTTTATGCGTACGTACGGCCTACCGTCTCCATTAATGGTTCTTTTAATTTTTTTATCTCCAAATGCTATGGAATAGTATAAAATGAATATATACTGGATATATATTATATTTGAAACATAAATACTATTCTGGATATGATGTAACTATAACTACATGGAAAATTCTTTTCCAACCAGTTCAAATTTTACTAATGTACCGAACATTGACAAAAACGTCTGATATGAACTCACTTTATTAACCAATTATTATAACATTATAATATGTGATATTAACTGAATAATAATATTTAAATGAGGTCCTTGAGAAATTATAAATTGAACAAATTTTATTATTCAGGAGATTAATGAACGATCGAGTCCTGTCGGACACGAGGTAAGGGATCTGACCCCTCTCCTTCTTTTTAAGTACACTATTTTATGTCATTAATTTTAAGCTAATCTTTCTTATGATTGGGATGATCATTTATATTAATATTACTGTACTTTTTATGTTAATATTATTATAGACCCTACATTCTCTCATCAATCAATTTTGGAAGTTTTGAGTGGCACTGTTAGGCTTCCGAATTTTTGTAAGGGATCCAACCTCTCTCTTTCTTTTTAAGTACTCTCTTTTATGTAATTTCTTTTAAGATCACATTTCATATGTTTGGGATGTTATTTTATATTCCTCATTCTGTACTTTTTATGTTCATATAATGAGAGACCATATTTGATCTCATCACTCCATTTTTTGAAGATTTATGTGGTGCTGTTAGGCTGCTGAGTTTTCATAAGGGATTTTTCATCTCACTTTTATTCTCGTGACATTTATGCTACGTTTGCCACTATTTCCATTGAGTGGTGTATATACTGCCCATTATTATACACTTTGTTTAGTATAATTTCATTTATGGGTATTTAAATCTTTATTGTATGACCCTTATTCCATGGGTTGTATGTTTCGAATGTTACCCAACTCAATAAGGGGACCTTTCACCCTCCTCTTTTTAAAAGACTTCTTTTGTTATGCCTTTTAATTTACATCTTATTATTTTGGGATATGTTCTTCTATATCCTTATTTATATAAAGTTTATTTCCAAGTGATGAGATACCATTCATTCTATCATCGACTAATTGTCTGAATTTTGAAGTGACGCCGTTAGGCTGTCGAATTTTTACAAGGGAACATCTTAACCCAATTTTGATTTCTTTGGGTTCAACTTGTACTTCTGGAACATTCCATCCTATGAATATATGTGAATGACATATGATTGTTTCACACATAATATCCACTTATATTGGGTGTATTTGTATTTCTCACACATAATTATGTTATAGATGTATCCTTAATTTAAGGATACCATCTTTATAATGGATTTCATCTCAATTTAAATTTCCATTGATACTTCATTGTTGTTATGCACCAATTCACTCTTATATGGTGTGTATACTGTCCTTTGACATATTATATCATGAATCCATTTATTCTCATGATACTATAAAGCTCGGATTAAATGTTATTCCGTATTTATTTGTATTCAAGAGTCTCTCATTTTGTTAAAAAGTCTTTAACAAAAATATCATTTTAAATGTATTAAAGATTCATTATTCTAAATCATTATCTTTAATGTCCATGTTTTCAAAATGGTTTTCAGTATTTATTTATATGGACATTAATGTTTTAAAATTATAATTCAATTAAAATCATCAAAGTGGTATGGGACACATTGAATCAAAAATCCCTTTTAAATGGTTTTGGAAAATGGATTGATTAATTAAATATCTTGGAATTTATTATTTTGATTGAAAATGAAATGTTGTTATTGAAATGTTTATAGTTTCAATATTTTAAGTGTAATGATGGTACATGGACATTTTACTGGTGGTTACGTGATAAACCATATGACGGGTGGTGCCTTGAATACCAGGACAGGTGGTTACGTAATAACCTTCAATGCATTGGGTATGGGAGTCGGCCGTTTGGATATTCCAATAAGTATGTGTGGAAGTCGACCGTATGCTTATTCCATTTAAGTATGTTTATGTCCCAAGTTATCTTTATATGTTATGTGTTCTTTATATGGGTTTTTTGGTAATCTTTTGGTTACAAAAGGGTAACTAATGATATTTTCATTCAGTGAAGAGTTTTTACTACTTCTTAAAGGTGAAAGGTATTACTTTGATAAAGTATACATGGTTTACTTGTTGCCTTCAAAAACTAACAGTTTTCATTTTTTGTGTATCCCTTGATGAGCTTTTTATGCTCACCCCACGTTTTTTTGAAATGTTTTTCAAAGGACATAATGTGGAATTGGGTCAAGGATGGGATCAAGGGAAATTCATGCTATCTAATACATGGAACTAGACATGTTTCTTTTTAAGAGTTTTTGTTTTATGAAAATTTAGTATAAGTGACTACTTTTTAATCATTTGATATGTTATAGTCATGTCCTAATTATCTAAAACTCTAAACATAAAAATATCATCAATCTGAATTATTCATTTAATTCAATATTAAGTAAGGTTTAAGGTCGGGGCCTTATAATACACCCCATGAATTTCTCAAATAATGACTATTTTCACTATATATGAAACTACGTAATCCTTAGTTACTCATAAAAATACCCCCATTATTTTTATTCATAATGTGATAACATATGTAATAATTTTCTTCATAACGTATGTACATTTAAACAGAATATGGTGTCATATAAATCAATATGTAATGGAAATTAGAAAAAGAAAACAATATTGGAATAAATAAGGCATAAACATTATGGGCGAAATAATTAATCATCATAAATTATTAATTTAATAACATTTAGAATATAATATATCGATGAAAAATAATTAAAATAAATCGATCACATATATATTAATAATAGAATTCATAGTGATATTATAAAAAAAATTTAAATCATGATATAACTGTTATTTCCTCAGCCAAAACATTCTTTTGAGATTCCATAAAATAATCAATAAATATTGATTAATTAATTATTAATAGACTAAATTATAAAACATATTTTTCACATTAGACTCAGAGAATCATTGAGGGTTTATTGAATACTAGGCCCCACCGATAAAATTTTTTGTTTGATGAATTTATCATTTGAGATAATGAGTAAATAATAAATAATAAATATTTCCAATAATTTTAATTATTATAATAAAAACATAAGGGATATTAAAACTTCTATCCATATTAATTAAAGGAACAACATTATCATAAACCATCCAATAAAAATGGTGGATGTTATTAAAATACATATTCAAATTTTGTGAGTAATAAAAAGTATCTATATCATAATAAATAATATAAATATTTCAAATAGTTCTATAATCATCATATGGAATTTATTTCTAGGTAATCCTTCATAAAGATAAAAAAATATTCATGAATGGTATTAATTTATGTATATAGTTTCAACAATAAATAGATGTATGGAATCTTGGTTTAAACCCTTCATTAAATTTAATTGAAAGCATGGTTCTCATAATGAAAAGAAGTTGATGAAAATTATTTCTTATTCATCACGAATTGTTAGGAATGAAAATGTATGTGATGGATCATATTTTCGAAAAAAAAACCTTGAATAA
The DNA here is from genome assembly GCA_963277665.1 of Viscum album. Taxonomy (NCBI): domain Eukaryota; kingdom Viridiplantae; phylum Streptophyta; class Magnoliopsida; order Santalales; family Viscaceae; genus Viscum; species Viscum album. The sequence goes on from OY728159.1 coordinate 1,210,812,256, forward strand.
CTAATCTAGATAAATAAAAAGGAATGTTTCAAAGGAATTTATCCCCTATATAACTATTGACTTTTATAATCCTGATGATATAGTTGAAAACAACCTTGCAAAATAATTCCTCAAAAGATATCATATAATAAGCGATTAAGAATCAATTTTTGTGGTTGTATGAGTTTAATCCCTTTAATAATAAATGTATATATAAATATATATTTCTTGGTGAATAAATCATGCATCATATGTCCCACAATGTTAATAATTCATATTAATATATGGGAATTGGAGGTGAAAACATAAAATATCATTTAATATTTTTTAACATTGACATAATATATAATGTTTATTTCTAAAGTTTAAATTAACTGAAAAAAATTTCTATGAGTGATTTTATTTAAAAAAATATCTTTCAATAATAATATATATTAATAGATACTTAAAAATAATTCAATTGTTTCTATAAGAAATGTGTAGATACTAATAAAACTCTTGATAATAAAAGAAAAATTACATTTTTAACACATTGAAAATAGATTTTTCAAAACCCCATAATGAAATTTTCTTATTAAAACTTAAATTAAAAAAAAATTGTATATTATAGAAAAATATTAATGTCGATGAACCCAATGAATGTTTACGATTAATCATTATGTTTCAATGATTGAATGTTAAGTTACCCAAAATATTTAATATTGGGGAATCAATTTAATAAATATATGTATAATTAAATAAACATGATTTATATAGTAAACCCTACGAAATACAAATTCTATGATAAAAGTAACTCCACCTCAAGTTAATACATATTACAAGGAAATATAGGTGATAAAAATGTATTATTTACAAATGAATCGAAAATGTGACCTAGAAAACCCTTACCTATAATCGTGGCCTACAAAAATATATTTAAACACCCTCCTAAAAAACATCAATATTTTAATATTATAATTCATAACATTAATAATATCTATTTTAATTTATACTATTCCAATATAATCCTACAATATATGATTTCTTGTAGATTTTTCACTAATTTTCAGGGATCGGGTGATTATAGTTTGATAGCATATACTCATCTCATAAATTCATTATTGGTATTCATTATGGATATAATGTTGATAATTCCAAGATCATTATAGGTACTAGAATATATTTTCCATTATAGTTATTATTGAATAATTTCATTCAATGGATGATTTTTTTACAAACCAAGAAGTTTAAATCGATGATTACTATGTTTCAATGATTTATAATAAACGAAAGGTGTTTTCTTAATTAATGAGTTAAAAAAACAAGCCTAAAATTCTTGAACAAAAAATTAAATATTTACATATTTATGTCATATTTTTCTTATAACTAGGATTTCATATTCATACATGATATAAATTCATATAATTTTTTGTTTAGGTGGTTAACTCAACTAAGAAATTAATATACCATGATCAGTGGATAATTATGTTGGGAATTAGTTGTAAGATAATGATAACATAAAATTATTAATCTTATTTTGTTTTTTAGTGAGATATGTCATAATTATTTGTACAATTAATGTATATGGAGTTATTAGGCAATATTAATAAAAATATTTTCCACTTATTATGAATGTTTTAATAAATTGAATTAATGATGATCATTTGTTGATCATATCATTAACAGGTTTAAAGAACCACCCCATTATGGGTGATGAGTTTAAGAGGAAAAGTGATGATTTCATCTAGTGGATGGATAATTCATTGAAAATTTTGATAAAATTATTTATTATACATCTTACCTCATAAACAAGTGTTTTTTCACATTCACTAAATATCATTCGGTATATGGATTATTAAAATTTAATAAAGAATTATAGATTTAGTTTGTGTTAACATTGAAACCACTGGCTATCAGATCGTTCTTTTAAAATCTATAGTATCCCCCACCAGCTAATTGGTGGGGTTTGCAGTAGCTTAATTTCATAAAAGGACTCATCAGATAACCAATGATACAGTACTGCCTCTCTAGTGAGGTGGGCATATTTCCAATCTCCCAACTAAACGCACCACCCATCCAGTGGATCCAAACTAACCTGATGATGTGGAATACTAAAAAAAACATTATTAAGTGTCATTATTTATTTTTAAGAATCAATTCATACTTAGTTAATAGTCACCTTGAAAAAATATTTTTGGTGCCATTGGATGTGTTTTCATATATTCCTCCTTGAATGATATCCCCCAATCTAGAGTATATATAGATGTGAATGAGGGTAAAATCAATGTAATAACCTTTTTTATATTTCAATTTTTTTCTTTATATTCCTTATATAGTTTCATATCACTATACTATGAATTGTGGATAAACCTCTTGAAAATTATGTTCTATTGAGATCCGTTTACTTATCTTTTCATTATGGAAACAATTTTATTATTATGATCGTGATCACTAAATAGTAATTGGTTTATTTAAATTAAGTAATTGGATAAAAATTCCATAGTATGTTGATGGAACTATTCAATAATAATGGGATCTTGGATCGACATGTCTATAAAATTTCTCATAATGACGATCCCAATAAATTGATAAGTTTTTTGTTAAAATTATGATCCTTAGAAAAATATTTTTTTTTGTTTTCTCCTTATTTAAGTCAGATTTACCCTCATAATATAGAATTTATTTTCGGAATGTTATTTTCCAAAAAATTTAGTATGTTGGGAGTGGTAGTACATTAATTAGTGTTGTTTCAGGTATGGAAATTCACAGAGATGAATTATTCTAATGATTCTAATTTAATTATTTTTAATTATCCTCTTTTTCTTTTCAAATGTAAGGATATTTTCACATATAAATGTTAAAATAATTTTTTAAAAATATAATGATTTTTATAGTTTGGTTCTATTCTATATAGGATCTATTATCTAGAAATTGCATTATAAATTATTCCTCTAAACATTTAATGGGAGTTTATTTTATCATTTATCTAATTATAATTTTGTTATAATTAATTATTTTGGATTTTTTGGAATTAGTAGATCCTAATGTAAATTGATAGAAGATATGTTTAATTTGGAGACTCCAAAAAATATGTGTGGATTTAATTGGTTGTGAGTACAATCTATTTAAGTTATGTGGTCCCATATACTCTACTCTATGTTATTATTCTTGGTTTCCTGTCATGTTGTATAAGGCTCACCACATTGTCTAAATGATACTAAAAAAATAATGTGATTTAAATGATAGAAAATGTTTAATTAATTAATGATATGTATATTTAAAATAATTTAACGAACTTTGCCAAATGTAATTGGAAAATATACCATGGTCCAAAAAATTCCATTTCTTTACTAAATTACAAATGACCCAAAATGAATGAGCCTTGATTAAGAATGAATGACTTAGATTTAATAGAACCCCCATGATTATAGTCCTCCTACATGAGGCCTTGACCCCGAAAGACCATTTATTGCTTGGTCACATGTGTTTGTGTGTGAGAGAGTTGAATATAATACCATTTTTTTATCACTTGTGTTTGTATGTGTCAGTTCCCCATGTGAGATTGTTGATATAATAATGACATGTGTGGGTGTATCATGTGAGACCATGTTAGATAATTATAACCTGTCGGTGTGTGTTCATGGACTTGGATTCTCATAGTTAATGTGTTAAGTTTTAAATATCTATGTTATATTCGTCTATGTATGGATATATTACCATTATATATATAATAAAAACAGGATGAAATTTTTTATTATTCCAAGACAACCTAATATAACATGTTTGACTTGTTGATCACATGTGTGTACTTGTAGTCTTTATGAATTAGGATCATATTTTATGTATTGATTATATTCATGATCAACCTTGTTATGTGAGGTTTGATATTTAATTTAGATTCATTCTTATATAATTGAATATTGGTGGACTGATTGTTGTAGTTTTTTATTATACTGACTTTTTGGATGTCGAGTGACATGTCATCTCTATTCCACGAGGAATTAATGTGACATGATGTCATTAAGCCATATGGATTGTGAGTGACATGTTTTATCATTTCCATTTGTATCATCATCATGGAATGTTATTAATATATTCAGAAACTTTTTATTATCCTTCTTCCATGAATCCAAATTTGGTACACTCGGTGTTTATATAGGCTTGGTAAAAACATGAATTCTTTGAAAATGGGTGATTTTTTATTACTCGTTCATTAGTTTACATATTATATGTTTTCAATATTATATATTTTCAATTTTCAATACTTTATGATTATCACATGAATGTACAATCCATATTACTGGATGGGTACTGGGCCACATCAGTGGTGTCCTTTTAAATTATACTCACAACCTCCTCAGGAGACCATGGACCATATGCAACTAAACATACCTCACTTATTTCATGTACATGATGTGAAAAGGCATGGGTTTGATAATCTATTATGGTATCTTATTTTATCACTGAATACATGGAGGAAGTGTTTCGTGAAATTAGATGTAGAGACTCATTAAATTAATATTTTATTTTAATATTATACATGACAATCTAGGTCAGAGATTAATATTCTTGTATTTATGTCTGACCATTTGTGTTGATTGTTTTTTTAATTTATTGATTATATATTTATATGTTCATTATTCCCAATTAAACTGATTTTGTATTATTACATGATTTATATTTATTTTCTATATATATATATATCCTTGTAGGGTATAGTATAAAAATTAATATACCTTAGACCCGTGTTTCATATTAGAAACCCCACGAATACAATAAGTCATGCTTGAGGTCATGATTCATATCATCTCAGTCCTAGTTATTTGGGTCGAGATGATACAATAAGATGACCGATTTTATATATCACAACATTAATTATACCACAAATAAAATATTCATCCTCAACCACTACTGGAAAACTAACCTTTACCAACGGTTTGGAACCGTTGGTATAGGCCTCCAAACCGTTGGTATAGCCTATACCAACGGTTTGGAGAACCGTAGCCAAGTAAGCCGTTGGGATAGGTCTATACCAACGGTTCTCCGAAAACCGTTGGTATAGACCTATACCAACGGTTTTGGAAACCGTTGGTATAGGTAATATGAAATCTATACCAACGGTAATGGAACCGTTGGTATATAAATTCCAAAAATAAAATCACCGCTGGGATTTGATCCCAGGACCCCTCGTTTATAATCGAACGACTTAACCACTAGGCTAACATCACTTTGTAAACATAATTTCATAAATATATATATATGTATTATCATAATTATTTAAATTTTTTATTTATATAATGTTCTCCGTTAGTAGATCTGGAAAAAAATCAATGAACATATCCCAACGGTTGTCAAAACCGTTGGGATAGACCTATCCCAACGGTTTTCAGAACCGTTGGGATAGGTTCTGGGTGGGTGTATTTTCAGTAAGGTGAATGCTGGATTTTTACCCTCTTTTCCCCAACGGTTCTTGAGAACCGTTGGGAAAGAGTAACCTTTCCCAACGGTTCATCAAAACCGTTGGGAAAGGGCCGGAAAGGGTACTCTTTCCCAACGGTTTTGATGAACCGTTGGGAAAAAGAGGGTAAAAATCCTCCCCTTTCCCAACGGTTTTGGTGAACCGTTGGGAAAGGTCACTCTTTCCCAACGGTTCACCAAAACCGTTGGGAAAGGGTGTGTTTTTAGGCCCTTTCCCAACGGTTTTGATGAACCGTTGGGAAAGAGTTGCTATACCAACGGTTTTTACAAACCGTTGGTATAGAAGTGTTGGGAAAGATCATGTTTCCAGTAGTGAACATTATATTAGGACCATAAATTAATGGTTAAATAAAAAAATATTAATCCATCGTTAAATAAATTAAGCACTCCACACATATCTATAGTTTTTTATTTCATTTTAGATAAAACAAGAGAAATTTATGATTTATTTTAAAATATAAGAATATATAATCTATTGTAGATATCATAATTATTTATTAAAATCAAAATTAGTACAACCTATGCAATGTGGGTAATGGAAATTAAACAAGATGCTTTTCGTAGAGGTAATTAGCACACACAAATGAAAATAGTTTTTTCTTTTCAATTAACCAAAATGGGATATGTGTTTAGTAGTTTTTGATAAACCCAATAAAATTAAATGTTTTATTAATAGATATGTTTCCATATAGGTATGAGAAAAGTTTAACTGTAATGGAATGATAGAAACGAAATAAGTTAATTAAAAATGATTAATCAATTTCAGAAATTCAAGATTTCATTAAAGGATCCTTTTGAAATCAAGGGATTCTGTAAAACAATTTACCCAAATTTAATGGATGCAATAGATGATTCATGGGGAATAAGTAATTTTTCAGTTCTAGGAAGAAAATATATTTTTGGGGTGGTATTGTGTGAAGATACACTAAACCCCAAAAAATGGGGCTGGTGTTTACTTAATTTTTTCTTGATAAGATACAAGTTATCAAATTCCAAACGGTTGAATAGTTATGTTAACATCATAAACCAGATATATACCTGAGTCTTGTGTTATCTTATAAAACACATATTACAACAGATTATTTTAAATAATACATCTGTTACCTATAGAATATCATTGTATAACATTCATAATTAACTTCCTAGATTCATGGGAAAGGAACCAAATATGGGTGAACTCATATTCCCATTAATAATTACATGAGGAGAAATCTATAATAAATAAATAAGAATAATCAACATTGAAATCTAAATAACTGAAGAGAAATTACATTTAATAAAACATAACAATCATGATTAGATAGTGAATAATAAATATGACAATGTAATTAAAACACACACAATCTATTTAAATAATTTGACTATATTTAATAGATAAGTCATAATACATATAGAAATGTAAATAACTGAATAAAGATGATATTTAATCAATTAATTGATTATGACATTCATCATATGATAATATCATTGAAAATATATCATGGATAATAACAAATAATTTATTAATGACAGAAATTCTCAATTATTGTTCCTTAATATCATAGGCATCATGATACCTCTACTATCAGGACCTTTCATAATAATGTTTAAAATTGATGGTTAGTTATAGACTATAAAATCATTTTACTAAGGATAGAAACATGATTTTAATCATGAGATTATCAATTATTTTTCAATTGTCTATAATAGGGTTCCACACATATCTTCGAGTTCAAAAATTTATTTACATATTGAATAAGTGATTTAATTCTTGAATGATGTGTCTTATCATCCAATATCTGTATAGAGTTTTGAATTTGGGTTTATCAATATTCACATATATAATAAAATAAATATCAATATATAAAAAATATTTATAAATAATATACATTTTTTGAAATAAATATATCCCTGAATTTTTATTGGATATTTAGGTGAAATTTAATTTCCTACAATCACCAGAATGTGATTATTTCAAGGGAAAGAAAATGATTTTAAAAGTAAATCATGAAATTTAATGTCAATTGTTTCCTTGATAAACTTTTTCATAAAAAATATATAATGAACAATAATTTTATTGATAAAACATAACCCTTGGGGAGAATATGTAAAATAAAGTGTCATTGTTATTGATGAATAGAAATACCATAAAAATTGTATCAAAGAAATTTTTAAGATAAATATTGATATGTTACATTTATTTTTTTAAATAATATTTAAAAAATATTTTCAAAATAAATGTCACTAAAAATAATCGTTGAAAAATATAAAATAATCTTCAAAACATTGAGTGGTTATGAGGGCCTGAAATTTCTTACACCCCATACACATTAAAATAATGATTCCTTTATAATTTTTGGGAAAATAAAAATAGTAATTTTTCGAAAATGTCATTAATATTTAATTTAATGATTTTTAAAAAATTAAAAAATTGGGGAAAATTTATTTGACAAATAATTTGGGGATGTTTCTAAACAAAAATGTTAAAATCACGTTTTTGGATGAAAAAGTATTATCATCTAAAGAGATAAATGAATTCAAATTATATTAACTACATTTTATCAATATCATTGTGATCCAAATATTTAAAATATGATAATGTTAATTTAAATATCCCTAAATAACTAAGGGATAATAAAATTAAATGGATTTATTATAAATTGATCATATAATTTCCATCAATGTGAATTATAGAAAAAACAATCCATAATAAAAAGAGATTGTGAAATAAACCCTTTAAAAGATTATAAAATAGATTTGATAAAAAACTAAATAATAGATTACTTGTATCAAATTTAAATTTAAATAATAAAATTTGATATAGAATATAATATATTCAAATTTCATTAAACTAGAAATAGTTGAATATCAAAGACAACAAATAAGTAATATAACCTAATGAAAATAAATTGAGATAAAAAATTAAAAATTTGAAATAAATAGAGGATTAATTATTATGTAATCATGATATTACATTTCAAAAGGTAGTTATACACACCATATAAAAAATTATGCTCATAACATTAAAATCTCTTTTAATGAATGAAAATTGATACAAACTCCACTGAAAAGATCCAAATGTTGATCGTTAATTATCCCATAAATTTATTATGTGAATCAAATGTAAACGCATATAATGAATTTTTATATAAAACATAATAGTGTGAAAATTAATTAGAAACATAATCTTATAATATCAAATACAATTGATAAGTAATATAACAAGATAAAATGAAATCGAGTTTTCAAATTATTTACCTCGTAATAAAATTTTTATCAAATCCCAATGGATAAAATAGATAAAATTGAAACCTCAAATAAAATTTATTACAATGTAATCGTTATATTTCATGTCATATGGGTAATATATAACCCATTGAAAAGAAACATGGTCCATAACATTAAATTATTCCTCAATGAAGAGAAATTGGGATGAAGTCTCTTTCAACATGCATCTATTTGGCTGAACATGATTTAACCTTATATGTAAAGTTTTTATGAATTTTTTTAATTTACAACAGAACTATATTAGTATTTATAAAATAATATATGATTATTTCTTGATATCATTTCAATTATAAATTAATATTATTTCATTATTACTATTATTTTGAGTGTTAACTGCCTTTTTTTCTCTTGCAAGATTAATCATAAAAGATTTGGATATTTCTAATTGGATATAAGTCCATAATATCCATAATTAAAATAAGTATTTAATACCATATTTACACAATATTTACATTTTATATTGATTATTTAAGGATTCATGTAGAACTCAAATAAAATTACATCATGGAGACGGTATTCAATATGTACGCACGAGTGATGATATCATTCCTTAATGGGTGAAATTTTAAGGAATAAGGTGACATATTAATTTTCAAGAGTCAATATCATTTCATATTTATAACATATTTTCATTTTTTATATCCAAATTACCTTTCATTTAAATCATATGTGAACAATTAATCACATCATTTAATGATGTGGTAATATACCCTTTGCACTAACTATATTATGCTATTTTAAACAGAATTTAAATTAAGAAGGTGTTTTTGATAATATAATTAAATTGGTATAAGAATTTCATGATTTTTATATTTATACATTAAATAAATCATTATATCAAATCATTAGATTTTTTTGATGGAAAAATGGTTTTTTTGGTTCATGAGGGAGTACTCCACCATGGACAAGATCAGTGATTTTGCTTCCGATTTTATGGAGGAATAGATTGATAAAGAATATTTCATAAATATAATAAAATATTAGGACATTTTAGATTATGGTGTTATTATATTATATGGTAATATATGTAATTTAATTTGTAATAGGAATAAAGTAAATTAAATAGCTTCATTAATTCAATTATTTTTTATTTAAAAAACCTCTTATGGAACTTCGTTTATGGATCATTGGGTTGGTATATTGGGAATTATATTAGCTATTGAATTTGAAAATGGATTTTCCGGAGTGATTTTTTCAATGGTTGGTGGAGAAAAAGGGCATGAGAGTTTCCATTACCTGAAATAATGAGTGACCATTTATAGGTGGGGGAGATGACACAAATAAAATATTTTAAACGAATAATGTGTACAGATGTTCATCAAATAAAAAAAGGATCCCAAATGGTCCATTTTTTACTCATCTAGGTAATAAGGTCAATATATTACAAGTAAAAGTGGTTGTAACTAATTTTTGGTAATTCATAACACATATCATCTTAGTTTAAACACTCGGTAGATCCATTGTCACCTTAATCACTCTAATTAATTTTTATTAATTATACTATTCATAAATGTATGAAATGAATTTTTTCCTTAATATATAATATTAATTATTTTTATTTCCAATAATTAAAACATTTCTTATTTAATTTTATATTATCGATATAACCCATATTAATATTAAATTTGAAGATGTGTAAAAAATGGTATTTTAAATGAATTGCTTTAAAATGTTTTGGAAACCTTTATATACAAATTTCAATATTAAATTATTTTAAATTACATAAATTCGTGAAATTGTTATATAATATATCTAATTTAACGTTAAATCAATTTTATAATAAAAAATATCTTTAAAAAAAATTTAATTGGAATGGTAATGTTCAAAAAAATAGTATTTATCCTTATTCATAATAGCAATAATAATTTAAAAAAATTGTCAGAAAACATCCCAAGGATAATATTGACATGTAATTAAAAAAATTAAATTCATATTTACAAATAAATATTCATAAACTAGTAAAAAATATTTATATATTATGTAAAAGAAGAACAAATATACCTTCATTTTGAGTAATATAGTGTTATAGAAAACATTTTTTTATAAAGATTCTAATTTTATTTATAAATAATGGACATCAATTGTATTTGTTTATTACATATTTAATACATATTATTTTCATGATATATATATTAAAATTCATATATTTCGACTTAAAATCTAGATTATAATGACAATATTTTAAATAATAAAAAATTAATTTTGTATTGTGCTTCGTTTATACCGAGTGTTTCTTACAACAAAGGCCATTGAATTGATTCAATTTCATTAAAAATAAATATATATTAATTTCCTTAGGTGTTAAATTATTTTCTAATCATGGTGATGTGTGTCATATATTCAATCAAACCCAATTTTATTCTATTAAATATTCAGGATGATAAATTGAATGGCATGTAGAGAGCCCTATTAAATGTGAATAAATATTGAAATTTTTAAATACCTATAACTTTTATTTATGATAATGTTCTCTAAAGAAATGTGTGTTAATAATTGACAAATAATGAAATTTCATTTGAAAAGATTGATAAATACTTCAAAACCCCATTTTAACACATATTTTAAACATGATTTTCCGATTTCCCACTTCATTAAACCCTTTTTACCCATTATTATTTTTACCAAGAATTTTTTTTACCAATGTCATTATTCCATTTGGATATGAAAATAAAATATCACTTATAAATTATTTTTATCTAATGATTTAAAATATATAATAAAATAAATTTAAATTTTTTTTCTAATGTGCTCTAAATTCATTATTAAATAGTAAATATATAATATATTTTTTTAATCTATATAACTTATGTTCAAAAATGTAATGTGTGGAATTGAAAAATGAATTATTATTTTTTAAATTATATATTCAATTATAATGTAAATATTTTTTCATTTAAAAATGAATCATAAATTTTAAATTTACCCTTACATGATTATAATATCCTAAAATATTGGATATTTGTAAAAAAAATCCGAAATCCCCTCAAAATCAATTTTTTTAAAACGAAATCTGAAAATTATTTTATTAATATGACGAATAAAAAAATAATCATCATTTCATTCAAATTAAAAATATTTTTTTTAATTTAACTTTTAAATTTAAATAAAAGATATAATTTTGATGCCCCATACACAAACACCAGAATCAACTACTCATAGATACACATTTGACCTATTTACTCTGAAGCAAGATATATAATACTGAATATAACCATCCAAAATAAAAAAAACTATTATTTAATCTCTTAAATTATAATGGTCATTTAATATTTAGATATTTATGGAATTATGAAAAATCATTAACTAGTATTTCCCATGAATTTAATAAATAGTTTACATTTCTTTCAAATTTATATATTAGAAATTACACAATTCATTATAAGTATCCAAAATACTCCATATAAATTATTCCACATGTTCTATCCAAATATACATGTAATGTCTAATAATATTCTTTACTACTTGGGTAATTGAAACATATTAAATGGTTGAACATGAATTCATAGTAAGGAAAACATATAACTGAAGTAATCAAGACATGAATATGACATTAATATAATTAAGGGAAAATGTATAACACATGAATCCATACTTAAATTGAAACTAATAGAATCAAATATCATTTAATAAAATAAAATTATTTATATAAATAATAACAATCTCAATCTAAGGTAATTCAAAGTATCTTATCTGAAAAAAAAACCGATGTCAAAGCCTTGGTCCAAGTCACTTTACCTATCATCGATAATGGTTACATGACGTCCAATTGAATTGGGAATACGTACTAAAAATTAACAATATTTTTTGTATCATGATAGATATCTATGTATATATGGTGATATATTGTTATTATCTTCACCAATCGTATTTTTATGACTAATTCATTCACTATAAGATTCATCAAGACCTTTTATACTAATCCCTTATAAATCGTTTTCTGAATAAAACATCACTATTTGTATAATGGGAAATACTGTAATCAAATAATTATTATTTTTGGATAGAATAAATTAATTATAATAAATTCCAATACTTTTTTAAATGGATAAAAATGGGATAACATGATCATTACGAATCATAATTACAAAGGTTCATGGATAAATGACACAAAGTAATAATTCCCATAACCCTCTGTACTAGAATAAAAACCTAAAAATTTACAAAAAATATCACCATGGGATGTGAATAATAAAATATATTATTGAACATCATCTAATCATAATTATATAAAATTTTAATTTTAAAATGTATAGAGAAATGAGTATATAGATAAGACAATGCTAGAATAACATGATTATATACCATCAATATAATGAAGGTAGATGACTGTAAAAGGGAAAAAACCAAATAATAGAGAATAATATATCAAATGGTTTATATGGTAGGAATCAACATACCTATAAATAAAAAGAGAATTAAAAATAATTTAACAAAATATTACACAGTACATAACAAATATAAAATTGTCTAAATTATTTATCATAACTAAATTAATGAAAATTTATTTACTGAAAATTTTAATTATTGGAGATCCTACATAATGAATGAAAAATTTAATGAGGAAATATTATGAAGATATTAAATACAATGAAATAAAAAGAATATGATAATTATATATCCATGGGTATTTATTACACAAATATATCGAATTATAGCGCACAAAATATATAAAGTCTCAATAAATCTGAATTAAGACCTAGAAACCCCTTTTTCTTGAGTAATAGTAAAATAAAATACCATTGAAAGAGTGGGAAGGTAATTGAAGACAAAACTCCATGATTATTTAATAATTTATGAAATTATATGTCATTTATGTAATATATAACATCCCATTATGTTTCTAATAAGTTTATATTTTATATATTATAAGTTAAACTACACTAAGCTTAAAAGAACCGCACTATATTATTTATACTATTATTAAAAATCCATTTAATTAGTATGCATAAACATAATTAATCTAATTATTAAATATATAAAATTTCATAGCCAATAAAAATTTAATGACTGATATATAAGAGACAATCACTTAATTTTTGAAATTCATTTAAATCATAAAAATGTTTTTTTCCAAATTAATTTTTTTATTTTTGTGAGTGAATTTTATAATTATTTTCTAAAATTTTTGAAATTATAGTTCATAAAATTATATAATTGTTCAAATAATAATATCATAATTATCTTATGATGAATATGTGGGAATTTTATTAAATGATTTTTTTATTGAATAATATAAATTATAATTATTAAAAAATTATTTTATTTTAATTGAAATGTTCGATTATTATTTTATATTTATATTAAAATAAAATAATGAAAATTTAGTTATTAATTATCAAATAAATTATTTTTGAATCCTATTTATAGATTAATTTGGAATGCCTCTATTTTTTTGGTTGAAAACTCATTTCACCCAAAAACTAATTTTCATTGCATTTTTTGTATTGATATAAAATGAAATATAATTGAATTATAGGAATTTAAATTTATGAAACTATTTTCATTATTGGATACATAGATTCAAATGTATCTGTAGATAATTTTTTTATATTTTTATGAAGAAGAAAAATTTTTGTTCAGGTTTAAAAAAATAAATTATTAATGAAATATTATCTTTTATGATATCACCAACACATAATATGATTTTAAAATTTTATTAAACTTATGTAATAAATATATATTATAATATAATATAAATATAATATAAAAAATCAAAAAACAATTTAAATTTTTATAAGCATAAGTAGGGTCATCATTTGCAGTACTAATGTTGTGGTTACAGAACACATAACATTATGTGATGGTTTTTTCCTGACCATATAAGATAATATCAATATATATATGTGTATTTAAAGATTTAATATCTAAATAACTATAAAATAATAATTTTTTAAAAAAACATAACTCTTTATTTATTTCAATAACGTTCATTGGAAAATGGAAGTGTTTCAGATGTGTAAATTCCACCTACCTTCTCCATGATTATAATGTAATTAATTTTTCAAAACCATATGGCATGGTTGGTTCATATAAATAAACTAATGTATAAAAGTTTTTATAATCATATGAATATAATTTTTGATATTACTGAATAACGAAATATTTTACCATATTGATCATAGAAATGTCATTTTAGACATATGAAATGAATATCATTAAAATGTACACCATGAATATAATTAATTAATCGTATATACAAGGAAATAAATAACATAAAAGGAATAATATTCATAAAAATGGTTCCTATGACAGTAAATAACAAACATTTATTTATTTTTTAGGACGAAAAAGAATGTAATTTACAGGTGAGACTTGAGGTAAGGTTCACTGTACTTTAGAACCACATTTTATATATTTTAAATTGTTATTTTATAAATAGATTTATCCTATGTTCAGATTCATAAAAAATTAATGGGCTTATATTGATAAAAATTATTGATAAATGATATTTTATTATATATTTACTTTATTTCATTTCTCTTCATAATGAATATTTTTACATTATTTTTATCGAATATTTTGAC
The DNA here is from genome assembly GCA_963277665.1 of Viscum album. NCBI lineage: Eukaryota > Viridiplantae > Streptophyta > Magnoliopsida > Santalales > Viscaceae > Viscum > Viscum album. Next base: position 1,210,827,483 of record OY728159.1, read on the forward strand.
TTTTTAAAAAAATTAAAATTGTGTTATATTTTAATGTATTCCATGTTAATGGATTTTCCTCTACTAATACCATTAACGACTGTTTAGATATCAAAATAGTTTTACATTTTTTCTTTATTAAGAAACTCTCATTCCCTTTTTTGGGTGTTTTAGTTTTGATGATTGGGGTTTAAGGAAAATGTATATATCAATATAATAAAATTTATATTAGTTGAAATGTACATTTTTATCATTTTATTGATAAAAATAAAAATATTTTTTTTATTTTATGTTTTTATAGTCATTCTAGATTTTTTATTATGATAAGTGGTCCCGATATAGTTCCCCAATACATTGGGAAATGATTATATTTTCTATATAATTATATTGGAAGTTGATTAAATTGGTGATACTAAATGTAAGGGATATTTCATGTAGTCTATGATGATGTTGATCCAAGGAAACTGCATGACTTTTATATTCTATCGAAGGATTTTTATGGATATAACATTATTTTAAAATGTATGAATTTGGTCTTTTATTATGGGAATGATAATACACTTTCTGGTAAAATGGTATGTATTTAGCATGATATTTCTCATGTGTTTTTATGTTTTATATTTATCTATAATGATTATGAATTTACCTCCATATTTTTCTATAAATTTTATTCCCAGAATTTTTTTGCAATAAAGATGATTTCAAGTATAAATAATTAATTAGTTGAGCTCAATATTTTTATTTAAAGGTAAAAATATCTTTTATGATATCATTGTTTTAAAATTGACTAACATGTAATAAATATTTTTTAATTTCCCCTTATTTTTTTTTATTCTCATTGAATGTTATAAAAAAATATCCATGTTTTAATTCAAAAAATAATGAAAAATAATCCATGATGAATGTAATTATAATTTTCCAAGAAAGGACATGACATTTAGTTATAAATGATATATATTGTTATAAAAATGGATATTTTAGAGAAGTTTCAAAATTTTAATGCATGGGTTCTTTAATTAATAGTTTTGACCCAATTATCTAAATATATATATATCAAATTGATCCTAAAAATGAATTAATGTTATATTTTTTTAAATATATGATTAATGGATCGATTAAAATAGTGTCCTTATAGTTGGTATCTAATGAATGTTTTTGATATCTTTTTTATATTAGGCTTATAAAATACTAGTTATTGTGTTAGATATATATATAAAATAAGGATAAAATATTCTTTTTTTAATGTATCTATTTTTATTGATAACAAATGAAATCCATCAATAGATAATATAAAGTTGATGTAGTTGTGTCAAAAATACACCAAGGGGTAACATATATAATAGTAGAGGATTGATTATTAACTTGAAAAATCTGCATTCCATGATGATTTGGACTAATAATATAAACCAGGTAAGATACTCATTAGTGATAATTCTTTTGTTAGTTTACATTTTCTATTTGAAAAATTATAATTAATTATAGGATAGAATATATCGAAACAGATTATAATCCATCTTGATATGGTATAACCCTAATGTTTCATTGGTTGATATGTCTATGGTCTATTATAATGTTAGCTTCATATATTCCACTTTTTTGGTTTTATGTGATGATAATACATTAGGAGACATATATCATGTTTTCATGCATGTATGAGGTATATGTAATCCCAAATTTTAATATTTGATAATGTTGTTGGAGTTATAAATACATTACGTTCATTGGACATAATTATAAAGGTATATATATCCATTAGGATTTATATGATATTTTTTGTAGAGTTGAATATGTGTTATTTTCATTTTGGAACATAAATTTTACCATGTAGTTAACTGTGGGATTGATATTTTTTATGATTAAATGTTAAATGTTATTTTAGGAGAATGTCACTATATTTTTTTGAAAAATAAATATTATCAAGGTAAATATAATATTATTAGATAATATGGGATTTTTTAGAAGAAGATGTTTTTTTAATCATTTAGAAGAACATGTGTCTTTATAGGGATTCATTTTATATATCTAAATGAAAAAATATATATTTTAGAATATTTTATTTTGTAATTTACATTTTCATGTATATAAGTTTTTGAGTGACCATGTTTGATTGGAGATATATATGATAAATTAATATTATAAGAATATGTGGTCCAATACTTTAGTTTTTTAGTTTTTAAAATGGGCCTAGAATAATTTAAATAATTTAATGACTATTTAACAAAATAATGATCTAAGACAAAAAAGGGTGTTATGGTTGTGGTTTTGAAGAGTAATGTTTAATTTATTTTCATTTGAAGGATTATTCATTCATGAAATTAACTTACCTGGTTCTAATAATTTTCTCATTGTATAATTTTTAAACATAAGAGGAATAACTTGTTGTCCATTTTTAGAATCATGTATTATTTTTTATGTTGATTTTATTCTCTTTGGAAATAAAAAGTAATGTTAAATTCTCATCTTTAGGAGAAATAGTTGAGATTGTTGAAGATATTTATAAAAAGATAAAATTATACTATCCATGAATATGTAATTTCCTATTTCGTTATCCTATAAGGGTGAGGATATCAATTAATATAGTAAAATGATCATGAAATAAAAATTTTAACACATTTATTTCATTTCTGATGAATTAATGGACTATTTAAAGTGACTTCAGAATTTGTTTTTTTGTTATTAAATATATCACCATCGATCACATTATTGTGATCAATGTGCTTTGTCATAGTCCATTATTACAGTGGAACCAATTTTTCCCTCATGGCTATATGATCAATTTCAACTAATATTTTCCAATTTTGAAACCTATTTATGTGTCATTCGAGAGGAACATAGCATTTCCATTTCCCTATTTTCAATATAATGTTTCTTAAACCATTTATATATTGAGGTTTTTTATAAAAGATATTTCCACATTTCAGAACCTTGATTATTATGATCGTGTTCAAATTATGATTCGAATCCGATAATATAAAAAACACATATCTTAAACAAACCATTACATATTATTATGACTGTTGAGACCTCGTTGTTGAACTGGAGGGAATGGATATATGTAATAATATTATGAAATATATATAATGGTCATATTCATTAAAATTTTTCAGAATGATTTATTTTAAATAAGCAGTTACTTTCTTATAAGGTAATTTTAATAATCAAAATCATATGTTCTTCAAAAATAGTTGTAATTTCATTTTGTGATAAAATATTTTAATTAATTTTTGAAATTTTAGATTTTATACTTTAAAAAATATATCATTTTTTAATCAAAGTATCCAAATTAGAGTAAGGTGATTTTTTTTGATTTTTATGAAATAAATACACTATTATCAATTAGTGGAGAACACTGATATTGGTAAATGTGACTTTTTTCATTCACAAGTGTCATTATGCATTTAATATAATCCTAAATTATGATAATACCCATTTATTTCTACTTATTATAGTTAGTTACAAATGAATCAACTTTATAACTGATTTTATTACGTAGTGACCAATATGATTTTAAAGGATATTTTCTTTTGAAATTAAGAAATTAACTATTAGGAAATTAGATTATAGAAAATACATGCAACAATTTGGTTATTTTGGACTGATATATATCCTTTCAGTTTTAAGAAACTATCTAATCGTCATATCATTCTATTGTATAAATATTTTATAATGAATATTAAGATTAATTTATATTATGTGTTTTGATAAAATCAAATTAGAACTAATAGAATAAGAAATTGTATGAACAGTAGGATCATACCTTTTAAAGCCCATTTATCGGCGCTTCTGAGGGATAGGTAATCACCAATCCTTTTCGTTAACCCAGACCATTTAGTGATTCCACAACAAATGCATGAGTAAAATCATTTATTTGATATGTACAATAATATCAACATCATTTCCCAAACCAGGGTCATCAATAAACCCATAAAATGTCTCACCAAAGTACACCTTATCCTTAGAAAATAAATAAGTCTTAAAAGGAGTATTTAACTAGACCCTAATATTATGAATTTTTATATATTAATTTTTTATAATATAATGATATAATTTTTTCTTTTTTATTATTTATATAAATATGGTCATGTAACCTGTTTCATAAAAATTATATTTTAATACGATGGAACTAAAATTAATTTTTTTAAATTATATAGATTCAATCAAAATAACACATTATGATTTTTAATGATTTTTTTAACAAATTTTATTATAATAAAATATGTTTTTTCAAAATAAAATTTTCTTAATAAAAAATATAATATTATTTTTTGAGGTTAATGCGACATTCATGTGTCTAGGAAGAAGCGAATTTCATGAAAAAAATCTATTTAAAAGATACAACCTTCTCAGCAGTCACTAAATGACTTCCCAAACATGGATTGTGAAAACCTACAGTACCACTAGTCTCACCCTTCTGTCGCTTAGCTGATAGTGAATCCCTTAGTCCTTTCATCACACATTTTGTCCTTCCTATTTCCGAAGGTTCAATTTCAGTGGGAGTTGAAATGTCATGGGTAAGAGGTAGAGTGTCAAAGGGTTGAAGGGTCAATGGTAGCATGGGAGGTGATCAGTTGATTTGTGGATGGAATTTATTTTATAAATTATTGATGGTAATTCGTAAAACATAAAATTAAACAGTGGTAAAATGAAAAACATTATTCCATTTAACAAGTAAAATACACATATTTACAAAATGGCCTTTATACACATCGGTTTTATTCAATTGGTACTATATAATCAGCTTCATGTGACTGACTTCATAAGATCAATTTTACCAGATTGGTTTCAAAGATCGATTTCAACTATTCGGTTTTAACAGATCGGTTTGATCTGTTCCACTAATTTGTTTCACTAATCAGTTTGACAAATCAGTTTCACTAGATCGACATGTCTGATCAGTTTCCTCTGATCAGTTTGAATGATCATTTTCACCTAATCACCTTTACAAATTAGTTTAACCTGATCAGTTTGAATGATCGGTTTCTCTTGATCAGTTTGACATATCAGATTCATCTATACACAAAACATTTCCTATAGGAATACGGTTTGATAGACTTTAGAGAATTATCATCCATATTACATGTCAAATGTAGTTCAACATCTCAGAGTATAAGGGTTTAGAGAATATTTCAGAAAGTTTATTATATTTCCCAATAAACTCAAGAGTTATATAAACATTTTGATAATGTCCTCTTAAAAATTGATGTGTTACATCAATATATTTTGTTCTAGAATGATAAAATGGATTCTTAGAGTCGTTAATAGAACTTTTATTGTCACAATTTATGGGGAAATATTTGAATCAAAGTCCTTATTCTAATAATGTTTTTTATCCACCTAATTTGTTCACAACAACTATGAATAGAAATGTAATCCAATTCTGTAGTTGATAATGCAACCTAGTTTTTCTATTTTACTACAGCATGATATAAGATACTATCTACCAAATTGACTTATTCTAGATGTACTTTGTGTATCCAACATACATCCACCAATATCATCATCTAAATAACTAATGAACTCCCATGGTCTTCCTATGGGGTAGAATAATTATAAATTATTAGCATACATGATGTATTCGAAAACTCTTTTAACAACATTTAAATGTGACTCCTTTGGGTTTTCATGAAATCTTTCACACATACACAAACTAAAACTTTTATTTGGCCTACTAGTATTTAAGTATAGAAAAATCCAAATCATTCCTCTATTCCCAGTTTGATCAATGGATTCTCCATTTTCATCATGATCTGAAATACATGTACAAAACATAGGTGTTTCACTACTCTTAAGCTATCAAACCCATATATTTTTAAAATATCGTTAGTTTAAATACTTGGATTTATAATAAAACATTCTTTGTTTTGAAATATCTGAAATCCAAATAAGTATTTATTTTCACCCATCTAACTCATTTCAAATTCACATTGAATAATTTTATAATGTTCATCAAATAAAGAATTTTTAGAAGATCCAAAAATAATATAATCTAATAATGTTGGATCTCCAAATCCTTTTGTAAAACCTATAAATATAATAAAATTTCGTAACATTTCATACTAAGCTCTTGGAGCTTGTTTCAAACCATAGAAATCATTAGATAATATAATTTTTTTTTAAAATGTTCATTTGTTAATCCATTGGGTTGTTTAAGAAATAAAACCTCAATTATATATCAATTTAAGAAGGCATATTTTACAACCCTTTTATAATTTTTACAATCCAAGTGTTATCCATAGGAATGTTAGATTCTAATGGACACATGTATTGAAATTAGTGCAATGGTTTAATCATAATAAATTCCATTTTCATGATAATATCCTTTAGCAAACCAACATAGAATGGTTTCACATTATATTTCCAACATCATCTACTTTATACCAAAAAACCAATTTCTTACTATGGTCAAGGTATATTTGGGTCTGTCAACAAAATTCTCGACTTTAATTCTCTAAATCTATATTAAATATTCATGCATAATCATCCCTGAAAATTAATCATTAATAACATCATTGATACAATTTTGTTCAAGTAGGGACACCAATTAATTATGTTCAACCTCATTTTCAAAGGAGGATATAGTTTGTGTTTATATATCTAAATCAATAAAAAAAGCATCAACAAGGTTGTTTTTAAGGGTTCTAATTGGTTTGGTAAAGGTAGGACTAGTTATTTTAGGTTCATCATTTGGTTCTAGTACATTATGGCTTGATTTTAGATAATTTTCATAACTAAGAGTTTTCATAGAAACCATTATATGATTATTTTTTGGGGTTACATTAATGACCAGATTGAACCTATCATCATCAAGATCTCCTAATGTGGTTTTTGGATCATTTGGATATGTTAACTAAAACATTACATGTAAGTATTATTCGACACATTTTTTTATTATAGTCTCTATATGCTTTTCAAGATGTTGGATATTCATGGAATATTCCTTTAAAACTTTTTGGGGGAAAACCTACCAAGATTTTCATTAGTATTCAGTATATAAACATTACAACCAAACACATTAAAATAATTTTCCTTGGGATTCCTATTATTCCAAAACTTGTAAAGAGTTTTCTTATGGTGATATATTATTAAAAAATTGTTTGTTATATAAGAAGAAATATTTACAAATTCATCCCAGAAATAAATTTGTATGTCATATTCATTAGGAATATTGCAGGAAATTTATTTTAGGGTACAATAACTTCTTTCTACAGAACCATTTGGTTAATGTGTCAAAGTGGAAGAGAATTTATGCCTATAGCCATTTTTTAGAAAAATGATTCCAAATATTTATTTTCAAACCGACGATAATGGTCACATGATAGGAATTTAATTATAACTCCAATAAGAATTTCTATATTTCTAGCATACTTGTTAAAATGTGAGAAATATTCACTTTTTTGAGCCATGAAAAAATCCCATGTTTACCTAAAAACGTCATCTACAAGAATATAAAATTAGTGATTCCCATTGAGACTTGATACTCTATAAGGTCCAAACAAATCCATGTGTACCAACCTGAGTGGATGATAGTTAGTCTCTTATTTCAATGGTTTGAATGAGATTGTATGTTTCTTTCTTTTTAACAAGGATTGATTTCCTTATTTTTAGTAAACTCTAATTTGGGAATGTCATTAACTAATACTCTTATGGTAAAATTATTAAGAGAGTGTATATTGTAATTTTCAATACTTCTATTATTAAGACAAGAATATTTGTCAAAGGAACATATAGAAGAAAAATTTTGTGAGGCTTGTGTGTCTAAATATATATTATATGCATTATCATATCTAAGATAAATAAATACTATGGTATTTTGGAATAAAAAACATGGCATGAATAATTTTAAAATTTTAAAATAAATCCACCGTCACACATTTGATATATGATAAGAAATTTATACTTTAATCTATCAACATATATTACACTGGAAATTCAAATATAGATAGGCTTACAAATCTTGCCTTGGACCAAGATATTTCCTTTCTGTTGTAATCAAATGTGACAAGTCCATCGTCAATATTGATAAAATTTATGAAGATTGATTAGTCCCATGTCATTTTTCTTGAACACCCACAATCTAAATACCACATATTCCAATAGAAACAATTTAGATAGTTTACCTACAAAATAGTTCATCCATGATTCGATTTTGGTAGCCATACATGTCTATGTCAACAAACATTAGTAATAAGTATTTTAAAAACCCAAACAGGTATTATGGGTTTTATATATGTAAGCTATTGAGTATTTGAAAAAAACCATATTTGGTCATGAAGAACAAGATGCAGTTAAAGAATTTGTAGGACAAGAACATGCAGTAAAATATTGTTTTTGTTGAAAGAATCAGTTTTTCTAGTTTTGGTCACAATTTATTTGGATAAGTTCCTTTGTCCGGGAAGACATCCTATTTCATATGTCTACATTGAAGATATTTATTTTCCATGAAATTGTCTATGGTTATTTTTCCAATTGGTAAATGTTTATAAATCCTTTATTAATTTCTCTTTTGATAACTTTAGATAATTATTTTCTGTTATCATTTGATCATTTCTCTCTATCTCAATAGATTTTTTAGATCAACTCTAACAACCCGAGATTTTATATGATATATAATTTTTAATTTCTTTCATATATTCTGTTGCACGCTACACCAAGATTATCTTGAGCTATAATCAACACCGTATTTTCTTGTTGTATACGAAACACTAATCTTGGATTGTGTTAAACACAATTTCAAGTTTGTTTCATAGTAGTTATTCAACGCAACATTGAGTGTATATTTATTTATTTATATATATATATATATATATATTCAATTTTTAAATTAAATATTGTTGGAATTTGTTAAATGGAATTACAAAGCAGTCTTGCACTACACGCAACCCTGACATGGTTTGCGTTACATGCAATCACGACCTTCCTCGATTGTGTGTGTTGTACGCAATATCGAGTTTCACTAAACAACTGTATATTGTTATAATATTATTATGGAATAGTCATTATGAATATTATTAACTACATTTTGAATTTTATAACATTATTATTCATCTTCCACATTTTCTAGAACAACGTATGAGAAAAAAATAAAATTTTCAGGTAAATTAAGTATTTTTTAAAAAATGCAGTTTTGCCGCCTTTTGATGGTGCACCAACATTATTTCTAGTTTTTGACATGTTTATAAGTTCAATTTAAAAAAATAAAATTCTTATTTGGAATCAGGATATAAAAATTTATGTTGGATAAATTTTTCGTATTATTCTGATAACTTTTATATTTTAATGAATAGTAAAAACAAGCTATATTTTAATTAAAAACAACTTTTTTTCATCATAATAATTTATATTGTAAAATTATAATATTTAATGGTTTTAAAGTATAAGTAGAATATATTTTTACCATTCAATATGACTTATGTCATTACCATTGATTTTACATTGAATTCATTGGTAAAATCATTTCAATCTTTTTCAATATTTTATATTTTAAAACTCGTTTTCTTAACAACATGATTAATATTAAATTAATTTATGCACTTTCTATGATTTTAATTAAAAAAAATGGATTCCATATATGGATTCAGTAGGTCCAAATTATATTAATAGGCTACATTCTATTTTTTGGCACTATGAATAGTAACTACGGTAAATATTATTTACCGTAGTTAAAGGTATATTGGGTAATTGAGGGTTAATATAATATTATAAAATTGCCATAAAACTTGTCTTAATATAATTGGATGATTATATTTCGTACTATGTCATATTTTGTTCGAAATGGAATCCATTGTAACGCACATGAATGTGATTAAGACATTTAATTTATTTTATTTAAATGAAAGTGAAATATATCTCACCCAAACTTTAATAATTAAACTATTTTTAATATAAGGTTATACAGAATTTACATTCAGTTATAATAACTCATTTGAAATATAATATGTTTTTCTTTATCATGGTAATTTATTTTTAATTTTTAAGAATTATTTATTTACCTTATTAGCTTATACATTAATGATGCAGAAATTATTTATTTAGTGAAAAATGAAAATATTGTTTTTATTGAAATAATAATACACATTAAAAGGCCCAAAAACCAGACCAAGAGTTATTGTTACTGTATATATAAACCATAAGCATCCATTGGACTAGTTGGTGACCATTTGGATCCTTTTAACGAATATTATGACATTTATATTATTTTATTTTAAATGATTCCAAAGTTGTCACTTTAATAATTTAATAAATATAACAATTTAGATTTTGTGATTTTAAGATGATAAATTCGAGTAAAATTTTTATTATAAAATATATGAGGTTTATCTTCATCATAGGATTTTATTTTTAATTTTTTTTTTCAAAAATATAATTATATTAAATAATTATAGAAAAATGTTGTACTATTTATTTTATTAAGTGAAATACCAAATTAATGGTTTGAAATATATTAAAATAAATAATATATGAACTATTTAATGTGATCCATGAAATTTTTAGACAAATTTGACATAATAGAAACCTATTAAATATATTTGTTAGAATATATCCTCTATGTGGTTTTTATTTAAATTAAAATAATTGAATTGTGTCAAAATTGACACTATTGTAATTTTATAAAAATAACATATTATAAAATTGATTTAAAATCACAAAAATATTAAAAAATTATAAATTGAAATTTATATGGTCTAAAATGTCATAAGTTACCCAATTATGGACAAATCAAAACACATAAGTAATTATTTATAACAATTTAAAAACTAGAATCTTATTACCACAAATAAAATTAAATAGATTCAATAAGGATAAATCATGTTGATAATGTTTAAAATAAATTTCCAACATGTATAAATTTTATTGGTTGATAATATTACAGCCCTATATCATATAATTGTATGATTTGAGTAATTGTTGGAGGTTTTTATGGGAGTTTTAATTTATTATAAATTAATATTTCTTATGTTACCAAAGGTACCCCTCTCCCCCCTTAAAAATGGGCACCCCTTCCCTCTTCTCTTCACACCCTTTTGTGCCTTAAAGCTCAGCCAAACCCTAAAAATTCCTATAATAAACCTCTATAGTTATATCATAGAGGTTCTGTTTTTTTTTCAAAAGACCAACTCTAGAGCCCTAAAAAGAAGGTTAAAGGAGGTGTAATCTATTTTCTACCACCACCTTAATTGGATTGGGATAATGGGGTAAATAATAACTATATATGATTATTATAAAAACATACTAATTATATTATATTATATAATCCACTCCAATTCCATTTAATAAATATGGGAACAATATCATCACGCGTGCGTACGTACGGATTACTGTCTCCATAACGCGATGAGATTAATTTTCCATGTTAACATTTCAATAATGATTATAAAGTATATATAATAAGTAATCATGAAATATATGACCTAATAATGATACTAGATTTATGAATATGTTATTTAATTACATAAATTAAATTTAATAAGGAAACGAAAATAGTGTTCATCCGTACGTATGGCCTACCGTCTCCATGAACGATGTATTTCTTCCCATATATTGATATATTATATATATGTATATTATGAATATATATTATATATAAATAATGTTTTATATTCTATAATTAATTAATCATGATCTATTTAATCATATGAATAATTACAAGTCAAAACACGGACAATAAATGAAACGATTTTTTCCAAAACGCAGCTTTAACAAGGAATTGACAAATGAACGGATAATATAAAGTCGTAAGTGAATCGTATATGATATCATAAATATTATTATGGTTTTATTACAAGTTAATAATATTTTTAAACCCACTATAAAGCAGTTTTATACACATATAGAAGATATTAGACAAAAGGTATGGGATAACATTTCCAATCTCTTTTTTATCTGTGATTGTTTATTCGTAAGTATTTACTGGGGTTATATGTATCATCCATGTCCATGTTTTATAAAAATGGTTTCATGTATGTTTAAAGACATTTTAACCCATTTGTTTCTTCTACTACTTGGAATATAAGGAATTTTTCTTTTGAATACGTTACGAGTTACTTTTTTTACATTTCCAGCAAAAGTACGAGAAGAATGTTTTTTAACACAAAGGGCATGAACAAATTATTACGGTTTCATAACACCTTATTTTTAGGAAGCATACTCTGCATGATTTAATAACTATTTACAACAAAATCCTTTTCAATTATAATTTCCTGGCCATTTGTGAAAGAGAAAATGATTTTGACAAAAAAAGGATATATTCCTCAAGAATTCCGTTCAAGTGTTTTATCAAAACCATTTTCCATTAACATGGAATTATTTCATATGTGTATGTTTCAAGTATAATTTCTCCATGATTTACATGGTTTCAATTTTCTTATGATGAAATGATATCAAATCTTTTTGGATTATGTTATGATGGAATGATGCTTATGAAACCCATTTTATACTTTGGGTAATGATGAATGATTTATGTTCATGTTGTGGAACAAGTAAGAATGATTTCATTATGAGATGGGTGAGACCTATATCACCCTCCAATTCATTGGGTAACTATTTATATCTCATGAGATTGAAATTTCTGGAATGGTAAGTTAATCTAGTTCAGTGTTAGAGGACTGGAATGAGGAGTAAACTCGATTTAGAATGGGACTTTTTCCACTATGATGGCTCAGCAGCAATGTCATGGCTACTATGGAAATCATATCATGTGCTTAATGGTTTTCCACAATTAAATGATTTATTCCCATGATATTTTATGATGATTGATGTTCCATTATGATTTATTCCTTACATACTGCTATGTTTTATGTCATTGCTCAAGATTTTGATGATTAAACATTATGTTCATGTTTTTATGTTCAAATATATATAGTTTGTTTTACTATCTCCATTGATTCCCTTACTAAGAATTTCAGCTCACCGTTTATATGTTTTCTTTTCCCCGGGATATAAAGAATGGTATTAGGTAATAAAACTAAACAGGAAGATCATTATAGGAGATGTTGAAGACCTTTCCCCATGATTAGAAGATTATGTTTGAGTTTCCAAAGACACTAAACTATTACGATCCTTGAGTGTTGGTTTTTGTTATGTATTATGTATTCCACAAAAGTAATGTAATGTACATGTACATAAAGTTTGGGGTCTCTATTTTTTGTATCATAGGAAAGGTTAAGTTATCCTTTGGAAAATAGGATGCAAAAACATTAGTGATATCCCTAGAAATATTTCTAAGGTGTGTCTAAGGATGTCCCTAAGGATTAGAATTACATTATTTTATAGTCCTAAAATTATTTTGATGACCATGAATAACCTAGGGATATACTAAGGTTTCATAGATTAAATAATGTGCGACAAGATAGAAATCCCATAAGTGACGTTTTATGATTATTTGGTTCCCCGTTATATTAACTATTTCCTACACAATGGATTTTGGTTTTAGTCAATGGAGGGAATCATAAGGAATTGGGTCAACATTGCATCAAATGGAAAAATTGGTTACTATCAGAAACGAAATTGCATTATTCCTAGAATGAATTATTTTGTGCTTATTCCGAATCAGTCATCTCTATATATGATTAGCAATGTTAACTTTAGTGGCATTCCTAATTCATCAAATTAGAGGAAGATGGCCTTTTATTCATGTTCGCATGTTGTGGAGCATAGATAAAGGAATATTGATATTTATAAAGAAGGGAAGAAGAACCCTGATGAATACATCATATGGAGGGTAAGATGTTATCTGTGTGGAGAGAAGGTTTATAGAGTGACATACTCTTATGGAGTTCAATGTATTATCTATGGAGAACATGGGCATTACCCAACTCAATGTCCTGACCATAGAGGATACTTATAAATCATGGAAGGACTTCCTCCATGGCAATCATTGAAGAGGATGGATTAAAGTGGTTATGTATTGTTATTCAAGAATAATGTTGTTGAAGTGCTTTTATGGTATATGAGAATATCTATGTATTGGTCCATTGTGGTTTTCCATATGAATATGGCATCAGTAACCCTGAAATGTTATTGAAATATTTTTGGAAAGTTGATGATATGCGCATAATGAAGGGATAAAGAGAAAATAATATGTTTGATAGTATTCATGATCTCAGGACTGATATTAGGACAAAGTTATATCATGGATTGATTATATAAAAATTTTGGGTTTTTTTATGTGGAAATAGTTAACTTTTGACATCGTTAATTTTTTCACTAAGGTTCTATGGTATTTTATGTTTCAAGAGAATACCTGATTATGGTATTCACATGTTTGGAATGAAATCAACAAAATATATTTGGGATAAAAGATGGTATTCACATGCTCGGTAGACGAAATTTCTAGAAATGGTTTTCTTTATACTATTTGCTTGGACAAAAGTATTTTGTATAAGCCTAAATATTAGAATGTATTTTGTTGGACATATTTTATTATTGTACAATGCTATAACTTTTTTAGATATTTTTTATGGGATTTTATAATAATGTAGTTTTAGATAAATGGACAACCTATAGGACGGGTGAAAAATAATCACGTCGGACAAGGCTGTGAGAATCGCACACACAACAAAAGTGTGACAGACCTTTATAGCCTACCACTAGCCTACATGAATTTTTTGGTTAGTATAAACTAGTTTTAGTATATTAATTAGTATGATATATGAAGTATAAGTCCATTTTAGGAACTATATACGATTAATCTCACTATATATGGACTTATGTATATTTAATAACTTTTGATATCCTTTTTTTTGGAAAGATGGACTGTCCTATCATCCTAACACATGGTCTGATAACACTTCACGGAATACAAATTCCACAACCATTCTTTTAGAGATGACGTGGAAATTTTTCATGTCACATACAATAGTAATATTTTACCAAAATCAAGTAACTATTTCATCTAATTCAAATTTTTCATCTTTAGGAAAATGATCTTGAAAACCAAAAATGTTGTCCTAGTGTCCTCATATACGATGAATCAGATGGTACCTTAAATCATCACAAATTTATGGCTTTGTGATTGTTGGCTTTTTTAAAGACATGTTCTCTACCACTCTTCATCAGAACATGATGGTTAAGTTTATCTTTCATATCCATATTTTCACCTATGTTCTCCTCTGTGGTAAACCAGTGATGAGTTAATTTGGGAAACCATTATTTTTCTTACTTTACTTTTTTAAATTACGTTTTAGAAATCCTTATTACGATGTGAGTTTCTATGAACGAAACTTTCATGTAGTAAACCATTTATAACCCCGACAAATTTTGAGGCTGAAATTCATTTTAAGGGGGGTAGAATGTAACACACTTGGATTTTATAAGATATATTATTTTTAATTACTTTCATATCATCTACAGTACGCAACAACGAGATTATCATGCGCTATATGCAACATTCTATTAGATTGTAGTATATGCAACACTAATCATGGATCTTGTTAAACATAATTTCAAGTTTGTTTGATAGTAGTTATTCAATGAAAAAATGAGTTTATATATATATATATATATTCAATGTAAAAATGAAATATGGTTGGATTTTTTATATGCAACAGCAAATGATACTTCCACTACACGCAACCCTGACTTGGCCTGCATTACACACAATCGCGACTTTCCTCGATAGCGTGTGTTGTACGCAATACTGGGTTTCACTAAACAATGATATATTGTTATAATATTATTATAGACTAGAAATTATAAATAGAATTAAATACATTTTTTATTTTATAACATTATTATTTATCTTAAACATTTTTTAGAACATGGTATGAGAACAAAATATTTTTTTCTGGTAATATAAGTATTTTTCAAAAAATGCAGTTTTGCAGCCTTTTGATGACACACGCACATTAAATATATTGTTTGACATCTTTATAAGTTCAATTTTACAAAATAAAATTATTTTTTGGAATAATCATATAAAAATTTACTTTGGATTTATTTTTCATATTATTCTGACAACTTTAATATTTTAATGAATAATAAAAACATGGTATATTTTAATTAAAAACATCTTTTGTCATCATAATAATTCATATGGATAAATTATAATATTTATTGGTTTTAAATTATAAATAGAATAAATTTTTACCATTTAATATAATTTTTGTCATTAGCATTGATTTTACATTGAATTCATAGGTAAAATAATTTCAATCTTTTGCAAAGTTTTAACTTTTAAAACTAATTTTCTTAACAACGAGATTAATTTTAAATTGATTTTTTAAAATTAAATGACTTTAATTAAAAAAAATGGATTCCATATTTGGAATCATTAGTACCAATTTATTTTAATATGCTACTTTTAATTTTTGGGCACTATGAATAGTAACCATAGTAAATTTTATTTACCATAGTTAAAGGTAAATTGGGTAATTGATGGTAAATATAATATTATACAATTACCCTAATAGTTGTCTTAATATAATTGGATGATTATATTTCTTCCTATGGAATATTTTGGTCTAAATGGAATCCATTGGAACCCACTTGGATTTGATGATAACATTTAATTTATTTTATTTGGAAGATAGTGAAATATGTCTCACTCAAACTTTAATAATAAAACTATTTTTAATATAAGGTTATATAGAATACAATTTCGGTTATAAATACTCATTTGAATGATAAAATGTTATTATTAATCATGTTAATTTATTTTCAATTTTTACTAATTATTACTTTACATTGTTATCTTATACATTGATGATGCCGAAATTATATATTTAGTGAAAAATCAATAATTTTGTATTTATTGAAATAATAATGCACATCAAAAGTCCAAAAAACCGGACCAGGACTTATTGGAAGTTTATATATAAACCATAATCACACAATGGCATAATTGGTGTCCAATTTGGGTCTCAATAAAGATTATTTTGACACTTATATTATATTATTTTTAATGATTCCAAAGTTTTCACATTCATAATTTAATAAATATAACAATTTAAATGTAGTTATTTTAAGAAGATAAATTCGAATAAAAGGATTATTATAAATATTATGAGATTTATATTCCTCATAGTATTTTATTTTTAATTTTTTTCCAAAAAAGGTATATTAAATATTTATACAAAAATGTTGTGCTAATTATTTTATTAAGAAAAATAAAAAATAAATTGTTTTAAAAATATTTAAATAAATATTATATGTACTATTTAATATGCTCCACTATTTTCCTAAATAAATTTTACATGTTAGGAATCTATTAAATATTTTTCTTAGAATATATCCTCTGTTTTTATTTTATTTAAATTAAAATAAATGAATAGTGTCAAAATTGACACTATTGTTATTTTATAAAAATAACAAATTAGAAAATTGTTTAAAAATCACAAAATTATTTAAAAATTATAAATTGAAATTTATATGGTATAAAATGTCATAAAGTATCAAATTATGCACAATTCAAAACACATAAGTAATTATTTATAAAAATTTAAATATCAGAAACTTATTACAACAAATAAATTTAAATAGATTAAATAAGGAGAATTCAAGTTGATAATGTTTAAAATAAATTCAAAACATTTATAAATTTTATTGGTTAATGCGATTACATCCCTATATCATCTAATCTTTGGATTTGAGTCATTTTTGGAGGTTTTTAAGTGATGTTGAATTTATTATAATTTAATATTTCTTATGTTACCAAAGATGCCCATATCCTTATAAAAAGGGCACTCCATCCCTCTTCTCTTCACTCCCTTTTGAGCCTTGAAGATCAGAAAACCCTGAAAACTAATATTTTAAACCTCTCTAGTTATATAATAGTGTTTTAGGTCTTCTCAACAGACCAACTCTAGTGCCCTAAGAAGAAGTTTAAATGAGGTTCGTCGAGGAAGAGGTAATCACTTCTACCGACTCTTTCAATTTTCTTTCTTCTTCTACTAACTATAATTTAGTTGTTTCATTATAAATTAGTAACATAACTATTAATTATATACTTATATGTTATTATAAATATGAAATTCCCTATTTCACCTTCTATCCATCCTATCGAAAATGAAATCACTGCGCATGCGTACGTACGGAAAACCGTCTCCACGCTATGGTGTAGTCTGTTTTCCACCCCCACCTTACTTGGATGGATATAATTGTGTAAAGAATAACTTTATATGATTATTATAACATTATACTAATTCTATGATATTATATCATCCACTCCATTTCCATTCAATAAATATGTGAACGATGTCATCGCTCTTGCGTACGTACGGATTACCGTCTCCACGACGCGATGAGATTCATTTTCCATGTTAACAATTCAATAATGAATACAAAGTATATATAATAAATAATAATGAAATATATGACATATTAATGATACTGTATTTATGTATATGTTACTTAATTACATCTATTAAATTTAATAAGGAAACAAAAATAGCGTTTTTGCATACATATGTCTTATAGTCTCCATGAACGATTTATTTCATTCAATTTATCAATCTATTATATATATATATATACTATCTCTATATATATTATATATAAATAATTGTTTATATTTTGGAATTACGTAATCATGATATAAGTAATCATATGAATAATTAAATGTCAAAATACGGACAATAAATGAAATGATTTTACCCAAAACGCTGTTTTAACATGGAATTAACAAATGAACGGATAATATAAAGTCGTAAGTAAATCATATATGATATCATAAATGTTATTATGGTTCTATTACAAGTTAATAATATTTTTGAACCCACTATACATAATTCTTGAACACAAAGGGAATAAATTGAACAAAAGGTAAGGGATAAATTTTCCAATCTCGTTTTTATCCAAGGTTGTTTATTCATAAGTATTTACTAGGGAAATATTTAACATATATTTCCCTATTTTCTAAAAATGGTTTCATATATGTTTAATGTCCTTTTTCCCATTTATTACTTTTATTACATGTTATGTAAGGAATCATTCTTTTGTTTATGTTACGAGGTAATTTTTGTACTTTTCTGGAAAAAGTACGAGAAGAATGTTTTTAACACATTCGGTATGAACAGATTTTTATAGTTTCAAAAAAAATTATTTACATGAATCATACTCTACTATATTTAATGAATATTTTCAACAAAATCCTTTTCATTTAAAATTGAATGGCATTTTGTGAAAAGAAAATTATTTTGAAGAAAAATGGATATTTTCCTCAAGAATTCATTTCAAGTGTTTTCTCAAATTCATTTTCTATATAAGATGGCATTATTTCATTTGTGTATATTTCTAGTATAATATCTCTATGATATACAGTGTTTCACATTTCTTATGATGAAATGAGATCAATTTTTTTTATGGATTATGTAATGATGGGATGATGTTTATGAAACCCATTTTATAATTTTTGTGATGATAAATGATTTATGTTCATGTTGTGGCACAAGTATGAATGATTTCATTATGAGATGGGTGGGACCTATATCTCCCTCAAATGCATTGGGTAATGATTTATATATCATGAGATATAC
The DNA here is from genome assembly GCA_963277665.1 of Viscum album. Taxonomy (NCBI): domain Eukaryota; kingdom Viridiplantae; phylum Streptophyta; class Magnoliopsida; order Santalales; family Viscaceae; genus Viscum; species Viscum album. The sequence continues at coordinate 1,210,846,931 of OY728159.1, forward strand.
ATGGATGGAATGGTGAGTTAATATGGTTCAGTGTTACAGGTCTGGAATGAGGAGTGAACTCGATTCAGAAAGGTACTTTGTCTATAAGATGATCTCGACAGCAATGCCTTGGCTACTTTGGATATCATATCATGTGAATAATGGTTTGAGACAAATACATGATTTATTCCCATGCTATTTTATGATGATTGATGTTCCATTATGATCTATGCCTTATGACCTGCTATGTTTTATGTCATTGCTCATGATTTTGATGTTTAGACATTATGTTCATGTTTTGAAGTTCAAATGTATATGGTTTGTTTTATTTTATCCAGGCATACCCTTACTGAGCATTTGATATCACCAATTATATGTTCTGTTTTCCCCATGATATAAATAAATTTTTTATGTTACAAAACAAAAAGGGAAGATCATTATGGCAGATGTTGAAGATCATTCACCATGATTAAAAGATTATGATCTGAGTTTCCAAAAACACTATACTATTACGGTCCTTGAGTGTTGGTTTTTGTTATGAATTAAGTATTTCTCAAAAGTAATGTAAAGTTCATGTACGTCATGTTTGGGGTCTCTACATCAACAGTTATTGTAAGAGCATGTTGATTCATTAATGGTTTATATGTATTTTTTATCTCATTACATGTCTCCTCCAGCTTGTTGCAATATTCAAATAATCCTTCGCATGTCATATTTTGTGATTCACTCTCATTTTCAAAAGAAAAAGAATTTTTTTAGGAGGGTATATGGTTACCTCAGAATTGTTTTTCCTAAAACACATAATTTCCATTTCAACATTCTTAACATAAGAAGAAGTAGATTCACTGGATCTGTCCACAGAATCACTCGAGGTGGCCTTCATTTATTTTTTATATTTATTGTCCTTATTCTCATACTTCATTTAATATTTCAACATTAGTTAATAAACATTCAAATTCCCATTCCTTTTACAGTCATAGAAAACCATCCCTTCTAATATATCATTTCTCTTCCCATACTTCTTCGAACTACCCTTGTTATCATAGTTTCTTTGTAATTTGGCATTATAAGAAACTTCTTGTTCCTATGATCTTTTTTAATCTTGTGGCCAATTGGTACATTTCTTCATCACTGTTTGAAGCTGATTATTTACTATATGTGGTCTTAAGAGCAACTTAAACTAAACATTATCTTTATTTTTAGATTTAGAAGACTTTAAAGCTACAGATCTCCTCTTATATTAAACATCTTATTCTTTGTTGACATTCATATCTTATTAATATATATATATATATTTTTCCAATGAGTTTTTTAACAGGTAATTTACTAATGTTAGATTATTATCTAATTTAGATAGAGGTTCATCTCCATATGTATGGTAAAACAATATAGAATCCGCATGAATTGTTCTATGAATGTAATTTTTGTTCTAAGAGAGATCATTGTGCTGACTATTTCATTGAACCCAATATACATATTAGAAATTTATCCATCAAGATTCATTATGAAATTATCATTTTTAATATCAGAAGTATTTAATATTATATCCTTCACATTAGATGTTCTCTCGTGAGAAATATAAAATGTGTCCCAAATTTCATGAGAATTTTTACAAGCACAAATACGATTAAACTATTCATCTCACAGTTCAAAGTATAAAGCATTAATTTTTGTACAGTTATTATTATGGGAATTCATGGTAGGTTAACCCCATGTGTTTCAAGTAGTTTTAGTAATTTCTTATTTACAGTTAATAGTAGTCATGTTTTCAAATGCCACTATTTCTAGAAGTATTTTCATTTAAATATTCCACTGGGCATTGTTTTTTCTATTTAAAAAATGAGGTCTATTTGTATAAGCTCCTTCCAGTCTATTTTCTATGTTATAAATAGTAAAAATATTTCATAAAGATGAAAATTTATAAATAATATAAATTTTACGACCTATGAAATATAACAACAATCACATTAGACAATCATTTAAAAACAAGATATGAAAAACAAAAAAAAATTCTAAATCCTTAGATACCAAATGTTGGTCAGGGCGGATTGCTGAAGAGTGGGGTGAATTCTGTATCTATAAATATTTCTGTTAAAATCGGTTCTTTGAAAATTTCCCCCAAATAATATATAATCAATCTTTGTTTATTGTGAATTTATAAAATAACTCAATGTTCAATTAATTTCTCAGGATATTAATTATTACACACATATACAAATTTAAAGAGTAATATAACTTTTGAAACTAACTTATTTGTTCAAAATGCTTATAAACACTTGATAAACATAATATCAATGTTCAATTATGATTTATTGAAAAAATGTAAAAAACACAGCTTAACAGTAAAATTAGAAGATAAATAAGATATAAACAAGTGATTTGGTCTCAAGCATAGTCTTAGTCCTCTCCACATGGTGATCACCTACCACCAAAAAATTTAATTAAATAAATAGTTTACCCCACACCCTGTATGGGGTTTCACAACATAACACATGGATATATAGGTCACACTATACCTCTACTATAGTTATTCGTTGGAGGAAAAATAAACAAGTCACACTTGCCCTCTTGAATTATTACACATGGGATACGAAGGATAAAAATGAGAGAGAGTTTATGGATATAGAGTATCCAATAATAATGAATAGGAGTCAGTGTTTGTTAAAAATAGACACCCATAGTGCTTAATGAATGTAAGAAAATAATCACAATAGAGCTAAGATGTAGAGAGAGGTTTATAAATCTATGTGTGTTATGCACAGATGCTTTGGACTCTTTTAATGTTGTTGTAATTATGTTTGTTTCTTATTCTGCAATTTGGATTTATAATAGAGTATCATAGAATATGTGCTTTATCATACCGGTTTGAAAAGTTCATCACATGGTTGTTAAGATGTTTGGGTGATCAAAAAGTTTTTTTAATCATGTTGATGATCGGCTATGATATTACATTGTGTTCTTGGGATTTGGATGAAAGATTTGAAATTTTCAGTTCATTGCAGTTCTTCATTTCTTTCTAATTTTTATCACGTCTCAAATTATCCACCTGGTAAATCATTTATACTTCAAGGTCCAATGTACATGAATATATCCCTACATGCATGTACCTCATACTGTCTACGAATCGTTCTACAGAAAACATAAAATAATGTCAGAAACATTAATTTTTCTAAATATTACGATTAGATATAAATTTTAATTAATATATGAAATATATATTTATTATGACTCTAGAGGAGTCATAACTATTTCTAAATCATTGTCATTAGTCTATCTTCATTAGTTTGTCATCATCGTTGAATCCGTGTATAAGTGAGTACATTTCATCGGTATTGGTGACTTGAAATATCAGTTAGTCATTTCCATTGGTATCAGTGAGTCAGTGTATCTGTGTGTCCTTTGTTCTACCAGTATCTCCAATCATTAGTGAGTCGTCATCGATGACTTATTTAGAAATATTAGTGTGTCCCCCATTGGTGACTCGTTCATCAGTGAATCGTCCTTCAATGTGTTTTTCCTCAGTGTTTCATCTATCGGTGATTCATTCAGAAGGGACTTGTTCATTGGTAAGTTGTTTGATCTATATGTGATTCCAGTGTTAGTGACTTCTTTGATCATTGAATTCTTTGACTGGTGAGTCATGAACGTTGAGTTGTCCAATGGTGACTCCATTTGAACTATCAATACCAGGGACTCTTAAAAACATTTAAAGTGGTTTTCTTACACATAACACTTCCATATTAAGAAAAATACATAAATATACACATGTCAACAAATTGAAACATAAATATCCATAATTTCATTAAATTATTGAAATGAAATATACAATGTGACATATTTTATTCACATAAAAATATTCATTTAAATGATTAAATTGAGTTATAACATAGTATATGAAATAATATAATTTGAAATTTTTCGTGATTTGTGATTATGAAATCCAATATTTCACAAAGGTTCTAATATTAGAAATAATTTTATTATTTATAGATTCCTAATAACATGATTAATAATTGGAAAATTCAAATCCCAAATTCTATTTTTGATGAATTAAATGTATATTTCCATAATAATATAGGGATTTAATGGGTTTTCTCTCAAGGTTATACACATTCATTCATATCCCATTAGTATAGTATAAATATTCAATTGTTACATCAAAATATGGAATTTAGGGTATTGTTGAAGATGAAAAATGTTACAATTATTATATCATATGAATGTAACGCATTCCCTACCAAAATGTGTAGTATGAACATCCAGTAAACCCTATGATAGTATTTTTATATGAATTCAATGTTTTTACGAATGTGGACTTGAATTACATGTATAGAGATAACATAGATTTCTAGGGGAAGGAAATCACCATCCATATCATAAATCAACGTCTGATTCTTTTCAACTATAATGAAAAATATGAATCTAACTTTTCATTATTATCTTAATCATGGATATTATTTCCTTCTATGAAACCATATATATCATCAATTATTTAATTTAATGAAAATTTCATCATTGATGACATGCCCATTTTAAGGGAATTCACATATGAAAAGTTAGTATTAAATCTTACTAAGAAGTTGAGTACTCAATAATTCATATGCCATGCTGTTTTCAAATATCCAAGACTCCATATATAACTTTCATAGTTAATCATGAAGATATAATGTAGTAACAATAGGAGAATTTGGATAAGGGTTTTAAATTCACACATGCTTAACCATGGGGTTAATTGGTATTTTTTATCAACCAGAATTATTAGTCAACCTGCTTATACATTTATTATAATGATCTCAACAAGATCATGATAGAAAAATTATCATCCACCATATATTTCCACTTGTTTGTTCAACTATGTAGATACAATATTTCTCGAAGGAGGGTGTTCTATTGAGATATTATCAGGAAATTGGGAAAACCTAGAGTTCCCCAAATTATAATTCTGTTACAAAGTGCATACACTATGATTTCATTGTAATGCAAATTTTACTCACTAATTCTATAATAATACTCATGGAAATATTGATTTTTTTATCTAGGTGTTACCTTAACAAATTCTTTCATATCATTATAAACTATATTCTTATCGACACCAAAGTTTAGGATGAACATGGGAAGATGTTGAACGAATTACAATGAATACATATAATGAAAAATTTATATGTTAAGATTAGTATTTGTGTGTTTTGAATGTAAAAAATAACATTAAAAGGTAAAAATATCAATAGAACGTTTATATCAGGGGATCCTTCAAAAATAATGTACAATGAATGAAGTTCCACACCAATATCTATGAAAGACATTTTTAGCATCCTTATATTTTCTGGTCAATATCATCATTGTTTTTGAAACTTATCATGATTTAATGTCCCACTAATAATATTACTAATAGGGGTTTAAAGTTTTTGTGGACTAAATAATGTGTGGATAGATTTAATGAACTAAAAATGAGTCTAAAAACTGCACCTCTTCTCGTATTTCACAGCATTTGGGAAGAATTTTACGTCAATAGTGATTTTTCAAAAAATATATTTGGTTTTTTTACTCAAGAAAGAGAAAAAGATAAAATAATATTACTCCAATAAATTAATGATCAATTAAAAATTTGATATCATATTACTCTTTAGTGGATGTTTTGGTGAAACTCTCAAGGGATCTGCTACCTTTTCTTAATCTTGTGATCAATTAAAGTGTGGAGATGACATAGATTGTTTCTTGTGTGTTGATAGAGATACTAGAAGCCTCTATTATTCTTCTTCACCACACATCTATGTGAATTTGAATATTACAAAATCACTTATGTATCATATTTATATTTGCGCAACATGAGATTTATCTTGTTTTCAGCATGACATTTTTTATTGATTCACAGGTTTTGTGATTTGTGTCACATTTTGAGAAACTTAGTTCATTATTAAAGGCGCATAGTCAAGGATAATAGGATGTTTTTAATGTAAAATTATTAGAGAGTAATGGTCTTAAATAATGTCTACATGGAATGGTATTCTATTATATTGTGTTCTATGGTCACTGTTTTCTCTGATGATTTCTCCACCCCAAAAGATATTTTCGAATCTTAGTGTGATTCACCTCATTTTGATAAGGGAAGTATACATTTATCCTAATTTAAAATCCTATACTTTTATGATGTTTTTAAAAACCCAATGGATTACATGGAATATGGGGAGTGGTTGATGGTGATAGGACTCTTAGATCTATTGATGTGAATGATACATCTCCTCATTAGGATCATAAATCAAAGGATGGTTTGTCTTTATATGTAGTTTTAGATGAATTTTTTATGAATAATGCCTCATGGGGGTTGAATGAATCTTTTCTCAGGATATGGAGTGTTCATCTATGTTGGCACTTTATTCAGGGGATTCTATGTTTGATTTGTATGACCTTTTTGATGTCAATAATGGTGTTGATATTTTATCCAAAAACACGAAAATATACTTTTATGGGTGTGTGAAATAAATGGTGATTCAGTATCCTTTCTCTCCCAATCACTTGGAATTTTTATTTAACCCCACTAAGGATGATAATATGGCTATTATTGAGAGGTGGGTTCTGGATGCTACACCCAGAATAGAAGAGACTAGTGAATCTAAAGGAAGAATTACTATATCCAAGTCCATAAATGTATTTAGATCATCTCTTTCTATTTATCCCTACATGAGGTCAATGGTATATAATACCAGAGTCACATTTATTTAATGTCATCAAATACCAAGTGGAGTTCAACAGGTATGGGATTATTGTCCGAATATACTATTATGGTTGATGATGTATAAAATCATCGTTCTTCAGTCATGTCTATATTGTATCCAAGTATCACGGGGGAATTTTTACTTATCCAAAAAAGGAGGTTAAGTTTTTATCTCCTCATTCACGAATTCCCATGAAACCATTGTCTTTGTATTTTATTGAAGGGAAATGTTATGGTTTAACAAGTGGGAGCATATCATCAGTTAATCGCTATAAATATATATATATATATAACATAATTTTATTCTTTTTATTTATATATGATAGTTTTGATATGTTAGAGTGGAAATATTTATGGCATCATTTGGCCTCATTCTAATACGCAACCAAGTTGGATTTTTGGGAAGGCTCATTATCCCCATATGTGATTGGTTGGAAATGAAAGGAGGTATATACTATTACTCCACCTCAATGCAGTACATTATTGGAATTTTTCATTCAATAGGTCTTATAGATATGGGTTATCAAATATACCATTTCACATGGCACAAACAAATATATTGAAAGAATATGATGCATATTGGATAAGTTCTTTTCAATCCTTCGAGGTGATAACTATTTTTTCAGGATAAAATAAAACAATTATATGGTGTTATTTCAAATAATACACCTCTTCTCATTGTCATCAAGAGGGAGTATATAAGGAATCATACTATTTGGATTCCTAGACAGTTGGACTCAGAAAGATGATTTTCTTCATTTTGTTAAAATCATGTGGGATTGGTTGATGAGTGGATGGTTCTGATATTTCTAGTTTCTCATTTGAAATTAATTATAGGATACATTTAGAAATGGATTTACATTAACATTAGAAATTTAAACTCCCTTGAATATTTAAAACTAGAAATTCATGAAATAGATGAGAATCTTAAGTACAGATGAGATTTTTGTGGGTCTATAGTAATGATAAGGAAACAAAACATTATTTCTAGGATGGTAAAAGAAATATAGAGAATAACTAGAGTGAATGAAATTTCTATTTTCAATGGTAAGGAAATAGAAACTCGGAGAACTTTTATACCTACATGGAAGAGAGGAAACCTACGAGAAAAACAAATATTTTATTAGAAGATGGGTCTTACGTAGAGGATGTGGATATTTCTAGTAATATAGTTAAAATTAATTTTTAAAACCACAAAGAGCAACAATATTATACAGTGATGATGATAGGATTAGAATCCATGATGAAGATTGTTTTTTGAGAAACAATTAGAGGTTAGTTAAAGATATTGATATAGATTTATTAGAAAATACTTCGAATGATGAAGTGATCTGACAAGTTGTTTTGGATTTTAATTCCAAGTGTGTTGGAGGATATATGGATTTTTGGGGTCCTTTTCTTTGAAAATGTTGGAGATTATTTCCCCTCATGTATATTATGTGGTGAATGCCTTTTTCATTTTGGGTTATCCCCCGGAGTTATTTTTGTATCATAGCTGGTTCTCATTCATAAAGTGAACGATCTGGTAAATTTAAGACAATACAGGATGATCTGCCTTTGTAATGTATCTTGAAAATTTATTACTATTATCTTAAATGGGAGATTGTTAGTATTTCTACCTTGAATTATTTCATAATAATACTCTTGGTTCATTTAGGGAAGAAATATTTAGGGTTAATTGGACATTGTGAAAGAGAAGGTGGTTGATCTTAATAGAGAATCTACTGGATATAACATCATGATAATGATTTACATGGAATAATCATATGACATGATAGAGGGGTTTATTTTTTAATTTTATTACACTCTTTGGTTTTCGATGATGGGGATGTGATCACTTGTTTATGATTTATGCTTCACTATGTCTTTCAATTTCTCTTCTCAGTCAAAACATTGATTTCTAAAATTAGTTAGATTAATTCTATAAGGGGATCCAGTTTCACATATTCATTTCATTATAGGTTTGGAGGATATTTAAATCATTTATATTCTTGGGATTTCAAAAATAGAGGCCATGCATTTAAAAAATAGTTATGGGGATGGTATCATATTTCTTTTAATTTTTTCTGAGGATTTGATATATTTTTCTAAATGGTAGTTAAAAATACTTTGAGGGATTTAAAAAGATCATGAAAAAATATGGTACATTTTGTGAGAAAAATAGTAGAGTCTATAAGAGATATATATATAACTCAAATACATTCTCTAACCAACATGAAATTTAAATTCAAGTGAGGCCTAGAATAATAAGAAGAAATAATCTGATAAATTACCGTATAACCCATATTTACAATGAATAACTAATGATGGATATATTTGCATATTTAGAGATTCATGTGGAAAATTGCATTTATGATTAAAAATATAAGATTTTGTTTTCTGGTTGGAGGACAGAGTTAGTTAATAGAGTTCTCACTACTATAAAAATGAAAACTTTGTATATTTTTAAGGTCCCCAATAGAACCATTGTGAGGCTAGGAATGATTATGAATTATTTTATATGGGACATAAAATAGTAATTGAGTTTCCATGAGGCCTCATTGAAAATAATGCAGATTCCTTTAGCAGAGGGAGGTATAAATAATAAAAATTTAGAGATGGATATGCATGCATTTCAAGGAAAAATAGCATGGGAAATCATTTAAGGACGATCATTCTGGGTTAGATGTTCTAAAGAGTATGTATCAAAAATAATAGTCAATATGGGATGAACATTCTGGTAAAATATAAATATTTTTTAGGTGTATGACTAGTCTCATATAAATGATGAATTACAATATGTAGTGGGTGTTTATGAGATGTGATATTAATAATTGGAAGTACACTTGGATTGACAATTCATTGGATTTTCATGGATTTACAGTCCCAAATATCACTTTACATGAGGATATATTACATATAACACTTATTTTAACATCCCTTAATGAGTAGAATAAGATTTTAGTTAACAATATTGGTCTAGTTGATTAGGAAAAAAATGTGCCTTCACTCTCTAATCTACTGGTAATTTATGTTCTTAGGATTATAGCTTATTGTGGAAAGGATAAATAGAGTGGGTTGTTTGGATGGTCAAATTATAGTGTAATAATATTCTAGAAAAGATGTTATGTCTATTTTAGGTAATCAAAAATAGAGAAACTCCGAGTGAGGAAAATATCTAGAGGAATAGAGTGAATCTAGATTCTTGTAGCTTGATCTTGAATAAGACCCCATTTGAAACAACATGTCATGTATTCATTAAATGTAGTGGGATAACTATTCTAGGAATCTTCAAGGGATACAGATGTTTTTATCTATTCTATGGGATGACATGAATTGTTTTTTTGACCTCATGGTTTTACTAGTCCGAGCAGCGACCTAATATTTCATTATATTAGAGAATTTCTTCCTTTTTTGTGTATCAGATCGTAGGTGATTCTTTAAATTTGACAAATTAAGAAATATGGTTTCCTATTCAATTTCTCAAATTTAATATATTATCTTTTATTGAATATTTGATCGTCTTACATCAGGGACCTAAAAATGTTGTCTATAGTAGTGGTATAAAATATTATTCAGTGGTCTTATTGTCCTGAAAATATTATGTGTCTCATGGAATATGTGTGAAGTGGAGGCCCCCACAATCAATATTTATGATTAATATAGATGGATATTTTAGACAGGGATTTATAAAGAGGGCTTTATCGATTTCAGGAAAAATGGGATTGGTCAAGCTTGGTTTTACAGCTTTCTTTGGGATGTGTAATTCTATTAAAGAGGAACTTAAATACAGGATCACAGATATCCTAATATGTAAGTTGTATAACATTCATATTAATTCAATTGATACTAACTCCCAACTCATTTTTCGTTTCATTAGAAGTAATAAAAATGTTTTTTATTCTATGGTGTATGACTTTCAGATGTTCATATCTCTACTAAAAAAGACATGGAGATTTCAAACACATGGAGGGAGGGGAACTTCACTACTGGTAATTTTAAAGTTAAAGGAGATCCTCATGAGAATATGATAATTTTTAATGATACGGGATCACATAACAATTATTATAATTTAATTTTCACTTGTGATTCTCATGGTATTCATTATTTCAAATCCCTTGACTTTTATTCAATTACAAGTAATTTTTGAATGAGTGAGATAACATGATATGGGATATTAAAAGGTTTTTATAATAATGTAGTGTATAAAAACAAGTAGTGGATGAATGAATTAAGTATATGGGTATGATTGAATCAATTCCCAACCCATTAGGTAAATGAAAAAACATTACCTTGGATTTTTTCATAGGAATTCCAAGACACCGAATGGAAATAATGCCATCTAGGTTGTGGTCAATTTATTAACAAAGTCATCATATTTTACTCCAGTCAATAAAGATATATATATATTTAAAAAATCGCTATTATTTATATTATTTAATTAATATGAATACATATAATTACAATTTATCATATCTATAATTGATATTCAGGTTTTACCTTAAGGATCTATGAAAAAATCAGTAAGGCTTCAATACATATTTGAGTATCATGAAATTTTATCACCCTAAGATAGATGGATAGTTTGAAAATCCATTCAGACTATGGAAGTTATGCTAATATCAATTTTAATAGATTTACAAGGATGTTGTTATCAACTCTTTCCCTTACTGGAAATATCATATAACAACAGTTTACATTTTCTCATTAAATGACACCTTATTATATTAATATGGGTAGTCATTTCTAACTCAAATATACTATTATGGGGATGGAATGAGGATAATGATAGGACATTATCGTATCCCTGATATTATAGATATTGATCATACCATTCAACATCATATGAAATTAGAAAAAAGTTAAAGGAATATCAATATAAAAAATCATCAATGGGACTTGTAGATTATAGTCTGAGATAAGGTGATACTTTGTATATCACCTCGTAGTAAATTCATGCGATTTTGGGAAGAAGGTAAATCTTTATCATAGATACCTCATCACCATTAAAATCAATAATTTACTTTTATTTATCACATGTTGACTAACAGTCCCTCCTAACCCATCCCATGTACATGAGGTTTTCTATGTATCCCTCTTTAGAAAGTAAATATCAGAACCTATAAATATACAAAATCAGAAGGTGGTACTTTTGGAAAATGATAATACAAAAAGGGATATTCATGTAATGATCATAGATCATAGAGAATATGATTTATGAAACATTAAACTTGACCTAGTCAATTTATTATGGGGGAACCACATTTTTTTAAGCAAATTTTCCATAGAATGAGGTTATAATACAGATAAACCCTCATCTAATTTTGTGTATGAAATAAAAATTTAACGGATATATTTAAAAAAGGGAAATATTGTAATTACCAAAAAATTTATAACCGATATTTCCATTTCAAATAAATAAATTCCTTATTAATGAAGAAATTTATATAGAACTCAGGAACAACATTAGTTATATTGAACTAAAATGTCCTTTGGAATTTAAAAGACCATTATGCATAATAACAATTGATAACAAAGCTATTGTGTTGTGAACATTGAAATTAATATACACTAATGGTTATGATACAGTCAAATATACATAGAGGGAATAAATTTCCTCAACTAGTTGGATTGCACCTTATAAATCTCATTAATCAAAGATTTCAAGGGAGACGTCATCACTGGGATTTTCTAGTGACCAACTCTGAGAAAATATTATACAACGAAAGATTGAGAGAACCCATTTAATGGAGTAGTTGAAGCATATAAAAATCACATATTAATATATTCTACTAAACCCCACCATTAATGTGACCACATTTCACACTTTCCCATAGGGAATTATAAGTTATAACAATGTTTTTTTCATCAATACTCAAAAATTATGATTTGTACTTATTTTTAAATAAAATAAGGTAATGATTATAATTTTTGTTATATATTTATTTCATTAAAAATGATTAAATATTGAGTTTAATAAAGTTTATATTGTGATATTCTAAAACCCAAATTATATTTTTCGAAAATATATTGTTTCAACCAGGTCAATTTTTTATGATATCAATAATTTTTGAATTATATTACATATAAAAATATTCTTATAAAATGAAAATTATTTAAATATAAAATATTATAAATTTTTATGAATTCAAAAACATTTTTCATAATTTTAAGAAACTATTATCGTCATAAAGAAACTTATTTTTCAATAAATGGTAATTTTTACAAAAAATTGTAAATTTTCATTTTCAGAAAATTATTTTGAAAAAATTAAGATAATATATTTTTATATCCTCATCATAATAAGCCAATGGTTAACTTCAATAATTTTATGAAAAAATATAATTTTTTTAAAGATAAATACATTATAAATATAAGTTATGTATTACAGCGTCATAAAATCTCAAAGGTGATGAAATAAATAGTATAACTATAATAAATGAAAAATATTATGTTTTCCCTTAAAAAAATTTGTTTAATGTTATTTTACTAATTTTATAGTCCATTAATGAATCCTTAGAAACCTATATTATATTTATTGGTTGTCAAATTAATTAATTATTTAATATGACACACTTTAACATCACTAAGTTAATTTTTTTAATTATATATTTTCTTATCTTCATAAAATATTGGAAATCATTCCTCTTTGGAGAAAAAATTAGGAATACTAATGTAATGTATTTGGATTTAATTTTTTTTTTATTATATCGTGTCTAAAGACAATGCGTAAAAGTTAATAAATAATTTAAATTTCTATTTATATAAAAACATATACTCACTCGAGTTTTGACCTATAAGATTTTGTAATGTTTCTAGGTATATATATAAGGCTAAGAGCTATGTTGGTGTGGGATTCGGGGCCCCGAAGAGCCTCAATACAGTTCTATTAAAATTTGAAATATATTATATCAAATTTGCACAATTTCGTTGAAATGTGGAATAACTCCCATGCTATGTAATTGATCGGAAATATATACTCTTGATTGAAATGAAAATGTATTGTTTCCCCTAGGTGAGATATTAAATTTTTTATCATCTAGTATAGGGGTGGGGGAGACTTGGTAGTGTGTTAAATGGATGGACACGATTTTAATAAAAAATAAAAATGAATACCCTCCTCAATCATTTGTTGTGTGTAGGTCAGAATAGTAGACTCCCCCCATAGTATTGATAGTATAAACAATTAAACCCCAAGGAGGGGATGTGGTGTTGATATCTTATCCTGATGGTGATCTCCCACAGATCTTGGTGTGGTGGCTACAGTGTAAAGATCATACCCTTAAGCTTCAAAAAAAATTCACCTTGTATGAATGTTTTTTTAATATATTGATAATCATTTTATTATTTTTTTTGGTTTTTATCACATATATGATTTACAGATATACCTTGAGGTTTGACCAATTTTTCTTGAGTGAAAATAGGGTGATTTGAGTTGCCCATTGGGAATTACCCTTTAGATTTCCCGATCACACAACATGCAGTGCTTGATCAAATAACATATGTTCTTACCACTTGAGAAAGTCTTCATTAAGGGAATACACACTGTGTATCATGTATACACATCATAATGTGGCCCTAGGTCATGTGGCCAATTTCCATGGACATGGTAGTTGTGTGATGGTACTTGGATGTGAGGATGAATACGGACAGAGTACACAAACATGTGGTGCCATACATGGGAATATTAAGATGAAATGGACAAAAACTGGTTAGTTGGGACACGTCATGTACTATGGGTACATGTTTTGTGGGAGACATATTTGATAGATACATGTGGGGAATAACATGGCCAGAGGTCTGGGTGATGAGAGACACACTGTGTACCACATGTACATGCTGTGTGAGCTCACATGGCCAACCATGTCCTGATGCAAAGAGAATATCCTAGTGTTCATATGGGGTGAAACGTTGTGTTGAATACAATGCACACAATTCATTTTTTTTGGATTTTTCTACCTATCCTATCTCATTATATAATGAACTGATTCAAGCCTGAACATATCCAATCCTAACCAGTTTTCCACATTTAATTAGATGGTTGCATTCAATTTTGATTGAGAGATATGATGTTGAATGATTCAGTCATGCTTTTATTTTAGTGGTTCATGAAATTGGGTTGGGACCAGGACAGATCATTTGGATGAAGGTGGGGTCGATACCCTTCCCTGTCATTTTATGTTATGGTTCCATTGGATAATCTAGGATGGTAGAGTTATTCTGCCATGTTATATTGGGGTGTCCGTCCCCTACCCATGTCAGTGTTGCGACATGATGTATGATGAGAATAATGCTCTATATAGTGGATCTTGAACAATAGTTTTGTTTATTGTATATCGTGTATATAGATGATTGGACTGTTACTCTTTTTTAGTCTTAGGATGTGGGTTTTCCTTACCTCTCTGATTAGTAGGTACCAAACTCCCAACACTATGGTTTTTTCCTATATCCACATAGTAGTTCTCCATGAGTTGGTACTACCATGTTGGACAAGGGCATAGGTCCCCAATATGGTTTTCTGTAGTTATAGATGGAATTATACTCTCATATCAATTAATAGAACCACCAGAATCATTGGATATATCGAGTAGATACTCCCTCATCACACTATATAGTGGGTCCCCTATCCATGGAATGTTATTACCCTACCAAAAAATGGTGAGGGTCCTCTATATGATTCATATAGATATAATGGGTACAACCCTACTGCACCACTATGATGATCCCCTATCCTTGGAGTTGGAACTCCCCTTTTTTTCAAGTGTGGGTCATCCATACTCGATGCTCAAGGAGAGTTGGTACTCCGTTATCATATCAGTGTGTATGTCCTCTAGCTCGAGGTCGGTACACCCGTATTATGTTTACGTGAGGTTTCCAAATAGTGAGTATACTTTTAGTGAGGTATTCGAATTCCATTTTCATGACAGGCTTCACCTCCTCTATCTATAGAGATTTACTCCCTCGACTTTGAGTAGTGGTTGAGAGCAGGTCCTCCAATAGAGTCGAAGCTCCATCGACTATGGAGTGGATTTTTTAGGATTATCCCCCTAAACAAGTTGTGAATAGTAAATAGGTTGGATTTTTTCCCATAAACTCATTGAGACATGTTACTCATCCAAATGGTATTTGCGTGGATTCATGAAATTGTCAGAAGTTATTAGACGATTGACATTGTGGTATAGGCGAGGTATGGGTCCATTCACTCTCTCTTGATCTCTCTTAAAAAAAGGAATCAGGAATTTCTTGATCTCAATATGTTCCAAATAATGTATATGAAATTGTGATGGTATGGAATCACTAATTCGGTTCTCATGACCTTGCAGAAGGTGCAAGATAGCATTGATGGGACCTCCAGTGCTGGCACAAGAGTTGGATGTGGAATGTTTTTCTTGATGAAGTGTATCTTTAAGACAAGTGCCATATATTATGGATACACTCATGGGGTGTGTTCTCCAAGAATAGTTTTACCTTCTAGCCTTGAGTAGAATAATGTAACTGGAAATGAGGTCCCAAACTAAAGAGAATTTTTGTTTGAGATGAGAATATTTATATTAATTCTGGGATTCCTTGAAATTATATCACATGCCATGTTATACACCCCATGTGGAGTAAGATGACTAGTCATATATGTCCATGGATTTTTATTAAATGATGTTTATCTCTAATTTGGATTTCCTATGGTAGGGTTTAGTTGATTGATTCCATTCAGATCATCCCTTTTCTTTTGAGTAATTGGGTGTCCAATTGACTATTGTTATACTCAATCTTGCTTATGCTTTTTCCACACATTTTGTGTCATGGGTAAATGCCAGTACTTTCAAAGGAGTATCAATAGAACCCAGATCATGCATTTCTTATTGAGAAAAACTAATGAGATGGTCATTGTAGATTGTCTATAGAACTTTCTAGCAGTTTCATTTGACATCAATACCCTCCATCTAAGCAGGTCAGACAATTTAATATTTGTTTTTTGAGAATTTATTTTTTCAATTTTACGAGTTCAAAGAATTAATTGTAAAATGGTCCTGGTTTTGATATATGCATACATTTAATTTCAAATTATATTATAGTTACACATTTTAATAGACATGTGTATGGGTTCTTGAAAATAGGATCATTTGGATAAGGCCTCCCATCATTGAGATATTACTACTCAGTGCTAGACCCCATCCCTTAACCCCTAAAGGATGACTTGGGGATTCCAATATATTGATTTTATGGGATGAGCCATGAGAGTGTGGTATCAGAGTGTGATATACATTAGGACATCAGTGTAATGAGCATGGTTTTGATTTCATAGAGATAGTGTTAATGTGTGCTGAATTCATATTTTATGGAAAGGACTCCAGTGTGGATGTGATGGCTTGTGTATCTATTCTCCAAGACATTGAAATCCTTACTATTGACATGGTACATTATGAAACTAGTTGTATAGAATGTTTGATACATGCATCATATAGCATTGGGTAGTGGTTTTCACTTTTATTTTTTGTGGCAGCATCCACGATTCACTATTTGAACATGATGTGTCTTGATTGTATTTTTAGATTCCACCATGATGACATCCAGAATGGATTCCATATAGAGATTGGATAAAGAACTCTCAAGACATGAGAATTTATTATAAGGAATATTTTTTGAGGATATACCTTCAGGTGTCTGTTAGTTGAGCCACCACAGGTTGAGATGTAGGTTGTAATGCTAGTTAAAGTTGGGGATTCACATTGGTTGACTGGGATACATGAGCTACAATTGCATTGACCTCTAATTTATCAGGGTGATATATACCCACAGGAAACATGCTAGTATATTTAGGAAATAACACACATTTTACTCCTTTTTAGTAAACCTCAATGTCAAATAGCGGTCCTAATGGATATCATTCAATAGGGTTATTATAGGTGATGGTGGAGTCCAGTGATACCGAACTATGAGAAGGAATCACCCATTTTTGTGTATTTTTATCGACACATTAGAGATGAGTTCTATCCATCATTATTTAGATCAGTGCATAACCAAGAGATTATACAGCTTCATTAGTGTAGAAAATCCATTAAAGAGTACTTAATGAGGATCCAAGACCAGTCACGTTATTCTAGGATATGGTTGGTGATTCATTTTTCATAGAATGGACATTTTGGCATGGCCTTCATAAAGAAATCTAATTTTTTGTGGTCTCATTGTTCCATACCTCTTATGCGAGAGTATTGGAGCGAGCTCTGGTAGTAGATAGATTACTATAGGAGGGTCCAGTGGATGTGGACAGTAGTTGTGATCATGATGCTATGAAAAATGTGGGGTCTGAGTATGTTTGAGGGGGCCTCTCAGCGGCATCTGCTTCGTCTCCCTCTCGCCCAAGGGGTTTTTAGCGGTGATCAGGAGGGGGTGGATTATGTGCGCCATATCAAATGCATCCCCCACCCCTCCCTCCATTCATATCGCCTCCAACTCTCTTCATCAATTTTCTATAAATGTTCTGGATTTATTAGCAGTGCTCGGTGTTCCATCCATTAAACATTGACAACATTTATGATGGTGGTCAGTGGTCCTCCTGACAATGTGTGTATTGTCGATGCCCTTGGAAGCTCAAAACAATGATCTGACACATAGTTCCTCTATGACTCTCGGAGTACGATCTGGAGCGGTGGTTACAGAGAGGTTTTGGGTTATGATGTTTCGCGATTGATGGTGTCCAGGTATGGCCTGATTCGGATCATTCTTGTGAAGACAATTCCTCCTTTGAAGTTTCCACTTCAAAGATGGAGGTGGAGGTGGCGGTTGTGGGCGTTGAATGGCCATGATGAAAAGATCTTTGTTGATTCATAATTAAAGTCCATTAACTTATGTTAATCTATTATGCCACCACTCTTATCCTAGTAGGATCTATGTTTTGATTTTTACTATGTTTTGGGATGTGAGTGTGAGTAATCAATGGCATCCTAGGGGGGAATCTCTCGTCATAGCTTCTTCTCCATATTTGGGCATGTTGAGCTGCTCTTCGACATTGTTGTGGTGCTTCATCATTTTGAGGTACTCGAATGTTTAGTGGTGGTTAAACATTATCTAGTGGATTTCGGTTATTTTCATTTTTGGAGTGGTGATGGGCATCAGTGTTAGCGGTGACAATGAGTGTGAAGTGATGATGGTGAGGTGTTTTATGTGATGGATGAGGTGGTAGGATTCTCTATTTGTTTTTCAATGGTGATGTGATGATGGAGATGATGATGAGGTGATGGAAACCATGATAATGGGTTCCTTGTGTTCGTCATGAGATTTCTGGGGATCACATTTAGTGTTCCATAGCCGCAAGATTTAAATTTCTACAGATGTATTTTGAATTTCATATTTCTCCACTGTATTTTGTGTGTTTTGGATTAGTTGAGGTTACTCATTAACTATTAAAGTCGTATTATGAAAATTAAAATAATGATTTTGATTCCAACATAACTGTAGTGGTTTGATGATGATTCATTATTAGATCATGGGAGTAGATGTCTATACATTTCCAGGATAATTCATATGGACCTATAGTGCATGAGTTGCGCTAAGGACCTTGTCAGTCGGAGGAGAGACTATTCTATGCTTACATTGACCAGAGTTACATTTCCAGATATTTTTGACACATAATTAATTTCATAGAGGACTGTTTAATTGAAAACCCAGTATGATATATCATTTGGATAATGGATTTTTACTTTATAGTGGGTGTGCTGGATGAGTGGGTTGAGTTGAAGGATGAGGTAAATGGTATGATAACATTAGACCACCACCCCATTCATATATGTGCTAGGATCAAGGAGCTAGATGACAAAGGAAACGAACGATATATGCTATATAGGCCTATGAAATGGACGATATAAGGTTTATTAAAGGAATAAAATATGTCATTTATACTTTCTAAAATAGTATCATTAAGAAAAATTGTGAGGTATACTTTTATTTACACTTCTTGCAAGTGGATTTTATAGGGTTATGTCAGGTGCAGATAGAACCTTATGTTAGTTTTTAATGACATAACATTAGATTCATGAGGAAGAGGGATTCTTCCCACACATAAATTTTATTAAGGATTCAAACTCAACAAGTGAGTTAGTTCCACCAAAATGGTTAGTTTTTAGGTGTGGTTATATGTTCATGTGACTTGTGTTTTCAGTGTGTGGATTCATGTTCGAGTGTTGGACAAGGCTCTAATGTTACCAGTAGAGTATTTTTAGTCATCATGTATTCTTGGAGAACCCAGTGGAGGGTGAGAGTCACGTAGAGAAATTAAAAAACATCAAATATAGACCTTATGATGCTCCCTAAGTGTCAAATGACATTCTACTATCCATACTAAGCTTTTTTCCAACGATTGTTGTGGTAGTTGGAGGTTCACAAACAGAGGACCCAATAAGACTCAATGTTGATAGTTATGAAGCCATGTGTTATTTATTGGTACCCTCACATTCTGGTCATTTAGCTATGTATGCAAGATGTTTTAGAAGGATGTGGGGAAATTCATCTAGATGTGGATGAATATTAAGTGGTTATATTAGTATCTACATCAGGTTAATTGGGTGGTGTTCCTCTAGACACTATGACAAAAAATAGATTGTGGAAATTGTTGTTTCCCACATATATCAATTGAGGATAAATGATATTTTTTAATGATTTAAACTATGTTTTCACTATAAGTGGATGTGGTTTTTCTTTTTTCCCCTGAGTATGTACTTGTAAGAAAAATGAGAACCTCTTGTTGAGCTTGATTGTGTGGGAGTACTAGTGGATTGCTCAATTTATAATCTTCACCCTAAAAATTAAATTTCTAGGATTAAGAGAGTTTTTTTGTGGAGTAATTAGTAACATTATTTGTGAATTACAAGACTATGTAAAATTTTTAGTAAAATATATGAAACAAGGAAAAGAGTCGGCATGGGATTCAAGTGCCTGGAGAGCCATAATATTGTCAGAAAAAGTATTTTAAATATATTATATAACACATGTGTTATTCATTTAGAAGTTTGAAAACACTCACAAAAGGAGTCTCAAATATAAAACATGATGACATATTTCTGATCAAAATTGGGGGTTTCCACTATAAGAGTCATCGAATTTGTTAGTGATAGAGGAGGGGTCTGGGGCGAGTTCACAAGGATTCAAATAGAGGTTTATTTTAAAAAAACGTACACATTCACTACCCCTTCAAGTATGTGCGTGATAGAGAAGATTATAACCCACATCATGCATTAGAGTGACATAAAGACCATGGTAAAACCATATATAATAGATGTCACCGATATACTGTCTTGATGATGATTACTTCCAAATCATGCCGAAACTTCAGAGCAAATATCTAACATGAATGAAGTTATGTTTCACCACTATGAATGAGGATTTTTTTTTCTGATTTCATTTATAAGAATTTTTTAATGTTTTATAATCCGTATAAGATAGCTAGATATTCCTTGGGAATATATCCCTAGGTTTTGGTGGAAACATGTGTGACTCAAGATTCTCGTAGGGAAGTCTAGTTCTGAATTCCCAATCACATGATGTATAGAGAAGGGTAATATAATGTGTGTTCATGTAATTCATGGAAGATTATTTTTGTAGAAAATATGCCATGTAATGGGGTAACATGCCGTGTAGTGACCCCAGGTCGTGTGGCTAAGGGAACTAGCTAGGGTAACCATGCGATGATATGTGGATATATAGAAGTATATTTCTAATGTAAGGAACATAGGGTTCCATAAATGGGCATAAGAAAATGACCCAACCAAGAAGCCGGTATCAAGGACACAACATATACCAGGGGTACACGCGTTGTGGAAAACACAGCTAATCGATCCCCCTGGGGATGATCAAATCTAGAGGACAGAATGAGGGGAGACAAGTTTTGTAACTCATGTACACATTATGTAATCTCACATTGAAAACCAATCCCTATCGATAGGGGAAAATCCATGAGTTCATATAAGGCCACACACCTAGTTGAACCATGTACACAACTTTAACATTTTATAATGTCCTCGACCTTATATATCTCCTTCATGGGGCTCAGATTTTGGTATGAGTGTAGCCTAACTGGAGTAGTTTTCTATATACAAATTGATGGTATCAATTATTGTGGCCAAAGAGATATGATGTGTCATGATTCGAGAACTACCCTGATGTATTGATTCATGAACTTAGGTAGTGATTATTTTATAATACAAGTATTATGTTAGGTTTGGTGCCCATCACTATCATGTTAAGATGTGGGTCCCCATGATTCATTAGGCTTGTAGAGCGGTTCTCGCATGTCGTATTAGGGTGTCGGTCCCCTACACATGGAAGTGTTACAATGTCAGGAATTTTTTTAATGGAGCTTACATTACTAGTTAATAACAAATTATAGAGATTACTATAGATGTTTTAGATAGTTTTTGGTCTTGTAGTACCATGTAGTCTTATAGAGAGTGTTTTTCATAACACTCTGTTTGTTAGTGATAGAACTCCCAACACCGTTGGTGATGGTTTTTTAACCACATTTTATTTATACTGGGGTTGTTACTCCCCTATTAGACTAGGTAATGGGTCCCTATTTTTCGTTTATATAGAGATATACCATCCCTATCATATGTAGGTGGAGTCCCTATATACTAATTTTACAGATAGAGTAGGTTATCCACAATCACACCTAGGACAGGGTCCTCAATCCTTGGATTTTATAATCCTCTATTGCACTCTGGTGTGGTTCCTCCAATGTGTTGTATCGATAGGGTGAGTAATACCCTACCATATCAGGGTGCAATTATTGTATCCTCAGATTTAAAAATATTTTATTTTTATAGTATGGGGTTTATCCATATGTTATGTTAAGGATGATTTGATTCTTCACTATCATACTAGGGTGCAGGTACTCTAGCGTAGGTTTACTAAACCCTTTTTGATACATGGTATAGGTTACCCATATCAGTTATATGGGTATGGATGGAGTGTTACTCCCCTTTCATGTCATAGTGTAGGGCCTCAATTTACAGACTTTTAATCCCACGTCGTCAAGTAGCAGTGAGGATCACGTCCTACAATGGTGTATGACCTCTATTAACATTGGATTACAGTTGTGGGGAGCAGTCCCCTCCAACTATTTTGGTTGGTACCTAGGCTGGAGAGTATTATCCATTAATTTAGTGTGGATTATGTCTCTTCATATGGGTGTCATCATGGCTTAATGAAGTTTTTAGAAGGTAGAACTCCCTCCTCAATGACGAAACAACAATTAGTGGGCCCCTCTACACAAACTCTCTATTTAGAGAGGATTCATGTGGTTCGTGTTATAGAGAAGTGTTCCCTCATGATTATATAGTGGTTAAGGGTAGGACTCTCTATTTTGGTTCTCATGACCTTGCGCAGGGTGCAATACAAATGTGATATGACATCTGTTGATCGTAACTTGAGTTATTCCTAGATACTTATTCATAAAAGAGTGTATCTCTTAAATGAGTTACTCCTTGAATGGATGATCTCATAGAGTTTGTAGTCCTGGATGTGTGTTACATTTGATCTATGAGTAGAATGTTATTTCTTTTGATGATCTTGGAAGCTCATCAGTTCTGATGTGTGAGAAAAGTATATCGTGGTAAATTTCAGTATTCCATATAGTTATTTCACATTTCATGGCTGACACCCATTGTCGAATCCACTTTCTAGAAATTAATAGTCACGTGTTGGTTCCATATAGAGTAGCTCTTTCATTGGTTTCCCTCTGGCTATGTCTTGAGGACTACTTCATTTTAGTTTCTCCCTTATCTTTCGGGATTTTGGTTTCTCTATTGAGTATTGTTATACTAACGCATACATTTAATTTTCCCACTAATATTTTTTCTTACATAGAGGAAAATCCTATTGATGGAACCCCATGAGGACCTAGAGGAGGCAGAGTTTAGTGTGCTAGATTGGTTATGGTGTTTACTAGTGATCGTTTGAGTAGATTACAGAAATACTCATTAGATAGAAATGCCATCCTTATGAGATGGATGGATACTTTTCTTGTTTTTGGTGGGAAATAAATTTTCAATTTTTATGTTTTTTGTTATTATGTTGTACTCTAGTTGTGTTGTATATATATTGATGTGTTTACACTATAATTATATTATCTAGTTACTTTTTTAGGGATATTAATGTTATTTAGTTTCTGTAGCTACCATAGTCGAAGGCCAAATACCTATTTTATATTCTTAATCGATGCATGATTCTATCCCCTAGACAATTTAATAAGGCATGGGTAGTCGCGACGACGCCTACAATGGGATGGTTCTTGGAAAAACCTAACCAACATCCCACTTCGATTCACTCAAATATCATAGTGCACGATGTTACACTATAATTTCCTATATAGATCCTTCCCACAGTGTTACCAATCACCTAGTAATCTCATACAAAGCATTCAGATGTACCATCTCAATTAAATGGATATTCTCGTTCATATCTCCATTAATGTTCTATCTTAATATCTGGCACATTGATAGGCAGTTATTCATGTTTGGAAAAGATATTATAATTCTATATTACTATCAATACTATTACTGTTCAATGATATACCACATTAACTATCATTGACCCCTTACACAATCCTTTATGTACACTTGTGAAACTGAAAAAAATCATTGAATGTGTATGATAATCATTTTTTAAAGAATATCCATCCCCATTTCAACTCAATGGTATTGAAAAAGCTGTATCTATCGTTAATTTATTGCTGAAACATATTTATATAATTATATTTCCATAATACTTGGGTCAAAATTTAATTAACAAATCCTGATGTTGTATAAACTACGTTGAACACATATGCATGTAGATGATATGAATTTGATGGGAGAGATCAAAATTATACTCCCCAAAATAATTTTTGTAATGTTTTTACCTAATGAGATACCATGTATGGTTCATTACATGTTACCATATGTATGTAATTTAATAATGACTTAGTGGATAGCATTAAATTATGTTTATGATTTATTTTTTAGGTTTTATCAGTATTTCCATCATTTTTTTATTAAAATCATACATCATTCTTTGTGGATCAATTTTAGGGTTCCCATATACCATACATTAACATGAAATTACTATTGACACACATTTACTAGTTTAATATATGATACCATTACAAGGTTTTATAAATCAACCCTTTCTTAAATGTTCCCCTATGTGTTTCAAGCTTATTTCGATGAAAATGGATATTTTATAGCCATGTTATTGAGTATTTAAATAATGTTGTTATACACATGTTTCAAGTAATTTAACTATGTACAGAATTTCCTACAGAAAATTTTCCTCATGATATTATAGGGTTTTATTATTTTTTTTCATTAATTTACCATGAAACATGGTGTATTAATGACATAAATTTCTTAATGGTATAAGTTCTTTTTGGGATTAAAAACACTAATTTTCAAAAAAAAAATTATTTTCAATTTAAACTATTATTACAATAAAATTAAGTTGCTTATATAAATTTTACTATTTTAAATAGGATTAATTTATGTATTCATAAATTAAAATTAATCTTAATATTAATTTATGATATTATTCAAATAAAGATAAATTTTGGGGGTTATTAAAAAATGCAGTTTCTATGAAATATGGTATCTTTTACAATATCTCTTTGAAATAAATTTGACTATAAAATATATTTAAAAATTCTGTATTGAATATAATATTATAATATACTAAAAATATCAATAAATATAATTCTAATATATAAATTATAGTTTATTTTAAGATAAATATGAAAATCATTTTCATTGCTGACGCAATGATTATAGATCTTTAAAAAAGTATGGGATGTTATGTTAATGATAAAATTTTAGAGGTAATATGTATTTTATAAAAACAAATTAATGAATAGTAAGTATTATTGGTTATTTCTTTATTTAAAAAAATTATGTAGTTATATAACCTATTAATTATTTAAATTCCTAAGAAATACAAACACAATATTAGAAGAGAAAGAGTTAAATATTAAATATATTATCATGACATAGATGTGAGTAAATACACAACTTGATTTAATATAAAACATTAAATTGAAAAAATAAATTTATTTTTATAATTTTAATACATATTATTTTTTATGTGATTAAATAATTAAATTAAATCCATTTCCTTCACTGACATTTTTCTTATGAATGTATTTGGAAAATTGACAAAAAATCTACTAAATGTTTATAATCAAATTATAATTAATATTCATTTTGTGAGTTTAGTGTCCAAACAATATTATAGATAAATATATAATTCTATGGATGTTATAATGGTTTATATTTTATATTAATTTTATCATAATGTCATAAATGTATAATTAAAATAATATTTTCAATAATTACAATTCTTATATTTTATACAAAATAATAATTTATTAATTGTTTTAAAATTAATAAAAAAACCATCTTTATCTAGGTTAATGGGATATTATTGAATATATCTACCATGGTCCATCAATTATTCACATATACGTTTATATTAAATTTATATTCCCCATATTTTTAAAGAATCTTTGATAACCATATAATCACCAACCAGGTTAATGAGGGGTAAAAACAAAGTGATAAGTTGTTAAAATTAAGTGAACTTGTTGAAATTTTATTAGATTTGATGATTTAGAATCATCCTTTTCATATATTAGATGTTTATATATTTCTCAACCTTCATTTGAAAATTAATATATATTAATTTATAATTTTAATCAATTCCATGATTTATCATCCCCTTAATTATAAAAGGGATCATCCTCCTCATATATTATTCCCAAATTTTATTTACTCTATTTCAGATAATCCCATATATAATCCATTACCAACATTGATAACAATAATTTTGTGTACATGTTCTAGTATAAGTACCAAAAAAATATGGATAGACATTTAATGAAAGGGTGGTTTCCTAAAGAATGGGTATAAATTTTAGTTATATGGTTTAGTTTTATTTGTTCTTCTACATTCCTAAAATATTATTCAACTATGACAAAATGAAAATAAAATGTATCTTCAATATATTGAGATTTTATAATATTAATTAAATTACCATTACAAATATTCTCTTCCCTCAAATGGGAAATGAGACCATTGTTCATATACTGTAACACCCCAAGATTTCATGGTGTGTTATTTCTTCAAAATAATTCAATAACATGCACTACACGCAACACTGAGTTCAATTGCACCATGACTTACCAAAAAAAAGCCATTAAAAGAGGTCATGAATAGAATTAACTACATTTTTAACTTTATATAATCCTTATAATTTTAGAATCCATATTATGAGTTTCTTAGTCATAATGCAAGAACATATTCATTTTCAGTATTGCACTTTTATCAACTTTTGATAGTGAAACCTTTTTAAATACAATATTTTAAACTTTTTGACTAAATGGAGACATCAAAAAATTTAAAATGAAACATCCCAAGCTTCCACGGTATGCTTTCCTTTGAATAAAATAGTAGCGTGTGTTGTACGCAACCTTGAGTTCTAACACACGCCACAACCAATCAAACTAGCCGTTATGAATAGTAATACCTACTTTTTAAAATTATATATATTTTATATTTCAAAATGGACTTCATTTTTGGATTCGGAATATCTAATTTAGCCTAAGGTGAAATTTTGGTACTTTTCGGATAACTTTCATATTTTGATGAATAGTGAAAATTACTAAATTTTAATTAAAAACAACTTTTTTAATCAAAATAATTAATAGTGATAAATTATGAATTTTAAAAGTTTTAAAGTATATTTAGAATATATTTTTACCATTTAATATAATTTTGGTCATTGGACATAATTTTACAATTAAACCGAACATAAACGAGTGTCAATCTTTTGATAGTTATTATCTCTTAAAAACACGCTTTTTGTTTTGACAGCGGGAATTAATTTTAAATTAATTTCTGCCACTTCTGTGTTTAGAATTTAGGAAAATGGATTCCATATTTGGAATCAGGATGTTCAAATTGTGTAAATAGGTAACTTTTATTTTTAGACATTTTGAATAATTACTGCGGTAAATATTTTATTTACCATGGTTAAGGGTAAATCCGGTAAATAAGGGTTAAAAAAATAATATTATAATAATACTAAATTACCCTAAAACGTGTCTTAACCCTATTGGTTAATACATGGTCGACCATGGGCATCTTTGGGTCTATTTTGGGACCCCATGGATCCACTTGAAAGTGATAATGACACTTTATTTTAATTAAGTCAAAATGAATACAAAAATGACACAAGCATATATCTTTTAGAAAAACAATTGTTACATAGGGTTATATAAGTTGGATTTTAGATTATAAATATTAATTAGAAAGATAAAAAGATTTCCTACATAATGATATTTTATTTATAATTTTTAAACATCAAATAATTTATTTTATTTATGACACAATGATGATGCAGTAATTACTAAAATAGTAAAAAATTAACATAATTGATATTATAAATACCCAAATAAATATAATATGAAACTTTTAATGAATTACACTAATTTTCTAGGATAATATGATATATTAGGATTGATTTAATTGACTTTGTTCGAAGTAATCAATCTGTTATGAGTTTCACAAAAATCAACTATTGAATAGTGTCAAAATTGACATAAAAGAGTTCTTAAAACAAATATTATATTATTAATTGATATTAAATTCCTAAAAATATAAGGTTCGGCCAAGAGACTTATATTATGATATGTTAATCATTAATGGACCACTTGGGGGTCGCTTGTATGTATATAGTAAGTTTATTAACCATATTATATAAAAATACAAAGAGACATTGTAAAAGTGAAACTAATTAACTTAGAGTTAATACTTAAAGATAAGGTTAATATAAGTACCCAAACCTGTCTAAATTCTATTGGTTGAGTGGTTTTCGACCTATCCCCACCTTAACCTTTGAATAGTCAACTTTGGAGCCATTAGAAACCGAATATGAATTTATTATAAATTAATATTTCTAGCTTTTCCAAAGGTGCCCCTCACCCCTCTTATAAAAGGGCACTCCTCCTTCTCATTTCTTCACACCTCTAAAGCCTTTTGGTTCGGCCAAAATCTGCCCAAATACTCTCCCAACATCCCTCACTACAACCTAGGGGACTTATTTTGATCAGAAAGCCAACCTAAGGAGCCCTTTTGATCAAATCAAAAGGAAGAACCCGAAGAAGAGGTAATGTTTTCACCACCCCTTTTCCAAGTTCATTTCTTCTTCCACTTCTTCTTCCTTTGTTGTTACCATTATAAAATAATGACTCCAGTATCATTTATATACTGTGATGTTATTATAAATATGGTACAACCATATTCAGTATTCTATCCACCCTTTGAATAACATGTCACCATACGTGCGTACGTACGGCTTACCGTCTCCACGTCGTGGTGTAATTGTTATTCAATATATTATTATTTGGATGGGTATAATAATGATGTGTAACTCATGTAAATAATAAATATAACATATTAATGATTCTTTATATATGATATACCATCCATTTATATATTATTTTAATATCAAAAGAATGATATTGTCGCTCGTGCGTACGTACGGACTACCGTCTCCACGAACGCGATGAGATTCATTCTCCATCGTAACCATTAAAGTATAATTATCATTTTATGATTTAAAAATGATGTTTAAGGACTTGATATCATTCTGGATATGAATAATATACAACCTATCCTTTACAAAGATGTATTACGTAACAAAACATATGAAAGAAAACAAGTAAGTTAACACCCGAAACAACGATAATACTAAGATATTATTATCAAATCAATATTAAAAGATCATATATGATATCATATTAATGTATATGATTCTTGTATAATTTAATAACAATTATTTCACCATTATACAGGAGGTTAACCTACCACAACCAAGGAAAAGTACAAGGTAAGGGTTATTTCACAATCTCTTCATTATTCGAGGTTGTTTATACGTAATAATCTACTGGGATCTCTTTATTATCCACATCCATGTTTCTTAAAAATGTATTTCAAAACATTTTTACTATTTACAAGAATATGGGTTAAAGTCATTTATACCCTTGTTTGACGTTTTATAAGAGGTTTATAAAGGAATCTTTCCGTCGTTTTCCAAACAAGGTGCTTTTTAACCTTTTCGACAGAATTAAGGTAAGAATGTTTTTTTTAACTTATACGGCGGGTGCGGCTATTTAACGCCATTATAAAATCTTCAAAGCTTTCATTACAAGCTTACAAGGATATTTTAAAAGTAAATGTTTTATTTTTATGTGACTTTTAAATGATTTCAAAATGAATATTTTAAGAATTTCAGTGAGGTACTCCTTATCAAAATCAGAATTTTCAATGTTTTAAAGATTTGTCTTTCTAAATCTTTTCAATTAATGTCCATGTCTTCAAAATGGTTTTTAAGGATTTATTTATATGGACATGAATGTTTTTAAAAATTTTAATTCCTTTCAAAAGGTTCAAAGTGGTATGGGACACTTTGATTCAAAAATCACTTTTAATTACTTCCTTTATAAATGTGTGACTTTTAAATAATTTCAAAAAAAGAGATATTTCTCTCAAATAGTTTTGATTTCATCTATGTCAACATCCTTTGATGGATTTTACGCTTATTTGAAGTTGATTTATTATGATACAAAACTTCTATATTGTATTGAAGGTTTTGTGATATGTTTGACTGTGGATGTGCTATTTTTATACCATTCATAGTTTATGGTGAAATTATTGACATTTCGTATGCTAGTTTTAATACGAATGTTTATGTTATGTTTAAACCTTTTCATATGGGAATTAATTGGACTTAATAAGTGATGGGTGGAGCCCGCTATAGCTCCTCGACGCATCGGTAGGTCTCATGAGACAAACTAGTGTCTTGGCACAAGGCCTTGACAAAATCTTATTTGTAGTCTTGGCACGAGGCCTTGGCTATGTGGTTATGATAGTCTGGCATTATGCATTCCATAATTATGAAAGTGGTTATTGATATTGCATGTGATTATTCGATTAGTAGAATGTCCATGTGAACAAGTAAATGACATTATTTCATTTTACTTTTGCCATACTATGTTGAAGTTCAATTTTAAAAGGCTTTTGTTTTAGTAATTCATTGCCTTAAATGTTTATGCTTATTTTGAATGTTCCGCTATATTGTTATCCTTACTGGGCATTTGAGCTCACCCCTTTTCTATGTTTTATTTTTCCCAGGTAGTGAAGAAGTAAATTATGAATGAATTGATGGGATATTATGAGGGGTTAATAGTGTGGATATGAAGACTTTGTTGTTGTAGTAGTTTTTCACTTTGAAATGTAATGTAAAACTTTATGATTATATCTTGTGTTTCCAAGGCTACTAAACCAATCGGTCTTTCGGGATTTGATCTTTCTTGTGATCATGCCAATGCTACGAACTAATGCACCGACTCTGGGTAGCTGGGGTCGGGGCGTTACAGTTGGTATCAGAGGAAGTTTAGTACAAACCTTGGAAGCTAGCTTTAGATAAACTCTGATTAGAGCACGTAGACCTAAGATGAACTTTGAGGATTAGTATAGAAGAACTTCCTAGAATTTTGGTATTGTAGAGATTTTGTGAGTTTTCCGAGCAATATATCCCTGTCTGGATACGAGAAGGTAGAGGCGGCTCTGGCACAGATGTACCTAGGGGTAAAACCCGAAAACACCGCTTTGAGCTAGACTCGAACGGGAACTGGTGCACGACAATGGGCCTTGCTGCACTCTTGGTTACGACACTCCCGGGGGATATGCTTAAGATAACTCTCATTTTCTTTACAAATCATAATGAAGGGATTATGAGTATATACTTTCTTAAAGGAGACATTTTTATGATTATGAATTATATCCATAAACAATTTAATTTATGTTATGGGTTTTACAAGTTTGGGATTAGGTATTGTTATTCATAAACTAATCTAATGTATGCCATTGTTTAGAAATGGCACCCAGTAGAAGGAATGAGAACTCTAGAAATGTACATGATACAAAGAGAATGAAGGATCATATATTTTATGGTCTTAAGCCAGAATTTACAAGAGAAATAGTCTCGCATGTATTATCATCATATGAAGAAATAATATCATGTGTTGATAAGATAAGTAAAGAGTTTACTGAGTCCTATGGCTTTGAAGGGAAGCAAGAGAAGAAAAGGATGGAAGAGAGAAAGATGGATAAAGGGAAAATGGAAAAGAAGAATTTTCCCATATGTGGTAACTGTGGAAAGAAACACCCTGGAACTTGCCTGAAAGGAATGGGAGTTTGTTATAAGTGTGGGGGAAAAGGGCACAAAGTACGTGACTGCAAGGGTAAGAAAATGGTTTTAAATGTACAATGCTTCATTTGCAAGGAGTTTGGACACTACGCGAACCTATGTCCCAGTCATCAGACTATGCCGCAAATGATGTTATTGGATAATAATCAAGTTATGATACTACCACAGATGAAGAGGAATGATTAGAGTTCTTATGTTGATTATGTCAATTGAGTGTTGTATCAACAATGTACTTGTTACAATAATCATGGAGTATATAAGGATTGTACTGCAGTACTATTTCATTAAGGACTTGAGATTGTGTGGAACAAAGAAAAGTGAATCAATGGCAGGATAAATTTTTGGAAAATATATGGTTGAGAGAATGATAAATCATAATATAGTTCTGATACTGAGGTAGTGATTTTGGAATAATACATGATTGTTTTGGATAAATTATATTGGATATTCTTGACTACCTTCGAACTGATTAATGATTTGTATATTCCATCATTTTTGGGGTTTAAAACATTTTTGGATTAATGAAGTATATCCAGCTTTCTATATGGAATAAGGGGGCATGAATGTAATCAATAAGGAATATGGTAATTCAGGATGTTTCAGTGTTTTAAAAGAATACATGATGAAGGTATTCATATGCTATTACGGGGTAAAAAGGATCTATATTATGTTTACCTTCCTTATAAATGTTGGACTGTGAGTTTGGACAGAAGTATTTTTGATAGTTCTAGTTTGGATTATTTTGGATTACCATAAAAGGACAACCCGGAGGTCGGGCGGCAACCCGTCACGTCCGGCAAGGCTGCGAGACTTGAACCCGCAACCGAAGGGCGACAACGGTGTATCACCTACCACTGGCCCACGAGATGTCCTGGATTAAATAATTTAGTTTTTATTAAAAGATCTGGTAGATGAATTATAAATTCATTTATTTTGGAACCCTGTACGAATAGTATAAATAGAAATTTTTTTAGGTTCTATTATCTTTTAGAGTGAAAGATGAGTTTGTGGTAGAAATTTATTAATGGATAAAACTCTAATTATAAAGTAAGTATATCTCCTTATGATGTTAGAAAATCTCATAAATAAATTCCTCAACATTAATAAAAGGAACTTAGAACAAAAATGTTGTCCTAGATGGTACCTTAAATCATCACTAATTTATGGCTTTGGGATTGTTGGCCTTTTCATAGCCATGTTCTCTACCACTCTCCATCAGATAATTGATGGTTAGATTTCTCTTCCATATCCATATTTTCCTACATGGAACCCTAGTATGTGTTATTTTCGGTAATCTTCCTACTTTCCACTCTTTATTTTAAATAGAGGCCTCATTAATTCATTTTTCGATGTGGGATTTCAACTAAGATATTTTGAAACGTCAAAAAAGTGTTATCCTAATACCCTATGTTTTGTTGAACCGATGGTATTTCAAATCATCATAGATTGATGAATTTAAGGACCTCAATTATACACTTGTTTGTGATTGATGACCTCAATCACTACCTATAAATATTTACGTTTTTCCTCCGATTATATGTCTCTAATTGCCACCAATGTTCTCCTAATCAAGATCATAATTTGGTGGTGACCCTTTAATTTCTCTTTTCCTCATATTAAGACTAAATTTTAGTAACCCAATTTCCGATGTGGGTTTTCCCACAAATATATTATCTATTTTCAACCTTTTATTTTCGAAGAACAATTTCAAATTGCGAGGACGCAATTTATTGAAGGAGGGGAGAATGTAACACCCCAAGATTTCATAGTGTGTTATTTCATTAAAATAATTCAATAACATGCACTACACGCAACACTGAGTTCAATTGCACCATGACTTACCAAAAAAAAGCCATTAAAAGAGGTCATGAATAGAATTAACTACATTTTTAACTTTATATAATCCTTATAATTTTAGAATCCATATTATGAGTTTCTTAGTCATAATGCAAGAACATATTCATTTTCAGTATTGCACTTTTATCAACTTTTGATAGTGAAACCTTTTTAAATACAATATTTTAAACTTTTTGACTAAATGGAGACATCAAAAAATTTAAAATGAAACATCCCAAGCTTCCACGGTATGCTTTCCTTTGAATAAAATAGTAGCGTGTGTTGTACGCAACCTTGAGTTCTAACACACGCCACAACCAATCAAACTAGCCGTTATGAATAGTAATACCTACTTTTTAAAATTATATATATTTTATATTTCAAAATGGACTTCATTTTTGGATTCGGAATATCTAATTTAGCCTAAGGTGAAATTTTGGTACTTTTCGGATAACTTTCATATTTTGATGAATAGTGAAAATTACTAAATTTTAATTAAAAACAACTTTTTTAATCAAAATAATTAATAGTGATAAATTATGAATTTTAAAAGTTTTAAAGTATATTTAGAATATATTTTTACCATTTAATATAATTTTGGTCATTGGACATAATTTTACAATTAAACCGAACATAAACGAGTGTCAATCTTTTGATAGTTATTATCTCTTAAAAACACGCTTTTTGTTTTGACAGCGGGAATTAATTTTAAATTAATTTCTGCCACTTCTGTGTTTAGAATTTAGGAAAATGGATTCCATATTTGGAATCAGGATGTTCAAATTGTGTAAATAGGTAACTTTTATTTTTAGACATTTTGAATAATTACTGCGGTAAATATTTTATTTACCATGGTTAAGGGTAAATCCGG
Source organism: Viscum album (assembly GCA_963277665.1). Taxonomy (NCBI): domain Eukaryota; kingdom Viridiplantae; phylum Streptophyta; class Magnoliopsida; order Santalales; family Viscaceae; genus Viscum; species Viscum album. The sequence continues at coordinate 1,210,881,592 of OY728159.1, forward strand.
TAAATAAGGGTTAAAAAAATAATATTATAATAATACTAAATTACCCTAAAACGTGTCTTAACCCTATTGGTTAATACATGGTCGACCATGGGCATCTTTGGGTCTATTTTGGGACCCCATGGATCCACTTGTAAGTGATAATGACACTTTATTTTAATTAAGTCAAAATGAATACAAAAATGACACAAGCATATATCTTTTAGAAAAACAATTGTTACATAGGGTTATATAAGTTGGATTTTAGATTATAAATATTCATTAGAAATATAAAAAGATTTCCTACATAATTATATTTTATTTATAATTTTTAAACATCAAATAATTTATTTTATTTATGACACAATGATGATGCAGTAATTACTAAAATAGTAAACAATTAACATAATTGATATTATAAATACCCAAATAAATATAATATGAAACTTTTAATGAATTACACTAATTTTCTAGGATAATATGATATATTAGGATTGATTTAATTGACTTTTTTCGAAGTAATCAATCTGTTATGAGTTTCACAAAAATCAACTATTGAATAGTGTCAAAATTGACATAAAAGAGTTCTTAAAACAAATATTATATTATTAATTGATATTAAATTCCTAAAAATCTAAGGTTCGGCCAAGAGAGTTATATTATGATAGGTTAATCATTAATGGACCACTTGGGGGTCGCTTGTATGTATATAGTAAGTTTATTAACCATATTATATAAAAATACAAAGAGACATTGTAAAAGTGAAACTAATTAACTTAGAGTTAATACTTAAAGATAAGGTTAATATAAGTACCCAAACCTGTCTAAATTCTATTGGTTGAGTGGTTTTCGACCTATCCCCACCTTAACCTTTGAATAGTCAACTTTGGAGCCATTAGAAACCGAATATGAATTTATTATAAATTAATATTTCTAGCTTTTCCAAAGGTGCCCCTCACCCCTTTTATAAAAGGGAACTCCTCCTTCTCATTTCTTCACACCTCTAAAGCCTTTTGGTTCGGCCAAAATCTGCCCAAATACTCTCCCAACATCCCTCACTACAACCTAGGGGCCTTAGTTTGATCAGAAAGCCAACCTAAGGAGCCCTTTTGATCAAATCAAAAGGAAGAACCCGAAGAAGAGGTAATGTTTTCACCACCCCTTTTCCAAGTTCATTTCTTCTTCCACTTCTTCTTCCTTTGTTGTTACCATTCTAAAATAATGACTCCAGTATCATTTATATACTGTGATGTTATTATAAATATGGTACAACCATATTCAGTATTCTATCCACCCTTTGAATAACATGTCACTATACGTGCGTACGTACGGCTTACCGTCTCCACGTCGTGGTGTAATTGTTATTCAATATATTATTATTTGGATGGGTATAATAATGAGGTGTAACTCATGTAAATAATAAATATAACATATTAATGATTCTTTATATATGATATACCATCCATTTATATATTATTTTAATATCAAAAGAATGATATTGTCGCTCGTGCGTACGTACGGACTACCGTCTCCACGAACGCGATGAGATTCATTCTCCATCGTAACCATTAAAGTATAATTATCATTTTATGATTTAAAAATGATGTTTAAGGACTTGATATCATTCTGGATATGAATAATATACAACCTATCCTTTACAAACATGTATTACGTAACAAAACATATGAAAGAAAACAAGTAAGTTAACACCCGAAACAACGATAATACTAAGATATTATTATCAAATCAATATTAAAAGATCATATATGATATCATATTAATGTATATGATTCTTGTATAATTTAATAACAATTATTTCACCATTATACAGGAGGTTAACCTACCACAACCAAGGAAAAGTACAAGGTAAGGGTTATTTCACAATCTCTTCATTATTCGAGGTTGTTTATACGTAATAATCTACTGGGATCTCTTTATTATCCACATCCATGTTTCTTAAAAATGTATTTCAAAACATTTTTACTATTTACAAGAATATGGGTTAAAGTCATTTATACCCTTGTTTGACATTTTATAAGAGGTTTATAAAGGAATCTTTCCGTCGTTTTCCAAACAAGGTGCTTTTTAACCTTTTCGACAGAATTAAGGTAAGAATGTTTTTTTTAACTTATACGGCGGGTGCGGCTATTTACCGCCATTATAAAATCTTCAAAGCTTTCATTACAAGCTTACAAGGATATTTTAAAAGTAAATGTTTTATTTTTATGTGACTTTTAAATGATTTCAAAATGAATATTTTAAGAATTTCAGAGAGGTACTCCTTATCAAAATCAGAATTTTCAATGTTTTAAAGATTTGTCTTTCTAAATCTTTTCAATTAATGTCCATGTCTTCAAAATGGTTTTTAAGGATTTATTTATATGGACATGAATGTTTTTAAAAATTTTAATTCCTTTCAAAAGTTTCAAAGTGGTATGGGACACTTTGATTCAAAAATCTCTTTTAATTACTTCCTTTATAAATGTGTGACTTTTAAATAATTTCAAAAAAGGAGATATTTCTCTCAAATAGTTTTGATTTCATCTATGTCAACATCCTTTGATTGATTTTACGCTTATTTGAAGTTGATTTATTATGATACAAAACTTCTATATTGTATTGAAGGTTTTGTGATATGTTTGACTGTGGATGTGCTATTTTTATACCATTCATAGTTTATGGTGAAATTATTGACATTTCGTATGCTAGTTTTAATACGAATGTTTATGTTATGTTTAAACCTTTTCATATGGGAATGCATTGGACTTAATAAGTGACGGGTGGAGCCCGCTATAGCTCCTCGATGCATCGGTAGGTCTCATGAGACAAACTAGTGTCTTGGCACAAGGCCTTGACAAAATCTTATTTGTAGTCTTGGCACGAGGCCTTGGCTATGTGGTTATGATAGTCTGGCATTATGCATTCCATAATTATGAAAGTGGTTATTGATATTGCATGTGATTATTCGATTAGTAGAATGTCCATGTGAACAAGTAAATGGCATTATTTCATTTTACTTTTGCCATACTATGTTGAAGTTCAATTTTAAAAGGCTTTTGTTTTAGTAATTCATTGCCTTAAATGTTTATGCTTATTTTGAATGTTCCGCTATATTGTTATCCTTACTGGGCATTTGAGCTCACCCCTTTTCTATGTTTTATTTTTCCCAGGTAGTGAAGAAGTAAATTATGAATGACTTGATGGGATATTATGAGGGGTTAATAGTGTGGATATGAAGACTTTGTTGTTGTAGTAGTTTTTCACTTTGAAATGTAATGTAAAACTTTATGATTATATCTAGTGTTTCCAAGGCTACTAAACCAATCGGTCTTTCGGGATTTGATCTTTCTTGTGATCATGCCAATGCTACGAACTAATGCACCGACTCTGGGTAGCTGGGGTCGGGGCGTTACATATACGGTGGACTATCGCTTCAACAATCAATTTAATTCACTATCCATCAACACCTATCATGACTGATTATAATGGTATACTTTTTATATTTATATTATATTTCTAATATATCAATATATTTTTAAATATAATGTATTATATATTTTCATAACATTCTAAAAATATAATGTATCAATATCCAAATTTTCTTTATGGTTTCAAATGTATACTTTTATGAGTATGATGTTGATAATAAAATATTTTAGTAGTTTCATGCATGATATTATACATTCACATGGTATAATATTATTAGTGAGCTATATATATCTCTATATATAATTTTATTATTTTTTCATCATATAATTATATAATATTATGATTTTTTGGTTATTTCACATATATAGAATCTTATAAGTTCTATTTCTAGATGATGTACAAAGAAAACTACTTAACTTTTATATAATTAATAATGATATTGTTTGTAAAATAATTTTTTTCAAAAATATATAATATTGATATTTTGGTTTAGTGTAATGATTATGAATTATTAGGGAAATATTATGATTTTATGAAAATATTTTTCATGGGTTATCTTGTTTTCAATGAAACACACTTGATTATTTTTTTTCCTTTATGATTTCTTAAAATTTGTTTTATTATATATATCTTTTAATAATGAAGACTTCATGTGTATGAAAATTATTATTTGATATAAAATTTCACAATGATAGTGAAAAACTATCTTTGATGACCTTATTTTCTAAAATGGATCAAAATGAATATTTTATTCTTTTTTATATGTCTCATTTTATGACTTTTATGATCATATCATGTCTTTAAAATTCTCTGTGCATGTTTTATGGATGAGTAAAAAAATTCTGTCATTTTTAAATTAATGAACATTTTTTATGAAAATAAAATTTGTTTCTTTATAATGGTTTTATATTTTAGGAGAATGGATTTTGAGTCAATGTGTCATGCTAGTAATGTATGGGTATTTCAAGTAATTTTTATGGCCTAATTATTGAAAAATCCAAAATAAAAAGATCCATGAAATGGAATATATCGAAAATTTTATAAAGACTAAATTTTACTATGTTATAATTCTACTTAATTATATATAATATATAGCACATGAATAAAATTAGGTGCGTAATAATAAATATTTAAGAAATATTTGAATTTGAGTTGAAGACCCTTACCATGTCAAGACTTGTTCTGTACATAAACAAAACATCATGACTAATTTAATTCAGTGTTTCAAATACATACCCTTGATCCATTTTAATAACTAAAAAATTAAAATCACCATTAATAATAATTCTATAGATATATAAATTAGTTATTTTTACATATTTTTAATACTGCATGTATGTAATCACATTCTCCTAAACATGATTTCAAAAAATAGTGTTGATGTTCATTCTTGTTAAAAGGTTAATAATTATAAGATAAATAATGTTTCCAAAATATACTTTCTATGATAAATTATAATGTTCATAATTCATTCCATGGAACATTTTGTGACAAACAATAACAATGAAATCTACAATGTTGATCTATCAGTTCATTTTTACAACTAAATTATGTTTTCATAATTTATGAATTATGTTTTCATATAATATAATTCCTCCAAAGTGTCTTATAAACGAATTATATCATAATATATTAATATTTTATACAAAATAACACTTAATAGACATGAAATACATAAAATGATTTTGTATGACTTGAGGAATATAAACATAATAAAGGGTGAGATAATTTACTTAGTATGGGTAAAAAAGATATATTAATCCAGGATCAAAATTTAGTACAAGACATGAATATTGATATTATAATATAATCAAAATATATAATAATCACACACAATGAGTAAGATATATTTATTCATGGATCAGTGAAATAGGGTTTTCAAATCAAAATACATATATTAAATGAATGTGTATAATCATCAATAATCAATCAGCAGTCAAGAAAATAAATCATATTAATCAGATATATATTTATGCAACACACAAAAGTAATGTAAATTAATTCATTTGTAAAGATACCCTCCCAATAAAATTATTTTTAAAAAATTACAAAAATGGGAATTCATATCAAATCATTTCCAAAATTCTCTTAATAGTAACTTCTATATGGTTAACTATATAATATTTAAAGAGTTTTTAACTCCTATTTCTATTAAGAATTTACAAACTCTATCATTATTACCCAATAATCTGAAAGGATATAATGAACTCACCTATCATTTTTTATAATATAACCACTTGTCTTTAGTTAATAACAGAACAACCCATGATTGAATAATAATATCCAATCATATAACATATTCTTAATCCATTCACATGTATTCCAAAATATCATGAAAAATGTATTTTCATGTTAATGCATAACTTATGAAACCAACAACACGATAAAAAAAATTAACCATTTTAAGGATAAACCATCTTGGGAAAGAATAAACATTTCAAAATCGTAGCATATACAATCTAAATAATATTAAAAATTAAATGATGGTGTTATAAATGATAATTAATTTTAAAATATAAATATAACAACACATAATGAAAATAAACATTTCATTTTGAAATCAAGTATTTAAATTCTAAAATATATTAAAAATATTCAATTATAGTTTTTTATCTAAAATATACATAGGGATCTATTATGGATGCATTGTGGAAAATATAAATCATTATGATAGGGAGATATATTTATGTAGTGTATATAAGGCCCCATCCTTAAACCTTACTTAATATTGAATTAAATTAATAATTCACATTGAGGATATTTTTAGGTTTAGAATTTTAGAAAATTAGATCATAAATCATGAATTACATTCTACATTTAAACAAAGTAGTTACATAAAAGATAGTATTCATTTTTCCCATCAACAGAAACATATTTAAAATAAAACATGGATTCTTTCTTGACACTTACTTGACACTATCATCATATCATGCACCTTTCCCTTGACCTGTGAAAAATATTTCAAAAACTTGGGATGAGCATAAAAAGCGCAGTAAGGGATACAAAAGTATGAAATGAAAACATTAGTCCATGTATGAAATCATACATTACTCATAAAACATAATCATTTTAACATACCTCATCAAATCATGAATAAATCATAGAAATCATAAGGCATAAAGGTAACATGAGGCATTCATAACATTCTTACGTAGGGAGTAACCCTCTTGGTTACATTTGGAATACCTATCACAGTATATTACCTAAATCTCTTTGGAAAACCTTAATGTTTAACCCCTTCGCATTACCTAATGCATCGGAGAGCTATATCAGGATCACCCTACCTTAGGTTTTCACAGAACCGCCCATCTTCATAATAATTCCCAAGAACAATAACATAATCGTATCACATAAAACATGTATAATGGAAACATAACATTTACACTTTTTAATCACAAGATATAAATAAAACACATTGATATAAAAACATTATGAAAACCATTTTCAATACCAAAATAAAAGAAGAGTAAATCATGGTATTTATTTTTTCTTTTACAAAAAAAAGTATGGCTTATAGAGGAATCCAGAACTCAAATAATGGTCACAGCGGTGGAGAAGTCATTGTCGCTGCATACGTACGATAAAAACATTCCCTTTTTTCGTTTATTAAATTCTTCGTATAAAAAGATTCCTTTTGGATAAATGTAAAAGTCAAAGGGGTTTATGCACCGTATAAAAGAATGATGTGTTTAAAACATAATATGCCTCAATGAAAAGATATTTAGACGAAGTCCCATACAAAGACGGTATCCTTGGATTAAGGATAAATCAATTACATAATTATGTATGAGAAACGAATACTCCATATATACGTGGATATTAATTGTAACACAATCATAGTACATTCACACATATTCATAGAACGACATATTCAAGGAGTAAAAGTTTATCCCAAAGATACAAAATTGGGTTAAGAAGATCCCTTGCAAAAATTCGACACCCTGACGGCGTCACTACAAAATTCAGAAAAAGAGTTGATGGGAGATAAAAAGGGTATCTCATCACTTGGAAATAAAATTTAAATAAATAAGGATATAGAAGAACATATCCCAAAATAGTAATATGTTAATTAAAATACATAACAAAAGTAGTATTTTAAAAAGAGGAGGTTGAAAGGTTTCCTTACCGACTTGGGTAACTTTCGAAATGTACACCCCATTGAAGAGGGGTCATACAATTAATATTTAAATACCCATAAATGAAATTATATTACACAAAGATTATAATAATGGGATGTACATACACCACTCAAAGGAAATGGTGACACATGTAGCATAAATATCACGAGACTAAAAGTGAGATGAAAAATCCCTTACGAAAACTCGGTATCCTAACAGCGCCACTTAAAACATCCAAAAATGGATTGATGAGATCAAATAGGGACTCTCATCATATTACAATAAAATATAAATAAAGTTGAATATAAAATAACATCCCCCATAATAACAAATAGGATGTTAAAATAAGTTACATAAAGGAGTGTACTTAAAAAGAAAGAGAGAGGTTAGATCTCTTACGAAAATTCGGCAGCCTAACGACACTACTCAAAACATCCAAAATGGATTGATAAGATAAAATAGGGTCTCTCATCATATTAAAATAAAATTTACAGAAATAGTAATATAAAATAACATCCCCCGTCATTACAAAGTGGAGCTTAAAATAAGTGACCTAAAGGAGAGTACTTAAAAACAAAGAAAAAGGTTAGATCTCATACGAAAATTCAGCAGCCTAACGACGCCACTCAAAACTTCCAAAATGGATTGATGAGAGAAAAATAGGGTCTCTAATAATATGAACATAAAACATACAGTATGATTAATATAAACGAACATTCCAATCATAAGAAATATGAGCATAAAATTAATGACATAAAATAGTGTACTTAAAAAGAAAGAGAGGGGTAGGATCCCATACCTCGTGTCCGACATGACTCGATCGTTCTTTAATCTCATGAATAATAAAATTCGGTCAATTTATAATTTCATAAGGACCTAATATAAAGATTATTATTCAGTTAATATCACATATTATAATGTTATAATAATTGGTTAATAAAGTGAGTTCATATCAGACGTTTATGTCGATTTTCGGTACATGAGTAAAAATCAAACATCTTGGAAACGAATTTTCCATGTAGTTATACGTACATCATATCCTGAATAGTAATGATGATTTAAATATCATATATATCCAGTATATATTAATTTTATACTATTCCATATCATTTGGAGATAAAAAATTAAAAGCACCGTTCTTGGAGACGGTAGGCCGTACGTACGCATGAATGCTACTTTCATTTTTTGTCATATTTATGGAATTAAAACAAAATAAGAGACATATATATTATAATTCCAGAATTATATCCATCATTTAGATGTAATATATTACATATATATCCATTATATATATTTAATTATAATCGTACATAACATTTGGAGATAAGAAATCAAATGTACCGTTCATGGAGACAGTAAGTCATACGTACGCATGAACACTTCTTTCATTCCTTTTTTTTGTATAAAATGAAATTAAATAATAATTATATAAAGATATATTATAATTCCTGTAGGATATCATATGTAATACCATTAATTCCATACTTTATACTTCCCACATATGTCATTAACGAATCAAAACACTTTGAGGGGGCGGTAGTCCGCACTTTCTAAAATGAAGATATCATGTTTATCCATAATGAAAACCATAAAGGTATGCCATAAATAAAAAATACATAAGCTTAAGGAAAAAATAAACATATTATATATCATATATAAATATAGTGACATATTAATGGCCACATTTTAAGGTGTTAAATTAATATTGAACAATCATCATTTCGTGAGGCAGTAATTCGCCATCCACAGAAACAGTATGTTCTTTAACGATTAGACAGAGGTGAGTAAAAGTGTATCTTGAATCCTTCTTATAAAAAAATCCTATTATATTTTATATACTGGTTCTGTTACAAAAAAAGTAATAAAAAGAGTTTAGGGGTTTGGGGAAGAAAAATAAAACAAAAGAACAAAAGGGAAGACTTTGTCGTTAAATCGGGTAACTCACATTGATTTGAGCTCAAAGGCTTCCTTGGAAAGGATTCATCCCAAAGTGATGGTTCAATGACGAATATAGGGATGTGGATATATGAAATGGGAAGGGATTGACCGAGGCAAAGGCTTGAGAGGTGTGTGTAAGGTGGTAGATGTCCTTTTATAAGAGGATAGGAGGGGCACTCTTGGATTGTTATAAAATATTACTTTATTATAAAATGATTTTCGGATTTAAAAGGTCCCAAAAGGATATATTTCGAGTATAAGGTGATAAGGTTTCGAAATCCACCCATCCAATAGGTTTGTGACATGTTTAAGACTTATATTTCACCCAATCTTCTCATTTTATTTAAATAGTTTATTTATGAGGTAATCACTGCATCATCACGGTGTCATAAATAAATTAATTTATTTAATATCTAAAAAATTATAAAAAAATATCATGATGTAGTAAATAGTTTTATCTTTCTAATTAATAGTTATAGTAAAAAATATGACTTGTATAACCACATCTAATTTTTTTTTAGTAAAACAACACATGTTTGTGACATTTTAATTTTAACTTTAAATAAAAAGGTATTAATGTCATTTTCCAACCAAAGTGGCTACATGGGGTCACCACATTGAACCATGGATTGTTGTGGTCAGCCATGACTCATCCAATGAGGGTAGAACATGTTTCGTGGTCATTTCATATTATTAAAACATTGTTTTTACCTTAAACTACACTATTTACCTCTAATCGCGATTAAAACTTAAAAGTTACTATTCACCAAAAAAATTCTTTTATTCCCATTGAACAAAATTTTACTTCTAAATGACAAGCACGTATTTCTGATTTTTGAAATTCAAAACACAGAGGTGGTAAAGTTTCATTTAAATGAAAAATCAGTTTTATAAGTACCACTTAGTGGTTTCCCTATTCAACAAAATTTGATGTTTTCCAGAAAAATACCAAAAATTCACCCTATGATAAATTTGATATTCTGAATTCAAAAATGATGTCTATTTTACAAAATAAAAAACATATAAGTTAAATTAATTAATTTAATAATTAATTCCCGCTGTCAGAGCAAATAGCGTGTTTTTATGAATCAATAAGTATCAAAAGATTGACACTAGTTTAAGTCCAATTTCAGAATGAAATTATTTCCAACGACCACTATTGTATTAAATGGTAAAAATATATTCTAATTTCACTTTAAAACCAATTAAAAATATAATCAAATAATATAAATAAATTAGATTAAAAAGAGGTTTTGAATTAAAATACAACATTTTTCACAATTCATTAAAAAATGAACTTTATCAGAAAAATACCAAAATTTTACACAAAGAAAATTTTTATATCCCAATTCTAAAGAAGAATTTTTTTTTGTCAAATATATCACATAAAATTGTCAAAAAGTCGATTTAAAAGAGGTTCGTCATCAAAAGGTCGTTAATCGACCTTTTAAAGAATATTAGAATGTTTACGCTTAAAATTGGATTCATTCGCATTTTTAATCCTCTAACATTTATTTTAAAGAGTAAAAATATTTGAAAAAAATATATAATGATTTTGTAGTTAGTTCTTTTCATTCTCTCCATTACAACAGCTAGGTGTTAAATACAATTTAAATTAATATTATTTTATTATTAGAGTGCAACGTAAGATTCCCAAGAAACTCGTTGTTGTGTATTGGGTACGCCATCGAGCATAGCGTCCCCTTTATGTTATATTAATATTTTATTCACAAATATGTATAAATTCGAAAATGTCATATTCTTTATTTACCTGGGGTTTTACATCCTTCCCCGCTTTTGGGAACTGCGTCCTCGCAATTTTAAAATTGGGCTTGGAAACATCATTGAAAATCCCACATTGGAACAAGAGTCAGTAAAAATATCATTTTAAAATAAAGAAAGAGAAGTAAAAAGGTCACCCAAGTTAACCCATACTAGGATTCCATGTATGAAAACATGGATATGGAGGAAAAAAAAAAGGGCCATGTTCTGAGGGAGAGTGATAGTAAACATGTGTAGGAGAAACATAACCATAAGAAAATCAAAAACATGTGATGGGTTATACGGTATTCGATTCCCCAGTAGGAAAAGTTAACTGGAAATTTTTTTCAAGTTACTATTCATTGAGGATTTTATTTTTTAGCTTAACTAAATCATAATGAAACATACTTGTCATGTAAACATTCAACATATACTATATTCCTTAATCAAACTCATATTTTCTACAAAAGACGAGTATTTAGGAAGACTTGTTCACATTAAGAGTACTATAATCAACTTCTTGAGAATCACCTAATCCACAAAAGAGAACTATATATTTCACATGTCTATAGACAAACTCCAAAACCAAAATTGTTAGTATGAGATCACATAATCAACAAAAGTATAATCCTTTATAAAAATGAAATCTATTCTTAATCTCTAAAATTTTTCCAAAAAAACCCAAAGTTCAACGAAGACCATTCAATAAACAATTGTCCATAAAATTCTTCAAAGTAAACCAAACTAATATTGAAACCCAAATATTTGAAGGATTTAATCACATAGTCTTCCAAGGTACAAATTAAATTTTATCTCCAAATTACAATAGTTTCTCTTAAATTCTCAAATTGAAAAGTAATTAACCTAATCACTTATCCTCGATGATAGGTTAATAATTTCATTAGATAAACCAAAATAAACGTACTCTTGATTCCGAAAATCATCTAACTAAAACGAAATAGTCAAACTAACCAGGGACTTCACGTAGACCATTGGTAGGAGATAAATACAAGTCGCACTTTGTTTGTGGGTTCGATTCCCGTAGCTTTGTCCGACGCGATGGGTTGTCACATGGTCTCTGTGTTGCCCTTTTTCAAAACTATATAATTCTTAAATCATTCCCCAAAATGAGATAAAATCTTCAAAATTAATCGTAACATATTTTAACATCATGTTTATCTCATGCCTTTCATTTTCCATCATAATATATAATAACCCATAATTACTTCAAAAGTAAGGATCATATAAACACTAATGGTTACCTTTATAATTATTACCTGAACATCCACATAGATTGGTCATCTCATACATGATGCATTACAAAACATTCCAAGGAACACATGTTTGATCATGACTCCTTGATAGTTGGTTTAGAACAACCACGAGTTTCCTCATTGAATCCCTTATTTCATCCAGTCTCTTAATTAGAGAACCACCATAGTTTCCTTCAAACCTATTGTCACTTTGGTGCCTTCTAGATCCATCCATTCACGAAAAACCAAAATGTCAGTGTGAGTATATCAACAAAACCATCATGTAATAATGAGGAAGATAAACACTAATATATACTTACTCATTCACTTTATCTAAAACTAGGACTCTTTTTGAAATCCTAACCATTATGGTAATGTCACTTATGACTAGAGAATACCATAACCTCTAATGTTATCTAAACTGACCTCTGATACCATCTTTAAGGACCCGGCCTTAAACCTTACTTGATATTAATTAAATGAATAATTCACATTGTCGATCATTTCAGGTTTAGAGTTTTAGAGAATTAGATCATAAATCATGAATTATATTCAACAATTAATCAAAGTGGTTAAATAAAAGATAGTATACATTTTTTTCCATCAACGGAAACATATTTAAAATAAAACATGGATTCATTCTTGACACTTCCTTGACATTATCATCATATCATGCATCATTCCCTTGACATGTGAAAAACATTTCAAAAACATGGGATGAGCATAAAAGGCTCAGTAAGGGATATAAAAGTATGAAATGAAAACATTTGTCCATGTATGAAATCATACTTTACTCATAAAACATTATCATTTTAACATACCTCATCAAATCATGAATAAATCATAGAAATCATAAGTCATAAAGTTAACTTGATTCATTCATAACATTCTTACGTAGGGAGTAACCCTCTTGGTTACGTTTGGAATACCCATCACAGTATATTCCCTAAATCTCATCGGAGAAACCTTAACGTTGAACCCCTTCATGTTACCCAATGCATTGGAGAGCTATATCAGGATCACCCACCCTTAGTTTATCACGGAACCACCCGTTTTCATAATAATTCCCAAGAACCATAACATAATCGTATCACATAAAACTTGTATAATGGAAGCATAAAATTTCCACATTTCAATCACAAGATATCATTAAAACACATTGATATAAAAACATTATGAAAACCAATTTCAATACCAAAATAAAATAAAGTAAATCATGGTATTTATTTTTCATTTAAAAAAGTATGGATTGTAGAGGATGCTGGAACTGAAATAATGGTTATGGCATAGGAGATGTCGTTGTCGCCGCATACGTACGACAAAAACATTCCCTTTTGTGATTTAGTAAAATGCTTCGTATAAAAACATTATTTTTGGATAAACGTAAATTTCAAAGGTGTTTATACACCGTATAAAAGAACATTGTGTATAAAACGTAATATGCCTCAGTGAAAGGAGATTGAGACGAAGTCCCATACAAAGACGGAATCCTTAGATTAAGGATAAATCAATTACATAATTTTGTGTGACAAACGAATAAACCATATATAAGTTTATATTAAGTGTAAAACAATCAGAGTATATTCAAAAAGATTCATAGAATGACATATTCAAGGAGTACAAGTTTATCCCAAAGAATCAAATTTGGGTTAAGAATTTCCCTTGCAAAAATTCGACAGCCTAACAGCGTCACATCAAAATTCAGAAAAAGAGTTGATGAGAGATAAAAAGGGTATCTCATCACTTGGACATAAAATTTAAATCAATAAGGATATAGAAGAACATATTCAAAAATAATAGTATTTTAATTAAAAGGAATAACAAAATAAGTCTTTTAAAAAGAGGAGGGTGAAAGGTTCCCTTACCGACTTGGGTAACTTTCGAAACGTACACCCCATTGAAGAAGGGCCATACAATGAATATGTAAATACCCATAAATGAAATTATATTACACAAAGAGTATAATAATGGGAAGTACATACACCACTCAAGGGAAATGGTGGAACATGTAGCATAAATATCACGGGACTAAAAGTGAGATGAAAAATCCCTTACTAAAACTCGGCAGCCAAACGACGCCACTTAAAACATCAAAAAAATAGATTGATGAGATCAAATAGGGTCTCTCATCCTATTAAAATAAAATTTACAGAAAGAGCAATATAAAATAACATCCCCCATAATAACAAAGTGGAGCTTAAAATAAGTGACATTATGGAGAGTACTTATAAAGAAAGAGAGAGGTTAGATCTCTTACGAAAATTCGGCAGCCTAACGGCGCCACTCAAAACTTCCAAAATGGATTAATGCGATCAAATAGGGTCTCTAATAATATTACAATAAAATGTAAATCAAGAGGAATATAAAAGAACATCCCCAATCATAAAAAATAGAAGATTAAAATAAGTTACATAAAGGAGAGTACTTAAAAAAGAAAGAGAAAGTTTAGATCTCTTATGAAAATTCGGCAGCCTAATGGTGCCACTAAGAACATCCAAAATGGATTGATGATAGAAAATAGGGCCTCTCATAATATTAACATAAAAAGTAAATTTGGATTAATATAAATTAACATCCCAATCATAAGAATGATTACCTTAAAAGGAATTACATAAAAGAGTGTACATAAAAATAAAGAGAGGGGTAGGATCCCTTACCTCGTGTCTGACATGACTCGATTGTTCTTTAATCTCCTGAATAATAAAATTTGGTCAATTTATAATTTCTTTAGGACCTACATTAAATATTATTATTATGTTAATATCACATATTATAATTTTATACTAATTGGTTAATAAAGTGAGTTCATATCAGACGTTTTTTTTCGATGTTCGGTACATGAGTAAAAATCAAACTTGTTGGAAAATAATTGTCCATGTAGTTATCGGTACATCATATCCAGAATAGTATTGATGTTATAAATATCATATATATATCTTGTATATATTCATTTTATACTATTCCAAAGAATTTGGAGATAAAAAATTAAAAGCACCGTTCATGGAAACGATAGGCCTTACGTACGCATGAACGCTACTTTCATTTTTTGTCATATTAATGAAATTAAAAAAATGAGAGATATATATATTATAATTCCAGAATGATAGACATCATTTATATGTAATATATTACATATATATAAATTATATATATGTACTTATAATAGTACATAACATTTGGAGATAAGAAATGAAATGTACTGTTCATGAAGATGGTAAGTCGTACGTACACGTGAACACTACTTTCATTTCTTTTTTTTTTGTATTTAATGGAATTAAATAATAATGATATAAATAAATATTTTAATTACAGTATTATATCATATTTAATACCATTAATTCCATCCTTTATACATCCCACATATGGCATTAACGAATCAAATCACTTTGAGGGGGCGGTTGTCTGCGCTTCCTAAAATGAAGATATTATGTATACCGATAATGGAAACCATAAAGGTATGCCATAAATAAAAAATACAAAAGCTTATGGAAAACATAAACGTATTATATATCATATATAAATATAGTGACATCTTAATGTCCACCTTTGAAGGTGTTAAAATAATATTGAACATTCATCGTTTCGTGAGGCAGTAAATCGCCATCCACAGAAACAGTATGTTCTTTAACCGTTAGACGGAGGTGTGTGAAAGTGTATCTAGAATACATATTATAAAAAAATCATAGTATATTTTAGATATTGTGGTTGTTACAAAAAAATGTAATAAAAGGACTTTAGGGGTTTGGAGACGAAAAATAAAACAAAATAACACAAGGGAAGACATTACCTTTAAATCTGGTAACTCTCTTTGATTTGAACTCAAATGAATCCTTGGAAAGGATTATGCCTAAAGTGACACTTCAATGATGAATATAGGGATGTGGAGATATGAAATGGTCATGGGTTGGCCGAGCCAAAGGCTTGAGAGGTGTGTGTAAGGTGGTAGAGGTGGGGGCCTTTTATAATAGGAGAGGAGGGGCACTCTTGGAAAGTTATAAAATATTACTTTATTATAAAATGATTTTCGGATTTAAAAGGACTAAAAAGGAAATATTTCGAGGATAAGGTTATAAGGATTCAAAATCCACCCATACAATAGGTTTGTGACAAGTGTATGACTTATATTTCACCCTATCATCTCATTTTATTTAAATCGTTCATTTATTAGGTAATCACTGCATCATCATTGTGTCATAAATAAATTAATTTATTAAATATCTAAAAACATATAAAAAACTATCATGATGTAGGAAATCATTTTATATTTCTAAGGAATATTTATAGTAAAAAATATGACTTGTATATCCCCATCTAAAAATTGTTTTAGTAAAACAACACATGTTTGTGACATTTTAATTTTAACATTAAATACAAAGGTATTAATGTCATTTTCCATC
Organism: Viscum album; assembly: GCA_963277665.1. Classification (NCBI taxonomy): domain Eukaryota; kingdom Viridiplantae; phylum Streptophyta; class Magnoliopsida; order Santalales; family Viscaceae; genus Viscum; species Viscum album. The sequence goes on from OY728159.1 coordinate 1,210,898,464, forward strand.
CAAAGTGGCTCCATGGGGTCCCCAAGTTGACCCATGGATTTTCGTGGTCGTCCATGACTCATCCAATGAGGGTAGGATATGTTTCTAGGTCATTTCATATTATTTTAAAAAAAAATTTACCTTAAACTACACTAATTACCTCTAATCGCTATTAAAACATAAAAGATACTATTCACCAAAAAAATTATTTTAATCCCATGGAACCACATTTTACTTCTTAATGACAACCATGTATGTCGGATTTTTAAAATTGAAAACACAGAGGTGGTAAAATTTCATTTAAACGAAAAATCAGTTTTTAAGTACCACTTAGTGGTTTCACTATTCATCAAAATTTGATGTTTTCTAGAAAGTACCAAATATTCACCCTAAGAAATATTTGATATTACAAATTCAAAAATTATTTCTATTTTACAAAATTCAGAACATATAAGTTTCATTAGTTAATTTAATAATTAATTCCCGCATTCAGATCAAATAGCGTGTTTTTATGAAACAATAAGTATCAAAAGATTGACACTAGTTTATGTCCAATTTCAAGATGAAATTAATTCCAACGAACACTATTGGATTAAATGGTAAAAATAAATTCTAATTTCACTTTCAATATAATTCAAAATATAATCTAATCATAGAAATAAATTATATTAAAAGGGGGTTTTGAATTAAAATACAACATTTTTCACTATTCATTAAAAAATGAACCTTATCGGAAAAATACAAAAAATTTACACAATGTAAATTTTGTTGTCCCGATTATAAATAATAATTTTATTTTGTCAAATATAACACGTAAAATTGTAAAAATGTGTATTTAAAAGAGGTTCGTCATCAAAAGGTGGTTAATCGATCTTTTAAATAATATTAGAATGTTTACACTTAAAATTGGATTCATTCACATTTTTAATCCTCTAACATTTATTGTAAAGAGTAAAAATATTTGACAAACATATATAATCATATTTTAGTGAGTTCTGTTCATTCCCGCCATTACAACGGCTAGGCGTTAACTACAATTTAAAATAATATTATTTTATTATTAGAGTGCAACATAAGATTCCCAAGAAACTCGTTATTGCGTATTGGGTACGCCATCGAGCATAGCGTCCCCTTTAAAGTTATATTAATCTTTTATTCAAAAATATGGATAAATGTGAAAATTTCATATTATTTATTTACCTGGGGTGTTACATCCTTCCCCCCATTTGGAAATTGCGTCCTCGCAATTTTAAAATTGGGCTTGGAAACATCATTGAAAATCCCACATCAGAACAAGAGTCAATAAAGCAGTCACTTTAAAATAAAGAAAGAGATGTAAAAAGGTCACCCGAGTTAACCCATATTATGATTCCATGTAGGAAAACATGGATATGGAGGAAAAAACAAAGGTTCATGTTCTGAGGGAGAGTTATAGTAAACATGTGTATAAGAAAGTTAACCATAAGAAAATCACAAATATGCGATGGGTTAAACAGTATTGGATTCCCCAGTTGGAAAAGTTAATAGACAACATTTTTTTAAGTTACTCTTCATTGAGGAATTTATTTTTGAGCTTAACTAAATCATAATGAAACATCCTTACTTGTCAGGTAGACTTTCAACTTTTACTAGATTCCTCAATGAAACTCATATTTTCTCCAAAAGACGAGTATTTAGGAAGACTTGTTCGCATTAAGAGTACTATAATCAACATCATGACAATAACCTAATCCAAAAAAGAGAACTACATATTTCCCATGTCTTTAGACAAAATCCAAAACCAAATTTTTTAGTATGAAATCAGATAATCCACAAAACTATAATCCTTTATAAAAAGAAAAACTATTCTTAATCTCCAAAATTTGTCAAAAAAAAACCCAAAGTTCAACGAAGACCATTTGATAAACAATTTTCCATAAAATTCATCAAAGTAAACCAAACTAAGATTTAAACCCAAATATTTGAAGGATTTAATCACATAGTCTTCCAAGGTACAAATTAACTTTTATCTCCAAATAACATCAGTTGCTCTTAAATTTTCATATTGAAACGTAATTAACCTAGTCACATATCATCGATGATAGGTTAATCATTTCCATAGATAAACCAAAATAAACGTACTATTGATTCCTAAAATCATCACACTAAAAAGAATTAGTCAAACTAACCAGGGACTTCACGTAGTCCAGTGGTAGGTAATAAATACTAGTCGCACTTTGGCTGTGGGTTCGATTCCCGCAGCTTTGTCCGACGTGATGGGTTGTCACACGTTCTGCATTTTGTACTTTTTAAAAAATTATATAATTCTTAAAACATTCCCCAAAACGATATAAAATTTTCAAAAATAATCATAACATATTTTAACATCATGTTTATCTCATGCCTTTCATTTTCCATCATAATATATAATAACCCATAATTACCTCAAAAGTAAGGATCATATAAACCCTAATGGTTACCTTCAAAATTATTACCTGAACATCCACATCGATTGGTCATCTCGTACATGATGAATTACAGAACATACCAAGGTGCAGGTGGTTGATCATTACTCCTTGATAGTTGTTTTAGAACAACCACAAGTTTCCTCATTGAATCCCCCATTTCATCCAGTCTCTTAATCAGAGAACCACCACAGTTTCCTTCAAACCTATTGTCACTTTGGTGCCTTCTAGATTCATCCCTTCAATAAAAACAGAAATGTTAGTGTGAGTATATCAACAAAACAATCATGTACTAATGAGGAAGATAAACACTAAGATATACTTACTCATTCACTTTATCTAAAACTAGGACTCTTTCTGAAATCCTAACCATTATGGTAATGTCACTTATGCCTAGAGAATACCCTAACCTCTAATGTTATATAAACCGACCTCTGAAACCAACTATAAGGCCACGACCTTAAACCTTACTTAATATTGAATTAAATGAATAATTCACATTGTGGATCTTTTCATGTTTATAGTTTTATAGAATTAGATCATAAATCATGAATTATATTCCACATTTAAACAAATTGGTTACATAAAAGATAGTATTCTTTTTTTCCCATCAACGGAATCATATTTAAAATAAAACATGGATTCTTTCTTGACACTTCCTGGACACTATCATCATACCATGCACCATTCCTTTTACCTTTGAAAAACATTTCAAAAACCTAGGATGAGCATAAAAAGCTCAGTAAAGGATATAAAAGTATTAAAAGAATTCTTTAGTCCAGGTATGAAATCATACATTACTCATAAAACATAATCATTTTAGCATACCTCATCAAATCATGAATAAATCATAGAAATCATAAGTCATAAAGGTAACTTGAGGCACTCATAACATTCTTACGTATAGAGTAACCCTATTGGTTATGTTTGGAATACCCATCACAGTATATTACGTAAATCACTTCGGAGAAACCATAACGTTTAACCCCTTCACGTTACCCAATGGTTTGGAGAGCTATATCGGTCTCACCCACCTTTAGTTTATCATGGAACCAACCTTCTTCATAATAATTCCCAAGAACCATAACATAATCTTATCACATAAAACATGTATAAAGGAAACATAACATTTCAGCTTTTCAATCACAAGATATCAATAAAACACATTGATATAAAAACATTATGAAAACCATTTTCAATACCAAAAAAAAAAGATTAAATCATGGTATTTATTTTTCATTTAAAAAAAATTATGTCTTGTAGAGGAAGCTGAAACTCTAATAATGGTCACGGCGGCGGAGAAGTCGTTGTCGCCGCATACGTACGACAAAAACATTCCATTTTTTCGTTTAGTAAAACGCTTCATATAAAAAGATTCCTTTTGGATAAATGTAAAAGTAAAAGGGGTTTATACACCATAGAAAATAATGTTGTGTAAAAAACATTATATGCCTCAATGAAAGGAGATTGAGATGAAGTCCCATAAAAGACAATATCCTTGGGTTATGGATAAATCAATTATATAATTATGTGTGACAAATGAATACACCAAATATAAGTGGATATTAAGTGTAAAAAAATCAGAGGAAATTCACACATATTCATAGAACGACATATTCATGGAGTACAAGTTTATCCCAAAGAATCAAATTTCTGTTAAGATGTTTCCTTGCAAAAATTCAACAGCCTAATGACATCACTTCAAAATTCAGAAAAAGATTTGATGAGAGATAAAAAGGGTATCTCATCACTTGGACGTAAAATTTACATCAATAAGGATATATAAGAACATATCCCAACATAATATTATGTGAATTAAAAGACATAACAAAAGAAATCTTTTAAATAGAGGAGGGTTAAAGTTTCCCTTACTGACTTGGGTAACTTTCGAAACGTACACCCCATTGAAGAAGGGTAATACATTGAATATGTAAATACCCATAAATGAAATTATATTACACAAAGAGTATAATAATGGGAAGTACATACACCACTCAAAGGAAATGGTGGCACATGTAGCATAAATCTCACAGGACTAAAAGTGAGATGAAAAATCCCTTATGAAAACTCAGCAGCCTAACGGCGCCACATAAAACTTCCAAAAATGGATTGATGAGATCAAATAGGGTCTCTCATAATATTAAAATAAAATTTACCGAAAGAGGAATATAAATTAACACCCCCATCATAACAAAGAGGAGATAAAAATAAGTGACATAAAGGAGATTACTTAAAAAGAAAGATAGAGGTTAGATCTCTTACAAAAATTCGGCAGCCTAACGACGCCACTCAAAACATCCAAAATTGATTAATGAGATCAAATAGGGTCTCTCATAATATTACAATAAAATTTACATCAAGAGGAATACCAAATATCATCCCCCATCATAACAAAGATGAGCTTAAAAGAAGTGACATAATGGAGAGTACTTAAAAAGAAAGAGAAAGGTTAGATCTCTTACGAAAATTCGGCAGCCTAACGACGCCACTCAAAACTTACAAAATGGTTTGATGAGAGAAAATATGTTCTCTCACAATATGAACATAAAAATTACTGTAGGATTAATATAAATGAACATCCAAATCAAAAGAATGATGAGCTTAAAATGAATGACATAAAAGAGTGTAGTTAAAAAGAAAGAGAGGGGTAGGATCCCTTACCTCGTGTCCGACATGACTCGATCGTTCATTAATCTAGTGAATAATAAAATTTGGTCAATTTATAATTTCTTAAGGACCTAATTTAAAGATTAGTATTCAGTTAATATCAAATATTATAATGTTATAATAATTGGTTAATAAAGTGAGTTCATATCAGACGTTTTTTTCGATGTTCGGTACATGAGTAAAAATTGAACTTCTTTGAAAAGAATTTTCCATGTAGTTATAGGTTCATCATATCCAGAATAGCATTGATTATTTAAATATCATATATATCCAGTATATATTCATTTTATACTATTCCATATAATATGGAGATAAAAAATTAAAAGCACCGGTCATGGAGAAGTAGGTCGTACGTACACATGAACACTACTTTCATTTTTTTCATATTAATAGAATTAAAACAAAATGAGATATATATATATTATAATTCCAGAATTATATCCATAATTTAGATGTAATATATTACCTATATATCCATTATATATATGTACTTATAATAGTACATAACATTTTGAGATAAGAAATGAAATGTACCGTTCATGGAGACGGTAAGCCGTACGTACGCATGAACGCTACATTCATTTCTTTTTTTATTCAATTGAATTAAATAATAATGATATAAAGGTATATTATAATTTAATAATGATTTCATATGTAATACCATTAATTTCATACTTTATACGTCCTATATATGGCATTAACGAATCAAATCACTTTGAGGGGGCGGTAGTTCGCACTTCCTTAAATGAATATATCGCGTTTACCCATAATGGAAACCATAAAGGTATGCCATAAACAAAAAATTAAGAATCTTAAAGAAAACATAAAAATATTATATATCATATATAAATATAGTGAAATATTAATGGTCACCATTTAAGGTGTTAAAATAATATTGAACAATCATCGTTTCGTGAGACAGAAATTCGCCATCCACAGAAACAGTATGTTCTTTAACCATTAGACGGAGGTGTGTGAATGTGTAGCTCGACTCCTTCTTATAACAACATCCTAGTATATTTTATATACTGGTTTTGTTACAAAAAAAAGTAACAAAAATAGTTTAGGGGTTTGGAGAAGAAAAATAAAACAAAAGAACACAAGAAAATACATTACATTTAAATTGGGTAACTCGCTTTGAATTGAGCTCAAAGTCTTCCTTGGAAAGGATTCTGCCCAAAGTGAGTCTTCAATGATTAATATAGGGATGTGGAGATATGAAATGGGCAGGGTTTGGCCGAGCCAATGGCTTGAGAGGTGTGTGTAAGGTGGTAGAGGTGGGTGCCTTTTATAAGAGAAGAGGAGGGGCACTCTTGGAAAGATATAAAATATTAATTTATTATAAAATGATTATCAGATTTAAAAGGTCCAAAAAATATATATTTCTAGGATATGGTGATACGGTTTCTAAATCCACACATCCAATAGGTTTGTGACAAGTGTAAGACATAGATTTCACCATATCTTCTCATTTTATTTAGATTTTTCATTTATGAGGTAATCACTACATCATCACGGTGTCATAAATAAATTAATTAATTTAATATCAAGGAAATTATAAACAAATATCATGATTTAGGAAATCATTTTATCTTTCTAATTAATATTTATAGTAAAAAATATGACTTATAACCCTATCTAAAAATTGTTTTAGTAAAACATCACATGTTTGTGACATTTTAATTTTAACATTAAATAAAAAGGTATTAATGTCATTTTCCAACCAAAGTGGCTCTATGGGGTCCCCAAGTTGACCCATGGATTTTCTTGGTCCTCCATGACTCATCCAAAGAGGTTAGGACATGTGTATAGGTCATTTCATATTATTAAAACATTATTGTTACCTTAAACTACACTATTTACCTCTAACCGCGATTAAAAATATTAAGTTACTATTCACCAAAAAAATATTTTAATCCTATTGAACCACATTTTACTTCTTAATTACAACCATGTATTTTGGATTTTAGAAATTCAAAACATAGTGGTGGTAAAATCTCATTTAAACAAAATATCAGTTTTTTAAGTACCACTTAGTGGTTCCACTATTCATCAAAAATTGATGTTTTCCAGAAAAATACCAAAAAATCACCTTAAGAAATATTTTATATTCCGAATTAAAAAATGATATCTATTTTAAAAAATTCAAAAAATATAAGTTACATTAATTAATTTAATAATTAATTCCCACTGTCAGAGCAGATTGCGTGTTTTTATGAAATAATAAGTATCAAAAGATTGACACTAGTTTAAGTCCAATTTCAAGATGAAATTAATTCCAATGACCACTATTGGATTAAATGGTAAAAATATATTCTTATTTCACTTTTAAACAAATTCAAAATATAATATAATCATATAAATAAATTATATTAAAAATAGTTTTTTAATTAAAATTCAACATTTTTCATTATTCATTAAAAAATGAACTTTATCGGAAAAAGAGCAAAAATTTACACAAAGTAAATTTTGATGTCCCGATTCTAGAGAAGAATTTTATTTTTCCAAATATAACCCATAAAATTTTCAAAATGTGGATTTAAAAGAGATTCGTCATCAAAAGGCATTTAATCGACTTTTTAAAGAATATTAGAATGTTTACGCTTAAAATTGGATTCATTCCCATTTTTAATCCTATGACATTTATTGTAAAAAGTAAAAATATTTGAAAAACATATATAATACTTTTGTAGTTAGTTCTGTTCATTCCAACCATTACAATGGATAGGCGTTAACTAAAATTTAAAATAATATTATTTTATTATTAGAGTGCAATGTAAGATTCCCAAGAAACTCGTTGTTGTGTATTGGGTACGCCATCGATCATAGTGTCCCCTTTTAAGTTATATTAATATTTTATTCTCAAATATTGATAAATGTGAAAATGTCATATTCTTTATTTACCTGGTGTGTTACCGTTTATGTTCAAACCATGTTTCTTTTCATATTTTCAGTGAAAAGTACATAGTTAAAAATATAATAAAAATATTCCATTCCAAATGTTTTTTATAAAAATTAAAGCATGGGAAATGTTTAAATTAATAAATTTGTTTTGAATATTGAAATTATTCTTTAATTAATTTTAATGAAAATATGGACATGTAAGAAAATAGTTTCCATTGAAGATATGAAATTTCTAGAATTATCCATAAACAATTACATAAGTTTATGGGGGTACTTTATGAGATGGAAATGAAATAACATTATGTAACATATAGAAATAAAATTATTAGAATACAATATTTATGATTTTAGAGATATTGGTAAAATAATTTCATCATCATAGATTTAATCATAATCAATGCCTGTAAAAATAAAAATGTAACATAAAACAGTTACTAAAATTTCATCTTTTGACTCATAACCCCATGAAATGATTGAATTTCAATAAAAAATTAAATACCATGAAAATAATTATTTTAATGGTTTAGTATATAAATTTTTTAGTATATACATCAGATAAAATAATATATATATATATATATAATATAAAATATGTCTCAACTAAACAATATCGAGATGAAGAACCCTTATGGAATTAGTAATTTTTGAAAATGAAGTCATTAGAAAATTTAAAATCACATTGATCTATAAACACCTTGAATTAAATAATTTATTATTCCAAAATAAATTTTTTTATATAATCTAAATAGTAAAAATAAATTGGAGTGTATCATTGAAACATGTATCACCAAATAAAAATTGAGATAAAACCCTTGAACAATTTTTATCTTTTGAATCAAAATACATATAATGAATGAACATGATGTAGATCTAAAAACCCAATTAACTTACTAAATATTTCCAAAGTCATTTATTAGGATGTAATCACACCACATAAAAAAAAGTATGTGTTGTAATATCACAAATATCCCTTAAATTTGAAAATGATAAAAAGATGCCCCTATCTTAGATCAGAATTGTTTCATAAGCACTAAAACCTAATTTATAATGATTTTTTATAATTATATAATATATTATTATAAATATATATATTTTATAATATGTGTTCCACTTTAATAATTTCACTACTCGTTTTTTAAATATTATCTATTTATATACTCAGTTTTGGTATTAAATGATTCATTTTTGGGTATATTTTATTTTTATAGTTATGGACCATAAAAATGATCATAGTTTATCCATAAAAATATTTTAATTATTAAAAAAATATTATATATATTCATTGTATACATATTTATAATCATTCATATTAACTGATGATGAAAATTGAATTACATCATTTCATGGATACAGTAATCTGTATGTACACATGGGTGATGCTTCGAGTTATTTTAAAAGATATAATGAATTAAATTTAAATGGTAGTTTACATTTATATAATAACTGTTATATAATTTCATTAAATATATCATTTTTACCATCCATGTAATTATGGAATGAAAAAATATTATATCGCTTCATGATGGTGGTAGTCTACATGTATACACAAACCATATTATCATTTACTAAAATAACTGATAGTAGGAATGTAGATAATATATTATATTTACAAAATAATAATTATGTTATAAATATAATATATAAATATTAAATTCCATCAATTTAAAAACCCATGGAATATGGTGATGGAAAATGAATTGTATCGCTACGTGGAGGCAGTCGTCCATATGTATGCACAAGCAATAATTTTATTTACCATTTACTAGATAATCCATGGAAAATGAAGGTTTTATATAAAAATGAAATGTAATATTATATATTATTCTTTTTTAATCATTATTTTATGGAAATTGTTTTATAAATGGGGTATTAAGGAATAAAATTGATTGATATTGGTTATATTTTATACATATTCTTTGAGATTCCCCTTTGGCTTATAATTTAATTTTTGAAGGATTAAACATTAGAGAACAAAATGAGATAAAGGATTAAGGTAAATAAGCTTTACAATTTTAAGTGTCTGTAATTACAGAAAAATAAGGCTCAACTAGTTTTAAAATTGGATGTTTAGAGGTGCCATTATATAAGTGATGGTAGGGACAAATATTGAATTTAATATGTGATATCAATTATAAAAGAGAAATTTCATCTTACGTAGGATCTAAATGGATATGTATTCAATGTTATTATAATATAGGGTTGAAATATTTTTAGAAAATAATAAATAGAAAATTTTCGGTTGTGATTCAACCCTTATCATTTTGTGTATCTCCCTCCAGTAAACTCGTTATATCCTTATACGTGATAACAGAATTTAACCGTAGTTACAAATCATTTTACAAAAAATTATATTACAATTATATTATACTAAATATAATTATAATAAAATTATAAAATATTGCAACATATTTAATTTATATAAGTATAGTAATATAATTTTTAATAAGTACTCAAACCATAATAGAAACTAGTTTTACAAAAATTCATTTGTTATCTAAAAAACAATTTAGTTCCATTAATTTTTTTGAAAGAACTAATAAAATCAATGTTAAAATAAATTATTTAATATATAATATATAAATAAAATAAAAATTATATAAATATAGATATTAATATAATTTATTATGTAAATAACACATTACACACATATAAAATGTATTGTTGACACATATATTTCTAAGCCCAAAAATAACGTTTCACCAAAATAAAGTATAATTATGTTTCCAATGTAATAAATGGGATTATTTATAATTATAGTAGTTTAAAATTACTTTATTATCAAATTGATATGTTATTGAAACTTTTAATTTAAATTAAATGGTAGTTATTAAGTAAATTATTATTTTGGCACTTTATTAATCAACAGATATTTTCAGAAAAATCCTAAACAAATAACCCTATTATAATACTGACAAGATGGATTCATATGTGTTATTAATTTCTAAAAAAATTATTTCATTAAATAATTATAACATAATTCTTTGTTTCATGTCTAGAATGAAATAAAATATTTTTTTGAAGAAAAAATATTCTTGAGGTCTTAAATGACATTAAGGATAGTTGACGATCTATTTATTATAATTTACTAATAGAATTAATTTTTTAAAAAAATGAAACATATTCTTCAAAAAGTGATGTTTACTATTCAAATCATTGAATTTTAAGTATTTGTTATAAATTTTTTAATATCATGTTTCATCTATGCACAAGGTTTCATTTAGGGAAATAAATTCATCACATATTGTTTATTTTAAATTATATATTCTAAAAATTCTATGTGTTACATTATACCACATGGCTATAATTCATCCTATATATTTTTTATATGTTCTCAAATATTTCAAATTTGAAAATAGAATTGTTTAAAATAGACATTTTATAAAGGAATAAAAAAAGATACTTTTATATAAGAAGTGTGCAAGGTTATGGTTACCTTAAATAACACATATTCACATTACTGCAATAGAAGAACATAAATTTGATGTGAACATGTTAAAATGTAGTAGAAATATATTTTATAAAAAATAATAGAATGTGATAAAAAAATATAGTTATGAAAATTAAAATGAGAAAAAAATATATCAATGAGGGGTAAAAATGAATATCAATTCACAAGACATAAATATAAAAAATAATAATAATTTTCAGGATGATTTTTTCTAATGATGATGATTTATTTTCAAATTTAATATGATACAATTTAATTACATAATTTCATAAAATTCATAAGAAAAATTTAATCATTTGGTGGTTTTCTAAATTTAATCCCTCCAATTTCAGTACATATTCAAATAACAAATAATATATTATTTTTTCCAGAATAAATCACTCAAATTATATTTTAACTAAATATAAGATCTATGAAATAATGAAACGTTGTTTCATTTTCCACTAAATATTTACTAAAACCAAAATGGTTTCAATAAGTTAATTAATATAAATAAATATTGATATGATAAATTTATTCATTAATATCTATATCCTTCACAATAACACCAAATTTTCAACATAATCAAAATCATTAGAAGTTATCTTAATAATCCTATAAAAATTTTAATGACGAATTAATAACAATTTATATAAAAAAATATTCAACAAATTTCCAAAATCAAATTGAATTGAACCCCTACAGAAACTAAATCATTTCTTAATGTCACATACAAAACATGTGAACATATTAATCGACATTCCCTCAAAACAATATAATTATATGATTTTTTATAAAATCTCAATGAAAAAATAAATACTTAAAAAATATATCACTAAATTTTTCCTCAAATAAAATCATAGACTATCCAACTTAATCTATAAATAAAAAAATTTAATAAACTAATCAATGATATCATGAATTATTTTTTCATCAAATCAAAAATCAATTTCAATGTCACTTATATTAACCCACATTCATTATCAATATATATTAATTATTTATCTATTGTTAACATTATCATCTAAAATGTTGGCACATATCGATTGTTATCTATACACCAACCTTGAGATTTTTAAAAATATCAACACAACAATATTTCATTTCTATACGTAATTGGTACAATTCAATATATGATTGACAATCCATAAATAAAAACTTATATAAAAAATCCTTAGATTTTTTTGATTCTTAAAAACATAATATCATTAATAAATCAATTAACCAATGAAATTGTCAAATGATATATAAACGCTTTAATCATTTCACATAAATTAATGGTATAACAAAGTCCCATTATTAGTCTCAGAGTTATCCGCTGGATTAGGGTTTTTTATAAGGTAATTTTCTAGCTCCTAACATATTAGAAACATAACTACAATTGTTACATTTGGATGTACGTTATTTCCCATAATTGAATATTCTATTTCCCCCAATGAGTTTCATTCTTCATGTCTTAATTTTCCAAATATAAAATATATTCTCGTCCCATTGATAAATTTTCAAGAATAATTATTCCCCCATTCGTGAGATGTTGGAATATGAAACTTCTTCCCATCATGAACTTAATGAAAAATAGTTTTATTATTATTTAGTGCATTAAAAACTAACCAATGTTTTGGTTTTCAATAATATAACCAGATAGGGTTTTAGGAATAATCGGAAGAATTCATATTCCATATACAATTATATTTGGTAGCTTGTGGGGAATATCATTTCATTATTAAACACATTTAGTTATAAAATTATTCCTCGGGTTTCAAAATAATAAGTAATACTAAAATTATAGTTTGAGAATAAATAATGATTAATTATCTAATAATTACAAATAATTAATTGTAAGTACAAACCATGACACGTTTTTGTCAACCTATGAATCCTTAGGTTTTTTCCAGGCCATCAATGGTAATTATCTATCGAAATCCATCAAATTGGTTCATAAATCAAATGTGATTCAATAAAATAGTATCCCCTAGGAGTTTTAAATTAGTTTCTCAGTAAATTCGAATTCACACTGAACTAGAATAGTGATTGAAATATACATTTCCAGAGCATTTAGTTGATATTATACCTCTAAATATCTTTGAAAAAACCACAACCACTTGTAGAAACAAGACATTGTTTTATTTTCATAGGTGGACTGCACCCCATTAATTAACATAACATTCGATATTATCCAATTAAGACTTTTATCATAATCTATGGAACTAATTTTTATGATATTATCTTCCATAAGATACAATTCATTGATATGATTCCAACTATAATGACCCTAAACATTCATAAAAAAATATTGCAACAATGAATATGATCTTCATTACCTATAATTACAGTCCATGATATAACCGTAATTATTTAGAATAACTATAAATAGTTATATATAAAAACCTAGTACATAATAAATCTAAAACATTTACCATTATATTCATCACAATAATACCCCTTATTAGTCATATTATACACCAAACATTTATCCATAACCATGTGAATAGGAAAAATGGAAGGGTGAGATCAGGTGCTCAGAAATGGTAAAAATAATTGATACCAATCATAGATCATATGTGAGATTATGATAAGAATAAGTGAATGATACCATGATCAAAACATACAATAATCATTACAAATCATTAAAATTGTATTAATAATGAATCATAACCAAAGGTTTTTACAATGAAAATAAATAATAAATAAGGGTGTTTAATCTTCGGTAATCAATCATGTTCCATGAGAACATATATTTAGCATAATAAATAGTTATATAACAATAAAAATGAATAGAAAGTCCCTTCAACAATGATGGTTCTCTCCCTAGACTATCATTATGACAACATCTCTAAAATGAAAACTCCAAATAGGTTTTTTCGATAATTATCTTATGATTAACTTCTAGCTAATTAATAAGATCATCTTGGAGAATATTAGTTTCTCTATTATATTATAGATGTATCTCAACGGTTTCATCTTTACCCAACACATGGGATGGTTATAACATACCCACTCATCCTTGGTTTCTAATATAACCCGACATCATTGTGTTTTAATGGAACCACTATTCCATTTTTTATAATGGATACATAAATAAAATACTCTTAATCCATTTATATTTATTCTATAATATTATGAAAACATTTACTGATACATAAAGGCATACAATATTAAAAATAAAACATGTTTGAGAAACCTTTAATTATTTTAATCATACAAAATCTCGAGAAAGAATAAATATGAAAAATTTAATCAAATTCATAGTAAATAATAATAAACATTAAAGGATACATTTATAAATGAAAAATAACATTAATAAATAACTCGAACAATTCTAAAGTAAAATATAGTTTTTATTTCAAAATAACATATTTAAAATAAACAAATTATTTACATTTTAATGATAACTTTTATATTGAAAATAAACAAGGAAAATTATAAAGGATTAATCATTGAAAATATTATTCATAATGGTGGTGAGATCTATTCATATGGTGAAAAATAAAAAAAATTGTGACTTTTTTTAAAAAATGTATTAAAACCTAGTATTTAAAATTGAATGAATCCTCATTTTGAAAATTTTTATAAAAAGTAAAACATTAGAAAAAAATAAATTAATACATATTTTTATAATAATAATAATAATCTCAGATACATTTTTTTAAAAATATATCCATTGAAGAAAATATTTCCTCCCGAAGATAGAAAATATGTTTGAATTCTATAAAAATATTGTTCCAGTATCATAAGTAATTAAAGAGAGTTAAATATAAACAAAAAATGTAATCATAAAAGATTTCCATGTGTGAATAATATATATATTATTTTTATTGATATATTGTTTTATTTTATAAATGAAAATTTATGCATAAATAATAATTGAAAAAATGAGATGATGATGTAAAATGCTTACTCTTGTTGTATCGTTTGAATCATAATACCGATGAATTAAATAATAATTAATGAAACATTAAATAGATTAAAAATAATTATATTCATGATAAAACATAAAAATGGATCATTATATACAACTCATTAATGAATATAGTTATATAGAATAATAAATATCACAATAAAACAAAATATAGTTTAAGAACCCTTATATATTTCATAACATTATAATAAAATGAAATTATGAAAATAAAAAGTCCCAAAAATCTATAAACTCATATCATTAAATAATGGATTCATTTAAAAAAAATTTGGGTATTAGATTCACCTTAGATATAATATATTTATATATAACTTTATAACAAGTCTCAATGGAAAAATTGAGATGAACCAATACAAATTTTGAACCTTTTGAATCAATTGACCTTAATGTAAAGAAAATGAATATAGAAACTAAAACTTAATAAATTTTGAATATTTCAAATCAAATTAATTATATAGTCATCAAATACATAAAATATGGTGTGTAATAGAAAACATGTCTTCTGATTTTGAAAATGAGATAATGAAACATGTATCATATGTCCATCTTTATTCTTAAAGAACACAAAAAACTTATACAATGAATATATATTTAATATAAATGTATCCAACAGTCATATTAATATATAGAATATCTTATAACATCCAATTATTTCAATTCAACCCATTTTTATCATTAATTCTCTGTTAATGTATCCTTTTGGTTGTTAATTGCATTATTTTTTCATATTGGTTTTTTATTGGATGTTTTGTTACTTGAACATTTATGATAGTCACTCCACCAGAAAAAATTTAATATTGATTTAAATTACATATTTATTTTTTATATACCTATGTATATCTCTTAAAACTAATTGGGTATGGAATTTGAAATACATCACTTTGGGGAGAGGGTAATCATTATGCACACACAATGGATGTTTCCTTTTTTCATGGGATTGAATTAAATAAAAATGAATGGAAAATCACATTTGTATAGTTTTTATCAGATTATGTATATCATATATTTTCATCAAATGTATTATTATTACCATCCATGTAAAATGGTATTAATAAAGAATCACATCTCTTCGTATATGTGGTATCCCACATGTACACACGTGTGATGATATCCATTACCAATGGGATGAAATTTATGAAGGTAGAGAAGAAATTATAATTACAAAATCATCTTATTTCATCAATAAAATATATAATTAAATCCATCCTTATAACATCTCATGAAATTTTGTGGTGGAAAATTAATCTCACTATTATGTGTAGGTGATAGTCCACACTTATACATGAGAAATACATTTATTTACCATTTTATAGAAAAGGGGTAGAAATTTGTAGTTCCCTAATCACAATAACATCTCACTTTGTTGATGATATTAGTTTAATAACATTTTTATTGATACAACATGTTTATAAAAGTTATATGATGAAATATATAATAAAGTATTGGGATACATTTTTTAAATTTTGTATATCTTATTTGAGAGGCACCGATTAGCTTACATTTTAAATATAAGGACTGGTCATAAAATAATAAAAAAGATCTTGGATTATGGGAAGTAATCTCGGATGGTTTTGGAATATCTATTAGTTAATATTGAATTTGAAAGCCCAAAGAATTATAAATATAAGTACTATAACTAATTATCCTAATATTCATTACATATCAATATTAAATTCGATAGTATGATAACAATATAGTGTATTTGAAAACATGGATGGAAAAAATATGATGAAAAAAAGGTACATATCAGTTTACATTATGTTCATACAAACTATCCCACTTCTTAGACATATCATACATAAATAATTATTCATTACCCATGGAAGATAAATATATCAAAGAGTAAGATAATATGTTCAATAAGGAAAATTATAAGAGATATAAATCAATGATCATAAATGATAATAATATAATTATATCAGTATGTATACATGATCATAAATAAATATAGTAATTTAAATTTTTTTAATGATCTTTAAACATGATTCGATGCATATGGTTTTCTCAATCAAAATTTTTAAGTCCTAAGAGTGTGGACTCATCATCAATAAGTCACGATACATGAGAACAAATCATTATTATAAGAATTACGATTTAGGAATAAATTTAATCCTATAAAATAAATTACTAATTCCATGATCAATTCCAAGACCAGGATAATGGTTTTCTATATCTCTTTATCCCATCATTTCCTCAGTTAATCTTCACACTAGAATCTATATTATTTAAAAATATCCATTACAAAACTGTGTTCACATCCCATTTATGTATTTATTAACTCATGGTATATCAATATTTACCCATTTTATTTGAATAATATATCATTTCTACCCCTTATGTCCCATAGTGAAAGACATTAATACCTGTACCAAAATATCCAAAAACATTCAATATATCATTGAATCCTAACTCATGGATTATATTAGGGTTTCCTAAAAATATGTCTATCATAAATTAAAAATATTAGAAAATCAATAAATGATGTATAATTTTATCATATCCTTAGTAATGAATAAAAAAATTTATTGGTTGTTGTTGTTATAGATTAAGAAAATTTAAATGTTTACTATAACATTTCTTGAGGAAAATACAAATATCGTTTCAATATCACTTATCAAAAATCTATTTTTTAGAAAAATTTATTTATAATTTTTTCTCATAAATCAATATGGGAAAACTATAAAAGAAGATTCAAGGTATTTTTTTAATCCTTATGATGGATAATATTTTACAAGTGGTGTGCATTAAAAAAATCACATTCCTGTTATTGGTAAAAAGTATGATTTACCTTATTTGAAAAAGATAAAATGATTCACTTCGAAAATATTCTAAATAAATTATTATTTAGTTATAATTTTATTTTAATAATATTTTTTATAAGAGAAAATATGATTCTGATTTCTATATACTGAATATAAATACAAGGATGAGAAGATTCCAATCCCAATGGAAAAATGGTCGACATTACTTAAAACTATTATTTTGGCCTCTTAGATAGAGAAATAGGGAAAAAAATTAACAAATATTAATAATTAGTAATAAAAATTGGGGAACAATATTATTAAAATATATTAGACATACATCAAATGATTTCATCATCGGAATTTATGCATAAAAAACTCTTGGTAAAAATGAGATAGTAACATAAAACCTTTACGACTTTGTATCATTGGATTCATGAACCATGTGAATGAAAAACACCTAATGAGACATCCTAAAATATAAAATATTGATATTCACTGTAAAAAATTTCAAAGGCGTGGTAGATACGACTCATAGCATAATTTATGTGGGTAAAATAATATATGTCCCAGTGAAAACAAATTGTGATGATAAACATCTGCTACATTTGTAACACCCCGAGATTTTATGAAAAATATTCTTTTAATTTCATTAATTTCTTGTGTTGTATGCTACACAAAGATTACCTTGCTCTATACGCAACCCTGTATTAGCTTGCAGCATACACAACACTATTTTTGGATCGTGTTACACATAATTTTGATAATAGTTATTCTACGCAACATTGAGTATATATATATATATATTCAATGTATAAATGAAATATGGTTGGATTCTGTTATACGCAACAACAAATGAGTTGTGCACTACATGCAACCATGACATGGCTTGCATTACATGCAATCAAGACCTTCCACGATAGCGTGTGTAGTACACAATACCGAGTTTCCCTAAACAACGATATGCTATTAAAATATTATTAAAACTAGCCGTTACGAATAGTAATAACCACCTTTTAAAATTTTAGAAATTTAATCTCTCAAAATGGACATCATTTTTGGATTCAAAGTATCGAATTTAGCCTAAGGTAAAATTTTGGTACTTTTCGGATAACTTTCATATTCTGATGAATAGTGAAAATTACTAAAATTTAATTAAAAACAACTTTTTTAATCAAAATAATTAATAGTGATAAATTATTAATTTGATTGGGTTTAAAGTATATTAAAATATATTTTTACAATTTAATACAATTGTGGTCATTGGATGTAATTTCACATTTAAACCAGTTATAAACAAGTGTTAATCTTTTCATAGTTATTATCTCTTAAAAACACGCCATTTGTTTTGACGACGGGAATTAATTTTTAAATTAGTTAATGTAAATGATATTTTTTGAATTTGGTAAAATAGACATCATTTTTGAGTTAATAATATCAAATATAGCTTAGGCCTAATTTTTGGAATTTTTCTGGAAACTTTCATTTTTGATGAATAGTGAAACAACTAAGTGGTAGTAAAAAAAATTAATTTTTCATAAAAATTAATTTTACCACTTCTGTGTGTGTAATTTCAAAAATCCGAGAGACACGATTGATGTCAGTAAGTAAAATGTGGTTCAATGAGATGAAAATAATTTTTGGTGAATAGTAACTTTTTACTTTTTTTCCACGGTTAAAAGTAAATAGGGTAATTAAGGGTAAAAATGATATTATTATTACCCTAAAACATGTTCTAATTCTATTGGATGAATGTAATTCGACCAAAAAAAACCTTAGTAATAAAATATGACAATTTAGGCCCATATGGATTAGATTAGGACATTTATTATTATTTAATTCAAAGAAGAGTTAAAAGAGTTAAAATCAAAGTTTATTTACTAAAAAATTTATAATATAGAGTTATACATAAGATAAATTCGATTGTAAGTATTAATTAGAAAGATAATTAGATTTCCTACATAATGATATTTTATTTATAATTTTAAGACATTAAATAATCTAATTTATTTATGACACAATGATGATGCAGTATTTACAATAATTGTGAAAAGTTAGAAAAAGTGATATTATAAATACCCAAATAAATATAATTTTAGATTTTTTATGAATTCCAATAATTTTCTAGGTTAATATGACCTGTTAGTATTTATTTAATTCACTTTTTTAGAACTAATAATTCTGTTATGATATTCACAAAAATCAATTACCAATTAGTGTCAAAATTGACATAAAATAGTTTTTAAAACAAATATTATATTATTAATTGTTATTTTATTCCTAAAAATCTATGGTTTGGCCAAATGACTTAGATAAGATTATATATATTAATAATAGACAACTTGGGGTTCGTTTGGCTTGATATAGTAAGTTTATTAACCATATAGTGTAAGAAAACAAAAAGACATGGTAAAAGTTAAATTATTTAACTTAGAGTTAAATCTAATTGATAAGGTTATAATAATAAATTAACCTTGTCTAAATCCTATTGGATGAGATTATTTCGACCCATACCCACTTTATCTTCGAAATAAGACCCTTTGTAACCATTATAAACTGAATTTGACCTTAATATAAAATAATATTTTGAGATTTTCCTAAGGTGCCCCTCTCCTCCCTTATAAAAGAGCACCTCCTCCCTCTCCTCCTCACACCAATTTGAGCATTAAAGCTCTGCCAACCCCTGCCAAAATCTATTCTCCACTTCCCTAGTATCATCCTAGAGGTCCTGATCTTCTTCAAAGACCATCCTTAGTTCTTTAAGTGGAGGTTAAGAGAAGGCGCGCCAAATAGAGGTAATATCCATTACCGATCTTTTTCAATTTATTTCTTCTTCAACTTCTTCTTCTTTAGTTGTTTCATGATAAATTAATAACATAAGTATTTATTATATACTGATATGTTATTATAAATATGAAAAAACTCTAATTAACCTTTTATCCATCCTACGGAAAAAGGAAATCATCGCGCGTGCGTACGTACGGAATACAGTCTCAACGCTGTGGTGTAATCTATTTTCCGCCACCACCTTAATTGGATGGGTATAATGGTGTAATTAGTAACTATATATGATTATTATAAAGTTATATTGATACTTAAATAGTATACATACACTTCAACACAATTCCACGACCATGGGAACGATATCATCGCTCGTGCGTACGTACGGACTACCGTCTCCATGACGCGATGAGATTCATTATCCATGTTAACCATTCCAGAATGATTATAAATTGTATATAATGAATAATAATGAAATATATGACATGGTAAATCTACTGGATTTATGTATATGTATATTTCATCTACTTACTTCCATTCAAGACAACAATGAAAGGAAAACAGCATTCGTGCGTACGTACGGACTACTGTCTCCATGAATGGTGTGTTTCATTTCATTTATCTATCTATTATATATATATATATATATAGTGAATATATATGATATATCAATAATATTTTATATTCTGGAAGTAAGTAAATCATGATATAAGTAATAATAATGTCAAAAACAACAAGTCCAAACACCTACGATAAATGAAATAATTTTACCCAAAACGCTTATTTAACATGGAATTTACAAAAGAACGGGTAATATAAAGTCCTAAATGAACCATATATGATATCATAAAAATGAATATGATTCTGTAATAAGTTAATGGCATTATTTAAATCATTATATAGGAGGTTCGGATACGTATAAAGCATATCGGACATAAGGTTAGGGAAATATCACAATCTCATTTTTATCCGAGATTGTTTATACTTTGGTATTTACTGGGGTGTATTTAATCATCCAAATCATTGTTTTCTCAATATTTAATATTTATATTCTTTTACAATAGTTTAAATCCAAATTTACCCATCGGTGAGTTTTTATTAAAAGATATGAAAGGAATATTTTTTCGTTTTTCGTTTGAGGAACTTTTTGACTTTTCCGACAAAAGTACGAGAAGAATGTTTTTTAACTTATACGGCATCAATGGATTTTAAAACATTATTTCCAAGAAGCTTCCTTTACAAGTTTAAAAGTTTATTTTTAATCAAAATCTTTTATTTTATAATTGTAAGACATGTTAAGAAAGGAAAAGTGTTTTTGAAGCAGAAAAGATATTTTCCTCAAGAATGGAGTTCAAGTGTTTTATCAAAATTATTTTCCATCCAAGATATTAAAGGGTTCTGTTTTTATCCCTATTATTGAATTTATTTAATTATGTTGTGATGGAATTATATTTTTTATGTATTCCTTTATCTTATTTGAATTGTTTTATGATGTCACGATGTTTAAGATTCCCATTTTTATTACATGGGTTATTCTATGATGTATGGTTTATGATTTTGTGGCACACATAATAATGGTATCATTATGAGATGGGTGGGACCTATATCTCCCTCAAATGCATTGGGTAAAGATTTTTTATCTCATGAGATAGACATGGCTGGAATGTTAGGTTATACGGGTTCAGTGAAACAGGACTGAAACGAGGGTGACTCGGTTCAGAAATGGACTTTGTCCACTAAGATAGACTTGGCAATGAGTCTTGACTAATAAGACATGATTCACTATGATTATGTGTGTATGCCACACAGTTTCATGTTGTAAGTTATTATTATTGGTATTTCATTTCACTACTATGATTTATCCCATGTTATGAAATTATGCTCTCTTTTGCAGGTTAAGATTTTCAAAATGTTATGTTCTTATGAATATGATGTGATTGATATTTCTTTTGATTACCCTTACTGATCATTTGAGCTCACCCTTTTATGTTTTCTTTTTCCCAGGATATAAAGAAAGGTTTTAGGTAAAAAAAAGTGAAGATCTTTATGGGAGATGTTGAAGATCTTTCACCACGATTAGAAGATTATATTCAGAGTTTCCAAAGACACTAAACTATTACGATACTTGTGTGTGTGTGTTTTTGTTATGTACTAAGTATTCCGCAAAAGTAATGTAATGTCCATGTACGTCAGGCTTCAGGTATCTACAGTTGGTATCAGTGGAAAGGTTTAGTGAACCTTTGGAAACTAGGATGCGAAAACATTAGTGAGATCCCTAGAGATATTTCTATGGTATGTTTATGGATGTCTCTAAGGTTAATTATACGTATAGGTTATAGTCCTAGAATTGCGCTAACGATCATAGAATTTAACCTAAGATGTTAGATATTGAGGGTACTTCCCTTTTACTATGTTGTTTTCTCTACCATGATTTTTTCCTCTCACAAGATTCTTTTTGTGTTTTAGTTAATGGAGAGAACCAGAAGGAATTCGATTAAGATTGAATCCAATTGAAACATTGGTGACTATGAGCAACAAAATTGTGTAATTCCTATAGAGAAAGTTATTGAGAATATTCCGAATCAGTCATCGTGATATATGATTAACAAGGTGAAATTTAGGGGTATGCCTAATTCATCAAAGAAGAGGAAGATAAACTATTATGCATGTTCGCATGTTGAGGAGCATAAAGAAGGGATGATTGAGATTTATAAAGAAGGGAAGAATACCCTTAAGGAATACCTCAAATGGAGGGACCGATGTTATCTGTGTAGAGAAAAGGGTCATAGAGTGACAGACTATTATGGAGTTAAATGTCTTATTTGTGGAGAACATGGGCATTACCCAACTCAATGCCCGAATCTAAAAAGTTACTTCTAAATCAAGGAAGGACTTATTCCAGGACAATCATTGAAGTGGATGGACTGAAGTGTTTATGTATTGGTATTCATGAATAATGTTGTTGAGGTACTTTTATGGTGTATTGAAATATTTATGTATTGGTCTATTGTGGTTTTCAATAATTTTAAAGTACCGGTAACCATGAAAAGTGATTCAAATATTTTGGAAAGTAGATGAAAAGCACATAATTAAGGGATAAGGATAAAATGAAATGTTTGACAGTATTCATGAGTTCATGATTGATATAAGGACTAAGTGATATCATGGTTTGAGTATATAGAATTTTGAGGATTTTGGTATGTGGAAAGTGTTAACTTTTAACTGCATTCATGTTTTCACTATGGTTCAATGGGTATTCAATAGAATACATGATTAAGGCCTTTGAATGTTTGGAATGTGACCAACAAGACATATCTTATGATATATGGGGATCAACGATGGTATTAAATCTCTGGTAATCGTTTTCACTATATTATGAGAGTGGACTACAATATTATGGATAAGACTAAAGATTGGAATGGATTATGTTGGACATAAGTTAGTATTGTTTAAGGATTGAAGTTTTTTCGATATTATTTATGGGATGTTATAGTAATATAGTTTTAGAAAAAGGACAACCTACAGGACGGGCGACAGCCCATCGCGTCGGACAAGGCCGTGGGAATCGAACCCACAACCGAAGTGCGACTGGCCTTTATCGCTTACCACTGACCTATAGGAAGTCCCTGTTTAGTAGAAACTAGTTTTATTATATTAAGCAGTATGATATATGAAGTATAAGTCCATTTTATGAACCATATATCATTAATCTCACTATAGATGGACTTATGTATTTTTTGTTAACTTTTCTAACCTTTTGTTTGAGACAGATGGAATGACCCGTCATTATATCACATGATCTGCTGACACATCACGAATGACAAATTCAACTTCATTTCTTTAAGAGATGAAGTGTAAATTGTCCAAAGAACGACCAAAGGTGAGACTATACCGAAATCACGAAAGTATTTCTTCTAATTCCAATTTCATAAACTTTAGGGAAACGATCTTGAAAACCAAAAATTTTGTCCTAGTGCTCTTATATCTGATAAATCAGATGGTACCTTAGATCATCACAAATTTATGGCTTTGTGATTTCTGGCTTTTCCATAGCCATGTTCTCTACCACTCTCCATCAGAACATGATGGTTAGATTTTTCTTCCATATCCATATTTTTACCTATGTTCTTCTATGTGGAAACCCAGTGATGAGTTAATTTGGGTAACCATTACATTTCATGCTTTAGTTTTTTAAGCCAATTTTTGGTATTCCTTTTTACGATGTGGGTTTCTATTAAACAAACTTTCGAGTAGTAAACCATTTATAACCCCGATGAATTTCGAGGGAGAAATTCATTTTAAAGGGTGTAGAATGTAACACCCCGAGATTTTATGAAAAATATTCTTTTAATTTCCTTAATGCGTTGTGTTGTATGCTACCCCAAGATTACCTTGCGCTATACGCAACACCATATTAGCTTGTAGTATATGCAACACTATTCTTAGATCATGTTACACACAATTTTGATAATAGTTATTCTACGCAACATTGAGTATATATATATATATATATATATATTCAGTGTATAAATGAAATATGGTTGGATTCTGTTATACTCAACAACAAAGGAGTTGTGTACTACACACAACCCTGACTTGGCTTGCATTACACACAATCATGACCATCCTCGATAGCGTGTGTAGTACGCAATACCGAGTTTCACTAAACAACGATATGCTAATAAAATATTATTAAAACTAGCCGTTACGAATAGTAATAACCATATTTTAAAATTTTAGAAATTTTATCTCTCAAAATGGATTTCATTTTTGGATTTGGAGTATCGAATTTAGCCTAAGGTGAAATATTGGTACTTTTCGGATAACTTTCATTTTCTGATGAATAGTGAAAATTACTAAATTTTAATTAAAAACAATGTTTTTAATCAAAATAATTTATAGTGATAAATTATTAATTTGATTGGTTTTAAAGTATATTTAGAATATATTTTTACAATTTAATACAATTTTGGTCATTGGATGTAATTTCACATTTAAACCAGTTATAAACAAGTGTTAATCTTTATATAGTTATTATCACTTAAAAACATGACATTTGTTTTGACGAAGGGAATTAATTTTTAAATTATTTAATGTAACTGATATTTTTTGAATTTGGTAAAATATACATCATTTTTGAGTTCATAATATCAAATATAGCTTAGGCCTAATTTTTGGTATTTTTCTGGAAACTTTCATTTTTTGATGAATAGTGAAACCACTATGTGGTAGTAAAAAAATGAATTTTTCATAAAACGTAATTTTACCGATTCTGTGAGTGGAATTTCAAAAATCCGAGAGACACGGTTGATGTCAGTAAGTAAAATGTGGTTCAATGAGATGAAAGTAATTTTTGGTGAATAGTAACTTTTTACTTTTTTTAACCACGGTTAAAAGTAAATTGGGTAATTAAGGGTAAAAATGAGATTATTATTACCCTAACACATGTCCTAATTCTATTGGATAAGTGAAAGTACACCAAAAACAACCTTAGGAATAAACTATGGCCATTTAGGCCGATTTGGATTAGATTAGGACATTTATTATTATTTAATTCAAAAAAGAGTTAAAAGAGTTAAAATCAAAGTTTATTTACTAAAACATTTATAATATAGGGTTATACATAAGATAAATTCGATTTCAAATATTCATTAGAAAGATAATAAGCTTTCCTACATAATTATATTTTATTTATAATTTTTAGACATTAAATAATTTAATTTATTTATGACATAATGATGATGTAGTAATTACCATAATAGTGGAAAATTAGAATAATTGATATTATAAATACCCAAATAAATATAATTTGAGACTTTTTATGAATTCCACTAATTTTATAGGTTAATAGGACATGTTAGTATTGATTTAATTAACTTTTTTCGAACTAATCATTCTGTTATGATTTTCACAAAAATAAATTACCAATAGTGTCAAAATTGACATAAAATAGTTTTTAAAACAAATATTATATTATTAATTTTTATTTTATTCTTAAAAATCTAAGGTTCGGCCAAATGACTTAGATAAGATTATAAATATTAATAATAAACAACTAGGGGTTCTTTGGCTTGATATAGTATGTTTATTAACCATATAGTGTAAGAAAACAAAAAGACACGGTAAAAGTTAAATTATTTAACTTAGAGTTAAATCTAATTGATAAGGTTAAAATAATAACCTAAACTTGTCTAAATCCTATTGTATGAGAGGATGTCGACTCATACCCACTTTATCTTCAAAATAAGAACATTTGGAACCATTATAAAACGAATTTGACCTTAATATAAAATAATATTTTGAGATTTTCCTATGGTGCCCCTCTCCTCCCTTATAAAAGGGCACCTCCACCCTCTCCCCCTCACACCAATTTGAGAATTCATGCTCGGCCAACCCCTGCCAAAATCTCTTCTCCACTTCCCTAGTATCATCCTAGAGGTCCTGGTCTTCTTCAAATACCATCCTTATTTCTCTAAGTGGAGGATAAGAGAAGGCGCGTCCAAAAGTGGTAATATCCATTACCGATCTTTTTCAATTTCTTTCTTCTTCAACTTCTTCTTATATAGTTGTTCCATGATAAAGTAATAACATCAGTATTTATTATAAACTGATATGTTATTATAAATATGAAACAACTCTAATTAACCTTCTATCCATCCTACGGAAAAAGGAAATCACCGCGTGTGCGTACGTACGAAATACCGTCTCCACGCCGTAGTGTAGTCTAGTTTCCGCCACCACCTTAATTGGATGGGTATAATGGTTTAATGAGTAACTATATATGATTATTATAAATTGATATTGATACTGAAATATTATGCATACACTTCAACACAATTCCACGGCCATGGGAACGATATCATCGCTCGTGCGTACGTACGGACTACCGTCTCCACGACGCGATGAGATTCATTATCCATATTAACCATTCCAGAATGATTATAAAGTATATATAATGAATAATAATGAAATATATGACATGGTAAATCTACTGGATTTATGTATATATATATGTCATCTACTTACTTCCATTCAATACAATAAGGAAAGGAAAACAACGTTCATGCGTACGTACGGACTACCGTCTCCATGAACGGTGTGTTTCATTTTATTTATCTATCTATTATATATATATATACTGAATATATATGATATATAAATCATATTTTATATTCGGGAAGTAAGTAAATCATTATATATGTAATAATAATGTCAATAACAACAAGTCCAAACACTTACGATAAATGAAACAATTTTACCCAAAACGCTTCTTTAACATGGAATTTACAAAAGAATGGGTAATATAAAGTCATAAGTGAACCATATATGATATCATAACAATGAATATGATTCTGTAATAATTTAATGACATTATTTAAATCATTATACAGGAGGTTCTAATACGTACAAAGCATATCGGACATAAGGTAAGGGAAATATCACAATCTCATTTTTATCCGAGATTGTTTATACTTTGGTATTTAATGGGGTGTATTTTATCATCCACATTAATGTTTTCTCAATATATTACATTTATATCCTTTTACAATAGTTTAAATCAAATTTTACCCTTTGGTGAGTTTTTATTAAAAGATATGAAAGGAATCTTTTGTCGTTTTTCGTATGAGGTACTTTTTGACTTTTCCGACGAAAGTACGAGAAGAATGTTTTTTTAACTTATACGGCATGAATGGATTTTTAAAACATTATTTCCAAGAAGATTCCTTTAAAAGCTTTCACATTTATTTTTAATCAACTTCTTTTAGTTTATAATTGTATGACATGTTAAGAAAGGAAAAGTGTTTTTGAAGCAGAAAGGATATTTTCCTCAAGAATGGAGTTCATGTGGTTTATCAAAATTATTTTCCATCTAAGATAATAAAGGGTTCTGTTTTTATCCCTATTATTGCATTTATTTCATTATGTTGTGATGGAATTATATTTTTTATGAATTCCTTTATCTTATATGAATTGTTTTATGATGTCACGATGTTTAAGATTCCCATTTTTATTACATGGGTTATTCTATGATGTATGGTTTATGATTTTGTGGCACACATAAGAATGGTATCATTTTGAGATGGGTGGGACCTATATCTACCTCCAATGCATTGGGTAAAGATTTTTTATCTCATGAGATAGACATGGCTGGAATGTTAGGTTATACGGGTTCAGTGAAACAGGACTGAAACGAGGGTGACTCGGTTCAGAAATGGACTTTGTCCACTAAGATAGTCTTGGAAATGAGTCTTGACTAATAAGACATGATTCACTATGATTATGTGTGTATGCCACACAGTTTCAAGTTGTTA
The DNA here is from genome assembly GCA_963277665.1 of Viscum album. Taxonomy (NCBI): domain Eukaryota; kingdom Viridiplantae; phylum Streptophyta; class Magnoliopsida; order Santalales; family Viscaceae; genus Viscum; species Viscum album. The sequence goes on from OY728159.1 coordinate 1,210,927,638, forward strand.
GTTATGATTATTGGTATTTCATTTCACTACTATGATTTATCCCATGTTATGAAATTATGCTCTCTTTTGCAGGTTAATATTTTCAAAATGTTATGTTCTTATGAATATGATGTGATTGATATTTCTTTTGTTTACCCTTACTGATCATTTGAGCTCACCCTTTTATGTTTTCTTTTCCCCAGGATATAAAGAAAGTTTTTAGGTAAAAAAAGTGAAGATCTTTATGGGAGATGTTGAAGATCATTAACCACGATTAGAAGATTATATTCGGAGTTTCCAAAGACACTAAACTATTACGATCCTTGTTTGTGCGTTTTTGTTATGTACTAAGTATTCCGAAAAAGTAATGTAATGTCCATGTACGTCAGGCTTCAGGTATCTACAGTTGGTATCAGTGGAAAGGATTATTGAACCTTTGGAATCTAGGATGCGAAAACATTATTGAGATCCCTAGAGATATTTCTATGGTATGTTTATGGATGTCTCTAAGGTTAATTATACGTATAGGTTATAGTCCTAGAATTGCGCTAACGATCATAGAATTTAACCTAAGATGTTAGATATTGAGGGTACTCCCCCTTTACTATGTTGTTTTCTCTACCAAGATTTTTTCCACTCACAAGATTCTTTTTGTGTTTTAGTTAATGGAGAGAACCAGAAGGAATTCGGTTAAGATTGAATCCAATGGACAAATTGGTGACTATGAGCAACAAAATTGTGTAATTCCTATAGAGAAAGTTATTGAGAATATGCCGAATCAGTCATCGTGATATATGATTAACAAGGTGAAATTTAGTGGTATGCCTAATTCATCAAAGAAGAGGAAGATAAACTATTATGCATGTTAGCATGTTGAGGAGCATAAAGAAGGGATGATTGAGATTTCTAAAGAAGGGAAGAATAACCTTGAGGAATACCTAAAATGGAGGGACCGATGTTATCTGTGTAGAGAAAAGGGTCATAGAGTGACAGACTGTTATGGAGTTAAATGTCTTATTTGTGGAGAACATGGGCATTACCCAACTCAATGACCGGATCTAAAAGTTACTTCTAAATCAAGGAAGGACTTATTCCAGGACAATCATTGAAGTGGATGGACTGAAGTGTTTATGTATTGGTATTCATGAATAATGTTGTTGAGGTACTTTTATGGTGTATTGAAATATTTATGTATTGGTCTATTGTGGTTTTCAATAATTTTAAAGTACCGGTAACCATGAAAAGTGATTCAAATATTTTGGAAAGTAGATGAAAAGCGTATAATTAAGGGATAAGGAGAAAATGAAATGTTTGACAGTATTCATGAGTTCATGATTTATATAAGGACTAAGTGATATCATGGTTTTATTATATAGAATTTTGAGGATTTTGGTATGTGGAAAGTGTAAACTTTTAACTGCATTCATGTTTTCACTATGGTTCAATGGGTATTCAATAGAATACATGATTAAGGCCTTTGAATGTTTGGAATGTGACCAACAAGACATATCTTATGATATATGGGGATCAACGATGGTATTAAATCTCTGGTAATCGTTTTCACTATATTATGAGAGTGGACTACAATATTATGGATAAGCCTAAAGATTGGAATGGATTATGTTGGACATAAGTTAGTATTGTTTAAGGATAGAAGTTTTTTCGATATTATTTATGGGATGTTATAGTAATATAGTTTTAGAAAAAGGACAACCTGCAGGACGGGCGACAGCCCATCGCGTCGGACAAGGCCGTGGGAATCGAACCCACAACCGAAGTTCGACTGGCCTTTATCACTTACCACTGACCTATAGGAATTCCCTGTTTAGTAGAAACTGGTTTTATTATATTAAGCTGTATGGTATATGAAGTATAAGTCCATTTTAGGAACCATATATCATTAATCTCACTATAGATGGACTTATGTATTTTTTGATAACTTTTCTAACCTTTTGTTTGAGACAGATGGAATGACCCGTCATTATATCACATGATCTGCTGACACATCACGAATGACAAATTCAACTTCATTTCTTTAAGAGATGAAGTGTAAATTGTTCAAATAACGACCAAAGGTGAGACTATACCGAAAGCACGAAAGTATTTCTTCTAATTCCAATTTCATCAACTTTAGGGAAACGATCTTGAAAACCAAAAATTTTGTCCTAGTGCTCTTATATCTGATAAATCAGATGGTACCTTAGATCATCACAAATTTATGGCTTTGTGATTGCTGGCTTTTCCATAGCCATGTTCTCTACCACTCTTCATCAGAACATGATGGTTAGATTTTTCTTCCATATCCAAATTTTTACCAATGTTCTTCTATGTGGAAACCCAGTGATGAGTTAATTTGGGTAACCATTACATTTCATGCTTTAGTTTTTTAAGCCAATTTTTGGTATTCCTTTTTACGATGTGGGTTTCTATTAAACAAACTTTCGAGTAGTAAACCATTTATAACCCCGATGAATTTCGAGGGAGAAATTCATTTTAAAGGGGGTAGAATGTAACACCCTGAGATTTTATGAAAAATATACTTTTAATTTCCTTAATGTCTTGTGTTGTATGCTACCCCAATATTACCTTGCGCTATACGCAACACCGTATTAGCTTGTAGTATACGCAACACTATTCTTAGATCATGTTACACACAATTTTGATAATAGTTATTCTACGCAACATTGAGTATATAAATATATATATATATTCAGTGTCTAAATGAAATATGGTTGGATTCTTTTATACTCAACAACAAAGGAGTTGTGTACTACACGCCACCCTGACTTGGCTTGCATTACACGCAATCATGACCATCCTCGATAGCGTGTGTAGTACGCAATACCGAGTTTCACTAAACAACAATATGCTAATAAAATATTATTAAAACTAGCCATTACGAATAGTAATAACCATCTTTTAAAATTTTAGAAATTTTATCTCTCAAAATGGACTTCATTTTTGGATTTGGAGTATCGAATTTAGCCTAAGGTGAAATATTGGTACTTTTCGGATAACTTTCATTTTCTGATGAATAGTTAAAATTACTAAATTTTAATTAAAAACAATGTTTTTAATCAAAATAATTTATAGTGATAAATTATTAATTTCATTGGTTTTAAAGTATATTTAGAATATATTTTTACAATTTAATACAATTTTGGTCATTGGATGTAATTTCACATTTAAACCAGTTATAAACAAGTGTTAATCTTTTGATAGTTATTATCACTTAAAAACACGCCATTTGTTTTGACGACGGGAATTAATTTTTAAATTATTTAATGTAACTGATATGTTTTGAATTTGGTAAAATAGACATCATTTTTGAGTTCATAATATCAAATATAGCTTAGGCCTAATTTTGGTATTTTTCTGGAAACTTTCATTTTTTTATGAATAGTGAAACCACTAAGTGGTAGTAAAAAAATGAATTTTTCATAAAACGTAATTTTACCGATTCTGTGAGTAGAATTTCAAAAATCCTAGAGACACGGTTGATTTCAGTAAGTAAAATGTGGTTCAATGAGATGAAAGTAATTTTTGGTGAATAGTAACTTTTTACTTTTTTTAACCACGGTTAAAAGTAAATTGGGTAATTAATGGTAAAAATGATATTATTATTACCCTAACACATGTCCAAATTCTATTGTATAAGTGAAATTACACCAAAAACAACCTTAGGAATAAACTATGGCCATTTAGGCCGACTTGCATTAGATTAGGACATTTATTATTATTTAATTCAAAAAAAGAGTTAAAAGAGTTAAAATCAAAGTTTATTTACTAAAACATTTATAATATAGGGTTATACATAAGATAAATTCGATTTAAAATATTCATTAGTAATCTAATAAGCATTCCTACATAATTATATTTTATTTCTAATTTTTATACATTAAATTATTTAATTTATTGATGACATAATGATGATTTAGTAATTACCATAATAGTGGAAAATTAGAATAATTGATATTATAAATACCCAAAGAAATATAATTTGAGACTTTTTATGAATTCCACTAATTTTATAGGTTAATAGGACATGTTAGTATTGATTTAATTAACTTTTTTCGAACTAATCATTCTGTTATGATTTTCACAAAAATAAATTACCAATATTGTCAAAATTGACATAAAATAGTTTTTAAAACAAATATTATATTATTAATTTTTATTTTATTCCTAAAAATCTAAGGTTCGGAAAAATGACTTAGATAAGATTACAAATATTAATAATAAACAACTAGGGGTTCATTGGCTTGATATAGTATGTTTATTAACCATATAGTGTAAGAAAACAAAAAGACACGGTAAAAGTTAAATTATTTAACTTAGAGTTAAATCTAATTGATAAGATTAAAATAATAACCTAAACGTGTCTAAATCTTATTGTATGAGAGGATGTCGACTCATACCCACTTTATCTTCAAAATAAGAACATTTGGTACCATTATAAACCGAATTTTACCTTAATATAAAATAATATTTTGATATTTTCCTATGGTGCCCCTCTCCTCCCTTATAAAAGGGCACCTCCACCCTCTCCCCCTCACACCAATTTGAGAATTCATGCTCGGCCAACCCCTGCCAAAATCTCTTCTCCACTTCCCTAGTATCATCCTAGAGGTCCTGGTCTTCTTCAAAGACCATCCTTATTTCTTTAAGTGGAGGATAAGAGAAGGCGCGTCAAAAAGTGGTAATATCCATTACCGATCTTTTTCAATTTCATTCTTTTTCAAAATATTATTATATAGTTGTTCCATGATAAAGTAATAACATCAGTATTTATTATAAACTGATATGTTATTATAAATATGAAACAACTCTAATTAACCTTCTATCCATCCTACTGAAAAAGGAAATCACCGCGTGTGCGTACGTACGAAATACCGTCTCCACGCCGTAGTGTAGTCTAGTTTCCGCCACCACCTTAATTGGATGGGTATAATGGTTTAATGAGTAACTATATATGATTATTATAAATTTATATTGATACTGAAATATTATAAATACACTTCAACACAATTCCACGGCCATGGGAACGATATCATCGCTCGTGCGTACGTACGGACTATCGTCTCCACGACGCGATGAGATTCATTATCCATATTAACCATTCCAGAATGATTATAAATTATATATAATGAATAATAATGAAATATATGACATGGTAAATCTACTGGATTTATGTATATATATATATGTCATCTACTTACTTCCATTCAATACAATAAGGAAAGGAAAACAGCGTTCATGCGTACGTACGGACTACCGTCTCCATGAACGGTGTGTTTCATTTTATTTATCTATCTATTATATATATATATACTGAATATATATGATATATAAATCATATTTTATATTCGGGAAGTAAGTAAATCATTATATATGTAATAATAATGTCAATAACAATAAGTCCAAACACCTACGATAAATGAAACGATTTTACCCAAAACACTTCTTTAACATGGAATTTACAAAAGAATGGGTAATATAAAGTCATAAGTGAACCATATATGATATCATAACAATGAATATGATTATTTAATAATTTAATGACATTATTTAAATCATTATACAGGAGGTTCCGATACGTACAAAGCATATCGGACATAAGGTAAGGGAAATATCACAATCTCATTTTTATCCGAGATTGTTTATACTTTGGTATTTAATGGGGTGTATTTTATCATCCACATCAATGTTTTCTCAATATATAACATTTATATCCTTTTACAATAGTTTAAATCAAATTTTACCCTTTGGTGAGTTTTTATTAAAAGATATGAAAGGAATCTTTTGTCGTTTTTCGTATGAGGTACTTTTTGACTTTTCCGACAAAAGTACGAGAAGAATGTTTTTTTTAACTTATACGGCCTGAATGAATTTTTAAAACATTATTTCCAAGAAGATTCCTTTCAAATAATTCAAGTTTATTTTTAATCAACTTCTTTTAGTTTATAATTGTATGACATATTAAGAAAGGAAAAGTGTTTTTGAAGCAGAAAGGATATTTTCCTCAAGAATGGAGTTCAAGTGGTTTATCAAAATTATTTTCCATCTAAGATAATAAAGGGTTCTGTTTTTATCCCTATTATTGCATTTATTTCATTATGTTGTGATGGAATTATATTTTTTATGAATTCCTTTATCTTATATGAATTGTTTTATGATGTCACGATGTTTAAGATTCCCATTTTTATTACATGGGTTATTCTATGATGTATGGTTTATGATTTTGTGGCACACATAAGAATGGTATAATTTTGAGATGGGTGGGACCTATATCTCCCTCCAATGCATTGGGTAAAGATTTTTTATCTCATGAGATAGACATGGCTGGAATGTTAGGTTATACGGGTTCAGTGAAACAGGACTGAAACGAGGGTGACTCGGTTCAGAAATGGACTTTGTCCACTAAGATAGTCTTGGCAATGAGTCTTGACTAATAAGACATGATTCACTATGATTATGTGTGTATGCCACACAGTTTCATGTTGTAAGTTATGATTATTGGTATTTCATTTCACTACTATGATTTATCCCATGTTATGAAATTATGCTCTCTTTTGCAGGTTAAGATTTTCAAAATGTTATGTTCTTATGAATATGATGTGATTGATATTTCTTTTGTTTACCCTTACTGATCATTTGAGCTCACCCTTTTATGTTTTCTTTTCCCCAGGATATAAATAAAGGTTTTAGGTAAAAAAAGTGAAGATCTTTATGGTAGATGTTGAAGATCTTTCACCACGATTAGAAGATTATATTCCACGTTTCCAAAGACACTAAACTATTACGATCCTTGTGTGTGTGTTTTTGTTATGTACAAAGTTATCCTCAAAAGTAATGTAATTTCCATGTACATCAGGCTTCAGGTCTCTACAACATTGGTAACATTAGAATCAATAACACATGAATGTAATAAATTACATAGACAATTTATTTATCACAAATTATTATGTATAAAATTAATAACATGATGTGGAATTAGTATATAAACCTTATAAAAAAATATAGGTGCAGAATATTAATCACGCCTCAATGAAAAACAATTGAGACAATGAACCCTTATTTCGTTGAAATTTTTATAATCAAAAGTCATTAGAAGCATGAAAATAATATTATTAAATAATTTCCATGAACTAAATCACTAATTATACAAAAATTCATACATGTGAATTAAACACACCACAAAAACAATTGGTGCACAATAATAAAACAGTATATAATGATGAAGAATTTAGGAAAAAACCCTAATAGATTTACTAATTTTGTAATCAAAAAACAATAAAAATATTTTAAATAATTTGGATTTATAAATCCAATGATCTAAGAAATATATTATTAAATAAAATATATCATCTTAATGTTTATAAGTCATATAAATTAGAATTTTCATCACAATATTATAAATGACTCAATTAGAATAAGTTTAGACAAAAAACCATTTCATTATAGATGAATTTATTAATAGGATCTAGAAAATCCAATATAATAAATTTTGGATTATTATTATTATATAAATAAATTAAATCCATTTATATAATCTCATATATAATCACATTATATCATATTAACACATATTTGTTCACTATTCTCCATTACAATTGTTGTGGAATATGTAAATAGCTTTGTTTTCATATACGTTTTAGTTTAGAAGCTAATTTCCATTCACGTAGATCATTATTCATTCATCTACAATAGATTAATCATTTAATAAAAAATATATATTCATTATATAAATATTCTTATAAATTCATATACATTGGTGATGTTAAATTAATTACATCACTTATTAGAGATATTAATCTCCACAAACACAGAAGTGATGTTTCCACTTTTCGATTGAGGGTATGAGATAAATGTAACAGATAATTAATATGTATGGAATTGTTATAATTTAATAAATATCTTATATTTTCATTAAGTATATCCCATTTACAATCTAATTAATGTTGAAATTACAATAAAACCTCATCACACTGTGGAGATATTAGTCCACACATACACATGAGTGACATTATAATTTAGTAATAGGTCCAAAGGTAAGAAGTAATTATAGGTACCAAATAATACTATAATATTCATTTTATTTTATCCAATGTATGTGGTTCTTTTAGAAAATCTCATTAATGAACAGTAGAATTTGGGAGATACCGGGTAAGTAAAAGAAATGTTTTTAATGTGATATGTTGTTCATGATGTGAGTGAGATGTTCAAGACTACAACTGGCATTTATAGTTCAATAAAAGAAAATTAACAAGGTATAATTTAAGAAGTGTACTATCAGTTCATTATGTGAATGTGTGTAGAATCAGATTCAATTAATCGATAAAATGAAAATAATAATTCAAACATTCATTTCAAGACATTAATCTACCCCATATTATTAGATTAAAGAAGCATGTCTTTTAGTGTGTCATACAACTCGGGCCATGCATGATGTGAATTTAATAAGCATTCCCTAAATTTTAATTTGTTAGTGTATATATAAATATAAATTCCCCATTATTATAGTCAGAAACACTCGAATTATTTTCCAACTTTAAGATGATATAGTTTCTTATTCCGGGTGTTTGGAATCCCTTACAATTGGGAATGATCTGTGGTTTATAAACATTAATATATTTTGATCAGAGTTGATTAATTCCACCATATATTATGGTTTGTTCTATTATTGGGGTTTTCCTATATCTTTAATATTCCCATGTTATAGTAGATGATATTCATTTTGTTTATGTATTTAATTAATGCTTATAATTATGGTAGTGACGTGATGATATAGTTGGTCTATAGTTTTAATTTTGGAGTCATTATCAGATGTTTATGATTGATATTAATTACCATTCATGGATAATAAAATTATTATGTTTAGAAATTAATTTATTCATTAATTATATTTTTTTAATTTATTATAATTCCCCTGCCTTAAACCTTACTTAATCTTGAGTTATTACTAGATTACACATTGAGGATCTTTTTAGGTTTAGTGTTTTAGAGAATTAGATCATGAAACTTTCATTACATTCCACATTTAAACAAAGTGGTTACATAAAAGACAATATTCATTCGTCCCATCAACGGAAACATATTTAAAATAAAACACAGATTCTTTATTGACACATCCTTGACACTATCATCACATCATTTACCTTTCCCTTGACCTGTGAAAAACATTTCAAAAACTTGGGATGACCATAAAAAGCTCAGTAAGGTTTATAAAAATATGGAAAGGAAACATGAGTTCATATATACATAAGAATGAAATCATACTTTACCCATAAAACATAGGCACTTTAACATACCTCATCAAACCATGAATAACTCATAGAAATCATACGACTTAAAGGTAACTTGAGGCATTCATAACATTCTTACGTAGGGAGTAACCCTCTTGGTTACGTTTGGAATACCCATCATAGTATATTCCCTAAATCTCTTCGGAGAAACCTTAACGTTTCACTCCTTCGCATTACCCAATGCATTGGAGAGCTATATCGGGATCACCTGCCCTTAGCTTATCACGGAACCACCTGTCCTCATAACAACGCCAAAGAACCATAACATAATCTTATCACATAAAACATGCATAAAGGAAACATAACATTTCCATCTTTAAATAACAAGATATCAATACAACACATTGATATAAAAACATTATCAAAACCATTTTCAATACCAAAAGAAAAGAAAAGTAAAACATGGTACTTATTTTTCTTTTAAAAAGAAGGTATGGCTTATAGAAGAAGTGGAAACTCAAATGATGGTCATGGCGGCGGAGAAGTCGTTGTCGCCGCATACGTACGACAAAAACATTCCCTTTTTTCATTTAGTAAAACGCTTCGTATAAAAAAGATTCTTTTTTGGATAAACGTAATTGTAAAAGGGGTTTATACACCGTATAAAAGAGGGTCGTGTATAAAACAAAATATGCCTCAATGAATGGAGATTGAGACGAAGTCCCTTACAAAGACGATATCCTTGGTTTAAGGATAAATCAATTGAATAATTATGTGTGACAAACGAATACACAAAATATAAGTGGATATTAAGTGTAAAATAATCAAAAGTCATTCACACATTTTCAAAAGATGACATATTCAATAACTACATGTTGAACCCAACGAAATCAAAATTGGGTTAAGAAGTTCCCCTGACAGCCTAACGGTGTCACATCAAAATGAGTTGATGAGAGATAAAAAAGGGTATCTCATCACATGGACATAAAATTTACATCAATAAGGTTATATTAGAACATATCCCAACGTAACAATATATAAATTAAAAGACCCAACAAAATAAGTCTTTTAAAAAGAGGAGGGTGAAAGGTTCCGTTACCGACATGGGTATCTTTCGAAACATATGCCCCATGAAAGAAGGACAATACATCATTGATGTAAATACTCATAAATGAAAGAATATTACACAATGAGTAAAATAATGGTCAGTACATACACCACTCTAAGTAAATTGTGGCAAATGTAGCATAAATCTCACGGGAATAAAAGTGAGATGAAAAATCCCTTACAAAAACTCGGCAGCCTAACGGCGCCACTTAAATCTTACAAAAATGGATTCATGATATCAAATAGAGTATCTCATCATATTAAAATAAAATTTACAGCAAGCGGAATATAAAAGAACATTCCCCATCATAACAAAGAGGATCTTAAAAGAAGTGACATAAAGGGGAGTACATAAAGAGAAAGAGAGAGGTTAGATCTCTTACGAAAATTTGGCACCCTAACGGCGCTACTCAAAACATCCAAAATTGATTGATGAGAGAGAATAGGGTCTCTCATAATATGAACATAAAAATTACTGTAAGATTAATATAAAAGAACATCCCAATAACAAGAAAGATGAGCTTAGAAGGAATGACACAAAAGAGTGTACTTAAAAAGAAAGAGATGAGTAGGATCCCTTACCTCAAGTCCAACTTGTCTTGTTCATTTCTTTATATTCCTGAATAATTAACATTGGTCAATTTATAATTTATTAAATATGTCCTATAAATATTATTATTCAGTTCATATCACATATTTAAATGTTATAATAATTGGTTAATAATATGAGTTCATATCAGAGGTTTTTGTCGATGTTTGGTACATGACTCAAAAATTGAACTTGTTGGAAAATAATTTTCCATGTAGTTATAGGTATATAATATCCAGAATAGTATTGATGTTTTAAATATCATATTTATTCATTATATATTCATTTTATACTATTCCTTAGAATTTGGAGATAAAAATTAAAAGCACCGTTCGTGGAGACGTTAGGCCATACGTACGCATGAACACTACTTTCATTTTTTTGTCATATTAATGGAATTAAAACAAAATGAGATATATATATACATATATATGTTATAATTCCAAAATGATATCCATAATTTATATGTAATATATTACATATATATCCATTATATATATGTACTTATAATAGTACATAACATTTTGAGATAAAAAATGAAATGTACCGTTCATGGAGACGGTAAGCCGTACGTACGCATGAACGCTACTTTCATTTCTATCTCATACTTTAATGGAAATAATAATAATTATATAGAGGTATATTATAATTCCAGTATAACATCATATATAATAACATTAAATCCATCCTTTATACGTCCCATGTATGGCATTAACGAATCACATCACTTTGAGGGGGCGGTAGTCCGCACTTCCTCAAATGAAGATATCGCGTTTACCCATAATGGAAACCATAAAGGTATGCCCAAAATGAAAAATAAATAATCTTAAGGAAAACATAAACATATTATATATCATATATAATTATAGTTTAATCTTAATGGACACCTTTTAAGGTGTTAAAAGAATGTTGAACAATCATCGTTTCAGGAGGCCGAAATTCATCATCCACAGAAACAATATGTTCTTTAACCATTAGATGTAGGTGTATGAAAGTGTAGCTCGAATACTTATTATACCAAAATCCTATTATATTGATGATACTGGAGTTGTTACAAAAAAAATGAATAAAAATAGTTTAGGGGGTTGGTGAAACAAAATAAAACAAAAGGACTCAAGTGAAGACATTACCTTAAAATCGGGTAACTCCCTTTGGTTTGAGCTCAAAGGATTCCTTGGGAATACTTCTTCCCAATGTTAGGTTTCAAGGAGTTATATAGGGATGTTGAGAGACAAAATGGGCAGGGGTTGGCCGAGCCAAAGGCTTTGGGAGTGTGGGTAAGGAGGTAGAGGTGGGTGCCTTTTATAAGAGGAGAGGAGGGGCACTCTTGTAAAGTTAAAAAATGTTACTTTATTTTAAAATGAGTTTCGGATTTTAAAGGTCCCAAATTGATGTATTTCGAGGTTATAGTGATAAGGGTTCCAAATCCACTCATCCAATTGGTTTTGGACAACTGTAATTTTTAGATATTACATTATCTTTCCATTTTATTTAAATTGTTAAATAATGAGGTCATCGCTACATCATCATTATGTCAAAAATAATTTAATTTATTTAATGTCTATAAATTATAAAACAAATACTATGATGTAGGAAATCTTTTTAGCTTTCTAATGAATATTTATAGTCAAAATTCTGATTTCTATAACCCCATGTAAAAATTGTTTTAGTAAAATAACTCATGTTTGTGTCATTTTTACTTTAACATTAAATAAAAAGTTATTTATGTCATTTCCCAAACAAAGTGGCTCCATGGGGTCCCCAAGTTTACCCATGGCTTGTCTTGGTCGGACATGACAGATCCAATGAGAGTACTACATGTTTCAAGCTCATCTAATATTATTAAAACATTATTTTTACCCTAAACTACACTAATAACCACTAATCGCGATTAAGAGCTTAAAAGTTACTATTCACCAAAAAATTATTTTAATCACATTGAACCACATTTTACCATTTAATGACAACCATGTATGTCGTATTTTTAAAAATCAAATCACAGAAGTGGCAAAGTTTCATTTAAATGAATAATCAGTCTCTTTAACTACCACTTAGCGGTTTCACTATTCATCAAAAATTGATGTTTTTCAGAAAAATACCAAAACTTCACCCTAAGCTATATTTGATATTCTGAATTCAAAAATGATGTCTATTTTACAAAATTCAAAACATATAAGATGCATTAATTAATTTTAATTAATTTCCACTGTCAAAACAAATAACGTGTTTTTATGAAACAAAATGTATCAAAAGATTGACACTAGTTTAAGTCCGATTTGAACGTGAAATTAATTCCATCGACCACTATTGGATTAAATGGTAAAAATATATTCTAATTTCACTTTAAAAACAATTCAAAAGATAATCTAATCATATAAATAAATTATATTAAAAAGAGGTTTTGAATTAAAATACAACATTTTAAACTATTCATTAAAAATCGAACTTTATCGAAAAGATACAAAAAATTTACACAAAGTAAATTTTGATGTCCCGATTCTAAAGAAGAGTTTTATTTGGCCAAATATAATGTATAAGAGTGAACAAAACTATATTTAATGACGGTTCTCCATCAATAGGCGATAAGTGAACCTTTAGTGAAAACTAGGGCATATACGCCAAAAATTGAATTCTTTCCATATTTTAAGCCTTTATCTTTTATTGGATAAATGAAAAAACATTTAAAAACATATATAATCATATTTTAGTTATTTCTATCCATTCCCGCCAATACAATGGCTACATGTTAACTACCATTTAAAATAGTATTATTTTATTATTAGAGTGCAACGTATGATTCCCAAGAAACTCGTTGTTGCGTGTTGGGTACGCCATCGAGCATAGCATCCTCTTTAAAGACATATTAATATTTTATTCACAAATATGGATAAATATGAAAATTTCTTATTATTTATTTACCTGGCGTGTTACATCCTTCCCCCCTTTTGGGAATTGCATCCTCGCAATTTTTAAAATTGGGCTTGGAAACATCCTTGAAAGTCCCACATCGGAAGAAGAGTCGGTAAAACAATCACTTTAAAATAAAGAAAGATAAGTACAAAGGTCACCCGAGTTAACCCATACTAGGATTCCAGGTATGAAAATATGGACATGGAGGAAAAAACGAAGGTTCATGTTCTGATGGAGAGTGATAGTAAACATGTCTATGAGAAAGTTAAACATAAGAAAATCACAAACTTGGTATGGGTTAAACGGTATTCGATTCCCCAGTAGGAAAAGTTCATAGATAAAATTTTTGTTTTAAGTTAATTTTTATTGAGGAATTTATTCATAAGGAAACATAATCACTTATCATATTGACTTTCAACTTTTACTAGATTCCTTAATCAAACTCATATTTTCTCCAAAAGACGAGTATTTAGGAACACTTGTTCGCATTAAGAGTACTATAATCAATTTCTAGAGAATAACCTAATCCACAATAGAGAACTATATACTTCCCATGTATTTAGACTCTAACCAAAACCAAAACCAAAAAGGTTAGTACATGATCAGATAATCCAGAAAAGGATAACACTTTATAAAAAGAAAATCTATTCTTAATCTCCAAAATTTGTCCAACAAAACCCAAAGTTCAACGAGGACCATTCGATAAAAAATTTGTCCATAAAATTCTTCAAAGTAAACCAAACTAAGATTGAAACCCAAATATTTTGAAGGATTTAGTCACATTTTCTACCAAGTTAAATCGTATCATTTATCTCCAAACCACATAAGTTTCCCTTAATGTCTCGTATTGAAAAGTAATTAATCCTAATCACTTATTCTCCATGATAGGTTAATAAATTTCCAAAGATACCCCAAAATCAAAGTAATATTAATTAATATAATCATCTAACTAAAAAAGAATCAGTCAAACTAAACAGGGACTTCACGTAGTCCAGTGGTAGGCGATAAATACCAGTTGCACTTTGGTTGTGGGTTTGATTCCCGCAGCTTTGTCCGACGTGACGGGTTGTCACATGGTCTGAATGTTGTCCTTTTTCCAAAACTATATAATTATTAAAACATTATCCAAAACGAGATAAAATATTCAAAAATAACCATAACATAATTTAACCTCAATTTATCTCATGCCATTCATTTTCCATTATAACATATAATAACCCATAATTACCTCAAAAGTAAGGATCATATAAACCCTAATGGTTACCTTTTTAATTATTACCTGAACTTCCACATCGATTTTTCATCTTGTACATGATGAATTATAGAACATACCAAGGTTCAACTGGTTGATCATGACTCCTTGATAGTTGGTTTAGAACAACCACGAGTTTCCTCATTGAATCCTCCATTTTATCTAGTATCATAATCAGAGAACCACCACAGTTTCCTTCAAACTTCTTGTCTCTTTGGTGCCTACTAGATCCATCCATTCACTAAAAATAGAAATGTCAGTGTGAGTATATCAACAAAACCATCATGTACTAATGAGGAAGGTAAACACTAAGATATACTTACTCATTCACTTTATCTAAAACTAGGACTCTTTCTGAAATCCTAACCATTATGGTAATGTCACTTATGCTTAAAGAATACCCTAACCTCTAACATTATCTAAACCGACCTTTGATACCAACTATAAGTCCCCTACCGTAAACCTTACTTAATCATGAGTTATTACAAGATTACACATTGAGGATCTTTTTAGGTTTAGAGTTTTAGAGAATTAGATCATGAAACTTGCATTACATTCCAAATTTAAACAAAGTGGTTACATAAAAGATAATATTCATTCTTCCCATCAACGGAAACATATTTAAAATAAAACACATCATCTTTCTTGACACATCCTTGACACTATCATCACATCATGTACCTTTCTCTTGACCTGTGAAAAACATTTCAAAAACTTGGGATGAGCATAAAAAGCTCAGTAAGGGTTATAAAAATATGGAAAGGAAACATGAGTTCCTATATACATAAGAATAAAATCATACATTACCCATAAAACAAAAGCACTTTAACATACCTCATTAAACCATGAATAAATAATAGAAATCATAAGTCATAAAGGTAACTTAAGGCATTCATAACATTCTTACGTAGGGAGTAACCCTCTTGGTTACGTTTGGAATACCCATCATAGTATATTCCCTAAATCGCTTCGGAGAAACCATAACGTTTCCCTCCTCCGCATTACCCAATGCATTGGAGAGCTATATCGGGCTCACCCGCCCTTAGTTTATCACGGAACCACCCGTCTTCATAACAATTCCCAAGAACCATAACATAATCTTATCACATAAAACATGCATAAAGGAAACTTAACATTTCCATCCTTAAATAACAAGATATAAATACAACACATTGATTTAAAAACATTATCAAAACCATTTTCAATACCAAAATAAAAGAAAAGTAAAACATGTTATTTATTTTTCTTTTAAAAAGAATGTGTGGATTGTAGAAGAAGCCGAAACTCAAATGATGGTCACGGCGGCTGAGAAGTCGTTGTCATCGCATACATACGACAAAAACATTCTCTTTTGTCGTTTAGTAAAACGCTTCGTATAAAAATTATTCCTTTTTGGATAAACATAAAATTCAAAGGGGTTTATACACCGTATAAAATATGGTTGTGTATAAAACAAAATATGCCTCAATGAATGGAGACTGAGATGATGTCCCATACAAAGACGATATCCTTGGTTTAGGGATAAATCAATTGAATAATTATGTGTGACAAACTAATACACAAAATATAAGTTGATATTAAGTGTAAAATAATCAAAGGTCATTCACACATATTCAAAAGATGAAATTTTCAATAACTACATATTAAATCCAAAGAAATCGAAATTGGGTTAAGAAGTTCCCTTGACATCCTAACGGCGTCACATCAAAATGAGTTGATGAGAGATAAAAAAATGGTATCTCATCACATGGACATAAAATTTACATCAATAAGGATCTATGATAACATATCCCAACATAACAATATGTAAATTAAAAGACCCAACATAAGAAGTCTTTTAAAAAGAGGAGGGTGAAAGGTTCCCTTACTGACATGGGTATCTTTCGAAAAATACGCCCCTTGAAAGAAGGACAAAACAACATTGATGTAAATAATCATAAATGAAATAATATTACACAATGATTAAAATAATGGTCAGTACATACACCACTCAAAGGAAATTGTGGCAAATTTAGCATAAATCTCAATTGAATAAAAGTGAGATGAAAAATCCCTTACGAAAACTGGGCAGCCTAACGGCGCAACATAAAACTTCCAAAAATGGATTGATGAGATCAAATAGGGTATCTCATAATATTAAAATAAAATGTACAGAAAGAGGAATATAAAATAACATTCCCCATCATAACAAAGAGGATCTTAAAATAAGGTACATAAAGGGGAGTACTTAAAGAGAAAGAGAGAGGTTAGATCTCTTACGAAAATTTCACAGCCTAACGGCGCCACTCAAAACTTCCAAAATGGATTGAAGAGATAGAATAGGGTCTCTCATCATATTAACATAAATATTACAGTAATATTAATATAAAATAACATCCCAATAACAAGAAATATGAACTTAGAAGGACTGACATAAAATAGTGTACTTAAAAAGAAAGAGAGGAGTAGGATCCCTTACCTCAAGTCCAAGTTGTTTGGTTCATTTCATTATATTTCTGAATATTAAACATTGGTCAATTTATAATTGATTAAATACCTCCTATAAAGATTACTATTCAGTTCATATCACATATTTTAATGTTATAATAATTGGTTAATAATATGAGTTCATATTAGACGTTTTTGTCGATGTTTGGTACATGAGTCAAAAATTGAACTTGTTGGAAAATAATTTTCCATGTAGTTATAGGTATATCATATCCAGAATAGTATTTATGTTTTAAATATCATATATATCTAGTATATATTCATTTTATACTATTCCATAGAATTTGGAGATAAAAATTAAAAGCACCGTTCATGGTGACAGTAGGCCGTACGTATGCATGAACGCTACTTTCATTTTTTTGTCATATTATTGAAATTAATAAAAAATGAGAGATATATATATATATATGTTATAATTCCAGAATTATATCCATAATTTAGATGTAATATATTACATATATTTCCAATATATATATGTACTTATAATAGTACATAACATTTTGAGATAAGAAATGAAATGCACCGTTCATGGAGACGGTAAGCCGTACGTACGCATGAACGCTATTTTCATTTCTATCTCATACTTTAAATGAAATAAAAATAATGATATAGAGGTATATTATAATTCTATTATAACAAAATATATAATAACATTAAATCCATCCTTTATAAGTCCCACGTATGACATTAACGAATCACATCACTTTGAGGGGGCGGTAGTCCGCACTTCCTTAAATGAAGACATCGCGTTTACCCATAATGGAATCCATAAAGGTATGCCCAAAATGAAAAATAAAGAATCTTAAGGAAAACATAAACATATTATATATCATATATAAATATAGTGTCATCTTAATGGCCACCTTTGAAGGTGTTAAACGAATGTTGAACAATCATCGTTTCGGGAGGCCGAAATTTTCCATCAACGGAAATAGTATGTTCTTTAACCATTAGATGTAGGTGTGTGAAAGTGTATCTAGAATCCTTCTTATAAAAAAATCCTAGTATATTTATGATACTGGATTTGTTACAAAAAAAATGAATAAAAGGAGTTTAGGGGGTTGGAGAAGCAAAATAAAACAAAAGGACTCAAGTGAAGACATTACCTTAAAATAGGGAAACTCCCGTTGGTTTGAGCTCAAAGGCTTCCTTGGGAAGACTTCTGCCCAAAGTGAGGCTTCAAGGAGTTATAGAGGGATTTGGAGAGACACAATGGGCAGAGATTGTCCAGGCCAAAGGCTTTGGGAGTGTGGGTAAAGAGGTAGAGGTTGGGGCCTTTTATAAGAGGAGAGGAGGGGCACTCTTGTAAAGTTACAAATTGTTACTTTATTTTCAAAAGAGTTTCGGATTTTAATGGTCCCACATTGATGTATTTAGAGGATAAGGAGATAAGGGTTATAAATACACTCATCCAATAGGTTTTGGACATGTTTAGGTCTTAGACATTACATTATCTTTCCATTTTATTTAAATTGTTAAATAATGAGGTCATCACTGCATCATCATGATGTCATAAATAATTTAATTTATTTAATGTATAAAAATTATAAAAAAAGTACTATGATGTACAAAATCTTTTTATCTTTCGAATTAATATTTATAGTCAAAAATCTGACTTGTATAACCCCATGAAAAAATTGTTTTAGTAAAATAACTCAGGTTTGTATCATTTTTACTTTAACATTAAATAAAAAGATATTTATGTCATTTCCCAAACAAAGTGGCTCCATGGGGTCCCCAAGTTGACCCATGGCTTGTCTTGGTCGTCCATGACACATCCAATGAGGGTAGGACATGTGTAATTCTCATCTCATATTATTAAAACATTATTTTTACCCTAAACTACACTAATTACCACTAATCGCAATTAAGAGATTAAAAGTTACTATTCACCAAAAAATTATTTTAATCTCATTGAACCACATTTTACTTATTAATGACAACCATGTATGTCAGATTTTTGAAAATCAAATCACAGAAGTGGAAAAGTTTCATTTAAACGAAAAATCAGTCTCTTTAACTACCACTTAGTGGTTTCACTATTCATCAAAAATTGATGTTTTTCAGGAAAATACCAAAACATCACCCTAAGCTATATTTGATATTCTGAATTAAAAAATGATGTCTATTTTACAAAATTCAAAACATATAAGTTGCATTAATTAATTTAATAATTAATTCCCACTCTCAAAACAAATAGCGTGTTATTATGAAACAAAATGTATCAAAAGATTGACACTAGTTTAAGTCTGATTTGAAAGTGAAATTAATTCCATCGACCACTATTGAATTAAATGGTAAAAATATATTCTAATTTCACTTTAAAACCAATTCAAAAGATAATATAATAATATAAATAAATTGTATTAAAAAGAGGTTTTGAATTAAAATACAACATTTTACACTATTCATTAAAAATGAACTTTATCGGAAAGATACCAAAAATTTACACAAAGTAAATTTTGATGTCCCGATTATAAAGAAGAGTTTTATTTGGTCCAATATAATGTATAAGAGTGAACAAAACTATATTTAATGACGGTTCTCCATCAAAAGGCGATAAGTGAACCTTTAGTGAAAACTAGGGCTTATACGCCAAAAATTGAATTCTTTCCATATTTTAAGGCTTTATCATTTATTGGATAAATGTAAAAACATTTAAAAACATATATAATCATATTTTAGTTATTTCTATCCATTCTCGCTAATACAATGACTACATGATAACTACCATTTAAAATAATATTATTTTATTATTAGAGTGCAACATAAGATTCCCAAGAAACTCATTGTTGCGTGTTGGGTATGCCATCGAGCATAGCGTACCCTTTAAAGTCATATTAATATTTTATTCAAAAAAATGGATAAATATGAAAATTTCATATTCTTTATTTACCTGGGGTGTTACATTTATAACATAATTATAATTTATATGATTGGGTTATGGTGTAACTAACCATAAGGATGATTAAACTAGAATAGTCAAAATAAATGATTTTATGTTTCCGCAATTACATTGTTTTTCACCCTGATAACGGGTTCCCTCATATACTACTAGATCGTGTTCTATATATTCTTATACATTAATTAGAATATTCTTTTTTATGATATGTTTTTAAATGTTATTTTTGTGTGAAATGTTATTAACATAATTTTATTAATGACTTTGGATAAGTAATTAATTGTGAAATATTTATTGAATATTTTGTTTATTATAATTTTATAGAAACAAAATGGTGAATGATTATTGTTAAATTGATATTATTCTCCCATTTGATAAGGTAACTGGTTGAATAACATGATGCCCGAATTTGTTATTGAGGATAATATTTATGTGTCCTGTTTAATTAAAAAATTATCCCATAGTGAATTTAAACTAGATGTTATGATTAAAATAATGGTTAAATAAATAATGTATTTATATATATATATATTGTGTTAGGTTATATGTAGTTGAATTATCTTATTGATATATCATTTAATCAAATACTGTAATTAAATTTTTCACATTATAAAATAATTGTTTTGTACTGAGAGAGCCTATTTTTATATGAATGTTTGATTCCTTTTTTTGTTACCTATATTATCTATTAACACGCTTTTTTGTTTCCTTACTACATTTTGTGACAATATGTGAGCCTGGGATGGAAGATTGATTGGTGAAATTTAGGTCATGGGTCCTAGGTTATTGCATATTTGGAAGCTGGTAATGGTGGGGTGAATGAATGGTAATATAAATAGTGGTCTCATGGATTGAACCAATATTTATTGAATGGGTTGATGATGGGATTCCATGTTATTTCGAGAAAATAATAGGTTATTTATTTATAATGTCATATTAAAAAGGTCTGATAGTTGGGTTTCCTATTTCACTATTCCATTACACACTACATGAGTTTGTTTGTTTTCATGTTTATGCAACTATTTTTTGGTAGATTAGGATGATTCCTTTTTTTACTCATATTTTATTAATGATAAAGAATAATAATTTTTTTACCCTATGAATAGGGTGCTTTAATAGAATAAAAATGTTGATAATCTTGTAGACCTATGGAATCGGTTGGATTATGCCAGGAGGTAAAGGAACTCATTTTTCCATTAATGATTTTCGAATTGTATAATGTGAAATAGTAAATAATTAATTCATTAAAAGAATTTAAAATTTAAAAAATAATGAATTAATTAAATAAAACACTTTGAATTATTGTGAACTAATAGGATATGATGTTTTTAGTTGTGGTAGTCTAGTGTTCAAGAGACTATTGTGGTAGTTGAGCAAAAAGCATAACTCACAGAATATAGT
The DNA here is from genome assembly GCA_963277665.1 of Viscum album. Classification (NCBI taxonomy): domain Eukaryota; kingdom Viridiplantae; phylum Streptophyta; class Magnoliopsida; order Santalales; family Viscaceae; genus Viscum; species Viscum album. Next base: position 1,210,949,510 of record OY728159.1, read on the forward strand.
TGTAAGATATATTATATCATTTTTGTTTTTGTATTTAATATATTTCCACACACATTTTGTTTTGGAAAACTACCCACATTGATCCCATGGAGGTTGTTTTCCTCCACATCATAGTCGGTGTGGAAATGATGAAATACTACCACATCATACCGCATTAGCTTATCTATGTTGTATTATATGTTATATTAATGATGGAAATCATTCTCATATATGCTTATTGAGGGTTATAATGGAATGTGTATATTTCACACCATTATATCTGAAGATATAGTATGGTATGAATTATTATGGGTACATGTTCTATTGTATATGATTGAATGATGTAAAATACATGATATATGATTTGTCGTGCATTTTAAAAACAACATTGTTACTATGTGAGGATGTGGATTTGAGTTATGTGATGAAGTGGTGAATATGTTGCATGGTATGTGATGAGATAAAATGATTCAAATAATGAACAAGATAATAATTAACCTGTGTTTCCCCAGAATGGATTACATTTAAATAGATGTGGTTAAAGACACATGGAATTGGGGTAGAGTTGCAAACTAGTAGAAAAACTGAAGCAGAGATCCTTCTTATAATATTTTATTATATATTCACTTGAATTCATTACATGGTGATATATATACATAGTGGGGATAGAAATTTATCATAATTATTTTTTATATGATTTACATTCACCTGTTGTTCAATGGGAATTGTCATGATTCTTTATATATTTCAGGAGAGCATCTATAGAGGATCCAACTGTGTATACACTTAATTATCACATTAATTATATATATATTTATTTTCAATCCTTTTGGAGAATTTTTCCATAAAAAATAACATTACTGACTAGTGGTTTGTCAAGGATATGATTTAGTGTTTTTGGTTAGTGTTAAGGATTATGTTTTGGTATATGTATTCATTTTAGAGTTGTTCAGTTGTATGGAATTACATTCATGTAGTTTTAATTTTTTTTATTAAAGAGTTTTTGGGAGTCATTGTCATATCTATAATTTATCATATCATAGATTTAAATACATCACATCTATGTGTATGATATACACTTGGTGATTACTTCGAACATGTTTCTTATTGGAAAGAGGCTTAAGGATTTTTTATATAGTTTCTATCATTTCAATAACAAGATGGGTATCTTATGTGATGGGGTTGTTTTTGTGTTTTATCATTGGATATAGTTGTGGGATATGACCGTCTTTATAAGTAAAAATATGTTATAATTTCATTTATTTGTAAGGAAACACTTCTTGATCAACATAGTGAGCAATATGTAGAATGTTGAATATCTCAAACACTATTATTTGATTCCCCATTTTATCTGATGCACAAATATTTATGTTTCTGGATAAAATTAATCAATTAGATATAAGTTTCAGGTTAGTGACCTATGAATGTATTATTCATCACTCTAATTTGTTCCAGTTATTAAAATTATTAGTCCTTAAGATTAATTTGAAGTATAATTAATTAAATAAATCTAAAATGTACCACAATATAGGAGTGGGAGTACCTAATGTTATATGTTTATAAGTGTTTCTCTATTAATGGGTCCCAATCAAGTTCACACTAGTGATGTTTATAATGATGTGCTACTAGATCTCCCAGAGTAATGGTTGACAATGCTAAAACATGGAGGAGGAAACACCAAGAATTTAACAATCAAATTACATAAAATTATGATGGCTCCATTTTAGACTCACTAAAAAATATAGTTTAATAGAGGAAGAGTAATAATTCAATTAAATCCATTCATAAAAGGATAAATGAATTTCATTGGTTTTGATGATTTTTTGTAGAGTAGTGAGAAAATGTTGGATATAATTCCAAATGGATAGTGATGTCTCAACAGTCTCATAGGATATGTTCTCAGAACAATTCTGATAAGTGTTTCTTGCTTTTACAAAAATGAATTCCACTCGCTAGAATATTTTTTCCCCTTTAATTAGGGAATTCATGTTCGGAATAGTCAAAATATATATTATTATCCCTTATCAAATATAATGCAGTCTTTTTCATGATGAGGTGTTGTAACGGCCCGACCCCAGTGACCCAGAGTCGGTGCATTATTTCATAATATTGGCATGATCACAAAAGATAAAGTATCGAAAGACCGATTAGGTTAGAAGCCTTGGAATCACTGGATACATTCATAAAGATAACATTAAATTGTAAAGTGAAAACTAAAAAAAATTGTCTCCACACTCATATCCCCTTATACTAACCCTAGAGGTCATTAATAAAATACTTCTTCACATCCTGGAAAAAATAAAACATTGAAAGGGGTGAGATCTGATGCCCAGTAAGGATAAAAAAATTCAGAAACTTTAATAAATAATCATACACATTTAAGTAAATGTATAACTAAAACAATTGCCTTTTAAACTTGAACATAATCATAATATGGAGAAATAAAATGAAATAATTCCTTGTAGTTATTCACATGTATATTCTACTAGTCGAATAATCACAGTCAATATCAATAACCACTTTTATAATGATGGAATGCATAATGCCAGACTATCACAACCACATAGTCAAGGACTTTCCAAGACTAAAATTAAGAATTTTTTCAATTCCTTGTTCTAAACACTAGTTTGTCTCATGATTCATACAGATGCATCAAGGAGATATAGTGGGCTTCACCCATCACTTATTAAGTCCAATGCATTCCTCATATGAATAGGTTTAAACATTACATAAATATTCGTATTAAAACTAGAATAAAAAATGTCAATACTTTCCTTATAAATCATGAATTGTATAAAAATAACACATCAAAAGTAAAACATATCACAAAACCCTCAATAAAATATCGAAGTTCTTTATCATAATAAATCAACATCAAATAAGTATAAAATCCATCAAATGATTTTGACATAGATGAAATCAAAACTATTTGAGAAAAATATCTCTTTTTTTAATCGTTTAAAAGTTACATAATTATAAAATAAAACTATATTTTTAAAATATCCTTATAATCTTGAAAGGGAAGCTTTGAATATTTTATAATGGTGGAAAATAGCTGCACCCACAGGATAAGTTAAAAAAACATATTTTTACCTTAATTCTATAGAAAAGGTTAAAAAGGACCTTGTTTGGAAAACGACAGAATGATTACTTTATAAACATCTTTTAAAAAATCAAACAAGGTTATAAATGAATTTAATCCATAGTCTGTAAAATAGTAATAAGGATTTGAAATAATTTTTTATGAAACTTGGATATGAATGATAAAGAGGTCCTAGTAGATAATTACGTATAAACAAACTCAGATAATGAAGAGATTGTGAAATAAAACCTTACCATGTAATTTTACTTGTTTGAGGGTAGGTTAACCTCCTGTATAGTTGTGAAATAATTGTTATTAAATTATACAATAATCATGTACATTAAAATGATATCATATATGATCTTTTAACATTGCTTTGTTAATAATATCTTAGTACTATCGTTATTTCGGTTGTTTACATACCTGTTTTCTATTATATTATTTGTTACTTAAGTCGTGTGTTTCATGGATAGGTTGTATATTATTCATCTACATAATTATATCACGTCTTCAAACATTATTTTTAATCATCAAAATGAAAATTATACTTGCAGGGATACGGTGGGGAATGAATCTCATCGCGTTCGTGGATACCGTAGTCTGTACGTACACACGAGCGACAATATAATTATTTTGATATTAAAATAATATATAATGGGATGTAATATTATATATAAAGAATAATTATCATGTTATATTTATTATTAACACCAATTACACATCATTATCATACACATCCAAATAATAATTTTTTGTATAACAATTACACCACGACATGGAGACGGTAATCTGTATGTACGCACATATGGTGACATGTCATTCAAATGATGCATAAAATACTGAATATGGTTGTACCATATTTATAATAACATCACATTATATAGAAGATACAAGAGTTATTATTTTCTAATGGACATAAAAAAAGCATGAATAAGTTGAAGAATATATGAACTTGAAAGAGGGTGGTGAAAACATTACCTCTTCTTCGGGTTATTCCATTTCATTTGATCCAAAGGGCTCTATAGGTTAGCTTTCATACCAAACTAAGGACTCTAGGTTTAATTTAGGGATGTTGGGATGATATTTTTGCAGGGGGTGGCTGAGTAAAATGGCATTGAAGGTGTGAATTTGTGAGAAGGGGGAGTTCCCTTTTATAAGAGGGGTTAGGGGCACCTTAGGAAAAGCTAGAAATATTTTTTATAATAAATTCATATTCGGTTTCTAATGGCTCAAAAGTATATTATTTAATGTTTAAGGTTGGGATAGGTAGAAAAAAACACAAAAAATTGATTATACAGGTTTGTGTCACTCTATTAACATTATCTTTTTTATTTAACTCTTATTAAATAGTTTGACATTTACCATGTCTCTTTGTATTTTTATATTATATAGTCAATAAACATACTATAAACTTCCAAGAGACCCCTATGTGGTCCATTAATAATACACCTATCATTATATAAGTGCTTTTTCATATCCTTAGATCTTTAGGAATATAATATCAATTAAAAATAAAATGTTTGTTTTTAAAAATTTCTTTATGTCAATTTTGACACTATTTAATAATTGATTTTTTTAAGTCATAAAAAAATTATTAATTCTAAAAAAAATCTTTTTTTTCAATCCTAACATTCCATATTAACTAATAAAATTTTTGGATGTCATCAAAACAATCAAATTATATTTATTTTAAAATTTATAATACTAATTATTTGATTATTTCATTATTAAAGAAAATATTGCATCATTATTGTGTCATAAATGAATTTAATTATTCAATGTCTAATAATTATAAATAAAATAACATTATGTAGAAATATTTTTTGATTTATAATGAATATTTATAGTCGAAAATATAACACATATAACCCTATGTAAAATTTGTTTTGCTAAACGATATATGCTTATTTCATTTTTGAATTTACTTTAACTTAATTAATATAAAGTGTCATTATCACTTACAAGTGGATCCATGGGGTCCCAGAATCGACCCAAATATGCCCATGGTCCGAAATTTTTCAAAAAATATGGTTAGGAATCTTTTTATGATATATTAATATTATTATATTATTATTTGTTTTTACCCATATTTACAGGATTTACCTTTTAACCATGGTAAATAAAATATTTACTGAATTAATAATTCAAATTGTCTAAAATTAAAAGTTACCTATTTACACAATTTGGACCCCCTAATTATAAATATGGAATCTGTTTTTTAAAATTCAAAACAAATTAGTGGATGAAATTAATTTAAAATTAATTCATGTTTTAAAAATAAAAAGCGTGTTTTTAAGAGATAATAACTATCCAGTGATTGGCACTTCCTTATGTCCACTTTAAAAGTGAAATTATGTCAAATGAACAAAATTGGATCAAATTGTAGAAATATAATCTAATTATTCCCTGAAATCACTCAAATTCATAATTGATCACTATTAATTATTTTGATTTAAAATGTTGTTTTTATTTAAAATTTAGTCATTTCTACTATTCATCAAAATATGAAAGTTATTAGAAAAGAAACAAAAATTCACCCTAATCTTATTTCGATATTACGAATCCAAAAATGAAGTCCATGTTTAAAGATAAAATGTATAAAATTTCAAAAATTGGGTATTACTATTCATAACGGCTAGTTTGATTGGTTGTGGTGTGTGTTAGAATTCAATGTTGCGTACAACACACGCTGCTATATTATTCAAAGAGAAGCGTGCATTGGATGATTGTGGTGTTAAATTCTCCCCTCCATCAAATACATTCATCCTCGAAATTTCGTGAATTGTAATACATGAAAAGACACTAATGGTTTTTCATCATAAGATCCTTGTGTTCCCACGTTGCCACTTCCATCTTATGGTTTCTCCATAGAACATTACAAGACAATTCATCATGTTTCTCATCACTTTTTATCTTGTATCAAGAATCCTGACCGGATCTTCGCAATAAGACCGTCCGGGTACCAGTTCTAATTCCTTATAGGTGAGTACATGTGTTGGGACATGCATGTATTTTCTCAATTGTGGTAGGTGGAACACATCGGGAACTTTGGAGAGACTAGATGACATTGCCAAATGGTAAGCAACAACCCCAATTTTTTCTGTAATTTTGAATGGTCTGATGTACCTAGGACTCAATTTTCCCATCTTAACGAAATGTATAACACCCTCCTTGGAGATACCTTCAAGAAAACAAGATCCCCTACCTGAAATTCCAAATCCTTCCTTCGTTTGTCATCATAGCTCTTCTGCCTACATTGAGATGCTTTGATGTGGTTTTATATTACCTTCATCTTTTCCATCGTTTCATCCATAGGATATGGTCCTATGATTTTCCATTCACCAACATCATCCCAACAGGTTGGTGTGCGACATCTCATTCCCTAAAACACTTCATATGGTTCCATGTGAATACTCGAATGGAAGTTATTGTTATAATAAAATTCTACCAGAGGTAAATATTGATCTCACGTTCCCTGAAAGTCATGTGATCATGATCTCAACATTTCTTCTACGGTTTTAATATTCCATTCTGATTTTCCATCTGTTTGAGCGTGGTAGGAAGTGCTCAAACAAAGATCAGTATCCAAGGCCATCTAAAGACTCTTCCAGAATCATGAAGTAAAACATGGATCACGATCAGAAACAATTTATAGGGGCACTCCATGAAGTCTCACAACATCATTAATAAAGATTCATTATGGACGTTCAAGTGGTAAATCTTTCTATATAGCAATAAAATGTGTTGACTTAGGCAAACGATCAATAATGACCCATATTGCATCATTCCTTCTAGGAGTCTTCGGTAGTCCCATGACAATGTCCATCATGATATAACCCCATTTCAATTCAGGTATGGGAAGAGGCTGCACTACTCCACCAGGCTTTTGCCTTCCAGCTTTCACTTATTGACAAAACCATACATCATGAGACAAAATCAGAACTCTACCTCTTCATGTTGTCCCAAAAAAACTATTCCTTCAAATCACTATACATTTTGGTGATCCCAGGGTGTATAGGGAAATATGAGCATCCTTCAACAATTTTCTTTTTACGATCATGTATATCGGGAACACAATGTCTCCTCCCAAATTTCAAAATTCCATCTTCATACACAAATTCACTCAATCTCCCATCATTCACAGCTTAAATCTTCTTCTTAAACTCTTCATCATCGGAATGAGAACACTATATCCATTCTAGTAATGATTATTTGGAAATCATTTGAAAAAGTATTGATGTTTGACCATCCATGGTGATTCCCATATTCATCCTTACTAGATATATGTATATAAGATCCTTTTCAACTCTCATCGTGTTTAGAAATCCACGATCCTTTCTACTCAATGAATGTGACACCTTATTGTCCTCCCCCGGGTGGTAGCGTATCGTGCAATCATAATCCTTGAGTAATTCAATCCATCTCCTTTTCCTCTTGTTGAGTTCTTTCTATGAGAAAATATACTTCAAACTCTTGTGATCAGTATAAATCTCACATTTTTCAAAATAGATATAATGTCTCCATATCTTCAAAGAAAATATTACACCAGCTAACTCAATATCATTAGTTGTATAGTTTTGATCATGAATTTTTAGTTTTTTTGATTCATAGGCAATAACCCTATCATTCTGCATAAGGACACAACTAAGTCCTTTCTTAGATGCATTACTATAAATAACAAACCTGTCATTTCCCGATGGTAGATTCAAAATAGTATCATTGACTAATATTATCTTCAGTTAATAAAAACATTATCCACTATATTTTGTCCAAACAAATTTATCCCCTTTACATGTGAACTTTGATAATGGGTTAGCAAATCGAGCAAAATTATGGACGAAATATCGGTAATAACCTACTAAACCAATAAAATTACGTACCTTAGTTATATTCATCGGTGATGACCATTCATGTATTGCATTGGTATTATAATGATCAATATAGATTCCACCCTTCGAGAAAATATGGTGAAGAAAAGAAATCTCTTGAAGCCAGAATTCACACTTGATAAACATCCCATATAATTCATATCCTCTAAGAATCTTCAGGATAATGCACATGTGATTTTCATGATCTTTTTGGATTTTGGAGTATACCAATATATCATCAATAAATACCACCACAAAATCATCGAGATATTACTTGAAAACTAAGTTTATTAGATCACTGAATACAGAGGGTGCATCATTGATCCCAAAAGGCATTAATGTAAATTCGTAATACATGTACCTAGTTTGAAATGTTGTCTTCAGAATGTCTTCCTTCTTCACACACAACTGATGGTATCCAGATCGAAGTTCAATCATTGTAAAGTATTGAGCTCCATGCATTTGGTCATATAAATCATCAATGTGAGGTAGGGGATACATGTGATATATTATTATAGAATTGATTTCCATATAGTCGATACATAACCTCGTAGATCCATTGTTATTATAAACAAAAAGTATAGGGACTCCCATAGAGAAACACTAGGTCGAATAAATCCCTTATTACTCAATTGCTCTAGTTGTTTCTTTACTTCCACTAATTCCACAGTGGCCATTCTATAAGGGGTCTTCGATAGGGGACGTGAACTGGGAATTAAATCAATGGAAAGCTCAATTTATCATTCTGGAGGATGTCCAGTTAAATCTTCTGAAAGAACATCTAAATATTCTTTCACAATAGGTACATCCTCTATTTGAACATTTCTCCCCACACACACATTTATTTAGTTTTCTTCCACCCCAATATTTGAATTTAGTTGAGCTTCTGGGGTTGGATCTAGATAAGAATCTGGTGGTGATGATTCTGCTATAAAGATAAGGTGTTATTTATCATCATCATAAAAAATTGTATCATCCTTCTTCTTACAATAAATCTTAACATAATGGTCTGAAATACAATACATACCAAGGATTATGTCAAAATAATTCATAGGTATGATGATGAGATCAGTCGATAAAGATCATTTACATGCTACAATTGGAACTGATTCCCAAAACATTGTTGCAAGGATACATCCCTTGAGAGTTGTAATTTACAACTCCCTTATAAGATCAAATTGGAAATATCTAATTTTCATAGATAACTAGGAAGATATGAAACAATGTGATGATGCAGAATCAAATAATGCATTTTCTAAACTGTAGGAAACCATTAAGTTACCTGCCACCCTGTATTTCGGAGCTTCTACATCAACAGTAGTGATAACATAAGCTTGGCCTTGATCTCTTGTCCTTTTCTGATGTAATTTCCTGTGAAACAGAGGATATGCATTTGAATAATGTCCCATCTCCTTATAGTTGTATCGTTGAACATCGATATCTTCATTCTTCTCCTTTCAATCACGAGCTTGGTGGCCTTTTTCACCACAATTCTAACAGACTCCCATTCTATTCAAGAAAGTACTATGGTGTTTCATCCCACCTTTACTGCAGGATGGGTAATCAAATTTTTCCTTCTAGAACTTATTTCCATTTCCAGAGTGATGAATAGATCTCTTCTTCTCTTTCTTTTTAATGTCGTAAAACTTAGAGAATTATTTTTCTGTCTTGACAACACATGATATAATATATTCTTATGACGAGAAGGATTATGATACTAATGCTCAATTAAGAAACTATTTTAACCCATAAATGAAATGATAAATTTTATTTCTTGGGTTATGTATCTAATTTGTAGCATTCCTTGATAACCGTGTAAAGTTAGCCTCATACTTTGCGGCAATCTCATCCTCCATTTGTCTCATACATAGAAATTGCCTTTCCATATCTACTTGATGGTCACGAGGAAAGTATTTTTCTATGAAAAGCTTTTTGAACTCCCGCTATTCCATATTTGATATTCATCATCTTCCTTTTTGTTTGGAATCAATGACCACCATTGGTCAACATCTCCAATGAGGTGGTAAACTTCCATGATAACTTTTTCCCTCTCAATACTCCCCAAGGCATGGAATATTTATCTATGGAATTTATCCATTGCTCATATACAAAGGGATTTTTACTCTCAACTAATGTTGGTGGTAGTTGCCTAATGAAGCGATCTAACATTGATCCTCCACGTAGCAGATCAGGGTGCTCTATACGGGTAAGGTTATTATTCAAAACCTTATTGAGTTGTCCCAGAATGGTGAATAGATAATCAGCACCAGTTGTATCATCAGCTCCACTATAATTATCTTGAGCAGGAGGGAAATCCCTACATTGAGTGCGTGTATTGATATAGTTTCCATTTCTTCCACCATAGGCAATTTCTAAACAATAGAATACACTAGATTAGTTTATGAATCGTAATACAAAAATCAAAATTTGTAAAACACTTAACATGTGTTTGAACATTTTATCGATATAATCCATAATCATACAAAACTTTTATTTGAGTAAGTATATACTCATAAACCCTTAATAATGTTTTTTAATGGAAATTAAAAATTATCCTAAGCATATCCCCCGAGTGTGTCATAAACAAAAGTGCAGCAAGGCCCGTTGTCATGCACCAGTTCCTATTTGAGTCTTGCTCAAAGTGTTGTTTTCGGGTTTTACCCGTAGGTACATATGTGCCAGAGCCACCTCTACCTAATCATATCTATATAGGGATGTATTCCTCAGAAAACTCACAAAATATATACAATACCAAAAATCTAGGACGTTTTTCCATACTAATCTTTAAAGTCCATCTTAGGTCTCTGTGCACATATCAGATTTTATCTAAATCTAGCTTCCAAGGATTGTACTAATCTTCCTATGATACCAAATTTAACACCCAGACCCAAGTTATCCAGATTTGGTGCATTATTACATAACATTGGCATGATAAGAAATGATCAAATCTTGAAATATTGATTAGTTTAGTAGCTTTGGAATCAATAGATGCATTCATAAAATTTACATTACATCATAAAGTGAAAACTACAACAACATCTTGTATTCACACTCATATCCACTTATATTATCCCTGCAGGTCATTAATAAAATACTTCATCACATCATGGGAAAAATAAAACATAGAAAGGGGTGAGATCAGATTTCCAGTAAGGATAACAATATGGAATAAACATTCATAAAAAATTATACACATTTAATGCAATGTATAACTAAAACAAAAGTCTTTTGAACATGAAATTCAGCATAATATGTATGAAATATAATATAATAATGACATTTACTTATTCACATGGATATTCAACTAGTCGAATAATCACATGCAATGTTAATAACCACTTTCATAATGATAGAATGCATAATTATAGACTATCATAACCACATAGTCAATGCCTTGTTCCAAAACTACAAATAACATTTTTTTCAAGGCCTTGTTCCAAGACAATAGTTTGTCTCATGAGACATACTGATGCATCGAGGAGCTATAGAGGGCTCCACTAATCACTTATTAATTCCAACGCATTCCTCATTTTAACAAGTTTAAACAAATCATAAATATTCATATTAAAACTACTATACAAAATGTCAACACTTTCTACATAAACCTTGAATGGTATAAAAATAACACATCCACAGTAAAAAAATTCACAAAACCCTCAATAAAATATGGATGTTTTGTATCATAATAAATCAACATCAAATAACTTAAAATCCGTCAATGGATATTGACAGAGATGAAATCAATACTATTTGGAAAAAATATATCTTTTTTTTAAATTGTTTAAATGTTAAATAATTATAAAATAAAACATTTATTTTGAAAATATCTATATAATACTGAAATGGTAGCTTCAACGATTTTATAATGGCAGAAAATTGTTGCTCCCGCCGTATAAGTTAAAAAAAAGATATTCTTACCTTAATTCAGTCGAAAAGGATAAAAAAGACCATGTTTGGAAAATGAAAGAATGATTTCTTTATAAAATTCTTATAAAAAGTCAAAAAATTGTATAAATGACTTTAAACCATAGTCTGTTAAATTTTACGAATGATTTGAAAAACATTTTTAAGAAACATGGATTTTAATGTTAAAGAGGTCACAGTAGATAATTACATATAAACAATCTTGGATAATGAAGAGATTGTCAAATAAACTCATACCATGTACATTTCCATGGTTGATTGTTGGTTAAACTCATGTATAATGGTGAAATAATTTTTATTAAATTATAGAAGAATCATATACATTAATATGATATCATATATGATCTTTTAACATTTCTTTGTTTATAATATCTTAATATTATCATTGTTTCAGGTGTTAACTTACTCATTTTATTTTATATGATTTGTTACATTAGTCATGTTTGACATGGATAGGCTGTATATTATTCATATAAAGAATGATATAATTTCCTTAAACATTGTTTATAATCATAAAGTGAGAACTATACTTGCCTGGATACGATGAGGAATGAATCTCATCGCGTTCGTGGAGACGGAAGTCCGTACGTACACACGAGCAACAATATCATTCTTTGGATATTAAAATAATTTATTATTGGATTGTATATCATATATAATGAATCATTATCATGTTATATTTATTATTTACATCAATTACACATCATTATCATACCCATCCAAATAATAATGCTTTGAATAACAATTACACCATGATGTGGAGATGGTAAGCCGTACGTACGCACGTGTAGTTAAATGTCATTAAAACGATGGATAGAATACTAAATATGGTTGTAACATATTTATAAG